>CM068878.1:3217500-4715000 GCA_035149815.1 Branchiostoma lanceolatum | reverse complement strand
TAAGTCGTTTATTTGGGGAGCAAACTGAATAAACAAATAAAGTTTTAAAAAAGATAAGAAATCTGGCTGCCTGGCCAAAAGCGAGCAAAGTTGCCTCTCATCATGACTTACACAAATCCTAACGGGAACCAGAGTGACTTTGTTATACACTTGCAGGTTCTAGTGTGTTTATTTTGGCTTTCTACGTGCCGTTCTTAGGAGGTAGCAGTTTTTTTGACGACCTCTAGTTGAAAGTTCTATTTTCTTTAAAGCTAAGAGGAAACATGTTTCTCCTTAAGGCAGAGCTAGTAGATGAAAGACGGGACTCCCCTACTAGCCCCGACAGTCCAACACAGTGGTGGCGTCTGTCGTTCACCACTAAAATGAAATGAAATGAAACTAAGGATCATTAAATTTTCCTTTTACTCCTATCTGCTATTGTTAATGTGTTGTAGCTCCGTGTGGTCTCTCCAAAAATTGATCTGTCGAAATAACGCCCCCCTTTCAACGTTACGCCGGTATCTCACTGGATGCAACACGTTGGCGACCTCGCCGCGTCCTTAATTGGATGTGTGTTACCCTTGAATTTATAATGGAACTATCATGCAAAACGTACAAGACGAAAAAAACACACAGGGGGTAAAAATTAGTTTTATATCGATGAAATTCATTGAGTGCGCTGACATATCGCTCGATCGCCAACGTGTAGCTGCTAGCCCCCCTCTCACTGGACCTCTGACACTTTGGCAACCTCGCTGCGACCGAGCGATTTGACACCGCGCTCAACGAATGTCATCGATAAAAAAACGAATATTTTTACGCTTTCTGTGTTTTGTTGTCTTTTAAGTAGTACTTGTGCGTTTTGCATGATATTCCCATTATAAAGTCAAGGCTAACTCAAATTCAATCTAGGACGCAGCGAGGTCACCAACGCGTTGCGGGTCCAGTGAGAGGGGGTGGATTTGTGTACCCCTTGATTTCAGGATTTGAATATGATCTACAAGACAGCGGAACAGGCAAACGTAAAATGTAAATATTTCTTTATCTACGAAAATCGTTGCTAGACCGTCGTTCAAAATGGACATGAAACGGGTGTCCCGTGTTCGAGGAGGGGCCAACAGAATGGTAAAGTGGAAGAGCCTGCAACCCCTCCCTGTAAAAATTTACCCTACTACTGAAACAGCAAGGAAACCTGCTGCCCTATATGCCACTAGGCACTACAAGGGTCTTAGCGAACGAAATAAGAGGAGGAAAAATGAGGTAGGTTTAAATTAGAATTTGGATGCTCGCCCGACACCCCAGCAAACTGCGGAGACAGGAGAAAAGAACCAAATACTCCTGAGAGCTCGTCACCAAAAACAGACGTCATAAGGGGCCAACCCCTAACCCATCAGACCAGACATATAACCCGATCTTGACATTTGTTATGTTCTAGACGGCCTGTTTTTGGAGGCGGACCAAGTATATCTGTCCTTGTGTCACTGCGAATCCCACCCAAAACCAAGTCTTTGCGGCGAACAGCCAACAGTGCTGCGTGTGACGCATACTAACATGGAATTAGCAACAGTATGTTTTTTCGTATCTATAAACATATTTGTGAGTTGAAAAAAACCCGCAACAAGCAAGGAACAGACAAAAAAACAGATAAGCAAACAGACAAACAAGAATATAACTGATACGGACTGTTCTATCAAGGAAATGATTAGATCATTGACCCCCATGCGGCTTTTCCTGCTACTGCAGCAGAACTTAAAGTTTTCATTGCTCGTGTTCTATACATGCTATGGTCACGATATTTGGGTGGTATATAGCTGCCTGTCCTCGGAAAGAATTGATATCTATTTGAGCCATCTACTGCTCTGTTTAATCTTACTCAAACACTTTCATTTATATATGGTGACCAGCCCCTCCTGCTCTGTCCTGGCACTTGCTACATCATATAGTCGAACATCACTAAGAATTAAGATTCTGTAACCTTAGATACAAGATCTTACTGTACTACGTATACACTTGTGTAGGCGAAAGCTTCTGTCATCCATGGCCTTGGGTCTATTTTCTTTTCATGTATACAGTATATGCGTGAGGATATGGGAAAAAAACACGAAAAAATATTGAAATTGGACATCGCTTGTCAGAAACATTCGAGAAAGCGTTTCCGTGAGCTCACGCCCACAGTGTACGCTCTCTCAAGGTCAACACCAAGAAATGCATACACGGAAAAGTACTCTCAATCGCATCAATGCAATCTCAAGTTCAAGATTCTTTCAAGACCAAAAAATGAACGACATTAAGCAACAGGCCTTGTTAAACTGATAACCCAAAAGATGGTTTCACAGCCATATGCCAAAATCTCATTGTACTACTTATACATTCATATAGGCGAAAGCTTCTGTCTTTCAATGCCTTGGTTTTATTTTCTTCACATGTATATATATGTGAGGATATGGAAAAAATTACGAAAAAATATTGAAATTGGACATCGCTTTTCAGAAACATTCGAGAGAGCATTTCCTTGTGGTCTTGCCCAAAATGTACGTTTTCTCAAGGTCAACACCAAGAAATGCATACATGGAAAAGTACTCTCAATCGCTCAATCGCATCAAGGCAATCTTAATGTCAAGATTCTATTCACGACCAGAAAGGAACGACCGGTTATTCACCCCAAATATATATAAAAGAACTAGAAGGCAACAGTTACAAGCAAATACACGATGTTTACCTTCACATGGTCCAGTCTAACAAACTACTGCTCTGTTTACTCTTACTCAAACGCATTCATATATATATATGGTGACCAGCCCTTCTTGCTCTGTCCTGCCACTTGCTACATTATGTAGTCAAACACCACAGGGTTTGCTAGTCTTCTAGTAACCATGCTGACAGCTATCTGGTCCAGGCCATTGACATTAGTTGTTTTGAGAAGAAGGTGAGCAAAAACAATATGTTTCCCTTCTGGGAATTTAACAGAATTAGAAACTTGATCTATTGCATACATCTCAATGCGTGCTGGGATGTATAATTAATTATTACGAGAGAACACTTTTCCTGCAGTGATTTTACGCTTGTTTAGATTTGACGAAGCTTTAGGGAAATTAATGTTTATCGTGCAATTAAACAAGGGTGTGATAAAAACCTCCGAATCTTCGGTCATTAGGATCGGTAGTTAGATAGGTTTCAAATTTATAGATAATTGGTAACATTTGGGGCTATAAAGTATTATTTATTGATAGGCTTCTGGGAGGTAAGATATCGTTAAGTTGTAGAAAACTCGCAGGCGAACCGTTAAAGTTACAGCGAGCTGCTGCTTGTATAGCTTTGGTTGCAACGCTGTGCTACTATATATTTCATGAATAGCAAGGTTCTTTCATTCACAACCTAGTATTTCATAAGATTCGACGTTTCGATGACAGCAAGGTTCACAGTGCACTGAAGCTAGGTGTTACTGCTAACAATGCAGTCTCAAACGTAAAGTATTCTTACATTAAAAGATACTGTTAAGCAACAATGGTGAGATGATGCGGTTCCAAATGTAAAGTATTGTTACATTAATAGATACTATTAAGCAAAAATGGGGAGATGATGTGAACTAGTAAGTATTGCCCTGATGAAGATGACCGACAGTCGTCGTAACGTCGGCTTTTGTAAAATGCTTGGTTGTGAATAAAAGAGCCTTGCTATTCAGTCATTCGCCAACCTGATGAAATTATTCACGGATATATATTTCATGTATTACCCAATGTCGTCTACTTTGTGTATTATCCAAAACATTTCTTAATTTATAAAGAATCACTGAATTCTGATTCATACCCTATAGCTAGTCATGCCTGTTTCGAAATAAGTTTGTGTCCAGGGATAGAATAAAAAGTCCCCTGTGGATATCTCGCACGGCGTGATATATATGTAATTTAATGCTGCGTATTTCGTCTTTCTAAATTGCGCGAACCTTAAGTCCCCTATTCCACATAGTCCTTAGAAGTACCTAGACCAATTGAAGTTAAAGCTAAAGTTAAAGTCCTCCCCGCACCAGACGGTGCATAAGGAGGCGCTCATCTCCATTTCGGAACCCCTGGGCCACACAGCTTTGTGCAAGTGACTACAGTAGGGGGCTAGTCCACTAGTAGTGTTGTGTCTTTAACTACCATACTCTTTCCCAAATGCTGAGTGCTAAGCAGAGAAAGCAGTATGTACCATTTTTAGAGTCTTTGGTATGACCCGGCCTGGGATCGAACTCACGACCTACCGTATGCAAGGCGAACACTCTACCCAGACGGCCATTGCAGACCCATACCATATCGTACAGCTACCAACCCCATCATAGCTTGTAGAAACATAACCTTTCTGGGGGAGGCATGCCAAGCAGTGATACATCACAGCTTTCCAAATGGTACACCCGTTAAAGTTTTGGAACTTACCGCGAACGATTTAGCAGACGTAGGCGTAGTCACGGACTTAAAGCTTATGCGAAACATTTCGCACAAAAACAAACTACCCCAAACGCCTCCGAATCATCGATTTTCACTCACCTAACCCGCCGTGTACGTCCGACAAGTTGACGCTATCAGATTCTGCACAGTTAGCAGGGAGAACGCTTCCTTTCGAGCTAAATCCTGGCCAGGAATAGACCCAATGCTGAGGGAGGAGAGTTGCGATAGCCAGACCGGCCGAGAAATGAAGTCCATATGGTTGTCTCATCGATTCTCGTTGGCTAAGGTGAAGGTTATGGTGACGTCAAAGGCGGGAGGATGAACGCACGTCACTTTTTTTGGCGGTTTTCCACATTTCTATGACATCTGATGTTTGCACATTTCTTTCAGTACCTTAGCAAAAAAGGCTACGCTTTTGCGTTTGAATCTATTTAATTACCTTCGCCGAGAAGGTTACGTTTTGGGTAGCGTTTTTATGTGTGCATGTGTGTATGCTTTTTGTGATTTGAAATGTATGTAAATGTGTTTTGAAGTGATTGCGTTTGCATGGCTTAACCATGTGTTACATTGAAAAGTCCATTTACTGGTACCTCCACTCCAGGGAGAAGCAAGGTACTGATGCACGACGCATGCGCGGAAGGAGGCTAGAGTAAAACGCCGCCTAGCGGGAACTGACAAGACTGCTGTTTAGACCGGCTACTCAGACGACAAGAGTAATGCTAAGGTCCCATTTCCAATCCGAGGCCCGGCCGGGCAGCTTGTGGGGACGATACATACGATATAAAAGACAACAAAAGGCACAAAACGTGAAAAAAACTACTCCTAACCATATATTGTGTAATATTTTCTTGATATGCATTTTCTATTTTTCGTTTTCGCAAACAGCCCGCGGCCGGGGCCCCGGATTGGAAATGGGACCGTAACAGACTTGTTATCATTCTAAACAAGCTTTCCAATGATACATGATGCAATACAATCGATAAAGTGATAACGGAGATAAGATTGATCAAAATTAAAGTGTATGATATAGTAGATTCCCCTAACTAAGTCACGCGTCAAGGCCAAATCAGTGGCGCTTCTAACGTCACAAATTGACCTCCATCGCTCCAGAACAAGGCTAAAACACTTAAAGGCAAATCGAACTCGACATATTAAGTAGATCACCATGCTTCGTGCGCAAATTGGCCATGAGAGGGGATCAGGCCTTGTCTTGATCATGAGTGACCTGACCTTTGGCCTCCATAAGGTCACCAGACAGCACCAGGGGGCCGCCATGTTTGTCAAATTCGATATCCTTCACCTTCTATCAAGGCTGGCATCAAGTATCAACTTTAAAGAATGGGAGCACGAGTTAGGTTGAAGACCGACATATGGCACTGTAGCCTTATGGTTAGGGTTGTTGACTCAGAATCTAATGTCCTTGGAATCTAGAAGTACCGCAGTTACTCGATCACTGGAGTTCCCGATGCTTTGCTGGCATCAGGTATCACTAAACTTTAAAGAATGGGAGTTTGGTTTGCAACCGTTTCCCAAAAGGTGGTACGGTGGCCTTGCGGCTAGGGTTGTTGACTCTGAACTTTATATACATATATTTCTATACAAATGTTTGCCATATGCAACTGCATTGTATAATTAAATCGCAAGGGGTCGCACCAAATCGGTCGCCTTCTGAATTCCTTGCACAGTTTGAAGCTGTTGTGTGGATTGTGATGATATCTGTTAAATTTTGGGAAGTGTGTAGTTTTGTGTTTTAGCGATTTCCTTTGTAAGGGTACGTTTTCAAAGTAAATTGATCGAAGTAAATAGATAAGGGTATGACAGTGATATGATATACAACTTTATTGCAATATTAATATGTCTAATTTTAAGAAAACTTAATGACCAGTTGAACATTTGTTTCCTTATCAACGATTAAGAATTTCTTATCTAATCAATATACAAATGATTCACATTTTATTTTTCAGGTTCTGTCACCTTTGTCGGTTCCTTTTTCGTGGAATGACCAGTTGAACATTTGTTTCCTTATCAACGATTAAGAATTTCTTATCTAATCAATATACAAATGATTCACATTTTATTTTTCAGGTTCTGTCACCTTTGTCGGTTCCTTTTTCGTGGAATTAACTACTCTCCAAACAGAGGTTGGTGGGGAAGATTGTGACCGTTTTATCATATGTCCCCTTTTTTGTCCGATCTTGGGGAGAGCGGACAAAAAACGGGACATATGATAAAACGGTCACAATCTTCCCATCAACCTCTGCTTGGAGAGAAGAAATAACAACAGGGCAGAGATGGAACCGGCCGCCGGCAAGGATCTCAGACAACCCTTTCCTTCGTCAAGAGACGGCTCGATTTTGTACAACAGATCTACGACTGGACCAAGAATGCCCTCGAATCGGAGTGGTATAGCTTTGTAATTGAGTTGAGTTTATTGAGTTTATAATTCATTCTAAACAGACGACACTGTAATTCCACATCTAGACAGACAGTCTAAATTCCGAATTTCGAAAAATGTTTAATTTTTTTTCGAAGTGGATTGGGCAAATGAATCAACGTCTACACGTGAAAAAGATTTAGACATTTCCAGGGAAATGGCCAGTTCTGTAGATTTCTCCTTACCAGAATTCAGGAGTATTCTAGAGATTTCTGCAGAATTCTGGGAACCTCAGACAAAACTCTGCGAACTTCAGACAGAATTCTGGAAACCTCAGACAGAATCTTGACAAACAGTTTGTTTTATGGAATAAAAGAGTTTTCCCTTTACTTATTTGTATTCTGTATCATGATGTTAAATCATAATATAATGAGATTTCCTTTCCAAATCAACGAATGAAGGAATTAAGAATTTCCATAATGAGAATGTCAGTCCGTAATTATAGTGTCTCCCGTTTCTAAAAATCAATCAGAAATAGAATCTAGTTCTTTTATATCCATGACAATACTTAAGCGTAGCGGTCTGGGGTCTACTCTCACAGCTGTCTCTTCGCTGCGCCTCTTCTTCCAGGCATACAGGGCGATCAACAGAGACGCCAGGCCCAGGAAGTTGCACGTGAAGCTGGCGGCGAACAGGTAGTTACTCATGTTGACGCTGTCGTACAGCAGGCAGGCGCCGCGCTCTCCGGATCCACACGTCTGGCCCCAAAGCAGGCAGCTCCGGTCCACCAGCGCGCCGAAAAGGATCGGGCCCGGGATCGCCCCTACGGCCGAGAAAAGAAACATCAGAGTAGAATGTGAACCAGTCAGAATTGACTTGATGAGAGTTTGTCACCGAGACGTCGGTTGAATAAATCACTTGGTTGTGTAGATAGCCGAGTGTAAGGAGTAAAAGGACTGTTCTACTCGCCTCTTTGGTTCAATGGTTCCCCCTTAACTGGTCGCAACAGTTGTAAAACATGTGTAAAAATAGTCGTCTTATTCAGTGACTTACCAACCTGATGAAATTATTCACGGACAAAAGAAGCATCAGTTTATAAGGTCGATCACGATTCCAAGTACGCATACGCTAGGTCAAAGGTGAAGGCCCCGAACTTGCAAACAGCTCTCGATTCTCGACCTTTGTCTTAATTTGCATAACAATGCCCATAATTGTTTTGTTTATGTCTCAGGGGCCCCTTACCTTTGACATATGACCCATGATAAGTGTCGCTGTGCATGCGCACTAGGACTCGTGAACGACATCATTTACGTTGATGAAGGTTAACCATCCAGCGAGCCGAAAATTATCGGGCCAGGGAAAAGAACCATCAATCCACACACGCACATGCAAAAGGGTACACAGACGAAGACGATTAAATGTTTAAGATCTATTTCATGAAATATGAGAATGCTAGTGTTGAAGTTAATACATTTAAACAGTATATTACGTTGGAAAACACGCACGAAAACCAGTCCCAGATAAGAACATAGATATGCAGATAGGGAACGATTGGTTCCCTTCTGAGCTTAGCAAATATCTAGTTTGTTTCTAAAACATGTGACGTGTTAAAAGATAGAGGAAAGTACCTACCCAGAAGTCGTCCGACCACGCTGGATATACCAACTGCCATGGATCTCTGCCTCTCCTCAACGGATCTTATAGGGAGGGTACGAAAAGAATATCCACAAGGTAGTTAGAAAAAAAAAAAAACATGCTTTTATTGTTCACTGTTCATCATCCCTTAAGCCCCGGTTAAACATAGCCGAACATGACCCCACGCCCCCCCCCCCCCCCTCCCAAAGGAACAACATGCGTTTTAGCGAAAGTGGACACAGAGAAGTATGGAAACATGTGAAACTGCTAAGGTCCCAAATGGGCCGGTGCCCGTCGGGGGTGTCCCGGCCGGGCCCCGAAGGACTGCCGAATAACGGGGAGGGGGCACCTCACGGTGTCTATTTACTACCGGGTGCAGCGTTGATTTTAAGGCCGGGTTAAATAATTCGGGGTCCCGGCCGGTCCCGACTATAGCCCGGCAGCCGCAGGGTGTCCCACGGGGCCGAATTGGGGTCACGTCCGAAAGTGTAAAAAAAAACCCAGCCCGTTAACTACACCGCGGGCGGGCCCCTTTTCCAATTGGGACCTTCGCTTAACACTGCGCTTCGAAACCAACATGTTTCTAACCTTAGAAGGACGAATATCAACAATGGAACCACTCCAGAAAGACCTGATGCCCAGATGAATACCATGGCCAGCAATGGCAGGAGGAGACCACAGTCTTTCTCGCAGTATGCAGATACAACGTCTGGTTCTGTGCTGTTACTAAACGTCGTTGTGTTCCGGTCCGGGCCAACGCAGTAGCATGTGCTGTATGTCTGTGAAGGCGTCGAGAGGTCACAAATGATCTGATTCAAATATAAGCATGAAAGTTCATATACACATTGTATACACATCATATACATCTCAAAAAGTTGATCTGTTTTTGTAGTAAAGGATTCGACTACTTGACAAATTTTCGACCAGTCTTCTGGTCGTCTATAGAATAAGTGAGGACCCGGGACGGGGGACGCTACCAACTAACAGCCTTTTTTTACCCGTTGCTCTCGTCACACTTCCCAAAAGTGACTTGTTTATGTTCTGAGCAATCGGGTCCTCAGTTCAGCCGAAAAGTTCAGAGGACAGAAAAGTTCAAAAATTTTACCTTTAACCTAATGAGAAAAAAGGTATGAGGTCTCCGAAGTCTCTTTTTTTTAATAGCATACCTGTGTTTGGATGTCATAATCTCATCCGTGAGTATTGCCGGTCAAAACGGCAGCCAACACCCCGACGACACCCTGAATTTCAAATAATGATGCCGTATTGTAACGACAAAGTTAGCTCAAGCCCTCCTCTCACTGGACCCGCGGCACGCTGGCGGCGTCACTGCGGCCGATCGAATTGACAAAGCACTCAACGAATTTCATCGACAAAAAACGATTTTTTTCAAGCTATGTGTGTTTTGTTGTCTTTTTGGTCATACTTGTACGTTTTGAATGATATTCCCATTTTAAAGTCACACACATCCAGTCCAGGACGCAGCGACGCCGCCATCGTGTCGCGGGTCCAGTGAGAGGGGGGCTTTAGGAACTGACCACTTCAAACTAGGGTCTGCATAGGCCTAAATGTATGAGATCTCTGAACTCTCTTTTTTTTTTTTGAACATGTAGCATACCTGTTTCTGGAGGTCGTGTTCCGAACATCCCGCGTGACAGGGAGAGAAGTACGTGAGGCCGTTCCTGCCACAGACGGGGTTATAGTAGGTGGTACAGCTACAGTTGCTGTTGCAGTCCGACAAAAGGGCGATTCCTGCAGTCACAGGGGGAGCCGGGGGAGCAAACCTGGAGACGAAAATATAATTATCAACAAAGTTTTGCTCAAACACCTTAGTTTTCCATTTTCGTTAGTCCCTTCTGCCTTGGAGCAATGCAGGTATTGGTTCTACATCCCATTGCCGCTAGGGTGTGCTGTGGTGGGGAGGATGTGATCTCATACGTGACTGAGCCCCTCATTGCGGTTATCATTAACGATTGTGTAAAAACCCAAAAGGGCGAGTACGCCGCTCACACGTACGGGATTCGATCTCGCGCCGATCTCAATTCACACGGCTTGGGAATCTAACGCGCTAACCACTAGGCTAAAAGGTTCGGACCAGTTAGCCTGGTCAGTTAGTGGAAGTTGATCCCCACTGTTACAACTGGAGTAGATTTGAATCCTTGTAAAGAGCGTACCTATCATGGTATGGTACCGTCACTCCTGCAAAGTCCACGTTAGGACAGCGAATTAGGCTATTAGTGGTGAAGAGTACGATTATGCACTGGGTGACGGACGCCATCTTTAGTGCTCCTTTCACTCCGACTCGGAACTTTTTCATCAGGAATCCGGACAGGAAACTGCCGAGCACCCCTCCGGGAACAATGGTTGCGCCTGATAGAAAGAAAAGAACGCTGGCAGTTTGGAAGATACCATAACTTCTAGGGGTGAATTTCTCTCAGTATTAAGAATAGGTGTTAGCCAGGCGCTGGCCAAACAAATTAGTAAGGACATGTATTAGGGAAAACACGTATGAATCAAATAATAAATCGTGTAAAATTCGTGTATTTCTTAGAAATGGATTACATGAACTCTGTCATATTCGTAAACATTCCGTAAAACTCGAAGAAGTAATAAGGCACCCCTGGTAATGCTAGGGTCACATTTCAAATCCGGGGCCCGGCCGGAAAGTCTTTGGGAACGAAAAGTATGATATAAAAGACATCAAAAACACAAGACATAGCCAAAATTATTTAAGAGCATAGCTCATTTATTGACATACACTTTGATTTTTTTTTTCGTTCCCGCAAACAGCCCTGGCGGGTCCCGGTTAGGAAATGTGACCCTAGCATAAGTGACGTAACAAAAATCTGCAAGCATTTATTCTAATTCCCTTTTCGAAAGCTATTTAAGTACACAAGGTTGTTACCTAATAAAAAGGATGCCCTTCCGGGTGGAATGCTGAACTGAACTTGCAAATACTTCAGGCTGTATGTGATCACACCTGCAAACACCATTCCATTAAACAGGAAAGCGACGATTGCGAACATAAGGCACACATTGCGTCCTAGTGCAAAATATTCCGTCGCAAGATCTCGGATGGCGGTAAGAAGTCTTCTTCTACGGGATAAACGTGTGTTCGTGCACGTGGTGCTCGGAACTTGCTGGCTTGTGCCTTCTAAAATGGAGGGAAAAGGAAGAATTTCTAGTGAGACTTGTTAGATACAATGGTACATATCTATGAACCTGGAAACTCTGGCATTTTCATCATAAAAATGACTCAGTTTATTTCTGCATTAAATCAAACACTCCTTACAGCCCTACTAGATGTTCAGTTTTATTTGAAAACGTCTTAAGACTAAAAGAAAGCGAATACATCTTACTGAAAAAGTCCTGAGTAAATCCGCCATGAAAGACACTCATCAGTAAGAGAACTGCGCCGAAAAGGAAGAAGCCAAGCCACCAGGCTCCCAGCCATCGAGGGTCTGCTACTCCGCCTATGGGCCTACGGGAGGGAAAAGGACACCAAATAAGAACCAGGGGTACCAAAGAATTCATACGAGTTTTACGGAATTCATACGAGTTTTACGGAATACATACGAGTTTTACGGAATACATACGATCCATTACGAGAAACATTCGAATTTTACGGAATACAAACGATCCATTACGCAGAAACATACGAGTTTTACGGAATGCATACGACCCATCACGCGGAATACATACGATCCTTACTAATGTAAGGTTCGAATAGTTGAAGCCGCCACCCCCCGGGCGGAGAGTGGTACGACCCAGAAAGAGAGATTGTTTTGTTCTATGTTGTGCTCCTGATTATAGACCTTCTTCCCGTCACATTCGTCTCCTATCGTCTTTGACTACCATGATTGGAGTCTTACACTGATGGCAGCGGTGTTCGAACCTTCTCCGTCGATGCACCACGAATCTTACTCGTCCCTGCCGGAAAAATCGCTTCCCGCAGCTCCGTCTGGCCGATGCCCCCCTCCCCCCCGGACCACGTGCGTTCTGTTCTGAAACCTTCCAAGCAGAAGGTAGGCTACTGCCACATTCCCGTTCGTCCGTAGCTTGGGCTATCTCGTCGTATGACATCGACTAACAATCCGGGGGAATTTGTCATTGACTCTGAAGTTTCGTTTCCTCATTATAACCCGATGTTATCGACAAACTCACGTACACCTCTAGTGGCTTCGCCTACTCAGGCGGGTCTCATACAGCGGTTCCCCGGACCAGCTTTAACCGCTCCTACGCCTTCAGGTGCTACAGTCAAACAACCACCACCACCTGATATGTCTTCAGATGCTACATACCTACTACCACCACCTAGTACATCTCCAAGTGCCACATTCTACCAACCACCACCACCCGGTACTTCGGCAGGTGCTACATACCAACCACCACCACCCGGTACTTCGGCAGGTACTACATACCAACCACCACCACCTGGTACTTCGGTAGGTGCTACATACCGACTTCCAACACCCGGTACAGCTCCAGGTGCCACATTCAAACAACCACCACCACCTGGTACGTCCGCAGGTGCTACATACCATCTACCACCAACCGGTATGTCGTCAGGTGCTACATGGAAACAACCACCACCACCACCCAGTACGTCCGCAGGTGCTACATACCAACTATCACCACCCAGTACAGCTCCAGGTGCCACATTCAAACAACCACCACCACCCGGTACGTCCGCAGGTGCTACATACCAACTATCACCACCCGATACAGCTCCAGGTGCCACATTCAAACAACCACCACCACCCGGTACCTCCGCAGGTGCTACATACCAACTACCACCACCCGGTATGTCGTCAGGTGCTACATGGAAACAACCACCACCACCACCCAGTACGTCCGCAGGTGCTACATACCAACTATCACCACCCGGTATGTCGTCAGGTGCTACATGGAAACAACCACCACCACCCGCACCACAGACAGGTTCCGGGCCCGTTCCAGCTACCCCACTACACCTCAAAACGCACCTACCAGCGCACTTCCTTGGCAAGGGGGAGGAAGACTTCCATGTCTGGCTTGGTAAATTTGAGATTTACGCAGACGCCCATCAGTACACCCCTGACGTACGAGCACGTATCCTCCCCACCTTCCTGGATGGACCTGCATTAACATACTTCCAGAGCCTCCAACAGGACATCCGCCGCGATTACACCAACCTCCTCGGGATGCTGTCACATGCCTTTTCTCAAGACAGGTTTACCTTCAGTTTCCAACAATCCCTAGCGCAACGGAAACGCCAACCTGGTGAGTCATTCATCGTATTCGCAGCAGAACTAGAAGAACTGGTCCGGCGTGCATACGCTACAACGCATCAAAACGCGTCAAAACGCTACAACGAGCCAGCCATCAAGGGGGTTGCCCTCCAATACTTTACACAAGGCATTGATGCTGCCACGCGCCTCCGAGTGATGGAGCGAAACCCTGCCACCATCGAAGAGGCTGCAGAGATTGCCACCCTCTACGAGCAAGCAGTGGCCGCCTCTGCCCCGCGGGAAACTCGAGAGCAACCGGTGAATGCCGTCCAGCGAGACGATTTGCACACAGCCGTGGCCAACCTGACCGAGCAGGTCTCTATCCTCACCAACCTGTTCCGAAGCCAGCATCTGTCCCCAGCACCCAGGCCCTACTACGAAGCCCGCTCCGGTTCCACCTCACCTTTCCGCCAACCGCCTGCCGATCGTTCCCGCTCGCCGTACCGTAACGGTTCCTTCGCCAACAGCCGTTCACGTTCACCATACCGCGGAACTACCGACACTCGTGCCCGTTCCCCATCTCACCCATCGGACAATGTCCGCCCCAACTCCCCGTACCGTCACTCCACTGACTCGGGTTCTCGCTCGCCATACCGCCAGCCGTCTTCAGACCGCCCCAACTCCCCGTACCGTCACTCCACTGGCTCGCGGTCTCGCTCTCCATACCGCCAGCCGTCTTCAGACCGCAACCACTCCCGCTCACCTTCCAGATCAGTCCGTTTTGCTGACCAGGGAAACGACCTTCCTCTGATGCCGCGGGCCGGGCATCAGTAGACCAACCGCAGGCCCCCTCACAGCACCCCTCCCACCGATTCCCGCCCACATCCCACATTTCCGCCATCTTGGAGGGGTCAGCCACGAACACACTTATTGACACAGGATCAGCCATTTCCCTCATTAGCGAACAACTGTATAACTCCATCCCCCATCTGCGGTGTCGTCCCCTGATGAAGCAATTTACTCCGGCGCGGTCAGTCACCGGTCAAGTGTTGGACACTATTGGAGTTATTGACCTACACATCCACCTGGGCGACCGTGAAGCAACTCATCCCGTCCATGTCGTCCGTGATGCAGATCAACCTGCCCTCCTCGGTTGGGACTTCTGCGTTTCCCAACAGGCCATCCTTGATGCTGGCAGGGGGACACTGACTATCGGAGGACAACCCCTACCACTCCTAACGTCATCTCAGCTGCTTCCCACAGTTTGCCATGCCGCTGTATGTCGCACCACGTTAGTGCCCCCGCATTCCGTCATGGCGATACCGGTCCGCCTTACACCCGGAATGGCGACACGCCCCATCCCTAATGACTACGCTGGTTTATTGGAACCACGCCCCTACACCGACAAAGGGTTCGCCATTGCCAGAACTGTCGCCACAGTCAACAACTCTGAAACCGTTTGTGAGGTGACCAACACATCAGATGAACCTGTCACGCTGAAAGCAGCCATGCCACTGGGATCCTTCCTGCCATTAGACGATGATGACATCGCCGAACAAGATCCTTTGGCCAGCACCACTCCTCCCAGTGTCGACACCACCCACCTTTCCCCGGATGAGGCGTGCCAACTCTCTGACCTCCTCCAGCGTTATTCTGACGTTTTCAGTCGTCATCCAGGGGACAGAGGTCGCACGTCCCTCGCTCAACACCGCATACTTACCCATGATGACCGGCCAATTAAACAACGACCACACAGAATGCCCATCCACCGCCAGGCCGAGGTACAACGCCAAGTCGCGGAGATGCTGGATGCGGGTGTGGTCGAGCCCAGTCAAAGCCCATGGGCCGCACCCGTAGTCCTAGTCCGAAAGAAAAATGGCACCCATCGATTCTGTGTCGACTACCGAAAATTGAACCACGCAACGGTCAAGGATGCTCATCCCCTTCCCCGGACGGACGACACCATCGATGCCCTGTCGGGCTCAGCATACTTCACAACATTGGACATGACGGCCGGTTACTGGCAGGTCCCCGTCCATCCGGACGATCGTGAGAAGACGGCCTTCACCACCGGCCGTGGCCTGTACCAATTCACAGTCATGGCGTTCGGCCTCACGAACGCGCCATCGACATTTCAGCGGTTAATGGAACTCCTCCTGGCGGGATTAGACTGGAGGTCATGTCTAGCCTACCTTGATGACATTATCCTCTTTTCACGCACATTCGAGGATCATCTCACGGTCCTGGAGGAAGTTCTTTCCCGATTCCGTTCTGCCAACTTGAAACTCAACGCCGAGAAGTGCAAGTTTGCGCAGCCAAAAGTCCACTTCCTTGGCCACGTGGTTTCCCGACATGGCGTCCAACCCGATCCAACCAACACTGACAAAGTCCGCAATTGGCCTACCCCTACCTCAATCGCTCACGTAAGATCCTTCTTAGGGCTGGCGTCCTACTATCGGAAATTTGTACGCCACTTCGCCAAGATTGCCGAGCCTCTGCACGTCCTGACAAGAAAGGGCTCATCCTTTTCCTGGTCTTCAGATTGTCAGGCAGCCTTCGAGACCCTACGGGAAGCGTTGACGTCTCCACCGATCTTGGCATACCCAGATTTCAGCCGACCATTTACGCTACACACTGATGCGTCGGATTCCGCAGTTGGAGCAGTGCTATCCCAGACCTCCGACCATGGCGAACAAGTGGTCGCATACGCCAGTTGTACACTCACTGCACAAGGGAGGCGATGGGCTACGTTCGACCGGGAGATGTGGGCCGTCGTGTGGAGCATCCGTCACTTCCGCACCTACCTCGCGGGACGGCGCTTTACTGTCATGACTGACCACAAGCCCTTACTCGGGTGGTCCAACAAGCTCACTACGCACGATCCAACAGGACGGCGTTCTAGATGGGCTGTGGAACTGTCTACATACGAGTTCGACCTTACCTACCGTGCGGGAAAAGCCAACAGCAACGCCGATGCTCTCTCGCGCCTGCCCGCGTCAGTGGCTACTGTCGACCAACCACCGACCCTACCCCAAGATCCTACGGCTGAACAGCCAACAGCGCCACTTGACAACCCTCCTGATGGTCAACTGCCGCCCCCGCCAACGGATCCCCCAGATGAACACTTGTTACCCCGTGCCGATGCTCTATCGCGCCTGCCAGCGTCAGTGGCCGCTGTCGACCAACCACCGACCCTACCCCACGATCCTTCGGCCGAACAGCCAACAGTGCCACTTGACGATCCGCCTGATGGTCAACTGCCGCCCCCGCCGACGGATTCCCCCGACGGACACTCGTTACCTCATAAGGTACAACAGGCACAAGAGGCGGATCAGGATATTTCAGAAATCATACAATGGAAGAGACAACGCCAGGGCAGGCCCCCATGGCACACCATCAGTCGACGAGGCCGATCTCTGAAAGCCTTGTGGGACCAGTACCATTCGCTCGTGGTCAAACGCGGTGTCCTGTACCGACGGTGGAAACCCAACGCAAATTGCCACGTGATCTATCAACGGGTGGCACCTGCAAGCCTAAGGCCCGCCATTCTGCAGGAACTACACAATGGCTCTTGCTCGGGACACTTGGGAATCACAAAAACACTGAGAAGGGTATATATCCGCTTCTACTGGCCGGGCATGAACCAAGACGTCAAGAGGTGGTGTCGCGCCTGCCAACATTGTGCCACAAGGACAGCACCGACACCCTCAGCTCGAGCACCTCTGAAACCCATTCGGGCCGATGGCCCGTTCAAGAAGGTGGCCATGGACTTGACCGAACTTCCGAAATCAAAAAAAGGAAATCGGTACTGCCTAGTGTTACAGGACTTCTTCACTAAATATGCTAACGCCTATGCTATTCCGCGCCAAGATGCCCCTACAGTGGCTCAAGTCCTCTTTACCCACTACATCAGAGAACATGGTGTCCCGTCCTCTCTGCACTCCGACCAAGGTCGTCAGTTCGAGGCAGATTTAATGAAAGAACTGTACGCTGCACTGGGTATCGCCAAAAGCCGCACAACCCCCTACCATCCCCAAGGGGATGGACTAGTGGAGCGCTTCAATCGAACGTTGAAAGCAATGCTCTCGAAGTATGTATCGCCTATGGGCGACGACTGGGACGACCATCTCTCTCATGTTCTACTGGCATATAACACATCTGTGCACGCCTCCACCGGCTACACGCCCTTCCTCCTCGCCCATGGAAGGGAGGCAAATCTTTCCGCTGATGTGATATTTGGCACGACCCCACCGGGAGCGCCGCCCACAACCACGGCAAGGTCGTACGTCAAAACTCTGACAAGCAGTCTTCGCACAGCCTTCGCTCACGCAAGACAAAACATGCAACGAGCAAGCAGTCGCCAGAAAGCTGCATACGACTCCACTACGTCCCACAGGCCATACAAGACAGGCGACAAGGTGTGGGTCAACGATCCTACGGCGCTACGCCGAAAGCTCAAACCCCGTTGGAAAGGTCCATTTGTAGTCATGGAACGACTACACTCCGATGGAGAACCGGGGGTTACATACAGGATCAAGGACGCTCGAAGCAACCGCAGGACAATAGTGCATTATAACAGACTGAAGCCTTGCTACACACTGCCAACCGTGGCGCAGCATCGGGATCGTCAGCCGGTGCCCACCGGCGACGCGCCGACGTCACAACTGGCGTGCGACAGCTTTGAGGACCAAGCTCCTCAACAGGCGACTTCTGTAGGAGACACTAATCAGCACACCACACGGCATGGCCGCCGAGTAACCAGACCATCAAGGTTCGCTGACTGTGTTATGGACTAAAGGCCGCCGCGTAACCTGGACTATGTCAGAGGTATTCTCGTCGACCAGATGCTAGGACTTACAACACTGGGACTTGAGTTCACGAAGCAACCTGTGTTAGATACCAGAACATTCCATGTCAAATTCTATACCTGCTAGAATACAGTTAGAACTGTTTGTCACGGAATTATGTTGTCCACGCATAGTAGTCATGCCAAAGAAAGAGAAGGCGTTAGCTGTTATTAACGTTGGTTATGTTTAAAACAAAGATACAGGATGTTAAAGAAAGAAGTCATAGCTGTTATTAACGTTGGTTATGTTTAAAACAAAGATACAGGATGTTAAAGAAAGAAGTCGTAGCTGTTATTAATGTTGGTTATGTTTAAAATAAAGATACAGGATGTTAAAGATACACATAACTTGGTTGAAATTCAGGAGAATTTTATTTTAGATAGGGGGGAAGAGTGTAAGGTTCGAATAGTTGAAGCCGCCACCCCCCGGGCGGAGAGTGGTACGACCCAGTGAAGAGAGATTCTTTGTTCTATGTTGTGTTCCTGATTATAGACCTTCTTCCCGTCACATTCGTCTCCTATCGTCTTTGACTACCATGATTGGATCCTTACACTAATTTGTTTGCCATCGCGCTAGCACCGTACCGAACCTAGCTTTGTCTGGTCCTCCTACTTTGTCTAAGCCTACATAAGTCTTGATTTAGTGCAGCTTGAGATTTTTAGAGTTTATCCGGATCGGATACGTCATTAAGCTCTTGAAGCCAAGATATCGTACGAAGAACTGGTTATCCCGAGTCCGCCATATTGAATTTGGCGGTCATGTCATGTGACCCAACAAATAGTAAGGATCGTATGTATTCAGTAAAATTCGTATGTTTCTTAGCAATGGATCGTATGTCTTCCGTAAAGTTCGTATGTTTCTCGTAATGGATCGTATGTATTCCGTAAAACTCGTATGAATTCCGTAAAATTCGTATGAATTCTTTGGCACCCCTGAGAACTGCATTCACGATCTTTTCATTAGTCTATCAATGAATCTTTAAGGGGGTCCCTTCAGTTAACTAAGTTTCTGATGTCCAAAGGCGCCCTTACAAAAACATAACACCTCAGGATACAAAAGGATAACTTAAACTGGATGAATAATGCATTCGGAAGAATATATCATAAAGTAGTAATCATCAAACTTTGATAATTACTACTTCAGAGGTTATTAAGTTATGCCTACCACAAATACCCGGAAACACAAACACACACACAGACACACACACACAGGAACACCTAAAACTTTACCTTCATATTTCATGGAGGTACCAACGGCACATCTGACTTACGGTATTGCGTCGGCTTTGTCGACATCTATGTAGAGCCCCAGTAGCTGCCCCCCGAGCAGTATGCCAACGGCGACCGCAAGTCCTTTGAATGTCTGGACAATACCTGTGAATAAACATGTCCCGATAACACAGTTCTTCTCACCTAAGCAAAGCATTTTACCTGCCAACAGTTTTTTTTTTTAAATTCTGTGGCCTTCCTCTGGGCGATATCGACTGGTTCTACAATTGGCACTGCAGCTAGGTGTCGCTGCAGTGAGAAGGGTGCGGTACCAAACGTGGCTAAGTTTGCCCCCCCCCCCCTGATCAGCGTGGTTCATGACTGAAGCAGGTTTTCTTATACATATACAGTCATGTTTATTGTTCACACAGACACACAGACACACACGCACAAACACAAAAAATACACACACACACACACACACACACACACACACACACATACTTCCATACATACATACACACAAACGCGAACAAACACACACACACAAACATACAAACACACACACACAAACACACACACATACAAGCACACACACACACAAACACACACACACATACAAACACTCACACACACAAATACACATACACACACACATACTTACATACACACACACACACACACACACACACACAAACACACGCAAACACACATTTCTGTAGTGCATATATTTTACAATTAAGACAAATCTATACTAACCGATATAAAGTCCTCCCTGATTTGGTGGTGCACTTATCTCCACCAGATCATAACCAAACACCACAAGCGGCGTTGCCCCGATCCCCATCGCAACTTGGGCTGTAGGAAAAGACAAGGGAACAATCAAGTGAGAAGTTCATCAACGCCACTTGGAAACTACACGGACCCTGCTCACTTTTCCTAGGGCTTGTTTCCATGCGTCGTGACCGAAAGCAAATTGATGGCATTCTTGGAGGAGTCAAGAATGCATCGTACAAAATCCAGCTCTTTTTTAGGGGGGAAATATTGCCATAGATTTTTGTCGATGGTCCGTTTCACTATCAGACATAGGTTGTTTCTCATAACAGGTAAACAGTCTTTAGGCGTAACAACATCAGTTTTGTGCAGTCGGTACAGGCTGCGTAAGACCAGACTGTAAGGTTTGATCCACTCACACCGGGATGGACCCCTACTCTTTTCGAGAAGTGTGGTGGGTTCTTTAACATGGTGTGGCTGTCCTAAAACAATGGACCTCCAGATTTACGTCCCATCCGAGATGACGTGCCTAACCGAGGAAAGGTACTCATTCTCACATGAGTCGAGTGCGGAAATAGGACGGATGTACATTGCCTTTCCCAAGGGCCCAACATTGGGTCTTGGTAGGGATAAAAACCAGGAACATTTAGATTCTATTTCAACAACCCTAAACACAAGACCGACTTGCTACTCCCCCCTCTGTCATATTTAGGAAAAGACAACTGTCGTTTTTGATCTGGTCTTTCAACCTTACAGGAAAAGGAATTTCTGGTAGTGTTGTTCATGTAAACAGAACTTCATTTTACATGGTCTACAGATTCTTTTAATTTTCTAATATCCCAGAAAAAATACATTGTTTAGATTTACTGTTATTAGTATAAATGATGATGAGTACCAAGAATAAAAAAGGAGAGGTATTGTTGGAGCGTCCCTTCGTCGGTACATTCAGATCCTGTGCTGTTTCCTTGGAGGTCACAGACGTCCGATTCCAGGGCTCCGTACACGTGAGGGCCCACCAGGAAGTGCGGCATCCCGTAGAGCATTGATCCACATCCTGCAACAGTCAAAAAACGTTCTTAGAATCTGTCAGGTTACAGATATCCTGCCTTTTTGAAAGTAGAAATAGAGCAGTAAACAATTAGCACATAGTGTTGATGTCGATTGCTAACTTACATGCCTGAAGCAACTTTGAATACGATTGCCCAACCTTCTTCACATAGTACTCATTGATACTTAGCTAATAAAGTAGACGATGATTGTTCCTCTTTTTACTATAACGAGGTATTTCCGTCCTGAATCAAAGTTGAACTGTGATTGCCAATACAAAAATCAAGAAATGAGCAATCCATTGCTTCTGTGGAATCAGAGAGGCCGTCTACAGCCGAGCTTTACAACCGTCCCTCAACAGAGACGGGGGCACCACAGGCTTTCTGCAACATATGATCCACTGGTCACCGAGTCACATGTTCTATCTGCATAACGTGACGTCACAGAAGCACTGGGTTGCTCATACCTTAACAAAGACTGGAGCTGATCAGTCGAAAATTTTTTGTAAGTCAAACTTTTGTGTTTGCAGCTACATTTCAACTTTGATTCAGAATAACTTCTACCAACACAAATGGACTCTTGAAGTTTTTCCTTTATTCTTTTTGCCGCATTTTGGCGCGAAGTAGCGTTCAGATGGTCCTTGACACCCCCTTTCCACCTCTCTGCGACCAAGGGATAGAACAGAGTGCTCAACGAATTTCATTAAAAAAAAAGGAACATCTTATACCCTTGGTGTGTTTTGCTTGTCGTCAGTGGAATGGAGCCTTACCTATAAGTGCTACTCCGATAGCTATGAATCGAAGTTTCATCCGTCGAGACTTGACCAAGCCAGACAACACAATGCTAGTTGTAGCACATGCGAAGTCGAAAGATCCTGGAATCGTCCCTGGTAAAAAAAAAAAAGAAATGGTATTGGATAACGATCCCTCAATCCTGTCTCCATATATACCCCGAATTTCTCTTGCACAAAACACACAAAACAAATTTTCGATATCAACACACGGGTATACAAAAACTAGTACGTGACCTCAACAAACAAAATGGCCGCTCCTGGAATGTGACATCATCTGTTTCTGTATTCCTTTACAGAAAACTTCATTGGAAATCGCAGTGTTGCCACTGAATTAAAAAGCAACGTACAATGCTTAAGGTGCATCTAAAAGATATTTACAGTTATTGCTCCGTTCAGTGTCGTTGTTGCGCCGTTTTGCCAAATGGGAATTATTAGAAATTTTCACAATTTTAGGCCATGAACTGGCAGCCAGTGGCGCAACGGTAACGTGGCGCAATCAAGGGAGATAGCCAATTAAGTCCCCCTCTCACATATACGTATATGTAAGTCCGCATGAGCTGTGTATCAATAATGTTTTGCTTTAGGAAAATTTTGCGAGGAAGAAGTTTTCAACTTTAACGCGCCGAAGTGCAGCCTGGTTATCGAACTAAAGAAAGGAATTTTCCGGCAGCAAACTTTATTAACTAAACCAAACTTTATAAACTAAACCAAAAACGTGTTGATACGTACATGTAACTCATGCGGACTCGCATATACACACAAGTGTGAGGAAGGCTTTACCTGACTGTGAACTTGAGAGACCGAACCGTCTCTCGATGGTTGTGATTGTAGCACTGATGAACCCGTCCGAGATGAGACCCAACGTCAGTTGCGTCAAGCACACAGCAACCAGAAACCCTTTGGGATTGTTCAGGAACTGAAATTAAGAGTTTGTTTTAGAGTATCATTCGTAGATAGTATTTTGCAAGAGTTTACTTTCGTTACCGAAAGCCAATTACATTTGCATACAAGTTGTAGAGTCATTCATTATTATACAGGTGTAATTATACAGTAATTGTAAGTTGGTCAGGCCTAACTGTAGGGGAATCTTTCTTGCTTCTGACAAGGGTGTGCTCAGCTTGCGTACACTTTGTCAGACTCTGTGTCAAAGTGTACGCAATTCAGTATTGTATACTTAACATACTTGACCGTGTTGATTTAGTTAAGTTCGAAGTGCTTACGTCAACGCCACGTGAGCGTACAATGTGTGTCATCACGTGCATACACCATATAAGGTAGACGCTACAACTAATTGCATACCAAGACGCAACCATGTTAGTACAAAATATTGATATGCACTGTACCTTTAAAAACCTGGGGCGGAAACACCACCATCCATATGAAGCACGTTCCTCGTCACTTTTGTCATCTTCATTTGTATCGTCTGATCCGGTTTGAAGCGGCTCCTGTTCCGGGGACTTCTGGGATTGGTCGCCATTTTGTCCCGAAATCACGTGATCCTGGCGACAAGAGACAAGTGAGAAGGTGCGACGCCACAAAATAATTTTTTTTAAAAATAGCCTGTGTTTATACAACTTCTCGTTGGCTGGGGTCAATGACCCCCTCTCCTAGGGGACAGTAACAGTCGGGCCGGCCGCTAGGAGCGCGATTTAATCAGGCTAGGTGCACAAGGAAGTTGCAAAAATCGAATATGTTTGACTTCAAGGTAATGTAGACAAAATAGTAGCTTAAGTTTATCTGCTCGTTCTTACTTCTTTTTTAAAAGCCACTGTTATATATGACGCCCAGCGGAGGTCATCATACTGCAGCAAACACACAGCAGTTGGTGGCAACAGTGCTAGTGATCGGGCGCAAATTCAAACCGACCGAACAAACATCGAAATCCAACTAAAACAGTCTCAAAACTGACATATTCCTCTACCATTCGCCACAGTTTCTGCCACGCTGACGTGCACAGAAGAATCCCTACAGCTTCGTTAAGTACTGTGACGCACTTTATCATACGTAGACTAATATTGACGACAAGAGTCACTGATGAACACTGTGTTCTAACCATAAGGAGACATGGAGTCTCTGATCAGTCGATGGACTTTGAGCCAGACTGAAGATCCGTACATTTTAAGCTGTGCATATGGCTGTCAGTCTGATCCCATTTTCACAAGACGGTGATTCTGAGATCACTGATTGACAGTACAGTGACCAAAATTAGATCTGTGTGACCCTTAATTTTCATGATTTTGTATAAGATGTAAATTTATGATTAGAAACACACAAAACGTACGAAATTTTTTCTTTATCGATGAAATTCGTTGAGCGACCTGTCAAATCTGTAGTCACTGGACGGTCGTAGCGCGGTCGCAGCCTCTTGTGGTGAGGAGTGTTAGCAGCGGGAAAATTTGCCTTTTCTTGGTGATTCACTCTGATAAACTCGCTGCAAACTAGCAAATGTCTTTCTCTTTTTTGTAACTTTGTTCCCAAGGAAGATGAATAAACTCCTAGTTAGTAAATGACTTGTTGTTACACTTTTAATGTTATGAGTTCTCCTCAAGAAAAAAATGTACATTTAAGACTGGATATGAGATCCACTATCCATGTAGATAAACCGTATCTCTTTTTCAACTATACCTCCGCGATCTTGAAAAATGGGTATGAATCATATAAACAGGACCCCACAACAGTATTCCTTTGTGTCTTTGGGTTTCATTTCGAAGTTGGCACACCTACCATCCCTACTGCTTTAATTTAGACACAACGCCCCAAATCTACTAATAAAAGATCCAATAGATACAACAAGGGCAGCGCTCTACTCAGAATAACATGTGCAACCTTACGTAAGCTAACAAGACACTTGGATAGAGAATCTGTGAGTTACTCAATAAATCAACTTACAGTCGTAGGGAGATCTTCTGCTTTACTTGAATACATCGTCTGTCTTTCTCCAAATAAATTGCATCACCAACGTCACCGATAGAAAACGCGAAACACTTCTTTGTCGAGTCGTTACAACAAAGGTTAGTGACACTAGGTTTGTCAGCATGGCTTGAAAAGATGGCCTAGTGTCCAAAAGGTAGGTCGACCGTTCGCCATGTAAACATTATTATCTTCTGATATGCCTAAGTTGATAAGAATCAGGTTTAGGTTACATTATTAGGATTCAGGAATAAAGGCAAGGTGTTCATGCTGCATTGCATCTTACTTATTTCTTGATAGCTACTAGTGCGAGCAGCAAGGAGAAATAGTTTCTTACATGTATTTTTCAAGACAGGTATTTGGATTGTAGCGGGTTCCGTGGATGTTGCGAAATTTGGGGTGTAAAGTTAGCAAACTTTCGGCGCCAGAAGAGAGGTGTGCGGAGTGCAGTAAATATTTGCCATTCTACCGTACCGTCCTGACAAGATGTGGGCTGCATTAACGTTATCTAGTAACTTTGGTGTACTTTAAACCGGGCACAGCTGTTATATTCCTCGAAGAATTGCTGTACATTTTCCAACTATGTTGATCAAGAATTTTCCAATTTCGGTTTTTGTTGAACGAACAACCACAACAACATGCCTTCATCAATCTGTAACAATGTCCCTTTGTCTTTGCAGTAGTGCTCCCTATCGGATTGTTTTTGTACTGCAGCTTTTTACATTCTCGTCGTAACATCCAACTGGAAAGAAACAATTGATAGCAGCGCAATAGGTCGTTTTATTCTATTCAGTGCCAACTAGAACTCGGGTATGTCCAGTTGTGAGAATGATCAAACTCACCAGTTCCTTTTCAGTCTCTACTCAAGTAACGGTCACATGCATCTTCCGATATTTTCGTCGAGTTATTTTCATAATGAATCAGGAAATTATATATTTCATTTCAGTCTGTTAAATGGTAGGAACTTCATACTGTAACTTTGGTCGAGAGGAACTTTGATTGATACACATCATGCAAACATTGACCTTATTTACATGACTAATGAGAAAATTCATCGTTTTTTTTGTTCAGCCAAATCGAGCGGCGACAACCGGACCTTAATTTTCCGTGGCATCCGATTTTGGGGCTTCAAATTAATCTTACCCATAAAGCCAAGTTTATGTGGGGTGGTCCTTCAAAAAAAATTCCTGCACGATCTTGTCTTTTCTTCTTTTGGTTTTGTGTCTAGCTCTGTTTGTCTGGTGTCGGAACGGCTGGCAGATATCTTATCACAGTACGGGGCCTGTCCTGTACAGCGAGAGGGTGTGAGAGAGACACAACAGAGTTGGAAGTCTTGAGACACAACTGCGGAGGATAACAGTCTTATTTAAGCTGGAATAAGCAAGGTATGTAATGGTTTATATAGTCGTTTACAAAATAATCACTGCACAAACCTTGATATGTAAGTATTACCTTAAAGCATGCGTAAAGGATACAATTTTGTCACTGTGAAGAAACAATAACCTTTGCGCGTGAGTGTTGTGCTTAAAGATTGGGTTTAATTCAGTGATGATTTCAAGGTTGTCAGTCTACGACACCAATCTTTTTAGCCGTTTGTGGTCGCCATTTGGTTAATTGCTCTGAAAGTAAGGTACAACTTACCATTCCGGACTGCAAAAGGAGTGAGGAGAAATTCATTAATAAAGTATATCAATCAATAACATTTCTTGCAAAAAGCGGATTTTAGAAGAATTAGATCGCAAGATTTAATGTGTTATTAGTCAGCTAGATTGTATTACAGCAGAGGACAATTTTGATCCATATTGATCTTGTGATCTAATCTTGTGACACTTTGAAGGGTACCATATTCGAAAATTTACTGTCATGATCAACCTTTGAACGTGCCTACCTTTTTAGCGGGAGGAATTTCCCCATTAAGGGGGTTAACGACACTAACCTACATCAGGCGTCAGGACATACCAAAAAGGCTGTGGGCTGATGAAGTGACCTCCTAGGCCATGATACTGGTAGACAGATGTAGCACATTTAGTGTATTTGTTGCGAAACTACAACAAACCCGAAATTTCTATGGATTTAAACGGTCTTTCCGCAAAGATGGTAAGAAAAAAAACCTGACTTTTCTAGATATATTTTTCTCCTTCAGAAAACGCCTTAAGAGACTGGTGATGCCTGCTGTACGTCTTCTCCTCGTAACCATGGTTACGATGTGTCTGTTCCAACACTGCGTCACCAAGGAAACCGGGAAGGAGGGAAAAGGCAAGACTAAACCGGAAACAAAGCCAAGCGAAAGCGGAAGTGACGTAGGTGGCGACGGTGGCCTGCTGGACACGTTGGGGTTTTTCGGCGCCTGGTACCTGGGCTGGGGAGGGGTGGCGCTGGCCATCTACGGGGGGTCAAGGGTCGCGCTGCGATTCGAACTTTGGGACTTCAAGTAGCAGCAGCTTCCTCCGAATTCCTCCGAAAGCCATGCCGTGGTTCTACTGAGACATATATAAGAACTTAGTGCCTGCGAATAAGAAAAGAAAGACAGTCGACAATGTTGCCAGATTTGCTAATGTAGGAAATTGCGTCATCATCCGCATTACGCATGCGCACTGCAGTTTGACGCCAGAAAGCAAGATGGTGCCTTAAAGTCGCAATGACATGAAAGAAAGAAAATGTCAACGTGGTTGTAGGACACGTATGGCGATTCAGTTTAGTTGAAAAAATAGAAGTAGCTATACTTTTAAAACTCTTAGCCATCATCGCAAGGACTCACAATGGCAGACAATACCTCCTGAAGCATAGCAACTGTTCATCTACTGAAACCTGGGAGTTGAACTGTGCGAATGAAGTTTATTGCAGATTGACTCGATATTCTTTGACTCTGGCTAGCTACATTGCTAATTGAACAAAACATCGCAAAGTAGTCAAACATTTATCTTGAAGCCGTGCCACACAATCGTAAGCCGAAAGCCACTGCCATTGTGAGTCCTTGCGATGATGGCTAAGGCAGGTAACATATATGTGTTAACATGTCTAACTTGAATAAACATTGTAAATTCACGAGATCATCTTGAACGTTCTCTTGAACGCCACCTGGCGAGACGTAGGAAAAGCGCCTTCTTAGTTTTAGCATACAAGAATGTAATTGCCCCACAGGTCAAAGTAAGTCTAATAAAACCTCCTTGATCAAAGCAAGGAAGACTTTACAAGCATGATTTACAGTTTATTATCCTGCCAAAAATCTGTACCAAGGGAGTTCGAGAAGGTACTTACCACTACATCAGCACAGAGATGCTTTAAGAAGCTAGGCAAAAATAGGCACTATTGACATACAATCTGAATTCGTCTTCAGCGGTCTTAGGCCGAAACTGCTTCTTGGATTGGTTTCTTGCTGTTTGCTATTCAAAGCGACTGGAACGTTCAAACTATTTTAGAAATTGTCTGATAGAATTGATCCAAGCAATAAGCTGTATGTAGAGCAGGTATGTAACTGGAAGCAGCCTCACAGTTCAGCTACTGGTTCCAAGAAAACGTCTTTGGAGATCGCAGTTTTGCCACTGAATTGAAAGTCAATGTACACTGATCTCCAGGGATTGCGTCATTTTACGCTCATTCGCGCATTTCTGCTGATTGCGTTACGGATTTTTCCAAGAAAGGTCGTTATTTCAGGCGCCAATATGGTACCAATTGGCGAGTGCCTTTCGCAATTTTCACAGTCCAGTAAATTACTAGGGGCTTCCTTAATGAAAAGAATCCATGGATCAATCCATTTGAAACGGACCCCCTTCCCACACAAACAGTTTCTGTAATCAGGTCACTTGTATAAAAGCTATAAAGCCCTTCCTCACTTTGCATCCTCTCACAGATCCAACAAAACCCATAATTCATCCCCGATTTACCCCCAGGTACAGACCATTTGGCGATAATCAACAACTTCTTCACAAATAGTGGCAAGGAAAGCCTGCGTCAGCTTAAAGGGGTACTTGCACTGATCGAAAAGTGGGATTTTCCAATGGTGATAAATCCCAGATAAGCGTAGTGAATGTTTGCTTTCGCGCTATTTGACATTATAGCCAACCATTATCAGGCTTACCAGGGATGTATCGCTTTTAGTTTAGCCAGCCATTCCCAAACGCACCTGTAGGACGTACATGGGGCATTATATCACGTAATACATGTAGCTTAAATAACACCTGGGGTTAGATATGTAGGAATCGCTTGACAAAGAAATAAAATGTACCAATAGTGATAAACACACACAGGATAACTATAACGTCTCCGTGCATTACCTAAAGCAACCATTACTGGGATGTCCACATAGTTAAACGGACTGGTTGCAGCCTCACAAGTGAGTTTCTGGTTATTATTAGTTGCTACCTAGGAGACCCCGGTTTAATCCCGGGTCAGGATATCTCGGTTGGGGCTGCACCCGTATTTCAGAAAGGACAGAAATGGGTGTCCCGTGTTCGAAGAGGTATCTTGAGCACGTTAAATGGGGAAGGACTAGCAACCCCTCCCTGTACTATACCCTGCTACTGAAACATCAATGAAACCTGCTTCCTTACGTGCACTACAAGGGTCTGGACGAAGAAGTAGAGCAAAAAAGTCAGAGAAGACAATGTACTTATTGCCGCAGAAAACACGCGCAAAACACTGAAAATGAACCTCAATTCTTACATCAGCTTGCAGATTAAATAAGAACGAGGGATCAAAGAAAGAATTAAGGCCAATAAATCTTGAGAACTCACTACTGCTGCCAGAACAGCAAGATCAAAAGGGCCTTGTGTATATATGGACATTATATATAAAGGGCCTTGAGATAGAGAAAAGACATCAAAGTATCTATCATATATAAGAAATCTTATTTGTTACGAAAAAAAAGGCTTATTAAGAAAGCCGTGCTCGCGCTCACGACTTCATTCCGCGTTAAACACATTATACATCAATGCTTACCCCGTTCCTTTCCCTTTCTTTAAGTTAGATGCGGCAACGCTACAGACTCTGATCATACTATATCATAGAGTTTATTTGATAGTAAATAAGATTAAACTTCGTGTTTGAATACATTCTACTTTGATCCTTTAAAGGCTAAATAATCTGGTGTTGCGTGGTAATTCGATTTATGGTAGAATCCGTGTTCTACATCTAGGGCATCGTCTTCATGCTTCAAAACGTGTTTGTGCGACTTGGTATGGTTCACTGGCGGCCAATTTGATATCACTTCAAATCCGGACAGATATCTTTCATCCACCCACGTCGGGATGGTCCCCTACCTTCTTTTCGAGTGTGTTCTGTAAGGCCCCCGTTCAACTGGGACGGCGCTCTCACCGCGCTCTCACGGCGACCTCAATTGGGCCAGAGCGCCGTGAGAGCGCCGAGAGCGCGGCGAGAGCGCCGTCCGAGTGGAATGGGGGTATAAGGTACATATATGCGGCTCTCCTCAAACACGGGGCCTCCATTTAAATCTGAGGGACGTCATTAGCTGAAGCTAAGTACTCATTTACACGTGAGTCGAGTGATGAAATAGGTGTAAAGTGCCTTTCTCAATGTCACACTATCGACAGCTTCCAGGTTCTGAGCCAACAACTCTTAGCCACAAGTCCACCATGCCAACTAAAGCCCCCCTCTCACTGGACCCGCGGAACGCTGGCTGCGTCGCTGCGTCCTAAACTGGATTTGTGTTACCCTTGACTTTATGATGGGAATATAATTCAAAACGTACAAATATGACCAAAAGACAGCAAAACACACAAAGGTTTAAAAAATTCGTTTTTTGTCGATGAAATTCGTTGAGTACTTTGTCAAGTCGATCGGACGCCGCGACGCCACCAGCGTACTGCGGGTCCAGTGAGAGGGGGGCTTTAAGTGGTAGGCAATTACAATATAGGTCAAGCCACGAGTGGATTTAAATGTAAATGATTTCCAATGACTCAATCATGTTTTCCCCGTATCGTGTTTGTGCTTGCCAGCCCATTTCACGACAAACGCCTACTCAGCCTAATGGTGTACCTTAAGTGCTGACAAGCATGGAGACACTTCAGAGCAAAGTGCTCACAGATGGGTCTAAAATCTATAGGGAATTTGACCAGTCGTAATCCGCAACGATACTACAAATATCAAGTCACGAACTGGTTTAATTAACAGTAACCACTTCCACTTGGAAGCTTGAAGTTTGTCAGAATCAGCTACAAGTAGATAAGTTTGTGCAGACGCATGTTCAAAACGTGTTTGGCTTCTACAAAGTTTCATGATGAAATAAAAAGATTGAATGTTGTTATCAACTAAGTCAGAATTAGCTAGATGAAAGGCTTGTGCCGATACATGTTCAAAACGTGCTTGGCTTCTACAAAGTTTCATGAAGAAATCATAGATTGCTATTATAAGCTAAGTGGGCCGATAACAGCTGTCGTGCCGGACCACTTCTAATGTTCCAACATTCTGCCGAAGCACGCGTTTTGGCACTGGCATGATGATTTTTTTGGGACTTCGCCTTTGGACAGACAAGGAAGACGTGGCACTGCACTCAAGTTTTCCATAACGTATTTCATAGGCACGTACAGAAAATAATATGACAATTTTTACACATTGGTGGAGTGAGGAAAGTCGTATAAATTGCCTTTCCTAAGGGCACAACATCGGTGACGTCAGGGGATTCAAACCAGGGACCGCTTGGTTCTCGGCCGAATACTCTGACAACCCCACTGGCATGATGATTCCAATATGTACGTGTATTAGACCTTTAAAAAATATAGTACATCGCGGATAAACTAGATAATGGATGTTGCTAATAACCTTCGTGTAAAGAGATGCAATTTGATGGTTCAAAGTTGATAGTTTAGAAAACGTCAACCCCCGTAATGTACGTTCAAACATCAGATAGATCTTTAGACTAGACATTTTCTTTACCTTTTTTTTACTTTATCGCACTTTAATGGTACTTGTTTACCTTTGCAATTAGGCTTCGGACATCGGGTCTGCAACAAAATAAGTCTCAATTAAATGTTTGTTCACTGTGATGTATAAATTTCGTCAGAATCAGATAGATGAAAGGTCTGTGCAGAAACATGTTCAAAACGCTTGGTCTCCACAAAGTTTCATAGTGAAAAAAAAAAGATAGATTGTTGTTGTTATAAGCTAAGTGAGCCGATGACAACTGTGCATGTTGTGCCGGACCATATGTTGTGCCGGACCAAGTGATCAAAGATCCTGCCGAGGCACGTGTATTGCCACTGGTGTGATGATTCCAATATGTGCGTATATGGTATTAGACAAGACCTGAAAAAACATCCCCTCTAAAAGTAAATAAAGGAGGTTGCTAATAACCTTTGGTATAGAGATGCACTTTGATGGTTCAAATTTGATACTTAAATGACCGTTAACCCTAATAATGTACGTTGAAAAATAAGAATTTTTTTTTTTTTTGCTTTATCGTATATTTGTGCACCGTTAGCTTTGGAGCATGAGTTTGCAACAGGAAAGTATAAATCATATGTTTGTTCACTGGAAAGTATGGATTTCGACAGAATAAGCTTGATGATAAGTTGCGCCGACACATGTTAAAAACGCGTCCGGCATATACAAAGTTTTACAATAGAATAATGAGATGCAAAGTCGTGTGCCGACACATGTTCAAAATGTCCTTGGCTTATGCAAATTTTGAAGATAAAATAAGAATACGCAATGTAGCTATGAAGCGGGCTGGTTGCAGCTGTGTTACGGTACCACCTCTCCAAGTGGTCAAACATCCTGTCGAAGCACGTGTATTGCCACTGGTCTGATGGTTATAACTCTGAGTGTATGAGATGTTTTTCAAACATACAAAAAACGACACATCCTCTATAAGATTCGATATATGAGTGTGTCCATAACTTTTGTGTAGTAAAGGATACACTTCGATGACTCAGGTTAATAGTTTGATAAAAGTCAATCCCCAGTAATGTACGTAGAAACATGCATCTACGTTGGTACATTTAGATTGATTCATTACAGTTTATCAGAGTTGTCCAGTTTTACTTGTAACGCTATAGTAACCATCAACCGGAACGATTTCTGGTAAGAGTCAATTGACACCAATCTGGTAAAACAATAAACAGACCCTTTATAACTACATGAAACCCTGCAACTTTTCCGATGGATATTCGATTACCACTAGCTTAAAATAAGTTAGCATTAAACTCATTGTGTTATAACGTGAGTGGAGGGAAACATGAGATAACCAAGAGAGTAAGTGTTTATAACAAGCTGTGTTCTTGACTGGGATGTAACCATGTTTAGCTTGTATCAGAATTAACCGTCGAAACCCACAAGCTTCACTGAATGGCATTTAATCGAGGCTGCCTTAATAAGTCGACACTGAACTCCTTGTGAGTATTGAGGACATCTTGAGACAACCAGTTTAATTGAAAGTCAGTTGATAACAAGCTGACTGTGTTCTTGCCTAGGATTCATCAATATCTAGCTTGTATCCACATTAACCATTGCTAACAAATGATCCCCAGCAGCTTTCCCGAAGGATATTCGATTACCAGTAGCTGAATGAAAGTTGACATTACACTCATTGTGAGTGAGGAGAGAAACATGAGACAACCATGAGAGAAAGTGTACTTTGGCAACAAGCATTATTCTTCACTGAGATGTAACTATGTTTAGCCCGTATCTAAATTAACCCTCGAAACCCAGAAGCTTCACTGAATGGCATTTGATTACCACTGCCGAAATTAAACTACTTGCGAGTGTTGAGGGCACCGCGAGAAAACCAATTTGAAAGTCAGTTGATAACAAGCTGTGTTCTCTGATATCTATATTTAGCTTGTATCTGCATCAACCGTCGCTAACACATAAAACACTGTAGCTTTCCCGAAGGATATATCAACAGCTGTCTCTTCAATTAAAGAAATGTTGCCTACATTCTAAGAAACATTCTATTTTAAGCCTATGAAGCTTGTATAAGAGACATCTCTGAGGGATAAAGTAAAGAGAAAGAAGCCTGAGCCTTGATTCCTTATTTTTTCCGCCCCAACCGTCAGCAGCAAATGAAACATTTTTGAATAATTTTGGAATATGAATGTTTTATTTGATAATCAAATACAATTGTCTCGCAGTGGCAGCCCTGGGCTAAAATAAATTGATGTCAAGACTTGTAAAGGAATTTTTACCTTGCACCCTCCAGATTTTACTGATCTCATTAGGTGTATTCTTTTTTTAACTCACTCATCTTGTATACATGGTTGATTGTAAATGTGTGTCTTGTTTATAATATACTTTTGCAATAAAAATGCTGCTGAACCCCCTTACTTCTTAAAATCATATCATTGCACAAAATGAGAAACTTAGATTATATAGATTATGTACATGAACCATCCTTTGGACACAAACTTAGGTTGTAAACACGACTGGTAGCCTTGGCTTCACTCTTGTTGAGTTTGCATCAGCTCCAACTGTCATTAGTAATTACTATATGTAAATATGCAAGTCAAATAAAGCTGCTTTAATCTCTATCCAAGGGTTCACTCTTGTTGAGTTTGCATTAGCTCCAACTGTCTCTAGCAATTACTATATGTAAATATGCCAGTCAAATAAAGTTGCTTCAATCTCTATCCAAGGGTTCATTCTTGTTGAGTTTGCATCAGCTCCAACTCTCACTAGCAATTACTGCAGGTAAATACTTTTACGAGACAAGCGGGAAGACAAATCAACGTGTAGCCTTGGGGCTGTTCTTCGGTTAGGTTTGCATCCGCTCCAATCGTCACTCTCCTGCTCAAGTAAATGAAACATGTTCCTTCATTTTCTAAGTCATGTTTCCGGCTTTTCTCTTTTTTTTGAAAGGCAGATCACTTGGTGCCACACTGTCATTAACAAATAGCAGCTCAAAATACGCTACACTGTTTGTCTGTCTGTCAGTCTCTCTCTCTCTCTCTCTCTCTCTCTCTCTCTCTCTCTCTCTCTCTCTCTCTCTCTCTCTCCCGTATAGACATTAATTTTGGTCAAAATGAGAAATAAGCTCGAGTCGTTAGTCAACTGAAGTGTTTGGGCCGACTGAGCCTTTGTGTCTGAATGTTTAAAGAAATGAATGCTAAATTCGGCCCAAAGCATTCATCACCAGTCTGTCTTGAATTGTTGTTTGTACCTACATGGGAAGTAGCGCGTTTTTGCTTTGTACGTATTTTTGATCATATTGAAGGGGGGTTCACACGAGAGCGTATATTCAAGTCCGGGTGAGTTCCGTATTGACATCTTTGGGGTTTAGGTAATCTTTGCGGAAAGAAGTTGCCTGGTTTTCGAAAGAAAGAAGCCATTTAACCTAAGAGAAACAATTTCAATTTGGAGCTCGTACGGACTCATACGAATATGCGCACTCTTGTGAATTCCCCGAAGGGAAACAATATATTCTCCACTTCTTTTCGTATTTCTACTAGTCAAGGTGACACACCCCATCTTATTTTGGGTCTCGAGTAAGTAAGGAATTAAGGAGTTTTAGCGTGTTAGCGTTTCATGTTACTTCGCAGTAGATCATGAGAAATGTGAACTCAACCCTGTTGGTCAAACGCGCTTGAAGTCAACGCTATTTGATGAACATATCTAGGCCGCAAAGTGGCTTGATTAGTTAGTTTGGCTTAAGGTGTTCCATCGTTGTCAAGCGACAAGAACAAAACCGATAGCAGGATTATCAACATCACCACATATAATAGACCCTGGTGTTACCGGTGTTATAAGATAGTAGTTAACAGAAACAGTTATGGATGAACTGATGACAGGATCTAAGTCACAAAGTGTAGTGATTTGTTATTTTGGCTTAAGCTGTTCGACCGTTATCCATGAAAACCATGAAAAATGTTTCAACCTTAACTAATCGACAAGGTTGAAACTCGTAGCTCCACAACGACTTTCTTTGATTTGAAAATGAATCATATATACTTCTTTCTGCAGCTACGTAGATAGACAAAATGTACATGTCGACAATTTCTCCGTTTCGCGTTGAAATGAGCCGCCAAAATGGGCATAATTGAAATGACATTTGCACCTTTTTCTAGTTTGTAAATGTCCTTGCCAGGGCTAGCCCTTTATACTGGCCTCCGGCTAGTTGGGTAGCCCTGGTTGCATGTCTTTTCACACAGCATAGTAAATGAAATCATAGCAAAGCAATTTGTAGAGTTTATGTGTGACAGGTTGTTTAGTGAGATACAACCAGCTGCTGCTCCGGGTTCCTGCGAATGCGGTGTGCTACACTGAAGGGTGGTTCTACATGTACTACTCAATGGATATAGATACAAAAGGAATAAAAGATGTGCTAACTCTGTACTACTAAGTAGTCTGATTCAAAAGTCTAAGGCTAAACTTATAAAGTTATAGGATGTGGCTACATAAACTTTTGGGTGTAATCAACTCTATAAGGTACCTCCATGTTAGACTATGAGACACTTTTATAGAATTCAAATAAGCGATGAATATGGCGTACGTCTGCCAGAGGTACACTCCCAAGTCCTAACCCAATTATTGACAGCACTAGTGTAGGGTATATGATTTATTTCTCTCTCTCTCAAAGCACGTGTTTTTCCCCTTCACCCGATGACGACAAACTAAGGACATCATTAATGATATCCTTAGAAAAACTAGTTCTTGGATAAGACGCCTTGAGGATAAAATGTACATAGAGAGTAGCACAATAAACATCCGTCATGTTAGTGCACGTTTTATGCCCATGTGTGAGGATACTTTTACTTTACTTTGGTCGAGCTCCCGCTCGAACCAAGCTTGAAAACTTCCTCCACTCCACCCTATCTTCCATCAGGGATTTGTGTGAGGATAGCCACACCTCGATCGAGCACTATAAAGAACACTTATCAAAAAGAGTACAGGAGTCCACCCTGGTGTGATCGGTTCACAATATATGGTGTACCTACAGCTTGTTCATACCGTACAAAACTGCTGTGTAACCAGTTGTACGAAAAGATACAAAGCTATTTACGCGCTATAGTGCTGCACTGTCTTTCTTCTCACAGTGTTCAAGCTGTAAAAGCACAAAGTGAGACAAATTTGGCCGTATCTTAATTATCCCCCAGTGACCAACTAAGAACTTTTTCCGCAACACAGATGTCGTTTTGAATATCTATCAATTTCCCTATCGTCTAAATAATGTTGTGTGATTTAGGCTAAGGCACATTCGTCTCTCTGGGAAAAAGGTAGTCCCATGCGTCTCTCTGGGAAAAAGGTAGTCCCATGCGTCTCTCTGGGAAAAAGGTAGTCCATTGTTTGAGACCGTATGGTAAGTGGACTGTGTATAACGCACGGTATTGGAAGACGGAGCCCAGATTGTAGTGGCTACGGCTTTCAGATTAACGAACTTTAGATGCTGCTTTTATTCTGTTTACTTGGACAGCAGCAAAAAGCAAATTGAGGAAGACAAGTCACATAAATATCTGGACTTTCAATCCACACCAAAAGCATTACTTTCTTGGAAATGGTTATAGAGTCAAATCTAACAAGTCGACATCTGGAAAATTCGTATTAATCACGTTTCATGATGATATTGTCAATATATAGTTGAGCAAGAATTCGAATTTGCAACAAACTAAAGTATCATCATTCCTTAATTCCAGTTTTGATTATATCAATTCAAGTCTTTTTATCAATTGGATGTGGCGTGGTAGAGCTTCATCACAGAAAAATAGGTCAGGTTACTTGAGTCTAAGGAAATGTGATACGGGCCGCGTAATTCACGGTAAGTGGGATTTACTCAATGAAGACGAATGCCATATATGGTTAATAATGGTTTCACGTTCGTTCGTTCAGTGGCACATAGGGCAGCAAATTTTCTAGATGTTTCACTTGCAGCGCATACTTTTACAGGGAGGGGTTCCCCTTTAACGTGCTCAGGGAACCTCCTCATACACAGGACCCAATTTACGTCCCTTCCGAAAGACGCCTGCAGCCCCAACCGAGATGTCCTGACCAAGAACTGAACTGGGGTCTCCCAGTTAGCAATTGATTGGAAACAGGAGCTCAGCTTTGAGGCTGATACTATGTAAAGTCCAGTTTTTGTGGAGCAAGTCCAACACAACTAACTCGAGGTGTTATTTGTCCGCCACTAGTACGTGATGATATAGGTAAATCTGATGGGTACTTTTCGGAATGCTTTTCCAGACAATATCGATCAATACGTCTGATAATGGTTGCGTGTAACATCGAATGGCAAAAGCATTAACATGACCTACGCTGACCAGAGATTTCTCACCATTGGTAAACCCTACTTTCTGTGCAGTACAATGACGCCTTAATTAAAGCTGACGGAGGGTTTCTTTACCACCATCCATGGAGAAGTTGTTGATTATTACCATATGGTCTGTACCTGGGGGTAAATCAGGGATGAATACTAGGTTTTGTTGGATCTGTGAGAGGATGCAACGCGAGGTGGGGCTTTAATGCTTTTATATGAGTTCCCTGATTAAAGAGAGCGTCGCAGCGCATATGGTGGGAAGGTGTCTGGTCAGATATCAAATGGATCTGATTCCTTTATGCTGGGAGGCAAATTAAGGTTAGAATTAAGACTTTGGGGTTTTGTTGGATCTGTGAGCGGATGCAACGTGAGGAGGGGCTTCAATGCTTTTATATGAGTTACCTAATTTAAGACAGCGTCGCATGCGCAGTAGGGTAAGTGGTGGGAAGGTGTATAGTCAGATATCAAATGGATCCAATCACTGATTCCTTTATGCTGGGAGGCAAATTAAGTATAGAATTAAGACTTTGGGGTTTTGTTGGATCTGTGAGAGGGTGCAACGTGAGGAGGGGCTTCAATGCTTTTATATGAGTTAATTAAAGAGAGCGTCGCACGCACAGGGGCGCATATGGTGGGAAGGTGTCTGGTCAGATTTCAAATGGATCCAATCACTGATTCCTTTCACGCTGGGAGACAAATTAAGGTTAAGAAAACGACTTGAAGCCTTGGGCAGTCCTTCGGTTTGATTTGCACCCGTTCCCTGCTCTCAGAGAACCCTAGAAGACGCTGTCCTTCATTTTTATGCTCATAATGCCGGCTTTTCTTACTCTCTGATTATGTTCACTAGCGTTATCCTTCGATATCGTCAGGCCGAAAAGGGAATGACCATAGAGCAAAAAAAGACGTCAGTTCCCGGGGCCAATCTCAGCTAGATGTAACACATATTCGCAGTCAGAAAGTAGAGATTTTATATATAAGTTTGTTGTCATAAACTGGACGTTAAAGAATACGTCATTGATCTTTACAACCGAAAGTGATAATTGGTAAATTTATCGAGATTTCAAAATTGTGAGTATTTTTTAAAAGCATTTTACAGTACTATCGTACATTTGTCATTGAAATGTTCCTATTTGTACGTTTTGTGTTCCCAGAAATTTATGATATGTGTAAAGACAGGTAGAGCAAAACATGAGATGCCTAATTTTTAAAAACGTTGCAACAAGAATTGAGGGGACTAAACATGGTATCACAACCGACAAATCTTTGTTCCTGTATTCTAGAAGTTCAGCAAGTGACACTAGTGTGGTAGCCTATAGTATTACCAAATGCACTCAATGCTACCACACTAGTGTCACGTATAATTACACTAAAGACTACCACACCTCTCTCACCTATACAACTGCACTCAAGGTACACACACGACTAATTAAATGTATCCCTTTGTCAGTATTTTCTTGTTGTGTTGACGATCGGTCTTCAAAACCAGATGAAAAGTGGACTTGATGTGGCTCGAACCACTGGGCCCATCAGTAGGATTATATCACAGGATAACTTTAGCCACATTTTTTTTGCTAATCATACATTCTGATGTTTTGAATGCTTCCGTATTCAGGTGGTTTCCATTTGTTGTTGTTGTTATCTCCATGAAAAATGGAGATATCGTTTTGAGTGTGTCTGTCTGTTTGTTTGTCTGTCTGTTTGTGTTTCCGCACTACTATAGTCAGCATAACTCAAGGAGGGTATATTTTTACAGGGAGGACTTGCTAGCCCTTTCCCTTTAACGTGCTTGAGGCATCTCCTCGATCATGGAACTCACACCCGAAAAACCGAAGTCTGCGAGTTACAAACTAACTTGAACCAGGAGCTCAACTGTGAGGCCGCTACAGGCCCAGCTACATGGGCATCCCGTCGTTTCACATCCCATGGCAGTAATCAGAATATAGATCTGAAGGTGAACGGAAATCAGTATCAGAAGAACGACGGGCGCATCTGGTCTTGCATTATTACAGTTATGTAAACTGAATAAGTCTACGGTAGCTTAAGGGTGACAGTTGAACTGTACCACAGCGCATTAACACTTATTATGATGCAAGCTACTTCCAAGGCTTCTATCACTGCTCATGGCCATCAGCTAAACCCCCTGGCACACTTGTGTGCATGTGCAAGTCCGCATGAGTTGCGTATTGACAAGTTTGCAGCCGAATAAGTAATTTCTTAGGTTCGAACACTAGGGTGCACAACGGTGGGTCAAAGTAAAAAACAACCTTTCCCCCGAAAACCTTACTTAAACCAAAATAATGTTAATGCGCAACTCACGCACACATGAATATACGCACAAGTGTGACAGGGCACTAAGATATCTGAAACGTTCTCCGACGGCACAAACAGGCATTGAAGACGCCATACATGGTTATATCAAAGCCAGATACATTTTGATGTTGAATTGTCGGAACATCAAAGCTCTTTGCGAAAAATTGTCTTTGCTTAAGTGAGGTCAATGCCTTATTGAGGTTATTACTTATTAATAGGTGATAGAATAGAAATCAACTGGGTCCTCGTAGGAAAAAAGGACATTTATTGAATACATAAAATCCCAAATGAAATCAGTTGGTGCCAGATGACATTATATTTTATCATGGAAACAAATTATCAACAGATCACAGTACATTCATTTATCTTTTTCTTCTTCTTTTAAAGATATCAAATGACTTTTCCGACGAGCAGGCGTTAGAAGGATCTAATTCAGGACGAAGGCGAAGCGCAATAAATATGCAAAAACATCTTTGTTGCAAACGAAATCGGTGCGTTCAATTGTGAACATGGATGTTTTGACAGTATTTTACAGTCCAATGATGGCCATTTATATCTAGTTGTAGCCCAGTTTAGAACGAGTCTAACTATTGTCATTTGGTGCCATATGCTTCTTTGTAAGGGTTTTTGGCTGTCTAGTGTGGTTTACAAAAGTGTCCATTTTGAATTTAAGTGGGACAGCGAAGATTGTGACAATCCCATGGTGGTTTCAGTGAGCGGAAAGGACTTATGATACTGGCTGAACTCAAAGGTAAAACCAAAGACCTAATTTGCGCACTTGTCAAGCTATAGAGTGCATGACGGCACTCACACTTTTATCTCAAGAGTCATGACACCTTTAGGTAATTCACGGTACAAGCAACCAACATCAAAGCCTTAAAAAAACGGTGCAAAAGCATTACGTGAACAAAGGGAAACCGTCAAAGCCAGAGGAATAAGGACTTTGAAAACTTCACACGCTGATCGATGATATCTTGAAATGAGAAAAACGAATGCAGTGGAATGAAATGTCTGATTGAAGATGTGACCAATGTGACTATGGCGTCAGCAATGCATCATCATTATTGGTAAGACTTGCAGCCGATTGTTTGCAAAATTGATGCATATGTCTCTTACAATTCAGTTGCCTCTAATAGCATTTACTGGGCTGACAACTCCTATTTCCTCACTCTTATCCGTCGGAAATGAAAAGCCAGGACTTTAATCATGTCCGCTTGCCAGTCTTAGAAATCTGGTAAAGTCAAAGGTCCCGTGGGATAAACAAATCTAGAGCACGTTAAGAGAAAAACATCACACGTATTAAAAAGAGTAAGGTCCATCCAGGTGTGAAGACTTCAAACCTATAAGTCTGATGTTACGCAGCTTGCACCTAGTGTACGAAATCGGTGTCTTTCGCCCAAAGGTGGTTTTGGGGAACGAACACGAAACACATCACGAGTGGAATAGCAGCGTTGGCGACTTAGACCTAGATGTACGTTAAACTGTGACCTCTTTCACAGCAGGGTCCGTCTTTTTTATTTCATCCCTACAGATGACAGATAACAAGATTCGGAACTAGTCCAGGCGTGTGCGCGCGCAAACAATTTGTCTTATGTGCCCCAAGGGTTGCCGCACCACGTTAACTCAATAACCGGTCGTACTGCACAGACCCGCGGTATGTGTGGGTGTTAAAATGAATAATTGTGTGAAGCGGACATGCACGTATTGAAAGTACCCCGCATCATCGATTCACCTCCCCTTGAATTGCCCTGACGCCTCGCTAAGATAATGGTTTCTGCTCTAATAAGTTAAAAATCGCGTCCTGACTCCAAGACAGTTGACCTGTAGTTTTCTTAATGGGTCACTCAAGCAATCCACTGTTTCTTTGACGTCACGTAAGGCCATGTTGATTTGATTATATGAATGGCGGGTACGGGTATCAATATTCGTACATTTCCAGAAGTTTTCGGCCACACTGTAAATCGTAAAACAGCTGCAAAATGGGAGAATATATCCTGTATATTGCAAAAATTCGAAAAACGGATTTAAATTTCGTAGAATTTCAAAGTCAATTCGAAAATCAAGGAATACGGTTTGAAAGGACAAAAATGAAGAATCTATATCTAAGTTTACTCTGTGTGTTTAATTTTGTTCAGCCTTCCTGACCACTTAGAATGAATAGTGAAGGCAGCATTTTTTGCCAAACCTTTTTTTTTTCTATTCGCACGCTCGCGTCAGTTTCACGTATATATATATATATATATATATATATATATATATATATATATATATATATATATATATATATATATATATATATATACATTGTTATGTTAACGAACTCTTGCCATACTTTGTACCATGTACAATTGTCGTGCAATAAAATTCTTCTATGTCACAGGTAATCCGAGATATAAAACATCATAAAACACACTCTTGAAGTTCTCAACAAAGATGAAATGATTGATGTGATGACAACATTGAGGCTCAGAACCTACATGTAGGTCACCAACCTTTTTTTAAACCGCCTTACCCAAATATGTGGTAAAATGAGACCTGAAGCTTTAAACACGGAGCTAGACAAACAAATGTTATTATAACTGGATTGTGATAAAACTATACATCACTTTTTGCAAACAGTCTCCTGCTGGCACTACCGCTAATGATGATGCATTGCTGACGTCATAGTAGAGACATCGGCCACATGTTCAATCACTCATTTCCTTCCACTGCGTCTTTCCCATTTTCCAATAGCATCAATTAGCATCTGGAGTTTTCAAAATCCTCATTCGTCTGGCTTTGATGGTTGATCCTCTGTCTGTGTAGCAGTTTTGCTCAGGGCCTTTATAGAGACATCGACCACATGTTCAATCAGTCATTTTATTCCACCACGTCTTTCTCATTTTCCTTATTAATCAATCAGCGTCCGGTGTTTTCAAAGTCCTTATTCCTCTGGCTTTGATGACCTCCCTTTGTTTACGGAATATCTTTGTACAGTGCCGAGTTTTCTGGGCGTTGTATTTGCTGAATTTGTCCACCGCAAAATTGATAAAAGTTGCCAAAGACGAGGTCACGGGGGAGGGGGTTATAAACCCATTCCATTCAATGGTAAGACAGTTCAAAAATGCAACATATGTAACTGAGAAATAATGCGACATTGATAGATCAAAGTTATGCAAATGAAGACCTAATTTGCATGATTAATGAGAAAATACTGTCATTATTTATTGGTAGATAACTGGAAATTCATGGTTATGGCACTGTGAAGTTAGGTGACGGTGAACATGGTTGAATACAAATTATGCAAATGAGGGCCCAATTTGCATAATATATATTTCATGAAGATATGAGGGCTCAGAACCTTTGTTAGCTTTAAGTTTAGCCATGCCAGTTACTTTTTGCTCACAAAGAGCGCTTTGGTCGTTTTCATCTTCTTCATTACCGGTACCAGGCTTTGATTCGAGTTGGTCATGTGGCGTCGTGTGGCGTAAATGGTAGAGCGCGCCTGTCAAACAATGGGACCCGGGATCTAGTCACGGGTTGTGCCCAGAGACATCAACTTCAACTTGTTTGACCCGCGAGGGGCAAAGTAGGAGGGCGGGGAGGAGGTACCAGGCTAAGGCGGGCAAGCCTTCAGCCTGGTTCGGTATGACTCAACGCTGTCTGTCCGGGCGTTAAGTGGTTGGAATTTGAGCGTGTGGCTCCCCCGGGTGCGCCCCTGAGCTGATTTCAATAGACTATCTGTGTTAATATTGATGTAGTTATTGACTAGCTTATAGAAAAAGGTGAGGCGGGCGTCCCTCCTCCTTTCAGAGAGAAGGGGCCACTGCAGGTCATTGAGCATGTCCGAACTTGGGCCCCGACGGCACTTAACACAACTTTCCTCACTTCAGTCAAGGCTTTGATTCGAGTTGGTCATTTTGCCAACCACAGAAGAAAGTTAAACAAGTTGGACATTCAAACAAGCATAAAGGACCGGCTTACAATAAGACGTCATCATCATAATCATCATCATGATTATGCTTCCGGATTTAATCCGGTGAAATACAATCAATAAAGTTTTTCCAGTACGAGCTGTCCTTAATGGCAGCTATTAATGCAGAACCTGAGCGTCCAGTGTCTCTGCATGTAAGAGACTTCACTCAGTATAATTTCTGCTTTGAAATACTTACACCACGAGTTCTAAACTGGGCTGGAATATAATTTACCATGCATACTAGAATACAACAAATCAAATATCACTGTACATTAAATCAAAACTATACATAAAAGTCACACCAAGTTTACAAATGCAGAGACAGAACATTTCTTAGATAGACAAACATCAAGATATCTACAAACGCACAAACATCAACCGGGCTCTGAAGTACCGCATCAAGTGAACACGCCGTTTTCGTCCTCAACAAAGACGATCGGTTTTCTTTCACATCGTCTAAGATCCTTCATGCGTCTTCATGTCGGAACACTCATTTGATGTTTTTATCATCCGGAGTTCGCCTGAGGGAGATCATAAACGTATTCAAACTGTTGTACTCTGTTTTTTTTTTTGTTTCTAGGATAAAAAGTAACGTTTTTATATGAGCAACCAATTTCATTTGGGTTTTCGGTATCCAATAAGCGTCACTCAAGTTTGAAGTGGAACCTGTTGATTTGGTTGCTATGGAGTTTATCTATCGATTTTGCACAAAGAGCTTTGATGTTCCGACAGTTTAATTTTCAAATGTATCTTGCCTTAATGTCTGATCCTTTGTTCACGTAGTACTCTTGTACAGCGCCGCATTTAGGCGTTGTATTTATTCAAGTGGTGTATAGGATTAAGCTGGTAACTTGGTTACTGTTAAGATAAGGGGGGTGCTGTCATGCACAATACAACTTAACCAGCCTTAGCCAATACACAGACTGGATCTTTGCCAGAAGTACAGTTACTCATTGACAAACAACTGGAAAAATGTTGAAGCAGTCAGACGTTTCAGGCAGCATCCGCTATCTTTCGTCAGTGACTGAAGGAAAGAACTGGAGAACCAGGTTTTATAGCAAAACTCTTACTTGAAATTTTAATGAAATAAAGACAATTTAGGATGGCTCAATAGAAGACATTTGTTGCCTAAATGTCTGACTGTTATAAAAATGTATCCAGTTGCCTGAGTAACTTTGGCGTCTCTCATTACTTGGATGACTAACCTTCGTCAACAGACTGGCCTTTTTGATTAGCTTCTAGTTCAGACAGTATAATCATTACCTTCCACACACTAAAAGCACTCCGATTGTCTCCATCTTCACTGTCGCACTTGAATTCGCAATTGACACTTTTGCAAACCACAGCAGAAAGCGAACAGGACCGAATATCAGTAGCTAGTCTTCACTCGGTATAGTCTGGTATATATATATGAAATACGTTAAAACAGTTCTAAACTGGGCTAAGAAATAAATATAAATGGCCATCATTGGACTGCAACATATTGTCCAAGCATCCATTTTCACAAGTTGCATCAGATGAACACACCGATTTCATTTGCAACAAAGATGCTTTTGCTTGATTATCATTGTAACGTCATTTGAATTTTTGAAAAGAAGATAATCATAGATATATTCGAACTTTTGTGATCTGTTGATGTTCCGTTTCTAGGATAAAATACAACGTCATCTGAGACCAACCGATTTTATTTGGGATTTTCCACATCCAATGAACGCCACTCTTTTGTCAGAGGGACCTGTTAATTTGGTTGCTATGGTTGCAGGCAGTACACTTACTTTAGCAGAGACGATGTTTCGCAAGTAGTTTTGATTTTCCGGCAGCTTAGTAGTCAAATGTATTTGGCCTCCATTTGACCACGTAAGGTGTTCTTGTCTAAGCAGGATATGAATCAGGTTAATCGAGATTAAATGCCTGTTTGTGCCATCGGAGAACGTTTCATATAACTAAGCTTAAGGCCATTAAAAGTGAAGAAAGGATTTGGCACGTCATTGATTTAAACTTTGGTATTGATTTGGATAGCATCTAATGGCAGGAATTAGCTCGGTAGGATATGATATCCACCACGTTTTCTGGTTAAAAAACTGATCTGATTTTGTCTTCTACGATCAGCTTCGGTTCAACATCAGATTTGTGATCTGTTCATGCTTTTTTCTGATATAAAACGTAATATCATCTAGAAGTAACCAATTTAATTTTTTTACGTGGGCAGTAAGCGTCATTCTTTGAAATAAGAGCTAACCATTTGGTCGCTATGGAGCGAGAGTTAAGTTGATTACCTGCAGTAACACACTTAAGCAGAGACGCTTTTTTGCAATGAGCCTTGATTTGAATTCAAGCTACATATATTACAGCTTTAACAAATATAATTCCCTCTCTTTCTCTCCGTAATGTGCTTTGCGTCCTTGTTACGATATAACAAATCTCAAGGCTGGTTAAGTTTGGCACATTGTTATTTAATAAAATCCCTGGACATCAAATCAACGGCAAGTCCTTTGCATTTAAAGGCATCCAGAGCATTTTATGAGGCTTGAAACTTGAGTTAAAAAAGTCAAATTTCTAGTCATTCCTACACATAGTAAGTTTCAATAACGCTATACCATTACATATCGACATTAAAGGAGCAAAGATACGATGTTGTTGTGTGGTGAAAACTGATAGAAAATCCAAGCCCTAATAAACTGATCGTGACTGTCCATCACAATCAGTGGTTCGACCAATGAGAGAGTGTCTGCATGTCTGTCAAATATTTGCATTTTCATGTTTTAATTTTACATTTCTACGTTTTAACGGAGGCAGGCAGGGCTATGGTATCGGTCTATTTACACTAGGCGCGTGAAACTAAAAGATCACCATGTAGCTTATGTTTGTGCCGCTTTTGAGCACTTTTGATAAGAAATCCGTACGCAAATGTGGTAAACAATGGCATTAAATGTCAATTTCATAAAGATAACAGCAACTACAATATTTCCAGTTTTCAAGCCTCATAAAATGCTCTGGGTGCTTTAATGACAGAGAGCCCGAATTTTAACGGATTCCCTCCAGACTTGAGTATTACTTAATAGGTTTGAGTCCTCTGGATAAAAAGTCAATCATCATCGCCATCACTTCATCTTCATCATCATCATCATCCTCAGCAGCAGCATCGTCATCATCAGCGCTGCTTGTCAATGAGTGTCTTCCATAGTTTTATGTGTTTCTGACTGTTTCGTCCCCTCCCATCCGCAACCGATCTCTGTAAGGACTCGCTTGATCGATTTTCTCCAAGTCATTGCAGAATCTGCAAGATGTGGCTGATAATTAATTGTCTGGTTCGTTTTCCTATGATGGAAACATTATGAACATTCAGAAGATACCTGAATCTATTTGACTTCCTGTTCTAATGTGTGGCGTCTTTTGACGTCCACGTCAAAATTGAATAATGGTTCCGTCAGCACCTTGCAACAATCTTATTTGCAAGCGAAAAAAACTTTATGCAAAGTCTGAAAAAATTTATTGGATACTTGATTTGGTCTCCTTCAAAACATCCATTATTCAGCGCTTAAGCTTGTCTACGTGAAGAGGGCTTTCCTCGTAGCACAACTGGTAGCAGCCTCGCAGTTGAGCTCCTGGTTCCAACTAGCTGGCAACCAAGAAACCCCGTTTCAAATCCTGTCTTTTGGAAGAGACGTAGACTTAGCCGTTGGGTCCCACATTCTTAGAGGTGCCTCGTGCAACCTCTCATTGTAAGAATATACCCTGCTACAGAAGCAGCAAGGTATCAATTTGAGCAAAGGCACTTTAATTTGAACAACAACGATCTAATTCGAGGCATATCAGCTGTACACATAGTTGCCATGTTAATTGGTCGTAAAGGTTATATTCTCGCTTTCATTGTGAATGAGAGAATAAATACAGAATAAGGTTGTTAATATTTTTGCACAGTCACGTTTTGTGTTCAGTGAATCCGGGTGTGCAAGTGGTGAGCCTTCAGCCTTACCAAGCCTAGCTTTAAGAGGAAGGATTACCCGAAAGGTTGCAAAAGGGTATAAGTTTCCACCCCGAAGGCGGTAGGCATATGTTTTTGCCTTCCCAGAATGAGGTTATTGTTTGCTTAGTATATGAAACACGATAAGTACGGATTAATTCAATCAGGGTCATTTACCTATCATGTAACCACCAGCTGCGCCAGTAAGTAAATCTCCAAACCTTGATCCGTCAGCCTCATTTGCATGACCTAGTTCCTGGGTAATGCCTTATATGGAAGAAGGGACATGCGACTGCAGCACGCACGTGTCTGTGCAATGCTGCTGCAAGTTCGTATCACTTTTTTCTTATTTCAATTATCCTGTTTGTTTCATACTTGGTTTCTTGTGATGATGGCTGTTTCCTCGCTTTCGAAGATCAATGGGAAGTCAGTCCTCCTTTGCAGACCCCTTTATCAATACAAAATGTAACACTAGTCCTTGTTGAATTGAAAAAAAGTGTAACAAACAGTATTTCACGATGGTCAAATTCATGCTCAGAAACTCCCATGTCCAGCCGAATTCGAACGCTGTTCCACGATGTTCGAAATGACGTAAATCGATCCGAACGCGCGTTCGATTCGGGGGTCACTTGCGGTCATTGCCTGTTTTTACTGTAACCCCGCGCGGTCGGGCCCCTTTTCCGCATCAGGAGAAAAAATACTTTTGTCACAAATATTACCTGTTTTCTGGTGGAGGCTACCCTTGCCGAGTAGTTTTGAGGATGTACACTTAGCTATCTTGGTTTCTGACCGGCTTTCTGTAAAGCTTCCGATGTTTCCATTATGTGACTGTTGCGCTAGTCTCCAAGCAGACCTACGGGTTGGCAAAGACCGTATCCAACAGGCAGAAGGAGTTTTCATAGCCAACCCAAGATTGCACTATAAGCTCCTTCTTCCAGTTGGATACGGTCTTTGCAATCTATTGGGTCTGGTTGGAGACTATGTTGCGCTACAGTTGTTTCGAACGGGAACTTAAAACTACCGCTAACACTCAGCGAACAATTTCTCCCTGGTGCAAATCTTATCTCAGGGAACTTAAATACATTTACAGTGTTAGATACTGTGAGATGGTACAGAGAAGGGGCACCTATGAAATCGGATGCTTTCTCTTAAGCCTTTGAGTGCTTGCGCTCAAGAAAGAGGGACAATTCGCACTAGTTTAGCTGTGGATGTTTCATGGTAACTGAATTAACGAGATGCGCACGCGGCGGAAAGGTGGAATAAAGGCCAATTACTCATCCATCCATCCATTCTTCTATTCATTCACTCATGTTTCATTGTTATGGCTCTTAGATTAGCAGCAGTGAGCTCATAAGGTCATCTTATAAGTAACCATATAAGATACTTTTTGTACTTTATAGTTATATATTTTATGATATTTCAGACGTTCTGGAGCTTTCTTACTTAACATCCACAAAATAAAGATATATGACTCAAAGATGACGTTTTTGTCACCTTTATTTTCCATACATATATTAATACATGTTTTGATATGCACAAGCTGGACATTATATATTCACAAGACAGATGCTGTTTTCACTAATATCTAAGTTAACACAAACTGATATAACATTTCCCCAACAAAACGACAAACCTAAGAAATCAGCAAACCGATTGGATATTATTTACATTACATTTAACAAAATAGATCAAAATGCAGATTCAAGTTGTACATTTATACACGCCCAGCATGTATCCCAGGTCAAAACGTTACCAGATACATGTATATTCGTCATTTCATTTTATCGCAAATCGATGTTAAAGCAGATACACACTGGTGAAATAGATCTAGCCAAAATGGCTTGTACAGCAATTTTGTGAGATGGGTGGTTACTCCATTCGAAAAGGCTATTGTCTTGATCCTAGCTTTGATTTATTAATGAGATAATAGATATTCATCTTTTGTAATAGACGTGAACTATACACTAAGGAAATTAACTGTAGGAATTATATTACTTCGAATCGGTTAATGGCGTATATAATATGCTTTCTTTACTAGATAAAAGATATTATCAGGAGGCGCTAGGCATTCGTCTTGATAAATGATAGATGGGATATTGCTTGAAAATTGGCTATAGGAACACACATGACACTATCTAATAGCATCTTTTGTTGAGATGGATAGGATCGTCACCTTCAATTCACCACTTTTGTGAGATGACCTAATTATATTGTAGACCATTGATACGAGGGAATCATGATGCATTAAGCATCCTTCTAGGTCTGGTTTTGCAGAAAAGATGGAAACAAGAAATCGAAGATATTTAGAGGGTTTCTTTCTGTACGGGGAATTCCTTAATGGCATAGTCTTAGCCATCGCGTATGTTAGTGATCCTCGTTTTTTTTAGACTTTTCCCTTAATCAACACCAGCTACATCCTTCAAATTGTAGCTGTCTGTGGACTATACCTACTTTCAAGAAGGGGATGTCACCAATTTTCTTTGAACCTTAATCAATCAATCAATTAATCAATCAACCAATAACTACCTACACAACAAAACCTATCGCAACATAGTTAAATCAGCGACACACAACTAAGTTCACTGAGTTTCAGCATACTGTCTTCATCATACAAAACAATATTTTACATTACTGAGAACACAGTTCTTACAAGTCTATGCATACATATGACAGTTAAGTCGACAATATATCTTAAGCCTTAGAGATGTTGAATTATACATCAAACAAGACATCAAAGTCATAACTCGGTGACATATTTTTGTGAATTTCCTTATGACACAGCCAAAGCCATCGCAGATGCTACAGATCCTCCCATTTCCTTCTTCCCATTAGTCAATCCTAATTATCTCTCTCCCACAATGTTCCATTCGCTAACCATGGACTATAACACTCTAGCCTGGAATTCAAACCTATTGTAGCTCCCGAGTCTCCTCTCCGCAAATTTTCGAAGAGGAGACTCGGGAGCTATAATCGGTTTGGAGACCAGGCTGATATAATAAAACTCTTTTTCCAGGAAGCTTAAGGGGGTGACATGCTGTAAATGCTGCAGTACTGAAAACACTCCTTTGGGGCCGAAATCGGCATGTTTCGTTGAGACCTTAATAACTACTCACAGTCACTACGTCAAATTTTATACAAATCCATCAAAAGGATCTTGAGTTATAGCTGCGAACACACGATCACAATCCAAAAACAGTTCTTTCTTGGAGGTGATCCTCCGTCACGGTATTGAGGTATTGATTCCCAAGGTATGTCTAACCTAACGTTGTTACATTAAGAAAACCTATTTTCACCGTATTCTGACAGATTTTCTTCATCCTACCAAACCATACATGTACTTAACATTTGACTGCTTTACCGAGAACACAAATCTTTCAAATGTGCATAATATAACAACAACGTAATATCATCTTGAGCTTTAAATATCGTGAACCATACATTAAAAGAAGGAATCGAAGATGTCATACCTCCCTGACATATATATAGTTCTTGTGAATTTCTTACTGCAATAGCCTTAGCCATCACAGATATTAGTGATGGCCCCCTTCCATTTGCCCTTAACCAACCTAAACCAACCCATCTCCCTCCCATAAGGCGCCATTCGTTGTGATCGGCTGATCACCTGTCCATGGTCCATACCTCACTACTTTTAGGGTAGGGGCGTAGGCCTGTAATGCTGCTGTGCCTGCAACTACTGCTAGGGGGCCCAAAATCGTCATGTTTCGTCGGGACCTAGATAACTAGCTACGCACCAAAATGTTTAAAAACTCCATCAGAAGGATCTTATTCATGATCCACAGTATTTCGAGTTTGAGTTCGAGTTTAAGAAATGTGCAAGTCATTTTGTGTTCTAATCACGAAATCAGTACATTTGAAATGGATTATTGTGCGAAAAAACAAACCTAATCAAAAACAGTAACCCATTTGGAGGTGAACCTGCTTTCCAATGACAGCTTGCTACTTTGCCTCCAAGGGAAAAGGGGCCCCGCCGGGTAGTTCACGGGCTGTTTTTTTGGCACTTTCGGGCGTGACTCCTACGTGGCCCCGTGGGGCAGTTAACGGATACCGAGCTGTTTTGGGACCTTACCGGGACCACGAATTTTCTAATCGGACTTAAAATCAACGCGGGACCCGGTAGCGAACAGGCACCGTGAGTTTATCGTGCGAGTACCGGGAAGTACCCCCACCCTGTATCCGGCAGTCAACCGGGACAAATTTGTATCCTCGGGGCCCGGCCGGGACTACAACCCCGACGGGCACCGGCGCAATTGGGACCTGATCATAACCCAGCACTTCGCCCATTTGACATTACGAGCACGCAACTTCAGCAATATATTAATGGATCTGATATGTCTGGTAATTTGTGCAAATATCCTAGTTGAGAGAAGTTAGGTTTGGCAAGTGTATACACTATTTGGCAATTGTACACGCTTGCACAGCAAGCCCTTTAGTTTTATTTCCTACCCATCGAGTTCGAACACATGGCTAGGACCAGCCTGTACCTTCCTAGCAGTTGACTGGGTTTCCAGCTGATTTGGGAGCGTGTTCACGTTACTGGAACCGGGGATGTTCAGCTGCCGAGGTCGATGCACGTACTTACTGCCCGACGATCGGTTGTCGACGACCGGAACAACTGCGTTCGTCCTGAAGAACCTCGGGAACAACTTTTTGAAACATCGCCGGTAGTTGTCCCCCAAGATGGCGTAGACGAAGGGGTTGATCGCTGAGCTGCAGTAGCACAGGCACAGGGACACGACTTTGATGATAAAGACGACATGGGAGACCTGCTTGGGCTGGGCAGCCATCCACCACAAATTCATGACATGGTTGGGGAGCCAGAACAGGGTGAAGAGGCCGACCACCACGGCCACCATCCGCGTCACCTTGAAGGGTAGAGAAAGAGAATGTTATTGTACACTCATCTATGCATAGAGAGCCGTCATGTTGATATGAGACGGTGATAGCTTTATCAGGAACTGGCAGTGTTGCCCCGGGGAAGGTTGCAAAGAAGGAAGGACATTTCTGGTATCATGGCTGTGCACATGCACAAAGATCCGTAATAAGAAGTAATTTACCAACCCGTTGAATCCTTTGACGGGGCAAAGCCAGACATTTAAATCGCTGTGATCTTAATCAACATCTTAATTGGGAAATGCTGGCATTGGCATGCTATCTAAGGAACGTACGTGCATAAAACAAGGAATGCATATTTTACCGACGATATGTATAATGTATGATATAACGTTTGATATAAATGTGCGTGTGTGTGTGTTTGTGTAGAATTGGTCTGTGTGCCCTTGTATGTGAATTGTTTATCAAAAAATATCGCGAATAATTATTCCCACCTTCTTTTTCCGCTTGATGGCCTGTTGCTGGATGTGGTTCAGGACTTGAACCCTGAGACAAAGATGGCGGATGATCAGGGAGTGTGACGTCAAACTGGTTACCAAGGGGATGACGTAACTGATGAGGAACGTGTAGATCATGTAGGCCTGCCGTGCCATGTGAGAGGGCCACACCTCCGTGCACAGAGTCCTGGGTCCGTACCAATCGTGAGTCACCGTTGTCATGTGGATCGGCAGAGGAAGCGACAACAAGAACGAGCCTATTGTAAAATTAAAAGAAACAATAAATAAATTAGAATTCATGTCAAAAATGGCAAATGTTGATATTACATAAGGTAAACGTACGGCACTAAATGTACAAAAACTTTACGAATCTTGGGCTGCATTTTGCACGACAAGACAATTCGCAATTGACAGGAGGTAGTCCCCGAAGGGGTATCTTCTCATATAGCACTTTTACATCATGCAATATGCTAATGTTTCAAAACATAGCAACAACGTGAATTTCAATAGTACAGAATTTCTTTATCTCTTGATACCCTTGATGCCAACAGTCTATCATTACCACAGTATAATTTGTGGCATAAATTACCCACACCGATGTAAAAAGTCCACGGTAGTCTACGTATTACCCCATGCTGAAACTACCGGGCACATCTGATCCCATTGTCTTCATATCGGGGCTTGTTGGAGTGAAAACTTTTTCAAGTGAAACTTCGAGGGCAATGCCTCGAAATGAAGTCAAGACCGACTGCTGCGGAGTACGTACTTGATACGTGCAGACGGATGTACAAGTTCCTAGCACGTGTATTATTAACAAACAAAATGAACACACTGATGCACGAATTCCGGCACAGCTGCATCTAAAGAGGTTCTTGAAGGCAATCATATTTCTCTAAAGACAATCAAGCTTTTGCAAGAAAACAACCAGATAAGGTCATTTAAACATCCTTTTTCCTCCAGGTGCGCATCCGGCAATGCCTTTGGCACATGTATGACTCGATAGTCATTATGTTCAAGTACATACGTGATGTGTCAAGTATCCTATTTTTCATCTGGCACTGTTAAGTCGAGATTTAAGAAAAGGCACCAAACTTGAGTGATAGAGTGTTCCAATTAAAAGTCAGGGATTTTGCAAATGTCAGCTCTTACCGATTCTTGTGCTACTTCCTCCGTCTAATAGGTGGCAATGGCACGAAGCGCTACCTGATGCACTTTACCAGCATCTTGCGTTCATCCATTAACTAACATGTAATTCAGAGGCATATGAATCATTTATTCTATGACGAATGCAGACTAACTAGATCTTTTATCTCATTCTCAGTATTACAGGAAACACCCCTTCAAAAAAGGTTAGAGGCACCTGACACTTGCTATGGATATAAACTGTGAAGCTCCTAAGCTTGTTAGTGAGATACTCAAAGGTTGTGAAATCCCGGTGACATTAAAGACGACTTGTTATTGTAAAAAATATTGCTTAGACTCTAATGGTATTATACTATGGATACATTATACCATTACCGTAATACTGCCCCCCCCCCGGTAAAATGTAGCCTGCTACATGCTACAGAAATAACAGGGAAACTTACCTAAGATGCAACCCATTTTTTTCTTGTTTTCTCTTGTACCACAAATCTTTCAGCAAACGTATCATTTCTATTTCAAAAGTCCCTGTTTTGAGAAAATTTTAAAAACCCATATTTTTCTTGTGCTAAGAATATTATTTTTACAGCTAATGGACCAATACAGAGTATTGTTCTTGCAGCCGGAATTTATTTTTAAGACACACACACACACACACACACACACACACACACACACACACACACACACACATACACACACTGGAAAATATTTTAAGAAAAAATTAACGTTCTCGCTGACATTTTCTTATTCTTTCACACAGAATAGTTTCCTTTCTCGAAGATAACTTTTCTTGAACAAAGAAAAAGAACGATTGCCATTCGTGTAGTGTAATCAATAGCTACACAGGCTTACACGAGAAGCAACAAAAGACAGTCCAAGGGTAAAATCAGCTGTCAGATCTGTTAGAAGATGCGTCTGTTATGCTTTACTATCTCCTGCCACAGACGGCATGTCTGATTTATTCAGACACCATCAAACAGGTGATAGATCGGCTCTTCAGTTGGCTTATAATTCCCGTGGTAACGCCATGGTGGTTTGATTATATGGATGACATATTCAGGAAACCCCAAAACTGATGCAAGCGTGCAAATAAGAAAAGTTTGACAAAAAACAACACTACAATACGATTTTACTATGACTTTCCTTTAAGTTTAACTTTCGTTTTCAAAAACAATTTGTTGTATTATTTGTTTCCTTTGCATAAAGCCATACATTGGTCATATCTGGACACTATTTTGTATATTTCTAAGTTTATTTTTCTGTTCTCTTACTTATGATTTTGTAATTATGGTTAGAGGTTCCTCTGTCTGCGTTTGGTCCTACATTTGAATAATCATTAAAAAAATACGAAGCAGCAGTATCAGATATTGACCTCAAGGCATTTAGTCACGTCTAGCATTGCGTGCGGACAGCTTAGGTCGATATCTCACCTACATCAGCAACTGAAAACACCATGGCTGCCCAGAATCCTTTCATAACGACCCTCCTTCGTTTTTACTCATGCATTCGTCCATACATCCCCCGGATCACATTTGAACTAAATTGGACCTAGAGCAGGCCGTGCAGCACCCAAAATGACGTCATTACTAGAGAATCCGCGCGACGTATGAGACAGAGTAGACGGGGTGAATCGAGAAGAAGATCGATCAATTCTTGAACAAGCTCTAAATCTTTAATCCCATTCATCTCTCTATCTAGCCTACATGTATTTGACCGATGAGCCACTACTGAAGACCTGACAACCAGTTTCCTCCACCGTTCTCGCTTTTCTGTTTTCATGTTTCACTTAGTGCCATGCCTGCCCACTCTCTGATATTAACCGCCCATCATTTCCGTTGCTTTTCCCTCTTTCTTCATCCCTTGACAGTTCCTTGCAAAAGCTTGCAATTGCATGATATTTTGGGCTGATACCGATGACAGTGACACATGGCTGTACGACTTCAGTTTTCTTTTCTTTGTGGTTGTGGGGTGGAGGTGGGTACGAACTGATGTATAAGAGTATTGATTACTTCAGCATTTTAGCTGCGGTCTCGGTATGTGATCCATAAAATCTCCCGGAAGCATTCAGCTTTGTGGTCTGTATTTATCCTGGAGTACTAGTGTTGCTGTCAGAGTCCGGTTAGGGGCTCACAAGTGTACAGGAATGCGTAGCTAGGTGACCAGAGAGTGCATCAGTAAGATCATGGAGCTGAGCTTGATATTCTTATATGTCCAGATAGGCCATAGTCTTGTCAGTGCGGCTGTTGTCTGTGCTATCCTAGGGAGAACCTCTGACTGTGAACCTACATCTGTAACTACCACCACTATGTAGGTGAATTGATCGACAGTTTCAAGTTTCGTTCCTTTTAGATCCTTTAAATTAACTTCTCCGTCCTTGGTGAAGCAAAGTGTGTTATAATTACTTTGGTTTTGTTTTCTGCGCTTATTTCTATTCCGTCTGTTGTCAATGTTTTAAGCTCTAGATGGCTATACTAACGCCCAGACATGCGTGGATGTAGCCATGAGTAATCACACCTGTCCAAAGCCAAAACACTGACTTGGAATCCTCCAAGTATCATATTACACCATTTCCGCCTCACATTCTAGCAGGCTGTCATTATGCGGACACACACTAAGACAGATTAACAGACAAACAAACAAACACACTAAATGCATGATTACAATACCTCCGTTTTCACGGAGGTAACGACAATAATGATATAACGACGTCTTGTGTGAAAGAGGTAGACCCACCGATCCAGATGGCTCCGCTGACGGCTAAGCAGGTCTTCGGGGTTCGGATGTTCAGGGATTCGAACGGCTTCACAACGCAGAGGTAGCGGTCGATACTGACAGCAGCAAGGGTCAGACACGTGGCTTGGACGGTCACCTGAAACAAAAAAGTCCCAAAGACTGAGTACATGACCTCTAACTGCAGTCCACAGCCACCACTGGAAGTGCATGGTCAGCCCATTTAACATGTATCAAATTTAGATACCTCGGATCCATGATGGCATCCAGCAAGGACGACCTTTCTAGACGAAAGGCACTTGCATGGGCTGCATTCTGGAAACTTGAAAAGATCTGGAGAAGCCCTTCATTCCCTACATCAACCAAAATCAAGCTCTTTAATGTCACATGTGTGTCAGTGCTCCTATATGGATGTGAATCCTGGGTACTGTCACTTGATATGGAGAACAAGATAAATGCATTCGCCACATCCTGCTACAGAGTCATGCTGAACATTAAACGACTTGATCGTGAAGGCAACGCACGAATATACAAGGCAACAAACACACAGCCACTCATCAACAGAGTCAGGCAGCGGCAACTGCGCTTTATTGGGCACGCCCTCAGGCTGCCCACCGAGGAGCCACTCAGGACATACGCCCTCTACGTCCCGACACATGGCAGAAGACGACCAGGACGTCAGGAGACGAGCTACCTGCTGGGGGATGCTGAAGGTGACCTGAGCCCAGAGGCCATCACTGCAATGGCTACTGATCGGTGGATGCGTAGAGGACGTGTGATCGGCCGCTGCGCCACCGACCGATGGTGATGATCACCATCCGTGCCAAAAGGATGCGTGCCAGGCCTTATTCTGAGATCTTTGTCTGCAGCTGCATTTCTTTTTAGACAGGCGAGCCTAGAAAAATCAATGATACCGTACGACAAAGCGCTCGGTGGGTTTCTATATGAGAGTAATCAGAAAGAGTATACCATTTGCTTTCACACCCAATAATGGTATCATTAAGTAGTGCTCAGCTTGACCAAAACGTACAATTTCAGTAAATTGAGGCAAGTGGCAGGACAGAGTTGGAGGGGCTAGTAATAGAAATGAATGCGCCTGAGTAAGAATGAACAGAGCAGTAGTTTGTTAGGCTAGAACATGTGAAGGTTAACATTATGCATTTGCTTGCATACTAGTATGTTACCTTTTTAGTTTTTTAGAGAAAAGATGCATATACATGTATGTACATATAGCTGAAGGATCTCTCTCAGCATAATCACAAATTGGCAGCCATGAAAAGATACAAACTAGGCAGTTAATCCTATGTACAGAAAATGTGACATTATCAAATTGCAAATTACAATTTAAAGTAAAGATGCTCATCACATTTGGCAGCTTTCAATTATATAAATTAGAGAGATTAGCCTTTACATGCGTATGTCTGACAATCTAATCTTTCTGTCACGTTTCTCATACGCATGGTGTACTTGATATGACAAATATGATTACTGCCGACAACAGGGACCTACAATGAATAAATGCATTTGAACAAAAGTCACGTTATCACTTATTGCAACTCCCAGACACAACGCACGTAGCGGAAGGTTATCTTATCAAAGTTGAATTGAAAATGATCCCGTAGCAATCTGTACTAACAAGCTGATGTGATGAAATATTAATTGCATTTTTCCAGTGTTTTGGTGTAATTGAAGCCTCCATATCTAACGTGACTCAAGGCTCTTCATAGTCAAGACGAATGTCTTGATGTAATTGGTCATAACGAGTGCCATGTATGCTTCTGATGGAAGAACAGATTAGAAAACGCATCTATTCTTTCTGGGTTTATAACTTACACTTAAACTAGAAATCTTTTTTGTCTGCTGGAAACTTGTGATATGTACTTCGTGCCTGATTGATTGTAGCGTTAATTTACAGTTAGTAGTCAGATCCTCGAGAGGAAATGGCCCTGGATAGGTCACACCTTTAGGAAACCTAGATCCAGTGTCACCCAGCAGGCCCTGACATGGAACCCACAGGGCAAAAGGAAGAGGGGAAGGCCTAAAAACAGCTGGAGAAGAGACACAGAGGAGGAGATGAAGAAAATCAACAGTAGCTGGCAGGACCTGGGAAAGAAGGCCCAAGAAGAATCTCTTGATGTAATGGGTCATAACGAGTTCCATGCATTCTTCCGATGGAAGAACAGGTTAGAAAGCGCATCTGTTCTTTCTGGGTTTATAACACTTAAACTAAACATCGTTTTTGTCTGCTGGGAACCTGTGCTATGAACTTCGTACATACTTGATTGTAGCGTTTATTTACATCACGTACGGTCTAGACTAGAAGTAGCTTCAAGAAGCAACCAGCTTTCCTCTTAGAGTCCTCTTAATAAGCGATAAAGATATTGCTACGCTTCATCTAAATGGATGGCATACTCCTTGAATAGTTTCATCAGGTTGGTAAGTCACTGAATAAAAATACTCTTTTTACACAACCAAGAGAGTCACTGAATGTGGTTTCGGTAACCATTTGTCACCTTCTTCAAGTCAATTCTGAAGAAGGTATGCATGGCATACTGTAAATGCAGAAATGTTCGCGGTGGTTTTATGTTCGCGGTTATCGCGGTAAGCTCTTCGCCGCGAACTTAAAACCACCGCGAATTGTTTTTGTCCTCCTACCCCCTTGTGTACTTTAAGCACTACGCGAACTTAAAACCACCGCGAACACTCAATTTTCTTCCTACCACGAAATTAAAACCACGTGAGCTTAAATGCATTTGCTATATCGACAGGAAACTTGACGTGAGTCATAGTGCCGGGACTTTAACCAACAAAATCTTTTGACATATCAAAACGAGCAAGATCTTGCATTATTGACGAGTCTAAGGACTTGGTACGATTGATGGAAAATATTATCATCTGTGGGAAGGAGGTTGCCCTTGGACTGATGTATTATTTTTGGCTGTATTTGTAGGTTCCCAACTATAACTTAAGATCCTTTTGATGTGCTGATTTTAGTATGTGGGTAGTTCTTGAGGTCTCAAAAAAAGATGACGATTTTGGTTCCCTAGCAGTATTTTAGGTACTGCAGCATTAACGGAAGACACCCCGAAAGAAGTGTGGCATTGTTCATGGCCAGCTGGTCAACCATCCCTAACAAATGACCTCTTAATGGAGAGGGATGGGATTGATCAAGGGAAGAAGTGAAAGGGGAGGATCACTAACATTTGAGATGGCAAGGGCTACGGCATGAAAGATCATGAAAAAATTCAAAAAACTCTGAATACTTCAAGGAGGCATGAGTTCTTCGATTTCTGTGTTGAATTTTGATCAAGCAGGGCCATACCTTTCAAGTTTAGCCTCAAGCCGTTCTGTGTGATCTGTTATAAGATACATGTATGATTGAGCTTATGATTTTGGCATACTTTAGAATACATTGTGATCACATATCATGTGATGAATAGTGAGCACATTCAAGAGTAAGAATGCTGTCTTTGAAGAATCTAAGCTCTTGATGCAAGATGGAGCTGATTGATTTGGGAAAGTGAGCACGTTTCAGAATACTTCTGTGTGATGTGATGCATCGTAAGCACCTCCAGGAGACAGACTATTGCATTTGAGGGGATCTTAGCTTTTGGTGGCGCTTTTCCATTGAATAACTCGTGCAGCACTGATCTAAGGATTGAAATGATAGAAAATAACTTTAGATGTACGTTTTGCAACCCGCTGTATGACTATGTGCTTTCTTGTAGTGTATATCAGTGAGCGTGAAAAGTGGACGGCAATTAATGATTAGCCTGCCAAACCCGAGTGCTGGTTTGCCTTATTTGTACATTTTGAATCCATTTCCTCTGTGCTTTCATTCTCATTTCTGTTTGTAGAAAAGAAACCATATTATGGTACTATTGTTTGTTTGTTTGTTTAATTCAAATATTTCATTATTAATTTATGAGAAGCTCAAATCGACATTTGTCATTAAGATCATGAAGAGGTAATAGTGAGACAAAATAAAACAGAGATGCAGATTACATCATTGAAGTTATAATGCACCTACCAAAATATGTCATTACACATGGAAATGATACAGGAACATTTCGTGTTTGTATATGGTTCGTGTCCGGTTGTTTTGGTCATTTCTGTTACTGTATGAGCCTTTCAAATGAAGTCAGAGTTGTGTCTATGCGTGTGTCTGGCGGTAGACTGTTCCAGACATTGAGTCCACAATGGCTTGCGAATCTTCTGAAGGTCTCTCGCAATTAACCGTCTGAACTATTGTTGCCAGATCATTCGTGATCTCTCGATGCTTAACATATTGAAAACCCCTTTTTGAGGCCTTGCATCAAATATGTGGTCTCCAGAGCACGCCATCTATACGATCAATTTACTTCGGCATGATACCAGCAGGATCAACGTACCAAGGACACAGACGGCCATTCGCAAATAGCACATCTATAAGGGGCAACATGGTAGCATCTAACGCAAACATGGTTGTTCTTTCGTTAAGCCAAAACACACGGGCAACTAGTTTGCTCGAAAGGGCAGCCCGATCAATGTAAACAAGAAGCCACGATTGCTTCTATATGAGGCCTTGCGTCAAATGGTTGATAACCCTGCCTGTGGATAATTAGAGTGGTGTTTGAATCCCTGTTAAGTCGTCTGTAACCCCTGTAAAAAACACCTTGGTTACGTAGGAGTCGCTGCCGTCCTTGAGGAGCAGGGACGTTGTAAGTCTTGCTTAAGTCGTCGGTTTTGTGTTTTATGTATTATATCAATCTTTATGGACACAATAAAAGCACAGCGAATTTCGTAAGGTCTTCTACAACTATACATGCAAACACACAAGTGAATACAAGAACACGTACACGTATATGGATAATTCAACATGTCAAGTTTAACGTATCACTTGTTCTAAGTCGAAAAATTCTTTGATATGTATGCTTATTCATCATACACTACTAGTTCTAAGGTCTAAACATTCTTTAATATATTGACCTACTTGTACACAGTAAGTGCTGTATTGCTTTTATAATGTAGTTGAATGTATCTATAGAATGGAATGTATCAAAATCTGTTGAGCAAGAGGAAAGGAGGCTGGACAGCTTTGAGCGTATTATAAAACAGGTGTCGACGCACTTAACGAAAATTGTCAAACTCCATCTCCGAAGCTAGCCACTCTATTTTGTTACCCACTGCCAAAATGATTATGTCTTGTAACATTTTGGGGCTCATTTCTATGGTTAAACAATGGCAATTTGAACGGCGCTCAGTAACATAAAAGAAGCTTTTTCAAGGTAGCAATTTAAGGAGTGAAAATGCTGTTATTTACAACACTGTAAAGTACTGAAATGTTATGGCTTTCATGTGCAATTCTAATGATTTTGGAAGACGCTAGGAAGTGGAATACTTACTTCCTTATAATTACCTGTTCAGCATGTTACGTTTGACATCAAGGTAAATGTAGAAATGATTATTCAGCGGCGAAAATACATCGTTATTGGAGGCTGTTAATGTGTCGTGCTGAGTTCAAAACTGTGCTAGATGAGAGAAAAAGAAGAATGGAAAATACAGAAGGGCTATCAAAACGTAATACACATGTACAAGTGGTTTCATAACAGGCTCATTTTTTTCATCTAATGAGTTGAAACTTTTATCAAATGTAAAGGCACGTACATTCTTGAGATTTAAATATCTCAATTTGTTGTTCAAAGTTTTATGAGCGACTGAGTTGATTTCATTTTTTGACTGCCCTCGTGTTTTGTTCACGACATCATACTCTAGAGTTAACAATAACTTTATTGCAAGTTCATGCCCGAAGGCTAATTGCAGACAAACAAGTACATGGAAATACATGGGAATCAAAAATAGTTATCTAGTCTACTGTGAAAGTTCTAAGGTTGACTATGGTTGGGTTTGACTTTTTTTTTGAAGGCAGTGGAAAATGAAGAGACCCACGTTAACAACATAAAGCCGAGTTGTCCCCAATGCAACGTCGGTACTCTCCGGAGCTAATTAATTATGTAAACTAGGACTCATCGTCACTGAATGTAGTAAGGAACCGTTATTAAAATAACCACGGTGCTTAATTCACAGTGGTACTGATTATCGTATTGAAACCAATATCACTTAGGTCACATGTAAAAGAGGTGAACTGACTTGACTTGAACGATTAAAGCCTTTCTTTATATACATGGTAAGATACTGTGAGCAATATCTAAAGAAAGCAATCTTCATCTGAACAGGGACGGTAAGTGGTATCGTCTATAGGGTACCTCTGACCTACTCCTAAATATTTCACGGAGGCATGAAATCTTCGACCACTGGTCTTCGTGTTGGATCAAGCGCATGTTTAATATTGTACAACAGATGTCATTACTATATGTATTCGTTATCATTATATGTGCAATATTTATATATAGCAAGTTTATGTAAGTTTAAAGTATATGCGTAATATTTATATGAGCTTTATTACTTGTAATTCTATAGTTACTTAATTCCATGTGTAGAAACCATCATGTAAAAAACATGCAATTCAGCCTACAGGCTGCAAAATGTTTTTACGAAGCTTGTCAATAAACCATTCATTCATTCATTCATTCGCCTGACCTGCATGAAGTAGAAGATGAACTTGCAGAGGAACTCTCCGAACTCCCAGGAAGGGGTGGCGATCTTGGCGGCAGAGAACGGCACACAGCAGATGAGAAACGCCAGGTCAGTCACGGCCAGGTTCACGATGTAGTAGTTGGTCACAGTCCTGAGTTCGACAAACCTGTAATAAAGCACACACTGCATGAAAACAAAGTCCCTTTGTTTGACAACCTCGCGCTCTACCACTTACGCCACACGACGCCACTTAGAACGCAAGGTATCAAACCCAAAACTTCCACTGTAGTAAGATAGCAAGCCGCTAGGGGCACAGCATGAAAACAAAGATTTCCACAAGTTTGCAAGCTTGGACACTATGGTGAAACTTGACATTTCCTTGCTGTCTACATGACTTTCCTACCCCTGTGTCTCCAAGCTTGCAAACATGTGCACACAGTAGTGCGCATGAAGTGTCCAGAGTTTCCCACCTTTGGAAACTCCCCGTGCCGGCACTAATCAACAATGTCGCCACTTTGCACTTTGAAAGGTAGCGATGTGGTCTTGTGTTATTGATGTGGAATCAAAACCGCGCGAAATGACCCTTATGATATTTCTGGTCACCGACCAGAAATAATCCAGCCGTTATGTAACGCTAAGAGATACCCGAATCGACCGTTGCGGTCGGAGGTCTTCGAAGCAGGAAAATCACCACAACTGAATAGAATTCAGAAGTTCGAGCGTTCGATCGCGTGATCGGTGGTTCGTCAGAATGCTGGACAAAATTGACAACTCAAGCGGCGGTGGGAAGTGTGCATATTTCAAGACGTTGTCACGACACATCAAAGTCGCATTCATTCATGGTGAATATCCCCGTATAGTGTATTAAGGAAGACGCATGGTTAAAGGTAGATTAAGGTATAAAAATGAATTTTCGACGGCGGTGCACTCGAAGTGAGTTCGAATCGTTCGAATCGAACTATAAAAGCTTGGGCCGTACCGTAAAGTACGGACCGGTCCGAACACCCGCATCGAAGGTTATAACGGCCGAGGTATGATATCTATCGCCTGAGGGTAATGTTTCATGTTACATTTTAAGTGACCTTCTTCCCGGCTTAGAAATGATCCTCATATGAACGTGACAAAAGTGTTAAACAGCACTTACTCGATAATGGTTTTCCGGGCAGACATCACAAATGACGTTGCACAGTGGGGAGCTCAAAATGAACATGTAGCGACTACTTATAACTTCCTTGACAATCTTTCTTTCCTTGCAAATTTGTGTTTAATTTTGACATATCTATGTTAGGAGGAACAGGAAGGGTTTAAAATTTTCTTCAGTTCACAAGTTTTTGTTTCTGCGCAGGGATAGATCCGAGTTGTGTGGTCTGGCTAGCATTCATAGCACATACATGTGGCAGATAATAGTGTCAAAGATTTGGAATATTCAGTTGTTTTAGGAATTTATCCCTTTTTTTCTTTCCATTTTACAAACTAGACCATTGTGACTTTCAGGTGGTGCAGAATTTTTTAGATTGAAATTTGGGTTCAGAGTATTCTTATGAAGCCATGCTACGGTGTACTTAAACACAGGCTCATATTGTCGGCTTTAACTCTGGTAACAGATACACAATGTATAAAAAACAAACATGCTTCTGATGCGGAAGAAAATATGCCGACACTGTGTAGCATTCGGTCTATGGATCTAAGCCTCCGGGTCAAAGTCTCCGGATCAAAATCCTCCAGATCAAAAGCGTAGGTTGCCGTATTACGTACAGGTGTCTGACATTCATAAAAAATATCTTAAAAGAAGTTTGGCATTTTGCTGAGTGGTTTGAAATGGTAAGAGGTGCGTCATGTTCGTGTTATTCATTTCGGAAGAAAGCATTCAAGTGCGTTGCAGGTGGATTGTACGTGATACATCGCCTTTAGATATTATATGAAAGACAGAGAGAGATTGATTGATTGTTGTGACCGATCGAACACAGAACTATCTTACATATTCGGCAAGCTAAGGAAGACTCGGAAACTCTGATATCTGATACAGTACTAGTTTTCCAAGGGGAGACCACTACAGAAAAGACAAACACACGCAAAGGTTGAAAACGTAATTCTCGAGCGGGCAGTGACGAACATACTATATTAGGTACATCCGAATGGTTGTAGAGAAAAACAACATTAAGCAGTGGCCGGCCTGAGCCATCCAATAACCTTTGACGGCAATGGCACGGAGAAACTGCCCTTTGTAAATCTCAGTGTTATTCTAGTCCCCGTCAACTACAAGGTCCCACGTAAGTAGGTACTAAGTAGGTACTAGTTAGGTGTCTGGTTGTCCAAGAAATTCATCGTAATCTTTGCTTTACGCATAAAACGTTCGATTTGGTGGATTTGCCTGCTTGTCCTGCTGGATTTCCAAAGCAAAACTATAACCCCACTGCTGAAGTGCCTAGACAACTTTGAAACAAAGGGTACAAGTTTGATATTGCTCACTTTTAGTTACTTCGCTTTACAACAACCTCTGTAGGGCTAGGTTTATTAAAGACTATGCCTAATTAGTTTACATTCTCAGTGAGACAAAAACAGCCTTGGCAACAACACATCAATAGCGGGCATTTTAGAATAGCCTCTTGATCAATCCAGAAGCTATTCTAAAATGCCCGCCAGCAGGGATGTGTTGTTGCCAAGGCCGTGGCAATGGCATGGAAGCATTGCCCTTTAGCTTGGTATAGTCCCCGTCAACTCTAGGGGCTAAGTAGGTACTAGTTATCAGGTCCAAGAAATTCCTCGTGATCTTTGTTTTGCTCATAAAACGTTCAGTTTGGTGGGTTTGCCCGCTTAAAGTCTGTGCATAAGTAGTTTATAACCAATGTTCACATTCTCCGTAAGACAAACGGCCTTGGCGACCAAACGTCCCTGGCGGGCATTTTAGAATAGCCTCTCGATTGATCGTTGTCTTGCAACCAGGCGTATCATTGGATCTATCTTCAATTAGTTGGAACATCATCACGCTGAGATCAGCGAGGCCTCCGCTAAAACTGATTTGCCGCCAACAAGGGATAAATTACAGTGATTGAAACGAGTGGTTCGTGGTTAGGGAGTTTAAGAGATATCATCTAATGGCTCTATCAATCAAGAAAAGTCGATGAATGGGAGATTGCAAGCAGCACTTCTTTAGATCTATCTTAAGAAATAAGCTAGTGTGTTACGTCGATTGGCAGTTGTACCGGCTTTACAGATAATGATACAGAAGCTGGTGTATTACGTCGAAGGGAGGTTATGTCGGCTATACAAATATAGAAGCTGGTGTGTTACGCTGAAGGGCGGTTATACCGGCTATAGATATACAGAAGCTGGTGTGGACCTACACTGAAGGGCGGTTATACCGGCTATACAGATACAAATACAGAAGTTGGTGTGTTACGCCGAAGGGCGGTTATACTGGCTTTAAATATACAATTACAGATGCTGGTGTGTTATGCCAAAATAAGGTAAAACCGGCTATACGGATAAAGATAGAGAAGGTAGTATGTTACGCAGAAGGGCAGTTATGCCGGCAATACAGATACAGAAGCAGGTGTGTTATGCCAAAGGGAGGTTATACCGGCTCAACGGATACAGATACCGAAGCTGGTGTGTTACGCCGAAGGGCGATTATACTGGCTTTACATATACTATTGCAGAAGCTGGTGTGTTATGCCAAAATAAGGTAATACCGGCTATACGGATACAGATATACCAGCTGGTGTGTTACGCTGAAGGGCAGTTATACCGGCAATACAGATACAAAAGCTGGTGTATTATGCCAAAGGGAGGTTGAACCAGCTATGCAGATACAGAAATCTGCCCGACACAAGTTGCCTCTTTTCCAGCATCAAGTGAAAGCAAAATCAATGGATATCAAGCAAGCAATGTTTTAGAAATAGTTTAGAATAATCGCCTTATTTCAAAAACTTTAAGAAACATTTCACCAACATTATAGTATTTCTAAAAATTTTGAAAATAAGTTAGATATGCTGTAACTGGTAACATTCTGAAATATTCCGATTCACACAAATGCATTGCGTATGCAAAATGTCTCCTCTTAATGTTGCACAGTTTGCAATCTATCTAAAGAACACAGACTAAATGTAAGACGACAGCATGGAAAGGATTCGAAGTGGCGAAGACATAGAACAGGACTATAATGAAGCGTCTTTAGAATACGAGTGTCAGTAAAAGGAATTGGGCTGCCAAGTCTTGTTATGTATCTTCCCTCAGTGTATCAAGAATGATGTATTGGAGTTAAGTACCTGAAATACTTTCCTTGGCTGTTAAACCGGGTAGCTAAATGGAGAGTTGTCAATGCAGAAATTTTCGCTGTGGCTTTTTGCTCGTGATTTTCGCGGTGACTGCTTCATCGCAAACTTAGAACTACTACGAAATTTTTGTTGTCTCCTTGCCGCAAACCCCTTTGCTTAAGCGAAACAGATACGTACTTTATATTGTACAGTATTATGATGTGTTGGCGGCGTCTGATACGATAAAAACGCACAACCGACACTTACTCCATCTTCGAACATTGAATACATTTATTCAGAATTTTAAGCCAAGTCAATGTCTTTGTTCATTCCTCGGATACGTACGGTTAGATCAGAGACAGCTAATCGCGCCAGCTCTACCAAAAATGACAGTTCTGTCCTTTCCGTGTGGTGGTGGGTGGTTTCCCGTAAAGGCGCCGGTGTTTCCATTACTACTTGCTATAGTGCTATCGCGAACTCAAAACCACCGAGAACGCTCCATTTTCTCCCTACCACGAAATTAAGACCGCGCAAACTTGCATTTACAGACACTCACTGTTACGCCCATTTAGCAGATACGGACGATAAAAAATCGTCACAAAAAGCGAACGGTCAAGGCCTGGTCCCAAACATCCTATGATCGTCGTACGATCTTGCGAAACCGAGGGCATCTCTTGAGATAGTTGTGCATGTGTCGTAAAACAATGCTGCTGTCTTGTTACTTAAAAGGGCTGTCTTTTTTGTCGGCGGTTGGTTCTGTCACAACCTGCGTAAAAATCGCACGACATAAAAATCGTACGACGACTGCGACCGCGCCGTGAACCGGAGGATATTTGTTGGAGTAACCTTACAAATCGTGCCGATTTACTTGGAGCGGTATCTTAAAGGGCGACATATTGGTACGACAGTAGTGAACATTTACGTAAGACAGAGCGATAAAGTGTAATGAAGGACACAGACCCGTTCATGCGTTTTCTTGGCGTGATTGAAAAACAAAATACCAACAAAAAACCTACCGGTAAACCATGTAGATAACAAAAGAATTCCCAGCCACGCCGACGAGGCAGATGATGGCAAAAATCACCGGGACGATGTCAGCTTCCGGCCCGAGCGTCGGTCCCTCCCCCGGGTCGGTTGTGTTCGGGCTCTCGGTGGAGGAGACCCATCCGCCCGCAGCGGCGAAGTCACCAGTTGGGTAAGGAGTGACGGTATCCATGATGCTAACTTTGCGTCTGCAGAGTTCTAATGCCGAGTGTGACCTGCCGGACCCGCGTTTTACTCACAAGACACGTGTCCGCGCAGCATGGCGTGTCTGTTTTGAACAGGTCGTGAGGAAAAGAGGCGTCACGTGACGTCATAGAGATGCTTACGTTGACGTTATAGCCCAGATATCTGGGACAACGCGTCTAGTCGGCCCGTTCTCAGTGAAACGTGCCAAAAATGGCCATTTTTGTGGTAGGTTCGACAAATGGATGAGCTCTGTTTTGAACATATATATATAAAACAATTATTTCTGGACGTTACGTGTGCATATGTTTTCAATAGAAATACGGGAAATGGGAGGCACCTTTGCAACAACACTTTCTCCGTGCGTTCGTCTGCCACGACGTCAAAGCACAACCGGGCGATTCAGGAAGCGGCGCGCTCTTTTACGCGGTGTCATGTTCCATGGAGCCAGGGTATAGAGCGTTCGGTCATTGTATAGAACAGCTTCGCGTCTCCATTATTGATCGCCCATTTATCATGAAAAGAAGCATTGCCATGCCCCATAGGCAGGCGAAGCTTCCGTAAAGGGTGGCGGATGTTACAATAGTGCACTTTGTCGTTTTTTCTTCAAAAGTGTTTACAGTTTTCTGCTGAATCCCTTAAGAGTAAGAAGACGTACGTACGAACATCATTCTATAAATCGTGAAGCTTTCTTACACATGTCGAGTGAATAAGGTAGAAAGCATGAAACTGTACGAGTGGTAACGAATATTACAGTCATTACTGTAAAATATTTAGTTCGGCGAGGTGTCTGTGTCTGCACCTATATAGCCGGTATAACCGCCATTCGGCGTAACACACCAGCTTCACCCAGAGGTGGGTTACAAAGGACAGCAAGCACTCCTGTCTTATTCATTTAGAAAGCCATACAAATGGTGAAATGTCATGAAGATTTATTGCCTTAAATGTGGTAAATCTGAATGTCAGAAACGTCTTACTTAAACGGTAGCGAATGATACTGAATTTGTCGACAGGCATAAACACTGCGTACAGAACAGTGATAGGAGTGATCTGACTTGATCTGTCAGAGGGCCTGGCTAGTGGGTGCCATCCGATTACTACCGGGGCTCCAAAGTGTACGCTCACTATACCCTGATTTTTAGGAACCCCGGTAGTAATCGCATGGCACCCAGGCTAGGCTTTACCAGCCAAATAACCGACTATCGGAACTGAATTTTCACGTTTCAGAATGGTTTGTGAAATGTCTATGTCTCAGATGACAGCCGATGGTAGGGGAATGAATCCCATCTCTGGCTATAATCTATTCCAAGCCACCAACTAGATGGTCCGTTAATGAAGGTTAGACATCCAGACATAAGCCAAAAATAGTTAATCAAGCAACTGGATATAAATTTGAAACAGTCAGACGTTTCAGACAGCATCCGCTGTCTTTCTTCAGTGACTAAAGATAGGTGATGAAACGACAGTTGTACTGCTGACGGTCTCCTGAGTGGTACCAAGACTGACATTTAATAAAACGAATTCCTGAAGCGTAAAGTGCAATCGATGAAAGAAGGTTACAAGATAACGATTCTTTGGGGTAAATCTCAATACACACGCATTTGATGAACGTGTGATAAATGGTTATAGTAAACGTTTTGAATTCAAATCAGGCCACGCTGATCTTATTGTATGGATGACATCTTCTGACTCTGGGCACCCCAAAGTTTATTCGAGGATTCCAAAAAAATTGGGCCAAAGAAAAGTTGCCTTCATTGTGAAGTCAAGGTGTTCAGGAAGGTTGAACAAATAAGGAAGAACGCATGTACCAAACAATAGATTCTAGATTTATGGTCTTTCACGGGGTACAGGGTACAAAATGTATTTTTCCAGCTTAATTGTAGTGATACAGATGACAAAAAAGACAAATTATGATAGGAAAAGACCATCTATAGCCACGACGTAAGTATCCGTTTTCCGATATTTGTTTGGTATTTACGGCATACATTCCCTCATCTTACTTCTTCTTCTTCTTCGATTTACAGAATGGTCGCAAACGTCTTCTTTTTTAAACGGACGAAAATTGATGCGTGTCATCCATATGATCAAGTCAGTGTGGTCTAATCGACATGCATGAAAAATAATCAATATGTATTTAGGTCCTTCCCTCAGGGCTTGTCTAAAGATTCGTCACTAGTTGCTGACATGTATCTCATTAAACGTTTGATCGTTTCTCAATACATTAAGCATCGTGTACAAGTTGCTGAAGATGAGGATAAATAGATTTCGGTCATCTCTAATCTTAGGTAGCCTAAAATGGCTGATTCCCCAATAGATACGGAACTAGGAGAGATAACAGGTCTAGGCTCTATAGATGGCTACAAACGATATCGATTTCCATATCATATTAGGTCCTTACTGTGACCTGTTTTCTTTAAGCATCACTGGAAAAGAACAATAAGAACATAATGAAACACAATAACATTTCTGAAGGCTATCAACAACATCTTCTAAGGGGTTGCAGCTTGAAGTCCAGTTCTACTGTCTCTAACTAAGGAAACACATTTAAAGGCCATTGCTCTGTTTTCTTGTCTTTGTTATAAAGAGAGACCTTTTTCAACCTAATGGTACGAAATACTGTAAATTTTCTCTTCAACTTTCTTGAACACGCGCAATGAAGAACGGGCTGCAGTTAGATACCCAGCTCTATTATCTCTAACTCTATATAATGATGACAGACAATGATGTGCAAAACTAACTGTATATAATGATATGCAACACAAACACAGCATTTAATATCTAGGCCAATATATCTATACATCTATACTAAAAAGAATCCGTGAAATAGCGATTTGATTGTATAAGACATTCATCTTCTCATCATGTTATTGTATTTTTGACATATACGACTCCCTATTGTATCTCCCGTTGATATCATCTACCTTCGACAATATTATATAGATATTGCCTTCATGTAATTTGAAATGGAGCATTGTACAGCCTAGAACCTAACCATTGTATAGCATAGAACCTACCTATAGCTTTTTGTAGTCTGATATAAGTAGCCAGTAGTATTTTATTTTTGCCTTACATTGTACCTGTTACAATCGTTGTGCAATAATTTTTGACTTGACTTGACTTGACAATGTGACCTCTAGACTCTCTGGTCCTAATTTAGAGCCAATGACTGCCCATTTCTGCAGTACGTGCACGCATGGCTTAGTTTGATGTCACCTGGTTATAGCAGATGATGGGGGAGAAGGTCACATCTCCTGACCATTGGCCCATGCTTAACAACCCCTGCGGCTATTTTATTCCCCTTTGAACGATCAAGTGAGCCTGGTGTTCTCATTACCTGACTGCATCATCTGTACCTGTATAGCCGGTATAACCGTCATTTCGTTTAACACGCGACACGGCAGCAGCTAATTATACAGTGAACGATCCGTCACACCTAGCCTTTGTGCATCTATAGCTGCAAGCGTTCTTAAAGCTATCCAGCGAAGATGCCCCTACCGTACTTGGTCATAACGAATTCCACTCTACCATAATTCAAGGAAAATGCGAATTGTTGGACACATCAGATGGTGATTCTGGTACTTGAAAAGTAGCTCTTGCCTCATCGTAGCTACCTTCGATCAAGGGGTTTTCAACCCTGGATCCTGCATCATCTTCATTTGACCTGGCCTTGAATGTGTATGTATGATGTGCGCATCATATTCTAAAAGCTATTATTATTCTTTAAAATTCAGAAGTCAGCCATGCTGAAAGTGGTGTTTGGATTAAATCCAAACAGCACTTTCAGCATGGCTGACTTCTGAATTCAATCTAAAAGCTCTGCGAAGGTTAGTGACCTCCAACCGGGGCATTGTCGCTTCGCGAAGGAGGTCCGTGACCTCCAATAAGAGAACTGTGTTCGCCTGCGTTTTTATGACTTTATGTTGGCAGCCAAACGATCGTGAAATGAAGGAACTGTTTGAATAACCAGTAAGTTCCATCCTAATTTCTCCACCCCTGCAGACAAGAAGAAATTAGACTACTAGTACTCCCCTCTTAACATCACAAAACCCACACATTACAGAAAAAGTGGGATCATTCGTTTTCCACTGTCTCGGAAAAAAAAAGTCGAATCCAACAAGTTAGAATTTAGTGTCAGTAGTTAGACTAGAGTAGTCACACATTATATTGTTCCCGTCCTTTTCATGTTACATGCCATTAGCCGATGGGCAAGAACTTGCAATGAAACTTTCAATTATTATAAAAATCCTTCCCAGTTGGTAGTTACTGATTTCCCCATGAAATATGTCGATTTTGGGGCGCCATATCTACTTTTTCCCCATTGAACGGGTATTTACATTCAAACAAAGGTTTCTCAACACAGGTCCTTCGTCATTTTCCTGAAAAATGGCTTTTGCTTTGCATTAAAGATAGTCTCATTTCAAAAGCTAAAATCGTTCTATGAAAGTCAGAGTCAGCCAGATTGGATGAATGTAGTATCACCTGGCTAGGTTCAGTCGACGTCTTGGCGTGTTTTGGGGCGTCATAGCTACTTTCTTCCCCATTGAACGGGTAACTTATAGCGAACCTGGTTGTCGTACGTGTTACGTGACTGCTGCATCCTAATTACCTTTAAACAAATGTTTCTCAACACAGGGTCCGACGTCTTTTTCCTGGAAAATGGCCTTTACGATGTATTAGAGTTCATCTCATCTCAAAAGCTAGTATTTTTCTTTGAGCAGGAAAGTCAGAGTCAGCCAGATTGGGTGAATATAGTATCACCTGGGTTCAGTCAACGTCTTCGTGTGTTCTGGAGCGCCATATCTACTTTCTTCCCCATTGAACGGGTGTACTTATAGTGAACCTGGTGTTCGTGTTACGTGACTGCATCATAGTATCCAATGCTCTCGGTTTTAACATAGCAACGACCAAGTACTGCGCTTCACGCACGGCCGTGTACAAGCACAAGAGGGGAAAATCTACCCTGTTTTTCAACTATAGACTTCTAGATAGCAATACACGAACAATCCCACTATTAAAATAAAGGAACCCACATGTCATTGTAAAAGTGGGTAAATTCCTCTCCACTGCCTCCAAGAAAGAACTCCAACAGAAGAATCTGAAGCCCCATATCTTAGTATTTTACTTGTATTTTCCATTGTACCATATCAGCCTTTGGGCACGTACTTGCAAATAAATGGATCTTACCATTGCGTTTCCACGATATACGCATATCATGAATAATATGAGTTTAATAAAACTCACTTTGCCTGAAGTTGGATACGGTCTTTGCCACCGTAAGATCTGCTCGGAGATAAAAGCTACAGGACATTGGCGATATATCTGATACTAAATTTACTTTAAACATTGAACAACTGGGCTTCTTGCATATTCCGCCAGGTGTCGCGACTGCAGTTCTCCTACATATGTATAAATTAATTGGACCCTCTGCAAATTTACACTGCGCCTATTGACTACAATGTAAGTGCAAGGCTGTATTTTAGGCAGCGTTTATGTTTCGGTCTGTCTGTCTGTCTGTCTGTCTGTCTGTCTGTCTGTTGGTCAACGAGATAACTCAAGAACGGCTGGATGGATTGGTTTCTTATTTGTTTGTTTTTTGGTAGGGTAGGGTAAGACAAAAACTGAAACTGATTAGATTTTTGGTCCCCTGGCGACTGTCATAAGTATTGCAGCGGAGCGTCCGTCGTCTATATCTCGTGTTCTAGACAAAATATGGTCATGTGACCATAGCTTGTCCAGAACACAAAATATCAAAATATCAAAAACGTCAGGACAAACGGTATACGTCTGGTCCCCCTATCATTAAATGTCTCCCGAAGTCGATAACTGAAGAAAGGAAAGCCGGATTTCCATAATTTTCTACCATCATTGGCATTTTATACTTATTATGTTTCGCCAACGAAACATATTGTTTTTGTCAGGTTTCTTCTCCTTCTTTTCCTTCTTCTCCTTCTCCTGTCAAATCTTCAAATCGATTCATCTCGGTCGTCCGTCGACCAAATTAGCTAAAATTTGGTATGCAGGTAGAGTAAGTGTATACCCCTAGACGCTTTCTTCATTTTTTTTTAATATACGTTTTTAAAATGATTTTATCGAGGTTTTTTGGTCATTTTCAGACAAAAGTCGCACATTATGGCCTCCAGTGCCGTGGTGTTGAAACCTAAGGACTTGAAATTTGGTTTAGTTGTGCATTGGATATTTACCCAAAGGACTCCATTATTTTTTTTTGGCATACACTACTTCAAAATGATTTATTTTGCATTTTTTTGATGGAATTTTTGGTTATTTTGTGCACTGACAGGCCTGCGGGCGGATGACCTACTTTCCCCAGGAGCGCTCCTCATGGGACGTCACCGGAGCCCAGTTGGCTTGCCTGTGTTCTTTTTCTTCGTCTTCTGCCCAGATCCAAGTAGATGTGAGGTGGTAGCTCTACCAATGGTATTGCAGAAAGTTATATGTACCTTGTACATGGTTCTGATGTTATATTTGAGATGTAGGTACCTTTAAGAAAGGTAAATACACCTGGCCATAAATTATGCTTATGAGGACCTGTTAAAATAAAGGTAAGCCTGGCAAACTGACAAAATGGGCTGTCCCAATTTTTTTTGTTTTTGTAATTATTTTATTATATTTCAATTTGCCCAGGTATTATTTTTGGACAGCCCATTTTTGCATGGGGAGGGGTATTGGCGAAACATACTGTATTTGCTGAGGGGCAAATGACGGCCTTTCTAGTAACATGTTTAAGTTAGTTAAAGGTGAACATCAGCAAGCATAGATTATGTAAAAGTATACACAATTTGCATAACTTGACAAAAGCTAAAAATATTTCATGGAGGTATGAGGTCGCCGAACTCTACTTTGCATATCTTTTTATCATCTCGTAACAGAGAAGAAGAAGATCTGTATTCTACTGCATGATTTGTTATTAAGTATCAATTAAAGTATCTGCTGCAGGAGTTTGAAATACAGGCCTAGTTAATGTTTCAATTCTTATTTGCAATGTTTCATACATGCCGTCATCCTATCTGTAATACCAATGGTATATACTAGGTGACGCTAATGGACTGCAACAAAATGTATTATCAGGAAACAGTGCAAACGCTGCGTTCAATACTGACGAATGAAATCTTCCCATTGAGTTGCGATAATTTAGTCAGCAATACATCAATACCTACAAATGTTTTTAATCGTGTTGCAGGATTTAACGGGTCAATCAAAATCAATGTATTACCGGCAACTCATCCTAATAAGCCCATTCGTAGATTCGAGTACGCATGCGCATTGTCAAAAGTGAAGGCTTGTTAACAGTTCTCGTGTCGACATTGTCTCACTTTTGACACTGCACATGCGTACTCGAATCTACGAATGCTTATTTGCCAAGTGTCCGTTCCTTAGGGAAGCAATATCTATTAGCTCTTTGATTATCTGTAAAATAGTCTCACCTGTGTGTCTGTACTTCAAAGATTTAATTGTTCTTCCTCTATGGTCATCTAGGTCAGTTGACATAGTTATAATTGTGGCTCAAGATAGCCGACACTATGATGCCTTATTTGGCAGTTTGTCGAGAGTCTCCCTAGTCTAAATCTAATTCAATAACATGTATGATTGGCAGAGTAGGTCACACTTTGTTGGGAGGGTAGCCTGACTGAATCGCCTCCTATTGGCTGACCGACATGGGGGAGGGGGTCATTAACCCCTGATGGCGAGAGATTGTGTAAACACTACTCTCCAAGCAGAGGGGTGGGTCCGGCTGGATTTTGACGTATTTATATGCGTTTTTGTTGGGGTTTCGACTTTCTGGGAAGGAAACCCCGAGGTAACTGAGTAGAGAGTTTTCGATAAGGATGGTATTCTTTTTTTTTATCTTCGGGAAGTAGGTTTACCTCCGACGGGGGTATAACGTTGGGTAACATAAATTCGGGATTTTTCCGATAATGGTTGACTGAAATCAATCTAGCAGAACAATAAACCAACCTTTTTTTCTATTATTCTGTCAGTATCATGTACTATCTTTGCACTAATCATATATATGGTAGATTTTGTCTCTTGTCGTGCTGACACCATAATATTTCAACTTGAAACTACCGTCCGCCGCACGCACAATGACGGTGCTGTCGGACAGGGGTGAACATTAATTCGGGAGAGAAGATTCGTCTTGAATATCTTACCGCTAATTACATTTTATACAGCAGCTATTCGTTCCATCCTTGACTTGAGGAGAGTGCTATGGATATAGACGTGTCCAAGTAAAAAAATACACGAAAAAACGGCCGTACCGCACACATCAGGCCTACGGGAACAACCCGTGTGTTGAGTCGGTAGCTATAGAACGTCAAAGTCGACATCCACCGTCATGGCAACGTGTACATTATTCATGGCAAGTTAGCCGGATGCCGTAGCATTGATAATACTACTACAGTATGTCCATGTATTCCTTATTGTGTTAGGAGCAAACTTTGAGGAAAATATCGTCCTCAGTCCACAATCACACGCAACATTTAGACAAAAAAGTGTTCCTCACAAACCTTTGTCGTCTGCTTGACAACAGGATTCTGGGTAATGATATGGCGGCGGGAAAATACACGTGCCGTAGGTTGTAGCAACAAAGAGGGGTTTTGATGATTGATCACACTTAGAGTCCAATTGCAGGTCAGCAATTTTAAGAAAATAAGTTGTCTTGTAAATGATTGTGTTTAGCAGGAAGCGGATGTGACATTTGTCTTATAAACCAGCCGACAACGATGTAGTGTGATTCTCCCACAAAGCCCTCAGACTGTTCCAATAAGGGACGGAGAGTTTTTGTCGTCGTCGCCTTCTAATGCATGCTTATCGAAGCTTTTCAGACGGTGTTCTGAATACGTTAGTCTGTCAAGTTTGCATTTCTAGCGGTATTACTGATGTTTGCATCTAGCACATATCCCTAAATACCCCGTTTTCCAAAAATCCCGAATTCAAGTACCCCACGAATTTATGTTACCCAACGTTACGTACTGCTTTTGGTTGTGTTTGTTGTTGTGTTTGAATCTGTAACTCAAGATTTGGGTGATTTGTATACATTTTGGTATGTGAGACGTTATTGAGGTTCCAGACAAATTTACTGGGGCAGCCTAGCAGTATGTTCAGGTACTGCAGCATTGTAGGGCAACACCCCCTTTCTAAAAGTAATGTGGTACAGTCCAAAGACAGCTGGTCTGCCGGGCGAGGTCATTGACTTCGAATTGGGACACCGGTTGTCGAGAATCAAGTGTTATGGCGCATGAAACGGCTAGGACTATGGCATTAAGAAGGGGCTACTCAATCCCTGGAATATAGTAGTTCATTTATTTGTTCATCTGTGATAAATTTGCACGTCAAAACTGGAAATATTCTGGATACGGCGATATGTATGATGTTAAGATTTGCTTGCTCATATTAGCACATTTCTATCATCATTGCATACTTTGGACGTTTGAAAAGAGCAGAGCACAGAATCAAGCCGAACGAGGAGTCCTTTATATATATTCTTTCATATCCGTTAACTGTATTTGTATTTTGTTTTGTTGTGACCTGCACTTAGCCAAGTATGGCAGAAATGTGGAATAAAGGTCTTCTTTCAATATATATTGAGACCACAAAAAATCAGCGCCCAGATTTTTCAATGAGTTGTCACACTACAACGACATCGTATCTTTTCTCCATGATGGTCAATATGCAATGGAATAGTGTTATTCAAACTCACTGTGTATAGAAAGGACTAAAAATTTGAATTTCAAAATCCCACTTGCAATGTATTGAAGTTTATTTGGGCTCCTTTAATGGATCACGACTCCCCTTTGTCACCGTTTCACTATCAAATCTAATCAGGCCATCACACAGCAGGTTAATCTAAACAGTCTGTTCTGATGGTCCCACCATCCATCCCAACAAAACAACTCATTAGATGCTTTCATGTATCCTACTGCGGAGTTCCTGACAATTTCCTGTCTATTACATCTATGTGGAAGCTCACTAACCCCTGGTAAAATATTTTATTCAGTAGAATGATACGCCCTTGTCCAGTTTGATATTCATACAGGTAATTCTCCGTGGGTGTAGTTGATTTGATTTGATTCTATTACAGAGGATGAACACCTATACTTTTCTTGATGTAATCAACTCTGGAATCAAGAGCCCTTTCAAATGGAGTAACCATTCATCGAACAAGAAAATTGTATGAAACACTTTCCATTTAATTGGGAAATGTAATTATTCTGTTTGATTTTCGATTTTCGATAAAATCTCTTTACTAAATGACTTTGTTTCGTTTTGGCCTGGGACGCTAATAAGATTTTTAACTAAACGTTAGCAGCCGTTGCCTTATGTCACGTCGCCGTCATATTGCGATCTGGACTAGAAATTCATTTTTCAAAATCTTACCTACAATATGAGCTCAAAAAGTGTAAAATGTCCAAGTTGAGTAGTTAAATCTTATTGTGAAGGTAGTTATCTAATCAACGGGTAGTGTATCACGTTGAACTAATAGTGTTTTCTTCTCTAAGTCTCAATATTATCAATAAGTTCATTTACTACTATATTCGACGCATGGCATGTTGACCAAAATCTTTATTTGGAATTGTGCAAGAAATACCCTTAAACAGGTGCAAAAGATATACAATATCGAAAATTTAAAGTATTTTCAAATGACACCGATTCTTCCTTGATACCTTTGATACCAGGAAATGTGCTAAAGATCTTGAGGAAAACCTCTTTAGAGTGTAATCAAATAGTCTTGCTTTGAAATATCTGTATAATTACGATTGACTTTTTGATATCATTGCAATTTTGACAATCATTTCTGAACACGCAAACAAATCCAGATACAAATCAATGAGATCACTTTCTACATTCATCTATTTGGCCAACAAGTACTGAACAGAACCGTGCTAACAGAAGTTCGATAAACACACACACTTAACGAATCATGACTTGATTGTCGACGCAGGTGCAAATATATCTTCATAAATATATCGTTATAAGACAGTGCAAATCGTTATAGAAATATATCTATTCGTGCGAACATATATATTGGTGACATATTTTACAAGTAAAAAGAGATCTTAATTAGAAGATCCTTTGTATTGTAATTGTAAGTTCAAGCAAATCTTTAGTGAATTAATAATCTTTCTAGAAATATATCTATACGTGCGAACATATATTGATGACAAATATCTACAAGTAAGAAGAAATCTCAATAGAATATTATTTGTTTTGTAACTAAAAGTGCAAGAAAATCTTTAGTGAATTAATAATCTTTCTAGAAATGTATCTATACGTGCGAACATATATTGATGACAAATATCTACAAGTAAGAAGAAATCTCAATTAGAATGTTCTTTGTATTGTAATTATAAGTGCAATCAAATCTTTAGTGAATTAAAAATCTTCGCAAATGCGAGCAGATCGATAAATAGATCAATGGAAAATAAATAACTGATTAGACATTTGAGGTTGTGTGTTGCAACAAAGTCACCCAGCCTACATGGGCTTAAAAACACAATAAGGTCATTTTGATTCAATTATTTGGATGACATCAGTCGGTGACCCCAAAACAGATGCGAGCTTGCGAATAAAGTGAAAAAAAGTTTGGCAAAAAAAAGTTGTCTTCATTACGAATTCTACAAAAGTCAACAAGCAGAATACGGTATACCGAACAATAGATTCTTCATTTTTGCTCTTTCACATCTTCTTCTTTGACTTTGGAATTGACCTTGGCATTCTACGACAATAGTTTCCGTGTTCCAAAATATGTATAAATATATATTTTTTGTATGTGCAATTTTAGCATATATTTTCTTATTTCGCAGCTGCTTTGTACAGTACGCCCGATTTTTTTTTCTTTGAAACGGGCAAAAACTGATGCGCGCATGGATGCCATCCATATGATAGAATCAATGTGGCCTAATCACTGAAAATATGACATTTCGGGCGCTACCATTTGGTGTCTAGCCTGGTCCCAGTCTCTAGGGGTCGGCTTAGGGGTGTTCTATCGGGCCCAGTCTGCTTATGATTGAGCCGCTTCTGTCAGCCGTTTCTACTTAGCTGCCATATATAATTTCGCAGCCTTTCTACTTTAGCTGCCAAAGACAGTGTCGCCGCCGTCGGTGGCGACGTAATTTAATCCAAGACCGTAAACCCACACCCCGAGCGGCCTAAGCTGTCTGGGTGGGCGGACATCACTCTCAGCGCCGTAGAGATATCGAGGAGCCCCCGATGGTGTGGTTTCCAGGCTATTTGGTTTCAAGACGTCAGTGTGACCGCAAGGGAAAAATTGGCGGAAATTTACCGCAATAGTTCCGTGAGATACGGCAGTCCAGTGACCAGTTTCGGCTCTAAATCAAATACAAGATACGCCAAAAATAGTTACTCAAGCAACTGGCTAAAATTTTGAAACAGTCAGACGTTTCAGACAGCATCCGTTGTCTTTCGTCAGTGACTAAAGATAGGACTGGGAAACCAGGTTTTATACCAAAACTCTGAATAGATATGTTAGTCACTGACGAAAGACAGCGGATGCTGTCTGAAACGTCTGACTGTTTCAAAATTTTATCCGGTTGCTTGAATAACTATTTTTGGCGTATCTTACTACCTGGATGTCTAACCTTCATCAACGTATCAAATGCTAGATAACTTTTTTTAGAAATCGTAGCGTTGCCGCTGAATTAAAATCCAAAGGACAACGACTGAAAATTCATCAAAAAGAGATGTACAGAGATTGTGCTATATTAAGCACATTTGCCTCACTTTCAATCAATCAATCGTTCGCAGGCATCAGTGTCTGATGTATGACGGCTGCAGACATGCATAGGGCTGCGCCACTTAACGACTTGCAAATTCGCAATTTCAGACCACTAAATAGCCTCCATCGTAGAATTCGGCACAAAAAAAGGATAATTGGCCAGGAGAGTCAGTCCGTGGGAAGATTACCACATCAACAGTGGGGTCGTGCGGCAGGGTTTATCTACCCAGAACCCAGCGGTCCTGGGTTCGAATCCCCTGGTGCCACCGATGTTGTTTCCTTGGGAGAAGGCACTTTACGCGGCTTTCCTCACTCCACCCGGCCAAGTGTAAAAACGGGTATATTATGTGCGGGTCACGACACCAGCAATAGCTATAGCTGCCTGTGTCTCACGTGTATTGCACTGTTCTAATTCTAATAAAATAAAACCACCCCCTCTCCGTTTAGTCAACCCCTTTGGCAGCCAAACTCCCCTGGCAAATTTTTCTCCCTATAGCCAGTGTAGTCAGTCTGGTTGAGACTACGACTAATTGCAATTGGCGCCGATTGGCCTTCCGCAATTTGAGTCCAGTGAGATACCCGCTTGAGACCTGTGTCTTGAAGGGGCCCACGGCAATATTAGGGCCCAAAATAGGATGCTGAAAATCACTTTATTTAGTCATATCTACGCATGATTAGTTCAAACAACACTCTCACAATGTATAGCGACGTCCATGTCCATGATGACAAAATATGACGTCGGTGTGATGTGAGAAATCACTGATAATCATCCCTTGGGTTTTTGTAGGCTCGCGAAAGTAAGAGGATCATCGTACGGCACATTTTTGCGTGATTTTAAAATGCTCAATGTATGAATTCGAATCTATTACGCAAATAAGCTATACAGTGTTAGTAAATGTCAATACCATAAAGATTTCAACATTTTTCCCTAATATTTTTCCCCTAATATTGCTTTGGGCCCCTTTAATACAGTAATCTTACAGCAGATCTTCTTCTTTGTTCATTTCGCCAATCGGATCGGCACTCTCGGGAGTGAGTTTATCCTGGCCCGTCTCCCCACCCCCTAGCTTCACCATGCCGAACTCTTCTTCCTTCGTGTTCTTCGGCGTCCTGGGCGTGTTACAAGCCGAGGTCGCCGCGTTCAGGTTCCTGCGCCGGAAAGACTTGGCGAACGCCTTCTTGAAGCTGTCCCCCATGATGCCGTAGACGAAGGGGTTGACGCAGGAGTTGGCGTAGCTGAGGCACAGGGCGGAGATCTTCAGCCACATCGTCACCGGCCCGAACCTGTCATATTTGATAACAGAAGAGTTCATATGAATGTCATTTTATATAATTTTGACCTATTTCTTTACAATTTGTGATACGCTTTACTTCATTCATATCTTACTTATGTTACGTTCATTCAGAAATTTGCTTAAGTTTGTCATTGTCTTTGTCTAATCGCGATCGTATTTAGCTTTTTTGTGGCGCTGTAAAATAGGTTACTGTACTCGAGCGTAGCGCCACTATGTCTATGTCTATGTGTATCTTGTTTCTGAATACATAATAAATTAAAAAAACAATAAACAAAGAAACGAACCCGTTCACCAGGTCCTCCCGCTTGAAGGCCCACCACAGGTTGGCGGCGTGGTTCGGCGCCCAGCACATGGCGAACAGGATCACAACAGTGGCCACCATGCGGGTCACCTAGAGATTGGATATCATAATAGCTTTTACGTTGATGAAGGTTAGACATCCAGGTAGCAATACTAAATCATTCACAGTTCAAACTCTACTACTGGATTAATTACGGATATCACTTCCGGACATTGCTAGTGACGCTGCAGAAGAGTGATGGATGTCACTCGAAACGTCCGGAAGTAATATCCGTAATTTCTCCAAGAGCTTGAATTGTATCTGATCCTTGACAGCTTTTGATTGTTCGCCGGTGACAATATAAAATATAGGAAATACTGGAGGTCAAACTTTGTTAATAGATGGATGGATGGAGGGATGGAGGGATGGAGGGATGGATGGATGGATTATAGATTGATAGATCGGATGAATGGAAGAATGGCTAGATAGAATGATAGATAGTATTAGGTACCGCAAAAACATTTTTAGAAAAAAAATTAAACTCCTTCTCCTCTCACCCGCTTCTTCCTGGCCATGACGTGCTGCTGCGCGACTGACGTGTTGGCGGCCATGGTTGCTAGGTAACGGAGGATGAGGCAGTGGCTGGCCACGCTGGTCGTCAGGGGGATGACGTAACTGATGAGCACGGTGTAGATGATGTAGGCCCGGTACTCGTCCTCTGAAGGAAACTCCTCCATGCAGAAGTACTTACGGCCGTACCAGTCTCGCTCGGACACCTCCATGAAGAAGGCGATGGGCAGGGACAGCAGGAAGGACCCTTGGGGAACACGGTAATGGCAGTTAGACGGATCGTACTTACATGTAGTACCCTCATGAAAAATGGACCAGGAGGTTTAGTCATTGGTATGTCTGTCTGTGTGTTGCAGACAGGCATTCCGTTTCAATTGTACCTACCTGTTAGGGACAAAATATTGCCACAGGGGCGGTTTTCAATATACCCCGCAGGCATACAGTACATAAACAAGACATAGTGTGATGATCAAAACAACAAAGTTTAAAACAAAGGTGCAAAATAACATTAAGAACTGTAATGATACGAATACTTCAAGATAATACGAGGAACTTTTGAGGTACATGAAACTAGCAAAATAAATCTAACGGATTGATGACAGGTGTCAGGTCGTTAGGGGTATGCATTTAGAGCTTGTTTTATCTATCTATCTATCTATCTATCTAACGTTATATATTTGAATTTTTTTATTCATCATCATCTGGTCGTGCCGGTCTCGCGGACGCTCATGGCCCTCCTCCATCCTTCCCTATCCTCCATTGCGCTGGGCAAGTTCTTGAAATCACAGTTCACATCTAGACACAGTTGATGACTGTAGGTAGTCCATGGTCTGCCTACACGTGCATGTCCTTGTTTTAGAGTCCAGGAGAACATCGTTGATGGTGTACGTATATGCACTTACCGACCCAGTTCAAGGCTTCACTATTTAACGTCAAGGATACCTAAAGATGTTGTAAGTATATGCACTTACCGACCCAGTTCAAAGCCTAACAACTTAACGTCAAGGATACCTAAAGATAGTGTACGTATATGCACTTACCGACCCAGTTCAAAGCCTAACTACTTAACGTCAAGGATACCTAAAGATGGTGCACGTATATATACTTACCGATCCAGTTCAAAGCCTAACTACTTAACGTCAAGGATACCTAAAGATGGTGTGCGTATATATACTTACCGATCCAGTTCAATGCCTAACCTCTTAGCGTCAAGGCTACCCAAAGATGTACGTATATATGAAATACAACACGGTGTCTTCCGTATAGATCGTCCGAGGTTCCGGCCCGACCACGGATCGCATCGCCCGAAAGCCGGAGGGTGATGCGACCCGCGGGAGGGCCGGGACCGAGAGTGATGAGGAACGTGTTGTATGTTTTATTCATGTCATGCCCACCTGAAAAAAAAACACATTTCAATGCGGAAAGTGCCAAAAGTTGAGGGAGTTTTGTGTCCTCGAACAATAAACTGTAACAACATTGATTCCAACTTCCGAATACGGTATTCGAATATTTGCTCGAAATGCATTCGAAATATTGTATGGAAGCCCGTGTGATACGACTCCCGAACCCTATGTGATACATATAGAATACAACACGGGGTATTCCGTATCACCCGAGGTACAAGCCCGACCGCGGGTCGGATCGCCCGACGACCCAACATTGATTCTAACCTCCGAATCCGGTCTTCGAATTTCCGACGGCGGTGCAACCGACGCGCTCGAAATGCATTCGAAATATTCTATCCCGAACCCTATTATCGCACGATGCGGAACACCCGTATCGAATATTTTCGCGGCCCAGGTATGACATGAATGTACTTACCGATCCAGATGATGGCGGTTGTGATGGCGACCCCCACAGGCGTCCTGAACCACGGCGTCTGGTAGGGTTTGACGATAGCCCAGAACCGGTCCAGACTCAGCACGGCCAGCGTCATGCACGTGGCCTGCGCTGTGACCTGGAGAGAGACTACATGTAGGATTTGGGCAGCAAAATTTGTGTGTGTGTCACTGTGTGTATGTGTGTGTGTGTGTGTGTGTGTGTGTGTGTGTGTGTGTGTGTGTGTGTTTTGGTTGTTGTTGTTGTTGCTGTTGCTGTTGCTGTTGCTGTTGTTTGTTTAGTTTAGCTTAGCTTAGCTTAGTTCAGTTCAGTTCAGTTTAGTTTAGTTTTTTTAGTTTGATTTAGTTTAGTTTAGTTTTTTGAGTGTGTTTTTTGTGTTTTGTTTTGTTTTCCTTTGTTTTAAACACATGTGCAACCAAAACCACAGCGCAACCTTCTCGAACCACATGGTACCCTTCAAACTACCACTGCAGAGGTTGAACGCTCTGGGTATCACATTCGACATAAAATAGACTTATATCCGGAAAACTTCTTCTACGGAACTTTTGATCAAATGCAGATCCTGAGTAGGTCGCCCGTACCTCGCCTTGAAGGAACTGATTGAAACTTAAACATTTCTTAATGGAAATGACCTGACAGACAGTATTTATGACAACTTGTATTGGAGGTCACACGGATGATGATGATGGAAACGACTTCCTCCCTTTCCAGTCCATTTGCGTGATATCTATAGTTTTGTCGGTACTTGGAGTGCGCCAAGGCAATTACAAAGAAGGAGGACAGCAATTTATTTTCTACTATGGAAACTAGTGGAGCAATTTAGCTGATAGAATCCATATCTAGCAGCCCCCATTACTTTCCATTCCGTTTTTCATCATCTAAAACATGAACTGTTGGCATACTTTTCGTGAACTGTATTCCACACAAACTGATAATTTGACCCAGTTTATTCGTGTCGGCGCTATATTTTCTCTGTAGACTTTTTAACAACAATTATGAAGACTTTACCGTTTTAATGTTGTTCTCCCCAAGAGGACAATAAATAATTCACAAATTTAGATTTTACCTCAGAATTTGCTCTTCTGGGGTAAGAAAGAGGCAGTTAAGTTAGCGGCGATTTAATTTCGCGGTAATGAGACAATTGAGTGTTCGCGGAGGTTCGCGATAGCGCTATGCACACATTCTCATTTAAATGTACACATTTTGTAACTTCCGTTACCGTTTGAAGAAAGACGTTCCTGACATTAAGATATGCCAAATAAAAGGTGCCAAACTGTCGTTTTTATGACGACTTAAATTTTTTTCTGGCTTTTGAATGGAAATGGAAACACCGGCGCCTTTACAGACAATCAGTCGGAAATATCGGCTAGTACATCATGCTGTATATGAGTCCATCCTTACGAAGTAAAGAAATTAAGATTAACGCACGCGCCCACAAAAAACTGGGCCACCTACGTCAATCACATAAAAGTACGCATCTCCTATAATAACAGGTATGATTACATGAATTATTTGCTACAGTAACCCCACTGTGGAAGGTCCATACCGGCTGAAAGCATGAAGCAGTTATGAATGCAGTAAATAAGAGCGGACCTCCGACCTTGCTCCCAATGCATCCGGACGTGAAAGACATTCAGTTGCTTTCTAGATATTTCCATTAAGACTGATTTGAATTTTCCCCCTTTCGATACTGCTTGTTCTGGGTAAGATAATGGAGTTATCAAAGTATCCATGTATTCAAGGCCAAAGCACTCAGTAAAACTTCTTTGTGTACGAATGGAACTTTATTTGAAAGTTCGTGCCTGAGGTCTAATTGCGAGTACGTGTTTGAAATATAAGAGACATATATGTGACGTTAATTGACATTATTGTTACAGAAGACTTCATAAGTGTTGACTATATCTAGACGAGTTGGGCCTATGGTAGCTGATTTGAATTTTTCCCCTTTCGATACTGCCAGCTCTGAACAAAGCCAAAGCACTTAGTAAAACCAGATTTTGCACAAATGGAAATGAGTTTACTTAAAAGTTCATCGATGTGACATGTGGCATTAATTTTCATTATAGCAGAAAAAGACTTTATGAGTGTTGGCTATATATATACAAGTTGAATTTGGCTTCTTTTTTTTCTATGGCAGAGGAAGACGAAAAGCCCCACTTTCTTCTATACTTTGAGGCTACCAGACCACAGAGACATTTTGCTCAATGACCTGCAGTGGACCCTTCTCTCTGAAAGGAGGAGGAACGCCCGCCTCACCTTTTTCTATAAGCTAGTCAATAACTATATCAATATTAACACAGATAGTCTACTGAAACCAGCTCAGGGGCGCACCCGGGGGAGCCACACGCTCAAATTTCAACCACTTAATGCCCGGACAGACTCTTACAAACATCCATTCTTCCCCTCCACCATCCCCGAGTGGAACGCCCTGCATGCCTGGCGCGGTTGTGACAGCTCCCACCGTTGAGTCATTCCGCGCCAGGCTGGAGGCCTGCCAGCCTTAGCCTGGGACCTCCTCCTCCCCCTACTTTGCCCCTCGCGGGGTTATTTGGGGGTTATCGAAGTTGAAGTTGAAGAGACAACACAAATGTAGCCAAACGGAACAAGGGAAATGTCCGAAAACTTAATGTGCACACAGTTGAGCTTCTGGTTCCTATTAGTCGCCAAGTGGGGGAGCCCAGTTCAATCCTAGGTCGGGACATCTCGGTTGACGCTGCACCCGTCTTTCGGAAGGGACGTAAAATGAGGGTTCCGTGTTCGAGGAGGTGCCTCAAGCACGTTAAATGGGAAGTACTAGCAACTGTATGAATATACCCTGCTATGCTTCTGAAACAGCAAGGAAACCTGTTGCCCTATATGTATATATGTGCCACTAGGGACTGCGTACACACAAAGGTCTGTACGAATGAACGATCAAATCTATTATAAATCTGCTCGTTACCCAGTGTTGTACAGAGAAACAAAAACTTCAATCGATGTCAGTGGAAATGAAACGTGGGCATTTTCCTCTTATCAGGACTGTTCAGATGGAAGACGCGGCGTAGGACAACCTCAGTCGGCGTTTCCTCGAGCTCAGATGCTTTCTTAAGATCTTGTCGTTTTAATCGCTGTCGTGTGTAGAACTCGTCACGAAGCCGCGGTTTAGAAAGTATGCACTACATATAAAACGTTCAAGGCAATTAGAAAGGAAGACGTTTTACAGCTGAAAAAACTTCAATCGATGTATGTGGGACATAATACGAGATCATGCTCCTCTTATTAGGGCTGTTAGAAACCCAGCTTAAATTGACGACGCAGCGCAGGGAGACCTCAGTCAGCGTTTGCTTGATCCCAGGTGCTTTCTTGTCGTATTAATCGCTGTCGTGTGTAGAACTCGTCACGAAGCCAGCTGGAAACTTCTAACTAGGCCACTAAGGAATAACACATCAATCACGTACTTACAGCTCCTGCTGTTATCTTTCACCTCCGCTTCTATATTTGAAACTAGGACACAACATCATTCTGGCTTATAATGGAAGCTCATCTTTGTTGGTATACGTAGTAATCATCATAGTACAATGCTAAACTTTCTTCCAACACTAAGGTATTATCTTTCGACGACCACTGTTGCCTTCTTCAGGATCAATTTGCTGACGTCACGTATCCGTAATGACACGTGTCAATAAAGTCACGTGTCTGTAACTCTCGCGAGTTTACATTCGGCAGTGTTGGTCATTTTTTAATCCTGAAGAAGGCGACAGTGGTCGTCGAAAATTCGATCCGTAAATACCTTAGTGTTGGAAGAAAGTTTAGCATTGTATTATCATTCTGGCTTATTTTTTTTCATTTTGATTGAATTATAACATACAGAAGGACTGTAAGAAAAAAATGATATCATCGGCAGGATGAAAAGCACACTTCAAACTTCTTTTTTCTTCATTTCACCTCCGTAAATATTAGCAGTCTTCTTATTACTTTTTAATATAGATGGTATGTATTGCACATTGAACTTAGAAGTATAGAAATATAGAATATGCGGTGAAGTTAGAAGTGTGCCGTTAATTCTGCTGAAAACCTTTTTTATTGCTCTCCTTCTGTGTGTTAAAATGAGATAAAAAGAAAAAAGGCCAGAGCATATCCAAAATATACAAAAACCGGAAGTTTTGCTGCAGCTCCAAGGTCAAACACCAGGGGGGGGGGGGGGGGGGGGGGCAACACAAAGCTTGGCCTTTGTCTTCCCTAGACCTACCCACATACCAAATATCATTACAATCCATCCAGATGTTCTTGAATTATTGCTCACCACAGAAATCTGGAAACAAAACAGATACACAGATGCACCAAATACAATGTCTCAAATTTTCATGGAGGTTATAATTCCCTGCCCTGATAAAGATACAGAAGCGGAGGTGAAGTTACGACAAAAATGTTGCGAGCGTGTTAGTCATTCTGCTGATAGCATCATTTTTCTTATCCTTCTCTGTGTTAAAATTCAATCAAACTTAAAAGTAAGTCAGAATAATGTTCTGCCCTAGTCACAAATACAGAAGCGGATGTAAACAGATCAGTCTCCACCAGTGTAGAATTCGTCACAATAAGGAATAATTGGCCAGAAGAGTCAGTCCACGGTTTGGACTGCGCATGCAAATGAAGACCTATGGTAGCCAAACTCTCCTGGCAATTATTATCTCCATGAAAAATGGAGATATTGTTTTTGGCGTGTCTGTGTGTCTGTGTGTTTGTGTTTCCGGACTATTGTTGTCAGCATAAGTCAAGAACCTCTGGGTGGATTATAATGATATTTGGTATGTTGGTAGGTGACGGGGAGAAAAAGGTCAAGGTTGATTTTGGGCCCCCTGGTATGTGACCTTGGTACTGCAGCAGAACTTCTGTTTTTTTTAGATATTGACCTGGACGTGCTATGGTCTTGATGTTTGGGTGGCAGATAGCTTGTGATGTAAGGAAGAAGTGGTGCAGGTTTGGGCCCCCTAGCAGCTTGCTCTGGAACTGCAGGCCGACTAGGGGCGGTGTTGTCAAAGTCTTCCAAGGTGAATAACTGAAGAAAGGAACAACGGATTTCCTAATTTACATAATCAAAGCAAAAGTGCCATAATTCTTCTAAGTGGTAAATGATTGGACTGTTAACATTGTGACCTGTGTAAGTCAGTTAAACTTAAAGGTAAACATGACCAAGCATAGATTATGCAAATGTAGAAGCATTTTGCATAATCAAAATATTTCATGGAGATAGGAGGTCTCGGAACTCTTGTTTTCCCTGTAGCCGGCGTGCGTAGTCGGTCTGTTACAATGTAGAGACTGCGCCTGCAGATGAAAACCTATCGTGGCCAAACTTTCTCCTGACATGCAAGAATTCTCCCTGTAGCACCCGTGGCCCAGTCTTGTTTGTATGTATTATTCCTCAGTGACCTAGTTAGTGGTTTCCAGTCGTGACGAGTTGTACACACGACAGCGATTAAAACGATCAAGTAGCATCTGGGATCAAGCAAACGCCGCTTGAGGTCTCCCTGCGCTGCGTCAACAATTCAAGCTGGGGTTCCTAACAGCCCTAATAACTTATTAGGGCTGTTAGGAACCCAGCTTAGATTGAATAAGAGAAGCATGATCTCGTGTTATATGTCCCACAGACATCGATTGAAGTTTTGTTTTCAGCTGTAAAATGTCTTCCTTTTACAACCAAATTTTTAATTGCCTTGAACGTTTTATATGGATTGTATACTTTCTATACCGCGGCTTAGCACAACAGGTTTGTACTGAAGAGTACAAGCTGCATATCTGTGGTTAGCAATCTTGCCTCTGGAACTAGAAGCCGCGAGTTCGATCCCGGCTGTGTCGCTAACCCGACATGCACGCTACCGGAAAGGGTCGCAGTCCTTCGGACCGGACGTTAAGCCGTGGTCCAATATTTATTGTACTTATCGAAAAGAGCTAGGGGAATTTCCCCTGTACAATGAACCTGTAAATGCTGTACATAACGTCTGTCTTCTGTCACGACCAGTGGAAGATAAGCTCTTCAGGGAGCTCAACTGGATCGAGATCACTTTCCTTTCCGGACGGATTTATTTAGGCCACTCGCACCGGGGTATACACCTATTCTTTTCGACAAGTGTGATGGATTCCTTATCGTGCTCGAGGTCTGGCTTATCTTTCCACAAACACCGGACCTCTATTTAACGTCCATTTCGAGGGCGTCCCTAGTCGAAATTAGGTACTCATTTTCACCTGAGTAGAGCGAGGAAATAGGTACAAAGAGCCTTTTCCAAGGGCACAACATTGGGACCTGTCAGAGATTCGAACTTAGTACCTCAAGTTTCGGAGTCATCAGCCCTGACCACAAGGCCACCATGCCACCGAACTACCTTGATACATGTATCTATTTTACGACTACTTTAAGGAAACTGGTTCCCTTGGCGGGCTCCAAAAAATAGTAACGGTGCTCATCTTTCCTTCTTCCTCTTACATTATGTGATCTCTACATGGAAACTGTGGCTGATGATTCGCGCTTGTTAAAGATTCCCTGGCTACTTCAAGGGAACAGACGTCATTGACGAGCTCAAAATAAATCTAAATGCGCGCATCTCTCCTTCTGATCTCTTGCGTCAAGTACTCTCGACATTGCTAATGATTAGCTCTTAACGCTTGGCAGCGATTTCCCTTCCGGACCGGTAGAAAGTTTCTTTAGAAAATCTTCGCTCTCAGCTAGCTTTGATGAGTATAAAGTACCTGGTTGTACGGACGTTCTGAGGGTTTGAAACTACCGGTTCGGAAGAGGCATCGCTACCAAGCGTGAATGCTTAGCCATCGTTTATACTTCAACATCACTTAAGAGGTAGAAGAAAAGATTGAGAGCAGTTGTATTTATTTTGAGCTCGTCAATGGCGCCAGTTCCTAGAGGTAGTCGTAAAAAAATCGATATATTCATGTGCGGGGTAGACGTGGATGCGGAGTGAGTGCTATCTGGGCATGCACATGTTCACGCAAGAACCATGAAAATGAAAGGACACGCGGGTCGAAAGAAGTGCTATATCAAACTTTAGCCGTTATCTTTCTCTCTCATTAAATTCGAAAGCACACAAAAAATGTGTCAGACCTACGGAAACAAAATGCTGTGTTTCCGGTACACGACCCACTCTAGCGAAAACCTACCGACCCTAGCCTCTATTGGTCGCCCGCTGCCAAGGGGCATTCATTTTTCGATTCGACATCTGAGTCACATTGTTACATTCAAAACAGACTTCATGTATTCAATTTATCAATAGCCTTGTGCTTGTATAATGTATATCTGTATGATTACAATATAATGTTGAAAATACCGGACTGAGTACCTTATGCATATCAGTTTTACATTTTCAGTTAGTTTCTCACATCACAACGACATCGTATTTTTGCATCATGGACGTCGTTATACATTGTGATAGTGTTGTTTGGACTAATCATGACTAGATAAGATGACTTTCAAAATCCGATTTTCGGGCCTTAATATTGCTTAGGTTACCTTAACTCAATAGACCGAACACAAGTTGATCAAAAGTGATATATAACTAAATGATGTGGTGGATACGTACTCCTCCTTGCAAATTAAGTCACTGTGTTTTTTTAGTTGTAATAGCCTTTTGATTACTGTGCAAGGTTCTGTAATTGAATAAAATGTATGAAGGTCTAACAAAGCTGGGCGTTTGATGCTAAATATATCAATTATCAGATAAAGATCTAACAGAACACTGTCCCAGAACTTAATCAGGGCGTATAAGGCCGTGTTCACGTACTACTGTATGTAAAGCCCCGGTTACACATATCCGAACATGGCTCCCAAACACCAGTCAACAAAGGTTGGCGGTAGGTTGGAAGCAGTCTGGCCAAATTTAGATTAAGATTCAAGTTTGACTCCCAAACACACCCTGACCACTACTGGCGTATTACCAACCACCAGCCAACCCATTACAGACCTCCCGCCAACAGCCGAATGCTTGGAGCCAACAGCCGAATGTTTGGAAAATTTCAAAACTTTTGGTTGGCGCCGCCGAACACCAGCTAACCGCGCCGAACACCAGCTGACCATAGCCGAACTAACTCCCGAACCATGGTTAAGGGAAGGTAGGACCTAATGGAATGGGCGTATATTCCGGCTGAACGCCCGGTGTACATCACGTTCGTGACGTTGCTATAGCTACTGACGTGTGACATTTTTGATTGACACTTGCCTAAAGTAGGGCGAGTGATTTGCCAAAGGCGCCATCTTCTCTTTTGAATTACATTATATTCGTTTTACTTCAACCAATTTAATCTAATTTCAAGATACTCAGTCATGAATTGACCTCTGGCAAGTCAGCCATCCTATCTGGGCCGATTTGTACCTGAATAACCTGATGTACCACTCAATATTATGCAGTACGCTTTAAAAGATATCCCTTGTCTGAAAAAGGCCTTATGTTCATTTGGTTTTGGTGAATTCAACCCAATTCATAGATTGGTGTGCAACGCGCTGCATTTACTTATGGCCCTGTCACACTTGTGCGTATATTCGAGTGCGTATGAGTTGCGCATCAACACTTTTTTTAAGTTTAAGTAAATTTTGCAGGGAGGAAGTTGTTTTCTACTTTGACCCACGGCTGTGCAGCCAAGTTATTGAACCAAAGAAATGACTTCTTCGGCTGCAAACTTTACCTAAACCAAAAAAAAAGGTTGATACGCAACTCATGCGCGCAAAAGTGTGACAGGGGTTTTAAAGTAGTCCGAATGCGCACGCTACCCGAACACGCTAGCAGAAACGTTGAATGATGAGACAATTACAGAACATCTGCAATCGAACCACTGCTGCCTCGTTTGACCTACTTTCCTGTCCTTGGTGCTGAAAACATATCACCACAGAAAGGTCTAGCAGTACCATTTGTAGTGGGGAGTTGTTGTTGATTCAACTACATAAGGCATGCTAAACATGCTAGCATGAGCTATAGAAAAAAATGTTGTGATTCCGGTTACCCGACCGACACTAGCAAACACCTGCCGACCCTAGCTTTGTTTGGGTTGACCGCTGTTGAGGGAGGTAAATTTTGGATCCAACATCGATCTGAATGGTAAAAACTATTTAAAAAAATATTCAAGTAAGTTTTGTACATTTTCCTGCAGACTTCCTGTATTTCACGCTCTGGTAAAGATGAAGGATTGAAACAGTTGATATAAAAATGTGCAGTAAACATCGTACTTCTTTGTTCAGCTTATTGATATATTTGTGATGGTAAAATGTATATCTGTACAATTACAGTATGATGTTAGAAATACCATCGTCCTGATGTATTCCAGCTTTGCAATGTTCGACTGTATTAGTTGGAATACTTGATGATGAAGATTTTCTTCGGAGGAAATTCAGCAACAAAGAAGAAGAAGAAGAAAGAGAATATCTACCTACTGACCCAAATTTTGCCAGTAGCGTGACCGAAAACACACCGATGTTTTCTTAGGCCTAAGGCAAAAATCAACGAAGTGATTATAGAACAAAACAAAACATTCTTTCCAGCTTTGTAGCTAAGCTTGGTATTGAATCATCACAGGAAAGTCTATCGGTACCATGTATAGCAGAAATCTAATGTTCGTCCAACCACCGGAACACAAGAATATAAGGCACAAATCAATAAAGTGATTATAGAAAAAACACTTGCAATTTTCTTTTCAGCTTTGTAGCTCCTCTTGCTATTGAATAATTACAGGACAATCTAGCGGTACCATGTATAGCAGAAATCTGATTTTCGTTCAACCACCTAAACACAATAACATGAGGCATAAATCAATAAAGCGATTATAGAAAAAACACTTGCAATTCTTTTCCAGCTAGCTTTGTAGCTAAGCTTGGTAACTGTCACAGTAATGTCTAGCGGTACCATGTATAGTAGAAATCTGATATTCGTTAAACCACCAAAACACAATTATATAAGGCACAGATCAATAAAGTGATTATAGAAAAAATACGCAGTTATCTTTCAAGCTTTGTAGCTGCTTTTGCTATTTAATCATCACAGTAAGGTCTAGTGGTACCATGTTTAGTAGAAAGCTGATTTTCGTCCAACCACCAAAACACAATTATATAAGGCACGAATCAATAAAGTGATTATAGAAAAAACGCTTGCAATTTTCTTTCCAGCTTTGTAGCTACCCTTGTTAAAGAATCATCACAGTAAGGTCTAGCGTTACCATGTATACTAGAAATTTGGTGTTCGTTTAACCACTAAAACTCACAAACGTTAATATAAAGAATGAAATACTAAAGCGATTGTAGAAAAGAAAGCTTTTCAATATCCACTTTGTATACTTTCATACCAGTTGTAATCTTTATTGCTTCATGCCACCAGCGGACCATAGCAAATACATTGAACATTCAAACAGACACAATGCCGAAAATGAAAGTGATATGCTTATCTCTCCTTGCTGGATTCGCTTTTGATTTCAACACAGAAACAAGCTATCAAAAAAAAAAACACAGCCACTAAAGCGAGTTTATAAATAACGAGTTCTACACGAGTCGATTCCTACCTGCATGAAGTAGAAGATGAACTTGCAGAGGAACTCTCCGAACTCCCAGGAGTGTGTGACGATCTTGGCGACGGAGAACGGCACACAGCAGATGAGGAACGCCAGGTCAGTCACGGCCAGGTTCACGATGTAGTAGTTGGTGACCGTCCGCATCTCCCGATGCCGCCACACCAGGTAGATGACCAGCCCGTTGCCGGCGATGCCCACCAGGCAGATGACTGAGTACACCACCGGGACGACGATGGACCTGGCCCCGAGACCTGGAGCCTCGAGCTCCGGTGCGATGGAGTCTGCTGCCACCGTCGTGACATTGCTGTCGAAAGCTAACGATTCGTTCCACCACATGTTTTTTCGACGTAACGCTTCGTTTTGATAGCCTAATGGCTTAGATAAAGACTGTGTTCGCGGCTGAGCGGTGTCTACAACACCACAGCCGCTGCACACTGTGGGTAATGATAGGGTGAGAGCAGTACTTATACTTAATGCCACAAAAACTGAGCCCACAAACTGCGCATGCACCGCCGAACGTTACGTGATCACATGGCTGGTATCCACGCTGTGGTCGTCCCGGCAACACCTTCTGTCAGGCCCTACTGATTTAATCATATTAATGACATCATATTAAGACCCCAACAGTAATGCGAGAAGGTGGCAACAACAAAATCTAGCAAAAAAACGCTGTCAAAATCTGGGAATACAAAATGACGCACAGAATATTGTGTAACAATCAACTAGTCCTCATTTGTGTATCAAATCTGTATCTGTAACGTTATCTGTATAGCCGGTATAACCGCCATTCGGCCTAACATACCAGCTTCTGTATCTGTATCTGTATCTGTATCTGTATCTATGCAGTCGGTATAGCCGCCCTTCCGCGTAATACACAAGCTTCACAGGCACGCGGCGCGGCAGCAGCTGGGTATATTACACCGAACGGCCTGTTACACTTATTCTTTGCATATGTGACTTCAAATGGGGTCGGTTGTCTTGTTGTTTTTCTTCTGCATCCCCTGTGCGTTCATGTGATGACTTGTCATTCTTACAGCAGGAGAGAAGACATGTTACAGACTATTACCGCTTATTAAGTAAACTTTTTGCCATATCTGGAACACAGAACAACATATAAATCCCATGTACTGTCGCCATGTATAACTACTACATCCGCCTACAAAGGTCCATTTCTTGGCATGGATTTCATTGCAAAAGCAAGACCAAATCGTCCATACAAGGTTATCATCATCATAATCCACTGGTTTCTGCATCTGCAGTCGTGTAAACGTCCTGCAGCTGCATTCAGTTTATCATGAACTGCAACTGTATCAAGAAGCGAGAAGGAATTGAACCTGTACATAACAGCATTAGTCTTTAGATGTAGTAAAATATCACGTGTTCAACATCACTGTATTTATCCCATTGCTTTATCATCATGACCTGTATTTAGCTTGTAAGAGCAATAACGTACAATAAAGGTCTTTCATTCATTCATCCATTCATTCATTATTGTAAGTCATATATACTGTTGTCGATAACATGTTGTAGATCTTATTATATTAGGGAAAATTAGCCGTGTAGTATTGTGCATGCTTAATAGCTGTTGCTATACATTGTACCATCATGTACGATTTTCCAGCAATTAAGTTCAATAATTCATTCATTGATTTATTCATTCATATCCCAATAGAGATAGACTTAAAGCTGGGAGCAGTCTAATTGATGAGTGATCTGCCTCCACAAATCAAGAGGTCACGGGTTCGATTCCCGGCACTCCTGGCTGGACGTTGTTTGCTTGGGAAAGGCTAGCCTCCGTTGCAGTCCTTCCCACAGCGATTTTTTTTTCAATTTTTTTTTTGGGGGGGGGGGGCGACGCGTATCTACTTGGGATCCCGTATCCGCCGTGCCCCTGTGTCCGCTGTTGGGACCGGCAGCGGACACAGGTGCACGGCGGACACAGGGGCACGGCGGATACGGGATCCCAAGCAGATCCCCCCCCCCCCCCCCCAAAAAAAGAAATTGAAAAAAAATCGCTGTGGGAAGGACTGCAACGGAGGCTAGGGAAAGGCAATTTACACGACTGTAGTCACCTTGTCTCCCGGCCCAGCGACCTGGGGGTCAAGGGAATAGATAGTAGGTACCGTAGTCAGGGGGTAAAAATGGGTACTTGACTTCGATTCGGGATGTCAAATGCGGTGCAAAGAGAGGGCTAGGCTCCGCCTTCTAATACCGTGCCCTAGATACAGTCAGTGGATTAACAGCTAAGGGACTACCTTGCATCTTCCTATGTGCATCGTCTCATCTACAGCAGAAAACCGACCATTCGTTTTACTTCGTACCAAAAGGCTTGTGCTTTCAAATCGTTTGAACAGTGAACGTATTTCCTGTGATAAATTAGTGGAGCCACTTAGAAGTGCATTGTGTCATGGGACGTACTTTTTTGATTGCTCCCTTAGAGAAATAGCAGGTCGAAAATTCTTGAGTTGAAAAGCTATGGCTACAAATTAGGGCACATCAATAATTTCACATGACCCACTTTCTGTTAATGTATGAGACTTGAATTCATAAGGATGTATTTATAGGTCACATTACTAGTTACCTCTATTAAAAAGCTAACTAAATCCACCAGTCTTTCGAAAGGGATGTACAAGAAGGTAATTGGGAAACCCTGGTTCAATCCTGCGTCAGATTATCTCGGTTGGGGCTCAACACGTCATTTGGAATGGACGTAAAGGTTTATCATTGGAAGACCCCGTTTCAATCCTGGGTCAGATCATCTCGGTTGGGGCTCTATCTGTCTTTCGGAAGGGACGTAAAAGTTGATAATTGGGGGACCCCGGTTCAATCCTGGGTCAGATTATCTCGGTTGGGGCTCAGCCTGTCTTTTGGAGGGACGTACAATGGGGGTCCGTGTTTGAGGAGGTGCCTCGAGAACGTTAAGGAGGGAGAGCTAGCAACCCAAAGATATACCCTGCTACTGAAACATCAAATAAACTGGCTGCCCTATGTTGCAGAAAAAGTGGGACACTTCGTCTTCCACTACTTCTAAAACTGAGACGTCGACCCAAAAAAGCTTACTTGTGGATCAGTAGATAGTATTCCGTGGCAGTTCTTAGAATAGTCACTTCTGTATCTGTATAGCCGGTATAACCGCCATTAGGCGTAACACACCAACTTTGCAGGCACGCGGCGCGGCAGCAGCCGGTCATATTACACCGAACGGTCTGTTACACCTAGTCTTTGCATATCTGACTGCAACCGTTCTTTAAAGCTACTTAGTGAGGAAGCTCCTACAGTACTTGATGACAACGAGTTCCATTCTACTATGGTTCTCGGGAAATACGAATTTTTGAACACATCAATCCTTGGCTGATAACTCTGGTACTTAAAAGCATGACTTTTTCTGGTCCTCTTCTGAGCTGGCATTAGATACTTATCAGTCGGTACTTCCACAAGTTTATTAGTCATCTTGTACATCATGCAAAGTCTGGACATTGTTCTCCTGTCCTCAAGTGATATCCATTGCAGATCTGCTTTCATTTTTGTTACACTAGCGCCCCTTTCATAGTTGTTCGTGCAGAATGTGTCAGCTTGGTTCTGCACCCTCTCCAGTTTATCTTTATCCCTCATTTGTGTATGGATATCCCAAACTGTTGCAGCATATTCAAGGTTTGGTCTTACTAGAGACGTGTATGCAAGTGATTTTACCTTTGCTGGGCATGCCCACAAATTACTTGTTCAACTTGTCACCATTGTTAACTTGCAATGACACCTACCCAGGGGGTCACTGACCTTTTGGTGAACTCATGTACAAATAAGACGATTACCTCTCATTAGAAGATGGGCCAGTGACCAAACTTCAATGAATAGGAAATAATCTGTGAACAGTTAGCGGAGACATTTTGATGTATGAGGACCTGGGAGTGAGTTGTCAACATGACTGATGAGGATCGTTAAGGTCTCATTAACCTAAAAGATTCCTTACCCCATAAAATGAACGGCTGCATGAACGTGTGTTTATATCGGTGGGAAATTCTCTTCTAGCATTTGATCTCAAGCGTCAAACTGATGAAAGCTTGTTTGTAATTGAAGAAATTAGCAGGTAAAGTTCGGCAGCCGCGCGCGATGTCGGACGTGCACAACCCGGCATTGTAGGTGATGCGTTCCTGCGCTTTCAGCTGGAAAAGGGCCTTTTTAGGGGTGTTGCTAAGTGCAGTTTGTAATTGCTATAAAAAAAGATTGCATGTAGTGAAACTGTTGTTAATTTTTTCACATGATCTAGGGTAAATGCTCTCAACATAAAATCAATAACATTGGTGCATCTTTTATAGCTTGAAATACGAACTCGCCCATGTAAAACACGTATTATATCATGTAAGCCCATGGGGCGAAAATCTCATGAATGAGACCTTATACCTTAGACCAATGCTTATAGAGCAGTTAGCCCTGAGAAAATCAATGCTGTTTTTCCCATCAGGCGATATGTTGTAGTTGCTGACTTTCTGATATTGATGACATTTGCGCGCGCATCGATTTCCGTCCGTTTCCAAATAAAAGAGACGTTTTCGACCGTACTGTAAATCTTGAAAAGCAGTTGCAAAATGAGAAAATACATACTGGAAATTTCAACAACAACAAAAAAATCAGAAAACAGATACTACTGTCGTAGAAAGTCAATTCTAAAGTCAAAGAAAAGGCTTTGAAAGAGCAAAAATGAAGATTCTTTATTTCGGTATACCATACTCCATGTGTTTAGTTTTGTTCATCCTTCCTGACCACGCAGATTTCACAATGAAGGCAACTTTTTTTTTCTTCGCACCCTCGCATCAGTTTTGGGGTTCCCAGAGGATGTCATCCATATAATCAAGATGGCCTTACGGTCCTTAAAAATACGGTCAGTAGCTAGGGATTCTGTCCTTCTTTTAAATGCTGGTCGTGAATATAATAGGGTATCAAGATTTGATGATTCACCGAGGTTTGGTATATGTAGTTCTATTTATATCACATTTTCTTTCACTGTGACAACAAAAATGAGGAAAACCCTCCCAAAAGGCTAGGGTTAACAGGTTGTTGCTAGTGCCTATCGAATAACCACCGGAAAACACAACATCTTTCCTTAGCCTCATGCAAAAACACCATTCAGTTAAAAGGGATGGCATGGCTTGCCATGTGCCTTTACTCTCCCGACGTACAAATGAGTGAAGCAGCGATAGAATGAAGACTTGCAACATTACGTCTCTACGAGAAAGGTTCTAATTGACGAGCGTCAGTCTCTGTTCAAATCAATTCACCTTCACAAGAGAAATTGAAGAAATGTAAGACAGTATCAAAGCAGGATACATTAAAATACTTGATGTCATGCACATTCTTTTTGTAATTCAGCTTCACAAGAGAAAATGAAGAAATGTAAGACAATATCAAAGCAGGATACATTAAAGTACTTGGTGTCATGCACATTTTTGTTTGTAATTCAGCTTCACAAGAGAAAATGAAGAAATGTAAGACAATATCAAAGCAGGATACATTAAAGTACTTGGTGTCATGCACAAATGTTTTTGTAATGGATGACGTGCGTAATTATGTCGCCATGTGTTAAAAAAAAAAGAGATAAGAAGCTGCTAGAACTTAGATGTACGGTAGTACTTTTTAGTCACTCTCGACCATCGCACGATTTGCATGTCGCAGAGTTTGCAACCACCGCCAAGACACAGAATCTAGTAAGGTAAACCGAAAAGTCATTTTACACAGATCCAGTTTAGGACGCAGCGACGCCGCCAGCGTACCACGGGTCCAGTGAGAGGGGGCTTTACACACAATTTTTCGGCATCGACTTGGGGCTGTGTGTGCTTTGCACAGTCCTGAGTACACTCCAAGTCGACTCAAAAACGCGTGTGTAAGCCGGGCCTAAAACACTGGGTTAATGGAGAAATTCATGTGAAAAGTGGTCACATTGACCAGGTGGTCCTCATAGAGAGGGGATCACTAGTTTTCCATAAATCCTTGAATGAGTGATTTTTTTAAACTTTTCATTGCCGATAAATGACTGAAGGAATGACTGAATGAAGGAATGAAGGAATAAATAAATGGCTAAAAAGGAAATATAAGACAGTTTTTACCGATTATTTGCTGTGAGAGGGCCAACAAACCAGAATGCCAGCTTCCCCGTGATACTATTGTTTATCTAACACTGAAAGGATTCAGGGGGGAAATCACGATCACAATTAGTCACAAGTTGACGTCGCAAAATTATACATAAGTTTCTTCAACTTAAAGAATTTAGAATTGAATATCTTCATTGGACCAAGTAGAATCTAACCTTACTAAGACTACGTCGCTATCGCCACCACCAATCGTGAATAATTTGTTACCGTGACTTTTTGGATGTTACAGTTACGTCCTGTCAAAAATGTGGTTTCGTAAAGCCCCCGTCACAAATAAGAAAGTCAGCTCAGCCGACGTGTTGGCAAGCTTGAAATGTACATTTTCGGCCGAAGTACGGCCGACGTCCTGTCGATAACGCGGGCTTCGGGCGATTTTTAGAAATAAAAGTTGATCCAAAATATAGACCTTTTACCGGGTTAGTCGATTTTGACTTCGTCCATGTCCAAGAGATGGTACCATCTCATGGGGGGTTTTCAGTCTTTAGTGTTCGACGGGATCTTCATTGGAAAATACGGTCGACGCTTCAGGCGATCTACATATGAAGTCGATGGGCGGTCTGTATCCTTAAGCCGGTGTCACAATTCATGCGAGCGTCGGCCGAATTTGTAGATCGCCCGAAGCTCGCCGAATTTCAAAATCGCCCAGGCGTCGACCGTATTTTCCAATGAAGATCTCGGGTGACGTCCGTCGAACACTAAAAAGTAAAAATCCCCCATGAGATGGTACCATCTCTTGGGCATGGACGCAGTCAAAATCGACTAACCTGGGAAAAGGTCAATATTTGGATCAACTTTTATTTCTAAAAACGCCCGAAGCCCGCGTAATCGACAGGACGTCGGCCGTAATTCGGTCGAAAATGCACATTTGAAGCTCGACAACAAGTCGGCCGAGCTGAATTTCTTATTTGTGACGGGGGCTTAATGACGACAAATTTGGCAAGAAATTAAAATTATTCCAAATCTGGTCTGCATGGAAATAGGGGTACACGACGCTTTGAGCTCAAACGAACAAAGTTCAGGAGGAATATTATTATTCGAAAAAAAAAGAATTCTTCGGGCGCAAACTTTACCTAAAGTTCCTAAACCAAATAAATGTCAATTCGTACCTCATACGGACTTGAATATGCGTATACGCACACGTGAGAACAGGCTTTCAGGATTAGGATTCTAATTGACACAACATGATGCCCAGCACCCTACGGCCATTCTGCGTCACACTCAATACTTATCAACCTCATTTTTCCGAGAATCGCAAAAACATCATTACTGTGAAAACATCTTGCTAACAAGACGTACTTTTCGTATTACTAAATTGACGCCTCGGTTTTCCTGATTAGATCATTTGTGTCCATAGGCAGTGAGTGTAGTTTAATTTCGGTATTTTTGTACTGGGACTATGAAACAAGACTCATGAGCAACACCCTTAATGAAGTCTTATAGTTATCTTCGCCGAGAAGGTTATGTTTTCGTCAGCGTTTGTGTGTGTTTCTGTCTGTCTGTGTGTCTCACGATAACTCAAGAATGCATGCATGGATTGCCTTGATATTTGATATGTTGGTAGGTCATCTTGAGTACTCGAATTGATTAGCTTTTGGGCCCCCTAGCTGCTTGCTATGGTACTGCAGCGAAATTTTAGGGTTTGATATCTCGTGCTCTGGACATGCAGTGGTCATGATTTTTGAGTGGTAGATAGCTCTTGGGAGGGAGAGTAAGTCGGCAAAGTTATGAGGTCGTGGAACTCTAGTTTGATTTGATTCGATTTGATTTATCAAGCTGTAGAACATGACATTCGGCCAGGACTAGAAGCTGTTATAAAGGATTACGTAGCCATGGTAACTGGACAATATACAATATACAACAAGAGTCCGAAGTACACAATCCTCCGTGAAGTAATTGTGGTGTTTGCGATGCGGGCTAATGTGTTTGATACCATCTTTAACTACTGACATGCCAAATTTCAGACAAATCCATCAAAAGGATCTTAATTTATAAGTGCAAAGACATAGACCCAGACAAAAACAAGTTGTTCAAAGTATGAAAGTCTCATCTTTGCAAAGATTTGCATAATTATGATATTGAGTAGGAATTATTCACACCCTCAAATGTAATAATATTCCTCTTAAATTGACGAAGCAATGTATGTACAAAGTTTAAAGATCGCCGAAGAATGTAGAAAAAAAAAGATATTGCTGAGCAAAGCATGAAATTGGGGACCACTTAGACACCCGCCTGTCTTTAGAAATGTTGCGGGTGTTTGAAGGTGTTAAGTCTCGTTCTGCTAGTGACGTCCGTCTGTCCGAGGCAGTACCGTGTTGTTATGGGACATGCCGGGGTGAAGACAACAGAACACGTCTCTACCCACGCAGTGCTTTGTTTCTGTCGTCCACAGCAAAGAATGTTTTTCTCTTCCCGCTGTGTCTCTTTCATCGATAATCGCTTTACCTGCCAGCGGGAAGACTACAGCAGTGCTGTTCCCAGCTGTGCCGACGCCGCGACTCGAATATTACATGTTTTTAAATCGATGTCATCTGGCGAATTCGCAGTGGGAGAGAATAGAGTCGTGTTGACTCCAGCTGCTATCATCAACGTAACACAGCGACTCCAAGACGAATCTTAATTTCCGCTGCATTAAACAGACAGCGGAAAAGAAAGAGCTGAAGATCTACGGAGAGAAAAGAAATTGTTTGGTACTGTCATCCGCACACCTACGCATTATGCAAATGTTGGTCGACTACGTTCACCAGAAAGTTTCAGAGCGTCTAAACCCAAGAAAATCATACCAGGACTGGAAAATTTCATGTGCGTTGACGTTAAGCAATTAGATATGACTGCATAAACTGTCTTCATCACTTCCCATGAAGTGACAAGGAATACATCCGTTCGTATCTACGTTCCTTCATACCTAAGCATTTTCCTAAACCATGTCCACTGTGTAAGGTATCTTGGTGTCACTATACCCGAAGATCTACAATGGGGCCAGCACATTGAAGAACTGTCAACAAAATCTGCCAACACACCGAACTTTCTGAAACGAAATATCAACGTCTCAAATCCTCATATTAAAGCCCGCTTTTATAAGACTTGAGTACGTCCTACATTTAATAGATTATTGCCAAACAATTTGGGATCCTTTCACCCAAAACAACATCAGGACTCTAGAGGCCGTACAAAGGAGAGCCGCACGCGCCCCTGCCCACTGAGGAGCCAAAGACACCAGCCACCCACAAGCCAGCCAACCACAGCACGTCACCAGGTTTGGCAGTCCTAGCACACGTCCTTCGGCAGATATACGACGAGAAAGTTGGCGTGGGCACAGACTGGCTACTTATGAGTCCATCTATAGCTAGTGGCAGTTACGTGACTGTCTGGAATAATTTGCCACCTAGCAACTAAGGGAGATCCTTACCCGAGGATATAAATATATATATATATATATATATATATATATATATATATATATATATATATATATATATATATATATATATATATATATATATATATTCACAGGATATTTGCATTTCGCTTTCTACAAAGGTACAACAGACATTATAGAGTGACAGGCGGGCATCCCCAGGGTTTGTGCGGACGGATTGCAAACATTTCTGCGGAATTCTTGCAAATCGGGCGTAAAGTATACTATTAAGCTCGCTCCTAAAGCTTCGCTAAAAAGTTATGAATGGCATGTGGGCTGCTTTTAAAATAGATAATCCCTAAGCAAATCTTAACAGGTGAAATATCGTAACGTTTTCCGACTAGCTGGTGTCTCTGACACAAGCCGAAAATCAGAACAGTTTGTTGGTTTGTTGGTTGGTTTGTATTGAATACCCAGTAAACCGACTCGTGGCGTAATACACATGCACTAACACACAAAACATACGTACACGCACAGACACGCACACTCACACACAAGCACACACACAAAAGCACACACACAAAAGCACACACGCGCGCACACACACACACACACACAAATACATACATACACACACACACACACAAGCACACACACAAAAGCACACACACACACAAATACATACATACACACACACACACACACACACACAAGCACACACACAAAAGCACACACACACACATACACACGCAGACAAACACTTACACTCGCTCATACACACACAAAGGTAAGGTGTTTTTCTAAGTTTACAAAGCACAGAGACACAAACGAGTCGAAATGTAGGTCATAAGTGAATGCCCTCGTCTCTTCAAGTGCGACGTTTACGCCTGACTGCAAACTAGATCGACGACATGTCCCAATTTGTTTTCACTAACACGGCTCTCAGATCGGCAGAGAGATATCTTTTCTTAGAAATCCACACATCTGTAATCAGCACTATTCAGAGCGAATCGTTCACCTTTACGCTGACAAGAGAAAGATCGATATCTAAGCTAGTATCTCACCGGACCACGCGTACGCCGACTTCGCGAATGTTTGTCAAATTTTCATTGCAGTCACACTGACGCGACGCACGGGCAAAATTCGTGGAATGCATACCAACCAAACAACCGAGCCCGGAATATTTCCGTTTTGCCGCCAAATAATGAGATACAATATGACTTTATTGGCAATTCCATTGTTGCCACTTAATCAAAACCACGGGGACTGTGCAATGATTAAGATTCATCAAGAAAGAATTTGCAGTGATTGGGCCGTTTAAGGCGCCCATTTGCGTCATTTTGCCAATTTCCCATTTTAAAATCTTTTTGCATTCTTTAGAAAATTCGCGATTTCGGGCGACAAGTTTGCGCTGATTGGCGCCGATTGGCTACGGTTTGCGCTTCTTTGCGAATGTCTTTCGCGCGGGTGCCAATTCTATACCGGGCCCGGTGTGTGGCCTCCCCGACCGATAGGGTTATCCTTTTTTCTAGCATTTCTATTAGTTCATTATATATCATTATATGTTGGTGTACCATATTTCGTTATAAATTTGTGTTCTTATATTTTTCTCTTTTATGTCTTGTGTATATATGTTTTAGTGGTGGCGCTAACATAAGTTAGTTAACTTGAGTGCGCCACCACTACGTCTGTAACTTGTTTTCTCACGTACCTGAATAAAGAAGTGGCGTCGTGTGGCGTAACGGCTAGAACATTCGGTCGTCAAACAAGGGAACCCGAGTTCGAACCCGGCTTACCCCCAGATATGTCTGGACATGCGCCCGGACGTTGTGCCCTTGGGAAAGGCACTTAACACAAATTTCCCCACTTCACTCATGTGTAAATGAGTACCTAGCTTCGGTTAGGGACGTCCCTCGGATAGGACGTTAAACGGAGGTCCCGTGTTTGGGGAGAGCCACACCCCACGCACGTAAAAGAACCCACCACACCTTTCGAAAAAAATAGGGGCATGCCCCGGTGTGCGATGGTCCAAATCTTACAGTCCGGTCTGGGTTGACATCTTGAAAAGGTGATAGTCACCTGTTATGTCAATCCTTCCCCAAATGTGGTAAATCTAAATAAGAAAAGGGGGTTATCTTCTAGCACGGTGGTAGCGTGTTAGCGCTGTGGTCTGGAACCCATGTTACTAGACTATCCACTGCACGAAATGGCCTCGTATCCCGGCGTATACTAACGGATACGCTTCGTATACTAACGGATACTAACGGTATAACTAACGGATACGCTAAATCCGCACCGGGATATGGAATATTTCCGGAGGAATCCCTGTACGTATACGCCGGGATACGAGGCCATTTCGTGCAGTGATCTGTCAATACGTGCCAGAAATGCACTTGATGCCTTGAAGAAAAACACACGCGTACATGTTCTTCCACTGCGCATGCGTATCGTACTAGAGAGAGATCGCCACACTCTTTGGGCAATTGATCGTGGCGCTGAAAAACGCTGGAGAAAGTCAGAACAGTTTGTTTGTATTGCATATCCAGTAAACCGCCTCATGACATACATACATACATGTAGAAATAAACAAGCACACACACCAGCGCAAACACACACGCATATACAAACGCCCCCCCCCCACACACACACACAAACAAACGCAGATGCACACGCGCGCGCACACACACAGACACACACACACACACACACACACTCACACACGAAGGTAATGTATTTTTCTTAGTTTACACACTCCTTCGGCAATTTATTGTTACGGTCAATGACCTGCGTCGGTGAAATGATTGAAATTAGATTTTGAAAAAGGCCGCGTTTTTACCTTAGGCCCCAAACGATGAACCCCCTTGGGTGTAATAGAATTCTACCTGCGATTGCAATTCTATAGAGAGTGCTAGAATGAAACAACTGTGTAACAAATGTGTAACAAATCGCGGCTGTCAGTAAATAAACCTTCAATGTATTTCTACCTACGGTGGTTACTTATTTCTAACAAAATGACAATTCCACTATGCCCATTTATTACATTGTTTTACATGTGCCTTGTTTTCTAGGTCCGATATCTGACCTGACCTGGTCACTGCTAGGGATTTCAACTCTTCACCTGAATCGCCGAACTATATCACCACCTGGGTGTCTGTATTTGGGCTTCTCTGGTCGGGAGGGCGTAATTCACACCTACACGCCAAGTGAAGTCGCCAGTGAAGTTTGATTGGGTAGCGATTAGCTGTTAATAGCCTTTGAGCCTCAGACCTAGGGCAGAGGTTGGTGGGGGAGAGCTGACAAAAAAGGGGCATCACAATCACCCCCACCCACCTCTGCTTGGAGAGTACCTGAGCCAGTGCACGCAACAGAAGTTGTTTGGCAAGTTTCCCGCGGTCTTATGGCGTGAGAGATCTTTGTCCTGAAGTTACCACGTGCAACACGCTGACTCACCACGTGCACGGGAGGTGACTAGAGCCATCCCATTGGTCGGTTGGTCCCTCACCTGAACCCCGCCCACCGACGTGCCCCCCTCCCCACCTCGTCACACACACCACCTTGTGTTTTTGCTTTGTGCAAAGCTTTGTGCTAACATACACAAAATTAAGGACAATCTTGGAACAGTCGTTGATGCGCCGTACAAACTTAATCCGACTTGCCAACTTGTCGTAATACCCTTTTCTATACAGTCTACTGTGCCGTAGCCTCGCTAGAAACCGACAGCGATGAACGTTACCGTGCCATAATGTACAGGGGCGGTAATACGATTTCCCCAGCAAAAGGACCTGGCCGCGATATGTTAAAAATAGCGAATCAGCGCTTCTCCTCCCCTTGCAACCCCCCCCCCCCCCCCCACACACACACACACACACCTCCCGAAAACAAACGCACGCGCCGCTCCTAAGAAGGCCTGCAAAAGCTAGCCATAATGAACCATGTTTAGTCAGCGAGACTATCAAAGTACCCCCCGGTAGATCGGATTACAGGTACGGCCGGTGTGCCATTCACACCTGTCCACGTGCGAGGGTCGTGGTGTTAGCGTGAAGCCCGCCTTTCCGCCTGATCACACAAACGATTCTTTTACTCTAACCTCAAACCTCATAAAGGCGTTTCCTTCTAAGTGTGTTTGTGTGCACTTGGAAGTGGCGTATTTTGTAAAAATCGAAAGTGTTCGGTGTGTAAGACCGGTTACCTGGCGCATGATAGCCGCGTGGAAAAGGTGTGGTTCCGGCTCCACGATTTGCATATGGGAGAGCCGGTCTCCGATTTATCCACTCAATAGTCCCGCCAAAACTCACCTTACCAGTTTGGTGTAGTGCAGGTACGTAGCGGATACTCATCGACAGAAGGCGGGGAAAGATTCACTGGAACAACAAAGTAAGGTAAGCACGACTGCTGAGATGTTAGTTTAAGACTCCTCCGTGCATTTATGTCAATTCTAAAAGTTGAGCCGTCGGTACGCGGCGGATGTAAACTTCCTGGCCTACAGAAATCCTTCCTGGCCTGCAGAAGTTAGACAATGTTAGTGTCGTGTACGTTATTAGCGAACATTTATTGTGTGTACCTGGTTACCTATATTGCTTACTAGTATCATACAGAGGCATGGGTTGCATGTATGCTTACAACGCTACAAATATTCAGTAGAATAGGATGATGTGTGTTTTGGCTTTGTTTTTGTCAGGGGCATGTCGGTAATGGGCGTCGGTTCTATAGGCATTTGTGACGTGGTCTCTTGTAGGGGTTTAGGGTACATTCAATGCATAATGGTTATAGGAATAGTTTCCAACAACTTTTATTTACGTATTATCCTACATATGGCTCCGTTTTGACAAGTTAACAACTTGCTCATTTTGTATCACAATTGGTCAAAATGATTAATTATGGTGTTTCACTCGTGTGTTGTGAATGACCCACCTGAAACAATTAAAATGCAAATAGCGGAATGTTGACGGTGGTAAAAAGGTAAAGGTATGGGAGTGTAGTCTCATAGCCTTTTTTGGGGCTGTAGCCGTAGGGGCATTGGGTTGTTTATCACTGTGAAAAGGGCACTGTATTGGAAGGCGGAGCCCACCCCTCTCCTTCCACCGCCTTTTACTTCCCAAATTGAAGTCAGGTGTTCATCTCTACACCTGGTTGAGAAAAGTCGTGCAAAAAGTGCATTTCCCAAGGACACAACGTCTAGACGGAAATGCCAGAATCAAACCCGTGACCCCTCGATTCCGGGTCAGCTAGCCTAGCCACTCGTTCACTCGACACCATGACCACAAATCTTCAGGGTGTGATACTTTTACTACAATGTGAAATTTGCAAGATCTAGAGACAGCCTATATATTCTCTTGCTGGTTATAAAATGTTTGAAATTTGAGACTACCTAACAATGTAATCTGACACCCTGTGGTACGTATTGTTTGCGGCTGAAACCGGTTTATGTGGCTGTCTGAATACTCAGAGGGACGCTAACACGTGAAGCCCTCGGTTCCGTGTATGGGGTGCCTCGGGCACTATACCTCTACACGAACCCAATACGCTTGTTAACAAGAGCTATCTACATGTACCACACAAAAAATGTCAAAACTCCATTGTAACGTCTTGTCTTTGTTAGCAGGTCTAGCCCTTTAAAATAGCAACAGGCTAGTTGGGCACCCCTGGCTGTGAGTGCTGAATGGTCAAACCAATAGATATTAATACAGCACTGTGTAAACATTAAGAAATCACGACCGTAGCATGTACAGAACATGAGATATCAGAACCGGACGTTCTGCCGCAGTAACGTAGAAATCCAACATGTAATCGTTTCTTCCTTTTGTCAACCCCTACCAACAGACCAAATATCGCAAAGATCCATTCGCGACATCTCGAGTCATGCTGTTCACAAACACACACACACACACATACACACACACACACACACACATACACACACACACACACACACACACACACACACACATACACACACACACATGCACACACACACACAGACACACATACATACATACATACACACACACACACATACATACACACACACAAACACACACACACACATATATATATACATACACACACACACATATACACACACACATACACACACACACACACACACACACACACACACACACACACACACACACACACACACACACACATACACACATAGACACACATACACATTCAGACGAAGGTAAAAAAAAAGTAGGGGTGATCCGGTGTGTTTGTTTGAAAACTAGTCTTTAACCAGACTATAACTACGCTGTGACGACTAGAACAAGGAGGATAATTTCCCGTGGGGGTTTGGCAACAATACGTATCATCTACACACACAATCACGGAAAATGTCATTCTTGGCGCTGGTTCACTCTCCTGCCCAATTATACACTATGTTTTCGTCAAACCTCTATCATCTTTTACCTTTTTGGTGATACTTTTTCTTTACTAATTGGATGTTAGTTCAAGACGTCATCGTTTTTGTGTTTTTTCTATAGATGTCTTGTTAACCTTTTCTGGTCTGAATCGGGCGGGTTGGCAATTCACCACGACTGAATACGTGTGCACGCAGCTTGAGCTCTCTCCTTGTAACAGCTTGATCATAAGATCATTCAAATAACACAACACAAAGCTTTAGAGAAGTAGAGTGACGTGGTTAAAAGTCGGGGGTTCGCCAGTTCGCTGATTCGCACGTTGTTCCCAACTCCACTAGACGGCGATCGCGCTGCGCTCTCGCTGCGACCTAAATCGGATTTGATTTCACGATTGGGATATCGTGCAAAACGTTCAAGTGTGACTGTTAAGATAACAAAACACACAAGGCGTAACAATTTTTTTTTTTTTTTAAATCTATAAAAGTCGTTGAACGCTCTGTTGAATTTTAGGTCGCAGAGAGAGCGCGGCGAGAGCGCCGTCATGGTAGAATGGGGGTGTATTACTGGTAAAGCGGGCGCCTCATTGAACTTCGCCAAATTTAGCCATATTGCAAAAGGCGCGCTTCAAGTCGTTCGGTGCCCGACCCATATACAGGATAACCCTTCACCAGCTAACCTTTCACCATACATGGAATCTTGCCAGAGTGCCGCTTGGTTGGACGCGGGGTATCATATGTCCTGTCACGGCTTCAAAAACTGCCGCTGAGCAAGGGCCCTGTCACACTCGACTTACGACACCGTAACATGGTGGGGTTCTGTGGCGTAACGGCAGGGTGTTCGGCCCAGAACCAAGCGGTCCCGGGTTCGAATCTCCCTGACGCCACCGATGTTGTGCCCTCCACTCCTCACTCCACCCAGGTGTAATAATGGGTTATTGTCCTCTGTTCGTGGCACTGTTAAAACAAGTTATGAAAAACTCGAGTGCAGTGCCACGAAGTCCTTGTCTGTCAAAAAGCGAATTAAAAGAAGTAAGACACCGTCGACACTGCGACTTGAGGCATTCGTGGAACAGTCGTGCACTGTCAATGCAGAAATGTTCGCGGTGGTTTTATTTTCGCAGTTTTCGTAGTGAACTCTTTACCGCGAAAAGCCGTTCCATTGTGTGACTGTTGCGCTACTATTGTTTCAAACGTGGTGTCACAAAAAGTACATAACAAAGTAAAAACTCGTGTTCGTTCATTCTGGTTCCTTCCGTTACTGTAAGAGTCTCTTGAATAAAGTCAGGGCTGGGCCCTCTTTCGGACAAGTGTACGTCAGATGTGACCCTCTTCACCTTTGTAGAAAGAAGGTCCTTACGTAGCCATCTTTGCAAGCCTCCCTCCTAGGCGGCGCCGGCGATAACTATTTGAGGAGCGCTTGCAAAGATGGCTACGTAAGGACCTTCTTTCTACAAAGGCGAACAGGGTCACATCTGATTGACACTTGTCCAAAAGAGGGCCCAGCCCTGACTTTATTCAAGAGATTCTTACAGTAACGGAAGGAACCAGAATGAACGAACACGAGTTTTCACGCGTCTTGCCAAATGTTAAGACTGATGTGCGCAAATTTGAGTGACCAGAAATTCCCTTCTTCTTTTTTCATCAAACATAGCGCCACTCACGATGACGTGTTCGTTACCATGGCAACCCGGGGACCCTGAGTTCAGATCTGAATGAAAAGCCCGTCTCTAAAGTACTCTCGCGTTTGAAGCTTGTTGTATAATGTCGAGTGTTTCTAAACGTGTACAAATTGGCCCAGATAGTATGTCTAAATTGTCAAAGGAGTATGTTTAATGACGGAGTATCCAGAAATAAGTTCTAAGCTGATGGAAATGAAAGGGATATATGCAATTTACCAGAGAATATAGGTTCAGCAAAAATAGATTTAGCAAATCGCTTGCCCTACTTTGGGAAAGTTTCAAGTTTTAGACAGGATGACTGGCTTGCCGGAGAGGTTTTTTAATGAATATGAGTATCTGGAAATTAAGCTAAACTGCTGGAAATGAAATGAATATATGCAATTTACAAGAGAAGATAGCTCCGTGGGCAAATCGTCGTCCCTACTTTGAGTTTTTTAATGACGGAGTATCTGAAAATTTGTTTAAATTGGTAAAAATAAAATGAATTTACCAGAAAGAAGCTAGCTCATTGTGCAAATCGCTCGTCTGTAGTTGTAAAAATTGGCCCAGATATGATGAGTATCTGACAATTAGTTTAAACAGTCGACATAGAATGAATACATGTAATTTCCCTGGATAAGACAACCCCTTGAGCAAATGGCTGTCCTAATTTCCTACTTTTCAAGATTCAGACAGAATGACTAACTTGCCGGAGGCTAAAATGACAGTGAGTATCCGAAAACTAGTTTGAATTGGTCGAAATGAAATGAAAATATGCAATTTACCAAACATGATAGCTCCTTGGGCCCCCAATTTACTCACATTACATCAATATGCCAGGCTCCAGTGGTGTGAGTAGGTCGTAATAGAGTTTGAAATGGTTGATCGATGAAATAAAGTGAATACTAACAAGAGTCCGTAGGACACAATTCTCCGTGAAGTATTTATAGTATGTACAAGTATTGACCCACACAAACTTTGCATCTTTGCACAGTCCAAGTAGTGTTTTAGAGCAAGTAAAGAAAAAGTGTTTGTTTATCTTTTTCTTTCAATACAGTAGTGGTCAACCTGCTGAAAAGTATGTTTTTACAGCATGACATAGATGGGATCTAGAAATTCCGGGAAAAGTCACAAAGTCAGATCTAGATGGCCCCTTTTCAATTATCAACGAACCATTCAGCCTTACAACTAAGATGTATCAGAAATCACAAATATGCAGTAAATCCTCTTTCCACAATTTATTGCAGGCCGGCCTGATCTATAGCTATCAAGCTATTTGCAATAAAAAAAGGCTAATTTATATTATCGTAACATTTCACGAAGGTCAAAGGTCACCGGATCTAACCACCCGGAAGTGACACTGGCGCGCGCACTTTTCTGAGAGATATTTCTCAACAATCTTTCATCCCCTGCGTAAACTTTTTACATTGTCACAGCCTCCGTATTATAAACTACAAGTGTGGTAAGTTTGAAGGTCCAGAGATTTCCCATTTTCACACTGTGCGTACAAGTGCATCGTCCGTCCCGTGCGCACATACTGTAAGCGAGTTGCGAGTGGACAAGGCATACTTAATACACAGACTGGAGGTCACTCTACACATGTTCGCAGCTAAAACTCACAATTCCCGTTGCCGCATTGGTATGTAACTTGGTATATCGTTTGCTAGGTTGCGTGTGGTGATGCACGTTGTCTATTTTTCAATGTAACAGTGACTATACGATCACAGCAAGTAAGGAAGATTTATACCCCGTATCTGCCTGAAGTATTCCAGTCATGCATAACGGATTATAACATGGTCCCTATGGCAGGGCAGTGGGACATAGCATTAATTATAGGGGTGCAATTACGATATTGGATTGACGTTTAAAGTAGTTATGGTGTAACAAAGCTATTGTGCATCACCACGCCGAACCAGGCAAACGATATGCCAAGTTACACACCAATGCGACGACGGGATCGTGAGTTATAGCTGCGAACGCGCAAACAAATACTTTCCCAATACTCCCAGAAGGAGGTCACACCTCCTCCCCGGAGTAATAATTTCCCATAGAAGATATCACCTTGGACAAAAAAATTCGCCCTACTTGTAATAGGGCAGGTGCCAATCAAATATGTTACACTTCAGTCAACCCTTTTGCAGAGCTGGAGTAAGCAGGTCCTAATTGAGTTTGAACTAGTCGAAGTAAAATCAATACTAGTAATTTTCCATAGAAGATATCGTCTTGGGCAAATAAATTCACCCTACTTAGGGCAATCAAATATGTCATACTTGAGTAGCGCTGTCCCAGAAAGCAGTGTGTATACGCGGACTCTGGGCGATAAGCCTGACTGGTGAATTGTCGGTAGCAGTTGTCCACTGTGTTCTGCTGCTGCAGTGGTCAGAACATCCTGCAGCCGCAATCAGTCAAATTGTTTGTATTTATCAATAATCAGTGACGAACTCAACTGTCAAAAACATCTAGACACGGTTTAACTCTTGATCAGTTTGGAACCTCAGGTGCAATGATATATCGGGAATGTTGTTGTGTTGTAGTTAAATCGGATTCATCACAGTTTCTGTTGAATATTTGGTCAACCTTACATCATTATTTCGTCTGTTTCATCCAGGAGGTTTTCCTCTTTTAACCTCCTTGGTTTCATGCAAAATCTTTTCCGACACAATATTTGAAAAGTATAGACGGGATATCATCCTTAATATGTGAAAACGCCCTTATACAATATCTTCCGTTGAACACAATTTTGGAACCACATCTCGCAAGTAAGCACATTGTACTTCGTGAAAATACTCCCGGATACAAAAAAAACTTAAAAAACAACTGAAGGACAACATTACGAATCTGTGTCACAGATGTCAAGACAGTGATTAACATTATTGTAACAAGACGTTGTGCCCTTGGGAAAGACCTTTTGCACGAATTTCCTCTCTTTACTCAGGTGAAAATGAATACCTAGCATTAGTGAGGGACGTCCCTCGGATATAACATTAAATGGAGATCCCCTGTTTGAGGAGAGCCATGCCTCGACCACGTTAAAGAACCCACCACACTCATCGATCGAAAAAAGTAGGGATTCTTCCCGGTGAGTGGATCAAATAGATCCGTCCGGATATGCAGCTTGTACTCTTCAGTACAAACCTGGTGTGTTACGCCTTGAGGCGGTTTCCCGTGTATGCCATACAAAAAAACAAGAGTCTAATTCAAATACTAGTGTTAACTACATCCAGACAAATTGGATTTGACTTCATTTTTTTAAGAAGCAGAGGAATACGAAAAGCCCAATATTTCCTATAATTTGTGGGTTCTGTGATTCTGTCAAGGAAGCCTGCAGTTAGGAAATATGTTGACAACCTGCCACCCTACATCTGCTTGGGGATTAGGTTGACAACGATTAAGTTCTGGAATTGTCACCTTTCATTTTCTATAGCTTGTGGGTTTTGTGATTCAGTCAAGGAAGCCTGTAGTTACAAAATATGTTGACAACCTGCCACCCTAATATCTGCTTGGAGATAAGGTTGACAACGCTTAAGTTCTGTGATTTTCATCTTTCATGTTCTATAATTTGTGGGTTTTGTGATTCTGTCAAGTAGTTAGAAAATGTGACAGCCTGCCACTCTACATCTGCTTGGAGTTTGGGTTGTCAACTCCTCTGGGCTTGCCACCTTTGATCGTCATATATCTGTTTACTCTGTCAACATTGATCTGTTTACGTTTGATCTTTTAGAGATCTTCGGAAATTACCTGTTGTTTCAGATCTCATTTCTGCTATACCAAAGGATATACATGTGTCAGAAATTCCCTTTCTAGTCAGCTCATCTGAGATGAAACGTCAAAGCGGTGAGATCTTGTTTGTAAGTGAAGAAATCAGCAGGGATATTTGTCGGCAGTCGTCGATTTGATCAGTTGATGCACATCTCGAAATCAGGTCACCGCCTGGAGGCCTGTCACATTCATATATAATCAAACCATTTATCTGTGAACTGTGTCACTTTGAACGGTTCTATCTCTCAGATTCGCATGAATTTTACATCGGATATGAAGAATGGATACATCTTGAGGTGTGATCGAAGAATATCCATAAGGAAAATCAACAAAATTATCTGAGATTTGATAAACATTCACCTCATCCTTATAGCGTTTCAGGTCACAGAAATCAAATGTTTAGTCGTTAGATAGTTATCTTTAAATGGTGATGGTGTTAAACGCTACTAAACGACGTGTTGCTGTATTTCTCTTTCACGTGGACACATTTTTTGCATTTCCTCCAGTATTCAAGCTTTCCCACTGATTCAGTCAGTCGATAATGATTTCCAAACCGCTTATAATAATGACAATATCACTTCGTGCCACGTTTATATACACACTGGCACATAAGCTACTGTAAATGCATTTTATTTCGCGCTGATGGGAAAATGGAGTGTTCGCGGTGGTTTCAAGTTCACGGCAGTGCTATAGTCACATACTGCTACAATATTGGAAAATGTTTGCGATGGTTTTAAGTTCACGGTGAAACGGTCACCGCGAAAACCGCGAACATTAAACCACCGCGAACATTTCCGCATTTACAGTGCCTGTTTGTCACGACACCCAGCCCGAGCCCCGCCAGGTACAGACATAAGTATAATTTGCCTGCAGTTTCACCTCGCTTCATTGCGCTGCAGATCATAACCGTCTGTCTTTCTGTCAAAAACAACATCGCAGCTCAACTATACAATATGTATAAACCCTTCGTAAGAAACAATTTCTTTATCAAATTGAGTTCTTCGTGACTCTTTCATGAGCCCAGTTTTAAACACAGGTAACTAAAAAAGCCGTTTCAGACAACCGAGGTCAACGGTTCGACCAAGCATGTCTGGTTATTTTGCCTGAGGACATCGCTGCACCGACAGGCCCGGTCGACGCGGTGAACTCTGTACAAAAACTGCCTGAGGTGTGATTGCAGGGGACAACACTAATAGCGGCGATTTGCCGTGGAATTCATCGATTTAGGGATGAACTCCACGGCCATTCCGCGACCATAAAGTGATGAACTCAACGGCAATGCCGTCACTAATAGCGGCGATTTGCCGTGGAATTAATCAAAGTTTATTGCACAACATTAATCAATTTGGTGATGAACTCCACGGCCATTCCGACACTAATGATCCTTTTTACATGTATACCTTTTGTTTTACCGTACATTTGTATTTCGACACTGTTGTCAACATGCAATTAGCCTACGGGCATGAATTTGCAATGAACTATTATATCCATTAATCAAAGTTTATTGCACAACATTAATCAATTTGGTGATGAACTCCACGGCCATTCCGACACTATATAGTGATGAACTCAACGGCAATGCCGTCACTAATAGCGCCGATTTGCCGTGAAATTAATCAAAGTTTATTGCACAACATTAATCAATTTAGTGATGAACTCCACGGCCATTCCGAGACGATATAGTGATGAACTCAACGGCAATGCCGTCACTAATAGCGGCGATTCGCCGTGGAATTCATCGATTTAGGGATGAACTCCACGGCCATTCCGAGACGATTTAGTGATTTCCGTCAAAAATTCTGAAAGCCCCAGCTGTTTCCCATTCCTGCACTCCATTATAATTGCATCAGCTAATGTGGTATGAATCGGAAAGATGAAGCATTTGCAAGTTTAAAAAAGTTTTGATATATAGCCGTGTTCTTGTTTTGTGATTTTATAGATATAGCGATGGTTTTGTATGCCTCATTCGATGCCAAACGGTAAGATATTGCGATAGTTTTGTGTGCGTCATTCGATGCCAAACTTCTTTGTTTTGATACCAAATGCGGAATATGTATAGTTTTGTTATCTAGATGCAGCGGCGCTAAAAGATCATACAAACTCTTTTTGTTCATCATCACATGTGTTCTTTGTGTTCCGTGGATAAGTCAAGTCAAGTCAAGTCAAGTTTATTGTGCAACGATTGCAACAGGTACATGACCGTAACATTTTTCAACACCCCATAATGTCGCTACTTTCGAAATGTCGATAACAAGGTAATGTATTTGATGTCTGAACATGTGAAAAATTTGTGGATATTCTGTTCTCGAAGAGTGCTCGAGACTGGGGATGGTTTGTGTGTATTTTTTTACTCGAGCAGATAATACATCATATACATGTATGTACTAGTATCTGTGTATACAACTGTGTGTATAATGCAACTTTGATGTCTCTGTGAGTATTTGTTTTCCGTAACCAATTTTATGCCCGTAAGGACACATCTTATACGACAGCGCGAGCCACCGACAACTTGATAATCGGGAAATCGGGGTTGGCGCACAGAAAGTTAGCCTGGAATCCATACCCTCGGTGGCTCCCCGATATCTCTTCGGCGCTGGGAGTGACCCCGCCCGCCCAGACAGCTTATCCCGCTCGGGGTATTGTTTACAGCCTTGGATTAAATAAGATCGCCACCAGCAAAGTAGGGTTGCATCGGAAGTAGGGTGTAGCGGAAGTAGGGTGGCAGCCAGAGGTAGAAAGGCCATCAGAAACTGACTGGGCCCGGTAAAACTCCCCTAAGCCGACCCCTAGAGACTGGGACCAGGCTAACAGAAACTTTGACCGTGACGAATTTTTACAGATGCTTAAGAATACCTTTTCTTCACATTTATTCATATCATGTGAAAGAGCAATTACGTATCTCGGTACTTCCTCAAATCATTCTTATCTATGAAACTTTTGTGGACAGTAAGTTTTACGTCTAGCTTTAAAGTGAGTTTATAGCAGCTGTACAGGGGTACAGTTATCTAATTTGGCATTAAATTTTCTAAATTTCTCTGACCCCCCCCCTTTGAAAGATCACCACAGACCATATATGGTAGATTCCCTGAGGCAAGATGATCTCACATTTTGCATGTTGGACAGTCACAGCTAAGGCCACACCAATGCCCTTCCTCGGTTCATGGACATTTTTAGTAAATGTTTTGCGAGAAGACAACAAGAAAAACTGAGACATGATAGAAAAGCTTTCATAAAATGCTTTTCTTTGCTTGCATGAAGAGCTGTCCCATGTCTCTGAGAAGGCAAAGGAAAAAATGATGATCTGGTGAACAATTTGTATCCACATAACGTCAGAAAACTGGGTAGCCAGTGTTGGTGCAACATTCTTAATCATCTATAGGTGAACCCCGAGGACAGGTGTGTTTTGCTGACCTTATCAGGTGAGAGCACCTGCGTTTTAGCCGTAAAAGAACTCAAACTGAGAGTTCTTTTTTTGGAAAGTGAGAAGTGAAGCACACTTTGTTTCTGACTTCGTGACTGTAATGCAAACTACATCGTACCTTTCCCTGACTGGTACAGTAATTACCACAGGTTATCACCTGTGGGCAAGTGAGACAATAGGCAGTGTACGCTCGCATCTAAAATTAGCGCACCTAGTTCAACAACTATTACACAGCAGTGAAAAACAGTGTAAGACGGACTCCCTACACATGCAGAATTTATCAGACTGAAGAGCCAAGATCTTCCTACAACTCATAATCTGGTGAGTAGAATTTGCTTCTGAACATTGCGTCTTTCCCTCGCTCTTGTCAAAACAAACCATATAATATTGTATGGTTTATCTTTGAGACTGAAAATCGCTTGGCAATCCCGGTCGACCACACCCGCCGCCATAATTGTAAATCATCTTACGCCATTTTTAAAATAGTGGCATCTGATCAGTCATTTATACACAAATGGTGGTTAAAGGTGTCGAAAAATAATATGATTTGATGAGTGAATTATCACAGGGTACTATATTTTGGCATAAGATAATGTATATATGGCCTTGGCGACAAAAAAATATACCACTGTTATCATAAGGCATGGCGTATGTATGGTAACAAATATAGCTGCGGTCTTTTTCCTGTCGTCAGAACAATAAATATTCTATGTCGAAATATAAAAACCTGTCATGTTTACTCATCAAATCATACTGTATCTTGGTAGATTTCGCTCATAACGACAGAATTATAGTGGGCCCATGCCTATACCGTACTGTACTATAGCCATAGCAAACAAAAGGAAAAACATGGCGACGATGTTGTACACAAGCTATCCCGCGAGACCTTGCGTTTTGGGTGGTAGGTTTGAATGTACTTATGATGTATTTCCAATTCAATTTCAAAACTATCATGGCTCATTAAATTGACAAATCCTAAAACCAAATCGATGAATTCCCGGCGAATCGCAACTATTAGTGACGGCATCGCCGTTGAGTTCATCACTATATCGTCTCGGAATGGCCGTGGAGTTCATTACTAAATTGATGAATTCTACGGCAAATCGCCGCTATTAGTGTCGGCATTGGCGTTGAGTTCATCACTTTATCGTCCCGGAATGGCCGTGGAGTTCATCACTTAATTGATGAATTCCACGGCGAATCGCCGCTATTAGTGACGGCATTGCCGTTGAGTTCATCACTATATCGTCTCGGAATGGCCGTGGAGGTCATCACTAAATCGAAGAATTACACGGCAAATCACCGCTATTAGTGACGGCATCGCCGTTGAGTTCATCACTATATCGTCTCGGAATGGCCGTGAAGTTCATTACTAAATCGATGAATTCCACAGCAAATGACCGCTATTAGTGACGGCATTACCGTTGAGTTCATCACTATATCGTCTCGGAATGGCCGTGGAGTTCATCACATTATTGATGAATTCCACGTACGGCGAATCGCCGCTATTAGTGACGGCATCGCCGTTTAGTTCATCACTATATCGTCTCGGAATGGCCGTGAAGTTCATCACTGTACTGATGAATTCCACGGCAAATCGCCGCTATTAGTGTCGGTATTGCCGTTGAGTTCATCACTTTATCGTCTCGGAATGGCCGTGAAGTTCATTACTAAATCGATGAATTCCACAGCAAATGACCGCTATTAGTGACGGCATTACCGTTGAGTTCATCACTAAATCGTCTCGGAATGGCCGTGGAGTTCATCACATTATTGATGAATTCCACGTACGGCGAATCGCCGCTATTAGTGACGGCATCGCCGTTGAGTTCATCACTATATCGTCTCGGAATGGCCGTGAAGTTCATCACTGTACTGATGAATTCCACGGCAAATCGCCGCTATTAGTGTCGGTATTGCCGTTGAGTTCATCACTTTATCGTCTCGGAATGGCCGTGGAGTTCATCACTTAATTGATGAATTCCAAGGCGAATCGCCGCTATAAGTGACGGCATTGCCGTGGAGTTCATCACTATATCGTCTCGGAATGGCCATGGAGTTCATCACTATATCGATGAATTCCACGACCGTGGAGTTCATCAATCCACGGTCGTCGAATTTACCAGGTGATTGTCACACTGCCAACTAACTATAACTACCTTTGCCCGAATTTCTCACTCACCAGAAGGTCACTGAAATTCAAGGCCGTCTCCGAGTCGGGGGTACTTTTTACCTGAAAATCTACCCCGTCACATTCAAAAGTACTCTGGCCGAAAGCCAGGTAGAAGGCGGGACACACCTAGCCTCTACCAGGCTCCACATGTCGCTGAAAAAATCGTAGAAACTGGCCAAATAGATTACATGCCAGAGAAGTTTGTCCGCTACAGAAGTTACAGTTTGCGACCTCTAGATGGATGAATGGCAGATTTGACCCTCTCTCCGTAGCCGACTCCTTTGAATACTAATCACTCTATTTGGCGAATTTCTACTGTTTTCTCAAGCCATCCGTGGGGCCTGGTAGAGGCTACGACACACCGACTTTTGCTGCGCGAACTAATTGAATTTGTATGACCGCTATGGCTTTATAGCTGGAATATGATCCATGATGTAAAAAAAAGTATGAAACTTGAAAAACACACACACTTGGTTTTAGTCGCAGGACGGTCGCCACCTCGGTAGAATTAGGGAATAAGGTAGGGTTTCCGTAATGAAATCAAGACTTGAATTGATGAAAGGGTTACAATAGATCACACGTATCCTAAAGTATTTTCTCCCCCTTTTTTCAGACTCCACGCCAACACTGAACCACCTGCTTGTGCATGATCCCCAAAATTATCATAAAAGCTTATTTTCAGCGTATCCTGACGTATTTATCTTGACATTTCAGACTCCACGCCGAATCTGAACCACCGCCATGTACCGTACGGACCCAGTTCCTGCCGGGGCCGTAACCGTGGCCGTGGCCGTGACCATCAATCCGTCCGAGTCGCAGGCCGACCTGGTCCGGAGCATGGAGGCTCCGCCCACCAAGGCGCGACAGGAGAAGCACGACCCCTGGCACGTTGCGAAACTCAAGGACGAGGGCACCAAATGGAGGGGTGAGACATTCTTACATAGTTTTAATGAATGAAGGAAGGAAGGAAGGAATATATAAATGAAAATCAGAAGGAGCACGACCCCTGGCACCTCGCAAAACTCAAGGACGAGGGCACCAAATGGAGGGGTGAGACATTCTTACATAGTTTTAATGAATGAAGGAAGGAAGGAAGGAAGGAAGGAATATATAAATGAAAATCAGAAGGAGCACGACCCCTGGCACCTCGCAAAACTCAAGGACGAGGGCACCAAATGGAGGGGTGAGACATTCTTACATAGTTTTAATGAATGAATGAAGGAAGGAAGGAATACATAAATGAAAATCAGAAGGAGCACGACCCCTGGCACCTCGCGAAACTCAAGGACGAGGGCACCAAATGGAGGGGTGAGACATTCTTACATAGTTTTAATGAATGAATGAAGGAAGGAAGGAATACATAAATGAAAATCAGAAGGAGCACGACCCCTGGCACCTCGCAAAACTCAAGGACGAGGGCACCAAATGGAGGGGTGAGACATTCTTACATTATAGTTTTAATGAATGAAGGAAGGAAGGAAGGAAGGAAGGAATATATAAATGAAAATCAGAAGGAGCACGACCCCTGGCACCTCGCAAAACTCAAGGACGAGGGCACCAAATGGAGGGGTGAGACATTCTTACATAGTTTTAATGAATGAATGAATGAAGGAAGGAAGGAAGGAATGTATAAATGAAAATCAGAAGGAGCACGACCCCTGGCACCTCGCAAAACTCAAGGACGAGGGCACCAAATGGAGGGGTGAGACATTCTTACATAGTTTTAATGAATGAATGAAGGAAGGAATATATAAATGAAAATCAGAAGTAGCACGACCCCTGGCACCTCGCGAAACTCAAGGACGAGGGCACCAAATGGAGGGGTGAGACATCCTTACATAGTTTTAATGAATGAAGGAAGGAAGGAAGGAATATATAAATGAAAATCAGAAGGAGCACGACCCCTGGCACCTCGCGAAACTCAAGGACGAGGGCACCAAATGGAGGGGTGAGACATCCTTGGTTCTTTCTCAGTTCGGTGAGTGAGTGAGTGAGTGAGTGAGTGAGTGAGTGAGTGAGTGAGTGAGTGAGTGAGTGAGTCAATGATAATGGAAGGAAGTAAGCAAGGAATGAATGAAGGAAGGAAGGTATGAATGAAGAACTAGAGGAGTACGATCCCTGGCAAGTCGTCAAACTCAAGGACGAGGGCCCAGAATGGAGGGGCGCAACATCCTTTCAGTTTTGTGAATGCATAAATGAATATGCCTGCCTACCTGTCTACGTGCACATGAACATGAATGAATAAAAATGAAAGAAGTAATAAATGAATGAATGAATAAGACTTTTGTCCAAAGATGACTGTATTAAATGAGTTGGCATGTTGTACAAGTCGTGTCTCAAATCGACCAAACTTTTTTTTTTCCTAGACTCTTTGAAAGACTCTTTAAATTGTTTCATTACGTATTTCCAGACCTGGACACCAAAGGCAAGGTCCTGCGTGCGTTAGGCTATGTTCTGAAGCCGCTGCTGCTGTTGGGACTGATCTATCTGTTCATCTGTTCCCTGGACTTCCTCAGCTCCGCCTTCAGACTGCTGGGTGAGTCTGGAACAACTTTTTGTGCGAGGCTTGGTGTAAAAAAAAAAGGTAAATGGAGGTAGCTATAGTCCCATGGCTTTTTCCAGGCCACAGGGGCAGTGGGTTGTTATCCACTGTGTCTTGGGCAGGATATTGGAAGGTGGAGCCCATCCCTCTCCTTCCACAGCCTTTTACGTCCCTATCCGAAGTCAGGCACGCATTTTTAAACTGGGTGGAGTAAGGAAAGGGTAGAGTGCTATTCCCAAGAAATCAAGGCCTCACCGACCAGGAATCGAACCCGTGGACTTTCGATCGAGCTCTTGTCTGCCAGCCTCGCCACTCGGTCTTTTGATGACACTTTTACGTCGTTTTTGGACAGACAAGGACCAACGTGGCACTGCACTCAAGTTTTTCATAACTTATTTCGACATTGCCACGTACAGCGAACAATATACCAATTTCAACACCTGGGCGGAGTGAGGAAAGTCATGTAAAGTGCCTTTCCCAAGGGCACAACATCGGTGGCGTCAGGGGGATTCGAACCCGGAACCGCTGGGTTCTGGGTCGAACACCCTGCCGTTACGCCACACGAACCCACAAATGATGACACTATTATTGCGCTTGGCGTACTCCTCATATTGGCAGATAGGCTCTTCTTTCCTGAGTCTTTTATATTCTAGAAACTGTGCAAATAATTTTTTTTTTTGTACTCCAATAGGAGGCAGAGCTGCCGGAGAGACTCTGAGTAACAGCGAGCTGCTGAGGAACCCTGTAGCGGGGCTGATGATAGGCGTGCTGGCCACTGTGCTGGTGCAAAGCTCCAGTACCAGCACATCCATTGTCGTTACCATGGTGGGAGCAGGAAGTAAGTATGGTCTCCAGTACTAGTGTCTGTTTGCCTGCAGTTTCTATATGTTCTGCCAGAGGGCGCTAGCCATCAAGGGGGTGAATCCGTTATCTCTGCCTGGTTTATTCAGTAAGTACTCATTGTATGGTCTCCAATACGAGTGGTTGATTGTCAGTACTCCTTACTGCAGTTTCTTTTAGTGCTGGCAGAGGGCGCTTGCCCTCAAGGGGTGAGAAATCTAGTTCTCAGCTATAGTATTCATTCTACAGTTCTGCAAGTGAAGCCAGCGATTCCAAGTATAGTTTCCAGTACTAGTGTCTGTTTGGCAGTATGCCTTACTTCAGTTTCTGTTAGTTCTGCCAGAGGGCGCTTGCCCTCAAGTGGGAGACATATATCTAGCGATCAGCTATCTCTGACTGTCTCTTTATTCATTGTACAGTTCTGCAGGTGAAACCAGCGATTCCCATCATCATGGGGGCGAACATCGGCACCTCGGTCACCAACACCATCGTCTCACTAGCGCACTCTGGCGACAGGGACGAGTTTCGCAGGGCGTTCGCCGGCGCGACCGTTCATGACATGTTCAACTGGCTCTGCGTGATTGTGCTGTTGCCGCTGGAGGTAAATATACACTGGCGAATCTGGAAAGTCTGCTTTACTCTACTTTATCCACCTCTATTGCATTCTGCTGTATACTATTCTAAACATGTACACTTCCCTGCACTACTCTGCTCTACTCTTTACTATTCTACACTATTCTACTCTGCTCTGCTTAACTCTACTCTACTCTACTCTACTCTACTCTACTCTACTCTACTCTACTCTACTCTACTCTACTCTACTCTACTCTGCCCTACTCTACTCTACTGAGCTCTACTATGTTTTTCTCTACTTAACGCCATTCTACTGTACTGTATATGCTTTCCTTTACTCTGCCGTACTCTACTCTACTTTACTCTACTCTGCTCTGCTTTACTCTACTCTACTCCACTCCACTCCACTCCACTCTACTCTACTCTACTCTACTCTACTCTACTCTACTTTACTCTACTCTGCTCTGCTCTGCTTTACTCCACTCCACTCCACTCCACTCCACTCCACTCTACTCCACTCCACTCCACTCCACTCCACTCCACTCTACTCTACTCTACACTACTCTACTCTACTCTACTCTACTCTACTCTACTCTACTCTACTCTACACTACTGTACTCTACTCTACTCTATCTCTTTTCTACTCTACTCTAATCTGTTCTCCTCTACTCTACTCTACTCTGTTCTACTCTACTCTACTCTACTCTACTCTGTTCTAATCTGTTTGCTCTGTTTTACTCTGCTCTGTTATGCTCTACACTACACTACTCTACTCTATTTCTTTATGTATTTGTTTATCTATCCTAAACTGATAGATATTTATATCTTTCAGGTTATTTCGAGTTACCTGTTCCAACTGACGGCCGCCATCATCGACTCGTACAACATTCAAACTAACGAGGACGCCAAACAGGAGATCCTCAAGGTCATCACCAAGCCATTCACTGATCTCGTCATTAAGGTCAGTAAACCAAGTGTGTGCTGATTATACTTTACCATAATCATATCAATGCCATATTGACATGCCTAATTTTATAACTATGATAGAATAAGTAGTAACGTTGGGTAACATAAATTCGCGGGGTACTTAAATTCGCCATTTTCCGAAAACGGGGTATTTAGGGATATGTGCTAGATGTAAAATCAGTTATAACGCAAGCAATGCAAACCGGATAGACTAACGTATTCAGAACACTGGCTGAAAAGCTTCGATAACCATGCATTAGAAGTTGGCGACGTCAAAAACTCTCCGTCCCTTATTGACAGAGTCTGGGGGCTTCGTGGGAGAATCACACTGCACGGTTGTTCGCTGGTTTATAAGACAAATGTCACATCTCCTGCCTGCTAAACACAATTATTTACAATACAACTTATTATCTCCATGAAAAAAGGCTTTTTCATGGAGATACTGTTTTGCTTGCGTTTGGTGTTAGTGTGTATGTATGTGTCACCGGACGCTTAAAGTCACCATAACTGTAGAACCTGTACATGGATTGTAATGATTTTTGGTATGTGGGTGGGTGTTAGGAGGAGGAAGGTCAAGGTCGATTTTGGGCCCCCTGGCATGTGTGACTGGAACTGCAATGGCTTATTTGTTAAAATCTTCAATGTAGAAGAACTGAAGAGTGGATCGACAGATCGTCATGTTCTTTGGTACACAGGTAGGTTAGACCAAGTTGTACACACTTAAGTGCAAACTATGCAAATGAGACCGAATTTGCATAAGTAAGGAGGTAAATCGTTTGCATGGGTGTCGTCGGATGCTTAAAGTCAGCATAACTGTAGAACGTGTGGATGGATTGTAATGATATTTGGTATGTGGGTATGCGCTGGGAGGAGAATGGTCAAGGTCGATTTTGGGCCCCCTGGTTTGTGTTCCTGGAACTGCAATGGCCTATTTGTAAAAATGTTCTAAATGGGTATAACTGAAGAGAGGAACAACAGATTTTCATGTTATTTGGTACGCAGGTAGGTTGGACAGAGATGTACACACTGAAGTGCAAATCATGCGAAGTTAGTGTGTTTGCGTGTGTGTGCGCGTGTGTGTATGTTTGTGTCACCGTGTGTGTATGTATGTGTCACCGGACGCTTAAAATCAGCATAACTGAAGAACGTGTGGATGGATTGAAATGATATTTGGTATGTGGGTAGGTGCTGGGAGGAGAAAGGTCAAGGTAGATTTTGGGCCCCCTGGTATGTGTCACTGGAACTGCAATGGCGTGTTTGTAAATATTTTCCAAGGAGAATAACTGAAGAAAGGAGCGACAGATTTTCATGTTATTTGATATGCAGGTAGGTTGGACAGAGATGTACAAACTGAAGTGCTAATTATGCAAATTCATACTGAATTTGCATAAGTAATGAGAAATTTCTACTCTATTGTGGGCTTTGAGGTCGCACCATCTGTTGGTCTCTTATCTAGGTCAGTAGCTATTTATAGCCACTTCTCCCCTTGCCCGGCCAGTGTGGGTCATACCATTGAGCGATATAGAATGGGGGGAACTGGTTTAATAAAAAAACAAAGTTTCATGGAGATTTTGGGTCCTAAGACTCTTGTTAGAATCTCTTTTGCTAACCTGCAACTGGATTCTAAGTGTGATCAATCATCAAAACCCCTCTTTGTTGCTACAACCTACGGCACGTGTATTTTCCCGCCGCCATATTATCACCCAGAATCCTGTCGTCAAGCACTTTTTTGTCTAAATGTTGCGTGTGATAGTGGACTGAAGACGATATTTTCCTCCAAGTTTGCTCCTAACACAACAAGGAACACATGGACATAGTAGTATAACCATTGCTACGGCATCCAGCTAACTTTACATGAATAATGTACACGTTGCCGTGACGGTGGGGATCGACTTTGAGTGACGTTCTACCGACTCAACAAACGGGATGTTGCCGAAGGCCTGATGTGTGCGGCACGGCCGTTTTTTCGTGTATTTTTTTTACTTGGACACGTCTATATCCATAGCACTCTCCTCAAGCCAAGGATGGAACGAATAGCTGCTGTTTAAAATGTAATTAGCGGTAAGATATTCAAGACGAATCTTCTCTCCCGAAATAATGTTCACACCAGTCCGACAACACCGTCATTGTGCGTACGGCGGACGGTAGTTTCAAGTTAAAATATTATGGTGTCAGCACGACTAGAGACAAAATCTATTATATATATGATTAGTGCAAAGATAGTACATGATACTGACAGAATAATAGAAAAAAGGATGGTTTATTGTTCTGCCAGATTGATTTCAGTCAACCATTATCGGAAAAATGGCGAATTTATGTTACCCAACGTTATCAACTTTTGTGTATGCATAGTTGTAGTAAACCTTACAAAAGTTCCGGTACTTTTGCTACCATGTGTATAGGAGATGATTGTTCTTATCACCAGTAGATGTATATGGGAGTAAAATGACAAAGAAAGAAAAAAGTTGATGCGGCCACTTTGCAAATAAAGTCCGAAGCCAACTGACCAGCATATTCACTGCCAAACGTAACCACGTCAATTGTCTTCAATGTTTCAGATCGACAAGGATGTGATCACTGACATCGCAAAAGGAGCGAACGAAACCGGCAGTCTGCTGAAGGAGGGAGACTATCTGTTCGCCAACACGGGTTTGAGTGAGAGCCAGCTTGGTGTCGTCATCCTCATCCTGTCACTCATCATCCTCTGTGTCTGCCTCGTCCTCATCGTCAAACTGCTGCACTCCATCTTAAGGGGACGAGTCGCCTACTGGACCAAGAAGGTATTACTGAGTACATTTCGTCTTTTTCTTGGCAAGTCAGCTTTCCTGTCCGTGACTTCGGCGAGCTTTAGATCTTTTCGTCTTGGTAGACAGTCTTATAGAAGTTCACTCATGTGTTGCTCTGAGAGGTCCTGGTTTGAAAGTGTCTCTCGTTGCTGATGAGTTCGGTGTTGGCTCGGAAAGCCTCACTAGAGCGGCAGTGTCACTAAGAGAGACACTCCTGAAAAACACAGAAATAAAAGAATAATGATAAATCATATCTCTGAGAATTCTGATTTTATTTTTACCAGGTCATCAACGCTGAGTTCCCCGGGCGGGCGGCGTTCCTGTCCGGGTACCTGGCCATCGCGGCCGGGGCCGGCATGACGTTCATCGTGCAGAGCAGCTCCATCTTCACCTCGGCGCTGACGCCGCTGGTCGCCGTGGGAGTCCTGCACATCGAGCGGTGTTACCCCCTCACGCTGGGCGCCAACATCGGTAAGGGAACGTCGATGAATATTATAGAAGAAGAACTTTATTGCGCGACAATTGTAACGGGTACAATGTATAGCAATTTGTAGATACATAACAATCGACTTTTTCTAATACTTAACAATTTCAAAGAACTTATCTATAACATGAATAACAATCGATCTAATAATGTGCATTCTGATGGTTAAAACAGTATACAATGTAATGATGACGATGATAATATTCTGTGTCAGGAATGTAAAACAATGTCTCGTTTTTGCATAGAGTTGCATATAGATGGGCCTACATAGGTAGATATATGAACAGGGCAGGACAATATTATATTAAATATCTCTGTCTTGGTATGCGGCATTTTACCGGAGTTATATACAATTGACAATGTCTGCCGGTCATAGGTTGGACAATCCATTGCATTATGAAGTGGAATTCGTTCTCAATATCATTATGACAAGTTGGACACAGTCATCATCTATATATATAGCCTCCGTCGGTCAGTATTGACCATGGTAAAATCCTAATTTACAACAGCCCTACAGCATCGACTATGTCTAAACAGCCCTATACGAGAATGGCAGTCTCTGCCACATCTAGATAAGCAATATTCAACTAATCTTTGCAATGACGGAGACGATGGCAGCGGCACAGGATCGCAAGCTCTGTTCGACCGATGTAACACTGAGTTGTTGGAGAGCGCAATCTGCAATGTATAAGGTCAACAAATGGTTAAAACGGGGACTTCTTTTAGTCGTCACGAGTGAAATCCATCAAGTTTTTTTTTCGGTGTCGAAGAGTAAACAGTGTTTGTTTTTTCTTGCAGTTTCATTTCATACAGCAAAGTTTGTACTGATCTGCCCGCATATTTTTGATCTTTGACGCTGAGCAAGAGTATCAGGAGACCTTAGAGATGTCAGCAAGTTCAGACCAAGTTGTGGTGCAAGACCTGTATCCTATGATTTACCAATCATGTAAATCCATTGACGAGCGTCTTATCTTTATTCCCTTCAGGCACGACTGCGACCGCCATCCTGGCCTCCCTGACTCAGGATGGACAGGACCTGAAGAACTCCCTCCAGCTGGCTCTCTGCCATTTCTTCTTCAATATCACCGGCATCTTGCTGTGGTACCCCATCCCCAGCCTGGTGGAATCATGCAAACCCTCGTGAGTAACTCATTTTTTCTTCTTCTTCTTCTTTTCTTTCTCTATGTTCTTCCTCATCAAACAGTCGTTATTACCCTTTTACTTCTTCTCTCCTTCTTTTTCTCTTCTTCCTCAACATAAGCAGCATCATCCTCTGGTGCCCCATCCCAAGCCTGGTGGAGTCATGCAAACCCTCGTGAGTAACTCATTTCTTCTTTCATTTGTTCCTCAGCAAGCAGTCATTAGTATCTCCTTTCTTCTCCTCTCCGCCTTTTCTCTGTTCTTCCTCAACAACAGCGGCATCAAACTATCATACTGTTGTGCCCCATCCTTAGTCTGGTACTTAGTACTTATCCTCTTCGTCCCTCCTGAGACATAAGGCTATGACTTCTTCCCTCCATCTGGGTCTGTCCTGTGCCAGTCTTTCAGCAGTTCTCCAGGACAGACCCATGGCCGCCAGGTCGTCGGACACTGTTCTCCTCCATGTAGTCTTTGGTCTGCCTCTTTTCCTCTTTCCTGTTGGCCTCCATTTCAGGGCAACTTTGGGGATCCTATCTTCTGGCATCCTTAGTACATGCCCTAGCCATTTTAGTCATCTGCATGTGATCTCAGTGGTGAGTTTTCTACATCCAGTTTTACGATACAGTTGGAGATCTTATTTGGCCAAAATAAGTCTGGTAGAGTCATGCAAATCTTGATTTCTTCTTCTCTTGTTCTTTCTCTCATTTCTTACTCAGAAAAGAGTGTTGAGTACTTCATTTCTTCTTCTTCTGCTCCTGCTCTTCTTTCTTTCACTTCTTCTGCAGAAAACAGTCGTACCTCCTTTGTTCTTCTCTCCTTATTTCGCTCCCTTCTTCGTCAGCAGGCGGGATCACGCACCTAAATGTGTGGGGAGGATTTAAACTTTTGACATCTTCTTTGGCTAGGATGAGCAAGTGGTTCCCCCATCCACCGATCGTGCTGGCGAAGTGGCTCGGCAACAAGACGGCCAAGTACCGCTGGTTCGCGATGGTGTACCTGTTCCTGATGTTCTTCATCCTGCCGGCCCTGGTGTTCGGGCTGTCGTTCGCGGGCTGGGAGGTGCTGGTGGGGGTCGGCGTGCCCATCCTCGCCCTCTTCGTCATCATCTGCGTCATCAACGTCATGCAGGCGCAGTTCCCTCGGTAGGTGGCGTTCTTTTACTGTTATTATTAGAAGCAAAATCTTATCAAACCATCATCAAACAGCCGTAGTAGTGTGCACCATTTACTAGTCTGTATTAGTCTGGCAGAAAATGATAGTAGTAGAAGTAGTACATGTAACAGTAAAAGTAGTAGTAGTACATGTAGTATCTGTATCTGTATGTATAGCCGGTATAACCGCAATTCGGAGTAGCACACCAGCTTCGCAGGCACGCGGCGCAGCAGTAGCAGTAGAAGTAGTTAGTAGAAGGACCATGTAGTAGCTAGATCAGTGGAAACACCTTAACAGCTTAAGTCTACTCGATATACCAATGATTTCTCTTTTTGTGTTTTGAAAATTCCTCTTTGTCTCATACATTCCTCTTTGTTGTTCCCAGTTTCCTACCGGTCAAGTTGCGTACTTGGAACTTCCTGCCGGCGCCTTTCCACTCCCTCAAGCCGTACGACGTAGTCTGCGTCAAAGTGCTGGAACCCTGCGGAAAATTCTGCAAGTGCTGTCGACAGGTGAACGGCTTTTTTGTCACCTTCGCTAAGAAGGTTACGTTTCGTTAGCATTTGTAGCGGTGTTTATAGTGTTCTTATGATGGGTGGGGGGGTCAATAGTGGTTGACAACCTCAAGTCAGCTGTACACACTCATGGCACATATTCAGAAAAGACGCTGTAGCCGCATAGTTCCCGTTTAGAACTTTATTCAAGCCCACACCCAGACTAGTTTCGCAGCATAACTCACGAACTTATATAAGGATTGTTACGAAAATTGGTTTGTGGTTAAGTTCTATCGTATTAAAGAAATGATAAGATTTGGGGCCCTTGGCGACTTTTCTTAATACTGCAGAGGACCTTTGGTTTTTTATCTCACGTTCAGAGGACATGCTATGGTTACGATTGTTTGGGTGGTAGGTAGATCTTGTGCTGTAGTTATTTTATCTTAAAATTATTCATCAAAAGCATTTTATTGAAAAGATGCGACAGGTAACAGGAACACAAAGTGTTAATTTTTCCACACAGGTCACACGTCTACAACCAATGAACCGTGACAGGGGAAATCTAAACTTTGTTAATTATGGTGTTTTCCCTTCCTACAGGTGAACGAGGAGGACGACCTACATGCGGTGGATAACAACGCGTACCTGTAAAGACCTATCAGTCAGCACTACTGCAGTACGTCACATGTTCCCGTGTAGTACGTCACATGTTCCCGTGCAGTACGTCACATGTTCCCGTGTAACACGTCACATATTCCCGTGTAGCACGCTATACATGTTCTCGTGCTGTAGGTCACATATACCAGTGAGTGTAGTATTAGTACTTCACACGTTCCCGTAAACGTCCTTTGCATCATAGAAGCACTAAATGCAGATCATACGTTTATGCGCCCTTCTATGCTTTTATCTGCAATGTTTTGGTTTTTGTCTTGTGTAAACAAACATGTCATATTTAACCCAGGGGGACATCCAGTTTTGCTCTTTTGCCTGACGTTGACAAAATATTCGGAATATCTATGGACCTACTAGGATTTCACTCAAGAACTGGATTTCCATATGAAATGCCTGGAACAGAAGATTTTGTTCTCGTATCAGTATTTTCCGTGATATTTTTTTTAACACTTATAATACAGGGTGGCGATGTGACCTATGTATCATTTACCTCGGAGTTGACCACTAATCTTCAAGAAATTCTAAGCCAGTATTCGGACAGCATACACCCATGAAACTAATTTCTTGTCGTTATCATTAATTCGTGCCGTACCCGCTAGAAATTCTTATAGCAAGAAATACCGGGTACGGCAAGAGAGGAGTTTCAGGGGGTGGCATATGGACAAATGTAATGTTGATTCATGAGATGAATAGAAGACGAGAAATATACACGACTAAAGTGCACTTTGTCGGTTTATATTTGACCGCCGGTTGTTTATATGCATTTTGAGACCTTGTAATGTAATCTTTGTAGCCTTTGGTATTATGGAATTACATAAAACAGTATTCAAAGTCCATCAAAGGTGAAATATGAAACCAACAAGCAAAATACTCAATACCTATATTTGATGGCTCTAACGGAGCTGATGAATGTTTTTAAGTAAACCTTTATTGAATCTATATTTGGAAAAATGGGAATTAACAAACTAGAAACAATATTCTGTACTTAATTTAGTTCCTGGTTGTATAAGATTAAAAGAAAGTGCTTTGCTGCGAAAGACTATTGTCAGAACCTAAAGCTTGTATATGTTGTAAATCTAACGTAACGTCAACATGATCACTGAGTGGTGGTGGTAATTAATATGTATAAGTCCCCGGTTGTATACAATTAAGAAAGTGCTTTGCTGCTAAAGATTAAGAATTGGCTTTCCGAACGTTTGCAGGATTCTGTTGTAAGAGCCTCAAACTTGTATATATTGCAAAACTAACGTGAATATTATCACTGAGTGGTGGTGGTAGCTAATATGTATATAATGTGATGTCTGGTGTCAGAATTCTTGCCTTCGTACACACCACTATTGATTGTATTTAAAACTCTTAATCTAAGAAATTCGTTCCGTGTCATTCTTTTCCCAAGATATATCATGATTTGTCTTATGTACTTTCTTTTAACCAAGACAACTTAGTATATGATACTTACTACTGGCAACAATAAAGGTTGGGAATCTTATAGATCCTTTGTTTGTGACTCTTTTCACTTCAGCTCTAATACCGAATAAACGGTTTACCCGACGATGTTTTGATTTAGTCTTATTAGAATTGCAACAGTGCAATACACGTGGGACACAGGCAGCTATTGCTGGTGTCATGACACACACATAATATACCCGTTTTTACATTTGGGTGTAGTGAGGAAAGTCGTGTAAAGTGCATTTTCCCAAGGGCACAACATCGGTGGCGTCAGGGGATTCGAACCCGGGACCGCTGGGTCCTGGGCCGAAAACCTTGCCGGTATTACGCCACACGACCCCATTGATATAGAGTTGTTATAGAAAAATCAGCTACCGACACCACAAAGGCTGTTCTGTTGTTTTAATGGTTTGGTTAGCGATGGTGATGCTGGGTGCGATAGTTGAACCGCTCAGAGGTGTTTAGGGACAACAGTTAGCGTCCGGCTCCAAGGTTTTGCATATGCTGTGAAGCAACGTCGATCTAACAAGAAAAAAAAAGTGCAAGTTTTATTCTTAAAGAAGTAAATGTAGAGACCTAAACCAGGTGAACCGAACGGATCCCATAGAACTGGCAAGTTTTAAGTGAAAACGGAGTATGATGTCTATGATAAATTGTTTTTTTATTGTTTATATGCATATGAAAAAGAGATAAAACATTTAGTAGCAGCATGGAAAGAGAAAATAGAAGTTAGACCTAAAACCTATTAGGTTTTTCGTGGCTCTCTTCAAACTGAGATCATACATACATGTATGATCACATCAAATACTGATTTATTATAACATACATACACCAGCAAACAATTATATAAGATCAAACAAAAGAAAATGCAAATCGTTATACAAAAAGATAGACATAGATATAGAATATTTGTTTTGTGCATGCCAAATGTATACCAGAATCTTAAATACTAATTACTAAACCCCAGGTTTAGGTTTAGTAAAATGTTGAAAGCATTTTTCTCCAGAGATATATTTTCCTTTGCTTCTCTTGATTTGTTTCTATCGAGCTACTTAAGTCTTTCCACAACTGACCTGTTATGGAGTGTTTACTGCATCACGTCGGCGATCTTGCTGCCTGCAGGGAGGTGGTCGCCGATCACGTTGATCTATTGTGAACAAGACAAACCATCAGAATATTCTTAGCAAGTACCTCGCTGGACTGCGACAAATAGCAATTGGGCGCAAACACAGCTAATCTCTCTATGGTGAATTTTAATCATTGTACAATGGTTTTTGATTCAGTGGCAACACTGCGATTTTCAATAAAGTTATGAGACGAAGAAGCTGTTACAAAGGACCTGTTACTTACGCCTTGCTCCTTGAGCGCGTCTGAAATTACTCTCCAAGTAGAGGAGTTGGACATGTAGTTGGTTTTTGACGTGCTATTTTATGTGGTTGTTTTTTATGTCACCAACCCACGTAGATTGTGTTGGTTGGCCACATGAAAAAACATGACGAAGTAGAAAGACCGACAAAAACGCCAAAAACACGTCAAAAACAGCCTCTGGAGAGTAGTCTAAAATGGGGGTGACTGCAGTGAACCTAGTACTTACGCCTTGCTCCTTGAGCGCGTCTAAGATTGGGATGAGGAAGAACCTGTTACTTACTCCCTGCTCCTTGAGAGAATCTAAGATGGGCGTGACGAGGTTCATGGCCTGCTCCACAGCGAACGCCTCAAGGTCAGTCAGGTCAACCACGCCGTCCAGATGCAGCTGTGTGATCCACTGGGATGGGGAGAACGTTGTTTGTTTATTTATTTATTTGTTTATCTATCTATTTGCTTGTCTATTTGTCTGTTTGCCCGTTCGTTTGCTTGTTTATTCGACATGTTTTACGTAAATTGTACTTTCAGCACAGAATAATCTGTATCACAGTCACGTTATTGACTGCCATCGGCGAAAATAATTTTCTGTCTTAAACTTCACAAGATTAATTCTTTATGAAAACACTATACGTTTACGACAAAATCAGTACCCTTAGGGTAGTAGGGTAGTAGGAAAACAATTGTTGTACGGCTTAAGTATCCGTCTTTCGATGTATTTTTATGTGCGATTTATGGCAACGATTTTCTAGCCGAAAACGTTTCCTTTTTCTTGGAAACGACAAAAAATTAATGCCCGCGAGGATGTCATCCATATAATCAAGTAAAACGTGGCCCAGTGAGCTGAATGAGTGATTGTTTAATTGTGTGGATGAATTAATGAATGAATGTTAAAGTCTCTTACGTAATCCAGGTTCAGTTTGTCCATGAAGTTATCTAGGAAAGTCACGATCGTCGAGTTGATCTGCTGAAGAGCTGAAGAAAATATTACAGTCAACAAGCGTTCAAAATACGAATAATACGTAAAAATACCCAAGTTTATCTTCGAAGATTAAAGAAATGACATGAAATCGACGATCTCATACCCCCGTCAAATATTTTTTGTGAAGTTCGTAATACTGCAGCCCTAGCCTTATCATGTGCTATTACAGTTCAACGAGCCGTGTGTCCCAAATTGAGGTCATTGACCTCGCCGGAAAGACGAACTGTCGTTGGACTATACCAAATTACTTTCAGGACGGTGGTGTCAGCCTGTAGTGCTGTAGAACCTGAAAATACTGCTTTGGGTCCCAAAATCACGTTTCATTGGGACCTCGATAACTACATACAGACCAATTTTCATAAAAATCCATGTAAATCATCTTGAGTTAAAGGTGCGAGCTGCGAGCACATAAACACAACCAAAAAACAGTACCCCCGGAGGAGGTGAACCCCCTTCCCGGAGGTAACTATGATGATTATAATACGACAGTTCTATGGTTCCTCACCAGACGTTTCCATGTTGTTGGCTGCGGTGGTGAGGAGAGCCTTCTCAAGGGCCGCCTGCATAGAGTTCTTGATATCATCACTGCAAGAAAATGTTTTTGTTTTTTTTTAGTTTACAGACAAAAATATTATAATATCCAAGCTTGTAAAGCAACTTTAAGTCATTCATAAATGTGGGTGGCGTACATATCTATATTTGTAATGCAACGTTGTCTTAAAATCAGATCTGTAAAAGGTCATTCCATTCATATCGCACTCTCTTCTGGCCAAGGGACAAAACTTCGAATTCCTAATACCGATGAACCTTAAAGGTACAAGCGTCTGTCGTACATGCTTTCTGACTGAAAGAACAAGGTAGAAGTACATACGCGATGCTCCTTCTTGCCCTCCTGCTGTCATTCGGCATGTGATCCAGAGTCAGCTGAATCTGTATTAGAGAAGACAAGCACACATGTACAATTGATTAAAAAGGTATAGTATTGAAAGGAATTCGAAATTCGAATGGGGGAGGGGGTATGTAGCACTGAGAATGTAGGAACAAACGTACACACACACACTCACACTCACTCACACATGCACACACACACACACACACTCACATTCACTCACACATACACACACATACACACACACACTCACACTCACTCACACATACACACACACACACACATAAACACACACAGATACACACACACACACACATACATACACACATATACACACACACATTCACACACACATAAACACACACAGATACACTCACATACACACGCACACACATGCATACACACACACAAAAACAAACACACACACAGACACTGAAAAACACAGAAAGAGAGAAAAAGAGAGAGAGGGAAACAAAAACCAAAGCTTCACTCATTTTGGTTGAAGCAAAAAGCTCAGACTCGCACGTATTAGCTGTGTTTATCTATTTGTTCGTTTGTTTGTTCCGTACAGTTCCAGACTCACCCCTTGCTCCTTGAGGGAGTCCAGGATGGGGGTGACCAAGTTCATGGCCTGTTCCACGGCAAACGCCTCGACGTCAGCCAGGTTAATGACCCCGCCCAGATGGAACTGAGTGATCCACTGCAAAATTAATGAAAGGCATGAAATACTGAAGTCCATTGCACAGCAGTTGTGCAATGGTAACAAAGTTCTTTGTACACAACCAAGTGTTTTCATCAAACCAACGTTTCAGTGACCGTCTGTTATCATTCTCAGGGCAATACTGGCTGGTTCTATTTCGCACTGCAGCTAGGTGTCGCTGCTAAGAGCTGTAGTCCCTACATAGCCTGGATGCCAGACTGTTTCCAGGCCACCTCCACGGCTCTTTGGCTAAGATGCCCCCAAGGAAATTCTACAACAGGGTCCCCTAAGTTAAACCCGTACGATAGATACCATAAAGATCGGGGGTCTCGCATCCAGGCTAGCCCTGACCAGATATCCGAAAACAGATTCACTCTGAAAGTGAGACCAGGCTAACATGAAATCTCACCATGTCAAGATTCAGCTTGTCCACGAAGCCGTCCAGGACGTTCACGATGGTTTCGTTGATTTTCTGCATCACTATAGCAACGGCAACATAACCATATTAGGAACAGAGTTTTATAAAACGTTACAATGCAGTTTAAGCCCATCATGTTTCAAAAGTGTAGATTGGGGAAATCCTCTCTATAGCCATGAGGGTTAGGCTACCATGGGGTTTCATTTAGACGGGGTATGTTACCCTTTGCGTGGACTAACTCTCCTGACCAGTCGAACACCATAAGCCCCACCCCCTGTTCTATTACGAACACCTCCGTCAAGAGGTGTACTGTTCGAAATAGAACAGGGGGTTCTATACGTTCCATATGGTGTTCGACGGTTAATCCCCGTAAGAGGGCCTGGTGGAGGCTACGATGTGAGTACCTTACCGGAAGACTCCAGGTTGTTGGCGGTGGTGGTGAGGAGAGCCTTCTCCAGGGCTGCCTGCATAGAGTTCTTGATATCGTCACTGCCGGGGAGAAATATGATAAATGTATTCATTTTTCACCAGAAAGTGTAGCATTGTACTATCTTTTTTTTTCTTTGTTTGTTAGAAATCGGGTTTGAGATCCTGAATCGCAGAAGTAAATAGCCTATCATTGTTTAGCCACTTTATACGCGTCTAGAAAGTCGCGTGCCTTGGCCCAATATTTAGTCTAATTTGTTATCAAGAGTGGGTGTAAATGAATGAAACATAACGCTATCTATGCAAAAATAAGGTATTAATGAAGTTTATACTTACGCAATGCTTCTCTGTTGAACAGATCTTGCGTCAGCCAGCGTGGCAACAGCGACCACTAGCGCAACAGCCAGGAACTTCATCTTTCTGTTGTTTTGTTCTGGGCTTTTAAGAAAGGGGATGTTCTAGAACCAGTAAAACACATGAGCAAAAGGTAAAAGAGGTGCCCTTTATTGTAGGACCATAGATCATAAAGATTACCTTTGTAAAATGTAAGTAAGGAAAGTTTGTTGTATAATTTCCTTGTAGTAAAGAGATTTCGAGCTGGTGTCAAGACTTCTTTACATACCTGTAATCAAACGTTTGTCAAAACACCTAACGTTAGTGACAATAACCTCTCGGTACAAAGTACATGTACCTCCTTGACTTACGTATGCATGTTTTGTAGATAACATTATAACCTTCGCATATTTTGATACAGGGAGTGTATGTGAGAATACTTATATTTACACAGCTGACACTACATGCGTATCTACATAGTCAGCAGGTACGGAATACCATATGGAAATCAAGAAAAGAACAAGATATTGTATTTATGATATATATATATATTCTTGATCAACGAAGGACCACGTGTGATAAAACATTATTCCCTAGAACTATAGTTGAGTGTAAGGTGTGGGTTCGAATGAAGTTCTAAACGGGAACTATACGCGGCTACCAGCGTCTTTTCTGAAGATGTGGCGTGAGTGTGTACGGTTGGTTTGATGTTGTCCTTACTATTTACCTATAGTTGAGTGTAAGGCCATGCTGATTTGATTATATGGATGACATCCTCTGGGCACCCCTAAACTGATGTGAGCATGCGAAGAAAAAAAGGTTGGGAAAAAAAAAAACTTGCCTTCGATATCAAATCTAAGTAGTCAGGAAGGTCCAACGAATGACTGAACTCACGAAAGACGGTATATCAAAAGATAAAGATTAATATGTTTCTAACACCTTCTCCTCTGACTCTGGAAGACTTCGCTAAGGGCTCTACAATACAATTCGTTTTCTGATATTTTTGCGATTAAAGAATATTTTTGCCCAATTTCCATCTTCTTTGTATGATTTAAAGTCGCAAACTTCTTTCTTTTTTTGTGTAAAAAGAACGGAGCGAGCGGATGTCCTATATATCATCGAGTCAGCGCGGCCTAACTTGTAACAGAAAGTTTCCTTTACCATGCACGGTTTTAAAAGAATGCTTGTAGTAATGTATGTACTGCACAAGTTAGGTGTGCACCGATGTCCCGATTTCTTAGTTGTGAGATAATTCAATGTCCCATCCTAAAAATTTAGCAGCCGAATTCCATACCCGTTCGTGTCAAACATTCCTTTCGACATTTTAAGGAAGATCTAAAAGGCGCCTGCAAACATCGTACAACTTAACTTCATGGCTCTGGAATTCAGTACGGTTATTTTGCTCTAAAGACTGGCATGTGACCTAACTTTCGCTCTTTGGTTCCTGGTTCATATGAGGCCTGCTTACAGCACCGTTAATTCTAGACATTGTTTATCAGTCAAGTTAGCCATTGACAATTAGTGTATCTCTCGCCGGGTATCGTCAAATTCTGTCTTTTGAAAATTGATCACACAGTTTGGGCGATTATCTACAATTTACTTAGCCTAATAAGAGTTTTCCTTAGACGAAAACTGTATCTCATATATACCCCTGACAAAAATATAATGCTTTATTGCTACTCCTTATTTACAGTACATATTTTTTTTGTAAATAGGACATCTACCTTTAAAGTTCGAGAACTGGGCATATGGTGCCTCTAGCTAGCTTATGACAATTCTTATGTTTAACATAATCCAATCTATTAAACTTTCTTGTGGTCAAGTATAATATAACAGTTGTAATATCGATAGGTTGAAAAGAAAGACTTGTACAAGTCTTACCTTTTAGTCGATCGTTGAGATGGTTTCTGTACGGAGAGACCCTGATGCCGGTGTTTTTTCTTTAAGAAGGGAAAGCGTCGGAAGGAAGGAAGGGCATGGCAAATAGTTCTCAGTTCTATAAATACCGAATGCTTGCTTTGCAATTAAAATGCTTCCATCACCAATGTAATTTAACGTATGAGCGGAAATGACGTAAACGATTATAACGTCTTTCGATTATAACGTGATTGGTTGAATCCTGTTGGTCGGAAATGACGTCATTTAGAAAATATGCTTTGCAATTCGTTTTGGCGACGTCTGCGTGCGCTCTGTCATATTGTGTACTTCTTTATCAAACAAAAAAGATAAAATTTCCACTTAACAGATAGCCTGGAAACCATACCACCGGGGGCTCTACGGCGCTGGTAGTGATGCCCGCCCGCCCAGACAGCTTAGCTCGGGGGTGGGTTTACGGCCTTGGATTAAATTAGCTCGCCCCCGAAGGGTGGCGGCGAAACTCTCTATGGCAGCAACTAAAGTAGACAGGCTGCGAAATCCTATATGGCAGCTAAGTAGACAGGCTGACAGGAACGGTTCAATAAAGCAGACAGGTCCCTAGCCCTGTAAAACTCCCCTAGGCCGACGCCTAGAGACTGGGACCAGGCTACTTAACAGAGCGATCTATCTCTCTTAGTTTAGGAGCTTTTTAGATGAAGAACAAACCGATTGCGGGAGAAATCTTAAACAGGGCGTACTATAACGTATTCACTATTTGAGGATACGGTGAAAAATACAATTTGTTATGTGTACACATAGATAGACTGCCATGACCTCATACCTTCACCAAGTAAGTTTGTCTCATAGAGGTAATTAAACACACTAAGTATTGACAGGGTGAGTGGTGGTATGATTATCCTGACACAACTTTCCCCCAAGGCCATACCTGGGAACCAACACACCTGGTCTTAGTCGTACCAGGGTGCACGTAACAAAGTCTCTATCTGACTACGCCGGCTATAGAGAGAATATTTGCCAAGGACATTTAACCACCATAGGTTTCCATTTGCTGGTGCAGAGGGGGAAATGTTAACCTTACCTTGGACTGACTTTACTAACCAATTATTCTTTTTTTGCCGAATCCCTTACCCCGTAGGAAGGTCTGGTGGAGGCTACAGATAACAGAGTGACGTCACCGTGCCTATACCTTTGTTCTTGTTTGTTCTGCATACCCGGCAATCCACCTCTTCATGCTGAAGAAATCGTATCATCTCTGACACAATCAGTTGATGTTTACTTTGTTTCCTGTGTACTGTCATGTTATCAATGTTCCATATATAATAGCGTAGTCTTGAGTTATATAGAAGTCATTAGCATTGTTATAGGCAAAGGCATAGATGTTAGTATTGATATCCAGTACTGTTTGATAACTTACATTATGTCAGTTACAGTTGTTGTGCATTAAGATTTGACTTGACTTGTTTTGCTTATTGTGTAATATACCAGTTCTGTGCTTAAGAGTATTCGTCTAAAGAGTCTTCTTCTTCTTCTTGTCATCATGACGGACGTTCAGTTCAACGTCAATGGACTCGGCCGTGGGCGGTGAGTCCAGCTCTGCTCTTGTAAAGTTTGCCGCATGAGAGAAGAAGCTACATATCCGATTTATCTAATCCGCTCACACCAGGAAGGATCCCTGCTATTTTCGATGAGTGTGGCGGGATCTTTAACATGCTCGAGATGTGGCTCTCCTCAAACACGGAACCTCCATACAGATAGGCAGACAGACAAACAGTCTAGACATTGAGACGATTATAGACGGCAGCGCCTCGCGGCGAGGTGAAGCAGCGCTGCAGGCAAATCGTGCCCTCTCCGGCCCTTTCCTACTTTAACGTCTTTGTTGTGGGGCTCAGAACGGATGTTGTGTAGTCAAACAGGCACTGATACAACTTATGATACAACGTCGCCATACACGACAAAGTTCACTTGTTTTTCACCAAATGTTTTCTTTTCTTCGCACGCTCGCATCGGTTTTGGTAATTCCCAGAAGATTTCATGCATAATCGAATCGGTCTGGCCTAATAGCCTGTTGAAAACAGCATTTGATTCAAGTGTAGGTTCAGGAACGAAAGAAAGCTGTGTTTAACCTTTAGTTGAAAGATTTAAATCTTCAGACTGTCTTGAAACTCTTATGCGATGTTGACACACCGGAAGTACGTCATAGACAAAAATCCGGAAGTAGTTTGGGTGATTCCAGCGAAACCTCCAAACAAGTCGTCAGGTAACTTGTTTTGGAAAGAGTGAACATGTGTTGATTGGTTTGCTGAATGGATGCTTTCTGTAAGTAACAGCATAGAATAGTAACTGCTCTAGGAAATGGCAGGAAGAGAAGAAGAAGTAGAAGAGGACCAACAGAGGCTTCGACCAGAAAAAGACGACGGAACGAGAGAAGGCGCGGAAGAGACGGGCCACGAAGATCAAAAAGGGTTCACCGGTAATATCATAATTTTCACTACTTTCTTAACGTTTTGCAACAGCTTCAAGTACTACTACTACAAAAGCTACACTAGTAATGTAGAGTGTACATAGTGGCGATTATATCATTCTAGAATAAGGGCTTGCTTGTCCACGATGTTAACAATTTGAAACGTCACGTGCCATGAAATTAAGAGTACAAACAAATGCAACGCGAGCTGTTTATGTGAACAACTGTTAGGTCAATGACCTAGCGTACCTTAAATGTAGGTCGAATATGTCGGCTAAATCCAATGTTCAGACACACAACTTATACAACAAGTTCTGATTTGAGCAGGTTACAAACATGTTTTGTCAAGTGTTGCAACACTGATGCCCTCGGGGACTACAAATTACAATCAGATGGATTGAGAAACCGGTCCATCTAGTATGATTAAGTACCGTATTCCACTCCATAACAAACTCATCTGCAACGATCACATCAAAATGCTTGTTTTCGTTTTTGCATATCTTACATAACCTCGGCTCAAAAACAATAAGACAAGCAAGCAACACATGTACACAAGGAGACATTAATGTGGCTTAATTATAAGTAGATAGTAATTCAAAAGTATCAGTGTCCAAACTCCAATGGTTGATGAATATTTTCTCATTTGCAGATCGAATAAAGGACTTTGTTGGAAGTACAGTATTTCTTGTGTATACTGAAGCCACCCTCTCAACATGGGTAAGTCACGAGAACATTAAGTGACACATCAAACTATCAATTCATTCTTTCAGTCCATTCATTCATTCCTCTATCCATCCGTCCATTCATTCATTCATTTATCCATTCATCCATTCATCCATTCTTCCATCCATCCATCCCTACATCCATCCATCCACCCATCCATTCATTCAGTCAGCCATCCATTCATTTTATATATCTATTCATCTATCCATTCATTAAACTACCCTTTCTTTTATTCATTCATCTATCCATCCACTCCTTTAATTACTTCATTCATTCATTCATTGTTTCCTGTATTCCCCAGGGAGACCGTATGTGGTCCTTCGCAGTGTCCCTGTTCCTTATAGACCTGTCCCCGGGATCCTTAAGACTCACGGCGGTGTACGGCTTCTCCAAGTCCTGCGCCGTTCTTCTGCTCGGGGCGATCATCGGGGACTGGATCGACCGAACCGCTCGCCTCACAGGTTAGCGAACCACCTTTACGTAGCACGTCGCCAGAACGTAATGCGCTTACGGCAATTACTTTTTTTAATTTCATTTCAACTTTAATTCAGGCACCTGGCCCATATCGTACAACATACAAAGGAGAAAGACTACATTAAAAAATACTAAACAATATAACAAACTTATACTATCTTTTAAAAACAATGTTGACACAATGACAATTAGCCTGCTATTCAAACGTATCATAGCTGCCGAGTCTCTTTCGTCCTCTTTGGTCAACGTTGCATCAGAGTAACAGCCGTTGCATAAAATATGTCTTTGGACACAACTAAATAAACCTCTATGCGAGATAGTAACCTTATATACGCGAACATGACCTTAAACGCTTACGTTCTGGCGATGCACTCCTTTAAGTGGACTTTTTTATAACATTTTAGTAGAAGAAATATCAATAAATGGGAACGTCATAAATCCCATAGCGACCGTATGGGCAGTGGGTTGTTATCTGATTTTTACTTTTATAAGTGAAAGGCCAGATTTTTAATGATGAGATTTTAAATTACTGTTTCTTTGTTCCCATCTGTGCAGCTGTGCGTGTATCTCTGGTAGTGCAGAACGGATCAGTTGTGCTGTGTTCCGTGGTCCTGTCCCTAACCCTGGTGTATCGTACCCAGATCGAAAACTTACAGGGAGGATGGGTCATGACGTTATGTCAGGTAATGTCTCAAATCTTCTTTATCCACAGCAAACACGCAATAGTTTTGATTGATTCTATCATTACCATGCTATCATGTTATTCCTTTCCTATCTTCAGGTCAGGGTTCTACTTAGAAAATTTTTCTTATTTACAGTACACTTTTTTAAAATGCTTGCAAATAGAACTTAGCTTATATGCAAGTGTTGGAAATCGATTTATATCTAAAAGTTCACAGAAGGGAATTATATGGTTTTTGCTCCGTTTCTTCTTCTTATTCTTCAAAGAAATAAGGTCAATGACCTGGACTAGAAGGCTGTCACCATGGTTACTGGAGGTGTAGCAGACACCTTGTGGTGTTTGATTACAAATGTAGCAAGTGGCAGGACAAAGCTGGAGGGGCTGGTCACCTAGCTGGATATGTTTGAATGTGTTGAGTAAGAGCAGTTACGAAATACTCCTGTACATCATAAGAAGCAGACTGTACAAGACCATGTTAACATTGTATCTGTTGTGGTAAATGACAACTGTGGTAAATGATTCACTGTTTTTATCTAGGCTGTCCTGATCATGATAGCAGTGGTAGCCATCCTTGCTGGCCAGGCCACACGGATATGTCTCAATAAAGACTGGGTTGCTGTCATCGCTGGTGGAGACAAGGAGAAACTCGCGAGTAAGTCGTGATCATCAACTTGAGGGAAACTTCAAGAATGATAAGAAAGGATAAGAAAGGACACTAGCCTGACTCAATCTTTCAGTAGCCCCCAAACGAGTAGAAGGTTGGTGGCCAACACCTCTCAGTCGGAAGAATTGGGATTGATTACATCCTAATCCTATTGATTTATGTATATGTGCTGACACGGACCAATTATTGTCTACCTGAGAACTGTCTGTCTGGGAAGTTTACAAGGAAGAATATAGAGTCATAAAAGTATGTTTGCACACTGCATGCGTCTTTTAACGGCATAGTGTTGGAAAGCGGTCCCTTTCCCTGTCCTTCCATCCCCTTTTACCTCTCCATCAAAAGTCAGGTACGCATTGTTACACCTGGGTGAAGTGAGAGAATTTGTGTCAAGTGCCTGTCCCAAGGAAACAACATCTCTGCTTGCCCTAGGGTGGAATCGAACCTCTGACCTCTCGGTCTTGTGTACGCTAGGCTAGCCACATGGCCATTCGACGTCACACAATTTTCCCTATCTGCAACAGTCATAATGATCTCTGTTCTTTTACCAGAGCTGAACGCAGCGATGCGCCGTATCGACCTGTGCTCGAAGATCCTTGCACCGGTCGTGGTCGCCCAGATCATGACATTTGTCTCCATGTTGGTCGGCGCCATGTTCATCGCTGGATGGAACCTGGTCTCCATGGCGATAGAATACTACCTGTATCACCGCGTGTACGTCAGCGTCCCTGCACTGGCAGTGAAGGAGAAGAAGGGGGAGGAGAAAGGTGAGTTTTGAGTTCAATTTTACCTGTCATGATGTGAGGTGGTTTCGTAGTCAATCACACACACATGCACAAACCTGTGTGTGAATGGTGTTCAGCACTAAGGACAGGTATGTTTACCTGTGTGTGAATCATGGATTTTCATCACCAAGGACATGTGTGCCTGACTGCGTGTGTGTTTGTGTGTGTAAATGGCGTTCAGCACTAAGGACAGGTGTCGTCAAGAGTGTGTCAATAGTGTAAAAAATGGACAGTAATTATGTGATTCTGGTGGCATAAAACGCATTACTCTATTTATGGTAGTAGAACTATCACTATAGGATGCTGTCTTTCTTAAATTCTAAAATGTGTCATTTTTCGTCAGATAAAGCCAAAGGCAAAGATGAGGACCCAGAGAACCCACCTGAAGACCAACCCGTCCAGAAGAAACCTCCTCCAACCTGCTTCCAGAAGATGTTCAAACCCGTCCTTACTCTCGTCAACGGCTGGAAGACCTACTTCCAACAGACATGTTTCCGTGCAGGGCTCGGTCTCTCTCTCCTCTACATGACATTTCTAGGCTTCGACAACATCATGGTTGGCTTTGTCTACACCCAAGGTCTGTCCGAACTCGCGGTCAGTCTTCTGGTCGCGGCCGGCGCACTGCTCGGAGTTGCCGGAACGTTCGTCTACCCTCCCCTGCGCAAGAAAGTCGGTCTGCACCGTACGGGCTTGATCTCTGGGACGCTACATTGGAGTATTCTGATTCTGTGTGTGGCGTCTGTGTGGGCCCCAGGAAGCCCCTTCGACACATTTTATTACACCCGTGCGTCGAATGTCACCCTGGCTGATGTTACCCTCCCCCCTGATGTCGCCCTTCCTCCTACTTACACCCCGATCGTAAATTCGTCAGTCTTTCCCGTCTCGTTCAATGAAACGATATTCCCCACCCTGGTGTACAACACGACTGCTGTTCCCCAGGACCCAACAGAAGGCCGGCCCCTGTGGATGTACACGTCTGTGGCACTGCTGATGACCGGGGTCACACTGGGCAGGATTGGTGAGTGGAGAAAACATTCTGTTGTTAACATCTCTCCCTTTTTTGTCTACACCATTTCCCTAATAGCAGAGCTGAATCCGCGTCGCAGAAACTCCCTACATTCAAGTAGGTATATGCGGGTTTGGCTCTGCTACAAGGAGAATGGTCGGTACACTGACTTTATAGCTGACATCTGCGCTCATCAATTTTGGACAGATTTTGTTTCTTCTGTTTGTTTTGTTGTGTTGTGTTTTCTAATGAAAGATTAAAAATTGCGACCATACTGTAAATCTTATACCAATTGATTATTTATTGATTTGTCTATTGATCAATAGATTGATAATCGGTTGATTTTCACAGGTTTATGGATGTACGACCTGACGGTGACCCAACTTTACCAAGAGACGGTGGGAGAGAACCACAGGGGGGTGGTGTTCGGTGTCCAGAACAGCCTCAACTTCTTCATGGACATGATGCACTTCCTCCTAGTGATCGTCCTCCCCGCTCCAGAAACATTCGGCTTCCTGATACTGCTGTCGTTTGTGTTCACTGTGGCGGGACACCTGTTGTACGCGTCGTACTCACGGCAGGTAAGGGCTATGGTGATGGCTAATGCACAACCTGAAACAGTGAGGAAACGTGTTGCCCTTTATGCTTCTAGGCCCTACAAGTGTCTGAACGAACGAAGGTGATGAGTAGCAGAGTGCAGAATGGAGATGAAATAGTGATCGATACCATGCTACATTTGTATATATCACACTCCTCCAGCAGGATTGGGGGGTGTCCCTGTGGTGCAGTGGTCTGTGCCTTCTGCCTCTCACCACATCTGGTTCAAATTACTTGGACCAGAAGGACTGGGGTTCAAGCCCCAGGTAGGACACCTCTGGACAAGAGGCGTATTGAGTCATACCAAAGACTTTATATAAGTGGTACATACTTCTGAAACAGTATGGAAGTTAAACACACTTCACTACCAGTGGACTAGCCCCCTGCTGCAGTGATTGCACCACAGTGTGGCCCAGGGCTATGAAACGGAGATGGGCACCGCCCTATACATCAATAATGGTGTGGGAGGATTTTAATAGGCAGTAGTAGTGGGCAACCTCAAACCAACCGTACACACTCACACCACATCTTGGGAGGATTTTAACTTAACTTTAACCAGGAGGATTGAATCGCTCGGCAACAAAGCCTGCCAGCATCGACCCTGCTCTTCTGACCCAGGGCTTTAGGTATCGGCAACGATACTGACAGCTGCTCATAGATAATCAATGAGCTGGCCATATTTGGAACAAACAACCGTTATTTTGTTTCAGTGGCAGGGTATATTCTTACGGGGAGGGTTACTGAGTCTATTGCATGGCCACAAGCTCACGGGGAGGTTTGCTCAATCAGCCCCTGACAGCAAAAGATCATAAGTCAGGGACATCACCACTTGCAAAATTGCATACTAAATGGTCAGAGCTGAGATATTATTGCTTCTTCTTGTATTGTTTAGTTCTTCTCATTTAATGTTTTGTCCGAAGCTTTCTAACAATATCATATTGTATTTTATGACAGGTCAGAGGTCACTTGTTCCACTTTGACCTCCTGTGCAGGATGTGCAAACCTGGTTCTTCACATAACTCACCTGACCCTGTACAGGACCCTACCACCCAGGCCCCACTAACAAGTCCTGAAAATACCGACAGCCAAGAAGAAACTACTCCGAACACAGAAGGAAAAACTTCTGTATGAAAATAGATACATTTTGCTGTTTACCAAATGTTTACTAAATCCATTGAGGTAAAGAGAATTTTTGTTATAAGAGGATACCCGAGAGTCATACGAAGAAAGCACGCTGTGGTAAGATTGGAATAATGATATCTAAGTTGACAAGTCATTCATTTACTATCTGTATATATAGCAGTGTCATGATGAGTAAAATGCACAGCATTGTTTGTACTGAACTGTCTTATCTATTTGTTTTATGGTTTGCAAGCTTGGTAACAATCGGATGTAACAGTTATATATAACAGCGGTGTACAGCGGTGTACACGTCAAATACAATTCTTTTTGTACCACTATTTTATGAAACAGTGACTTTTGTATTACATGTATGGTGGTGTTAAGACTTTTGCTTGTAAAACCTCCATTTTTATAAGCTGATGGTGATAGGAAATAGATATCTTAACATTTTTATGTAGCAAATGACTTTGTTACAACAAGCGAAATTGTATTTCAATGATAGAAGTCTCATGCAGTTTGTTATTTTTGAAAAGCAACAATAAAGAGTATTTTTGCCGTGTATCTTGTATTCAAGTGAGTGTGGGTTTAATTTTGCACCAAGAAAAGGTATGTGTTCGTGTGACAATGGCGTTCAGTACGAGGAACATGCATGTTTCTCTGTGTGTAGATGTTGTTCAGCACAGTGTGTGTGTGTGTGTGTGTGTGTGTATGGTGTTCAGCACCACTGACGGGTGTATTTGTGTATGTGGATGCTGTTCAGCACCAGGAACATGTGTATTTGTGTCCAGCCCCAGGGATAGATGTGCTTTCCTGTGTGTTCATGGTGTTCAGCACCAAGGAAAGGTACATGTATGTTTGACTGTGAAAACCAGGTAAGTTTAAAGAAAAAGTCTCTGTCACACTAATTATTCACTTATCCTTTAGTTTTAACATCTTACAACTGTATAAGGTGCGTGGATCACTTAACAATGCAATACAACATCGATCGCCAGAGGGCGTGTGGATGTTTTTCTCGAACTCGGCCTTCAAAAGCCCACGACGACTGACGTTACAGGCTTGGTTTAGATACAAACACTGAATTGTGCCTCAAAGAGATCATACATATATACACTGTCACAGAGAAATTTACTAGTATGGAAACTTTTGATATCATTTTTCATTCAAAATGTTTATTGTAAGTCAGTCGGGTCCGTATTGTTCCAGCAGTTCCCAAATCGCTTCCTCAGTAGTTGCGATTTCTATCTCTTCTACTGTTACAATCTCTTCCGACGACTCGGCATTCGCTTTTTCCTCTTTTTCCGTTACCTTGTCACCAGTGCCTTCCGTTTTCTCTTCTTGCCCTTTTTCTTCAACTGTATATTTCTTGCCTTCTTTGTGTTCTTGTAGTTGTACCATTCCGGCGTCTCCTGAAGCGCCGACGGTTGCACTGTCGCTCGTGGACCGTAAGGTGGCGTTCCTAGCCCGCTCTTTCTCCTCCTTCTGTCGTTGGTAACAGTTGATCAGCAGCTTCCGTAGCATTCTTCTTTCTTGTACCGGTGTTACATCGTCAAAACAACAACTTGCTTCGCAAAACTTGTAAGTGGAGGCACCTCCGCTTAAAGAGATTTGAGACCAAACTTTCCAGAATCAAGCTTTTCTGGACAGATTTGGTCGGCAAAATTCTTATTTCATAAATCAACCGCAATCTTGAACTTTAGGGTTTTGTTTTGTTTCGAATGGGCATAACGGTATCCATAGATTCGGTTCTAGAACATGCCGATTGTTTACTGCAATAGATCACCATGGGGATATCGAACACCTAAATGGAAACAAACGCTACAAACGAAGACTATGGTGTGGTGGCTTTTAGAAAAAATCTTATGGTTGGTAGTTAAATTCTGCTCGCGTTTGGCAAGAACACATCGTAGCTGACCACTTCACTTACCGACAAATACGGTATTTATTTATTTGCAAATGTAACAAGACACTACACAGTCTCTCAGGCAGCATACGGTATGTTCTTTGTCTGATGCTCGGCCAAATACAGCTATGTAACTTAATCAGGATGAGCACTAATATAAAGACAGATCTCCTTGCTCAGTGTTTGTGAGAGCGTGAGGTGTTCAGTATCAAAATTAGCCATGTAAACATGTGTGTGGATGGTGTTCAGCACCAAGGACAGGGTTACTTGCTTGCTTGAGTGGAAGGTTTTTAACACCATGTACATCTACTTCTACTTCTATACTTCTACTTCTATATGTTACTCAACAAAACCCCGCGAGGGGCATAGCGTTGAGGATAAAGTGACAGGGTCACGCCCAGCTGCAGCGGTGGTGGTGAAAATCCGAAAAAAATAAACTAAATCGACGCAACAATAACTATATAAATAAGTGAGTATTAACCAAACGGTGCTATATACATGTGGCTACAGTGGGTGTTGTCCTGACACTCTCTATATGACTAAATATTGGTACTGGGCAGGCCAAGGGACTTGGCCAACCCAGATTTGAAACTGGCTACCGATGTTGAATTGATGAGGTGTTGAGGTAGGTTGTTCCAGTCGATTACCGTTCTGGGGAAGTAGCTGCCGCGATGAGTTTCTGTTTTGCATGGAAGTGTAATGAATCGCTGTGAGTGACCTCTGGTGCTGTTGGTGTTGAAAGTGAGTATGTGTGCGGTGGGTATGGCGATCAGATTGTGGACTGCCTTGTACATAAGAGTGAGGCGGGCAATGTGTCTGCGTTGTTGCAGAGTGGCCCATCCTAGGGAGTGTTGTAGTGAGGTGTTACTGGCAGTGTAGTTGTAATTACCTGTGACAAAACGTGCAGCTTTCCTCTGTACAGATTCTATCTTAGTGGCTAGCGTGTTGGACTGAGCATTGTGTAGTGTATGTGGATCCCAGACTGAGGAAGCATATTCAAGTTTAGGGCGGACTAATGATGTATAAGCCTTCTCTCTTACCTCTTTACTTGCCCCCCTTATATTTCTCCTCACGAACCCCAGGGTTCTGTTGGCCTTGGTTGTAATATCGTTGATGTGTGCCTTCCACTTGAGGTTGTGAGTGAGAATGACACCTAGGTAGGGATGTTCGTTGTTGTGGCTTAGGGGTTCATTGAACATTGTGTACAGGAAATTAGGTGAGCTTCTGGGCTTGTGGATGTGTAGAATAGAGCATTTTTTCACATTGAATTTTAACTGCCAAGTGCTTGACCATTTGCAAAGTTGATCTAGGTCGCCTTGGAGTATGTATTGGTCTTGGTCAGATAGTATGGAGCGGTAAATCAAACAATCATCTGCGAAGAGCCTCAGCTGTGATGTTATGTCCTTGTTTACTGCAATAGATCACCATACTTACTTGTTTGAGAGCGTGGAAGGCGTTCAGCACCAAGGACGGGTCTACTAGCTTGTGACAGTGTGATTGGAATGTGTTCAGACCCAAGGACGGGTCTACTAGCTTGTGACATTGATTGGAAGGTGTTCAGCACCAAGGACAGGTGCCTGCAACCCCCAACAATACTTACTAATGATTCAATCTAAAAGCTTGTTGAAGATGCTCATACATGTACCACGGCCTCATTACAAGACAGACTTCACTAACAATATTGACAATAAGGTTTCCTGCCATTGTGTGGGATAGGAATTTTAACAACATAAGAAAAAGGCGGTAACAACAGCACAAAATAAACTGGCACTTCAAAACTACGTTCTTTATTTGTACTTTGTCAAGACAGTGATAAAGAATTCAATTTCCATCAAATTACATATCTAAAAAAAACAGCACAAAAGTATTTCCAATTTGGCACTCCAAAATACTTACTAATTAAGTAGCACATATGGCCAAATCTTGACTGTCGCTTTGGCCAGTTTTGCCAGTCTTGTACATGTACAATAACAATCTGTAGTAGTGATGTTTGACGGTACCCAGTACTAATATATAGTACTGTGAAAATCATTTACTAATAAGTACAGATCCAAAATACAAGAACATCAATGTACCGATAATGTACCTTAATACACTCAAGTGTACATGTATAACTTCTTGACTTATTTTCTCACTAAAAGACATGTTATTCCTACCAGAAAGATGGAAATTTAACCCAGTATGGGCATTGAAATCAGCACCATCTTTGATTTAACATCTTCTTAAAAGCATGGGATCTCTGCATAAGATAGTTGAATTATAAAGAAACAATCTGTAAACTATTTAATAATACTGTCACTATTTTCCGTGAATAGTTTATCAGGTTGGTAAATCACTGAATAAAGACTCTTTTTACATAAGCAAGAGATTCATTCCAACGTTTCGGTGACCACCTGTCGCATAGTGATGTCATCCCGTGATTGTACATATATGTAAATACTTTGCGTTTGGGATTGCATCTCATTAATATGTATAAGCAGCAACACCTGTGCTGCATTGCTATGTGAACCAGTCAGAATTGCCTTGAAGAAGGTGACAGATGGTCACCGAAATGCTGGTGGAATAAATCTCTTGGTTTTGTAAAAAGAGTCTTTTTCATTCATAGATTATTTTGTCAAGTTGTTCAGGTACGGGTACAGGTCTATACTTGTACCCATGTTACTTTAGGTAGCCATCCCTACCTGTATGTTTGACATAATGCTACAACCTTCTTCTTTAAAAAAGTCTCCAAAGAACTACATAATTTTCAAGAACTCAGTAGTAACTCAACAAATTGATTTCATATTTGTATATACTGGAACCAAGTTTATACAACAAAAAGACTTCTTTCATGTACACTGGTACCCATATCATCAATTTTTGCAAGAGAATTACATATAAATATATATACACTTCATGTGTTTTGATTTTTTCCAGTTTTTCATGAATAATTTTCATACAATGCTCAATATAGATTTACTAATTTACTAAATATGTTGTGGCAGTTTACTTGGTTATATACACATTTCCATGAAAACAAATTCTCATAATTCCAGCAGAGAAACATCATTCACTATTTCTTATCTACAATCACAACATGAAATCAAGAGGATAAGTAACAAGAAACATATATTTCCACATCTCATTGATAACATGGCACTTTGGGATACCACTGGTTTGAATATCAAGTCTCTAACCATTGTCCTTCTTTACTTGTGAAGGTGTTTTGCCCTCTCTTTGAATTGTTTGTGTTAAATTTAGATAAAACAATAGAACCCTTAGACATCACAAAAGATAACATTTCACAAATATTCAAAATTCAACCCAACAAAAGGACAAAAAAAATTCAGAGGTAGTTGCAAAGGATGAAGCTGTGGGTTAATGCATTGTGTCTAGGGCACAGTTTTGGAAATACTGAATGCAGAATTCTTCACATCAGGAAAATAGAGGTTCACAGAGGTTTAGCCTAATTGAATCATGCTCCTAGCGGCTGGCGTCATGATTACCACCCCCTAGGAAGGGGGTCATCAAGGTCGCAGAACACAGTGCGTCGGCTGGAGTATGATGACCTCTGCTGGGGGTCATATCAAAGTTGCTTTTAAAAGAGAACAAGCCAGCTGATTTAAGCTCGTTTTCACATATTTTGTAGATTAAACCCTAATGTCTACCATATCAAAATCTTGCACCTTGATTGCGCACCCTACTATAAATTTTGAAGCGTCGAACCTTCTCACCTTGGCATCCTTAACCATGTAAATCAATCAATTGTTCGCAGGCATCAGTGTCTGATGCATGGCGGTTGCAGACATGCATAGGGCTCGCCAGGCTGGTTTGCTCTCGGCATAGACCCTCCAGAAATACTGTGGTCTGCAACCTTAACCTCCATCAGCGAGAGATTGTGTAAACACAGGCTACACTCACACAGAAGTGTGATACTCTTTGTATTGGGCGGACGGCTCATTTCCCTCTCTTGTGACAACACAGTTGGAGGTCTGTGTGGGTACCGGTGTGTAAGTGGTGCATGTGGCGTTGTCCTGTCCCTGCCCCGCGGTGCTGGGGGGCATGTGGTGTAGTCCCCCATACTTCCCACACTTGAGACGGTCCAAGTGGAACAAGTGACCTCTGACCTGGAGAACAACACGTCACATATAGATTTACAGCAAGGTCGATGGTTACACAACTATGTTCTGACACCTCCTACGTAACACTAACCTCAACTCTGAACCTTACCTTAACATAGGAGTGTTAGAACATCCATCCATCCATCCATCCATCCATCCATCCATCCATACAACCATCCATCCAACCATCCATCCATCCATCCATCCATCCATCCATCCTTCCATCCTTCCACCCATCCATCCATCCATCCATCCATCCATCCATCCATCCATCCATCCATCCATCCATCCAACCATCCATACAACCATCCATCCATCCATCCATCCATCCATCCAACCATCCATACAACCATCCATCCATCCATCCTTCCACCCATCCATCCATCCATCCATCCATCCATCCATCCATCCATCCAACCATCCATACAACCATCCATCCATCCATCCATCCATCCATCCATCCATCCATCCATCCATCCATCCATCCATCCAACCATCCATCCATCCATCCATCCATCCATCCAACCATCCATACAACCATCCATCCATCCATCCATCCATCCATACAACCATCCATCCATCCGTCCATCCATCCATCCATCCATCCATCCATCCATCCATCCATCCATCGATCCATCCATCCATACAGCCATCCATCCATCCATCCATCCATCCATCCATCCATCCATCCATCCATCCATCCATCCATCCATCCATTCAAATACTAGTAGTAAAGAAAGGTTACAAAGGCTGCGTATATGCACCAGGTTGTGCAATAAGCCTTACGTACCGTTCTAGAATATGAGGCATACAACATGTGACCCATGACGGTAAACGCGTAGGACAGCAGGATCAGGAACCCGAACGTTTCTGGAGCGGGGAGGACAATCACTAGAATGAAGTGCAGCATGTCCATGAAGAAGTTGAGGCTGTTCTGGACACCGAACGCCACCCCCCGGTGATTCTCCTCCACCGTCTCCTGGAAGATTTGGGTCACCGTCAGGTCGTACATCCATAAACCTGCGGAAATGAATCAATAATCAATCCATTGATCAATAGACAAATCAATTAACAATCAAAGGGTCAACAGATGTACTTGTTGTAGCAAGTAAATTTTATGGCTGACATCAGTAAGCTCATTAATTTTGGCCTGAATTTAAAAAAATCAAAATGAAAAGTTTCCCTCCAGAGATGGTCAACAAGTACCAAAATAGGAAAATATGTTGTGTTGTACTTGCAGAAGTGACACTAGTGTGGTAACCATAACATTTAGTGAAACTAGTTCAAAACTTGTAAAAGTGTAGTTGCCAACTTGGTAAGTGATACCAAATTGAATACAGGAATTTGAATAAAAGACTTGTTGGCTGTGTAGTTGCTTCCCTTCTTGCTAGAACATCAAAAAATTTTTCACTGATAATATATATATATATATACTAGTGGTATCTCATCACAAACGCTCCCAAAATAGAATTAGAAGCAGACAACATAAGATAACTTCCACCTACCAATCCTGCCCAGTGTGACCCCAGTCATGAGCAGTGCCACAGACGTGTACATCCACAGGGGCCGGCCTTCTGTTGGGTCCTGGGGAACAGCAGTCGTGTTGTACATCAGGGTGGGGAATATCGTTTCATTGAACAAGCCGGGAAAGACTGACAAATTCGAGGAGGGGGCGAAAGTAGGAGGAAGGGCGACATCAGGGGGGAGGGTAACATCAGCGAGGGTGACATTAGACGCACGGGTGTAATAAAAAGGGTCGAAGGGGCTTCCTGGGGCCCACACAGACGCAACACTTGGCAAGAGGAGGCTCCATTGAAGGGTTCCAGCGATCAAACCCGTGCGGTGCAGACCGATTCTTTTGCGAAGCGGAGGGTAGATAAACGTTCCGCCGATTCCGAGAATAGCGGCACCTGCCATCAACAGACTCACCGCAAGTTCGGAGAAACCCTGGGTGTAGACGAACCCGACGGTGATGTTGTCAAACCCGAGAACAGTCATATAAAGACAGGAGAGACCGAGGCCGGCGCGAAAGCACGTCTGTTGGAAGTAGATCTTCCAGCCGTTGTACAGAGTGAAGAAGCTGTGGAACATCTTATGGTAGCAGGTGTTGGGTGGGGCATCTGTTTTTGCTGATTCGTCACTTGGGTTTTCTGTGGTTTCGTCATTGGTTTCTTCTTTATCTGAAAAATATGATGCTACAAATATTTAGGGCAAATTTCACCTAAAACAAGACTGTTCTTTTCTCAATATTTTAAAAGAACAAAATTAACAAAGAAATTATCATAATTCTTGTTATACTTAGTCTATACAGTACATAGCGTCTGTCTTCTCTGTCACATCCAGTGGAAGAATTGCTCTTCAGTGAATAGAAGACTGGCTTGTGTTCACTTTATCGTCTTCATCTTACCGGTTTCACTCTCCTTCACCGCCAGTGCAGGAACGCTGACGTACACACGGTGATACAGGTAGTACTCTATCACCATGGAGACCATGTTCCATCCTGCGATGAACATGGCGCCGACCAACATGGAGACGAACGTCATGATCTGTCCCACGACCACCGGGGACAGGATCTTGGTGCCCAGGTCGATACGGCGTATTGTTGCATTCATGCCTGAGGACGAAAATTTATACTGTATCAATATCTGAATTGTAATGAAAAGAAGATTAACTTTTGCCGGGCATGTGTGGAGGTTACCCAAGCACAGAACGACTAGAATCGCCATGACCTGGGAACCGAAAGGCACTCGTCCGAGAGGACAGCCTAAGGTCACTCTCAGGCGAACACTGCAAAATGACGGGAAGAAGCTGGGATTACATTCACTGGAGGAAATGGCAGTAGGGGCACAAGACCGCAACCTTTGGAGGAGAAGTATCCGAAGCCAATTTGACCTATGCAACAAAGTTGCGGGAGGGTCTAAGGTAAGGTAAGGTAATATCTGAATAAGATATCTAGTAACTCAATAGATGTTAATCTGACACTGTTTAAATGTTCAGATGTTTATGTGTCTACTGTCCACAAAGTCAACTACTGTAACTTGTAAGTACAGTAACAATCATGAAACATTCGTGTCATTTTTAATTCACAGTTTTTGCAGTCACTCATCTCACATTTTCACAACTATTTCCATCGTGTTACTTACCTCACAGCTTGTCTCAAATTAGCTGTCAATTTTCACTGTGCAACAAAATTGAGGTAAATACATGTACATTAAGATGTACATGAATACAAAATTAAAGTCACCCATAAGTTGCATGTTCTATCTGCATAACGTGACTTCACAGAAGCAGTGGGTTGCTTATTCCTTGACACAAGCCTGGAGTTGATCAGTCAAAATTCTCGAAAATTTGGGTAAGTCCAATTATCTGTGTTCAACTTGGCAATTGCAGTTTGTGTGGTTCAAATTCGTCTATTGATCAGGCTGCATGACTTACTGGCAAGTCTCTCCTTCTCTCCCCCCGCGATCACTGCGATCCAGTCCTTCTGCAGACAGATGCTGGTCGCCTGGCCGGCAAGGATGGCAATTACTGCGATAAAGATCACAATCACCTGCAGAAATAGATAAAAATGTCTTTAAACCGGTACAGATGGCATTATTAACTTGCCATCTTGAGTAGCATCGTACACAAAACAAAGATCTAACAGTACCAGTTACAATGTTGAATCTATGTGGTACTGCGTTGACCATTCTGAGTAGTATTAGATATCAAATACTAGTACAATTTTTACTAATTGACCACATATTTGTTTACAAAAACAATATACCTGACACAAAGTCATTAGCCAACCGCCAGCGCTGTTTTCCATCTGTTTCCGATACACGCTCGTCAGAGCAAAGACGACGGCACACAGCGCGACCGAGCCGTTCTGGATCACCAGAGCGATACGCACAGCTGGACAGGAGGAAGGAATGGGAAATGTTTAATTCAGAATCTGTGGATCATTTCTCCAGGTTGGTAAAGGACTGAACAACACCCACAGAGTTACAACAGCCGACCTTTCAGTACTAGTCACTGTCTGTTACCTTCCTCATGGGGGTGTCCCTGTGGTGTAGTGGTCTGCGCCTTCTGCCTCTCACCACATCTGGTTCAAATTACTTGGACCAGAAGGACTGGGGTTAAAGCCCCAGGTAGGACACCCCTGGACAAGAGGCGCATTGAGTCATACCAAAGACTTTATAAAAATGGTACATACTTCTGAAACAGTATGGAAGTTAAACACACTTCACTGCCAGTGGACTAGCCCCCTGTTGCAGTGATTGCACCACAGTGTGGCCCAGGGCTATGAAACGGAGATGGGCACCGCCCTATACATCAATAATGGTGTGGGAGGATTTTAACTTAACTAACCTTCCTCATGGCAAGACTAATTATAACTCGTTCTACTTTGTGCTGCAGCTATAGCGAGGTGTTGTCAATCATAAACCATGACGAGGGGGGATAACTCAGATATGTTTAGGACTGAAGAGTTATCAGCCAAGGATTGATGTGTTCAAAAATTCGTATTTCCCGAGAACCATAGTAGAATGGAAATCATTGTCCTCAAGTACTGTAGGAGCTTCCTCACTAAGTAGCTTTAAAGAACGGTTGCAGTCAGATATGCAAAGACTAGGTGTAACAGACCGTTCGGTGTAATATGACCAGCTGCTGCCGCACCGCGTGCCTGCAAAGCTGGTGTATTATGCCTAATGGCGGTTGTACCGGCTATATAGATTCATACTGCATTCTTCACACTGCAGTAACACCTAACTGCAGTGTAAAGTCATTATTGCCCTAAAGAGGTTTGACCGGATAAAGACTGCAGCTGATCAGTCAAAAATTCGGGTAAGTCCAATTTTTGTGTTGGCAAATCACAGTTTTACTTCAATCCAGAATGACTTCTACCGACACAGAAGAACTTTCAAGTTAAAATCGAAATTACCTACCTTTCAAACGTGGAGTGCGATCGATCCAGTCTCCGATGATCGCTCCTAGCAACAGTACGGAGATGGACTTGGCGAAACCATAGATGGCGGTGAGCTGTAGAGACCCCGGCGACAGCTCGATCAGGAACAGGGCTACAGCGAAGGCCCACATACGGTCTCCCTACAAACATACCAATTGTTGTTGTTGTGGTTGTTCTTGCATCTAATCTATTCATTATATATAAGTTTGTTTAGACCACCATTTTTCCATGATTTGTCATTGCATGTGAAATGTTAACCTGAGCCTGGTATATGTTGACTAATGTGGCTCCTGTGATAAAACATCTGGGTCTATCAAAGGATGCCTCTTTTCACTTTTATTTCGCCCTCACACCCACAGTGTATCAATTTGTTGCAAATGTTACCTTTCTAGTCTGTGTCATCTGGACTATACTTACCCATGTTGAGAGGGTGGCTTCAGTATACACCAGGAACTCAGTGGTTTTGATATAGTCTTTTACCCGATCTGAAATGTGCAAGAAAATGTCATAAAACTTAAGCACAAGGTATCAGTGCACCTATGTGATTAGAAAATTTGGGGCTCCAAATACGAAATTTCCATGTACTGCAATATATTATATGTGGTACGTGTAAATTATACCAACCCTGCATTCTTATTATTAATGCTACATGCTAATAAATTGAAGGCTGTTTATATATGATTTATTTTTATTTTTTGCAATCTCTATTTTCTCCCACCGGAGGTAACGTTACATGTAGAGTAGAGTAGATCCATGCAGCCAGGTAGGAAGATAACAACAAAGGTAACAACTTTTAGGTAACGTTACCTTATCTTTATTATAGCTCACGTGCAGTGGCGACTGTTGCACGGCTTGTCTGATCTAATTCTCGATACATGGTTTACTCATTTAGCTCCCCTGCAACGATTATTAAATCACCTGTGCATCCCTTCTGTTCTCCCTTTTTTCTGCCTTCTTCTCCTCCTTCATTCCCGTCGTGGGAAGGGATGTCTGCCTCCTCCGCCATCGTCTTTCCTTCCTCCTGTTTTATATCGCTGACGTGCTGCTATGTGTCCAAAATTCCTGCAGCTAGTTTAATGATAAACGTTGTCAAAACGTGTGTACGTGCGCGTTCCATCATACGTGTACCCCTCCGACCTGTCGTACCTTTCGGACGTTGACTTTTAACCTTTGACTTTTAAACTTTGCCCTCCAAAGAATAATTTCACTTGTGGATATGATTTGCGCACTTAAGCACAGCTATTTCAATTCTTTAACTATTACATTAATTTGTTTTAGTAAGGAGGTTATATAACCTCCTTAGTTTTGATGTGAAATTTGTATGTTTATAAAATTTATAATAGTTTATCCCTCCCTTTGTTGAGTAGCTTTTGGTACCGCCCATTTTACTTCCGGCCTCCCCTGGTGATGACGTCAAACTTCCGGGTTGGTTTCTGATTCGTGTTCGCCGGATATTTGTGTGGTTTTCGGAAAAGTTTTCGTCGTTTTTCTTCAAATCGAAACATTTTTAGTCTTCAAAGATGAGGCGAGCTGCAGCTGGTGAGTTGTAGATGATCAAATCGTTTTCAAATTGTGTGATTTTAGCTGGTTTATTAGGTTTTTATGCCGAGTAAGTTTTGTGGGAGGGGGGCGACTGATGTATCAGAGTCCAGGGACACGTCATTGTTTTGAACATCAAGTTGTTTCAGAATTTTTTTGAACTAGCAATATCATAATTAAGAATTGAATATGATTTGTTCAACGTAGAACATTCATATGATTTAATAGTCCATATACTGAGATATCGTCAGTGAAGTTGGTTATACTTTGACTTGGCATATGGAAAAATGTTTATATACAAAAATTATGACTGAGATCAAATTAGTCTGTGGTAATATTCAACTACTCGCTGAGATCATTGAATCATTATTTTAAAAAGGCTAAGAAAGCGTGCTCAATCTATCAAAATATAATCATAACAATTCAAAATGGTGATTGAAAAATTAGGTTATATCTTTATAACATAAGGTGACATTTACTCTCAAGACAATGAATGAATGAAATTCAAGGTAAGGATGGGTTTGGAGTTGTGTACACAAAATCATTGAAGTGGCAGCTATGATATTGGAAAAAAAGAATTTGAATTTAAGTTGTGGAACATAATGTAATGAAATAAATTATGGGAAAGTTGTACAGTCTATCGCTTCTAGTAAGAGTAAATTTTGCACATTTTGTTTTATTGATTTCATTTATATCTTTTTCCCCACCCCTGTAGGTGAGGGGTATGGCCAGGCCACTCATCAGATGTATGAAGACGAGAATGAACATCTGGTGGACGGACTCAAGGACAAAGTCACCGCCCTGAAATCGGTACAGCCCTACCTTCAAACTTTAATACTAGTAACTGTTCAATCACCCTTACAACCAGTGCAAGAGTGTTCGCCTTGCGTAGTACGTTAGGTCATGAGTTCGATCCCCGGCCAAATCATACCAAAGACTTTGAAAATGGTACATACTGTTTTCTCTGCTCAGCACTCAGCATTTGAGAAAGAGTGTGGAATTTAAACACACACATCACTGCCAGTGGACTAGCCCCCTGCTGTAGTGATTGCACAAAGTTGTGTGGCCCAAGGGCTGAGAATCGGAGATGGGTGCTGCCATAGGCTCCACCAAGTGTCGTGGGAGGACTTTTACTTTTTTCAGCCCTTGCAATCCTTATCTGGACTCAATTGTAATGATTAGACCTTCAACCCTTCCCCAACTTTGTCGACTTATCAAAATCGATACAGCTCTAGCTAAAAAATGCCTTACACTAAGTTACAGTTACTGCAATATATAACCTACTGTGTAGTGGCTTGTTATTGTACTCAGCAGGGTCTAAGTCTGTTTTTCAAGTTTTCTATTTAAGTATGACAGTATATCATGCATGCTTATTACATGTCACTGTGTTTGTTACATACAGTTGTCCATTGATATTGGGAATGAAGTGCGAGAGCAGAACAAGATGCTGAATTCGATGGTGAGATAGAAATATTTTCTGTGTTTTTCTGCTGCGTTTGTTATTTACTAGTAGTGAAGTGTAATTACAACAGGTATTCTTAACCAGTTTTGATTCTGACACCTTCCAGTCACACATTTCTGCCAACTTGTTATGCAAAAGAAATAGTTCATCCTTTTCACAATTCCAGGCTGCATTACTGTCATGGATTACTTGTTGAATTGGCGCTTCAATACTGACTGAAATTTCTGACATAACTAGTACTCAACAACATGTAATGTTAACCCCTATAAACTATGTCACCTAGATGGAATACTTCCCTGATGCAAATTAAGGCAAAACATAAACCAGTGTGGACTCTTGAAGTAACTGAAATGAACAAAACGAACGGACACGGACCATGAACCAGCTTTCGTCCTACTATATGTTGTATGTTGTAGTAATTGTATAACGTTGTACCATAAATATGTAATGATATAGGTTGATAGTGTTATTAGGACTCAAATGACTGTGTATCTGTTATATTGTATCTGACCCTTAACTCTTCCCTCATGACCTCAATGAAAAGCGGCCTGCCTGCCGATTTGAGCTTATCATGAATAAACAGACAAACAGTTGCTAGCAAACACTTATTTCTAGTATTTGGCGATGCCTCAGGGCCAGCCTAATAATATACATTTTGTATTATATTTGTCTTTCCCAGGACAGTGACTTTGACTCATCAGGAGGGCTACTCGGAGCCACCATGGGCCGTCTCCAGAGGATGGCACGGGCGGGCCACAGCAAGATCTGGCTCTACATGTTCCTCTTCGTGCTCTTTGTCTTCTTAGTCACATACATCGTTCTCAAGTTCCAAAGATGAAAACATTCTTTCCAGAATCTCAGAACAAATTAAACTATTATTATGATAGTGAATTTTACAGAAAAAGGAAGGTACTAGTACTGTATTTGTGATCACAATATGTACAGTGTAATATGTGTAGTGTCCAAATGCTTATATATATTATCAGTAATAGAATTAAGTCTCAATTTTGAAATGCAATTTGCTAGTTAATTCGAAACCTTTATTACCACGATAGTTGTAGCCTCCGTTGCAGTCCTTTTCCCCGCAGCGTTTTTTTTTTTTTTAATTTTTTTTTTGGGGGGGGCGCCAAGTATCTGCTTGGGATCCCGTATCCGCCGTGCCTCAGTGTCCGCTATAGACCCTGTGTCCGCTGCTGGGGAAGGACTGCGTTTTGTCGCTTCCAGCAAAGGCAATTAATGTATCCGCGAGAAGTAATTAACAAAACGCAGTCCTTCCCCAGCAGCGGACACAGGGTCTATAGCGGACACTGAGGCACGGCGGATACGGGATCCCAAGCAGATACGTGGCGCCCCCCAAAAAAAAAATTGAAAAAAAAAAACACGCTGCGGGGAAAAGGACTGCAACGGAGGCTAGATAGTTGGTTGTATAATGTAAATGTGACATGCCAAATTTCAATGAGAATTTTGAAAACTTTTGGACTATTTTACAAATGTGAAGAAAATTGAAGAAAAATTATGTATTTGTATGACACTGATATTTGGAAGAAAAATAAAAGTTGTGCTAAGAACAGTTGCAATAATAACTTCTCTGAATTAAGGAATACAAAGGGGGTCTCACAGTCTAGTATTGTGCCTTATATAGTGTACTTGTAAGTGTATTAGTAGTAAGGACCTGATCACATTTGTTGTACGATTGTGCATGTTGAAAACTGAAGTCATTCTTAGGATCATAATTGATATATCGTTCAACAATCAGCTGTCTTGTTATGGATAAGATTGTTATAGATCCTTGTCAGCGATTAGTTCTGCCACAGCCTGCTTGAAATTACTACTTTCTTGAACGAAGAATGTGACAACGCCATTAGATTTACATAAATGTACAATATGTCAAAAGGCATATTAGGTTTAAAAAAAATATAGCCAGGTTAGGATGTTGGTCTAACCGGAGGGTCTATGCCGAAAGCAGACCAGCCTGGCGAGCTCTGTGCATGTCTGCAGCCACCATGCATCAGACACTGATGCCTGCGAATGATTGATAGGATGTTGTTCCCAAGAATATACATATGAATATTAATCTAACACATCAAAAGTTCCTGAATATGTTTTCTTCTTTTAAAGGGTGGTATGGTTGTAGGATGGATTCATTAAAATAGATGGGTAGAAGACAGTGTTGAGAGAGAAAGAACTACATACTACTGAATGGCCACTGATGTATTGTATTTTTACCTTGTTGACAATTTTGTGGTGGGTCCCGTGCTCGAGGTGCTCTGAGCACATTAAGGGCTAACAACCCCTCCCTGTCAAGCTATATCCTGCTAATATAAAACAACAAGGAAACTTGCTGTCCTGTGTGCCACTAAGGGCACTACAACGGTCTGAACAAACAAATGGGGTTAGACAGCAGGGAGGTTAGGGAGAAGAAATGGCTTCAGGATTTAATATTTGTGTTTTCGGCATTCACAAGCTAGACCATAGAGACTACATGAAAGTGCATTGTAATCTTTGTTCTTTTTTCAGTGCACAAGTAACAAACTACAGTACTGCCATGCATGGTCAACCTCATTCAAAACAGAAAATACTGAATGTTTTGTCACAGTAGAGGAAGATGTACAAAAGAGACAAAATAAAATAATTCCCGAAACCTTCGCCTGGAATATTTTTATTGCTCATTCAAATGTGCCACATACAACGCAACATAAATGATAATTATACAAACATAGCCGTTATCCTTCTATCCGAGGATCTGTGGAATGACCAAATAAGGAATACACCCTACCTCATGATCTTCTACCTAATTATGTATGTGCATATTTTATGTTTTACAAGTGCTCTTGAACTGAACAAAAATCAAATTAGATGCAAAGAATTGCATGTTTTATTCTGATCAGAGCTGCCGATAGGGTGATAAAGAATTTGAAGACTTTCTAGCAGACAATACCGTAGAACTAGAAGTTATCACACTTCAGTGTGATCTCACTGGACGGCGAATGTTTGCAAAAACATTTCATTATCCTTTGATTTTACCAAATTGTATTTCATATACTGACGATAGTATGCAAGGTCTACATCAAGGGGATAATGGTCCAAATGATACCTGATTCTCTGACACGAAACTTCATCTTTTTTTCTCTACATCTTTGGGCCATCTTTCACTTCTTTCTTGTTAACAAAACGTGAAGACCACATTATGATAATGTGCCGCTTATTCCTAACGGGAAACATACCGACATGCATGCAAGATGGGAGACTTAGGGAACTGATGGGCTTGCTTTACATTTGTCATTCCAACAAGGCTTTACTTCTACCTAGTTCATACTTACACCAATTTTCCTTCACCGTCTAACACCTACCCTGACAATCAAGCGAATGATTTACAGATCTGAAAGAGGGGACAAGATACTTGTGAAGTTTCTAGCTTTTACATTATCTGCATATTCAAACAACAAATTGGAGCTCAACTTTGAATCGAGAATGTTCTGTACGTATTTAAGTCTTATTGGAAGATACCCATAGCTGGGAACATCGTCTTTGTCAATCACTTATTCTAAACACCAGTTGTATAAATAGCAAGGAAATTACCTCTACATGCAAAGGGACTTTTGATAGTGACTAGAAAGCTAGGGACAGGTTTCACTTTAGAAATCCAGGCATATAAAGTTACTATCAGAATGAAGGAATTAAAAATGCACTGCATTTGCTGATGTTTGAAATGATTTCTTGTTGATCACACCAAGTGTAGAGTAGCATGTTCTGATATATAAAACACACATAATTCTTAATGCTAGTATCTGACTTTCTGAGCTATAATGGACAATGCAGAACTGGTATCGATGTTGCTGCTAATACAGTAGATGCTTTAATGTTAAAATGTACTACTAGCAATACATCCCGAACACCCCCACTTTCCCAGTGCTCTGGCCCACACCATATGTCACATTGTAAAGACCATACCACAAGCAAAGCAATATGGGGATGAAAGCTCTTACATGAGCCAAAAGAAAACTAAACAATCACAATTTTATGATCTATAATTGCTATTTTATGTGACTTTGGATTTCCTTTCTGCAAGTATCATATTCTAGTCTTAGAAATAAAGGTTTGATACATAAAGAATCAGCAGATACCTCTGGTACAATTCATTATAAAATGCTAGCAGTATAAAATATCAGAAGAGAACGTTAATTTCTTCTTTTCTCTAACAGCCCCCATGTCTACGGCTAGTTGCGCTGTTGGAATGACCTTCCTCTGAAAAAATAAAACAATAAAAATGTTAGATATAATCAAGCATTTCCAAACAAAAATCACTATCTATTTATAGTTCTGAATATTCATTTACTATAATTCATTAACAACATTTGAGAAAGAAAATTCAAGCTTAAAGAAACTTAAAGGATACAAAATGCTTGTCATAAAAACTAAAAGTAATGGTAATTTTCAAAATAATCATTCATATGGGCACAGCATAAAAAGTACAGGTATGGAAAAAAATCTTTCCTAAATTTCATCCAACTAACAAATCATCATCATAATGTGTTTGTACTACTGTGCTATGTTCAAATTTCCATTCTTCCTAGTGTCAAAGGTTTTACCAATTTGAGAATCTTCAAAAATGTCAATATGCGTTCCTTAGAAGACTGTAGAAAAAATGTTTCTTTGTTCTTACGTGATGGTCCTCTTTTCCTTGACGTTGTTCTCTGGTCTGGCGCGGTTCAGCACCTTGAGGAATTCCGAAGTCTTGGCCCTCATCCTGCTGTGAATGTACGCCTGAAAAACAAAAACAACTTTAGTTTAGACCTGGTTCCAGGGATATAATACCACACATCAAACCTGACCACCAGGGCTGTCTCAAGCCTTAGATTTTTTCCGTCCCACTCATTGTTTGAGAGCACATGTTATCAATTCATGAAGTTCAGATTTTTTTTACAAAAGAGGTGAAATTGTTGTCCGTCCTGACAAGCAAATTTCCGTCCTGGGACAAAGGGACAGGTCCTGGAGACAGCCTTGCTGACTGCACTTCTGACTGATTGATTAATCCCTGATAAGAAAGTTCTGGCACTGACAATATCTGCATATACATGTAGCTAGATACACTTTATGACTGCTTTAGTAGTCCAGCTTTTGAAAGCAATACTTTCTCAAACACTACTGTCACAAATTTCCTCTGTAACAACACACAACAAAAACATTGAGATACAAGTCACAATACTTAAACTTGCCAATATATTTCACTTTTGAAGAGAGTTCCTCAAGATTAAGTATAGACTTCCAAGAAAGACAGCTACCGCCTTACACGTCTTGAGACACCTTGCTTACCTTTGAGCACTTGATGTGGTAGTGGAGATAGTCTCTGAAGGTGTGGATCAGGTTGATGGTGTTGTCACGGGCAGCCATGGTGATGTGACGGGGGTACAAAACTACACAAACACACAGCAGGTAAATGTCAAGATGGTACCACAGTAAAAAAATCTACTAGTACTAGTGACTACTCTACAGAGCATTTGCATGGAAACCATTGAGCAAAAACGATTCTTTTCATTCTGAGATCATTGGAAGATACTGTACAAGGAGAAATGTTTGTGGCAGTTTTTGCAATGACCACTTCGCATCAAAATTAAAACCATCACAGGCATTTCCCCTTGAAATTTGACAATAAAACCCTACATGTCAGTTTCTAAGCTTTTAAAACTACAGCGAACACTCCATTTTCTCCCTACCCTGAAATCCATTCCCTGGAAAACATTTTCCCTTTTACTGTATTGCAGATCACTCAAAAGATCATCAGGTCATTAAAATAATATTGTGGAGATCACTCAATATTCACTGACAGACCATTGAGAAATTTTTGGATGCTAAACAGTCTTTCAATGCCAATGATTTCCCGAAGGGCCTTACCGAAGGTGATGTAAGCGATGTTGTCTCCCGTAGCAGCGTCGGTACCCTGCAGTTCCAGTGGAGGTTCTCGGTGACTGTACAGGACCTGAGGGGCCTGGTGACTCGCTCGCCTGCCTTCTTTGAATTCCTGCAAGTTTCAACAACATGACTTTACTCTAACATTCCTACAAGCAATTAGCATCATATCAGGGTCCAAAACATTCTTTGAATTCCTGCAAGTAAGTTACAACAACATTACTGGGGTTATAAAAATGTACTGTAATATTTGTACAAGCAAATACCATGATATAAGGGTTGCATTATTGTAAAATTAGAGACCAAAACTTGATTTGAATTTGTGCAGGACCAAATTCCATGACATTGGGTTTGCCACACCTTTAGATTAGAAACCAAAACTTTCTTTGAACTCCTGCGAGTACCTGCCAGTAAAACAGCATCACTGTGTGTCCTTTTAACATTTGCACAAGCAACATTCTTTACTGGCTAGCTATAAAGCTAAAGAAAACAATTCCTCAGGACACTCAATACATGTATGCCCAGTTATCAAAAGCCTGATGTTATTGAAGAAAATACAGTACAAGCCATGTCTTACACATACCATATTTGCTGTAAATCATAAATACAAACTATGAAATGCACTTTTGAATAAAGGCAAACCAGTCAGTAGCAGTTCTGAACAGCCTACAATTTGACAGGCTCAGAAAATTATATCAAAGTCTACTACACATAAATATGTCATGGGCTATGATTGCAATCAATATTTCATGGTTACAAAATTCAAATTCATCCCATGGGTGACATTTTCATGCAGCATTCCATAAGTAACCTGCAATAGAATGTATGGAAATAACTAAATATTGCATATCATATATCTTCCAGTAATTTGATTGTCTGGCAGTCTAAGGCCAAGGAAACAAAATGTTGTGTTTCCGGTTACCAGACTGACCCTAGCAAAAATTTGCCAACCCTCGCCTTTTACAAAGCGGTCGCTGGCAAGGCACAAATCCGTACCTACCGACACTACTTTTTCAGGACCATAATCGGCAACACAAGTTAATTTTCCTCTGCCTAACTTGCCATGTTATAACCTACCTGCATGAAGACTTTGCCGATCACAACATCATCCTCATCCTTGAATACTGTGCTGAAGATGACAGTGACTCGGTCTTTCTTGGCTTCTACATACCTGCATGTGGAAACATATAAGAACCGTGTCTTAAACACAAAAACTTTCAACTTTAACCTTGATACAGACTTTTCCGTAAATAGAAGTTACGTATTCTAAGTACTAGTATATAATCCTTTTTACCAATATAGGATACTAAAAAATAATTATGCTAGATCTACATCATCAGTACATTTGTATGTATCAGCAGCATGAGGCTCACAAAGGGTTTCAAAGACCTACATTGTTTCATCATCTCTGTAGTTGATGACTGCTCTTTCCCCCCCTTCTTGACCCTCCTGCTGGAATTGGAAGTACTTCTCAAACACCGAGGCGAAACAGTTCCTCTTCAGGAGCCCCGCCTTCTTTACCACCTCATCCTTGTTCTCTGGGACACTCTCCAAGTCAAACAATATGGAAACATCATAACCTGAAGAAAGATAAGACAACAATTAATGCATTGGTTATTCTTGGTTTCTTGTATTCTTTTACAAAATAATGTAAAATGCACTTGTTTAGAGAACTGTACTGTATATCACAATGATAATTTTATCTTTTTCTTAATATCAACTTGCAGTTTGAAAGGATAGTGCTAAAGAGATAGCTTTATACCTAGTACCTTTATAGTCAGCTTCAGTAGACTATACAGGTAACCATCAGCATGTAAAGGATTTAGTATAACCACTTCTACATGTACATGTACATTTGGCAAGTTGAAGTTCACCTCACCTTGTTCTGTGCTTGTTATAGTACTTCTACTAGTAATACTCTAACCAGAAATACAACTTATTTTCTAGACCTAACCAGCAGTGTTTTTAAAGGATCTAGAGTATAAGTTACTTTAACAGCTGCTGCATTTGACAAGTTGAAGTTCACCTCACCTCTCTGTAGAAATATCCCTTCCTAACTTTCCCTTGGCCTAACCAGCAGTGTTTAAAGGATCTTATATAACAACTTCTGCATTTGAAAAGCTCAAGTTAACCTCACCTTGTTCTGTGCTTGTTATGAATGTTCTGTACCCTCTCTAATACTCTAGAGTCTAACCTGAAATACAACTTTTTTCCTAGGCATAACAAGCAGCATTTAAAGTTTAAGTTCACCTCACCTTGTTCTGTGCTTGTTATGAACGATCCGTACTCTCTCTGTAAGATGACGTCGGCCCCGTGCTGCTGTAGTTCCTTGTAGAACTTGAGAGAGATGCTGACCATGACCTTGGTCTTGTCTCCGCCAGGGTTGGAGATGTGGTACAGGACTCCATCAAAATCTGAATTTACAAATCAATATGATCAATTCATTGATTTTCAACAAAATTTTTAACCTGCTGTTTGACAGATCTTGTTCAGTGTCACTTACAAAAAGTGGATGCTACCTGAAACGTCGGACCGTTTCCAAATTTTGGCCAGTTGCTTGAGTAATTGCTCTATTACCTGGATGTTTTTCCTTCATCTACATAAAAATTAACACTACATTTACACATAATGGGGAATGCGTCTCTCTCTATATATACATATGTGTAGACATTACTAAGAATAATTCATAAGCTGGGCATTTTTGAATAAAATAAATCAAAGCCATAAAATAGAAACAAAATAAGTAGAGAAGAAATTGCACTCAATTTTAGTGTGATGAAAGGAAAGAAAAACGAAAAAAACATTTTATCCAGTTGCTTGAGTAACTATTTTAGGCAAAAAAACATAATCATTTCCCAATATTTGATGCTATAATATCTAATGTCATTAACATAATTTTGAGATCAATGTTAATAACTTACTATCATTAACCATTGCCGGAGAAGCTAATGCTGGGATTGTACACAAGCCTACACTAACTCCTTGGTAATACCAAACATTTTGTTAAATAGAACAAATAGGTTAGTCAGTTATATAAGAATCTGTGGATAATTATGTGCTGATAATCTTACCTGCTATTGTGATATCCACACTCTCTGGTTTGTTCCTGCAGCAAATAGATAACGTCATGGCGGGAATTTAGGACGTGACCGTCACAAAATCACCACTACAAACACGCTTTCATGGTGCACTTCCTGGATGTATGCCCCCCTCCCCTTTCACTTCCACACCCTATCATATAGCTGGCACCTGCTACTGTAAAACCCGTCCCAAAAAGACTGCAAAATGCACTTTTCTCGACATTTACTTTGTTATATTAGCTCCTTTATATACAAATTACCTTGATAGTATACTTGTTAAAGCTTGAAGACGTACTTTTGTTTGTTTAGCTGTACAAATACAAGATTACAAACGCCGAGAAAAAAAATCACGAGATATAGACCGGCTAGTTGTTGGTTCGAGAGTCAAACCGGAAGACGAGACGATATCTTCGCAAAAACTCACACTTACCCGGCCAAGGCATTGTCGAACTTCTGCCGTAAAGTGTCCTCGACTATTCTGTTGTTGATCTCTAGAAGGATCATCTTGAGTTTTTTTCCTCAAGTTTTTTGTTGGCGAGTTTCTCGGCGCGGAAATCGCATGAGGGGAGGAAGTGCAAAATGGGAGGTGCACAAAATGGCGGCTGAGTCATGTGACCTGGTTTGAACTTTGACCGATCCCGGCACATTCCTTTGGTGTAATGTCATTGATGAAAAACCTCATCAAACGTCTGTAAATAAATGATTCTGCATCATCTAATAGAACTTCAAAGAGGGTGAAAAAAAGACATTTGAATGGTTTCTATTTTCCAACATACGGAAGGTCATTGACCTCTTGTGATGGACAGACCTGTCGATTTTTTGGCCACGCCTCAGGCAAGAAGCCTCTTCCTAGAATGAATTTATAACGTTATAACGTTACCATAAAGCTATTTAAAGATTTGAAAAAATTTCAACTGTTCCTGCAAGATCTAGTCAGTACCTAGAGTACTGCAAGTGCAATAATAGCTTTAAACTTATAAGTATTTGAAACTAAACTTTTTTTTTATTTTAATGTTTTAGTATTTCTTAATTTGTACAGCATTATCAACATTGAGTATAATTGTTGTAATGTTTGTACATCAATTCAGCCATAAAGTTATATCTGGCTGCAAGATGTTGGACAAGTGATATTTTAATATACTTGCAATAAACTATCATTATCAATTCAGCAAGATATCTCACCATAGTTCCACTCGGGAATACATCTATTCTTTATCTTTTCACCATTTGTGTATTTTTTCTGAACATTGCTATGACTAGTATGAGATTCTTGGAAATAAAGTGTTTGAACATTTGTTTCTATAGCACTTGAGTCTCAACAGTCTCTGTAGCTAGTCCACTGGAAGTGGTGTGTGTTCCACTTTAATATTCTTTCTCATTAGTGTTGAGTACTAATTATATCAAGCAGGGAAGCAGTATGTGTCATTTCTTTTAAGTCTTTGGTTTCACCTGCCTAGGGGTTGGACCTGCAACCTCCAGGATGCAAAACAGTAGGCTATTGGCACAAGACCATTGCTATCAAATTCATAAACCTCAAAGCTGTCATTTCCTGCAAGAATTTCTTAGCTTAGAACTGAGAAAAAGAAAAGACTGACAACACCATGATATAAATACCAAATTTGGTTTAATACATTTCATACAACCACAGATTAAAGTGGTTAACAATTTTGTTAAGTTGATGCCTACTGTTCTGTTATGGAAATTCTTTTATTCTTACTCTTCTCTTGTCATCATTCATACTACAACAGAACAAATACAAAAGCATTCTGCATGTGTGAAAAAGTACTTCAAGATGTAGCTAGAATATACTCTTCATCCAGGAGAGGTCGCTACTCTTAACACTGAATAAATCCTCAGTTTCCTTCAAATGTATCTTCCTCGAATCTGATTGGTTGGAAGTTTGGTCATGTGACAAAGTGTCCTTCTCTGATTGGCTGGTTGACTGTTTGACAGTTGTAGCATCACCCTCCTCCATTTCAGAATCACTGGTTTCTGATTTGTCGTTCTTCTCTTCTTCATCAGATTCCGACTCCATATCTTCATCATCTAGTCTGTAAGGCACAAGAGGATAGCAGGGGATATCATTCAGTGAGTGAGTAACTCTGCAAATATACTGTATTTTTTCTACTCAAATTGTAAAAATCAACAAAAATATGAAGGGAGATCAATAAGTTTGTAGTATCACGGGACTCTCACCCAGAAATAAGGAGCACAACTCAAATTTTTGGGTATAATCCTATTATGAATGTCAACCAAAATTCAAATCATTGTGATCATTACTTTGCAGATAACACCCAGTAACATTAGGTGAGAGAAAAGTGCACCTATAATGAAGGAAAGAATGACCTTCATTGCTCGACAATTGTACCCGGCACAATGTATGGCAACAATGACAAAGTAATCAATACAATAAATACTATACTAGTCTATTCTAAACCTATGACTACAAGACTATGTCTGTGTAAGACCACAAACTTATCTACCCTCGTATTTGGCTTGTGCACATACATTTCTTAGGCAGATAGAAGAGAATTTGCATGATCGTACCTTTCTGCAGATGATTTGGAAACCAGCAGCATCTGAAGGAAAGACTGGCACAAGGTACTGACGGGTGGTAACACATGGGCAGGCGTCTGAAGCATCTGTAACAACAAGACACCTGCGTTAGCTACTCTGCAACTTGCTGACAATGCTGATACATTGGGAAGTCGGCCTTTTTCAGTTTATAAAATTTGGCAACATTTCATACACAAATCCTATCAGTGTTTGCAGTGCAGCCACTACCAGTGGGCGTCACTGTATGAGACTACACTTAAGGATGTCTGACATTTTGTCAGTCAAACCTTTGCCTATTGACCAAGGCATTCGAGGGCTTACTACTACAAGGGCTACTGCTTTAGTCTACTTCTGAATCCCAAAAGGTTTATTTCAAACAATATATAAACATGGATGCACCTTACCAATGAATATATATTGTGAAGTATGGGAAATGTGTTTTAGCTAAAATGAAGTTCTGCCATTTGTATGTGGACTCCTTATATACATTGAACTATGCCCCCAAAAAGCAACTGTATACAATTTTGAAACAGTCAGACGTTTTAGACAGCATCAGTCTTTTGTCAGTGACTAAAGGATATACCGATTGAGTAACTATTTTTAATCTTACTACCTGGATGTCTAACTTTCATCAACGTACATTTGAAGTAGTTTATTTTCTCACCTGCTGAATGGCTACAGATCCAGGTGTGCCGTGCTGGACCAGGGCGGGGCTGTCCTCCTCCTGTCTGCCCGGTCTCACCTGACTCAGGTACATGGAGAACGGGGTGGGGGGCAGGTTGGAGTCCAACACTTCCTGCAAGTCAAAGATACGTAACAGCATTGTAACACAGAGTATGAGGAGGAAATAGCTACTGATGTTTTAAGAATAAAAATTGAGATGCTCATCTGTTTGCACAGATGTTGAGAATATTTGGTGTGCAACAAAAATTGTAACAACATCAATTCCAACATGCTCAACTACTGAATTTGGATGTTGAAATTGAACTTGTTACAATTTCAAAGCCTGTGCAATACAGTAAAATATAGACTGGTCCACAACACCCATATCGAACGCTATCCTGTCCCAGGTATGACAGAGTTCTCTAGACTATATATTGGACATTATTTCAAGTTCCTTCATTTCATTAGGGTAGAGGGTGCACACAAGTTAACTTATGCATCCAATTCCAAAATACACATTTTGTTCCTACCATTTCAGTTAGGTCCTTCCTTGTTTGCTGTGGTGCATCTTTTTGCAGTGTCAAAAGGTCCTGTGGAACAAGACAGAGAGGGATTAACTATTCATTCATGATTGGAATTTTTAATCCCAAAACACTTACATGTACACAAGCACATTTTCACATTTTACATGTTGTTGAAATGCTGTCACCAAAGTAACTACAAGAGTGAGGCAAGCTCAGTTAATAAACCTATCAAAAACCATCAATGGTAGCATTTTTAGGTACTGTTTTTACTTTTACTAAGTTCTAAATGATGATATGCCCATACCTGATCGTAAGTCATGAAGTACAGTTCCGACCGTTTCTGCCAGGGGGCCTTGTCGGTCTGCTCCTCTGCTTGCTGGTCCTGCTTGGGGAAGAAAATGGCAGCCACCACGGAGCTCTGCACAACCTTGTTGTGTGTGTAGACTGGTTCAGGACAGGATGGCTTGAACACTGTCACTGAAATGTAGGGAGAAAATAATTTTACTTCAATGATACTGAATAAAAATATCTAAACTTTTGATTTTTTTCTAAATGACTGGAAAATTCAATCAGTGAAATAATGACCAGATATCCATTTCTAAATGATATTGTAAAATGTTTGATTTCAAAAGATCCTACAATAAGAAACTATCATGCAGTTGGTTTATTTTTTACACAACTTTGCTAAGCTAAAAAATTAATCCTTGACTTGTATTTCAACACTTGTGACTTGATTCCTTGACAAATGTAAGCACTTCTTATAGTAATACAATAGAGTAACAAAGCATACATTGTACTATTACACTGTACCAGAATACATACTGCAGTAAATAGAGTGATGCATATTGGTAGGCTAGTGCAGTCATTTCTAATCTAAACAAAAGGATTTTCTGCACTCACAGTCAGAAGTTGAGGAGAACACAGCCATGTACTCAGACAGTGGGTCTGCCACCAACACTGCACACTCACAGGACACTGTCCACAACACTGGGAGAGAATCAATGTCAAAAGTGAACTCATTATAGTTCTAAACATCAGAATCATAAATCATTGTGACAGCCATGAATCTTTATAATCTGTGAGGTGACAATGTACATCGTACATGTACGAGGGCTCTTCAATAAAGATTCTTCTACTTATTTTCAGTTATACACAAAGTAACACCTTGCTTAATCATACATGTCATGTGCGTATATATGTCACAGTACAGATTGGAATCCAGTACAATCTAGAACTGTCCTAGGACAGATTGGAATTCTAATCTGTCCTAGGACATATTGGAATTCCAATCTGTCCTAGGACAGTTCCAGATTGTACTAGTACAGATTGGAATTCCAATCTGTCCTAGGACATATTGGAATTCCAATCTGTCCTAGGACTGTTCCAGATTGTACTAGTACAGATTGGAATTCCAATATGTCCTAGGACTGTTCCAGATTGTACTAGTACAGATTGGAATTCCAATCTATCCTAGGACAGATTGGAATCCTACAACTGAACTGGATATGTGTAAATTAGAGACATTTGCATATTGTGGCAGATTATGAGTGTTCCATGAAATACTATCACGGTCATACAATAACAATATTGAATTGAACTGTGCTGCAGACAGTTTACATTAACAGTGCTAACCTACAAAATAGACTAGTAGTTCAAGATTCATATCCAAATCTCATGTTTCGAGCCATGTTGGTAACATACTTATCATTTTTGGTTTACCTTGTACTTCAAGCCCGTTCTACTTTTATTTTAGTCCGCGTGGTTCTGTTCAGGCCCGCGGCCTATCCCCCTAGCTTAGACTTTTCATAGAATTTATCACATAAGTGCTTATTACACAGGCTGGCCAGGTGTGATTTCTGATTAATTCAGTGACTTTCATGGTGTTGTATGAATGCAGTCTACATGCAGGCTGGCCTGTCAGCCCCGCGGTCTAACTCGCCGAGTCTGGGGGGAAACTTCATAAGCCCGGGGAAACTCTTTCTACACTGAGGTCTTAGCAACTTTTAACTTCAAATATCTCGATAAGTTTATACACTATTGCAATAAAAAACAACCTAATAATGAAGATAGCATAATCTTTAAAATGGCATGTAAAAGTTACCTGTACATGTATATTCAGGGGAAAAAAAGTTGAAAACTAGTGAAAACTGACCAGTGTTAACTGGAAAAATCGGTTGAGCATATGGAGTTACTCATAATGGCCATAATAGTCTCTAATTTACATATATACAGTTCAGCTGTAGGATTCCAATCTGTACTAGTGCAGATTGGAATCAGGATTCCAATCTGTCCTAGGACAGATTGGAATTCCAATCTGTACTAGTACAATCTGGAACTGTCCTAGGACAGATTGGAATTCCAATCTGTCCTGGAACAGTCCTAGGACAGATTGGAATTCCAATCTGTCCTTGGACGGATTGGAATTCCAATCTGTCCTAGGACAGTTCCAGATTGTACTGGATTCCAATCTGTACTGTGACATATACATAGTACACTGTATATAGCTAAAAAAAATCTGATTACTGAACTGCAGTCCCTTTCAGTAGTGCACAAGTCGGAGACTCATGCATTCAAATCTATGAGTATGACCTCTGGGTTTCTGTGAGCAAAAAGTGGTACCACGTGCATGTACACTAACAAGTACATGACTACACTTACATGAACATGACAGTATGTTCCACACACTGAGGTTGGAGGAGGTGGTCGTGATGAGGTAGTGACAACTGCTGCCGAGTCCAAACTTCGCTTGTCTGGGAAACAATACAAACAAAAATCAGTAATCTGCCTTAAAGTTTATCCTAAAATCTCTTTGTTGTGATGTGCTATGCAAAAAGTTTCTACAGATACATGAATAAACATATTTGTTAAAATACTGTTATTAAGCAATTTGCAAACATGAAAATACAGGCATCCTTTCTAACGTGACAAAAAATTTCTGCTAACATATGCTGTATCCATTGAATAAAGGATTTTTAAACAAGTACTCACGACTAAAATTGAGCTACTAGAAGCTTTCAGATGGCATCCGCCATCTTTCTTCAGCTAAGAGAGTTGTCACGTGACCGAGGTGTCAAAGGTCACCCAGGTCACGTGACTGGACGAGAGAGTTGTAGATTGGAGGGAGTCTGTGGCGTCCTTGATCACGGTTGAGGGACGGAGAGCGGGACCTGATGTGCACGGCTTCCTTGACTCCCCGTTCAAACCATCTGCTTTCTCTGTCCAAGATGGTGACCTTCTTCGTTGGCTGGTGTTTATAAGTCTGCATGTGTTGTCCAACCGGAGAGGAATCTCGCTTGTGTTCTGAAATCCTCTTTTTAAGGGCCCTTTCCGTCTCCCCCACATACTGAGCATCACAGTCTTCGCATGTGAGATGATATACTACGCCGCATGTGTCGTCTGGTTTATCCTTATCCTTAGGAGCAACCAGGAGCCTCCTAATGGTGGTGTGGGGTGTACTATGGACAGCCACCCCTGTTTTCCTGATCTTCCTGGTGATGGCTTCGGTGACCCCCGCGACATAAGGGAGTGTTACATGACCTTTAGGTCTGCTGTCCGTGTGGATGCGTGGGTGTGGAGTGAGTTTTGTCCTACCGGGGGACTGCCACGCCCACTTCGTGTAGCCAGCTACGGATAGGACTGTTCTAAGGTGTTCATACTCTATGGCCCTATCCTCGTCTTCTGTGATAATGTGATCAGCACGATGCCTAAGTGTCCTGATTACCCCCATCTTATGTTCCATTGGTTGGTGGCTGTCGAACTGGAGGTATTGGTCCGTATGTGTGGGTTTCCTGAATACGCTGAACTTGAGCCTACCGTCTTCCTTTCTAGACATGAGGACATCCAACATAGGAAGAGACCCGTTCTCTTCAAGTTCCTTGGTGAACTTGATGTTAGGATGAATGGAATTGAGGTGACAGTGAAACGGTTCAATCAGGCTTGACTTTATGACGGCACCAGCATCACCTACGTAACGAACCCATACCTTTGGTGGACTAGGGAAGGTAGCGAGGGCACGTGACTCAAACCACTCCATGAAGAGATTGGCCACAATAGGACTTACGGGTGAGCCCATGGCGGCGCCCTCAACTTGAGAGTAGAACTTGCCGTCATACTTAAAGTATGTCGTGGTGAGACATAGACGCAGTAATTCAGTAACTTGTTGTGGAGACAGTTTAGTGGGACCACTCAGTGAAGAATCGAGAGTGAGTTTGTGCTGGATGATTTTGAGGCTCTCCTCCACAGGAACACTAGTGAAAAGTGCTGAGACGTCAAAGGACACCAGGCTCTCATCGTCGTCCAGAATGACCTGAGACATCCTTTCCACGAGTTCCCTGCTGTTCTTCAGATGGTGCGGTGTCTGTCCGACCAAAGGGGCAAGGATGTTGGCTACAAACCTAGCTGTCTGGTACATGATAGACCCTCGTGTGGCCACGATCGGACGTAGGGGGCAGTCAGATTTGTGAACCTTGGGTAGTCTGTAGAACTTGGGGGGTTCTGTTGAGGTGGGGTACAAGGTTCTATATTGTTCATATGATATGAGTTCCTTGTCTTTCAGTGGTCTTAAGATCTTGGTTAGTTCATCACTATATTTGTTGGTTGGGTCTCTCTTAAGTTGGAGGTAAGTTGTCCTGTCACTTAACAAGTCATTACATTTTTCCTGGTACTCACTTTTGTTCATGATGACCGTGGCTCTGCCCTTATCCGCAGGAAGTATTATGATGTTAGAGTCCTTCCTGAGGTCACCCAGTGCCTGTCTCTCTTCCTTGGTGATGTTGCTCTTGGGCATGTTATGCTGCTTCATCACATGTACGCAGTCAGATCTGAGGTGAGCGGCTTCCTCAGTGTCTGGGCCTATGAACTTGCAGGCCTTTTCCAGGGCGGTGATAAAGTCAGTAATCGGTAATTTATGCGGGGTAATGGCATAGTTCAAGCCCTTTCTTAGGACCGAACACTCGTGGGTGGTGAGTTCCTTATCTGATTTGTTTATTACCCATTTGGATTTAATGTTCTCAGTCATTGTGTCATTTACCACAGCAATTGGAGTAGTCTTGTTGTTTACTTGACTTTGTTGACGGACATAAAGGAGATCAAATTTCTTCCTCTGTCGTTGTTGACACTTCTCCCACTCGGCGCGGTGCGCGTGTGTGACCCAGTTGTATACTTCTGTGTATACGTCAACAGGTAACGTGGTAAACAGTTCTTCGCTAACGTCGGCTATACGGCTCTTGAAAGACTTGATCTTATACAGTATCTCACTTATTCTGATGTTCAGCAGGGCTAACTGAGTTCTCGATATGACTTTCTTGGCTGCCGTACCTTTCATGGACGTCTTCACCTTTAGGCTGACGGGCGTGACGTTGTGATGTTTGCAGTGCAACGAGAAATGCAGGTGGTTCGTGAACCTGGCGTGCTCCCTCCAATCTACAACTCTCTCGTCCAGTCACGTGACCTGGGTGAACTTTGACACCTCGGTCACGTGACAACTCTCTTAGCTGAAGAAAGATGGCGGATGCCATCTGAAAGCTTCTAGTAGCTCAATTTTAGTCGTGAGTACTTGTTTAAAAATCCTTTATTCAATGGATACACCACGACAGTATAACCTTCATCAATATGCTGTATCCGTTTCTTTCCATACAATCCTTTTATATTGCTAGCCAGTCATTGCAAGTCGATGGATTTTGAAAGGTTTGATATTTTGTGTCAGAAGACACAAACAAAGACATGTGCACCCTTACCTGATACTGTCTTTCTCTGCACAGAAGGTGTGACAGAAGGTCGTCTTGAGATCTAGGGTGTAAGGGTCCCAGATTGTCAGGCTCTGTCCGAAGGCCACGGCAAGCAGCGAACCGTCCTCCGAGAAGGTCGCATCCTTGGCTGCAAGGTCGCGGTACGTTCCAACGGAGTCACACGTCCAGCAGACATTCTCTCCTGGAAAAGACCCCCGGGAGTTTGTTATCATTATCAAGGTTTTAGGTAACACAATAATCATATGGCAGCGAAAGTCATAATTGTGTATGCCTGTATGAAAGAACAATTAATAACACCTACAACCGGTATTCCGCACTGGACTGCATGAAATTGCCCAAAGAAGTTGCGGCAACTTTGAGAATTTTCCCCAATTTTCCTTTGCCTTTGCATAGCCACAAATGGTCACTCTATATATATATGTATATATATATATATATATATATATATATATATATATGTGTACAAAATGTTCACTTACTGTAAATATCTGTATCGTCAATCAGAGTCCAGGTCTTAAACTTCCCATCATCCCCTGCACTGACAGCCGTGGGGGGCAGGTCTGCGCCAGAATGAGGCTGGAAGATGAGGGCGTTGACCTTTCCCTGGTGGGGACAGTCCACCGTGGTGTTCAACTCAAAACTGGGAAACGATGAAATTGTGGTGATAATTACATTTGGTATATGCTTGTGACAAGGTACTGTAAAATGGGAAATGTTCGCAGTCAATCTATATGTGCAGTTTTCGTGATGACCTCTTCACCCTGAACTTAAAAACACAGTGAAAACTTTTGTTCTGTCTTCTGCCTGCTTACTCAATGGTTTAACTGCCAACTTAAAACGACCACAGACACTGCATTTTCCGCCTACCATGAAACAAAATGCCTGCAAACATTCCCCTTTTACAGTCATCTGACATGGCAGACATAGAAAGGCACACACAGACGCACACACACATACATTATCACACACAGATACACAGGCAGATACACAATAGTTTAACAATATATGAATATTGTACACATATACAATGTTCGAAAATATAATAAACCTCTGTTTCTCCTTGTTGAAGCTCCAGAGCTTGAGTTTGATCTCCTCTGCCATCATGCCGTCAGCCCTCCTCTCCAACGTGGCCAGCCAGTCCCCTTTCTGGTCGAACGCGGTCCTCTCGATCTCCGTATAGATGACCTCTGGTGCTTCCCACGGTCTGCGACTACTGACAAAGTTCTGCCACACGATGTCCAGCTGTAGTGGAACAGATTGTCACTGGTTTATTACTGCTGTATAGTACACTGTGTTCTTGTACTCTGTAAGTACTATATGTATTAATTTTAGCAGATGTGTTCCACTGTGACAGTATAGATGTGTACCACAGTATAAGTACATAATGTAGAGATGTAAACCACAGTACAGATCTAGATGTGTACCACAGTATAATGCACTTGTACATGTGTACTAGTACCAATATGTAGAGTCATTGTCAAGATGACTGTATATATTCACATGGTACCACATACACTTTACAAAAGTCTCAAGTCACCACATCTACACTTTCCAACTCTACTCTACTTTTACTTTTACTAGATACATACATTGTATAGATGTCTGTCTGTATGCAGGTTGTACCACTGCAGATGCCCAGGTCTCCCGTTAAGGACCATGGTGTGACTACGGGGGTCCATCTGCAGTCCAGTGGGTATAGGGTTGGTGGATCTGATCAACTGGGGGATATGGACTGGACAAAATAGAGTACAGGTTAGAAAAAGACGATTTTTATCTGACACATGTCAGTCCCTAACTTCTAGATCTTTAAACTTCTTAATATATAATATTTTGGTTGTTTTCTAAACCCTGTAAACTGCCTATAGATATATCTTCTTCAAACCAAGGAGGTTAAATATACAACCTCCTATATTTAACCTCCTTGTTCAAACCTGCAAAATTTGGTCTAACATGATTGTACAGACATTGACCTACAAGAGACCAACATCACTGCCCATCACTGGATCCAGAGTTGGAGTGAAAAGATATGATGAGGATGAGTGGCTTAACTGTTCACCAAAGCATGCTATGCTAGAAATGAAAATGTAATTTTGTTTACCTCTGGTGAGTCCTTGGAACACTTGTACCACCTTATTACTCCTGGTCACGATTTGAACCACTGTAAACAAAACAACAACAGAAAACAATTCAATCAATGATGAAAAAGTTCTTGTCCAGAAACTTCAACCATTAAAAAGCACTTTCAGTAAATGTAAACAAAGAGAAATGCAGCAAAAAATGTATATTCATCCATCACATAATACTTATCGAATAGACACTGAAATAGGTAACATATATAACTAAATTGCACAACAATTGTACAAGGTACAAAGTATGGTATCTGCTGGTACTTATACAAAAAGGGTAACATATTCTTACCATTTTCCACTTGGCTGACTGCTAGAAGACTCCCATCAGGAGAGGAGCTGATGTAACATAGTGGTGAGCCCATTCTGGGTAGGAAGTCTTTCTTCTCTGTGTTATACTGCCACAGCACCAGCACACACTCTTGTCCCACACTCATCAAGTATGTACCTGTTTATACCATAAAACAAGTTATTACCTCCAGGAAAGACAACAGGGGTAATGTTTTTGGCTGTGTTTGTGTATGTCAACATCTATAACTCAAGATCATCTTAATAGATTTGTATGAATTTTGGTATGAGGTAAAAAAAAAACATGGTGATTTTCGGCCCCTTTGCAGTATTTTCAGAAGTATTTTTTTTTGTCTTATACCACTGAAATGCAACAAACCTGAGTGTCTTAAATCAAAATGCTTGAACTTAAAGCTTCCCCATACTGAGATAGCCTTCCTAACACCAAACTTTAAAACCTCCACGGACTGCTACAGTTATTGTTACAAACATGTGACTAGTGTGTACATCTCACTGGTTGAAGATCAACTATATCCCATTGGCTGAAGACTTATTTGCATAAATGATTGACAGCAGTGCCTGACCTTCAGGTGAGAAGGTCAGATCTCCCACAGGAAGAGTGTGCCAGTGGTAAATGGTCCTAACAACTTCTTTCTTTTGAAACAGACCCCTCCTGCGGAAAACAGAGAACGGATTAAAGGTTCAGTTCTAAATCCTCAGTTCTTAGTTGTCACTTTGGAAACTTCCACAAAACAGAAAAACAGAACAGTATCGACTGGAACCTCAACATGACAACCCATGGCAACCTTAAGCTCAACTCAACAATCGAGGAGTAATTAATAACACCTTAAGGTAACATTTGCAAGCAAATACATAATGTTTACCTTCATATGGTCCAGCCTAACTACTGATCTGTTTGTTTATATTCTTACTCAAACATATTCATATACATGGTGACCAGCCCCTCCAGCTCTGTCCTGCCACTTGCTACATACTGTAATCGAACACCACTGCTACTTTATCAGTAACACGGAGCACAATCAATTTCTACTCACCAGAGGAAGATTTTGCCATCTTGCATCCCTGTAGCAATACAGGCGTCAGTTGGATGGCATGTCACACACCGAAACTCATTTTTGGGTCTCTCAAATCTGGAACAAAGAACCAACATCATAAGGGTATCACAAGGTGTACTGGGAGAAACTTCTGCCTTATCCATTGCTTTGAACTTGAGTAATTGAAAAACTCATCTTGAGTCTGGGTATACATGTCAGTCTTTGGTATACATAACTTTAAAGTATTCTGTTAAAACAAAATCAATCAAACCATTTTAGCCAAAATGCCTTTGAAACATGTTCTTTCATATATCAAAGAAGTAAATTATCATAATATAGCAGTATTTGTGATCTACAAAATCTGAAATAATGGCCCTTCATTTTCTACAGCATTTATAAAGGTCTTTGACTTATGCAAAGTACTAGCAATACAAGAGTGACTTACTCTTTTATTTTTCCACTCTTCGTGAAAAGTACAGTCAACTTGTTCCTTGCAACAGAAGCAATAAAAGAACCCTGAAAAGTACAACAACAGTTACTGTAGAGAAGTATATGTCAATAATCATGCAATTCTAGATGGTTAAGTAAAATTGTATGATGAAACAATTAGAAAAGATTAGAACAATTATAGGATCTCTGACACTGATTAGCATATTCGTACATTAACCAACAATCTTGAAAAAAATCACTTTCGCCTTAGTTAGTTTTATTACACGACTTACTAATACAATTTACAAAGCCATTTTCAATGTTTATGTATACCTCAGGGCCAAAGGCAAGATGTTTTTCATGTCTTGATACTCGTCTCAGCACCTCCCTGGTCTCCACTTTGATGGTATGTCCTTTTCTATTGGTCCAGCTGAACTTGACAAGGTTAAAGACGCCATCTGGAAAGAAAAATGACCCAAAGTAAAATAACCATCTCACAACTATTTTACATAATCAAATAAGCCTATACGGTACATCGGTAAGGTAAAGGTAAAGCGGTCGAACCTCAGACTGAGGACAAAGCATGATATGCAGTGCAATGCGGCTATGCTACGTATCACATAATTTAGACAAGCATCATCCCTACTCTTCTCAATATGTGTGTTTGGTTCTTTTACATGCAGAGGTTTGACGCCATAAGCTCCCTGATACACGGGGCCACCGCTTTACATCCCTATCTGAAAAGACTATGCAACTCTTTTCCAGTCATGTCCAGGTCTGGGCACAAACCTGGGTCACTGGCTCCACAGAATTTCAACTAGATGTGCTTAGTGAGAGGCTATGATAGTAGATTGAGGGGTACTGAAAGGTTTAGAAAGAAATTAACTTAAAGGTAAATTGGGTAACACTTTCTTTCATTTCGACTTACTTAGTACATGTATCATACAAAAAGATCTTACCTTTGCCCCTGATGACAGCATACCCAGCATCCTCTTCTTCTTTCAGTAGGTACAAGGCATGTACGGGGTAGCCAACACTGAAAGTCTAATAAAAGAGACATGGCAGTTAAACAATGTCATGTAAATTCTATTTCCATTTCTTTCACAAAAATGGAGAAAGAGAAGAAACCAAAGTGCCAATAGTACATGAGCAAAATTTCAACAGCTGCATGGGATTCTTAATTGGATATCTTAATTGGTCCAGAGGCAGAGTCACTAACTACTAGACTATGCATGTTACTGCATTAAACTATAAACTTTTAAGACTTTTCTTAAGATGTAATCCTGTTCTTACCTTGAGCAACTTGCCATCTGGATAGTCCCATACTTTAACCGTTTTATCCAAGGAGCTGGTGAATGCCTGAAAAATATCACTCATCAGAGATTACAAATATATTTATTACCACTTTCTTTACTAACTATCCTCACTATCAATACCCTGTAATAAAAGGCACAAAAAACAGATAAATTTAGTTCAAGGGCTGCCATACTCCTCCTTCACTATAGGTGAACTAACTAGGATGACACTCAGACTTAATAAAATTTTAAGTTCTTCCTCTTCTCCTCTGAAAAATTGGTAGAGTTCACAACTGCATTCCATACCTGGAACTGATTGTGAGGGTTGACCTTGACCCCTGTGATGAAGTCCTTGTGTCCGGCCAGTTCTCGGACACACTCCCCGCTGGACATGCTGAACACTTTCACTACAAAGCCACAGCAGCACAGCAGGTATCTGGGGAAAGATGAGAGAAAATAAAAGTTAATTTAAACATATTAGAATCAATTCCAAGTCACCGAGAGGGTTGTCAGATAGTATATAATAGTTTATAACAGGTTTGAACTACTTGATGAAGATAAAAGAAAAGTCTGTTCATTCTTGACATAATCAAATCAAAATTCCATATTCGTACAATTCATTCATACCTTGGTACCTTGATTCAGCATGCAGGATATAGAAGGCTGTTATATTATATTGGTGGTCTACGCTCATATTCATATTCTATATTCATATTTCCATATTCCAAATTATGCAATGTAGCTGAAAATCACTCAGGCACTAGAAATGCTTTTATGTCAGGAGTATGGAATTTCTAGTATACACATGTAGCTTTTGGTGTTGTAGCAACTTTACAAGCAAGACCAAACTTTCCACCCCCTCCCCCATACACAAACTACCAGAAACAAGAACGTAATCAAATATTTCCACTACAAGACCAACACCAAATTATCTTACAGATACCTAATTTCCTACCTTGAGTCTGGTGAGAAGACAGGCCTTTCACTGACAAGATTAGCGCCGGCTTTTTGCACGATCTCCATTTCTTCATCAGTGGCGGCAGCCATGTTTTTTCTTGCACGTGCTGTAAAATGGACTTTACCACTAAAATAATTTGAAAAAATCGTTTAAATTCTACATCTTTGGTCATCAGATGATATTGTTATATATATACATATGTAGTATCACTTGTGTATTACGGAATTAGATTTGTTATGGTTAACTTAATTTTTCTGTGAATTTTAGAAAAACATTTTAAGGGGGCCCCCCTATGAAGGTAGTCGCACAGCCCAATTTACCTCAGCGATCTGACGAGCAAGACTCAGACATCTTTCTCAAATTCTTCCGACATTTCTGGACCAAACGGACGACAGATAAGACACCAAGATGGTTAAGATGAGGCCAGAAACTAAGACGAGAGTACTGACGGTGGTCGGGATCGCCAAGACGATTTTCCACTGGGGATACGTTCCATTTATCATCTATCTCGGTGAGCCCCCCTCCCCCTTTTATTTTTTTGAGGACACACATGTATATTAGCATGACATGAGCAGTTGTTTTTTTCGACGATCTGTTTATGTGGAACTTCCGAAGCTTTTCCGATTAATCTACTGTATATGATTTAAACACACAATACACAAGGAATATTTATCTCGTAGAAAATATGAAGAAATGTCGTCGTTTGCGAAGAATGCGTTTGGTTATGATAATTTTGTGTTGACCTCTACCCTCTACAGGCTTCAAGAAAGGAGCAGACCCAGGAATGCCAGAGCCAAACTTATTAAGGTAAAATGCACTATCTGAAACTAGCTGGATTTTGTCTTTTAGTTGTTTTCTCACATTAGATCCAGCTTTGTATTATGTAGGCTGTAGGTTAAATTTATATAGTGTCCCTGGTGGTTTGTGGTACAGAATGGAAAAATGGCCAGAGGTTGTGGGTTTGAACCCCGAACCACCAACATGATGGACACTTCTGGAAGGGACTGCAGTTCAGCATTTAGACTTTAGATCATTGGGCTGTTCCAAAAAATAAATGTGGATGGGGGGCGGAAGAGGACTAAATCTGAGCTTCTGACCCAACCCCCCTGTCCATTCCATATTTATTTTACCCAACTCCCCTGTCCATTCCCGATTTTTTTCACCCAACCCCCCCGTCCAGTCCAGATTTTTTTGACCCCCCCCCCCCTGTCCATTCCAACCTCTTCCGCCCCCCCATTCTCCTATGTTTTTTGGAACAGCCCATTGTTCGGAAGTAACATTACTGTAGCCTTTAGTCTTGTGTGTGAGGGAGTGTGTCAAACATCTGCTTGTTTTCAGGGACGCTGCCTTAGTGACTGTCAGTATATTCAAGTTCAGCTTATTCATAGTTATTGAACATAAGATTATGATGCAAAGCAATTTACCATACATGTTAAAACTGAACATAGAAATGTCCATGGTCTAAAATCAAATCCCAGTGTGTTGATAACTTCTGAAGTGCTGGCAATTGAACTTTGACTGCTTTATCTTCCATAGGATGATGAATTAAATTTTTGTTGTTTATATATTTAATTCAGAGACACAGAGCTACATGTATACAGTAGTTGCCATAGTTACTAGTGTGCCTTTAGCGCCATGGGCCCTTCCACGATTCTTAATGCAATTTATCCTTCAGTGAGTTGTAAGATTGTGCTTACTCAATTTTTCTGTAATTTTCTTTTCATCTACAGCATCCTGTGGGCATAACATCGTAGAACTCACAGCAAGCATCACTCCAGAGATATGTAATGTGATCTGTCATCTAGCAGCCAAAGATGTCAAAAGAAAGGTTGCTGTCTTCATCATTGTACTGTCAAGCACCAAGGATTCATACAAGAACTCTCATCAACAGGACTTACAGACATGGTTTTTCAGGAGACTTCGGCTGTCTGTCATATATTAATGCATCCAAAATCATGATGCCATTCAAATCATTTCCACTGTTGTGAAGTTGTCATACTTCAATTTGCTGTCATTGTGGATGATGTATAAGTTACACATGTACTGTAACTACATAAAATAAGTTTCCCGAATCCCGATGTTAATAAAACAAAATTTCATGTCCTCCTATTTCTTGCTTTCTTTATTCCATTTTACAAAAGTGAATATCATTTAAAAGAACGACACAGAATATGCAGATTGCAAATACGTTTATATGACAATCTCAATCCAACTGCTAAATAGAAGCAATTTTGCAGGATAGTGCAATATTTTAACAGTGGAACATCTGACCATAAATTTTATTGTACCGTCAACAGAAAAGACATATCAACTTACAACTCCTAAAGTTAAATTATTTCGGCACAATACAACAGTTGACTACTAGAAACTGCATAATTTTTCAATTAGACTGTACAGGGGTATTGAATTTCTTGAGCACTGACTTCATCTACATTTCATGTAACGTTAGGCTTTTTTTGTAGGAATTAACTATAATCAGAAATTAATGAACATGTATAATTTGTTTAGAAAACTACTGGGGCTGCATCTTTAGCCTTTGTTTCTTCAATGTCCTCATGCACCATAGTCATTTTGTCAAACATCTTTTCCAGTAAGTTGTACGTCTGGGCGTACATTTTCTCACGCCACTTCTGTCGTAGCTCCGGATCAACGCTATCGTACACGGATGGCACCGGTGGCTCTTTCTCCTTGGGTGGTTCCACTGGTGGGTGCGCTGCGGGGGTCTCCTTCTTCGGTGTGGCCGCTGGTTTATCCTTCTTCCCGCCTTTACTTTTGGGCCGCTCTTCCTTGTCTTTCTTCCCGCCCTTTTTGTCGTCCTTACCCTTGTCCTTCTTGGCGTCCTTTTTGTCGGCTTCTTTCTCCTTTTCCGGCTTCTTGTGTTGGATTTTGTGGATTGGCTCGACGTGAACAGGCTCGGTGTGGAGCTCGGGCATGCCCAACACGCCGCAGATGACAGCTGCAGCACCCGCCATGTTGTCTATGGTATCCTGCAAGAGTTCATAGGTCACTTGGCGCATAACGTTCTGGGTCGGCACACACACCGGTACGGACATCTCCATCACGATATCGTTCATTCGCTTCAGAAACTCTTCCCTCTGTTCATCTTCCTCAATCGCAAGCAGCTGCTTCTTGAGATTATCCAAAGAAAGGTCCCACTGTTGGGCCTCTCTTTCTTCTTCAGGATACAGCTCTTTGTAGAGCTCTTGGACCTTCTGTACGGCTTCAAAGTTCCACTTAACTCCTTCGTTCTTCCTTTGGAAGATCTCTTCATCGGTGATGTAAGCATCCAGTGGTGACCGCGACCGCTCCGGGGTTCGCACACCCTCGAGGATGCTGTTCAGTATATCGTTAACCCCCAACACAGCCTCCTTGTGGGCAAGCTCCTGTTCGAGTCTCACGCGGGACTCCTTGTTGACATCATCTTGGATGGCGACGCCGCGGAGGGTGATCTGAATGGCGGCCCCACCGCAGAGAACCGGGCTCGTGTGCAGTTCCCACAGCTCGGTGAAGATGCCGGCGTTCTGCGACTTGAAGACGAAGGGGTACTTCATCCCGTCTCCCGGCAGGATGACTCCGCTGTTGGTGTTGAAGTAGAAGCGCTGCACGGGGTCGGGAGGCTTACAGTCGAAGGCGTTCTTGATGGGGATCTTCCTCCAGTTGTAGTAGACCGCGGTGGTGCCGTTGTTGGTCAGCTCCAGAAACTGCAGCTTCCTCTGCGAAGTGTTGGCTTCGAAGGCGATCCTATAAGAGATGCCCACGCCGCCCTTCTCAGAGTGGTCGTCCCCCGTCCACAAGGCGTAGTGACCGCCGACGATCATCGCTGGTCCCACAATCGGTTCCTCAAACCTGTCTGGGTAGGCTGCTAGGGGATCGTTGGTTGTGTCTGCTGTTTCCATTGGCCGTACGTTCTCCTTGTGATCTTCTGGCATGTCGAACCCATCCATGTCTTCATAGTCATCAATGGCCGTCAGGACTCCCTTGTTGGTGCCGATGATTTCCAGGTTTTCCAGATCAGGTCGCGCCGGGACCAGCTCCTCCATAAATGGCTGAAGCTGCTTCTGGCGAGTCTTCAAGTAGCCGGATCGCTCCCACTGAAAACTGGCGGTAGACTTGGTGGGAAGGCCTTGTAGACCCGTTTCTCTCTTCACAAAGTTGGGCTTGGCGACGTGCTCAAAGGGCGGGGGATAACCTCTCTCGGTTTGCGTCAGCGTCATGTTTAAGCCCGACAGGTCGTCACCGAGCCGTTCGTGCTGCTTCCAGAACTCACTCCCGACGCGATACCCCTTCCCGTAGTTGATGGAGGGCATGGTACGATCGATGAGGTACCGCTCCTCTTGCGTCTGGCGGTAGTTCTCGCTCTGGTTCATGAGAAGCGTGTCGGTGGAGCGCTGCAGGAGTTTGGAGATGTACCCCTGTTGGCGCTTCCGCTCGCGCATCTTGTTCTCCCAGTTGCGGAGGGCGTTGCTCTCGTCCTCTGCAGGTTTGGGCGCCCTCCTCTCTTTCTTCTTCTTCTCGTACTTGATGGAAGGTGATGTTGCGGTCGTCATGTCCAGGTTTATGCCAGGTGGAAGGACCTAGGAAAAAGAAGAGCCACTTTGATAAGAAAAAATGCCTTATGAACTGAAATGCAGGGATTTTTAATTTCAGCCTGAAATTTTTTTTCCAAACAAGATAATCATCAATATTATGATATTTGTATCAAAAAAAATTTCAACACTGTTTAAAATGACGATCACTTAGTGATGAAGTATGAAGTGGAGAAAAGGGGCTAAAACAGTCAACATTACATATATAGAATATAGTTGCAAGTGTACTAGAAATTAATCATACTCATATGATTGTAACAAGGGAATTTAAGTTTTTCTTTGTGTCCAACTCAAAGAAATGTAATTTTGATACGGTATGCATACCATAAGGCATGCATGGACCGTCAGGAAGATTTTGAAACTGGGAATTCAAAGGAATATGGGAGGAATAAACAACACAAAGTGAGTGTTTATCAATGGGGTAAATGCAACACTTCCAAACAACAAACTAACTATACATGACTACACACCTCGTCCTCCTCCCCCCTGGCCACGGCCTCCTGTTTAAAGTCGTCCACAGAGCCCAGGATGGTGTGGGCCAAGATGTCACCTGTCATGTCCAACCCTGGACCACCTGCACAAACATGGAGAAAATTAGAAATCGGTATTGAGACATGTTACTCAATAAGTTTTACCGCTAGCAGTGGAGAGCCTTCACAGAAACCTATGCTGCCCCGATGGCTGACTAAGCTATGGGAGAGAGTGAGTGAGTGAGTGAGCTACTGAAGGTATGTTTCCATACAGTTTGTCGGTTGGTCAGTTATGTTTCAAGAATTTGGTGGGAGGTTCAATTTTAATCTTCTTGGTGTACATAATTTCAACTGCACAGACCAACTCACCAAGGAGGTTTAAATACTTTGAAAACTTGTGTCTCCTTTAAAACCATTTCATATTTGTCATTAAGCATAAAATGATTATTACAAACAAAACTAAATTTAGTGAGCTAGTTAAGTTATGATTAGTAGCTGTATAGTTTTCAGTACTTCCTGGTACAATTTTCTTATTGTTGTCAACTAAAAAGTTTCCTTAAAAACATCCAACAACCAAGGAATATGATTTGCATTAGCCTTTAATAAGTTTTGTTTGAACTAAAGTGATTGACAGTATCGCTATGTCACCTCACCTGCGCCCAGGTAATCGGTGGGTTTGATTGGTGCGTCATAGGGTGCAGGGCGAGCGATCGTGATCTGTCGGAATTTGATCCGAGCGGGATCGTCCGGCCCGCGGAGACGCTTGACCATGATCCGGTTGGACCGGGCGGTGCGCTCAGTCTCAGGGGGAGGTTTGGGCACACGGACCTTTGTCAGGTCTTCTTCCCTGAAATATAGATTATTAGAAGATAGTTTTTTTCAATCAATGTTTTGACTTTGATTTGAAACAATTCAATTGATAGTTATAAATAATTTATGAGGTACAAAAAATTTACTAAATGACTGATACAAAGTTTAACATTAGTTAAACAAAGTGCAGCGTTATTGTAAAATTGTAGCCTGCTGTGATAAATATCAAGGTACATACAAATTCAAGTAAACAATTACATGTACTACTATATTTGTTGGTAAACAAAGGATTTGGGGAATTTTTGTCCCCGATGTTCTGGAATGATATATCTATGATGTCACATACAGCGTTTCTTATTTTTTCATTACTCTTTATTTCTTGAGATAAAAAGTTCTTGCCATTTGCTGTGTCCCCGAATGTAGTCCAAACCCTCATACAGACCCTTCGGTCCGTAGCGACAGCATTGTGACATCTTTTAAAACCACTTTCACATCCAAAAATTAATTCTAACTTGGTCGAAATCATCCGACAAATTTCCCTTAACTTTCTGAACAAAAATTACGTTTTCCCCGATAAGTATGACCTATCAAAAAAGTCAGAATTCAAGTTTATGGAAAGTACGATCAAAATCCATGAAGACAAAATGGCGGACGGGTCTGTATGTTTACGCATTTGTTTGGTAAGAAGTTTTGACCGTAACAGTTGTTAAAAGGGTACAAATAACATCGTCTTGAATCCCTAAGACGCTTTTTTCTCACCTTATCTGTAAGGCCTGGATGTCTTCGCCATTTATGACGTTTTTAGCGGGCCCTTCTTCGTCCTCCATTGTGTTCGATTGTGGGGAGTTTAACTTGTCAGGCGTGCCGTCTCGATTCTTCCGCCTTCCCGAACTCTTGGGCCGGTCTCTCTTTGACGGCCTCACCGCCAGTTTGCTGCTCATTTTTTTGTTCGTCTGTTTATATTGTAACCAAACTGAAGAAATTCTATCCAGAAAACGAGGAAAAGATACGGTCCCGGCGAAAATCTATACCACACCAACTCCCCCCGTAACTATGGCGGCCACTGTACACAAATAGTGACCTTTGACCGAGTAGTACAGAGGGCGCTTTTCAAACATGTTCTGTGTATATGTTAAGTGTTGCGTCACAAACCGTAGAAGCCCCATTGTTTTGTGACATCACAAGTCGTTTTGTAGTGGGATTAATACTTTGTGAAATCATAATACCAGGCTAACGATGACTTGATTGTTGAGGCACACTATCGTTATGACAACCTAGTTCAAACAAATCTGCCGGCAAAAAAAAATATCAAGTTCGGATGATACGGTGCCGCGTGGCCTATGTTGGGAGGCGATCATGGCACAAAACATGATACAACAGTTGAATCTAGCCATGAGACCCCCATGCCTCTACTGCCGCTGCTTTGCGGTAAGACACAACAGACATTGGGCAGATCGACTCGTACAGTGTTTGGTCGGACAAGTAAAGCTTCGGCTGACCCAGTCACATTCGCATGATTCGTCGTACGATACCGTCGTACGATCGCGAAACGATGTCGTTCCTGGGGTTTGTCGTACAAAACTCAGTGTATTTATTTTTTTATTCATTTATCTAGTTGTCGGAAAATAATGTCTTATACGTTAGTCGGTGTCTGGTTATGTCCTACTTCGTACTAGACGGCCTACGTATACGACCAAAATGACCGCGCCCGGCAAGTTGTAATGGCATGGAGTATTGTTCAGAGTTCCGTTTGAAAGTACATCTTTATCATTCGGTGCCTGACTCTGTGCTTTTTGTGTGAAAAATTGCTATTTATCAATTCGAAGATTATAATCAATTCACTCTGCCAATGGCCTGTTTGCTTTGCATTTCTTTATAACGTTACTAGACCTCAAGATATGTTTCCTTTTACCGTAGGGTGGCGCTCTCAGTGACTGGGCAATTCTTTGTGCCATTATGACTTGAACAGCATAAAGCTCTTCTATGGCTAATCGCAGGCTTCCGAGAAAGGTAAACACCACACAGATTCCATGGCAACCGTTACTTGGTGGGGTTTTGACAGTAGAACCCCCTCTTACCGTATACCCGAGACAGTGATCCGCGAGATTTGGGCTAAGTGAATCATAAAGTGGTGTGAAAACTTTCATATTTGAGCTGCTGGCGTCAATGATATGATTAGGGCATTACCAATGCCATGATGGAAGGTAACCCAGATGTCAGCTTGACAGTTCGTCTGCGTTTGTATATACCATATTATGGAGTTGTAGGAACAAAGTTTTAGAATAAACTCAAACCCCTTTGGCTGACCCAAATGCCAGTGGCACGCCGGCAATAACACATTTTGGCATAGCAATTAAATTTAATGGATGACGTCAGCGCGCGCGTTGATTTTTGCCAAACTTCAGGGCAGAAACAAGAATTTTTCTTCCCCTCCGCCGATGGTGCAAGTGTTTATTTCATTTTTTTCGTATTTACGTCCTAAAATTTCTATAAATGCATTTAAGATCGCGTGGTTTTTAATTCGCGGTAGAGAGAAAATTGAGTGTTCGCGGTGGTTTTATGTTCGCCTTTGAAACAAAAGTGGCGCTACAGTCTTACGTGGGCAAAAAGTTTCGCGGTGGATTGAAGTTCGCGCTGAAAGTTCACCGCGAAACCACCGCGAACATTTCTACATTTACAGTATCATTTATGTGCTGGAGCCCAACCTTCTCCTTCTACCGCCTTTTACCTCCCCTGCCTAAGTCAGGTACCAATTTTTACACCTGGGTGGAGTGACTAAAGTCATGTAAAGTGCCTTTCCCAAGGGCACAACATCATGTGGCATATCACGGGATACGAACCCTGGACCCCAGGATTCTGAACTTGCCGTTACGCCAGCACAACGCCACTGCAACCTAGAGACATACATCGCTCCACGCGTTTCTCTTCCATCACGTCGTTGGTTTCTCAGTAACGAAAGGTATCCGCGCGCGGTTTCCTGGTCTTGTTCGAGTGTACAACCAGTCACGGAAAGCCACAGGATTTAGGTGTGAGTGGCTCTAGGATCCGCTGCATTTCGATAAATGGAGAATTAACATCATTATAAAGCTTTCACAGTTGTGGCACTAGCGCCAAAGGTATGATGAAAGCTAACCCAAATGTCGATGACGCCTTTGTATGACGAAATTCTTATCATCTGTTAAACCTTATCCGTTCTGTGTGGTGTCTATAGTTGGAAATGCTGGCTTTCAACGGAAAAACGCGCGGGCTACAAAGAAAGAAAACTACTTAAAGTAAAAGTTAACCTTTAGTACTCTGAAGTAGCCGTTTGGCACCCAATTCCTTATTGGTTACGGAGTTAGGCAGCAGGGAGAAGGTTAAGAAGATGAACTTATACCTCAGTGGGAGTTTCGGAGAAAAGCTTTAGACTGTCTGGTCTACGTGAAGACTGTTACGTGTTGTCAAAGAACTGTTACGTCGACGACTTTGACTTTCCTTTGTTGTTGATAACTCCACCACCCACGGTTTGCGGAGGATCTTCGTTGCGTTACCTATATAAGGCCACGCTGTTTTCATTATATGGATGCCGTCTTTTATCTCGGCACGCAAACGCTGATGCGAGCGTGCGAAAAAATGGGTCAAGAAAGTTGCATTCATGGTGAAATCTAAGTCGTCGAAAGTTGATGAAATGAATGAACACAGAGAACATGGTGTGCCAAATAATAGATTTTTTTTATTTCTGGCAAGGAATACGTTGACGACAAAATCAGTACGTTTTTTGATAGAGAAAGATGTATCATAAGACGTTAGTATCCGTTTTCTAATATTATTTCGCAATTTACAGCACATATTTGCTCATGTTGCAGCTTCTTTGTATGATTTACATCATCGTCGATGTCATCCATATAACCAAGTCAGCTTTGCCTGAACGCTACTCTATGTCGGGCAGCTGACAGCCTATGAGCTTTTCGAAAAATCGTCCACATCGTTCTTTGGAAAATTCGTGCGATCCATGACGTTACCAAAGCAGGGAAGCTGGCCAAGGCGACAGCGCGCCGTCTGTGGTAAATAGCCAATCATCATCCGTCTGTAGCGCATCTAATACTTTCACTCTCAAATAATCGAAGATGATTGACAGCGACAAAGCCGAACTTAAGGAATGAGAGGCGAACAAACTAAGCACACTAGGAGGAAGTTGTGAGGGTTTGTGTGAGTGTTTGACAATATGGGATAAAAGATGCTTACGTGTGTTTCTTTATGAGCCGCAGCAAAGACCACTTTCTCTGCGTCACATGGATTTGTTAGGATTTAGATTAATCTGTAGCAGCGTTTTTGTCTAACGAGTCCCCCAGACATTAAAGCTGCTCTACCCGGTGTTACGGCTTAACTAAATATCACCTTTCTTTATCAACCGCCAACAAATCCGGCTGCTTAAACCGTGGCTTGTTGAAAACTGGGGAGTGAAATGTTACTGATTACTCGGAAGCTGTTCAAAGAGAGCTTTCTTCATACCCAAAGTTTCAAAGTCTTCCTCTTCCTAACCTTTTGTTAACACCAGCTTATATAAGCAAGAGCCGACCTGTTCTCTCAGTTGAGAGTTTTGTACTACAACTGTGGGAAAAGCAAGTGTCTTTTGCAGCGATAACTAAGAGAATTTTTTTACTTACTGCCAACAAATGTTTTCCAACTGTCTATGTTTGCTGCTCGTCTGTATCTACCTTGTTGGAGGAACCACTGCGATTACTGTGACTGGGGTAAGTGTTTTTATTTTTTTTATTTTAAATTTCGGGGTACAATGATATCTTGTTAAAACTAGAACTTGTCGTCTGCTGTTCGCGCTCCCGTGATTTTAGACTGGGCCTTTGTTTCTGCTTTCATGAAAGTATTTTTATGAAAAAAGTCATGAAAATCATACTGCTTGTAAGAATAGATTCACTCACTTCTGAGTCAATCATAACTTGCTATTGTCGTAAGAGGTAAAGGTAAAAATAGTCCTATATAGTCATTTTGAGGCCGCACCTTGATCACTTTTGGCGCAGCTACATTCATAGTAGGCCGTCGTTCGTTTTCGATGCCTTAGAATTTTCAAGCTGTGACAGAACCAATCGCTGACAAGAATCTAAGACAGCCTTTTCTTCAGTAACAATATACAGATAGGTTCTCTACGACACATGCACGACTATCCTAAGAATGCGATTTTGTCTGCGATTGTACGATGGAAGTGATCGGGCCCTTTGTTTACAGCATGACTGAAAACGAAAGAAGCAAATTTCAGGAAATCATATAACGCTTTGTTTCCACTTTATGTGAGGAGAACATTTATAGTGATAGGCAAGATGGTTAATGCAACGGTTAGTTAGTTAATTAGATTCCTTCCCATACCAGATGGTGCATAGGGCGGCGCCCATCTCCGTTTCAATAGCCCTTGGGCCACACACCTTTGTACAATCACTGCAGCAGGGGGCTTGTCCACTGGAAGTGGAGTGTGTTCAACTAATATACTATTTTCCCAATTCCCAAAATAAATCTAAGCAGAGAAAGCAGTATGTAGCATTTTTAAAGTCTTTGGTATGTCTCGGCCGGGGATCGAACTCACGACCTACCGAATCCATGCCGAACGCTTCGCCTACTTCGCTATTGCACCGCGAATACATTACCTAATTATGCTTTGGTCCCATTTCCAATCCTGTGCCCGCCCGGCCGTTTACGAAAACGATAGATAAAAAATGTATGTCAAGAAAATACGCAATAAATGGTTAGGAGTAATTTTTTAACGTTTTGTGTCTTTTGTTGTCTTTTATATCATATTTTTCGTTCCCACAAGCTGCCCATCCGGGCCCCGGATCGGAAATGGAACCAAAGCATTAATGTTTGCTGATTTTCGTATTTCTGTACCAGGCATGTACATCTGATGAAGACTGTATCGCGGCTCGTGGCGGAGGGTGTTGTGTAAGATGGAACCCGGGATCAGCAGTGTTTGTAAGTACACAACTTATGTGGTTTAATCTTGAACCATCCTGCCAGTATATGTAGTATAATGTACAGTAACACATATTACGGGTCTTTGGTGCCAACACTGTAACAAGTGTAATATATTAGGCTTTAAGATACCAACATACCTTTCTGTAACATTGATATATATTGTGAATAAATCTGTTTTTTACAAAAAATTATTTAAAAAAATTTAAAAAAGTACACAACCTCCTTACATCTCGTTAAAGTCCGTCACACATGTACCCGACCATGGCCTGCCGACCTTCTCCGAACCATAGAACTATTGGGAGTTTGTTGTAAGCAAGGGGAGTTGGTCGTTTAGGTTGCTGACTAGTCTTTAAAACTTGTCTGGGCCAACCGACTGTGCATTTTGAAATTAAATCCAATATCGGGAAAGCCATATCTGCTTGGATGCTATCAAAGAATTTAAGTATGGTGGGTTTCGATCAGGCTACTCCCAATCCAGCTCCCACTCCCCAAATAACCAACCTTGGCACAACCGTTGAAAGATAATTGGGCGTCCACAAATTTGGCAATAGTCTGTAATTGAGCACTAGACGATTTCCATCCGATGTCTTCTAGAATATCTCAATGATTTTTTTAAGTGATCCCCCAGTTCTTCTTATGATCTTTCGAAGGTGTTTCACTGATCTTAATGGCCGATGATTTCTAGTCGCTTTGACTTTCACCTATCAATAACGTTTACTACATTTTTTGTCATTCTCTGTATCTACCCTTGAAATTGTAATGATGACGCTTACAAACTCAAGTTCTTAAGCTTGTGTGCGTTGTCACTGTTTTCTTTTGTTTTTGCTTGACTAATAAAACAAATTAGCACAATTACAAAAGTTCATCAGTCTTTGTTTACGACATTTATTTATTCATTCATTCAATCATTCATTCATTCATTTACAAATCTTTCCTACTGCAGGTATGTAAGGACATGGGTCAGGAAAACAATCAGTGCCATATTTCCGGTAACATCCTGCCGTACCCGTTCCCGGGGAAGCGGGTGTACTGGCGCTGTCCCTGCGGGGAGGGGCTCACGTGCGCCCGAGCGGACGCAGAATCAGGGTACGGTAACAACTCTGCGCAAAATAGCAGCTCCTGCTCCTGCTCAGTAACATTGTTTGATTTCATAATTTTGACTGCTAAAATATCCATTTTTTGGTGTGTCAACGTGTAAGCATATAATTATATCACAACGTACCTTTTTGCCAAATTTCATCCCATTCGATGAAAAAATGAACTTGGTATTTTGTACTCTATGGAAAAAAACGCTGCAAATGGTGCATGGGGGAAACTACTCTGGACTGGGACCGAACGCCATTTCCTGCCACCTTTCTGGGACTTTTCTTGCACCTTTGACCTAACTTCCTATGGCGTCGACCTACCTTGCATTCAAATGTCAATTGCTGAAATGTAGCACCACTTCCCATAGACACACACCACTACGCACAAACAAACACACCAACTGACTACAAACCTCCGTATTCAAAGAGGTAACAATACTTATCTTAACGAATGTAACAATTTTTTAATCATTATTTCTATCATTTTGATAGTGGCGGAACCTGCCAGTCTGTATCCAAGCGAAGTGTGGTTTACACGGAGAGAAAGCGGTGGCCGTTGGTGGAGAAGCGTCTACTGGAACAGCGGACGGCGTTAGGACATCCGCAGCAGCCGCGTTCTTCAGAATGCAAATGATCGTACCGTCAATACAGCCCCAATGGCTACAAAATGTTACAAAAAAGTGTGACCGAAAAATTAATAGAATACGAAAATGACAATGGGACAATAAGATGGTATTTAAGAGAATAAACATGGAATTATGCCGAAATATATTGCGGCATCAGAGGAAATATGAAGTTATGAAGTATGTATGGAACGCTTCATAAACATCTGTATGATATGGAATAAAAAAAGGTAACGGAATGTGTTATGTTACCTACAAATACCGCTGCATGGCAGAAAAGAAATGTTTTAAAAATGTGACAGAAAATAAAGATACCGAATCAGCAATGATGATACGTTTTTGATTGTTGTATTTCTAATGCTTTGTTTGTATACTTAGGGCAGTAAAACATACGCGGCAGGCTACAGCCTGCCACAAAAAATAAAGATCATAGCAGGTCCAGGTCAAAAGACACAAAAACTTGAAGTTCTGCTGCAGTACCAATTACAGCCAGCAGAGGGTGCAAAGTCGACCTTGACCTTTGTCTTCCCAAGACGTACCCACGTACCAAATGTCATCACAATCCATCTAGTGGTTCTGAACTTATGCTGGCTAACAAATATCCGGAAACACAAACAGACAGACACGCAGACTAACTCAAAACAATTCTTCCATTTTTCAAGGGGATGATAAAAGATCTTCTAAAAACCAAACACGCAATGGAAATGTACTACCAATAGCATATATCATTATATAGACAGTAATTGGACTACTGCTGTTACTGCAGGTGTACCATCCGACGTCATTTAAATGAATTCGAAGTCCTACAGTTCCAGGAAAGGTCGCTAGGGGGCCCAAATCAACACCACTCATTCCCCAACCCGAAAAGCTATCTGTCACTCGTGACCATCTCGCCTGCAAATGAAACCCTGGCAAATATTCTCCCTGTAGCCGGCGTAGTTGGTCTGGTAGAGACTATCCTAACCCCCCGATGAAACACTCTGCTTGGAGAGTAACTTTTGGCAATATCCTGCAACTACCAGAGTCTGGTAGCGAATATTGCTACATTACGGAAATACAATCCTTCGCGGAAAGATGGTTAGAGTATTGTCGTCTTGGTTATACACCACCAGCTGTCCATCCGGTCCCAGGGCAATACCGCTGGGGGATGTGACGTTTGCCACAGTTAGGACAAACTCCCCTCGGCTGGTGAACATGTCTACCCGGTGTTTGTCTTGGTTCGCCACGATGATGTGACCCGCGGGGTCCACTAGAATGCCGTGGGGTTGACAGAGTTGACATTTACCACTTTCGAAGCGGTTAAACGTTGACAGCGACCGTCCGAACAGATCGTACGCCCGGACGCTGCTATGATGGTCCATGACGAGGATGCGTCCTGATTCGTCGTCTGACGCGACGAACCAGAGGAGCACATTATGGCCACCACTGAAAGCTTAATGCAACGAACCGTTCGGGTGGAAAACTAACATGTTCGGCGTCGCTGTCACGATGATTTTGTTGTCGCGCACGTTAAAGGCAATGCTGGGATGCAATTTTCGTCTTTTGTAGACATTGACACCGAATGTGGTCACTGGCTGGCCGTCACGACTGTACTGAACTACATGCACGTCAGAACTAGAAATGTCTGGCCGGCCAACCACCCACAGATGACCATCGCCGTCGAGGGCAACGTCTGTAGCGCTCATCACCTTTCTCTCTTTTCCCGGCACTACTGTCGGGAACAGTCTGAGATAGCATCCCATCATGTTGAAGACTTGGATTCGAGCGTTGAACAAATCAGCTACAAATATTTCATTGCCAGCAGATACGGCCACTCCGCGGTTACCTTTAAATGCTCCGGGGTCTGATCCAAACTTACCAATGGTAATCTCCGATGTCATGTTATGACCACTGCATCCTGCAAACAAAATAAAAACTAATGACAAGATGTTAAAACATACGACAATATGCATCACTCGAAATTATTCCTTAGCAGACATCAGAGAAAAAACACTCTTGTGAAAATAACTCTTATGAAAAGGTGTGCCGGGATGCTTTATTGGATAAGTTGCTTTGTACATGATTATGGTGACATCACATACCCAACGCAAGATTAAGCTGGTGAAAGCAATTCTAGTGTCTACATGTAAAGTGTAAATTGATGTGTAACACTTTCGCAAACATAGCAACTGAACAAAGAAGTACCCGGTAGTACCGTGTGGGCTTTTGGGGGTTGCTGGAAGTGTTACATCTCGTGGTTTGTCGGAGGTTGATGGCAGTGTAACACCCTGTGAGATGGTGGTGGTTGATGTCAATATGGCACCTTTTGTGTCGTTGGGGGTTGATAGCAGTGTGGCACCAGGCGAGGTTTTGTAGATTGGAGGCTCTGTCGGTTCCCCTTTCTCCGAAAACCCATTGGTAGATCCAGCCTGTGAAAATGTATAAATAGAGTTATTGTCCCTTTTTGAACTCTATTCAACTTTTCTCCTTTTAGCAAAACACGACACTCATCACAATAATGGCAAAAGGCCCCATGTCAAAGTGCTGTGTTTATGAAAGTTAGATATCCAGATATTACAATACTTAGATATGTTTCAGTCTCTAAAACTGTATAAGATTCGGAGATTACTTCCGGATGTTTCTAGTGACATCCATCACTCTTCTTCAGTGTCACTAGAATGAATTGACAGAACCGGAATAAATACTAGAACATCTAACTGGAAAAAACTGGTTAAAAATATCACAAAGCGGTGTACATGTATTCACGATTTCTATATCTTGCAGCTAGCGGTAGACCCGAAAGGAAAAAGGAACTCCTACGTTTAGAACATCCCCCATGCCAGCGCTGAGGTTCATGCCGCCAAGCATCCCGATGATGAAGGCCGCCAGGATGGCAGCTGCTATCGCGGTAACGCACATCTGGCGATGCCCACACCCTGAAAATGAAACATCATAGCATGTTTAAATCCCCGTCACAATAAAGGTGAACAAAAATGCATACAAGCAGTATCTAACATTTACAAGGGACAGCAGTTTGACGAAAAAAAACACTACTGTGATCGTTCCACCCTCTTCAAACTTGGCTACATAGGGGCGGGGCTGCTCCTTGCGCAAACAAAGTCGAATTTTGAAGACAAACAGACTCTTGTATTTTTTGGGGGGGGGGCGTGGGATCGATAACACATCAAGACCCTTGAGGCACAACGTAAAGGCTGAACAAAAGTCACATCAGTCACATTTTGTTTGAGTTCATTCTATTGAAACTGCAACACAGCAATACACAGGTCATCCAGGCAGTGTTGCTGATGTCGGGTGCCATCTAACATACAGTAGAGCATTCACATATAAAATAACGCCATACATCAAACATTCATAATATGACAAAGAGTAAATCAAACAATGTCTAATTCACATGTAAGCCTAGTCTTCACAATGAGTAAATAAACGTAGACTAATCACTGTGCCTAGGCCTAGGGCCTGGCAGCCTTACCGCAGGATCGATGTTGGCGAGCGTTTGGCACCGGATTCGGATGTGGGGGGACATTTCTGTCGTACATTGGATTTCGATGAAGCTTCCTCGGAGAATGTCGTATATCGTGCACGCTACTGTCTTCAGCAACAGAGGCTGGACTGTTAGCTTCGTTCCTGGACGTGTCACGTCTTGCCACGTTGTCATGTCCAGTACTTGAAGACGTTTCTGCTCTGTGAACTTCGGGAAACCTTAGCCCCGTGTTATCCTGGCAAGCGGACGAGCTGCAGTGAGTTGAGTAGGTTGGATTCGGAAAGGCGTGCGCAACAGCGTATGGTTTCATATCGTCGTCTTGGATAGCGACATCGCCTGTATGTACGTCCTTCGATGTAGCTGCATGTGTAGAGGGTAGGTCGCTGCTATTGTTAGTATCTCCCTGGTACCTTACAGTATATGGTTGGATGTCAACATCACCAGAGATGTTAAATGCTTTTTGTAGGTTCTCATCATCCGCATGGCATGGGTTATATTCACCACGATCATTTTCCTCCATTAGAACAGCATTTGGTTGAATATCATCATCATCTAGGATGCTATCGATTACTTGTCCGCTTTCTGCCACAGAACCGGCTGTTGTGGGTAGGCCATGGTCCTCCCTATCCTCATCTTCATCATCATCATCAGCAGCAGCAGCATCTTTCTCATCATGAGCATCTTCATGATGCCCATAAGCATCTGGATGGATGTAGTGATGATCATCATCTGGGATGCTATCGGTTACTAGTCCGCTTTCTGCTACAGAACCGAGTATGGGTATGTCATGGTCCTCCCTATCTTTCTCCTCCTCTTCCTCGGCAGCAACAGCGGCATCAACATCTTCACATCCCCGATACCCATCAGCCTCTGGACGGATGTAGTGATTATCATCAGCTGTTTCGGGGGAGGATCTAACCGACGTGTTTGGCTCCCGGCTCGGACCAGTCCCCTGTTCGTCTTGCGGACATTGCAAGTTGGGAATCAGACTTGTATTCTGCGGGTACATCGGGTTTGGGTCAACTATATCTTGGTTGGCTCTCGGTTTGGGGTTTACTTTGTTTGGCGGGTACAGCGGATTTTCGTCCTGTTTGTCTTGTGGACGAATCGGATTTCGGGCCAGGGTGTTTTGCTGGTACATCGGATTAGGGTTCACCGTGGGACCTCCATTGACATGATATCATAGTTCACAGTGTTTTGTGGGTAGACAGTGCCAGGGTCTGTTGTCTTTATATCGCGCTTTGAATTTGGCTGAAGCCTGTTAGGGATGTCATGCATGTCATTGTCATCCATGACAGGAGCTGCTTATTGAATTTTTTTTTTTTTTTTTTTTGGTTCTTCGTTTCTTTGGTTGGTTGGTTGGTTGGTTGGTTGGTTGGTTGGTTGTTCGGTTGGTTGGTTGGTTGGTTGGTTGGTTGGTTGGTTGGTTGGTTGGCCAGTCTGTTTACAGAAATGGCTCTTAAGTCTGACTGCTCTGTGAACTCGGCACCGAGAATCCTTTGCTGGCGATGTATGATTAAATCTGGTTCTTGGGTGCTACTATTCCACGGCGCCTGTAGCCAGCATAAGACAAAAGAGAGGTTGTATCTGTTGCCACGCCAGATTGATGTTCTACCCAGCTTTTTGATTCACCTGTTTGGAAAATTTAATGTCCAGTTATGTACCTATGTGCTTCTCTATCTATCCTTTTATCTATATATGTTGGTAAAAATCGGGTGGTTCATGTGAGAAACAATATAATGAGCCGCATCAGATGAGATCTTACATATGCAACATCATAGGCAGAAAAACAAAATCCAATTTTGGCTACGTCAAAGAACACGCGTGTAAGTGTCTGGGACTTCGCAATTCTAATCAACGTAATGTTTGCAGTACTTATTGTCTGAGCAGGGCTTCGTGCTTACGTGTGCTTTGCATCGGTTATTTCCATAAATGATCATCTTTAGGGGGAATATTATTCTAAATAACTAGACTTATGATATCATTATTCTTCTGGATATTTCTTCACACCAGTAGATATCACTAGACACAATCATATGATCATGTTGTATCTCTTTAGATTACTGTGTCCAGAATCAGATACAGCAGTTCATTTCATCTTCATAAAATGTGGCTTTACGCCCGATAAGATATCAAACGAAGTAAAGAAGCAGAAGATTTGTATTTACGACTCGACTTGAGGTGGTTCGTAGCTGATGTAGAGTCCTGGTCGCATTCAGAATTAGTCTCAGCTGCACCGTCAAGAAAAAAACTAACGAGAAACAACTGCAGATCCGGGTTTCCCGTTGAATCTCATAAATTTCGTTTTAACGCTGCCTGAGGGCTGCCGGGTGGAGCTCGATTTTAAATTAATGAGCTGCTTTAAGGTTTGAACTGTGCATCCGCAGTGTGATGCATTGTGGGTAGGTCAAAGTTGAAGGCCCCTGACACAGAAGGAAAGGAAAGGATCTCGAACCAGTTTAGCTCAAATGAACTCAGTGAACAGATGAGCTGCTCTTCCACTGGTCGTGACAGAGAAGACAGACGCTATGTAATGTACAGTATTTACAGGTTCATTGTACTGGGGAAATTGCCCTAGCTCCTTTCGACAAGCACAATGATCAGTGGACCACGGCTTAACGACCCGTCCTAAGGACTGCGACCTTTAACGGAAGCGTGCATGTCGAACCCGGGGCTTCTAGTTCCAGAGGCAAGACCGCTAACCACTGGACTACGCACGCTACGCAGAACAGAAACAAAACAAGTCAGTGCATGGTGTTGTCCAGCAAGACACCGTGGGTACAGGAAATTATTAGATATAAAGATCTTCTTTACATAACAAAAGTCGTAGAAAAAGTCACAACTTAAAGCTTTAGATAAAGTTCCCCATTTATCCCGATGCCTCCTCAGCTTCGCCTCCGAGAGGCAATGAGATGTTTGTCTTCTTCTTCTCCAACTCACTATCAACCAAACAAAAACAGTAAAGTATGTAAGCAGTTAATATATTCATTGTTTGGTATACCATGTTCTGTGTGTTAAGTCACCTGGTCAACCTTTCCGACCGTTTAGATTTTATGATGAGAGAAACGCTTTTCTTGCCCAACTTCTATTTTCGCACGCTCGCATCAGTATCGGGGTGCCAAGAACATGTGATATATACAGTCAAATCAATATGGCGGAGAAACTATAATCCTGCCCACATTTCCGGTCTTTACTATGACGCAGACGGGTCCAGAGACCACATCATCGTCATGCAATCGTCAAAGGCTTTAAAAAAACTTCTAACATGTAAAGTCGAAATCGTTAAATATCGGATTGTCTCTCCTGACATCATCCGTCCGACTTTCCATCGAAAGAATCCTCAAGGATAATCTTGTCAAAGACAAAGCTTAAGTTTAGACGCACCAACTTTCAGCGTGATATACGTTTATCATACGTGTAGCATTGTCGTGGGTATAAGGCACTTATTACTTACATGAATACATACACACGCACATGAAAGAAATGTTAAGATCTTAAAGTTAGCCTACGTGGTACAGACGCACTCTATAAGAAGCCAACTATAAGAAAAGACGTACAAATTCGTCCGGAAATGGACGCCTTTCGCACAGTGCATACGTGTGGGTGTAATGCTCTAATTGCTTACTTACATAAATACATACACTCGCACATAAAAGAAATGTTAAGATCTTAAAGTTAGCCTACGTGGTACAGACGCACTCTATAAGAAGCCAACTATAAGAAAAGACGTACAAATTTGTCCGGAAATGGACGCCTTTCGCACAGTGCATACGTGTGGGTGTAACGTTCTAATTGCTTAGTTACATAAATACATACACACGCACATAAAGGAAATGTTAAGTTCTGAAAGTTGGTCTACGTGGTACAGACGCACTCTTTAAGAAGCCTACTATAAGAAAAGACGTCCACAAGAAAAAAGTATGTTTCGAAGGTGTTGACCTTTATAGAACGTTTATCCTTCACGTTAGGGCCGAGGTGAAAACGTGGTGTTTCTGGTTACTGATGAACAAAAAAGAATTCTAGGTAATCTTCACAACTTTCTTACAGACTGTCTGTTTTCTTTCAAAAGAACACGGCTTTGAGCGGTTGATGTAAGGATGTGCAGTAAATATTGTAAGTTCTTCTTTGTTCATTATACTTGTACTTGTACAATGTATATCTTCATAATCAAAATATGATGTTGAAAATACCCTAAAAAAGTGTTCTGAAGCATTTGATTTGTACATTTACTTATTGGATCAGTTCAGCCATAAATCAAAAGAAAAGAGAGTGAGAGACAAATATCCCTACCTACCGACTTAATTTTTTCCAGGACCATAACCAAAAACACAACTTATTTTTCCTAGGTCCTATATCAGACCAAAGACATTGCAAATAGAAAAGACATACGCCCACCCAAGGAGGTTTCAATCAGATTCAAACCTCCTTGGTCCATCGCAGGAAATCTCAGGATCGATGCACAGTCGTAATTCATTGATGGGTAAAAGTTCAAACAAAGGATGGACCCCCTCCCACGGAAATGTCGCCTTAAATACGGCAGCTGCCAAGGTGCCTTCAAAGTTGTTGTAAAGCACCAAGTCGTGACAGCAGTTTAATACCCACTTTGCAGAGGTTTCTGTGGTCGGTCTTTGCGGATCGTCGTGCCGAGAATGCTTCGCTGTGGTCTGGTGGTGATTTTCCTCGTTGGGCTGCCTTTGAATTTTCTACGGTGCGAGGCTGGTATGGCCATCGTAGGGGTAAGTTGTGCGAATTTTGGTCATTCGTTTAGTTTCAACAACGAAAAAATTTGTGCGGATGGAACTCAATCCTTAGTAAGATCGAGTTCTAAGAAGATATCATCGTCAATGAAAGGAACGTTTAAGAAACCACCACACTTATCAAAAAGAGTAGAAACACTTCCCTGTGTTCATTGATCAAAACCTTACAGTCTGGTCTCTTGTAAAGGCGATAGTCAACTATTAAATCAGTCCTTCCACAAATGAGGTAAATCTAGATCAATAGATACTAGTACTCAGCTAGCTGCGACAGGAACAAAATGGCAGTGCGTTCGCGGGTTCGCCTTGGTGCTGAAATGAAGGTCCCTAACCCCTGCAGTAGAGGCCGTCCCAATGTTCGTATGGCACTGTTTTGTTTTGTTGTTGTTTGTTTCGCATAACCGGTAATTACCCATTGGCGTGATACACCAGTTCTGTACAGTAAGTACAAGTTGCGTGAGACCAGCGGGTTGTAAGGTTTGATCCACTCACACCGGGAAGGCCCCTCACTTTTTTCAATAAGTGTTGTGGGATCCTAATAATGCTCAAGGTGTGGCTCTCCTCAAACACGGCACCACCGACTTTATGTCCCATCCGGAAGGACGTCCCTAACCGAAGCTAGGTACTCATTTTCTCCTAATTAATCGAGTGAGGGAGAAGATGCCTTTCCCAAGACCACAACATCGGGGTCTGCCAGCTAGGGACTCGAACCAAGAACCTCTAGATTCGAAGTCAACAACCCGTAACCCCAAAACTACCACACCGCTGATATGCTTCTGACTGTTCTGTCCAGGTGTGCACCAGTGATGAAGACTGTATCGCTGCCCGCGGAGGGGGATGCTGTGTGAAGTGGAACCCAGGTTCAGCCATACGCGTAAGTCTACACATTAAGGTCCAATCTTTCCCACACCTCTATGTGTATAGGGGCGGCGCCCATCTCCATTTATAGCCCTTGGGCCACACAGCAGTGTGACCACTACAGATTGGTAGTAGTGTGTGTTCAATGTCCATTCTCTTGCACATAAATGTTGAGTGACGAGGAGAAGTGGCGCGTACCTAAACCCCGGAGCTGTTCTGGACCTATTCCTAACCTTTAGGTTCAAGTCCAAAAAAAACTAAACATCTGGAAACAAGTCCGGACTTGAAAAAAAAATCTCTCGCTTTGACACTCCTTTTTTATTTAAACCATCTTAAAGCTTCCTTAGATCGTGAAATTTGTGTTTATAACTGAACTACTGCAATAATTACTGACTGTATATAATTCCACATATTACAGTTTTCAAATTGCATGTAAAATATATGCCAATATGCAATTTTACATGAAACAGGAAACAAATATTCGTAGCACACATATTCCATTGGTTCAAGTCCGGACTTTCGAGTCCGAACCTGAACCTAAACCTCTGGACTCGAGTCCGAACCTAAACCTAAACTCGGGTTTAGGTACGCACCACTAAAGAGGGGAGAAAGTAGTATGTGCCATTTCTGATAAGTCTGTGGTATGACTCCCACGACCCTCTGAAGATAAAACGAACACGAGGCCAATATCTAAAAATTGTTAGTATAGATATAAAATTGATGTTCCACTCGGAGTGAAAAACATTTCTTCTTCTCTTGTCCTTTTTTTACCGACAATCTTGCAACTGTGTCTTGGTGAATGTTACAAACCGTTATACTTCAACTATCGATCAATATATTTGTTCGTTTGTTTGTTTGTTTATTTGTCCTTGTGTGTGTCCACATTTGAATGGTATCTTTCTGTAGAGAACAGAATTCACTTCTCTTTTTGTCGTTACCTTTGCCAAGTGCGGATGTTACATACTTTTCGTATCATTTTTAATTGAAAGAAATCACATGAAAATTAATCATCTTCTCCGCAGGTGTGTAAGGACATGGGTAGCAAAGGTGACGCCTGTCACGTGTCAGGTAACGTCCTGCCGTACCCGTTCCCCGGTAACCGGGTCTACTGGCGCTGCCCTTGTCGGGAGGGACTGACGTGTAAGGCCGACGGGGAGGCAAGGTAGGTCCGGTGTGGATCCAAATTTCTACTCCGCCAGGGACCTGCTAGGGATTTGAACCTGCTGTTGATTGTACGCTAGATAACTATTACGGGAATATCCTCCTTGATTTTATAAAAGATAAGTTTCCTAGTTTTCGTTATCTAGATAACTTAGAATTTTTTTTTATTCCTTATGAAGCTAGACAAGCCATATCTCATGAACCCTGTATGCTTATTCAATTACAACTGCCTTAAGAAGCGAGAAGAAATTGAACATGTACATAGCGGTATTAATTAGTACTTAGATGTAGTTAGATATCAAATTTCTGTTACCACTGTAACTATTCTTCTGCTTGTCACCATGACCTGTACTTAGCTCATCAGAGCATAAACGTGCAATAAAGGTCTTTCATTCATTCATTCATTCATTCTGAGCAAAAACCTTGACGTCTTGTCATGAAAGAATGAAAAGGCTGCCTTTAGCTAGTGAATATATCTGCCTGTCTATCTAACGCCATGTATGCTTGTTCTTCCAGACTATGTCTATTTGTTTTTCAATATTCTCAAATTCATATGATTTTTTTCGACGTTACAGAGAGGGTATTTGCGGAGTTGGCAACGCAAAACGGGGCGGACTGTGGAAACGACCCGCCCAACAGGCCGGGATGTTCGACCGACTCTCCGCTCTGATGACTGAGGTGATTGAAGACTACATGGACAACTAGAACATCCCTTTTTACCACTGAGGCCACACTGTCTTGATTATAGCAGTGGAGACTATAGAAGGGCGTTTTGCTTGTTACTGTAAATGCAGAAATGATCGCGGGGATTTGATTTCACGGTTGGGAGAAATTGAAGTGTTTGCAGTTGTTTTAAGTTCACGTTTGAAACAATAGTAGCGCTACAATCACACAATGGAACTGATTTTGTGGTGGTTTTAAGTTCGCGGTAAAGAATTCACTGCGAAAACGGCGAACATACACCACTGTGAACATTTCTACATTTACAGTATTATATATACTATGAAGGGCTAGTATATACAATAACAAGCAAAAAGGCCCTTCTGTAGACGCCACGGCTATCTTGATTATATGGATGACATCCTCTGGGCGACACAAAACTGATGCGAGCGTGTGAAGAAAAAAGTCGAGCCAAAAGAAAAGGTTGTCTTCATTGATAAATCTAAGTGGTCAGGAATGTTTCACAAATGACTGAACAGTCAGGACACGGTATACCAAACAATACGGTCGTCACTTTTTGTCCTTTCACATCTTCTACTTTGACTTTGGAAAACTTTTTTCATTGGTATCCATTTTCCGATATATCTATATATCTACATATCTATATATCTACATATCTATAGTTGTATCTATGTAGCTATATCTATAAACATCTATAAATCTATACATCTTTACAGAAGAAGAAGACGAACTTTATTGCTCGACAATTGTAGCTGGTACAATGTATGGCAACTTACTTACATGAGAATTAAACTATTGCTAATTGTTGACAGATATAGAAAACTAATATAATCTATGACTAACAGTGAAATAGTCTATAGAGTAGTGTACATGCTAACGCTCTAGAATACAATATGTTGGTATGAATTCGATTTAAGGGAAACATGTGTTCATTTTGCAGCTTCTGTGTACTATTATAGAATAATGTACATGGCTTCAGTCCGGTTGCCTTAAACCTACTAATGGAAACATGTATCAAAAAGAGTAAAGAACAATGTCCTTCTACACCTATTTTCGTCTTGACGCTTTCTTCTACTTCTGCCTGAAGGCCGGGTAAACCTATTTCAAAAGGCTTTTTCCGAGAAAAGCGGGAAAGTGACTTTGATATTCTTCAAGGGGATCATGCAACCGTGTGAAGTATAATGGCACGATTTCGTAGCCCCGCCAACCTCCATCAAAATGTAGATATGCAAATATTTGACGGACATGCAGCCACCCTCTCATTGGTCGAACTGCTACATGCAACGCTTTCATTGGTTGAACTGCTATTTGTGATTGACAGTCAGGATCACCAGTGTGTTGGTGTCTACAAGTGTAGACACCGCGTGTGGTAAACACAGAAAATCTTCTTAAGTTTTTACATCTCAAACCTCACAAACCAGCTACCGCAGTCTTCTTCAAACGCTATAAGAAGGAGCCCGAAATTCTGAAGTAAAGACTCCAATGTTGACAAACACGTAAATGGTATAGCTACTCAACGCGGATTAAATAGAATTACTTAGCTAAAGTCGGTAATATTTTCTCTATCATTTAAAGCGACATTTCTATTCTTCCTTTCTTCAGGAGGTTTTAAGCTCGGAGGGGGGGATTTGAACGGACAAAACGTGAGTGTAAATGTGACCACAATGCGGTCAGCCGCACTACACTAGCGTTGAAATGTTACTGGTTAAATGTCGTGGTGTCGGCTCGATGGTCGAGCGGCTAGGCTAGCTGACAGGAGATCGAGAGGTCAAGGGTTCGATTCCTGCCATTTCCGGCAAGAAGGTGTGTCCCTGGGTAAGGAACCAAGTACTTTTGATATCATATTGCCAGTCCGTAGTTGGCATAAAGACAAACACAAAACCACAAGATCTAACACCATGTAAGTTTATTTTTCTATTTCTGACATCCAGCAATGAAAATCAATAATTTCCAGTATGAATAAAAACTTCCCAGTTGATTACATTGCAGCGAAATGTGCCAGGTGACACTTCGCAATATCTGCCTTTAAAAATTGATCTTCTCATCAATCATGAGGAAACGTATCGACGTCCAGCTCGCTTGTCTCATTTGGACTCTGAGTTTGACTCTGACGACGCGGCTGTAAAGATACAGAAAAACATTTCAGTGTAATTATTTCAGGATCCGGGTTGTTGCTGTCATATACACATTTGTACACCTAACTATGTTTGTGGAAAAATGTATATATGAAAATCACAAAGGTTCAAACAAACATGTTGTTAAAAAAATCAGAATCTATAGACTAGTTAGAATAATGGAAAGAGATAACTGATCTCTAAAGCGTGACTAAAACGCCGTCTCGACATGTCGCGTTACTGTACATGTCACTACCAAGTACTCTCCAAGCAGGGAGACAAAGACAGAAAGATATATAGAGGGAGGGAGACAGAAATTAAGAAAAGAAGAGTGAGACATAGGACAGATAAACAGACAAAGGAGGGAGAGGGTGTGTGTGTGTGTGTGTGTGTGTGAGAGAGAGAGAGAGAGAGAGAGAGAGAGAGAAAGAGAGAGAGAGAGAAAGAGAGAGTTGTGTGTGTGTGTGTGTGTGTGTGTGTGAGGGAGAAAGAGAGAGAGAGAGAGAGAGAGGGAAAGAAAGTGTTAGAGAGAGAGAGAGAGAGAGCTAGAGAGAGAGGGGGAGAGAAATTCGTGTGAAGATAGAAGGACAGTCACAACAGCGTCAAGCTTGCGAAGGTTCTGAGGCGTCACCAGAGCCATGGATTCCATAGAGAGGTCCCGGGTTGTCGCCCTTGCCCTCAAGCTCGGCGACGTCACCGGAGTCAATCTCATCAGGAACTTCGGTGGCGTCTCCGGCCCTGTCTTCTTCTTCTGTGGCATCCCCGAGGTCGACGTCACGACTCCCACGGCCAGGATCCGACCAATCGCCAAGATCCCTGCGCCCGTAACTCCGCACACCGAATCTTCCACGGTTTCCACCTAATGCCCTACCGCCCTGAGCAGGAACGGCCGCCATGACGGCCACCGCGATTACCAAAACAAGCAGGATTCTCACGCACATCCCAAATGGCGCAACCTGTGGAAAATAATCAGCGTTAAACAACATTTTTTCTTATCATTATTATTTTGTAATACTTAATTCAAGCATATATAACGCAATAACACATTTACAATTTCACAGTTATCATGATACACAGTTATGTATTTTAACCGGGGCCATTCCCACCAGCTTTTTTTGGCTAGGATGTGCTCCCTATTACTTTTTGACAGGGCCTGGGCATGGTCCCAGTCTCTACGGGTCGCTACTATATTCACTCGTTTCTGTCAGCCTGTCAACTTAGCTGCCATAGAGGATCATAGAGAGTTTCGCCGCCACCGCCACTTCGGGAGCGAGCTGATAATAAGCCAAGGTCGTAAACCCACCCCCGAGCGGGCGAAAGTGTCTGGGCGGGTGGGCACCACTCCCAGCGCCGTAGAGATACCGGGAGCTCCCGGTGGTATTGTTACCTGACTAGTTCTAGCCCCGCTGAATGGTTGCATCCATCGTTTGGTTGATGATGAAAAAGCCAAAAGGATATTTTACTCTTGTCTTGGCTTATGCTGAAAGCAATTTTGCGTTTCTTTGGGAAGTCGTGGTTATCTAATGACGATTATTCTATCTACTATTTTTGCTCAAAAATCTACATACTACGCATGGTTTGATCAATGAGAAAGGGTGCGAAATATAGGACCAGCGGCGCTGGCATATGCATACTGAGGTACCAGCAACAAAAACACTGACAAAAAATAATGAAACTTAAAACTAGATATGTGAATAACTTATTTGCTTCACTTATCATACACTAACCTCAAATATCAACATTACCCAATAAAAGTATGACATTTCCATCAAATATTTCATCATGACTAGGTAAAACTTGATATTCGATAAAACTTACCAATCCGTCGATGGAAATTTTCAGTTGAACTGATAAAACAACCGTGTGAGTGGTGGGACGTTTGTGGTCGGTGGTGTCTTGGTTAGTTGTGTGCTTTGTTCACACGGCAAGGTATATATGATATATGTCATTGCGACACAATGTATACAAAACAACACACAACCAACTGATAAAGTCCCTGTCACACTTGTGCGTATATACAAGCCCGCATGAGTTGCGTAGTACCATGTTTTTGGTTTAGGTTAAGTTTGCAGCCGAAGAACTAATTTCTTTGGGTTGATAACTAGACTGCTCAACGGTAGGTCAAAGTAGAAAACAACTTCCTCCCCGCAAAATTTACTTAAACCAAAAAAATGTTACTGCGGAACTCATGCGCACTTGAATATACACACAGGTGTGACAGGGCCCTAATATGTGCCCAACAGAGTTGTACGTGTGAATATGTTGACAAGGTCTCAAGTAAGCAAGGATTGCCGTGTTGGTCAAGGTTGTGACTGCTGGAATCTAGAGGTTCTGGGTTCGATTTCCGAGTGGTTTCCAATGCTGTGCCCTTGGGAGAGGCAATTGACAATTACAATGTCCTCCCTCGACTCAGGTGAAATTGAGTCATCATCATCTGTACCGGTCGGATGCTGCTACCCAGGCGACTACACGTTTCCTCCATTTTCCCCTATTGCTAAGAAGGTCAGAGATCAGAAAATGAGTACGGATCTTCGGTAAGGGACGCCCTCTCTACAGTCTGTAACATGTGGCCATGATTCGTAGTAGACGATAATGGATACCGCCCGATAATTGGTACCGCTAAGTTGATACTCCTCAACTCTATCCCAGATGTAACAAATTTCACAAAGGGGACTGTCGCCTCCACCCCTAACTTCAAGGTCTGGGGCTTCATGTGGTCATGTCAGAAAGTGGACGGTGATAGGTACCGACCGATAATTGGTACCGCTACGTTAAGACATACAGTCAAACCTGCCTAGGCGACCACCTTTTCAACGCGACCACCTGGCCATGGCGACCGCTTTTTCTCGGTCCCGAAAATTTTCCCCATAGGCACAAGCATTAAGCTGCCTGCCCAAGGCGACCACCCGTCCAACGCGACCGCGACCGCCACGAATTGGGACCACACAGAGCACAATCCCTGCCCATTGTACCAACTACATCCCACATCTTACACAAATTCCATAGAGGGGACGGCCCGGTCACCCCTAACTTCAAAGTCTGCAGAGTCAAGTGGTCATGTCACAAAGTGGACGGTAAATGGTACCCACCGATAATTGGTACCGCTACGTTAATACGCAGCATCTACTTGTTATAACTCTTTATACGAATTCGGTATGACCAATTTGGATTTCTGCCGACATGAAATGGGGAAAACATGTCACAACAATCATAAAAAAAGCAAGCTCGCGCCTTTTCTGGCTTAAAAAGCTAAAACGCTCTGGTGTCTGCACTGAAGATCTTTGCGAAATTTATTTACTATATGTCCGACCAGTCATAGAATATGCAGTCCCAGTATGGCACGCAGGTCTAACCACTCTACAATCCCACCAACTTGAACGCATTCAAAAACGTGCCCTCAGAATCATACTTGGCAATAATTATACTTCCTATGCTGACGCACTTTCAACTTTTAACCTCTGCACTTTAAAAGCAAGAAGGGAATCACTCTGTCTTAAGTTTGCAAAATCTCTGATGAATTCACCAACGTTTCGACCCTGGCTACCCCCCACCCGCAATTAAGTTCACAATATGGACTTAAAAGGGGGTTTCCAGCTTAGCATACCCTTTATAAGATCTGACAGGTACAGGAACAGTGCCATTCCGTACTTGTCAAAACTCCTGAACAGCGTATTGTAACTTATACCTATTGTGTAATCACCCTACTACCGTTTCTACATATCCTTGTTGTTCAGTTTTGGTTAGGTTTGTAAATATTGATGATATTTTGTACAGTTGTGTATTCCCTGAAACTGCGTAATTCAGCCTTTTTACTTTGTATCATTAGGCTGCAATGTTGTTTTAGCTCTGTATGAATTTGCGAATAAAACCATTTATAAGTCTACCCTAGTAAAAGATATAAACGCTAATAAAGTTCTACCCAATAACATCTAGATTCTAATGGATGACGCTTCATGTTCGGTGGAGTGTTTACTTAGATTCTAAGTGTTGCAATACAAAATAGACTTTGAAAACCTGTATTCTTGAATTCATATCATACGATTCATGATTATGATAATTATATAGTTGTTTTTATTCTAAATTCATTGCAATTATGAAAATCAATTTATCTATCTGTTTATGATTATAATGTTTATTTTCTCAACAGTGCAACAGGATTTAGACGTGGTCTTGCAGAACGAAATTGACAGCTCTGTGTTTTGTATACCATTATAAAATCAATGTGTTTGTTTATCTATTTACAAATATCTATTTTGTCAATGATGTAACAGGATTTAGAAGGTAAACATAAACAACGAAGATTTCTATCAATCGTTCACGGCGTTTTAAGGTTTTAAATTTCTAGTCCTCTAACATATTATTGTACATCTGTCCTTCAAAAGACAGAAGGTTTAATCGCATCTCGGAGGGGGAAGCCGGATTATGATTTTATTTGCTTTACTTTATTGGAACATACAGAATTAATCTTGTAATTGTGATATTGATATTGTTGCCATAACCAAATGTGAGGCTTTAATTATGGAAGGCTTCTTCTCTTTAGTTTTTTTCTATTATCTTGGCTTTTTCAATTTAGTTTCTGTATCATTTATTGTTTATTGAATTAAAAGAAATAAAAAGAAAGATTTCTAGCACATACACACCTCCACACGAACTTTCAATGACTTTTAACCACTCTGTATCTTAACAAAAAGAGCAGGTAAAAAATAATGAAAAATAATGTTGTGGGCAAATGTGCTAAAGTTGCAATTAAACTGCTGATTGTGAAAGAGCAGACATTTCATGCTGGACTTTTTGTATATGGGAGATACGGTGGCACGGTGGCCTTATGGTTAGGATTCTTGACTCAGAACCCGGAGGTACGGAGTTCGAATCGCTGATAGGTCCCAATGTATGTTGTGCCCTTGGGAAAGGCACTTTCCTCACTCAACTCAGGTGTATATAGTTTAGTATCAAATAGCATGACACGGACTTCACTCGGTCACTCCATGAAAAGAACACGCAGAAACAAAGTTCATCATTTTCACGACGGGTGGTACTTTATTCAGCTTTCTAACTGGCAACAGTGAAGATTACTAATCTAAACAACCTTTTGCAACTTTGTACGTCATCTTGAAGGGGCATATATGGATCTTGCATTTTCTTATTGAAAATCATCATCAGACACTCAACACTGAAACAGATCCAACCTAACTACTAGGTATGTGACATTGTCTAAAAGTCTGCTGCCTGAAACCAATCACAATCTATCAACATCGTGGTATGCATATGCTACAAGTTATTACGAATTTTTAGTATGATTGTTACTTTAATTTTCAGTTTCAATTTGGTTGGTTATTAGCAGTTTCCCGTGTGTGTAAACCCCGTGTGAATTGCTATGTGTTTTTAGTTGACTAAATTCGTTGATAATGCCGATTTCTTTGAACATGAAACTTCCTTTTCTGGCGTCTTAAGGTACAGTGCATTTCATTCTTGTTTTTGAAAGTAAAGTTAATATCAATTGAAAGGAAAATCTTGTTCTTTATTCCGTGCTTTAGTTTTTCTTTTATATCATTTGTACATCTCGATTATATAGAAGTAATTAGCCCATAAAATCTGTTAGCCTTTCTACTTTGTACGTCTTGAGCGATAAGTGTGTATTTTGTGCTCAATTACGTATACTAGAATCTTAAGCAACCGTGGCTAAAGGCAAATGGTATCTTTCAAGGAATCTCATGAAGTTCTCTGGATCCTCGCTAGATGGCATCCTTTATCATCGAGTGGTTGCGGGACACGAAAAGATCACGAAGATGAAATTCTGTGCAAACAAAAAGAAGTTGTCAGACAATGCCACAGTCCTGCCATGTAACGTTAGAGGCTATGTTACATATTTTTAATTGTATATGTATATAAAATACCACTTCTTCAACACATTCACGGATGAACAAAAAGCTACTTTCCTCTTAAAATCACAGAACCCACAAATTCTAGAAAAAGTGGGACTTTTCGTCTTCCATTGTCTAAGAAAAAGAGGTCAAACCCAGCCTGTTTAGATATAGCCAACAGTGGTATTGTGGTTGTGTGATATATGCTTCATCATATACTAGTTCAGGTATATAGCTCGGTTTGGTGAAAACAAAAAGACGTACCAGCGAGGATTGGACTGGTCCAGATCCCCAGGTGCCGCGCGACGAGTTGGTGGTGGTGGTGGTGGCGGGGGTGGTGCGGGTGGGGCCCGGGGGTTACGCCCTGCCATGTCGATGTCGGGAGCAGCGTGAAGTCCGCGAGGTGGTGGTGGTGGTGGGGGGGGGGTGGGGGCATTTCCCGGGGGTTACGCCCTGCCATGTCGGGGTCGGGAGCAGCGCGAACTCCGCGAGGTGGTGGTTGTGGTGGTGATATTGGTGGTGGAGCAGCGCGACCTCCTCTGCGGCGGTGGAAGGGTGGTCCACCGGGCCTCTCTGCGATGGGATCATCGCGACGTCCGCCCCCGGGAAGGGACTCTGTATCTATACCGTAGGGGTGGGGAGCAGCGCGACCTCTGCGGCGGTGGAAGGGTGGTCCACCGGGCCTCTCTGCGATAGGATCATCGCGACGTCCGCCCACGGGAAGGGACTCTGTATCTATACCGTAGGGGTGGGGAGCAGCGCGACCTCTGCGTCGGTGGAAGGGTGGTCCACCGGGCCTCTCTGCGATGGGGTCATCGCGACGTCCGCCCCCGGGAAGGGACTCTGTATCTATACCGTAGGGGTGGGGAGCATTGCGACCTCTGCGGCGGTGGAAGGGTGGTCCACCGGGCCTCTGTGCGATGGGATCATCGCGACGTCCGCCCCCGGGAAGGGACTCTGTATCTATACCGTAGGGGTGGGGAGCAGCGCGACCTCTGCGGCGGTGGAAGGGTGGTCCACCGGGCTTCTCTGCGATGGGATCATCGCGACGTCCGCCCACGGGAAGGGACTCTGTATCTACACCGTAGGGGTGTGGAGCAGCGCGACCTCTGCGGCGGTGGAAGGGTGGTCCACCGGGCTTCTCTGCGATGGGATCATCGCGACGTCCGCCCACGGGAAGGGACTCTGTATCTATACCGTAGGGGTGTGGAGCAGCGCGACCTCTGCGGCGGTGGAAGGGTGGTCCACCGGGCCTCTCTGCGATGGGATCATCGCGACGTCCGCCCACGGGAAGGGACTCTGTATCTATACCGTAGGGGTGGGGAGCAGCACGACCTCTGCGGCGGTGGAAGGGTGGTCCACCGGGCCTCTGTGCGATGGGATCATCGCGACGTCCGCCCCCGGGAAGGGACTCTGTATCTATACCGTAGGGGTGGGGAGCAGCGCGACCTCTGCGGCGGTGGAAGGGTGATCCACCGGGCCTCTGTGCGATGGGATCATCGCGACGTCCGCCCCCGGGAAGGGACTCTGTATCTATACCGTAGGGGTGGGGAGCAGCGCGACCTCTGCGGCGGTGGAAGGGTGGTCCACCGGGCCTCTGTGCGATGGGATCATCGCGACGTCCGCCCCCGGGAAGGGACTCTGTATCTATACCGTAGGGGTGGGGAGCAGCGCGACCTCTGCGGCGGTGGAAGGGTGATCCACCGGGCCTCTGTGCGATGGGATCATCGCGACGTCCGCCCCCGGGAAGGGACTCTGTATCTATACCGTAGGGGTGGGGAGCAGCGCGACCTCTGCGGCGGGGGAAGGGTGATCCACCGGGCCTCTCTGCTATGGGATCATCGCGACGTCCGCCCCCGGGAAGGGACTCTGTATCTATACCGTAGGGGTGGGGAGCAGCGCGACCTCTGCGTTGGGGGAAGGGTCGTCCAGCGGAGGGCCTCTCTGCGATGGGATCATCGCGACGTCCGCCCCCGGGAAGGGACTCTGTATCTATACCGTAGGGGTGGGGAGCAGCACGACCTCCTCTGCGTCGGGGGAAGGGTGGTCCAGCGGGCCTCTGTGCGATGGGATCATCGCGACGTCCGCCCACGGGAAGGGACTCTGTATCTACACCGTCGGGGTTGGGATCATCGTGACGTTCGCGACCGTGCCCACCACGTCGTGCTTGAGCGCCATCCCACATTACAGCCACCAAGGCGGTGACCACCAGCAGGAGTTTCATGAATCCCTTCATCTTTTAGTTTCACCTGCAAGAAGAGAGATTGGTAGAATGATATGTTTTGATACAATTTGTAAAATGTGTTTGCGTATCCTGTATATGTGATATGCTGCCTTCTGCATTCTATGTGAGGTATAAACTATCACTCTGGATATTTAGTCTAAAATTCAGCGTTCAAACCAGAGAATACGTCGTCCAGAATTAAAACTGCATTGTATACGATTACAAGCAATCAAAACAACTGGATAATTCTCTAAAGAGGCAGGCGTTCCAGACTTTCACCAGTCACTGGATGCTACCCGAAACGTCTGGGGTTTCCACTGGGACTTTTTCAGTTGTTTGATTCACCTCTTTTGTAATAGGAAAATTGGTAGAATGAATGAAGTACCCTAATTGCACAACAGCAGTACAGAGTATAGTCTAAAGTTTGGCAACATATAGTTTGTAACAATTCTAAAAGACTTTTAGCGACAAAAAATCGGCGTTTTTGCTCAACCGCTTGTCGAATTCTAGCTGTCCGTTAGAGACGTTCTGTGCATCGATATCAAATTTTCATTAACTTCAGACGTATTTATCAAGAGATGCCCAGTTTCAACCAGCTTTATTTCATAAAACAGTGGAAGCAGGTAAAAAAATAAAGAAAAACTCACCAGATGACAATCTTCTTGAAGAGTCCAATGAGTTTCAAGAAGTAGAGTCACCAATTGTGAAGTTTCACAACTTTGAATGGTCTCTAGTCTTAGAAATGTCCGAATGCGGATTGTCTTCTTTATCATGAATGTTATATCCGGGGAGTCCACTAATCAGAGTCCTTTGCGGTTCACTACACTGCAGTGATTGGTCACGGATCCACCAATCAGAGTCCTTTGCGGTTCACTACAGTCCATTGATTGGTCACGGGTTCAACTGATCGTAAGGGGTCATTCGTTTGTTATATAGAGGGAGGGCAGTTGATCAAAGGGACGGTTCAGACAAAGTTATTCAGTTGTATAGTCTCTTAGTACTGTTGCTTGACAGTATCTATGTTAATGCCAGGAAATTAAAATCAATTTGATTCAAAGTTCTTCGGTAGTTGTGACAGTACTTTACGCTTGGGACCGCATTTGAACATTGCATCAGCGACAGCTAGCTGCAGTGCAAAGTAGAACCAATCTTATTATTAACCCAAGGAAGGTAACAGACGGCCAACGAAACGCCAGCTCTTGTATCAACATGTGGTTGTGAACAAAGAACCTTGTTATACAATCGAAGCACCTGCTTAAAAGTCTCAGGATATGAAAAGAAAAGGTTTGGCTGGACTAAACACATAAATTTCGCAAGTTGAAAACATTCATAGAAAAATCTAGTGGTTGTAACGTTAGTTTCCGTACGAAGAACACGCGATCTTTATTTTGCAAACATACTTTGATTCCGTGTCATCTTAAAATCAATATGCTTGTTTGTTTACATGTTAACCACATTAAAACGTTCAATATGCTTGTTTGTTTATATGTTAAGTACATTAAAACGTTTATTTTACAAATGGTGTTTCAGGATTTAGTCATGTCCTAAAGTGGACGGTAATAGGTACCCACCGATAATTGGTACCGCTACGTTGATACACCTCAACTCTATCCCAGATGTCACAAATTTCACAAAGGGGACTGTCGCCTCCACCCCTAACTTCAAGGTCTGGGGCTTCATGTGGTCATGTCAGAAAGTGGACGGTAATAGGTACCCACCAATAATTCATACCGCTACGTTAAGACATACCAACTACATCCCACATCATACACAAATTTCACAGAGGGGACGGCCCGGTCACCCCTAACTTCAAGGTCTGTGGCGTCATGTTGTCACGTGTCAAAGTACACGGTGATAAGTACCGACCGATAATTGGTACCGCTAAGTTAATACACAGCATCTACTTGTTATAACTGGTAGAATTCGGTATGATCAATAAAAGTCTACCCTAATAAAAGATATAAACCCTGATAAGGTTTTACACAATAAACTCAAGACTTGAATAGATGATGCTTGGTACGGTGGACTTAGATTCCAGATGTTTTAATACAACCTAGACTTTCCTGTATTCTTGAATTCATATCATATGTTGTTTTTATTCTAAACTTCATTGCAATGAGTCATTATGAAAATCAATTTATCCATCTGTTTATGATTATAATGTTTATTTTCTCAACAGTACAACAGGATTTAGACGTGGTCTTGCAGAACGAAATTGACAGCTCTGTATTTTGTATACTTATCAACACCATTATAAAATCAATGTGATTGTTTATCTATTTACAAATATCTATTTTGCCCATGCTGTAACAGGATTTGGAGGTTAGTTATAAACAATTAAGATTTCTATCTTTCGTTCACGGCGTTTTAAGGTTTTAAATTTCTAGTCCTCTAACATATTATTGTACATCTGTCCTTCAAAAGACAGAAGGTTTTATTGCATCTCGGAGGGGGAAGCCGGATTATAATTTCATTTGTTTTACTTTATTGGAACATACAGAATTAATCTTGTAATTGTGATATTGATATTGTTGCCATAACCAAATGTAAGGCTTTAATTATGGGAGGCTTCTTCTCTTTAGCTTTTTTCTATTATCTTGGCTTTTTCAGTTTAGTTTGTGTATTATTTATTGTTTATTGAATTAAAAGAAATAAAAAGAAAGATTTCTAGCACATACACACCTCCACACGAACTTTCAATGACTTTTAACCACTCTGTATCTTTACAAAAAGAGCAGGTAAAAAATAATGAAAAAATAAATGTTGTGGGCAAATGTGCTAAAGTTGCATTTATACTGCTGATTGTGAAAGAGCAGACATTTCATGCGGGACTTTTTGTATATGGGAGATACGGTGGCACGGTGGCCTTATGATTAGGATTGTTGACTCAGAACCCGGAGGTACGGAGTTCGAATCCCTGATAGGTCCCAATGTATGTTGTGCCCTTGGGAAAGGCACTTTCCTCACTCAACTCAGGTGTATAAATATAGAATAAAACACGGGGTATTCCGTATCACCCGAGGTTCCAGCCCGACCGCGGGTCGGATCGCCCGACGGCCGTAGGCCGGAGGGCGATTCGACCCGCGGGAGCGCTGGGACCGAGTATTTTATTTATGTCATACCTTGGCCATACCCACCCGAGAAAACACACATTTCAATGCGGAATGCGCCAGAAGTTGAGGGAGTTTTGTGTCCTCGAACAAGAAACTGTAGCAACATTGATTCCAATCTCCGAATCCGGTATTCGAATTTCCGACGGCCTCGCAACCGACGCGTTCGAAATGCGTTCGAAATATTCTATGGAAGCCTGTGTGATAACCCTCCCGAACTTTATGTGATCCGGATAGTTATCACACGGTCCGGAACACCCGTATCAGGCCCAGGCATGACATAAAGTTTTGTATCAAATAGCACGACACAGACTTCACTTGGTCACTTTCATGAAAACAACACGCAGAAACAAAGTTCATCATTTTCACATAGGGTGGTACTTCATTCAGCTTAACTGGCGACAGTGAAGATTACTAATCTAAACAACCTTTTGCAACTTTGTACTTCATCTTGAAGGGGCATATGGATCTTGCATTTTCTTATTGACAATCATCATCAGACACTCAACACTGAAACAGATCCAGCCTAACTACTAGGTATGTGACATTGTCTAAAAGTCTGCTGCCTGAAACCAATCACAATCTATCAACATCGTGGCATGCATATGCTACAAGTTATTACGAATTTTTACTATGATTGTTTCTTTAATTTTCAGTTTCAATTTGGTAGGTTATTAGCAGTTTCCCGTGTGTGTAAACCGCGTGTGAATTGCTATGTGTTTTTAGTTGACTAAATTCGTTGATAATGCCGATTTCTTTGAACATGGAACTTCCTTTTCTGGCTTCTTAAGGTACAGTGCATTTCATTCTTGTTTTTGAAAGTACAGTTAATATCAATTGAAAGGACAATCTTGTTCTTTATTCCTTGCTTTAGTTTTTCCTTTATATCATTTGTATATCTCGATTATATAGAAGTAATGAGCCCATAAAATCTGTTAGCCTTTCTACTTTGTAAGTCTTGAGCGATAAGTGTGTATTTTGTGCTCAATTACGTATACTAGAATCTTAAGCAACCGTGGCTAAAGGCAAATGGTATCTTTCTAGGAATCTCATGAAGTTCTCTGGATCCTCGCTAGATGACATCCTTTATCATCGAGTGGTTGCGGGACTCGAAAAGATCACGAAGATGAAATTCTGTGCAAGCAAAAAGAAGTTGTCAGACAATGCCACAGTCCTGCCATGTAACGTTAGAGGCTATGTTACATATTTTTAATTGTATATGTATATAAAATACCACTTCTTTAACACATTCACGGATGAACAAAAAGCTACTTTCCTCTTAAAATCACAGAACCCACAAATTCTAGAAAAAGTGGGACTTTTCGTCTTCCATTGTCTAAGAAAAAGAGGTCAAACCCAGCCTGTTTAGATATAGCCAACAGTGGTATTGTGGTTGTGTGATATATGCTTCATCATATACTAGTTCAGGTATATAGCTCGGTTTGGTGAAAACAAAAAGACGTACCAGCGAGGATTGGACTGGTCCAGATCCCCAGGTGCCGCACGACCAGTTGGTGGTGGTGGTGGTGGCGGGGGTGGTGCGGGTGGGGCCCGGGGGTTACGCCCTGCCATGTCGATGTCGGGAGCAGCGTGAAGTCCGCGAGGTGGTGGTGGTGGTGGGTGGGGTGGGGGCATTTCCCGGGGGTTACGCCCTGCCATGTCGATGTCGGGAGCAGCGTGAGGTCCGCGAGGTGGTGGTTGTGGTGGTGATATTGGTGGTGGAGCAGCGCGACCTCCTCTGCGGCGGTGGAAGGGTGGTCCACCGGGCCTCTGTGCGATGGGATCATCGCGACGTCCGCCCCCGGGAAGGGACTCTGTATCTATACCGTAGGGGTGGGGAGCAGCGCGACCTCCTCTGGGTCCAGGGTAGGGTGGTCCACCGGTCGTCATGGGATCATCGCGACGTCCGCGCCTGGGAAGGGACTCTGTATCTATACCGTAGGGGTGGGGAGCAGAGCGACCTCTGCGGCGGTGGAAGGGTGGTCCACCGGGCCTCTCTGCGATGGGATCATCGCGACGTCCGCCCCCGGGAAGGGACTCTGTATCTATACCGTAGGGGTCAGGATCATCGCGACGTCCGCGTCCGTGCCCACCACGTCGTGCCTGAGCGCCATCCCACATTACAGCCACCAAGGCGGTGACCACCAGCAGGAGTTTCATGTACCTCTTCATCTTTTGGTTTCACCTACAAGAAGAGAGATTGGTAGAATGATATGTTTTGATACAATTTGTAAAATGTGTTTGCGTATCCTGTATATGTGATATGCTGCGTTCTGCATTCTATGTGAGGTATAAACTATCACTCTGGATATTTAGTCTAAAATTCACCGTTCAAACCAGAGAATACGTCGTCCAGAATTAAAACTGCATTGTATACGATTAAAAGCAATCAAAACAACTGGATAATTCTCTAAAGAGGCAGGCGTTCCAGACTTTCACCAGTCACTGGATGCTACCCGAAACGTCTGGGGTTTCCCCTTGGACTTTTTCAGTTGTTTGATTCACCTCTTTTGTTATAGGAAAATTGGTAGAATGAATGAAGTACCCAAATTGCACAACAGCAGTACAAAGTATAGTGTAAAGTTTGGCAACATAAAGTTTGTAACAATTCTAAAAGAATTTTAGCGAAAAAAATTCGGCGTTTTAGCTCAACCGCTTGTCGAATTCTAGCTGCCCGTTAGAGACGTTCTGTGCATCGATATCAAATTTTCATTAACTATCAAGAGATGCCCAGTTTCAACCAGCTTTATTTCATAAAACAGTGGAAGCAGGTAAAAAAATAAAGAAAAACTCACCAGATGACAATCTTCTTGAAGAGTCCAATGAGTTTCAACAAGTAGAGTCACCAATTGTGAAGTTACACACCTTTGAGTGGTCTCTAGTCTTAGAAATGTCCGAATGCGGATTGTCTTCTTTATCATGAATATTATATCCGGGGAGTCCACCAATCAGAGTCCTTTGCGGTTCACTACAGTGCAGTGATTGGTCACGGGTTCAACTGATCGTAAGGGGTCATCCGTTTGTTATGTAGAGGGCAGTTGATCAAAGGGACGGTTCAGACTAAGTTATTCAGTTGTATAGTCTCTTAGTATTGTTGCTCGACAGTATCTATGTTAATGCCAGGAAGTTAAAATCAATTTGATTCTAAGTTCTTCGGTAGTTGTGACAGCACTTTACGTTTGGGACCGCATTTGAACATTGCATCAGCGACAGCTAGCTGCAGTGCAAAGTAGAACCAATCTTATTATTAACCCAAGGAAGGTAACAGACGGCCAACGAAACAACAGCTCTTGTATCAACATGTGGTTGTGAATAAAGAACCTTGTTATACAATCGAAGCACCTGCTTAAAAGTCTCAGGATATGAAAAGAAATGGTTTGGCTTGACTAAACACATAAATTTCGCAAGTTGAAAACATTCATAGAAAAAATTAGTGATTGTAACGTTAGTGTCCGTACGAAGAACACGCGATCTTTATTTTGCAAACATACTTTGATTCCGTGTCATCTTAAAATCAATATGCTTGTTTGTTTACATGTTAACCACATTAAAACGTTCAATATGCTTGTTTGTTTACATGTTAAGTACATTAAAACGTTTATTTTACAAATGGTGTTTCAGGATTTAGTCATGTCCTAAAGTGGACGGTAATAGGTACCCACCGATAATTGGTACCGCTACGTTGATACACACCAACTCTATCCTAGATGTAACAAATTTCACAAAGGGGACTGTCGCCTCCATCCTAACTTCAAGGTCTGGGGCTTCATGTGGTCATGTCAGAAAGTGAGCGGTGATAGGTACCGACCGATAATTGGTACCGCTAAATTGATACACCTCAACTCTATCCCAGATGTAACAAATTTCACAAAGGGGACTGTCGCCTCCACCCCTAACTTCAAGGTCTGGGGCTTCATGTGGTCATGTCAGAAAGTGGACGGTAATAGGTACCCACCAATAATTTATACCGCTACGTTAAGACATACCAACTACATCCCACATCATACACAAATTCCATAGAGGGGACGGCCCGGTCACCCCTAACTTCAAGGTCTGTGGCGTCATGTTGTCACGTCTCAAAGTACACGGTGATAAGTACCGACCGATAATTGGTACCGCTAGGTTAATACACAGCATCTACTTGTTATAACTCGTTATACGAATTCGGTATGACCAATTAAGTCTACCCTAGTAAAAGATATAAACGCTAATAAAGTTCTACCCAATAACATCTAGATTCTAATGGATGACGCTTCAATGTTCGGTGGAGTGTTTACTTAGATTCTAAGTGTTGCAATACAAAATAGACTTTCAAAACCTGTATTCTTGAATTCATATCATACGATTCATGATTATGATGATTATATAGTTGTTTTTATTCTAAATTCATTGCAATTATGAAAATCAATTTATCTATATGTTTATGATTATAATGTTTATTTTCTCAACAGTGCAACAGGATTTAGACGTGGTCTTGCAGAACGAAATTGACAGCTCTGTATTTTGTATACTTATGAATACCATTATGAAATCAATGTGTTTGTTTATCTATTTAGAAATATCTATTTTGCCAATGCTGTAACAGGATTTGGAGGTTAGTTATAAACAATTAAGATTTCTATCTTTCGTTCACGGCGTTTTAAGGTTTTAAATTTCTAGTCCTCTAACATATTATTGTACATCTGTCCTTCAAAAGACAGAAGGTTTTATCGCATCTCGGAGGGGGAAGCCGGATTATAATTTCATTTGTTTTACTTTATTGGAACATAAAGAATTAATCTTGTAATTGTGATATTGATATTGTTGCCATAACCAAATGTAAGGCTTTAATTATGGAAGGCTTCTTCTCTTTAACTTTTTTTCTATTATCTTGGCTTTTTCAGTTTAGTTTGTGTATATTTATTGTTTATTGAATTAAAAGAAATAAAAAGAACGATTTCTAGCACATACGCACCTCCACACGAACTTTCAATGACTTTTAACCACTCTGTATCTTAACAAAAAGAGCAGGTAAAAAATAATGAAAAAATAATGTTGTGGGCAAATGTGCTAAAGTTGCAATTATACTGCTGATTGTGAAAGAGCAGACATTTCATGCTGGACTTTTTGTATATGGGAGATACGGTGGCACGGTGGCCTTATGGTTAGGATTGTTGACTCAGAACCCGGAGGTACGGAGTTCGAATCCCTGATAGGTCCCAATGTATGTTGTGCCCTTGGGAAAGGCACTTTCCTCACTCAACTCAGGTGTATATAGTTTTGTATCAAATAGCACGACACAGACTTCACTTGGTCACTTTCATGAAAAGAACACGCAGAAACAAAGTTCATCATTTTCACAACGGGTGGTACTTTATTCAGCTTAACTGGCGACAGTGAAGATTACTAATCTAAACAACCTTTTGCAACTTTGTACTTCATCTTGAAGGGGCATATGGATCTTGCATTTTCATATTGACAATAATCATCAGAAACTCAACACTGAAACAAATCCAGCCTAACTATTAGGTATGTGACATTGTCTAAAAGTCTGCTGCCTGAAACCAATCGTAATCTATCAACATCGTGGCATGCATATGCTACAAGTTATTACGAATTCTTACTATGATTGTTTCTTTAATTTTCAGTTTCAATTTGGTTGGTTATTAGCAGTTTCCCGTGTGTGTAAACCGCGTGTGAATTGCTATGTGTTTTTAGTTGACTAAATTCGTTGATAATGCCGATTTCTTTGAACATGGAACTTCCTTTTCTGGCTTCTTAAGGTACAGTGCATTTCATTCTTGTTTTTGAAAGTACAGTTAATATCAATTGAAAGGGAAATGTTGTTCTTTATTCCGTGCTTTAGTTTTTCTTTTATATCATTTGTATATCTAGATTATATAGAAGTAATTAGCCCATAAAATCTGTTAGCCTTTCTACTTTATAAGTCTTGAGCGATTAGTGTGTATTTTGTGTTCAATTACGTATACTAGAATCTTAAGCAACCGTGGCTAAAGGCAAATGGTATCTTTCTAGGAATCTCATGAAGTTCTCTGGATCCTCGCTAGATGACATCCTTTATCATCGAGTGGTTGCGGGACTCGAAAAGATCACGAAGATGAAATTCTGTGCAAACAAAAAGAAGTTGTCAGACAATGCCACAGTCCTGCCATGTAACGTTAGAGGCTATGTTACATATTTCTAATTGTATATGTATATAAAATACCACTTCTTTAACACATTCACGGATGAACAAAAAGCTACTTTCCTCTTAAAATCACAGAACCCACAAATTCTAGAAAAAGTGGGACTTTTCGTCTTCCATTGTTTAAGAAAAAGAGGTCAAACCCAGCCTGTTTAGATATAGCCAACAGTGGTATTGTGGTTGTGTGATATATGCTTCATCATATACTAGTTCAGGTATATAGCTCGATTTGGTGAAAACAAAAAGACGTACCAGCGAGGATTGGACTGGTCCAGATCCCCAGGTGCCGCACGACCAGTTGGTGGTGGTGGGGGTGGGGGCATTTCCCGGGGGTTACGCCCTGCCATGTCGATGTCGGGAGCAGCGTGAGGTCCGCGAGGTGGTGGTTGTGGTGGTGATATTGGTGGTGGAGCAGCGCGACCTCCTCTGCGTCGGGGGAAGGGTGGTCGACCGGGGCTCTGTGCGATGGGATCATCGCGACGTCCGCCCCCGGGAAGGGACTCTGTATCTATACCGTAGGGGTGGGGAGCATTGCGACCTCTGCGGCGGTGGTAGGGTGGTCCACCGGGCCTCTCTGCGATGGGATCATCGCGACGTCCGCCCACGGGAAGGGACTCTGTATCTACACCGTCGGGGTGGGGATCATCGTGACGTCCGCGTCCGTGCCCACCACGTCGTGCCTGAGCGCCATCCCACATTACAGCCACCAAGGCGGTGACCACCAGCAGGAGTTTCATGCATCCCTTCATCTTTTAGTTTCACCTGCAAGAAGAGAGATTGGTAGAATGATATGTTTTGATACAATTTGTAAAATGTGTTCGCGTATTCTGTATATGTGATATGCTGCGTTCTGCATTCTATGTGAGGTATAAACTATCAGTCTGGATATTTAGTCTAAAATTCACCGTTCAAACCAGAGAATACGTCGTCCAGAATTAAAACTGCATTGTATACGATTAAAAGCAATCAAAACAACTGGATAATTCTCTAAAGAGGCAGGCGTTCCAGACTTTCACCAGTCACTGGATGCTACCCGAAACGTCTGGGGTTTCCACTGGGACTTTTTCAGTTGTTTGATTCACCTCTTTTGTAATAGGAAAATTGGTAGAATGAATGAAGTACCCTAATTGCACAACAGCAGTACAAAGTATAGTGTAAAGTTTGGCAACATATAGTTTGTAACAATTCTAAAAGACTTTTAGCGAAAAAAATTCGGCGTTTTTCCTCAACCGCTTGTCGAATTCTAGCTGCCCGTTAGAGACGTTCTGTGCATCGATATCAAATTTTCATTAACTTCAGAAGTATTTATCAAGAGATGCCCAGTTTTGACCAGCTTTATTTCATAAAACAGTGCAAGCAGGTAAAAAAAGAAAAACTCACCAGATGACAACCTTCTTGAAGAGTCCAATGAGTTTCAACAAGTAGAGTCTCCAATTGTGAAGTTATACAACTTTGAGTGGTCTCTAGTCTTAGAAATGTCCGAATGCGGATTGTCTTCTTTATCATAAATGTTATATCCGGGGAGTCCACCAATCAGAGTCCTTTGCGGTTCACTACAGTGCAGTGATTAGTCACGGATCCACCAATCTGAGTCCTTTGCGGTTCACTACAGTGCAGTGATTGGTCACGGGTTCAACTGATCGTAAGGGGTCATCCGTTTGTTATATAGAGGGAGGGCAGTTGATCAAAGGGACGGTTCAGACAAAGTTATTCAAGTATACACCTCCGTGAATAAATTCATTAGGTTCTCCAGTAGTAGCTTATAATTCTGTTTTTATAATTATGCTTAGTCTCTTAGTATTGTTGCTTGTGCAACAGGCTGAGTGCACTACAGGAGTTTGACTTTTACCGACAGTTTAGTTAGAGACACTGAGATTGAATATGAACACTTAGGACAAATGATGCTGCATAGGGCAATATGGAGTGAAGTATGTACCTCTTGTTAAGTCCCGACTGAAGGCTATATAGATTGTTGCTTGACAATATATATATGTAAATGCAAGGTTAAAATCAATCTAATTTTGACCTCCTTGCTAAATGTGGTGAATGTACTTTACGCGTACGTTCGGAACCGCATTTGTAACGCTGCAGCAGCGACAGCTAGCTTATCATTGAAACCCTAGTCCTGCTAAGCCCGACAATTGTGGGGTTGCACATTCTTGCTCTGTATGCTAGCCCTTACAACTGTCGGGTTGAGAATATTTCTACAATGCGTATGTTACACCCGCGCGGTTGTTGTAAAGCGAAGTAACTAAAAATGAGCAATATCAAACTTTTACCCTTTATTTCAAAGGTTTCTGGACACTTGTAGGGATGGGGGTATATTTTTGCTCTAGAACTCCAGGAGGACAAGGGTTAACATGAGAAAAGTGACAGACGGTCACTGAAACGCCTAATCTTGTACTAACGTGTTGCTGTGAATAGTAAATGTCCCTTTTCAAGTTGTTAAACGATCAAAACATTTGCTTAAAAGTTTCGGGGATAAAAAGAAATGGTTTGAACTAAACACATAATTTTCTAGTAAATACAAATTTCGCAAGTTGAAAACATTCATAGAAAAAACTAGTGATTGTAATGTCCGTACGTAGAACACGCGATTTTTATTTTGCAAACATACTTTGATTCCGTGTCATCTTAAAATCAATATGCTTGTTTGTTTACATGTTAACTACATTAAAGCGTTCAATATGCCTGTTTGTTTACATGTTAAGTACATTAAAACGTTTATTTTACAAATAGTGTTTCAGGATTTAGAACGAGACTGTTTTTTTACGTGTAGCACTACTTCAGCCCACCGTAGGATGTCTCAATTTGATCCGTACAGACTGCTCGTTGATCGCGCTAGTTTTACGTTGATGAATTCGAAGTGTCGCTTGCATAGGACTTCTACAGTGTCAGGAATGATTATCTATGGAGTATCGTGTAAAACGTATTCACCCCAAACATCTATGATGAACGAAGTCTGAACTAGAGTTCCACGAACACATTATCTTCGCCAAATAATCAGGGCTTATTATGGAGAGTGATTATTATTTACATGCTTATCACCCCCTGCAAATGTGATCATACACCATACCGTTTGGAAGTTACAAGGGGTGGGGTGGGGGGTGGAGAAATGAGTCCAGCCTAGATAAGGCTAAAAATCATTTAGTGGTACAAGACTAGTATATGTATCTAGTGTGCTGATATATGTTATAACAGGTCATGAACAAAAATAAGAGTATGTTGATATTATATGGGCCACAAAGGTTTGATATTGCAATGTTGTAAGTTGAAAGTGATGATGAAATGGTACAGTCAATATATATGAATAGAATAAATCTTTATTCCATATCATGCGCATTTCTAAAGACATAGTACATGTGACTTTTCCGTACATAGAATTGCACGTGGTGCAGTTTTGGTGCAGTGTATTCTCCGAGCAGAGGAGTGGGCCCGGCTGTTTTTTTACGTATTTTAGGTGTTTTTGACAGGCTTTCTATTTTGTCCCCTTTTTGTTATGTCGCCAACCGTGTGTTGGACAAAAATTCCTAAATTGAACACGTTAAAAACCAGCCGGACCCACACCTCTGCTTGGAGAGTAGTCACTAGAGTAGTGCCCCATTTGTTGTTTATATAACCTACTTTTGGCAGGACATTGTTTACATGACCTGTGTCAGGGGATACTGTCACACACATGTTTGAGAGTCTTATTACTATGAAATGCAGCGGGTTTACAAACTTCCCTTACTAATTATGCCAATTAGCCCCTGATTTGCATAATTAGTCTTTGATTCTGTAAAGCACCATTTGAGCTCTCTACATACCAAACATCACGACGATCTGTCGACCCCTTCTCAAGTTATTCATGTCTGAAGGTCAAAACAAAAAACACCCACTGCAGTTCCAAACAAGCCGCTAGAGGGCCCAAACTTACACAACTTACTTCCTGTGGCATGAACTATCTACCAGACAAAAATCATGACCATAGCACTTTCCGAAAATATGCCCCCAAATTTTGAAGCTCCGCTGCAGTACCTTAGGTACCCGCTAGAAGGCCCATTATCGAACTTGACCTTCCTTTCAGTGAACCTTACCCATCCACTAAATATCATGCAGAACCCTCAACAGCTTCTCGAGTTATGCTGGCGACATACAAATACACATCCACACAAAGCCCGCTGCAGTACCAACGGAAAATGCCAGGGGAACCATTTTGGAACTTGACCTCCGTTCACACAACATCTACACACCTACAAAAAATCATGAAGATCCATCAACGTTTCCGTCACTTTTTTTGCCTACATACAAACACAAAAAAATGCAAAGTCCGCTGCAGTACTGTTGAAAAACGCAAGGTAAACCATTTTGGAACTTGACATTCCTTTGCACAACCACTACACACCTACCAAAAATCATAAAGATTCATTGAAGCTTTCTTGAGTTATGCTCCTGACATACATTCAGACCCACTCAACAGATTTTTCAACCGAAAACAAAATCTTCTCCGAGTACAAGTACTCGGCGAAGATAATTAGAATTCATAACTTTTACATTTGGTATATGCAAATATTCAAATATTTAATGGAAGTACCAAGGGTTAAAAAAACCTTGCCAAACATTCAGCCCATCAAGCGGCTCCCCCCAGCGCCCAAGGTTATATTGCACCGTGAAGTGATCCACAGGCCTTACAATATTTTTGAAACTAAAATTGCATCTGCTTCAACTGCTTTAAAGTTCCATACATATACCTAAGATCAGCTTTGATAACATTCTCTACGTCTGCAAGCTCATTTTCGTAATTCGTAGGCATGTTATTTTAATGTCCCGTGATTCGTAGGGAAGCTATTTCATTTTACGTACTAGTAATTCGTTGTGAGGAGGCGAAAATAGCCAGTGCATTTAACGTAAAGTGTAATCGAGTCAAAAATTTTCCCTTAAATTACAGTCTAGCCTGCAAATTGTTTGTAGTCATCCTCGTTAGATCATCCTCGTACAAAGGATTTAGTGTAAAGCGTAATCAGGACCCCCCATGCAGACCCTCGAGGTTTATAAAGGTGATCAAAGTGTCACGCGACGGTTTGTTTTTCGATTCGGGCACACAACATCGTTTACATTTCAAAGACATTTGTCGGAAAACACTTCGTCAGAGCAGAATACCCCGCTGTTTGAAGATTTCAGTAAACAATGAATAAAGACAGACGAATATGAAAAGGTTCGGGGTAAATAAGATTACTGTTTAAGCACTTTGAAAACTTAACAACTGCGTAACAATTTCACAAACAGTAATCAGAAACATTCTCTACTCCTAACCGTTTGCACATTTTGAAAACTGCGTAATGTTTTGCCTAGTACATCTTAAATGTTAAGATAAGGCAATATTAAACGTGGCAAATATCACCAAGATATGTAACGTTAAGGACTGTTTACACAATAAGAAAACTTGTTCGTAACCACTACACCCACAAGATGTTTTGTTCAATACATCTTAACTGTTAAGGATGGGGTTGGTCGGGCAAATACCACCAGAAATTCTTCCAAGCCTATAATCTTTTTCAGCCTCCTACGTCAGCGCATTGCCACGTTCAAGGTGTCTGAAGTTCCCTTTAAAGGACACGACGTTCTGAAAAGATTAGAGATCCATTTTTTGTTCTGAAATGTTAGATGTACGTCAAGTCGTCAAACAAATTGCACTTAGCCTTGGGATTCAACGTTCTTTTATTCGTGTTAACAGCTTTAAGTGATAGATTCTTGAAAGGTATTTGCTATTATACAGTGTTAGGGAAAAGCATGAATGGCGGAGGGATATATGTGATGTTTGCTGATGTCTTTGTTTTATGTGTTTGTTTAATGGCCTAGTACTAGTGTTACGCTGGTGGTGTGACGTCTGCACTGCACAAGTGCACGTTTTGGTGGTGGGTCTGTGTTTGAAATACTATGTTCTTTTGCTCTATATTATCAGTTTAACTATTCATCTCTCTCTCTATGGCTATGTGTGTGTGAGTGCATGATTGTATGTGCGTTAATGTTTGTCTGCGTGTAGGACTGCGTATGCGTGTGTGTTTGCGTGTCAGTGCATGTGTGTGATTTTAGTTCTCTTCATGTTTTAGTTTTTTTTTTCACGTTTCTTCACTTTTTCGGGTCATAGTGATAAACGAGTTCTTTCGCATCATTAGATTATATAAATGGTTTATTCAGGAATCGACACATACAGAAATTAAAACAGCATTGCAGCCGATGTAACCTTTTTTAAAAGTAAACCGGCTGAATTACGTAGTCTTAGAATTAAAAGTACATAAGAGCACACTCAAACAATCCGAAAATATATACAAAAGACCAAAGTTCAATCAACAGTAGCATACATAACAAAAGCAAAAGCACGTCGACTGATGATATAGACTAATTTCGTACGTTGCTCGTATCGGACAAATGAATGTAAGGTTGAATCTGTCGTTTGCTGCAATATCCGGAAATATCAACGATCATATCTTGATTGATGATTTTAATTACATATCTAGAAGAGGACTTAACGAAAATGATTAATATAATTGACTTCGATCCCTCCCCTGCTTTGAAACTCATGATACATTGAACGGGATATCATCTTCAACATCTCTTCAAAAGAGTTGTGGGTATTTCTCCACGACTCAATACGAAACACATTTTATTTCCAATTGTTCATGAACCACGATGAAAGAGACCAATACTTTAAAGAAGTCACCATGACCTACCCAACTTTCTCACATTCACGGACGAATAGAAAACACAAATTATAGAAACAAATGTACTTTTCGTCTTCCTCTGCTTCAAAAAAAGAAGTCAAGCCCAACTTGTTTAGATATTACTAGTATTTGAATAGTCTCTTACAACAACATCAACCACATTGTCCATTATCATATGTATCTGACTTCCTTTAAGAGACTCTTGAAGTAACGGCAATGACCAAAACGAACAGACACGGACCATAAAAACAGCTTTTGTCCTACTATATGTTGTATATTGTACCAATTGTACATGTTATACCATATATATATGTAACGATATATGTTGATAAAGTTATTAGGACTCAAATGACTGTATCTCTGTTATATTTCATCTGACCCTTCCCTCTTCCCTCATGACCTCAATGAAAAGCGGTCTACAGGCCGATTTGAGCTTCTCATGAATAAACAAAGTTCAAACAAATTCATGATGTATTTCCCCTATGTTTCTTCCATGTACTTACAATCAGCCTTCAGGCATGAACTTGCAAATAAACTTTCAGTATAAACATTGCGTGACTCATATTGCAAAACAGCGTGGCAAATCATATCCCCTGTGAGGACGAGTTCAGAATGGCCACAGTTCAGAAGAAAACGCCGTGGACTACAGTTCAAAGTGGGGTGTGCTCAGAAGAGGGTTACATAGACCTTCCAGGAAGAAACTCATCTTACAGTTGTATACCTTACTTCAATCATCAGCTGCATTCTTTTCTTGTCCTGTAGAACGTGCCCGAAATACAAAGAATGTTTGCCACGACCAATTGTAAGGCTTTAATTATGGGAGGCTTCTTCTCTTTAGTTTTTTTCTTCGATTATTGCTGGGTCACATTTCCAATCCGGGGCCCGGCCGGGCAGTCTTTGGGAACGAAAAGTATGATATAAAAGACAACAAAAGCAAAAAACGTACCCAAAATTATTTAAGAGCATAGCTTGTGCAAATCTATTGACATACACTTTGATTTTTCTTTTCCGCAAACAGCCCGGCCGGGCCCCGGTTAGGACATGTGACCCTAGTATATCTTATGTATTGCCATCTCGGCTTTTTCAGTTTAGTTGGTGTATTATTTATTGAATAAAAATTTTAAAACAGAATGTTTGAGGATACAAAACCACGGGGAAAATGTTGCGCACCGTTAACAAAGCTTCCATTTCATATGTGTCCTGTGGTGGTCTGTTCTTCCCACAAGGCTCTTGCCCGTGCTGACAATTGCAAGGGTCTGTAGATTTTTTGTCCTCCCTCGTCTTCGTAGACTGCATGGTTATTGAGGCCTTTTAAGGAAGTGTCTTGAACACCTGGATATCTGAATCTGCATGCCTTATGAATTATTGATTCTGCATCAGTAGATCTCTTTGAATTAATATTTCTTTGAATTTATCTTTCTTCTTAATTCTTCACTATCAAGATAAGGTATTGTGAGAGTATTAAACAGTACGCAATTCAGGCTACGGGTGGGATATATTTTTCATATCTGATCATAGTGATCATGACAAACCATTCATTCATTCACTCATTCATTCATTCATTCATTGTTTCATTCACACCCTGAAAAAGTGATTGACGCATAGCAGTCAAAGGACCGTAGTTATAGCCGTTAAGAAATTATTATTTGTACTGTTCAAAATTATTGTGTAAGACTGTGGCCAATTTCTTATTAGAACAAAGTAGAAGGGCATCCCCATCTCATGTGCGTGTTTTATTGAGTTGTTATTTCTTTTTTTCTGCAAATAAATAGACAAACAAATAACCAAACAAAAGATTTTTGTTTGCTTGCGTCTTAATGTTTTGTTGCACTGTTTTTGTGTCAACAACTAGAAAAATAGAGTCTTTGAAAGCTACGTTTGGCAGGTAAACAAAACAAAAACTTTCAAATGGGAATTTTCTGTCCTTATTTGCGCAATTTGTTTTTCAAAGCAAAAGATAAAAGGACCTCTCATGCAGCGGCAGCAGAATTCGCTGTAGGTAACAGTTTGATTAATATTCATGCCCTCGATACATATCGTAACTACTCCCGTCCTTGTGTGGGCGCTGATCAAAACAGTAATAAGACATAACCATATGTTGACAAATTCCATTGATGTGTAACTCTAGAACGATGAATTATTCCAAGGCCAAGTAGCATGTTGACTCCAATTGAAATGATTAATAAGTGCGCTCGTGTTCACCATTTACTTCTCATCAGACGAATATCTATCTTTTTTGTCAATAAGTACATAACACATTTCTCAATGTCCATTGAATTCTTTATTTTCATTCGGTTTTCATTCGGTTCCAATTCGGATTCGGTTCCAATAAGAACTAAAGGAACTAGGTTTACTATCAGGATATTCCTTATTCTAAAAGGCACATTGCCCGCAGTTTGTCTCTTATAATGTGTACGATTGAAGTACAGTAGTCGGGCACAACCAGTGTGCAAATTCATTCGGGTCAGAAAAAATATTCCTTAACTAGACTACAGTTCAAAATATATATATAATCCGCTTCAAATAGCGATATTGCAAGAGATTTCAGGGGAGAAAACCGTCGTCACATTTTGTTGTATTTGTAACAAATCTGCGATTGGGAAATAACAGCATTATTAAACAATGCGAAAGATACTATGATGGAATCTCTCATGACAGCGATGGATTTTGTCGTTTCTCATTCTATGTCAGTACCTGCTTGTGCCATGAAGATGTTATCAAACGTGGTACAGTGGCCGATCTTGGCCGTTTCGGTGGCAGTGCACCCGAGGTCCGGGCCGCAGGGACAGCGCCAGAAGGCCCGAGGTGCCTCCAGAGGGTACGGCATGAGGTTGCTGGAGATGTGGCACTCGTCCCCCACGCGGCCTCTGGGCTTGCACACGGCGATGCCGGACCCGAGGTTCCACCGCGCGCAGCACCAGTTCTCCCCTTTGTTCGCGATGCACTCGTAGTCACTGCGGCAGCCCTAGCGTGAGGTAAGGTTATCATCATTAAGAACCGGACGCACATAGTCGCACGGGGAGAGACAACAAATCAGAAATATACATAAACACAGAGAGAGAGGGAGAAAGAAAGAGAGGGGGGAGAGACAGAGAGGCAGAGAGAGAGACAGAGAGAGAGGGAGAGAGAGAGAGAGAGAGAGAGAGAGAGAGAGAGAGAGAGAGAGAGAGAGAGGCAGGCAGAGGCAGGCAGAGACATTTAGACAGACAGACAGACACACACACACGGCCGGGCGCAGCACCAGTTCTCCCCTTTGTTCGCGATGCCGTAGTCACTGCAGCAGTCTCAACGTGAGGTAAGGAAGGTCATGTCGTTATAGAGAATTTTTCAGCGTACTACCAGGTTCTCCTCTGACTCACACCACTTTACTGTACAACTAGCAGCCTCTAAGACAAGTCATTCTATAGTAACAGCTTTTTCCCACGAACTGCAAACTCTGGAATTCCCTCCCAGTCCACTGCTTCCCCCGAATACAACCTACAAACCTTCAAAACAAACACACACCGCTGTCGCTCACCTATGCCACATTAGTTCAATTAGTTCAATGCTGAGAAGTAGCCTCTTACGGCCTTGCATTGAGTGAGATCGTTGAACAAAAATCATAAAGCATCGATTCGTACGTGGAAGAGATGGGGAGACTTGTGAGCGCACATACTCGCACTGGGAGAGATACACTCGGAAATAGACATAGGTACAAAGAGAGAGGTGACAGACAGACAGAGAGAGACAGAGAAACAGGCGCAGAAAGACAAAGACAGACAGACAGAAAGAGACATAGGGAGAGAAAGCTGAAAGATTGGCACACTGCCGTCGTAATGAGGAAAAAAGAAACAATGATCGCTCGGAGAGTCAGCTAGCTGTATCCATTGTAGCATTTGGGCATCACCAAGCAGAAACAAGATTTAAAGGGCAGCTTTCTTCGTTTGTCTTTTTTCTTCCTCACATGCTGCTACAAATTAGAAATGGGCCCACTCTACCTTCATAGAGCTAACCAGTATAGACCAGGAACTGGAGATCATACACACGATGGCTAGCAGACAGAAGGGGAAATAAGATTCACAACCACAAGAACACAGGAAAGGGTCGCACAGAAAGATGGGTTGAGCTAGTAAAAAAGGCAAATTCATACGGAGTTATCAAATTCTGCACTATCCACCGAAACAAAAACCTTAGAACACAAACCAGGTGAAAGACGTGCACAAATAAAATGAATATTGTTGGGGTCGAGTGGCGTAACGGCAGGGTGTTCGGCCCAGAACCAAGAGGTCCCGAGTTCGAATCCCCCCGACGCCACCGATGTTGTGCCCTTGGGAAAGGCACTTTACACGACTTTCCTCACTTCGCCCAGGTGTATAAAAAATGGGTATGTTGTTATCTGTACGTGGCACTGTTAATATAAGTTATGAACACTTGAGTGCAGCGCCACGTCGTCCTTGTCTGTCAAAAACCGAAGTAAAAAAATTTTAAAAAATAAAATGAAGCACACTCACCCCTGTGATGACTAGCGGAGACGCTACTTTGAACACCGCAGCGGCACAGATCATGGACAGTTGTAGGATGAAGGTCTTCATTTCCGTCGTCGTTGGCGTCTTCTTGCTCGGCTGTGTGAGTGTCGTGGCGCAGCGGCGGCGTTCTTCAACTCTCTTCCCGATGAATCTTGCAACAGTCTGACTGGCGCAGGTTTATATAGCTTGGTTATATTATCCGAGCGGAAGTAAGGAGGGGGTTGGATCGCGTGCGACAGGCGGATGCGAGAAAAAAAAACAGGGGGATCGAGTTGACGCTGGGAAAGCTCTAATCTCTCTGAACGTTGTTTTGTAACGCTGGGGATTTAGAGAAAGTTTCTACATAAACAAGACGAAAGTTATCGTGAGTGATATCATATTTACCTGATACAACCTGCACATTAATGTTATCAGTTGTTTGGAATTAAGACAAAGGACAGAGATTTATACCATGACGCATTCCTACCAAATGCGATATGCTATGACGTTCGTATATAGTTAGTTTAATAGTCGTCTCTACGGCTACGCAGTTATGCCAACAGTATAACTACTACATCAAGACAACCGCTCTGTTTTTATTTATATGTGATACAGAAGAAGATGTATATCGTGCCGTAACGAAATATGGGGTACAGCTGTTCATACCTCGCTCTAATCGTATTTTTTGCGAATACAAATGTCATTTCACCACTTTCTGAGAGATTCGTAAGCCGGGCGTAAAGCGAGCGTAAGAACACTGCAATTCCCAAACTCAACGGATCATAGAAACCGCTAAAGTGGGGGCAGCGAAAGGTTTAACTCTGAGCATAGCCGATAGGTTTGAAGGCTGAATGTTTGAATAGTGACATGTGCGAAGTGAGCACATTAAACAAGATTCGAAAGGAAAGGGTACTAGAATAAGATATTGAGGAAATCGTATCGAGTGACCATTTTCGGCTCGCTTTCAAAAGTATCTAGTTTAATAGTCGTCATTCTTTGTAGAACGCTATACTCTTTCCAAATGCGTTTTTTTGTGTCTCATAACAGTATCGGTAAATCGGTAAACAATATCAACTTTCAAATATGACGATATCTCAGACGTTGATCCAACTGGTAAGTTGGTCGTAATGTCAAATATTTGGGACAGCACGCTGAAAAGGTCAACGAACTGCACGCGAAAACATCAATAAGTTACAGTTAGGGATCTTATTCATGATAAATGTTGCCGGAATAAATTTTAGAGAAGATACCATCCCGAAGTTACTTTACATAATGCCCCAAGCAAAACGTTTATTTCATCATCATTATCATTATGATGATCCTCTTCATCGTCATCATCGTCATCATCGTCATCATCTTTAATATCATCAGCATCATCAGCATCATCATCATCATCATCAATATCATTATTATCAACATCATCATCATCATGAACATCATCATCGTATTTATCATCAGCATCTTCAATATCAGCAGCAGCAGCAGCAGCATTATCATTATCATCGACAATATCATTATCATCGTCATATTTATCAATATCATCAGCAGCAGCAGCAGCAGTATTATCATTATCATCGACAATATCATTATCATTATCATATTTATCAATATCATCATCAGCAGCAGCAGCAGCGTTTTTATAGAGGCAGAGCGTTTACAAACTTCATTAGAGTTCGTTATTTAAACTTCCAGTCAGGACCTCTTAGACCAAGTTTGTTTCTTTTGTGAAAATGATGTGCGAAAACAAAGGTCGATAACATATTTCTTGCAAAATGACCAGAAACTTTTCATTGAAACGTAAAATAGCCGTTCAAACATAACTGCAGTATTTCAATTAGTTGAAAGAAGTTAGACTTTTCTTTCAGAAATCCCAGTTAGATACTAGTACTGCTACATTTCTTCTATTTTGAATATCTGACGTGCTAGCAACTCTAACGTACATTTACTAAGAAAAGTGCGTCACAAAATCGTCATACTCGCTACTGATACGGTATCCATAAGGATAGGAACTGTGTACACAATCCTAGGAGGGGGAGGGGGGCTTAGGGCACTGATCTGTTAGGGAGGATTTCAGATGAAGAAAAGAGCTACAAACTTAGATATGGCCGGACCTTGAAGATAATTTCAAGAGATATACCAAATCTATTTCGGTCCCTTGCTATCTCCGCGTGCACAGGCGCAGATATCGTTAAACAAGATCAGTAGCTGATGCCGTTAATGACATACGAATTGCCGCCCCCCTCCCCCCTCCCACTGAGAAGGAGACACAGATAAGAGGGATCAGCGTGTAGACATTTAATCTTTCAAATTTCATTTTTCTAATTTCAGGGAAGCTTAAAAGATTATGTGGTGATGTTAGAATACTGCTAGATACGGCAACAGTAAAATTCAAACATTAGTAAGTTTTGGCTGTTCTTTTTATTTGCGTGATGGCGTGAGCCAAGGTGGACATTTGGAAAACGTACCAGAGAAAAACGCGTAGAAACGCCACGTAAAACGGAAGCTAATTTTCAAACAATCCGAATTCTAACACCTGTATAGAAATCATCTGAAAAGAACTCAGAGATGCCTTAGTATTAATGACTATTATACGAATTTGACCAAATTCATACGATCTACCACTAAGAAGCATACTTATTTTTCGGACTCCATACGAGTTCTACTAATTATAAGGATCGTATGCATTCCGTACAACGTATGATATCCGTATGTTTCTTAGTAACGTTAATGGATCGTATGAATTCGATGAAATTCGTGTGCTTTTTAGTAGTGGATCGTATCAATTCTTTCACAATTTGTACGAATTCCTTCAAATTCGTTTGACTTCTGTAAAATCCGTTTTAACTCCTAGGCCCCTTTAGTTTTTTAATGAACCAGCGTTAGCTGTTTGCCAGAAATATGGCATTTTTTAATGCTTCCTGCTTCTGTTGTACATTGGCAAAACGAAGGATGTCTTCAATTCTCGACCCCACGCAATTTCCATGGAAACTGCAGGCTGTTATTTGCATCTTCTGTTCTTGACATGCTTTGGTTGGCATACATTGAAGCCATAGCTGTTAATTAGGGCATGTTGTTTTCATCATTAACTCTTTCTTTCTCGGCTTTTTTTAACAAAGTTCTGAACTAATTTCATTACCATTCTTGTTTCATTGCCCAAAGATTTGTGTAACGGTTAACAAATCTTCGATTGATATCTTCTTAACTTAACAACGGATAATAGTTAGACAATTTTCGAAACGTGCACCTGAAAATGAATTGCGTCTCAAAACAACCGTGAAATAATTGACCTATTTTTTTCTATTTTACATTCTGTCCATGGATAGATGAATAAATTCAACAATGGCTTGAATAATATGTACCTTAAGTTACCACCACCCAAAACAACGCCAAATAAAGCAGTTAGAAAGGACTTCGTTTTGTAAAGGTACAGATAATGTCCGTAATTTGTTTCGTGAATTATCTTAAATTCCAACACCATGTTTACATGTTTGTTTTCGGTAGCCTCTACCAGATCTTTTTGTGGCCTCTAAGATAGTCGAAATTTGTCAGAATTGGGGGGGAAAGTTTCTAACGGAGTAGTGAGCAACCCTCTATTTTGGCGTATGCCAATTTCTGTTGTTTGTTCTTTTCATCAGTCCACAGACAGATCAAGTTTAGACTGGATTTTTCTGAGCCTAACTCGATTGTGTCGTCATATTTTGGCGAGAGTTTGTTTGGCGATGCCTGAGGACAAAGGTCAGACGTCAGCACGGGTTGAGAGAGAACAAGTCGTCTGACTGGTTCCTCTGGGTGTGGTCACAAAACCTACAGTAACACCGGGACAACTCTCTCTCTGACACAAGTTGTATAAAATCACAATAAGCTACCGATTTGTATTCCCCAACCGCGCAATAACTTTGTGGCAACGGAGTAGGGAACGGTTCGGATCTTGCGGACGGACGCAGTGGATTTGGGAGATGTTCGACTGACGATTCCTGGCGTGTGGCTGAAAAAATATCTGTTACACAGGTGTAGTCTGTACCTTTAGTGTATATAGAGAAGTCGGGGTTACACCCAACCTAAGGTAAGCATGAATGCGTTTGTTTACATCGTTAATATATATATTCTCACGTCTTGTAGTGGAGCCCAGCGCTGTGTAAAAGTCGTGAACAGTGTTGCATAAGAAAGAGGGAAGACAACTTTCAGTGAAAGCATGTGGTCTGTATTGTGTTTGACACAGTGCGATTAAAAATGGGGAAGAAATCTGCCCCGTAAATTATATTCTGAACGAAATGTAAATGTTGTTTATGTTTATCTTCTACAAGTAAACTATCTTCGAGTGTATGAATAGGTAAATGTATTATAGAATATTTAGGTGTTAGCAACTGTAGTGTAAACCGTAGTTATAGTGAAATACTCACACATCTTCTTCTTACTGTGTTAACATCATTGTATATACTGAAATCTGTATATCTATAGTTGTAAAAAGCCTTTACGAAATTGTCTGCATTTTTGTTGTGTTCATAATATACTCTCCGTTTTCAACAGTTCGGAGACCTTCATCGCAGTCTTCTGCCGCCTGAAGCTAGTTTGTCTGTTCGATGCAGACAAAGACACTTGCACGAGAGCCTGCTAGCTATTCAGTGTTAGGAAAGGGGGTCGTTCTATAATACCAGTGGATTCCTCAAAGTTCTTCCCAAAAGTTGGACAAGTGTCGCAAGTTCAAGTTCTTCTCAAGACGAGGGACTATTTTGTGAGAGAGCACCATGAAGATGAATTCGTGCGGAGGGTGCTGCGACCTGAAGAGGGGAACGCTCATCAGTGGCACCTTCACCCTGGTGAGTTTAACAATTAGTCCGCCATAAATCACACACACTCTAAGACAATGAACTAAATGGCAAGCAACTGGATACAGTTTTGAAACAGTCAGACGTTTCAAACAGCATCCGCTGTCTTTCGTCAGTGACTAATAGGAAGAACTGGAGAACCAGGTTTTATACCAGAACTCTATCTGCATAGATATGGTTTATCCAGTTGCGTTGAGGATGTCTAAGCTTCATCAACGTAAGACAACGTGGTTGATGAAAAGCAAACCAAGGTTCTTTTGTGTATCGATAACTGAAAATCATAGCAGATTGAGCCTCGTGGCTTTTGAAATAAGGTGAATTTTGACTGGCAGGGTGGCTAGGCTAGCGGACACGAAACCGACAAGTCACGGGTTCAATTCCTGGCGTTCCTGGCTAGACGTTGTGTCCTTGGGAAATTAAGATACTTTAGACAACTTTCATCACTCCACCCAGGTGAAGAAATGGGTACATGACTTCGATTAAGGTATAGATCATGGGCGGTGAAGGGAGAGGGATGGGCTCTTCCAAGACACAATGTATAACAACTCACTGCCCCTACGGCATCAAAAAGGTTATGGGACTACTAAGTACTTTTACCTTTACCGACCCTTTTAAATGACGAACCTATGTTCACACTGCAAGGCAGAGGTCACACCTCAAAGTTGGGCTAGTGGTGAAAACATGACAGAAATGATAAAGAATATCATTTACACAATATCTGCAAAGCAAAGTCTGAACTTTATTCAAACCATAGATACAATAGATAAACCACGATATCAAAGAAAATGTGTCTGAATTCTATACCTCCTTGCGGGTATAAGTATGTCACCAGATAGGACGAAAAAAGAAGAAGATACCGATTCTATGCAAACAGTTTAAGATCTTCTGGTAAACTCCAAAATATTGTTAAGCTTTAACATTCTAAAGGTGCTCAAGTTGGCCTTTTCCATTGTTTTATGAGTAATATGCATATCATAATACAACTATAGTGACTATAACCTCGTTTGATTTTTTGCTACGGAAAAATACTTAGAAATCATTACATAGATAAAATCAACTACACACATATCCTGACATGACACACACAAAAACGGTAGTCTACACCCTACTGACTCCATTGACCCCTAAGGGAAAATGTCACTTAGATTACACATCACTTTAAATGTTAAACGTTGCCTCGCCCTTGTAGCAATGTAAAACACTAGTAGAAGGGCTTGTGATATTGAATGAAGACATTTATTGCACATTTTTTATCCAACTGGGCTAAGAACATGTCACAACGAAGCATGATAGTTACAAGAAGTGTTTCTCATTCAATTGTTAACTACTAGATCGAACACAAAACTAGATCTGATTCCACAATTATTTGACACCAATTATGGACAAAATGATTATAATCAACACTTCAAATCAATCTTGAAAACAGCAGCTGTTTTGGACGTTCATTTAGATGTATTTTTGTTTCTTTCAACAAAACAATATTCTGCATTTACCAGTTCTTCAAAGATGACTTCATAACCAATTGTGGTCGCGTTCACGCCAAGTATATCATTAACTAAACAAGACAAGTGGAAAACGCCTTTAATAAAGGGGAACGAGTATCGGCTTGTTTACGCACATTGTCTTCAACATTGCCATGGTAACCGACCACAGTAAAAGTGCCATTTGCACGTGTGCAGTAGGTGTGAAAACTAAATGTCATAAGGGTCACATGAGGTGTCACTGATTGACAGGTAGCACCATGGCAACGGAAAGGTGGTGACGTCATAGAGAAAAGTATGACATCACTCGTTTTGGTGGCAATGTTTCGTTGGGCGTGATAATGATTTATAAATTATCGACATATGTAATGAGATGCCCTACATGTATTAGAGCCAACAGGGACATTTCTTTTCTTTACTGTGTGAAGACAAGGGGCACTTGTACATTCATTCATTCATTCATTTATTTATATTCATTCATTTATATCCATTTCATCCATTCATTCATTCATTTATTTATTTATTGTACAGGATTATACGCACGATAGCATTCTCATGTTAGTTTCGCTTTAGTCCCCATTTTAAAGTTTTCAGAAAGCTACAAAAATATTACAGAACAAAAAGTTGTTGTTTGCGATTAATGATTACTTACAAAAACATGCTTGAACAATCAATTTACTACAAATAACCATAGATTCAACTGATAGTAGATATATCTACTAACATAATTCCACCAGGGTACATAATTCCGCCACCCTGAAAAGATACTTGCAAACAGATCTCCAACCCAACGTCCCCCAGTGTAATGCACCCCTTTATATCTAAACTGTGCATACCTGGGGGGTGCTGCACTTGAGACCTCTCAAACCTACTGTTTACAAAGTGGCGGACCTCTGTAACCCGGTGGATTAATGTTAATGGATTAGAGTGCATGGTTAATCAGTTGTAGAAAATTGTATTATAAAGTAGAGTGGATTCATTCCTCAAGCTAACCGACATCTTTCACACCGCAGTCGTCCCTTAGTAAGACATCTGGAGCCGCATAGTTCCTGTGTAGAACTTTTATTCAGTCTAGTACCACGGCCGGTTTCGCCGTGACAGCTTTTTCAAGTGTACAGACTAAATGACACAAGTGCATGAGGTTCAAAGGTTCATGAGGTGCATGAGGTTCAAAGCAAGCATGAGGTTCTCATCTATATTCTACAGTTGTAGAAAGTGATTACGTTTGACTTTTTTTTCTAACCCCATAGCTAGTGGCTGGAGCGTACTTCGCAGTGGACTTCCTACAGTATATGGGCCTGGTGGAGCAGAAACAGGTGGTGTCGTCAACGGATACAAAAACACAAAAAGGTACTACACTGAATAAAAAAGACTCTTTTTCCACAACCAAGAGATTTATTCCACCAACGTTTCGGTGACCATCTGTCACCTTCTAGGCTTCTTCAAGGCAATTCTGACTGGTTCACATAGTAATGCAGCATAGGTGTTGCTGCTTATACATAATGAGATGCTAAGATTCACGGAAGGTACTACACTGTCTCCCATTCACCTTATCCAACTGTAAAGATTGATCAGTTCTAGCCGCATTACGACATTTGACAAATGTGTATGGATGTAAACGTGTGGTTCAAGTGCCACTTACTGACCAGACTAACTGGTCCGGACCCTTTAGCCTCGAGGTAATAGCCTGGAGTCCAGCCTTGTTAGCTTTGTCCTGCTCCCTAAGATCCGCTAGCCTGCCAAAAAGGCTGGACTCCAGGCCATTGCGGTAAGTGCATTGGGTTTCACTTTGTTAGCTGGCTGGCCCGGGTTCGATTCCCGGGAGCCAGGAGACTGTGTTAGTCGCCTCGAGCGTTTCATGGATACTTGATTTTTTTTCTTGTGCAGTTTTGGACGACTCTTTGATCACCGTGTACGTGGAACTCGCCGCTCACGGCCTTGCTGTGCTCTGTTCGTGTCTTCTCTTCGTCGGAGTCTGCACGGTGAGTGTTATAGAGATTTTTTGCTGTAAGATACCTTTGCACATTCTGCTGTTATCCTGGCTAAATCACAATTCCACGGTGTGGAGAGGGAATCCGTAGAGTTTTGGGCGGTGAGAGTTTACCCGTGCTACACAGACAATAATTATAAAAATTGTCGCTTATCTACAACGAATCTCCGATTCTATAAAATGCACACTGTTTGCAGCTGATCTGTCGAATAAGCAGTATCCTTCAGATATAAGTTTAGCCATTTGATCTAATTGATACTCATGATCCATGATCAGCGATAGATATAGATTGACAGAAATTTAAAAAACATAAATTATGTAATTATTGTGTTCTTTTTCATATGCCCACAGCTAAAGAAGTGGCCGATGTATCCATGGATTTTTGCGGTCATCTTAGAAATTCTTGCAGAGATTTCCGCACAGATAGCGATGTACATTCTACACTGGAACCAGGTGAGTGCTTTAGAATGAGTTAGTTAGGAATGATAGCATATTATATAAGTGTACATTCCATTTGATACTAACGTAAGTATTTTCTGAGAACACACACAAACACTCAAACACACAGGCAGACAAGCACTTACATACACACAGACACACATAAATACACACGAACAAACACACACTGTTGAAACGCACAAACACACACACACACACTTTGACTGCTACCCAGTACAGTAATTTACTGCTGCCATGTAAAATGCATCTTTCATTAGCATTGAAACAAAACAGTCAACATAACTTAATAAACATACAATAAAATAAATCGACATTTCCCATGTGTCCCCCATTCCAGTTTACATTTCGTTTGGGTCATACATGATTCCTTTATCTAAAGAAAGTGTAACGGTATCGTATTCTGCCTCCACCAGGGCATCACAGCGTACCAGTTCAGCCCGCTGTCCCTCACCAAGGACCTGTGGGCCGGGTACCTCATCAGCTACGCCGTCAGGGGGCTGCTCATATTCTTCAAGGTATGTCATGTTACAGGGAGTGTCCCTGTGGTGTAGTGGTCTTCGCTTCTGGTACTTGCCACATCTGGTTCAAATTACTTGGACCAGAAGGCCCGGGTTCAAGCCCCGGGTTAGGACACTTCTGGACAAGAGGCGCATTGAGTCATACCAAAGACTTTATAAAAATGGTACATTCTTATGAAACAGTATGGAAGTTAAACACACTCCACTGCCAGTGGACTAGCCCCCTGCTGCAGTGATTGCACCACAGTGTGGCCCAGGGCTATGAAACGGGGATGGGCACCGCCCTATACATCAATTATGGCTTGGGAGGATTTTAACTAATGTCCTTTTACAAGATGTCTGAATAAAGTAGTCAATGTATCGTCAAAAATAGTTACTCAAGCAACTGGATTAAATTTTGAAACAGTCAGACGTTCCAGACAGCATCCGCTGTCTTTCGTCAGTGACTAAAGAAAGATCTGGTAGAACTAGGTTTTATACCAAAACTCTGAATACTAGACTGAATAAAAGTTCTACACAGGAACTATGCGGCTTCAGATGTCTTACTGAGGGACGACTGCGGTGTGAAAGATGTCGGTTAGCTTGAGGAATGAATCCACTCTACTATATAGTACCAAAACTCTGAATAGATATGTTAATGAAGTAACTATTGCTTGAGTAACTATTTTTGGGGTATCTTATAACCTGGATGTCTAACCTTCATCAAAGTAGTCAATGTATCATTGTATCAATTATCTTCGATGAAAGTTTTGTGCCAGCCATCATAAATGAATTAGCCACCTGGGCGCCATCCTACGAATTCTTTAACCAACTAAAAACTAAAGGCACCCAGGCAATAAGTGAGTGGAAGTGTAAGATTTATGATCTTTGATAGAACAGCAAAGTCAAACTAAATTTCCATCTTTGGAAAGAATCAAACCGTATAAACGTTTTGAAATGTTAGAACAGCAACCGAAAGATGTATGCATCGTGTTATGATTAAGACTCATTGTTTACCAACGAGGTACTTGGTGTTAACATATCCTTTTAGATAAATCCATTATTTGAGATCCCATAATCCATTCGTTTCACAGAAAGTTGTTGATGATAAATCCATCGAATTGTAAAATTATGAAATCTTAATTCTATGTTTGAATGATTGAAGTTATCATAATGTTGACATGTCTCTACCTTTACAGTCATCACAGTTGCATTGCGTTTATCACATTCTTCCCGTTCTTTCTTCATGTAGATCTGGGGCATTCTTTGTGTTATCTACTTCATCAAGGAGATATCTTCGTCCAAAGGCGGAGGCCCTGGTTGGGCCAGCTACCAGGATTATGTACAGGTAAAATGGACACATCCACCAAAGAGCTAGAAACCGCTACACCTTTGCATTTCAATTTCTGCTTTTCTTGTACACACAATTCTCAAGCTTAGAACACCTCGGCATAGTGTGTAGAAAGAAGCACGTAGAAATCTTTGCGTGTCATACATGTACAGCTTTTTAATTTGCCTTTAGCTTCTTGCTTTTTAGCGCCAACTCATATAATTCCGCCGGGTACCTTATATCAAAGTAGAGGGATGTCCCTGTAGCACAACTGGTGGCAGCCTCACAGTTGGGCTCCTGGTTCCAATTAGATGCTAAGTGAGAGACCCCGGTTCAACCCTGGGAAGGTCATCTCGGTTGACGCTGCACCCAGCTTTCGGAAGGGGCCTAAAAATGGGGGTCGAGGTTCGAGGAGATGTCTCCAGCACGTTAAAGGGGAAGGGCTAGCAGTCCCTCCCTGTACATATATACCCTGCTACTGGAACAGCAATAAAACTTGCTGCCCTATGTGTCAATGCAATAGACACTGCAATGGTCTGAACGAACGAATGAACAAACACTGACCCTTTTCTTAACGAATTTAAAGAGATCTACAAATGCATCATCAGTAATACCTGAGGTATGCACAGTTCAGATATCCAGGTGTGCAAGCCATTCTTGAGAAAGTCTTGATAATACGATTTTATGTGGCAAGATTGGAGTTCCCTGCGGAATTATAAGTGTTGACTTAAAATGTAGTAGCTTCTTGCTAGCTTGCAGCTTAAACATGTTCCGCTTGTTGCTTGTGCTCTGTTCTGCATAGTCTGGGTACAATTGGGGTGACGTAGTAGACAATCTCTACCCGTCTACACTGTGGGAAGATGAGCTGCGGGAGTCCGAGGTACATTTTTGCAACTTTGGGGACTTTTTTTATCTGCTGCATTTCTCTATATATATGCTGCTAACTGGCTTACTTTATGTACTTCATTTTTTGTCGAAAATATGACTAAAACGTTTTGGGTAAAAGTGATGTTTTATCTAGTCATACTAATTCTAGCTCCTCTTGTTACACACGTACGTATCGACTTCGATTTTCGATCTATTTTCTTTCATTTTTTTCTTTAGCTAAAAAGATGGAATATCTTTTGTAGCCAAAACATTTTCCATTCTATAAAGTCTTTCTACAGAAGTGTATCGATCTGTTAAAAAAAGGTAGAATTTTCAACAAAACTTGTATGCTAGAATATGCATGTATATTGACCCCCCTAATTTTTGATTACACAATGGTGCTTTTTTGGCTCGTCTGTGTGTCTGCATGTCTCTCTCTTACTCTTTTGTTTCTGAAATACGTCAAAGGGGTGAAGTCCGCCATCCCTGATTGTCTTGTTTCCTTCTAGACCAATCCCTACGTCGGAGGAAAGACGTCGAAGGAGCGACGGACGGCGTACCAACAGCAGACGTCGTACGAAGACTACGACCGCCGCCCGAACACCCGAAGCGAGTCTCCGGAAGAAGCCGACGACATGCGACCGCCTCTCGGAGGTGAAGCTCCAACAAGAGAAGACTACAACCGATCGCTAAGGCGGAAGAGCTCCCAGGCTATGAGGGACGATCCAGAAATAGTGAGGGAGGAACCCAGCGCGTTTGCTACGGCACCCAGATCGCCCAGCGAAGTCTACTCCCCGTTCCACGACTTTTCGGCACCCGCAGACGACAATGAAACGGCCCCTCGGTATCCACAAGAGGTGAGAAAATCTCTTGATATAAAGCTAAAGGTAGTCCCATACCATAGCCTTTTTGAGGCCGAATGGTTTGTTATCCACTGTGTCTAGGGCATAGCATTGGAAGGCGGAGCCTTTCTCTCTTCCTCCACCGCCTTGTACCTCCCCAACCCATTTTTACACCTCAGTGGAGTAAGGAAAGTCGTGCCTTTCCCGATGACACAACGTCTGTCCGGGCTGCCAGGAATCAAACCCGTGACCTATCGACCTCATGTCTGCTACCCTATCCACTCGGCAATTCGCGTTTGATTCCTGACATTTCTGACTTTCTTCACTCCACCCAGGTATAAAAGTGGGTACCTGACTTCGGTTGGGGAGGTGAAAGACGGTTAAAGAAGAGGGATGAGCTCCACCTTCCAATACCGTGCCCTAGACACAGTGGTTGATAACCTACTGCCTCCACAGCCTAGAAATGGCTGCTTTTATATCTTTCCTGCATTCTGCTATAAACTTCTTTGATTAATCAACTTTATGATAGTCGATTGATAATTAAATGAATGTCTTGTTTCAGGACGACTACCCACAGTCCGTGGCAAGCTCAGTGAGAGGTGCCAGGCGAGCCCGCTACCCTAGCGACGGCTACTCCACTGTCTCGTACGACCCCGTGGCCCGGCCGTACCGGCCATCGCAGCAGTCCCGAGCGCCGGCGGGCCTGCCCTACATCCCGCCCGCCGACTACCCTCCCTTCGACCGCCCGTCCTTCATCACGGACTCGTACGATTCGCGCAAGCCGGGAGAATACGGGCAACAAGGTCTCAGTCGCGCGCAACCACCCCCGAGCAGATTCTAAGTCTGTAAAAATCAACAAAATAAAACATCGAGCGACAATGGAGTCAAAAAGACAATACATTGTAAGTTTCTCCATATTGCAAAATGCAAGACATACACAGTGTCTACTAGACACGTATATGTACGTCTGAGGTATTTTTAGTCTCTACCAGACTAACTACGCCGGCTATAGGGAGAATATTTGTCATGGAAGTTTGGCCACCAGAGGGTTTCATTTGCAGGCGCATTATTGACCTCACCGTGGACTGACTCTACTGGCCAATCATTTCCTTTTTTGCCGAATTCTACGATCTACACTGTATATGCCCGTAGGAACGCCTGGTGGAGGCTAGGTATTCTTGCCCATTTCAGACTTTAGCATTTTCGTATATGCTGCAAATCGATATGACCAAGGGTCCCGTGAAATCCATTTTTAATGCAATAACTTTGAAATATCCTCGATTACATAATCAAAACAAGGGACCAAGAATGTATACGGTGTATTACACAGTGTACTGAAACTACACTTGCGGATTGCAAACTGTCGTAAAGAGAAGTGCTACATTGAGATTCAAGTCTGTAAATAACAAGAAAAATCATCTTTATGATTCGAAATGAATCTACATTTTCTTACCAGTGATAGTGGGTCTCAAAACTATATCATCTATCAGGAAGAGTTTGTGTCTAATAGACTAATGGCCATATTACATGTAGCCTATAATTCAGCACCAAGGGCAGATCCTGTTACACATCAAAAATATGGAATTTAGTCATAAGAACCAAAGACTGTAGTACTCTCATTCTGTACCACATAGTCTTTTGTGAACTAGATTGGTTTCTTAGAATTGTACAAGCTGCAATGGGTTGTATCATAAACAGTTGTTAAGCGTTAAGATATCATTATTGTAATTACTCTTCGACTCAAAAAACAACAGGGATGTTTATTTAGAAATGTATCCTTTCTAAAAAACTGCCTTAGTCCTCCTGAAGATGGTTGACCTATACATTGCAAGCAATATTGTGAATAAAGTGAATATCTATATATTAGTAGACAACACGAATTTAAGTTCTTGCTTCTCTCATGTTTTTAAAGTGACCTTTTTTTCTCTAAGTAATGTTATTTTCAAGGTATGGGAAATTTGTGCATATAGGGTAATGCACCATGAAGTAAAATGTATCTTTTATGTTTTGGAAGAATAAAAATTTCGAAGAAATATACTATGATTTGAACATTTTTTTACAATGACAAATAATCTGTACTGTAAATGCTGCAGACATCCAAATAAGAAAAACATGTAACCAACATGGAAATTCATATGGAATACTGTAATTCACTTTAGCTTTACGGTAGCAAAATTTCACGGTGCAAAGGAAAATGGACATTTTCACTGAACTTTAACTTCACGGTGGTGGCAAGTGATTTACAGAACGGATGTGTGAAGGAATCATAAATGATTACAACAGGTTTTTCACGGTGATGATAAGTTCAGGGTACAAGGTGACCGTAAAAACAGTGAACATAAAGTTTCAGTGAAAGAAACAAGAATTACAGTATGCTATCAACAAGTATCCTCATCGAAAGATTTTAACTGAAACACCCCTACAGTTCCAAAATCATGTGCTAGGTGGCCCAAACCAATACCACTTTATCCTGAGGCCGAAATCAATCTGCCACCCAAACATTCAGACCAAAATGTCTAGGACAAAAGATGCATTGAAAAATTGCTATCATAGAATTTATTGATAAATTATGCAAATGTAGCCCAAATATAGCTTAGTCGAAGGCCAACGACTGACCTATGTGGTAAACAAACATTACATTAAAGACAGCCCGCATACACAGACCATCAGATACAAGTAAAATGGCACATGCCTTTATTTCTTCATCAGATCTCTGAAAGCATTAATTTCATGTCAACCACTACATTGCTTGAGAGGATTTAAATACCTGCTTCCTCAAATCATTTTTGCACATCAAGAAAATATTTCAGCAAAACTTGTTCACGCAAGTCAGAATACAGAAGAGGTTTGGAACAGACTACTGAAACATTTTGATTTTGTGTTGCTAAAGCAAGTAGAGAAAGGCATGAAAAACATTTCAGTAGTTTTCTGTTGAATACATGTATCAGTATTGTCTAGCCTGTACTAGTGACCATCTCAACATGGTGACCACCTGACCATTTCTATAGTCAAACCTGTACAAGTATCGACCTCCGCATACAGACCTCCTCGGCATTGCAGCCATAATTTTGTGATCTCTTAGATCATTTTGTATTTCAAATACATGTAGTCAGTTTTGCATTTGCCAAGGCCAGAAAAGTTTTCATGCATAGCTTAACAGCCTTTGGATATTACAATTTCCTCAATACGTTTTAATCAGCTACAGTAGTTTGGCACCATGCAAATGTCTATTGGGGAATACATACACCGTATTCCATCAGCAAGGTAGACTAAAAACGACAAGAACTGTACCTTCCATTCAATCCGTCATTGACAGAGTCAATGTAAGGTACCTATAAATTGCTGTTAAGGGAATTAAGAAATTGGCATTGACAAATAGAACTCCTAAAATGACAAAGTTTTTAGTTGTTTCTGATTTTTTCTCTAATATATCCTAATTGTGCCTGTAGTCAAGCCACCGCCAAAGGAGGTACCACTTAACAAACAAATCATTGAAACTCCCCCTTGTGGCAAAAGTGCGTAGGAAGATCCAAGTGTTTAATCAATGAGAGGAAACTGATGTTACTTAAGTGTGTGCAATTTAGGAAAAAGGGGAAAGAAATACGTGGTGTCAAATTAGAAAGGAAATACGTCATTAAATTTGACGCATAGGTCTTTTAAAATGGAGTCGAGTATAAAAAAGGGAGGAAATACGCGACATCAAATTACAATTTCATGCCATTGATTAAAATCTTTGAATTTTTGGGAAAAGGGGGAACGAAATACGTGGTGTCAGAAAGGAAATACGTCATTAAATTTGATGCATAGGTATTTTAAAAGCAACCAAATGTAGTCAAGTTAGAAAAAAAGGGAGGAAATACGCGGTATCAAATTAGTTTCATGTCATTCATTAAACTCTTGGATTTTCTATCTAGGAAAAAGGGGAACGAAATACGTGGTGTCAGATTAGAAAGGAAATACGTCATTATATTTGATGCATGTCTTTTAAAAGCAACCAAATGAAGTCAAGTTAAACAGGAGGAAATGCGCGGTGTCAAATTACCTCTAGAGGAAGTACGTTGTGGATGACGTAGGTAACTGTTATATTGGTGTTGCCGAAGGGATATTTTCCTAAATGTATGATTAATATATGTATATCATCACAACATCCTATAAAAGACAGAATGTAACCATATTTATTACACAGACTGCCTGCTCTTATAATTATAACACTTGCAATATAACATCCTTCTAGTCCACAGTTATTCAATACCTATCACAGCTGAGTCTCCCTGTTTTCAAAATAAGCAGCAATGTTTGGCCATTGGCTGTAAGGGCCATTGTCACATGTATGGATCAGAAATATGACTTAAAACTTTCTACTTTTCTTTAAGTTTCTCTACATTAACCAACTACCTTACCGTTATAATGAATCATGGTTTAAAAGCCTCACCAGCAATGGCCCATTGCGCAGGCCTAGGAAAAAATGTTGTGTTTCCGGTTACCTGACTGACCCTAGAAAAAATCAGCCAACCCTAGCCATTCTTTTAGGGTGGGGGCGGACAAGGGACATAAAATGTTCGACCTGGCATCTGTGTGATGAAAACTTTATAAAATTGTTTTCAACATGTTCTCATTAATGGTGCCGATAGAAAATTGTACAATGTATATCTGTATGGTTTAAATATGATGTTGAGAAAATGCCCATGTCCTGATGCCTCTCAGTTTTACAGTCAAAACAGTATTTGTTGGATCAGGTGAAAACTGAAATAAAGGGGAGATTTTTCCACCGATCCTTATTAGAAACACAACATAAATTTTCCGAGGCCTTGTAGGTTGCTAAGGGAAGAACCCAACAAATAATAAATGTTGCCTGGAAATTATGGATTTGTTTGCATGATAAGCAATGGAAACTATCATCAAATGAAGAGGGTTTGTGACCAAGCAAACGTAGTAAATATAGAAATGTAGATGATATCATTATTAATGATACTCTGATCTTGGTGATTCAAGAAATTCAGAGATAATATAAACTAACTATGGATCTTGTTTTCCACAATCAGAATATTTGCAATCAAGACATTCGATCCAGCATGAAACAATTTCAAAAAGAACAGAACTTAATAAGAGTTGAACATATATACATGTATATAACGTAGTATAAGATACTAAGGACATCCTATATAATGCCTTGAAGATAATGTGAGAAATGCAAAAAAAATGTGTGGCCATTGAAATGGAGCATACCTTCACAACAGTGGGATTTAAGAATCATACATACATGTACATGGATAGAAAAGCGAAAATTGTTCTGGACTGTGCCAAATATACCACGCATTCACAAAGTGGCACAAACCAGCACCAATCAGCGCAATATGTTGCCTGAATTTGCGCAGTATGTTTTAAATTAGAAAAGAATGAATTCCCTCTTGAACATGTATAACATTCTATTTTCAATTCATCGCTTGACATGTACATGTAGACCCAAAACTTTTCTTCATTTTAGTCTCGAGTGAATCCATTGCTTTTTATTGGGTAAAGCAGTATCAATGACTTTGCAAAAAAGTAAAATCTTGTACATTGTACAAGATTTAACTTTTTTGCAAGTATTCTAATCTTACCATATTATGCACAATGCCAAAACTGTTTTACACAAATTCTTATGCATAATTCTATGTCAAATAACAATTCAATAATCAGAATTTCCAAACCCCTTATTGCAAAAAGTAGTTTGCTCCATGCTCAATCACAGATGAAAGGTTTTTATGATGACAAAAATGGGGAAAATTTTGGAGAATTCATTATCATAAGAAACTATCCAAGAGAGATTTATAATATGTACAGAAATATTTTTATCACTTCTAAGAATTTGGTTCCAAATATCATGAGGAAAACAATAACATGGCTCCTTGAAAACAAACAACACAAGGAAAAAGGACACAGAGATGGCAGACTATATGAGAAAGAACATTTTACTACATACAGCCAACTTATAGTACATCAATATAACCAATACATATCAATATCATGACGCTTACTCAATGTGACTTGAGCTCTCCATTAGTTATTGCTAAATTTCTTAGCCACAAAAAAAGTCATATTTTCAAACCATCACAGCTTTGTAATATACAACAATATCATTCTAAGGCCAAACATATTCATGTATCAATATCATCCTGTAATACATTCAGACTTCCATATATATCTCCACCAATCGGAACAATGCTTTCTAACTAATGCAATCAATTACATCTATTTTTAGATATATCAGGATACGGTAGATTCAGGAATTTCACGGACATGAAAATAAATGCATCACTTTCAGAGATGAATTCCATGGCTGTGAAAGAACTTCATTTACTTTCAGCAACAGAGTCCATGGATGTTGGCAAACCACCATGATGTTGATACTAAAAGTGATTATAAAGTCCACAACCACTGACTTTGAACTAAAGTTTATTCACAGCTGCAGAATTTATAACTGAAAATGATGAATTTTCCATGACCATGGAATTCTTCAATCCATTGTCTCCAGAAATAGATGCTATTTTCTGGTACAGTGAAACCTGTACTAGTTACCATCTCTGGCTGCATAAGGACCATTGTGGCTGCTTTTTAGTGGCCATTTATAAGACTATCTTTCCCACTGACCCAAGCATTAAGAATCCTGTCTATTGTAAGTCCTTTGGGTAGTTATTATAGGCAGGCTAGACTGTACGTCCAGTTTACCATGGCCATTTTCTTCAGTTCCCTTGAGTAGTCACCATAGACAAGTGACCCCCCCTAGCAGCTACTTCTGGTACTGCCTATGCTATGTACGTGTACTCATCGGCTGCTTCGTTGCTACGGGCGATGTACTCCTTGTTGATGAGCTGCTCAATACACCTCTTGATCATGCTGATGCTGGGGTTGAAACGGGCGCGTGATTGGCTGATTACCTGGGAGTATGGACCAATCATAGTTGAGTAAAAATGACCAATGGGTGAGTACTAAAATGGACTTGTTGGAAGAGAGCTACAGTTGTGTATTTGCACAAATCTTTTTCATTTTTTCTTCCTTTGCTGACTTTGACCCCTCAGGCAGAATGTACAGAAACTGCACTCAGGGCTCGAAATTCATCTTTGGGAATAGGTGCACTGGTGCACCCAACTAAAAAAATTGGGTGCACAGAAAGAATTTTGGGTGCACCAGATAAAATAAAGTTCAATGTTCTTCAGAACATAATTACAAAGTTTAACGCTGCTGCTTTTCTTAAGAACTTCAATGTGTAATTCTATAGCTAACTTCAAAATTTCAAACAAATAATACATTAAATAAAGTACAGCAAAAAGTTATCATGCTGTTTTTTATACTTACATTTCAAGAATATTCTGTATACTAGTGTACAATAGTACCTTAACCCTATAGGCTACAAAATACATAGGTGCACCAGTGCACCCAGAGTCAAAAATTAGGTGCACAGCTCCAATTTTGGGTGCACTGGGTGCACATGCACCCACTATTTCGAGCCATGGCACTGCAAAAGCAAGCACACACTAACAGACAGTAAGAATTAAGGAACATAACAGAGAAAAGTTGTTTTACCTCCTGTATAAGAGTGTTGTGTTTCAGCACTTTCCTGGCCTTCATGATGCGAACAATGGCCGCCTGCAGGTACAGTTTTCTGTCCTCGTCCACCGCCTTGTGAGCCTGCTCAACCTCCTGGAACAACAAGAACAGATAACCTTCAAATCCATGACCTTCAAAATATCACTGCATTTTTTACCATTGCTGACATCGTGTGTGGGTAAGATTGTGTGAAATTGGTGATTGGTCATTTACATTCAGAGGAAGATGGCAGTAGAACAGTTGATTTAATGCTTACTTATTGCACAGAAACTAAGCTTTAAATTTGACTAAGAAGGGATGACCCTGAACTTGTGACCTTTAAAACTTCAGATGGCTTTCAAGTGAAACATGATAAAATTTTGCTAAAATACTAGATGGAGAAATGTAGGCTATCTGAAAATTACAAGAGATATTCATACATCCTGTATGGACTATTGTACAGTTTGCTTTCACAATTATCAGTAAAACAAAAGCAACTCATTCATGCATCCTTCCATCCTTTTTTCCTTCCATCCTTTCTTCCTTCCATCTTTTCATACCTGAACTGTTTCCTTCTGGTACAAGGCAGGGATTTTGAACTTTGTTCTCTTGTTGGTGTACTCCACGTTCACTGTCAGGACAACATCTGGGGTCAGTTGTTCCTGAAAAAATATAAAAACTATCTCAGTAATCCTTACTTCAACATTTGCTCTCAAACAATAAAAAAAAAGAAAGCCAGCTGCCATTGGTTATTTTACCTGTTTTTGGACCAACCAGACTTGAGAGCTCACAGCATATGAGATTTTAAGAGCCTTATTGCTGTCCAAAAGTTTGCACATTATGATTATCTATTTATTGGTTCAGCATGCACATGTTGTTGCATTAAACGGCAGGGTTGCCCAACTAGCACATGGCTAATGTTTAGGTCACCCTGGGAGAGAATACAATCAATACCTTACACACAATCAATAGAATATTGGGTTTAAAAACTTTACATTTGTATTTACACTGAATCGTACATTATACACTTTATACACAAGTTTTTCATATCTAAGTAGAATTTCTAACATTAGAGGATTTTTATTGTGATAATTAATATTATTACCTTTGCATCCAAGGGTATGAGGAGTTTAGCGTCCACCAGGGACTGGACATTCTTGCCGAGCTCTCCTTCGGCCATCTGAGTGGACGACTGGATTTCGGCCATGGTCAGTTTGTCCGAGCCATTAAACAGAAGGAGCACCGCCATCTGGTACATGCTCAAGGTGATGATGTAAGACTTCTTCAAGAAACACGTTCTTATTTCTCCTGAGGAGGAAAAAAAGACGAGAAGTTAGCATGAAAGTAAATCTGTGTTGGTAGGCAAAAACTTTAAGCCAACCGTACTCACTTGCGCCATATCTTCAGAAAAGACATCGTAGCCGCAAAGTAACCATTTAAAACCAAAAAAGTAACCATCTGTATTGGTACTTAACATACTAATGCTCTGGTCTAGCTTCAAAAAATACTGCCCTGTTTATTCTTACTCAAACACATTTATATATATATATGGTGACCAGCCCCTCCAGCCCTGTCCTGCCACTTGCTACAAAAAATGATTGTGGATCTCACCGTTGCAAAGCTGGTGCAGCCAGGTCAGTTTTCTGCCGTTAAATCTCTCCTTGTAAAACATATCAAACTGGGAAGAAAACAAACGATCATAATCAATTTAATTAATACCTTGCAGTCAGATATTAGCTATCTTTCAAATTCATTCCATCATTATCACGTTGTTATGAGGCGTTTGATAAAGGTAATCAGCGTAAAACATGAATAGCACCCTTGTTCACACATTTATTACATGCATTTCATCTTTGTTGTTCTTGTATAGGACTGTTCAGCCATAGTGGATGCCGTAGTTTTGATACAAATTAGGATTTCATCGTGGTTAATATTGACCAATGGAGGCTATACATGACGCATGCATAAGTGTTTAGTCACATTTATGATACATGTAACATCGACCCTCATAATTCCATCGGGTACTCTTGAGACCACCACATTAAAAAAAAGTGAACTTAAAGAGATCTACTAATGCAGCATCTGTTTTCCAGTAATCTCCAAGGTATACGTACACCACAGATATCCAGATGTTTAAGACATTCATGAGACGCCTTGATAACACCGTTGTTTTAAATGTGGCCAGCCTGGATGCCAGACCCCCGATATCTAAAATATCTGTATATTTCTATACTTTACAGATATTTTAGAGAGTGTCCCTGTGGTGTAGTGGCCTGCGCCTTTGTCTCTCACCACATCTGGTTCAAATTACTTGGACCAGAAGGCCCGGGTTCAAGCCCCGGGTAGGGCATCTCTGGACAAGAGGCGCATTGAGTCATACCAAAGACTTTATAAAAATGGTACATACTTCTGAAACAGTATGGAAGTTAAACACACTTCACTGCCAGTGGACTGCTGCAGTGATTGCACAACAGTGTGGCCCAGGGCTATGAAATGGAGATGGGCACCGCCCTATACATCAATAATGGTGTGGGAGGATTTTAACTAACTTTAACTAACAGATATTTTAGACATTGGGGGTCTGGCATCCAGGCTAAAATGTGGCAGTCTTGGAGCACTTAGTAGCTCTGTTAGCAGATATTATGTGTACGCACCATTTTCACACTCTTCTCCAGCTCCTGTGGTATGTTGAGAGGGGAGGGGTTTGTGAGGCCCAGTGGCCACGCACCCGCCTGGAGATTAACATACAACAGGAAAGTTATACACACTGCAGGATAACAGTCTTGTGGTTAGGGTAGTCCACAAACTAATCTAAAAGTCCCAGGTTCAAATCCCAAGCATATGTTACATTTACACCTATTTCCTCAATCTACTCAGATGGAAAAGAGTACCTAGCTTTGGTTAGGTACATCCTTCTGGATAGGAGGTAAAGCCAAGGAAGACAAAGATTTTCTTCAACTTTCCTCGATCAAAATATGAGCATTTTGGCATTGATTCCAATAGCACTCATGACCTTTCCCCTTCTCAACCTTGACCTTCGTCTTGCCAAGATCTACCCACATACCAAATAGCATTACAGTCCATCCAGAGGTTCTTGAGTTATGTTGACGATATCACTTATGATGATGATCATAAAACAAACGAAAACAGTACCTCCATTTTTCTTGGAGGTAACATGCTATGCCCCTTACCTGTAGAACATAGATGTTGAAGTGGATGCCGAGCTCCTGAGACTTTTCTCTCATCCACTCGTTAAACTTCTTGTTGTGTTCCGCGCTAACGTTGATGTCCGTGTACATCCGGTGGAGCTTGTTGGTGAACTCGTAACCACACGCTTGCTGTTTGGTAAACAAGAAAACAAACAAATCATCAGACACATGTGTGGACCTGCTAGACAGAGCCGCTTGGAAGAGTGGTGTGAAGACTAGCAGCCTGCTGCGGACCCGTGTCAAGGAACCCAGCAGTAATATACAATTTACCACTAAAATCTATCCGAATTTCTCTAAGCTTACAGACAAAGAAAAGACCATTCTTCTTTTAACTACCAAAAACCCACAAATTATAGAAAAGGTGGGACATTACATCTTCCATTGCTTACAAAAGAGAAGTCAAACCCTTCACTAGTCACTAGTTATAGACGAGTACGTTTGTATAGTCTAGTCTAGTCTAGCCTCTTTTATACCTATTTTTTCCCTGTTACATGTATTTTATGTATGTTGTGTGCAATAAGCCCTCGGGCAGGAATTTGCAATAAACTTATCAATATTAATCAAATACTGGCTACTACTACTAGCACTACTACTACAGTAACTATAATATTGTAAATAGACTTAAAAGCAGCATGTCTAGCGGTTTATTGTATTTATTCAATCCTTTTTTTTTACCGTTTGGCTTGACCTTTGTCTTTCCAACACCTACCCACATACCAAATATCATCGTAATCCATTCAGAGGTTCTGGAGTTATGATAACTACAAAAGTCTGGAAACACACACACACAGACACACACACAGACATGCCCCAAACTATTTTTGATGGAGATAATAATGATATAAAACATTGAGGATCTTGTTTTACCTTCAATCTGTTGATCATGGCCTCCTCAGCATCCATGGACACACTGTTGCCCTGGATCAGACGTTTGGCCAGCATCTTGGAGTAGAACTGAAACATGGGAGGGACAAAGTCAGATGGTCAATCAACTCGCCTATCTACATCCCAACACAGTGTGGCCCTAGAACTAGTCAAGTCATCCTCCTCCTCCTGGCACAAAAGAACCTTTATCCCTGCTACAACTTAGCTATGGAACTGCCTTCCCAGGACATTGCGTGAACATCAGGGACTTACAGAACTTGAAACCTAAAGTAAATGCCCAGCTCAGTGCCACTTGTCAGCGTCCTGTATAGTGAACATTATTCAGCAATGCTGCTAATTATAAGCTGATGAGGGCATGGCAACAGCATAGATTTAAGAATAAATAAAAAATATATATATATATGTAGAAAGGTTCACCTTCTGATAGACATCCTTGTCGTCGAGGTATTTGAAGACGGTAATGGAGGCCGACAGTTTGTCGTCCACTTCACTCTCCGACATTCCCTTTGTACTTCTCTTCAGCAACATGTCGCAGTACTTGGCCAACTACAATTGTACATAAACATGTCATTTTAATATCCAGGGCTCAACATTCATTTCTGAGAAAAGGCTTACTGGTGCTTCTAAGCTAAAAATTTAGGTGCACAGAACATAATTTGGGTGTACAACAGAAAATAAAGTAGAATGTACTAGCAAACCCAACTGCCTCTCATAAGAACTAGTCTGAAATTATTCTACAGCTAACTTTAAAATTTTAAGCATGTAATAATAAATGTACATCAAACAAATTACAATAAAGGGCTGGTTATACTGCTTATTCTGATACAACTGGATTTGTACATACAATGTAGACATGCAGTGTGTCATTTTCTATTGATATGCTGGGCTCGAAATTCATTCTTGGTAATGCAAATATAGGTGCACTGGTGCACCTGACCTAAACATTTATGTTCACAGAAGGAAATTTGGGTGCCCAACATGAAACAAAGTAGAATGTCAGCGAAACGTATTAGCAAAAACCTATTGCCTCTCTTAAAACTTCAGTCTGAAATTCTATAGCTTCAACATTTTAAACATTTAATACTTGTACATCAAACAAATTACAATAAAGGACTGGTTATACTGCTTATTCTGATACTTTAATTTCAATAATATTCTGACAGGTATATTACTACCAGTCCTGCTTGTTTTTTGTTAGTTTGGTTCAAGCCAAAGAGTCTACTGTCTGGAATGTTGTCCAAAATGTACATAAAAATGTACTGCAGATAGAAATAACTACATGACTGTTGAATTTGAAATAACTGGAGAAACCAAAGAATACATTGAGTACTTACCCATTCTGGTGACTTGCATGGTGATCTCTGATCTTGCCTGGAATTCACAATACTAGAGCACGCCTGCAATGATGAGAAAATACATCTTATTTTCTGGTTCTCAACATTTCAAAGAAAAAAATGAGCAAGAGGTCTACAGGAAAACTTGAATCTGACTATAGCCACTCCCTGTACATATTTTACCCTCAAATTCTGTTTTCATGTTGATTTTCCAATTCAGCATGTTACTTTTTCAGCATGTTTTTCTAATTCCACAAACCTACAGATAAAATTGGAGAGGCCTTTTGAACAGTGACAACACATGGTTGCCTGTGAAGCTAGTATGTTACACTGAGGGGAGGTTATGCCAGATATGCAGATACAGATGGTATGAATACATGTACATGCCATGCAGAAGATATGAAGACAATGTATTGCAACATTGTATTTATACAGAAGGTCTCACCTTGTCTAGTGCACAGATGAACTGCTGGTCGCCACTCAGGGTCTTCTGGATCATGTGACTGAACCTGCTGTGGACCTCGAGCACCGACTCTACAAACTGAGTAGGCAGCTGAAAACAACAGAACATAATTTCTAAAAGATTACCCTTACTTTCAAACTGCAAATTCTGTGGATCTCAAAAATCAGTACAGTCAATCAAATTGTGTCATAGAGGCAACTGTAATTCTTGAAATTTTTGCGGTGGCTTTATGTTTGCAGTTTTGCAAGTCCGCTTCACCACAAACTTAAAACTACCGCTAAAAGTATGCGACTAAAGGACTATCGCAAACTCAAAACCTGTTAACTGGAATTCCTCCTTACCTAAGTGACGAAAATTTAGTGTCTTCGAACAAAGAATTGCAACATCTGAATTCGGTATTTGAATGTTCCACTGCGGCACACGCGAAGTGCTTTCGAAAGATTCTATGGAAGCCTATGTGATACAAGTAGAAGCCTGCTTGATAAAGCCCGTTTGATAACCCAAATTATCACCCAGTCTGGAGCACCCATATCAAAGGTTTTTGTAGCCCAGCTATGACATAAGACTCTACACTGTAATGTATTAGACGGTAGATTTCTGCTCACATTGTCTCCTGTGATGTTGCTGATGGCGTCCAGTCCAGTCTCCTTGATGTGATCCTCCACCTCCTGCACCATCAGCATCAGCCCGTTGTGCACCGTACGCAGCAACGTGTACATGCGACGCATGTCTGGGGGCAACAAGGTGATGGTGTTAGAGTAAGCAAGGGGCTATCTAAACAAGGGTGCACAGCCCACATGCGCTGACCATGCGCCCCCTTACCCTGAGGAGCAGATATTCTGACAAGTATAAAATTCTGATTGACCAGGGATGCTACTAGGTAACACATGGCTACAGTCTTCAACTGTGACCTGTCTGACAGTAATTTTGCCCCTTAGAAAGCCTTAGAATGCCACATTTTAACTTAGACTTCTAAAAAAATATTTCACACCATAAAAGGGGGTTTAACCACCCTTCCACACCAATCCCCTGCTCGGTCACTCCGTTCTTTTGCAATGCTCCCCCTTACAATTTTGACAGTTTGTGAGTAAAATCCCCCCTATGACGACATCAGTTTGTGTCCTTCAAATTTGTCTATTCCCCATACCTTCCCTCCTGTCCTTGCGGACCATGTCGTGACACTCCCCGTGCAGGAAGCGCAGGTGGTCGGCCACGAACCTCTGCTGGCACTCGTGCGTCACCTTGTCGTACGAGCTCGGGTGCAGGAACTTCCGACTTCTCATCTCCTCGTCAGACAAACGCTGGATCACCTGGAACACGAGAAAACAAATAAAACAGGTAATCAGAGATGGCAGACTTCACCTCTCAGGGCTCGAAATACTGGGTGCATGTGCACCCAGTGCACCCAATTTTGGAGCTGTGCACCTAATTTTTTTACTGTGGGTGCACTGGTGCACCCAAATATTTTTGTACGGTTTAATGTGTAAGGTATCACTGCACACTAGTAGACAGCATATTCTTGACATCTAAGTGTAAGAAAATAATAAAATCTTTGTTGTTATACTTGTTTAAGATTTTGATGTTAGAATTTGAGTTAATTTCGATTTTGAAAGCTTCAAAACTGCGTGCCGAGATCGCGTGCCAAACGCGCATGAAGAGGAACAGTAAGGTTTGTCATTAGGTTTTGCTTACAATAGTTACATTCTACTTTATTTTATGTGGTGCACCCAAAAATTTTTTGGTGCACCCAATTTTTTAAGTTGGGTGCACCAGTGCACCTATTCCCAAAACTGAATTTCGAGCCCTGCCTCTTTACCAAGACTACTTTGCAACCCTCTGACAAACACTGGTTCATCCGTTTGTTGGTAAACACGATGAAACAAACAAACAAGGCAATCAAAGATGGCAGACTTCACCCTCTTAACCCATACTGCTTTGCAATTCTTCCCACAGCTCCACAGACTAAACATTATTGTCTGCATTGTGCACACACACACACACACACACACACACACACACATACACAGACATTCCAAAAACAATACTTCATAAACAGTAGACAGAAAATAACAGGTAAGAAGCTCCCCCTAGCAACTTGTCCTTGTTTTGTAAGGAGACAATCGTGAGTTCAAGACATACAGTCATGAAGTATATACATGTATCTTTTTCAGTGTGGAATAATACATTTCTAGTAAACTATCTAATTAGTAGGAAAAGCTATTTGTCATCAGTACAACAGATTTTTCTTTCAAATGAATGCTTAGCATGCCAAATTTTTATGTCGCAACTACAATGTCATACTCATAAAACCATTGTACACAATACATTCATATGTACATGTATGACATCAACAGTATGATAGAAAAACAGATTATGTTGACACAAACCTTTTCCATATACTCGGAGCATGTTGTACCAGTCAGATATTGCCCAGCCTCCTTCCTGTAATACCTTCCAGTCTCCTCTAGGAAGCGCTTTTCAAACAAATCCTGATACAACTGTGCAAAAAACATTACTGGTGGTTAAAAACTGATTGGTGTTCATAACGGGTAGCATATAAATCTAAATTGTTGCAGAGATGAATTTTGATAATGTCTTGAGTCTTTAAAATCTGGATACAAAAGTAAAGCATCATTGATAAACACTTTTAACAAATCTAGATTTACTAGTTTATGATTTTACGAAAAAGCATTTAAGTTGCATTATACAGTACCAATGTTCTGATAACTTCCAAGTACCCTCTAGATGAGTTTCAGCCAGGTGCAACAAATCGTCAAAAACAACTATTGGACAAACTTGGGTTGATCTTAAAAATTACTTTCGCAATGTGTTTTTGGATACTTATTCGTCAACTTATAGCCTTGGCAATTTCACTTTCCACTTGTTTCCCTTAATGAAAGCATTCAAAAATTTGGCATTAAAGAAAAATCAAAGAACCTTGAAACATTCATAATTCATGAGTCAACTTATAGCCTTGGCAACTTCATTTTCCATTTGCTTTCACTTAGAGTATTCAAAAATTTGACATTAAAGAAGAGTTAAAGAACCTTAAAACATTCATGATTTACACGTACCTTTAGCAATCCCTTCTTGTTATACTCCTCCACATGCACAAATGAGTTGATGACACCGTGTAGGATAGCTTGGTTTGTCTGTTCTCCCTCACGATCCCTGTGGAACAGACCAAGTCACAGTGAAACGCTGCCCCCTAGTAATTCACATTAAACTTGCAGCCCAAATGCAACTCTTGATAACCATACTGTAATTTCATCAGCATGTAGATTTGGGATGCCCTGTATAGAATTGATCTCAAATACCTTAGAGGTAGCATACTGTTTGATAAATTTCATGTTATCAAAAACTATCAAAACCTCGGTTAAAAGACTGTTTCATTTCCAATACACTTTTGATAAATGAATTAAACTATCTTCATGGTAAACTTCATTTGCACATGTAGCTCTTTGTAATGATTGGTTAGTTAAATAAAGCAGCCCAAAACTTACAATATGGAAAATTATATGCAAAAACCATGATTACTTAAAAGGGTACATAAGAAGATAAAACTTAACTGAACTAAGCTTTTCAATTAGCATTTGTATATGCATGTACATTATACTGGTCATGTGTATATTGTAAAACTGAGGTTTGACTGAATCGGTAATTGACTATCTAACACTACAGTAACAGGCTAACTTACTTCTCTATCTCCTGTAGCAGCTGTTGTACCAGGTTTCCCTTCAGGGGTTCGATCATCAGCCGTCGCCAAATGTCCAGAGCAAGCTGGGAAAGGAGAGGGGGACAGTTATTACAATGCAACCATCTTTATTAACACCACAAAAGTACGGCGACTTCAATAAGGTCTGCTATAATTACATATACAAACAAGTTGATACATGTCTCATGTTGCTGATGTCTGTTTGTTTTTGTATGACTTAACTGACAAACCAGACACCAGTTTTGAACAGTAAGTACAAATGTACAAGCTATGTGTGAGACCTAAAGTTCATGATATTACTGTAAATGCAGAAATGTTCGTGGAGATTTCATTTCGCGGTAGGGAGAAAATGGAGTGTTTGCGGTGGTTTTGAGCTCGCTTTTGAAACAATAGTAGTGCTACAGTCACACAATGGAACTGCTTTTCGCAGTAGTTTCAAGTTGGCTGTAAATAGTTCACCATGAAAACTGCGAACATAGAACCACTATGAACATGTCTGCATTTACAGTATGACAGGAAAAGTTCTTGACATCAGACCTCTCCAATCTCCATCAACTGTTCGTCAAGGTCGATCCCGTGTCCGTACGCAAGGTCAGCATCCGACAGCTTTTGTTTACGTATGTACTGGCTGTTCAGGTAGCTGTACAAACAAACAAATAAACAAACAAAATAACTCTGAGTCATATTAAGCATGGGAAAACTCCAGAAATTGTACAAGCAACATGTTACACAGCAAACTAGTGTTGTCCTTAGAAAAACAGATTTAAGGTAAATGTAGTAAGAAAAAGGTATCTGAAAACCATTATAAATTTTGTTTTATGTAATAAGTTTTCGAAAAACAGAAAATGATTTGATCAACCAACAATGAAACTATTAGATCAGATAAAAAAGTTGAGAAATTACATTGTACTATTAGTTAACCCCATAACCTATTAGATTGTTAACTAGCAGTTTAACATACTATTTATACAAACCACATAATCTATTAACTAGATTGTTAACAAGCCAGTTAACCTACCCATAGAGTTGGTTCATGTACTAACCACATAACCTATTAACTAGATTGTTAACTAGCCGGTTAACCTACCCATAGAGATGGTTCATGTTCTAACCACATAACCTATTAACTAGAGTGTTAAAAAAGATTTGATCAACCAACAACTATCGATGAAACTATTATCTCAGATAGCAAGTTAAGTAATAACATCCTACTATTAACTTACTCCATAACCTATCAACTAGATTGTTGACTAGCCGATTAACTTACCCATAGAGTTGGTTCATGTACTCCGCTCCCTTGCTGTACTCTTGCCAGTAGGCATGGTAAGTCGCAAGTAGGTTGTCTAAGGAACTATTCACTATCTGTAAGGTACAAAGTGTTAAGATTAGAACATCTAAGAATACAATAGTTTCCTTTATGTTCTTAGAACATTGTTATAGATTGTTATGCTTTCCATGTCTAATTCCCTTTGTGATGTCTTTGTCAGCAGGGCTAGCACTTTGTAATAGCAACAGACTAGTTGGGCAGCCCTGGCTGTGTGTGCTGAACAGCCAAACCAAGAAATAGATAAACAAACATTTAAGAATGGACTAGAAATGTTTGGGAAGGGGGTAAGATGTTGGTAGGATGCCTGCCTCTTCTAGACAGCTCTTTCCCATTTTGCCTCTCCCCATAATCTTTCTGGTTGGTCCTTTTCTGTAAGTCTTTTCATTAGCTAGTCTAACAAATACTTCTTTTACATTTTTGTATCATTTCAACATTCCTAAACAGACATCTAACATCAGTCTTTTTAAACAAGCAAAATTAAGTTACACTTACAGTTCATGACTACATTGCAAAAGTACACAAATTTCTTTTGATTGCAAAGCAGTCGCAACGCAAAAAAAAAATCACTTCAATGTTAATGTTATGGTTCATAGGTCAAAATGCCAAAAACGGTACCTTGTACAGCGACTGAACGTGCTGCTCGAGGAAGTTCTTTGTCTCGTTGTACAGCTGTTCAGCAAGGGGTTCTGGGTACGCCACGCACAGAGCGTACACATCGCTTCAGAAAACAAGTGTCAAGGGAATCAAAATAACAGTCATGAGGGCTAACATTATATATATCAACTGTTATACATGTAGAAGTGTCGCTGTTCAATAGTGTTGTGGAATTATCCATGTATTTATCATGTGCCACGTTAATATTAGCCATGTGAATCTACAAACAGTGAATCTATTCGGACAATTACGTCGATGAAGGTTAGTCTTTGGTACGACCTGGCCGGGGATCAAACTCACGACCTACCGTGTACTAGGCAAACACTGTACCAACTAAGCGATTGCACTGGTTTGTAACACATAAAACTTCTTGTTTGTTTCCATATTGACAATGAGGAAGGATACGAGAATCTGTCGTTCCATGTCGGTCGTGGAACCTTGGACAGCGTGATGACTCCCCGCACGGTAGCGAGAATCTTCCCCCAAGTTTCGCCAAAGTCGACGCGACGTGGCTTCAACGACATGGTTGCCTGTGGAAGTGTTAAAACTGTTCAATAAAAAGGCCACCTTAAACCAAGTGTTAAAGCACTTAATGTTTGGGAAGGGGAGGTAAGATGTTGGTGCAAAATCACTGCCACATCATGTAAATTTGAGTGACAACACAAGCAGCTTTAACCTTTAGCACACTGAAGCAGCCATTTAGCACCCAATTGCGTATTGGTTACAGAGTTAGGCAGCAGGGAGAAGGTTAAAGAATGACTCAAGTTTACATTGTGAATGTTTGCAAAAACTGACATGGCCAAGCAATAGTTTAGACTTAAAGCTCAAATGATTTGTTGAAAAAGACATCTGAGATACACGTCATGTTTAAAACTGAACTTCTGTAATATATTCATATTTTAGCTTCACATATAGTAAATACAGTCAGAGCAAAGTCTGCTAGACTGCCATCCATGCACTAGGGCCTGAAAATACATTACATCGACAAATTGTTTCCTTGAATGAAAAGGAGTCAACATGATCAAGGTTGTGAAAAACGTCACAGATACTCTTGAAGGTATATCTGAACTTGAACATGGGACAGAATTTTGATTTTCATTGATTTTGTCAACCATACATGTAAAGTAACATGCACAAAGTCTTGCTGAATATACATATTCCATGTACATTGACATTTTGGCCATCAAATTTTAGAGAAAAAAAATCTAGTAGTGTTACTAACATTTGGGTTCAACAGCAGCCTTACTTGTGTTAAATTACAACAATGATGCACCAAGAAAGAGACAGCACCGTGTGACCACGTCTAGCGAAAAAAAAAATTAATTTAAACACGGACGACAACAACAACAACAACAACAAGAAAAATTAGTGATAGCAAACTGTGAAAAGTAAAAACAATGGTTTATACCTTGTAAACCTGGAAACCGGTCTGTTTTGCAAAAAGATTTTTGGTGCAATTTAGATCAACATAACAACCTGGCCTTGGCCTTGGCAGGGCATCAAACTGGTCATACATAAGTTCAAGTCGAGTTCTATGTTTATTCCGGTATCCTTGACAAAAATAGATCCTACGTCATTTCACACGTAGCTCTCGAGGCCGGTTTTCAAAGACAACTTGACGAATCGAAAACAACGCAAATCTAAGAACGCATGTCGAATTTTTACACACATAATAATCGGGGGGAAAAAACAATTGATCGCCTTCAAAAATAACTGCAGAATTATGATCATGACATTGTTGAATTGAATTAAGATTATGCCAAACTGACAGCTACATAATTGGAAAAGAATCGCATGACGATTGAGTCCTGGCTAAAATCATTGAGCAGAATTCTATGCCGCGACAGATTTTTAGAGAAACAAAAAAACTGAATGCCCCCCTCCCTCTTCCGAAGCCGAGCCAGCTACGCAGTTACAAAATTGATTCTATGGACATTAGAACTAGATTTTCTAGATGCCAGACATTTAAAGATGATGTTTAAACTGTTGTCCTACTCACAGATCACGAATAAAGGCAAAGGTTGACCAGGAAAAAGCGACAAGTGACTTTTTTTGGCTTACCTGACTTCGAAGTACGCCTGACTCGGCGTTTCGGGGTTAAAGGTCAAAGCTCTGACGTCAGAGGACTGCCACCAAATAAAAGGATATACCTGAGGATATACTTGATGTTATGTCAATATGTACCAAAACACAAACCCATACTACAGATAAAGAATTTAAAAAAATTTCATGAAGTCCCTAATTATGATATGACAATACTTTCAGCTGTATCTAAGCATGAAAGCTGTGACATATCAATTTTACCAGTGGATGCGCTGAAATGACATATCATTACAATGGTGATGATTACAATGTTGGGGTACTATATTATGTCATCTAAAAACTACGGGGCAATCGAAAAACTCTGTAATTTTTTTACAAAAGAAGGGAAAAGAAACTTTGTAGATATGTATGGAATTCACCTCCATGAAATTTTTATTGAAAAACGAAGTTAAGTTTTGGGTTTGTATGTTTGTTTGTCAGTGTGTTACCGCAACAATAACTTAAGAATCCCTTGATGGATTGTATTGATATTTGGTATGTGGGTAGGTCTTGAGAAACGGAGATCAATGTTGATGTGGCCAACCTTGGTATTGCAGCAAAACTTCCGGATTTTGTATTTTTGTACTGAACATGCTATGGTCTTGATTTTTCGGCGGCAGACAGCTTTGGATGTAACTGGAAAAGGTGTTGTAGGTTTGGTCCCCCTTGCTGCTTGGCCTGGAACTGCACATGCAGTGCGCACCGTGAGGAGGGGTCTGCAATGTCTCCAGAAAAACCGTGACAAGAATTCCGATCGAACATATGGCACGATGGCCTTAGCCTCCACCAGGCCCTCCTACGGGCGTATGAATCGTAGAATTCGGCAGAAAAAGGAATTATTAGCCAGTAGAGTCAGTCCATGGTGAAGATCACATTTCGCGCGCGTAGGAGCCTGCAAATGAAACCGGCCTGGCAAATATCCTCCAATAGCCGGCGTAGTTAGTCTGGTAGAGACTACGAAGGCCTTGTAGTTAATAGGGTTGTTGATTCAGAGTTCAAAGTACTGAGTTAGGACCCTGGACGGGTCCCGATGTTGTGCCAAGGCTATCTTCTCACTCGACTCAGGAAAATGAGTACCAACTTCGGCTTGGGACATCCCTCGGAAAGGACGTATAAATGGACGAGTACGTTAAAAACATCCCTGTGTGAGCAGGTCACATGAATCTGTCCGGATATGCAGCTAATGCACTGTTCGGGACCGATCTGCTGTGTTATGCCATGAGGCCGGTATCTTATACAAACAAACAAACAAGCAAACAAACTACATTGAGAGTTTCATGTACATACCTTTGATGTTTCTTTTTTATTACATTTCACCAAGGACATTATATATCCTATATAATGTCCTTGATTTCACACAAAAATACAAAATACAAACAAAAAAAGACTAATAAAGTTCAGGAACTAATACTAAACATAAATCACGGATCACAAATAATACTTAAATGTAAAAACAAAATTAAACTGCAACGTAAATGTAAGTGATATCTATAATAAGAAAACAATAGCAGGATCACAAATGATAAATAAATATAACAAAATATCAATATCAAACAGAACTTTTCATGTTTCTACCTCCCAGAAAATTAGTCTGACACTTGCAGAAAAAACAAAATGCCATTCGCACCACCTAATGCCACGTCATCCCTCCAAATAAGGACAGACTAATTAAGGTGTTGTTTGATATGTTCATGTATTTTTCTCAGTTGTACCCTGCGCGACGGTTGTCTGCACAGTATAGTCCAAATGTACGAGCAAGCAGAGGCGGTCCGGTCCCCTTTCTCCGGACCCGATAGTGGGCCGCCGCCACAACCCCCTCCTGTTCAACAGAGTGGCTCACGCGGGCGTGCCCGCCATGGCAACGGCGCTCCTGACAATTCGCAAGACGCGCAAGAAACGTCTTCAGACCCGTGCGAAGAAGCCGAGGCGGTGAAACGTGACGCAACGTGCACGTCTGCAGGTAACCGACGCATTTTCCAGTAGTTTTTGGTGTGAATATATTGTATTTATCAATTTATTTGCAAAATCAGCAGAAATGTTTCAATAAGAAAGGGTATGTGGTGATATAAATTTGAACCGTCCATACCAGGGTTGGTAAATCTGGATCAACCCGCGGCCATGCCTGGGTGAATCCGGATTCGCGAACCCGGGTATGGACGGCCTGAATCTGGCTCCGGTGGGGGTGGGGGTGTTATGCTACGGTTCCATTTCCAAAGCGGGGCCCGGCCGGGCAGCATGTGGGAACGAAAAAAATGATATAAATTAAAAAGACAACAAAAGACACAAAGTGTCATGAGCTGTCACTCACAAACATGGTAAAACTGAAGATCATCTGTTGTTGTATTAGTTGTGTATCATATGGTAACAGATTGTGCCAAGGCTATGGCAAAAAAAATATATTACTCCTAACCATATATTCTGCATTTTCTTGATACGCATTTTTTATTTTTCGTTTTCGCAAAGAGCCCAGAGCCGGGCCCCGCTTTGGAAATTAGCCGGATCCGCCGATTCTACATGGGGGGAGGGTTAAAGCCGATATTTCACTGTTCTGCACCAAATTGCGTCAGGAAATTGCGCCAACTTTGCGAATTTTCGCGGCCACATAGGGTATTAAGTACGTGACATCTACAAACAGAATGTGACATTCTCAGTTTCGTCTCCGAATCAGATACAAGATGTTACCGTTATCGGAAATCGCAGTGTTGCCACTGAATTAAAAACTAATGTTCTACAGTAAGCTTCATAAAAAAGTGGATTGCAATTGCAATGATTGTGCCATTTTGCGCCCATTTGCGCAATTTTACCTATTGCGAACTCAAAAGAACATTTTTCGCGAATCGCGGTACCAGGTTCCGAACCGGCTGCCATGTTTGGTATGACGTCATGAGCAGAACTTGATTACTGGTGGCAGGAAGAAAGAACTGGATGGAAGAATGATTTGTATTAAAAAATTCGATGTTCAATAACATCAGAAGGGTGTATATTTTGTAGAAGCGTCTTAGTTTAAAGAACAAATAATACTTTTGATGGTTGCTTCTATCTAGGGCCTGTTGTATTCTAGTATCATTAGTGAACATAATTAAGCACTTAATGATACCTATACAGACCGCACGTATCCGGGTGGAGCAAGCGGCCGCCGTGCTCTCTGTAGCTTCATCCGCTCCCACCGCAGCTGCATTGCCGCCGGCTTTGCCGTGCTGCTAAGTCTGGTCGCTGTGGGACTCGCCCCTCTGACGTTCATCAATAAAGAGGTAAACACTCTTGTACCACATATGATGCTGTCCAGCTTTTTCTTTAATACCGTTTCTGTTGTTGTTTTACGAGAGAGGCTATGAAGACAAAACATAATTTTGTTTTTCCTAAAGTTTTCTCAAGTTTGGTCTTTTGACATGATGTAAATTTTCAGGAAATATCCCAACTGTCCACCACCGTTGACGCCTTGAAACGCGACCAAGAAGGAATGTCCACCACTGTTGATGCCTTGAAGCGCGACCAAGACGACATACGCCACCTGTGCGCCACTGTTGACGCCTTGAAGCGCGACCAAGACGACATACGCGAACTGTCCGCCACTGGTGACGCCTTGAAACGCGACCAAGACGACATACGCCAACTCTCCGCCACTGACAGTGACGCCTTGAAGCGCGACCAAGACGACATACGCCACCTGTGCGCCACTGTTGACGCCTTGAAGCGCGACCAAGACGACATACGCCAACTGTCCGCCACTGTTGATGCATTGAAGCGCGACCAAGACGACATACGCCAACTGTCCACCACTGTTGACGCCTTGAAGCGCAACCAAGACGACATACGCCAACTGTCCGCCACTGTTGACGCCTTGAAGCGCGACCAAGACGACATACGCCAACTGTCCGCCACTGTTGACGCCTTGAAGCGCGACCAAGACGACATACGCCAACTATCCACAACCTTTGACGCCATGAATCGCGACCAAGACGACATGCGCCAACTGCCCACCACTGTTGACGCCTTGAAGCGCGACCAACACGACATACGCCAACTATCCACAACCTTTGACGCCATGAATCGCGACCAAGACGACATACGCCAACTGCCCACCACTGTTGACGCCTTGAAGCGCGACCTGGACAAGGAGCGAGGTCGAACCTCTGCTTTAGAGAAGCGTCTTAAGGAGATGAGTAAGTTGGGTTTCGGTTGTTATGTCAACTATCTGTGATGGTATATTGGACAATATCATGAGTATGAAATAGGTAGTATGCGGCATCGATAATTATATAATTTCCCTATGTTTAGGTATTCATCTGACTAAGCACGTTAGACCATCGTTATTGCTGTTAAATCTATGTCTTAGACCAAGGAGGTTATAACCTCCTTGCTTAGACACGTCAGCTATGGCATCCCTTCCGTGTTAACATTTTGTCTTTAAAAAGGTACATGTACTCCTTTTCAATTCCATGTGCCAGAACCATGTCAGGTGGGAGATGGGCAATCCTACCGAGGAATCGTCTCTGTGACTGAAACAGGGAAGACATGTCAGCGCTGGGACAGTCAGACACCACATGAGCACGATAGGACACCGGCCAAGTTTCCCTCTAGCGGATTGGAGGAGAACTACTGCCGGAATCCTCCTGACGGAGATAGCGCCGACGGAGTTTGGTGCTACACTACGGATCCCGACAAGAGATGGGATTATTGCGACGTACCAGTATGTGGTAATAATGGCTGGTTCTGGAATCGCTGATAAGAGCTGATGTTTACAAAAATTGATGTGTAAAACTATAAATGCACAATACGGTAGCACGTTAGAACACTATGATGAACGTTATGAACGTTATGAACGTATGAACGTTAGAAACGTATATCAGTTTTCTGAGTGTATATCAGTTTTCTGATTATATACCCGTTTTCTGGCTGAATATCAGTTTTCTGATTGAATACCAGGTTTCTGATTGTATACCAGTGTTCAATTGAATACCAGTTGTCTGCTTGCATACATTTTTTTCTGTTTTCTGATTGGATAGCAGTTTTCTGATTGAATACCAACTTCCTGATTATATACCAGTTTTCTGATTGTATACTAGTTTCTTTATCGTATACCCGTTTTCTGATCTTATTCCAGTTATTTGATTGTATACCAGTTTTCTGATTGTTTACTAGTTTTCTGATTATGTAATATTTTCTTATTGTATACCAATTTTCTGATTGAATGCCAGTTTTCTGATTGTATACTAGTTTTTTTTTTATTGTATACCCGTTTACTGATTGTAAACCACTTTTCGTTTTGTATACCAGTTTTCTGATGATTGGAAGCTGTTGTATAGCAATTTTCTGATTGTAGACCAGTTTTCAATTGAATACCAGTTGTCTGCTTGTACACATTTTTTTCTTCTGTTAGTGTTAGTTTTCCGATTGGATAGCAGTTTTCTTATTGAAGACCAGTTTTCTGACTGTATACCAGTTTTCTGATGATATACCAGTTTTCTGATGATATACCAACTTTCTGATTGTATACAAGTTTGCTTAGTGTATACCAGTTTTCTGATTGAATACCAGTGTTATGACTGAATGTCATTTTCTGATTGCTTTTTGTTTAATGTATATCAGTTTCTGATTGAATACCAGTTTTCTGATTGAGCAAGAGTTGTTTTTTTTATATATATATGTCAGATTGCACCGGTATTCTGATTCAATACCTGCAGTTTTCTGATTGTATACCAGTTTTCTGATTGAACACCACTTTTATGATTGTTTGTTTTCTGCTTAAATACCGTGTTTATGATATTTTACTGAATACCAGTTTCCTTATTGTATACCAATTTTCTAACTGATGACTGGTTTTCTGGTTGTATGACAGCTTTCTGATTTAATACCCTTTTTATGATTGTTTACCAGTTTTCTGATTGAATACCAGTTTCTTATTGTATTTCAATTTTCTGATTGATGGCTGGTTTTCTGGTTGTATACCAGTTTTCTGATTGAATACCACTTTTATGATTGTTTACCAGTTTTCTGATTGAATATCAGTTTTCTTATTGTATACCAATTTTCTGATTGATTACTGGTTTTCTGGTTGTATACCAACCTCTTGCTTAAATACCATGTTTATGATATTTTACCAGTTTTCTGACTGAATACCAATTTGTTATTTTATACCAATTTTCTGATTGATTACTGGTTTTCTGATTGCATACCAGCTTTCTGCTTTGATACCATTTTTCTTATTGTTTAGCAGTTTTCTGGTTGAATACCAGTTTCTTATTGTATACCAATTTTCTGATTGATGACTGTTTTTGGTTGTATACCAACTTTCTGATTGACTACAAGTTTTCATACTGAATACCAGTTTTCTGATTTAATACCAGTTTGTTTTTGTATTGCTACCTCGTTCTAATTACATGCATAGCAATTGTCAGAACATATAACAACTAGAAAACAGCAGATAATGAGCTAAAAACAAAACCTGAAAGTTGTGAAACAGAACCAGTTATGGGGACTAGTTCTTTATTTGTAGTCCTGCATGGATGGTCTAGTCACTTGCCTTGGAGTTTATTCAACGTGAACGTGTTGATTTATTTATTCATTTATTCATTTATCTATAAGACTCATCCATTACAAAAAATGGAGGGGGGGCCAAAACAGGTGATCTCTCACCTCTGCCAGTTGTCTCCCCCTTAACAAGCAAAATACAACATACAAGAAATAAGAAAACTATACAAATTAACACTTTTAACAGTATTATTTACAGTGAAAATATAAGCATATAAATCATAACGTATGTACAGAATAACAAAACAATATAATGTCAGAAAACCAGGGCATTAACTTACAGCTTGGTGTAGCTATTGAATAACTGTAGTTGCAGGCCCTGATGATGGTTGTGCACATCAAGATGTCAATGAGATGACAATACGATATTTAGTGGGGGGGGCTGGTGCGTGGGGGGGGGGGTGTGGTCACGGAGAACAAAAAACTACTTAGGGGAAGGGCCATGGGAAAAAATCGGGGTTCGGGGGAGGGTCACGGAATTTTTTTGGACGAATCCGTTGAATTGCTGTGCAATTAAACATTTGAAAAATGAAATTGTAATTTAATCTATACCACTGGATAACCACATTTTATTTGCAGACGTTTCAAGTGTCCGTCGGACACTTTTCGACAGTGAAGAAAATACTAGTAAAGTTAACTTAAGACTTACGGACCATTGAGTTCCATATAAACAAAACAGGTAATGGCTGGCCTAAATAACCAACACGTAACTTTAACACGACCTTAAACACTTACGTTCTGGCGACGTGCTGGATAGGATAGGACTAGTAAATGAGGTCCCGTCTTTGAGCACGTAAAAAAACTCACCACGCTTTAATCGAAAAGAGTAGGGGTCAATCCATTCCCTGTGTGAGCGGATCAAATAAATCTTTCCGGATATGCAGCTTGTACTCTCCAGTACGAACCTCGGGTGTGTTATGCCATGGGGCGGTTTACCGGTATGTAATACAAACAAATAAACAAACAAACAAACAAGCAGACTTTATCAGAGATGTCACGTACAAACCTTTCATCTTTCTACCTCCCAGAAAATTAGTCTGCCCCTTTCAGAAAAACAAAATGACATTCGCCCTACGTACTTCAATGCCACGTCATCCCTCCAAGAACTAATGTGGGCTTACTGCGCCAGACTAATTAAGGTGTTTTGGTTTTTTCTGTGTTCATGTATTTTTCTCGGTTAGACACTGGGTGACGTTTGTCTGCACAGTACGGTCCAAATTGATTGCAGCCGTCGGGCGTCCACACCACTGCAGCAACAGAACACAGACCACTGTACTACTACGGTCCAAATGTACGAGAAAGCAGAGCCGGTCCGGTCCCCTTTCTCCGGCCCCGACAGCGGCAGAACCAGCGGGCCGCCGCCCCAACCCCCTCCTGTCCATCAGTATGGCTCACGCGGGCGTGTCCGCCATGTCAACGGCGCTCCTGACAATTCGCAAGAAGAGCAAGAAACGTCTTCAGACCCGTGCGAAGAAGCCGAGGCGGTGAAACGTGACGCAACGTGCACGTCTGCAGGTAACCGACGCATTTTCAGTAGTTTTCGGTGTGAATATATTGTATTTATTTGTAACATCATCAGAAATTTTTCAACAAGAAAGGGTGTGTGGTGATGTCTTTGCGAATTGCGCCAAGTTTGCGAATTTGTCCCCAATTTTCCCTTGCGACCACATCGACGTACATTTTCGGTTTCGTCTCCAAATCAAATACAAGATAGCTTTATTGCAACTCGCAGTGTTGCAACTAAATTAAAAACCAATGTATAATTATAAAGATTCGTCAAAAAGACGTCTGCAAGGATTACGCCATTTTGCGGCCATTTGCGCAATTTTACCTATTGCGAAATTTCTTCATAATTCTCAAAACAACGCTTTTTGAGCGTCGCGGTACCAGGTTCCGAACCGGTTGCCATGTTTGCTATGACGTCATGAGCGGGAATTAACTGAATTACTGGCGCAGGAAGAAAGAAATGGAAGATTGATTTTTAAGGTTCAATGTTCAATAACATCAGAAGGGTGTACATTTCGCACAAGCGTCTTTGTTTAAAGAACAAATCATACTTATGATGGTTGCTTGTATTTAAGGCCTGTTGTATATCATTGGTGACATAAGCACTTTAATGATACCTATACAGACCGCACGTATCCGAGTGGAGCAAGCGGCCGCCGTGCTCTCTGTAGCTTCATCCGCTCCCACCGCAGCTGCATGGCCGCCGGCATAGCCGTGCTGATAAGTCTGGTCGCTGTGGGACTCGCCCCTCTGACGTTCATCAATAAAGAGGTTAACACTCTTGTACCACATGTTGCCCCGCTATTTTTTTCAAATTTCTGTTGATATTTTACAAGGGAGGTTATGACGACAAAACATGATTCTGTTTTTCCTAAACATTTTCTCAAGTTTAATATTCTGACATAACGTACATTTTCAGAAAATATCCCAACTGTCCACCACCGTTGACGCCTTGAAGCGCGACCAAGACGACATACGCCAACTGTCCGCCACTGTTGATGCCTTGAAGCGCGACCTGGACAAGGAGCGAATCCGAACCGCTGCTTTGGAGAAGCGTATTCACGAGATGCGTAAGTTGGGTTTCATTTGATATGTGTACTAGTTGTGATGGTATATTGGGCAATATCATGAGCATAAAACAGGTAATATGTGGAATTGATAATTAATGATATAATTTCCCTATGTTTAAGTATTCATCTGACTAAGCACGTTAGACCATCGTGCTAACCATTGACTGTTGTTTAAAAACAATACACGTCATCTATGGCATCATTTCCATGTGAAAATATTTTCTTTAAAAGGGTACATGTACCTGGAATAAACATAAATGCTCCTACGATGCGGCCGTAGACATTATATACCTCTTTTCAAATTCCATGTACCAGACTCATGCCAGGTGGGAGATGAGGCATCCTACCGAGGAAACGTCTCTGTGACCAACACAGGGAAGACATGTCAGCGCTGGGACAGTCAGACACCACACGAGCACGAGAGGACACCGGAAAAGTATCCCTCTAGCGGATTGGAGGAGAACTACTGCCGGAATCCTTTTGGTTTCGACGACTTTGACGCCGACAGAGTGTGGTGCTACACCGCGGATCCCGGCAAGAGATGGGAGTATTGTGACGTACCAGCTCTACCATGGCCAGTATGTAGTAATGGCTAGTTCTGGACCCTGGTTCTACAATACTTGGGCCTCCCAACCCCCAGATGTAAATCGGGGAAGTATAGCACGGCCATCACAACACAAATGTTGTTCGTGAATTCGTTTTTGCACTCACTGTTTTATTTCCAGCACCACCACTGGCCGCACGATTGCCATGCACCTGGACGGGATACCCCTGAATGAGGGCTTTGCCAAGTCTATATATATAGATGTAGATGTTAGAGCTTATGTTTAAATGTGCTCGGGTGCGTAAATGCACCATACGGTAGCGCGTAAGAACATTATTATAGAAAAACAGTTTTCTGAGTGTATATCAGTTTTCTGATTATATACCAGTTTTCTGGCTTAATATCAGTTTTGTGATTGAATACCAGGTTTCTTATTGTATAAAAGGTTTGTTTGAATACCAGTTTCTTAATTGTATACCGGTTTTTTGATTTAACACAAGTTTTCTGATTGCATACTAGTTTTCTGATGGAATACCAGTATTCTGATTGTGTACCAGATGTCTGATTGTATACCAGTTTTCTGATTGTATTAGGTTTCTGATTGTATAACAGTAATACTAGATTTCTGATTGTATACTAGTTTTTCTATTGTATTCTAGATTTCTGATTGTTTACTAGTTCTCTAATTGTGTACCAGTATTGTTTTTGTTTACTAGTTTTCTGATTGTATACTATTTTCTATTGTATACCAGTTTTCAGATTGTACACTCGGTTTCTAATTGAATACTAGTTTTCTTATTGTTTACTAGTTTTCTGATTGAATACCAGTTTTCTGATTGTATACCAGTTTTCTGATTGTATACCAGTTTTTTTAAATGTTTATTACTTTTCTTATTGTTTACTAGTTTTCTGATTGTATACTAGTTTTTGGATTGTATACCAGTTTTCTAATTGCATACCAATTTTCTGATAGAATAACAGTTTTCTGATTGTATACTAGTTTTCTGATTGAATACCAATAATTGTCTGATTGTATACCAGTTTTCAGATCAGATACCAGTTTCTGATTGTGTACCAGTGTATAAACTCATTGTATAACATTTCTGATTGTAACTCGATTATGAATTTCTTCTACAGTATGTAACTTTCATTTCAAGTTTCAAATCATGCCCTTTGCCTTCAGCTGCCGGAAAACATCTTCTATTGCATGTTCCACAGCACCCTGCTGGCTTTTTCTGTTCCCTGACTTGCCCGTAACATCACTGGCGACGTCACGGGCCGTGCTTTTGTGGACATATTTCCCCCTGTAGAAACCACTATCCGTGTCGTAAGAGATGCTTCGTCCTGCTATGTTCACCTGTGAGTTCGAACAGACAAACAGGAAAAATATCAGACGAAAATAAACTATGTATATTGGTAATCACTAGCCTCCGTTGCAGACTCCCTCCAGGGTTTGTTTAAAGTTAGTTTCCGTTTTCTTATTACATCTCTTTTCCTTATTAATGGCCAGTAATAAGAGGGAACAAATGTAATAAGAAAATGGACAAAGACTGGAGGTGATCAGTCTAAAATCTGATAATTTTCTTGTGTTGGCAATTACAGTTCGACTTTGATTCAAACGCAACGAGCTTCCCATGCGCATCGTGGGTAATATGTCACCATGGAAGACGCCTGACACATAAGCAAAACACGTCTTGATATGGTGTCACGCATGGTCTAGACTATAACTGTTTGCAAGTTAGGGACCCTCACCTTTGACCTTGCGCCTGCGCATTTCAACCCGTGAAAAAGCTTTCATCAACAACTGATCATTGGTGATGCAATGCATATGTACATGTAGCTTCATGCGTAGGGTGTATTATTTTCCAGGCCAGGAGAGAAATACACAAGGGTAATACCTGTTCAAACTTTACTGACCCAACGTTAACTTTACTACTAGTCCAGCGGCATAGCTTAAAAAATTGAGACAAATCTGCACAATTCAGCTGATATTTCCAGATATGTCGCTGAACTATACACAATTACTGCAGCATCACCTGTCCACTGCTGCCGTAACTGATACTTCTGATGGTTCTGTTTATGTCAGCTTCAGCTGCCAGCCTCTTTGCTTCTGCTTCTGCTACCCTCCTCTTCTCCTCCTCTGCCGCTCTCTCTGCCTCTGCACGCTTCTGTGCCTCAGTTGCCCTTTCTGCTGCCGCCCTGGCCTCTTCTTTCTACCAATCGAATAAACAGATCTCATTCAACATTTTGGACATGAATAGAAACACATTTATACTCGGTTTGGTAAGATTTGGTATTTAATTATCATCATCGCATTGTTTTCTCTCTTTCTCCCTCTGTCGCTCTCTCTCTTCATTTCTCTCTCTCTCTCTCTCCCTTTCTCTCTCTCTCTTGCTCGCTCTCTCTCTCTCTCTCCTTCTGTCTCTCTTCTCTCTCTGTTTTGTAATTTATTTGTGAACAAACAGAAGACTTGTTATACAATGTTCTTTGTGTCTCTGGTATCATTAACTATAAGTTTATTGACAAGGCATAAGTTTCAAATTAATGCATTTCTTGCTCATTTTCTTTAACAAAAGTAGTGTATTCAATTCAGTGACTTCAACAATTCATAGTTTCTTAAAAATACCTTTCTCTCCTCTTCCTTCAGCCGTCTGTCCTCTTCTATCAGCTTCTGTTCCGTGTCCTTGATCAGGATCCTCCTTGTTGTCTCCGACGTGCGAAAGTTCTCCAGAACCGTCTCAACTGCAGGGCCTTTTCCAAAAGCTAGATGAGCAAGAAGTCGAAGATCTCCATGAAATATCAAGAGTGTTTCTGAATTTCGTAATGCCATAGCCCTAGCCTCATCAAGCGCTATGACAGCTGATGCCTAACAAGTCTCCGGATGTCCTAAATTAAGGTCATTGACCTCGCCGTTCAGACCAGCTGTCTATTGACTGTACCACTCTCCTTGCAGGAAGGGGGTGTCGGCCTGTAATGTTGCAGTACCTGAATATACAGCTAGGTATCGCTATGTTTTTTCGGGACCTCAATACCTACCTATAGATCATTAAAATGCATAACGAGTTATAGGTGAGAACAACCAAAAACAATACCCCAGTTGGAGGCGAATCTCCTTTCCGGAGGTAAAGAGGTATAGTATGTAAGTGCAGGGCCTTTTCCAAAAGTTAGATAACCAAGACCAAAAAGTAAAATTTGTACAGGAAGAGATAGTCTTCGTGTTGTTAGATGGACAAACGATGTTGCACACGTGACCTTTTGAAATACTTTCCTTCCATTACGTGTTACAACATGTTCTTCTATTATAGAATTGTATTCATCAATAGAATTGTTGACTTGTTATACATACATACCTCTGTGCCTGTAGGCGTTGTAGACGGCATCCATATCTTTCACATATGCGTCGAATCCACCGATTCTGTTGTAGACTCCTTTTTCCAAGTTCTGTCGGACGGATTTGTCGACTTCTTTCATGAGGTCATCACAAAGAGCCTTGGATTTGGAGCTGTTTAGGTGGAGTAAGGAAACGCGTTCTTTCTCCAATTCACCCTGAAATTCAACGGACATATAATAGCATCAGGTCTGGTTAGTCACAACGAATAAACTGTGGATACAATAAATCAATATTATGAGAGGGAAGAAAAAGAAGCAGTCTACATCAGGGCCTTCTAACTTTCATTGAACAGTGACGGGGTACGACACCGACTTTCAATAACCTTTGACCTATTGCTCACATACACGCCACGTGTTTTGAGCAATCAGTAAGTCATTCTGAAGAAGACTACATATGGTTTGGGTTGAAAATGTGTTTGATGAAGTTTACTCTTTTGTGCCTCCAAAAAGGTTAATCTTTTTTTAGATCAAAATAAATCTATAATTACCTGGAAATGTTCCTTCCAGGATCCAGACTTGTCCCACTTTCCCACGTCTGCACACAGCTTGGAAACCGCGTCCTCTGCGACTGTCTGGATTCTCCTGTTGCAATCCTCCTCGTCAGTTGGCATAGACGGCTTCACTGTGCTCTCAACCGTCTCCATGAACTTCTGCCTGTGTTCGTCGACAGCCCGGCGACACTCCCCCTCCACCATGGCCTCGTACGCGCCGAGAACAGACGGCATGGCTTTGGGGTCGTTGATGGCGCTGGCGTAGTACTGCATGATGTGCAGAAGACCTGAAACGTGTGAAGTTAGCTGCCATGAATCTTGGACTAGTTTTACTTATTTGTGTCAGTGTGTTAGCTTTCCATTTGAAATGAATTAAGCGATGCATCTTTAAGAAGATATATGAAGAAGAAGCATTATTGACGCAACATAAAGTACAGTGACATTGACGTAAGACAATGTTCATATCTAGAGCATTCCATGACAACGTGTAATTCATTTTCATTTTTAGATGTATTCCTGCCAGATAAAAATCACATACCATACATCCAAACAGACAAAAACACAGACCTGTTGTTTTTAAGTCCTCTCCATTGACCGTCTTGACCAGACCAGAGTTCCAGACGTCCCGGGTGAAGTTGTCGACAGCGTCGTTGTATTCCTTCTGAAGAACGTCATCCTTCACTTTGTCAAGGTTTCTGAAAGACACAATGACAGCATTTCTCCAAACGTCTGTTGAGACACAGAGTCGCGACAGTTCCTTAGTGTTTATTCAATGTTGTAGACAGAAATATATATTTTCCTTGTAGTATTGCGTACCTTAGTGTATGGCTGTCTGCGGTAGGAGGGGAAATCAGTCGAAGATGTCGCTTTGGGAAGAAATCTTTCACTGCGTTCGTCATTCCGTTGTGGTCGCGGATAGCCCTCGTGTGTCCCTTCTTTTGTTTCAAAACGTCCTCCAGGAATTCATCTGGCGACAGCCCCTATATGACATACAAAACAAAAGATGTGTTGGCTTGAAGAATTCCATCTATCTAATTCTTAGCTGAACGCAACAGTGCTAGCTAGTGTGCAAATTGAATAATTCACATATTGAATTTTGCTTCCTTCCCGGCTGAAATTTTGTTTCGCAAAATCCAATACTTATGTGCCACTAAAGCAGGCCTATAAACGTTACAAACTTCATATAATTGAAGATTTATGGAGATACTTTTTGTGTGTCTGCAATGACACTTACTTGAGGTGGAACTAGATGCGTGTTTTGCACGGTAACCCACAGTTCCGGGAAATGTTCACCAAGGTCGCTTTCTTCATCTTCACCGTCCTTTCGAACACGGACATGTTCTGACAGGTCTCCCATAAGTCTAGAGTTGAACACCAACAAAACAACTTCATGATAGCGTCTATCTAGTTTGATCTAGACCAACAAGATGAAGATTATGTTTCATAGGATTCTCAAAATCAATAACATTGTTACTGTCACAACATCAGGGGCTAAAACGACATCTAGACATACCTCAGTTGGGACACGAAGGTGTGATCTAGGTTTCCCTGGAGGTTGAAGACCAGGTGGTTGGAAAACAGCGTGGCCAAAACAAGGTACTTCAGGTCTTTCTCATTCTGTTCCTCGTCAGCATAGTCACCCAAACCTAAAAAATATGCATGGTTTTAGATTGGTGTTAAGTCATCAACATTATACAACTGGCTATTCTGTTATACTACAGCTAATTGTCCTAGGATGTGTAGCATTTACACAGGAATGTAAGGGGAAAGCACACTGAACATCGTCAAGATTACTGCATTCACATTGGCTACGTGGAAATGGATCATAATGGAAAATACCTCGGAGCTCACACATGTTAAACCCCATTAAAAAGCATTCAGTTTCTGCTTTGACATATGGGAACATTTTACAAACATTCGTTGTCGTAATTTGGTGTCTAAACGTACTACAGTTATAGAAGGTCCAACAGCACTATTTCATGATACGTTTTTCATACTATTGATATTGCGAAATCCTTGTCTCACCTTCAGTGTCGATAACCATGATGTACCGGTCAAACTGAACGGGATGGGGACCGATCCAGAACCAGAAATCTTTCGTTGCCGATTCTAGTTCGTATCCGAGTGGGAATCCAGACTTCCTTTTGCAGAGAAGATTCGCTAGATGAGACTTTCCCTTCCTCATGGGTCCCACCACTGACACCACGTCCACGGGGCGAGGTGGGAGGCTGGAGAAGATCCTCTCCGCTTCCGGGGTGATGACGACCTGTCGTCTGTTGTTTACCAGCTGCGTGGAGGTCAGCTTTACTGGACGGTCCATGCCACTGCCTGGGGAACATTTAAATCATATAAGGAGACATCAAAGATCTCACACCTTCGTGAAATATGCAGAATTTTTTTTTATTTCTTCATGCAACTGCCCTGGTGCTGTAACATGTTAGTCCCAAGTCACCCGGCTGTTCTAAAATTGAGGTCATTGACCTCGCTTGACAAACCAGCTATCTATACCTATCTAAGATTGATTGACTGATTGAGTGTATGCATTCGTATACATGTGTATCTTTTTATACATTACCTTTCCGCTCAGTTGCCGCAATTCTCTCCGCCTGCTCCGCGTAGTCTGTTCGCCCAATCTTCCTCATGAGCTCGGCTAAGAGTGAGAGATCCCCCGTCTTCATTTTCCCGTCGTTTTGCAGCTTGTTGAAGATCTGGTGAGCGTTCGCATGTTGAATACGGCCCGCTGGTAGAAGATTCCGACCGCCGACATAAGTCCGGAGGTCCCTCACTTCCTCGTCTTCCAAGGTTTGAGAGATTTCGAGAAAAAGATCGTGGCGCGAAGGCTCGGACATTTTTACCTGTGAAACATTTGGGAAACCCCGACAAAGAGAAAGAGAAAGGGACCAGGTGGAAATTCCCAGTGACATCATTCCGGATTTCCCCGCTGGAATATTCTACTGGGGATATAGGGGTGTTTTTAGCATGGTTTGTCAAGAGTACACTCAGTTTTTTGTCACAAATTGACAGTTCAGAACAATATAGTTGTAAAAGAACGGCGTCTGCGATCGTTTAAGAGTCCTGAAGCCAGATTATGTCTCTTTAATTTCTCTTTAAGCACTTGAATGGGTGTCTTTCTTTTGCTAAAAACTTTCTGTTCTTTCACTTTCTATCCACCTGTCGCTTAGGTTACACTCCCGACATGCCTTGTTTATATGACGTAATCCAAGATGGCGACGCCCATGAGGATTGGCGCCCTTCTAACTTCTGCAGGAAAGGTGCCCATATTTTCTGCCGTTTGCAAAGAAAGTAGCAGCATTTATCAAACTATAAACAAGGATAAAGGGCTTTTGAAAATATCTGAGAACTTTTAAGCATTTTGAAGAGCATATTATGGAGAACTACGCGTATTTTTGTGGTGGGAGGGGGGAGGGGCAGTAACCCTGACCTAGATATGTTGAGCTCGATCAGAGTGATGACGAATTTGTTATTAAGACTTTAAAGAAACCTAACGAAATAATTTCATGCGGGTCAGACAATCTGCTCCCCCATGGTAAGGGGCGCATGGTCAGGGCATGGGGATGCAGCACTCCCTGCACATAACAATATTATTTGTTTAGATAAAGCCCTGTATTCAGTTGAAACAACGAAAGGGAGTAAAATAAACTGCTGGCCCGATCCCCCGAGCCCCGGATCACAATCTCACGCACTCTAACCACTAGGCTAAAAGGTCGCGACCCCGTAGGCTGAGCAGTTGGTGTGGTGCTATCACTGCTGCATGATAGTCCCTGTTTCACAGTGACTGTGAGTTTTGTCCATCCCATCTCTGTACAGTATGTCCTGAGACCAGAGGTGGTGACCAGACCATGTGCAGCCCTCCTCCAACATGCACCTCTCACCACTGATGCAGGGGGGAGTAAGGCCACCACTTCCCCACCCCAGGGGGCCAAGGCACCCCCACCCCCTCCCCCCAAGCCAGCAGGTAACCTTTTTGTGATGGCTAAGACTTGGTCAACATTGTGACCACCTTACTTCTTCATGACTCTAAGTCTAACATGTTTTATGATATTTTAATAGATATATTATCATTGAAAAGTTAGTGTAAGGAACAAGACATTTCATGATTAGTATAGCTTCAATGGATAGTGTGAGGTCTACGCTAGATATGTTTTTGAAGAAAGGACCAGGTTTATTGTTCCTGTACTTAACACATATAAATTATAATGATACATACATATAATTGATACATGTACAAGGTTCTATCAACTCTTTCCTTGCAAGTCATGAACTCATTCAATACAGAAGAGATACATCATATTAACTATAGGTGCAAACATATACTTACTTATCTAGTGACTCTTTTACTTAAACACTGCTTGTGCAATACTCTATACACTAATGGTCATAGCAACTTTATAAACAGCTGGAGTAATAGAGTAAAAAATTGAATCATGATATCATCATGGAGCATACTACCTTGTCATTATGTAGATCAATGGCTCTGCTGCACACCCTCCCCTGTATAACCCACCAATGTTAATATGACACCAATGTACCTCTCACTTTAGCTAACCCCAACATTTTCAATACCCCCACAACCCTAATGCCTTACAAAACTGTTCCCATAACTATCCCCATTCCCTCAATCTATTATTGATATATTAAGTAGACACACATGTAATATTTAAGCTGTCCCATACACAGATTTCTTTCAAAGATTAAATCATAATATGCTGATTCTCCACAATTTTGTTGCCTCATGGAATACTTCAGTCTTCTTAAAAATTTTGTTGTGGTCTCTTTGTTTGTTTGTTTGTTTCTTTTATTAAGATCCCTTGGCCCCTTTCTTGCCTAAATTCATATCTTACTGTCCTCTTGTAGGCTGACAAATTGGAAAATTGACCCCAAAAAATTAATTAACAAAACATTTTTGTCATTTTTGCCCTTGTCTTTTTCTTTTTAGATCCAGTGCCTAATACATCAAATGAAGACAAGGGAGAGAGAAGACTGAAGTATAAAAATGAGGCAACAGCAACAGGGACACCTAACCAAGTAGCCAGCCAATGGACTGTATCAGTCCTGAAACAACTTCTCAAACAAAAAGGCATTAAATTTAAAGCATCGGCAAGGAAAGCAGATCTTTTAACCCTTCTCAGTGAGTTAGAAGCCAAAGATGGTAGCAGTGCATCAGAGATAGATACAACAATTAGCAGAAACATGTCTTCTCAAACATTGTCGCCTCATAACTCATTAAATTCAAAGCTCAGTGAAAACACGCACCATAATCACCAAACTGTCCCAGAGCTAAGACAGCTTCTCAAAGAGAGGGGAATCAAATTCAAGACATCTGACAGGAAAGGAAAGCTGGTAGAACTGTTAGAGAAGGCACAAAGTGTAGACACACAGATCCAAGACACTGTAGGTCAGGGAGTGAAAAAGGAAGCAGAGCCAAGACAAGCTACATTCCAAGACAAAGCAGTGGAAGATGGTGATTCTACAGGTGATTGTCTTAAGAAAATGTTGTTTCTTTTCTACACATGCAACAGAATTTAACATTTTTATTGTTCCTTTTCTTTCAGGGTTCTTATTTGGCTTAACTAAAACCTTTAAATCTCCAGCTCAAGATGTATAAAATCCAAGAAATGAAAAAGAAATGAGGGCAAAGTAAAAAGCTGTATGTAGAAAGGACATTGTTTTAAAAAGGGATGGATTAAGTTATTGTCTTGTTGGTGCAATCAGAAGCTGAGGGAGGGAGTGTGCCAGAAGTTGGGGAGTCGCTGGCAGCCAAAGCGCACAAGGATCTAGCTCAGGAACCCACCACCATCTCAGCAGCTGTAGCAGAGATGGTCGCAGCGGAGGAAGCCCAGTCACAGTCTTCCGCTCAGGAAGGGCCAGCATCCGCTGCATCAACGTCCTCAAGCTCTGGGACAAGTTCAAGCTCTGAGTCCAGTTCAAGCTCTAGTTCAGATTCCGAAGGCGAGACAGTCAGTGGACAAGCAGAGGTGATAGCTAAAGAACCGGAGGCTACAGAGGTGATAGCTGAAGTGCCAAAGTCTGCAGAAGTGGTAGCTACAGCACCAGAGGCCATAGAAGTGGTAGCTAAAGAACCAGAGGCTGCAGAAGTGGTAGCTACAGAACCGGAGGCTGCAGAGGTGGTAGCTACAGAACCGGAGGTTGCAGAGGTGGTAGCTACAGAACCGGAGGCTACAGAAGTGGTAGCTACAGAACCGGAGGCTGCAGAGGTGGTAGCTACAGAACCGGAGGCAGCAGAGGTGGTAGCTAAAGAACCGGAGGCAGCAGAGGTGGTAGCTAAAGAACCGGAAGCTGCAGAGGTGGTAGCTACAGAACCGGAGGCAGCAGAGGTGGTAGCTAAAGAACTGGAGGCTGCAGAGGTGGTAGCTACAGAACCGGAGGCTGCAGAAGTGATAGCTGAGGCTGCAGAGGTGGTAGCTACAGAACCGGAAGCTGCAGAGGTGGTAGCTACAGAACCGGAGGCAGCAGAGGTGGTAGCTAAAGAACTGGAGGCTGCAGAGGTGGTAGCTGCAGAACCAGAGGGTGCAGAGGTGATAGCTGAGGCTGCAGAGGTGATAGCTGAGGCTGCAGAAGTGACATCCTCAAGCTCTGGATCGAGTTCAAGCTCAAGTTCAGATTCTGAAGGCGAGACAGTCAGTGGATCAGCAGAGGTGATAACTGAAGCTCCAGAGGTGGCAGCTGAAGAACCGGAGGTTGCAAAAATGGAGGCTACAGAATCAGAGGCTGCAGAAGTGATAACTGAGGCTGCAGAGGTAGTACCTGAAGAACCAGAGGTTGCAAAAGTGGAGGGTACAGAACCAGAGGTTGCCGAGGTGATAACTGAAACACCGGAGGCTGAAGAGATGATAACTCCAGAACCAGAGGTGGTAGCTGAAGAACCGGAGGTTGCAGAAGTGATATATGAAGAACTGGAGGTTGCAGAAGTGATATCTGAAGAACCGGAGGTTGCAGAAGTGATAAATGAAGAACTGGAGGTTGCAGAAGTGATAACTGAAGGACCGGAGGTTGCAGAAGTGATAACTGAAGAATCGGAGGTTGCAGAAGTGATAACTGAAACACCAGAGGCTGAAGAGATGATGACTCCAGAACCAGAGGCTGCAGAGGTGATAATTGAAGCGCAGGAGGAAGCAACACCACAGGCATCAACTTTACCAGAAGAACCAACTGATGTCCAAGCAACACAGGAGGAGGAGCAAGTAGAGTTAGAACAAGCGGCAACCGTCCAGTCCAACGAAGACCAGGTGGAACCTGAGGAACACCTGTCGGCAGGTGAAGAGAGCACACCTGGTCTGGACGGGGAGCCAGGTGAGGGAGGCAGGTGTTATCATAGAACAGATGAGCCCCGTTTGCCTCCCTGTCTCGCCTCCCCCCACCCACTTCTCATGTTACGTGTGCCACACTGACTCTTCTCACTCTCCTCCTGACTAACTCTTCAACACATTCCTATGATATGTGACATCTGGTCGATCCCGAGAGATGATGTAGCAGTCAGAAAAAAGGATGAACGTCTTGTTCTTTCCACACTCCTACCCTTAGTGGTTTAACACTATAGTACTGGTTTTACCATGACCCTTGTGATACCTTACTAGCAACCCATGTAACAGAATGTAGGTAGTTTGCAGTCTTGACATGTTCAGGTTGATGTGTGTGAAGTCAAAGATTTTTTTATGAAGAAACGTATTCCTATCATACATAAGTCTTACAGAAAGTGCTTCTGAAGTTTGTCAACACATATATATTACATACTACAGGGCATTGCATGTATTTAGCATATTGGATAGATGAAGGCACTCCATTCCATCCTTTTTCCTTTCCGCACATAAGAGACTTTGCATCTAAGATAGGTTTGGATATCAGGTTATGCAGCTAGATTGACTTTATTTAATTCAGAACTTGTGCATGTAGTTATTTCATGGGTGATATCCACAAAAATGTCTAAACCTGGTGCTAAACTTTCTTTGAAACTCTTACAGTTGTACTGATCCAGCACACTTTTTGAATTACAAACCATCGGCATACAACGTATAGAAACAACACATACAGTATATTTGCTGCATCTATGAAGTTCCAAAGGGTACACTCTGGAACACTGTCATAACCATGCCCTTGGGTACTGAGGTGCATCAAATCTGTACTGATACACTAAAAGCACTGAAGGTTGAGTTGTTAGTACAGCAGTATGCAGTCAAAACTGTTAAAGAATACCACTTGAGGCTGATAAAACCTGGTCTATGTGGACAGGTGGTCACTATAGACAGAATTCTTTATTTTGTGTCAAGGGAAAAAAATTATTCAAGGGACCATATGGTCCTTATGCGGAGGGGGTCACTTGTACAGGTTTGACTGTAACGCTGTTGTTTACCTACATACATAGGGACATTGGTGGTGGTCCCTCTCTCATGTCTCTTGGGCACAAAGGATAGCACAAACTCCTGCTGTTTTCGTACATGCAGGCATTCTGAATACAGTGTAGTTGCAAAACCAGGTTGAATTCCTTATTGGGAAATTTTTAAGCTCTAATCCAACACAGGAATTGACTCACCATGAATATCAGGCTGAATTGCTGATTGATTTACTCAGTAAGCTGATGTCTGACTGTGTTTTCTGTCCTCCATTCTCCAGAGGCGCCCCAGGCGGCGGGGCCTGAGTACAAAGCAGCGGAGTACTACTCCTACAACCCCCTGTCGTTCTACGACGTCGACATGGACTGTGACCAGCACCGCCTGCCTCAGCCATCCAACAAGAAGTAGAGAGAGACAGCGACACTGCTGCAAGACACTACTGTTTGCAACTTTCTTGACTTGTTCTTGTTCCTCCTTTAAGTAGTCTGGACTACTGAAGACTCTCAAAGGCTAATCTAAAGTGTGAAGACTAAGAATGTATCAGATTTCTACTGACAAGTTTGTTTGAAATGAAGTGAAAGATGAGTTCAGTCAAAACCAATCGGATGCATGTCTTGTTTAAAACTAAAGTTTAAAACATTTGTGTCAAAGGATTTCAAAGTTGTTTGTAAAAGCAACATAGACATTCTATGTTTATCAAAACTGAATACTGAAAGTACAACATTTAATAATTTTGAAGCTGATAAAATATTTAACACCTGGCATTACAAGTGTCCAATCCATGGTTGTAGCTATAACAAGACAAAGCAAAACAATCCAGCATTAAACATTGCCTAGAATTACAATGTGCACACAGACCTGCAAGTTACAAATGTTCAACTACAGAATGTATACAAGTAGAACAATGCTAAGTCCTTTCACTATACAATACTTAATGTCACACATCTAGATAACATATTCAGATGACGCCATGGTCACCAAGACTTTTGTCAGACATGAAGGCAGAATATCAAATCCAAGAAAGTTGAAACTACTCTCTTTTAAAACAATTTACATTACAAAAATGATATCACACAATCTAAAGCATAACTTATTCAGTCATTGTTGCTAAAGATTGAAGACGTTATGTCTGTTTCTGTTGTACAGTAGTCCCTCAACTTTAAAACCATGTAAATAAATGGTTGCTACAGATTTGAATAGGTCTTGTGTGTGTGCTTCATAACAATATGATATATTCAGCAACACAAACACTAAGAATAAGTTTCCGAATGAACAGCAGCCAATCTAGTATGCTCTAGTATAAATGCTATAAAAATAGTATTTTTTTTATTCTGACTCAGATCCAAAAACCATTAAAGAACTACCTTCTCAAGAAAAACAAACAAGATACCAACAGTATCTGTTAATTTTAGACAGATAGCAGTATTGAATCATAGGTGTGGTTTGTTTTAAACTGATTCACACCAGTTCAAGGTACAGTTATACAAAAATCGTTGCTGATGTGAAGATGTGGTCGCTACCCCTCCACCACCCAGTTGGTCAGCAGTATGATGGACAGCAGACTGAAAACTGCAGCTCCCAAATGGACGTTTGCTCGGTTTCCTGACAGAACAAAATACATAATTATAAGAGTGTTGACGTGTCTATATATATACACAGGCTTTTTATTGACATGTGTTAGACTGGGACACGGCCCAAGTGATAGATAACAGTTGCACTAGGAAGATGGGGGGGGGGCTCTATGGATCAGAACATCTACTGCAGCTTTATGCTATGTGCATCACTACATAGACCTGTCTTCGAGGATGTGTTTCACATGCAGTAAGAGTTGTCTTACCTCCAGAGACGGGGTCTGAGGTGATGGTCAGCCAGTACTGCTCACGTGACTGGGCAATCGTTGCGCTGGATTGGGAAGGAGAAAAAAAGTGAGGTCGAGTTAACATTGATCGGTTTAACATTTGTAAGAGGGATACAGAACAAAAACCATATTCTTATTGCTATTTTTGGACCATGGTACACACATGCCTTAAGATATTCTAATGCGTTGGAATGAAAGGTGTGCGAATGAAAATGTTTTGAGATGGACCTACTTTGCCTGACCAACACACCTACTTTCCTCGCTTAATTCCTGCCGGTCTGTTCAAGGAACCACGGACACACACACACATGCATACATACACATATACACACACACACACACACACACACATACACGCACACACACACCCACACCTTGCACACTAACATTAACAAACAGACGTACCGAATCCGAAAACAATACCTTTCTTTCTTTCTTTTACGGAGTCAACAATTAAACAGACTTACACGAACTCTACATCCCCCGGAGAAGTCCTCGGTGCGTTCCAAGTGAAGTTGGTCCCGGCGACTTTCATCGAAGTGTTCTGGTGAGTGACGGAGTCTGCCGAGTTGTTGCACGTCAGCGATCGGGTGAAGTCGGGAAAGTCCGACCAGAAGCCGACCGCCTGGTTGGTGCTGTCTCGGGCCTGCAGAAGGATGCCTCGGAAGGAGGCTCCCATCACCTGAACTGTTGAAAAGTAAACGAAATGGGGTTTGATTAACATTACATGTGTCCATTGGTCATTTCTAGTCGCGACTAGCGTATGGAAAATGCGAAAACACAAATAGACCAAAATAATGCCTTCCCGTGAATATATAAATGAGACAACCATTACTATTACTATAACTGTTGAACAATAAACAAACAAAAATTGATATACTATTCTTGAAGGAAACATTGGAAACTTCACTTTGAAATCACGATATGTATAGCCCCGGGCCCTGTCACACATAGCCGGCCATGGCCTCCTGACCTTCTCCAGGCCATGGTTAGGTTAGCGGTGAGTGTGAGCACTCATATGTGGTAGGGAGATGGTGGGCGAAGTTGGTTTCTGATTTTAGAAAGTCGTCTGCGCCGGCTGACTACAAATTTTGAAAAATCAAAGTCAGGAAAGTCACATTTTCTTTAAATGCGATCAGAGGAGCAAACTGGAGCTAGAATAGGATGAATTCAACGCTACTCCCAAGTCTCAAACCAGTGCCGACCTTCGTTGAGGAGTACTAGTACTAGTGGTCGTGGGAAGGCCATAAATGTGTGAGAGGAGGTCAGCATTTTTTCAGGATTTCATTGCGCATAAGAGATGATAGACCGGTGTCAGATTTCAATCGAAAGAAGCAGTAGAAATATTTTTTGAACTTGAAATAAGCTAAAGCTAGCTTTCAGTAGAAACAGTAGAAATCAGAAGGAACCAAAGCATATCAATCGCCAAATTAGAACGTAGTACAGTGGAAGACGTTCAGCCGATTAGCTATAGATTGTGCAAAGTCATGCTGTTTTTGTTAATGTCGGCTTTGCCATGCTTTTAAGGCACTTAACAGTCCATGTTAACGAACACATTATGTGATGTTTAGACTGCGAAATACAACTGACCTGGAGGACGAAGAAACGGTTACCCTTTTCCTAGCCCTCCAAAGAAAAATGATAAAATACTTTTCCTTCCCTAATCCCTATTCCTTAACCTGTATGCTACAATCTAAAGAACGATATATCAATATATTCAATCATAGGGTAGCGATCGCAATCTATCTACAAAGTTAACAGTAAAAGTAAAGCCTGTGCAATACTTAGTGCGAAGACCTAGTTCGTCCAGTTTGTCTTGGAACATTGTGTGGTGTGTAGTTACAGCATCTCTGCAGACTTAGTGCAAAAGCTCCACATTTCTGTCAAGTACTCTTGAGTGCGTGTGTTTGATATACGCGTGCACTTTTAGCGGAGCCAACCCCGCCTTAATTGACGAGAAATTTTCTTGGTTAAAGGGTTATCACTTAAGCGTGGAGTGTCAAGTGCCTCTTGTTCTTTGTTGACAGAGGTTTGTAGACCCCCACACTCTATTTAGAAGGCATAAAGTAAAAAGAAAAAAAAGAGAAACAATTTCGAAAAGATGTAAGCTAGCTACAAACGTTCTTATGTCGGGAAACATGCATCAAGACTGTCTAAGTATCTATCGTCCCGTCTTATTCGGACCTGAGGAAAATTGGAATAAATCGGAATTATGTCTACAAGTGGGGATGGAGAGGGTATGGGGTGGGGTTCAGGGTGGTTGAGTAGCCTGGCCCACCCCAATTAGTTAACCGGGACACCTCATACTCCTCATTCATAAAAAAGCGGGGACTGAGGACGAAACATGACGCTTTTTCGTTAGTTAGTAGTGCAATGCGGCTTCGAGTACGGCTCGCGTATTTAGCCAAGCACACCGGGTCACCCCTACTCTTCTCGATGAGTGTGTTGGGTTCTTTGACGTGCACAGGTTTGACGCCACAAACAAGCTCCCTCATGTACGGGGCCCCTGGCTTTATGTCCCCATCCGATGGAACGATGCGACTCTTTCCCTGTCGTGTCTAGAACTGGGCGCAAACCCGGGCCGCTGCTCCACAGAATTTGAACCAGATGTGGCGAGAGGCAGAGTTCGCAGATCACTACACCACGCGCCAGTGAATGCTATAACTGTGTAAAATCCTACAACAAATAGCAAAGCAGAAAGATGTGTGCGCACCTACGTTCCAAAATTACTTTTATTTCGGTACCACCATGTCTTAAACATCATGTCTTAAGTCATCCACGACGTGTTGTCAAGAAACAAAAATGTTGTCTCCACAACACTCTCCTTCTCCTTTACACTTCAAGATTGACGAAGTGGATTTTTAAGACCTCTTAAGTGAAAGGGCCTGTCGGGGCGTGATATTCATTTGTGTAACGGCCGGTTCGAGACGATTCTAACGAAATCAGGTCGCAGTGATTGTCAAAGCTACTATGTTTTGGGTCTTTTTCCCCTTTTGGCATGTGTTTTAGCTGTTTTAATCAAACTTTTATAGTCTCTTATGAACTCAAAAGGACAACATTGTATAAATGTAAACAAATAAGCGTTTTTCATTCCATGTAATAAACAAATGTGAAATATGAAATCGGTTCTTAAAGCAAAACACAAAGCGGTGAACATAAGTCCAATAAAACATGCTCGTGCCCATAAGCGCGTTTGTCATGTCCTTCGACAAATGTTGCTGATACATTTCAGAAGTCTGTCAAACTCTGCACAGCTATACAATTACATATGATGGAAACAGTAAGTACATTAGATAAAGTCGTAGTCACAGCCGCTGTACGAGTTTCGGCGAGGCTATGGCAAAACTGACTGTCGATTAAGGATTCGTGACAATCTTTTCGTTTTCAAGCTGAATTTTGTACGATATTCTTCGTTTTCACGTGACGTCACAATCGCGTTCGAACGTGAAGTCGGCCATGTTGGATGATAAGCTGTTCGATCTCTGCACGGCTGTGTTGCGACTGTGGTCCCCTCCGTGGAAGGAAGCAGTTTTATTCAGAAACGGCCTGGAAGTTTGACTAGTTAACTGCGGGCCCAATGAGTACAGGATATGACCTACTCACCGTTTCTAAAATTCTATCTAATATCAAAGTTATAATGCTCTTTTTTGGCGAACTGAAAGTTGTTTTGTCACATGGTCTGTCATGAGGGTAAAGCCGGTGTACCTTAGGCTTAGCACGTAAATCGAGTCTGCGAGCTCTTAATGGCCGTTTTTCACCACGTACCACCACCGTTTTTCACCCTTGATAATCGGACAACAGTGGTCGCTAGAATCTGGCGATGGTCGCTTAAGCTTTGCGCAATGCTCAAAATCTTTTGATCTATTCAACCAGCTATGCGAGGCTTAATATGAACGGGGTCGTAGTATGTATTTTCATAATACTGTAGTCGGAATTTTTTTTCTTTTCTTTTTAAACATCCGTATAATACATACAACGCCTTTTCCTTGTGAACAGAACTTCAAAGATTCCAACCCCGGCCTTTTTGTTTATTGTAATGGAAATACCGTACAACGGATGCTTGCATGTATCAGTAACTACGCCGAGATGAGCTAAGGCAACAAGCAAGGCAACAATGCATGGATCTTGAACCAAATTCGTTGCGTCCATTCAAGCATGGCCATGGTCATGGCAATGGTCATGCAGCAGCCAATGCCATGCTTGCATGACCATGCTTGCATTGTGGTGTGTTGTGGTACGATCGCAAACTGAATGCCTTCTTGGGATGGTCGTGTATGTGTCGAACAGATCTCAGCTGCCTTCTTACCTTGACAATTTTTAAATATTGACCCCCTGAAGCGATATTTCTTGCATTCTGAGGGGCAAATTTTGCTGGTAGAGTGAAAAATAAACAGAAGGGTTTCAACTCGAATCCTAGGACGGTCCAAGGGCATGCTCCTCCGGAGAAAATGTTGAAATCTTGACCCACTTAGGGCTATTTCCTGCGTTTTGAGGGGAAACTTTTGCTGGTAGATTAAGCAAAGTTTGGGGGCATCTCTATTAGTGAAAAGCATAATACACAAGGGTTTCAGCTTGATTTTCAGGGGGTGACGCCAATAGCCCCACCCCACCCCTCTCCCAACATATTTTTCCACTGCTGCCACTTACCGCGCAGTGTACCGCCGGGTTGGTAGGTGGTACTGGCCGGCATGATGGTGAAGGGGCTTGCGGAGGAGTTGGCCGTGATGTTGACGTGCCCGGGTGTCAGGTTCTGGCAGGCGTCGGTCGGGGCCCCGCCGGGGAAGGACGCGCCCCGCTGGAAGAAACACCCCGCAAAATAGAAGAGAAAAACGGGAAGCCAAAAACGAAACATTTTCGTCTTAAGTTCTGGGGGGACTGTACGTTCACTGTCCGATTCTGTCAAGTGTGGTTATCGAAATGGCCGTTGGGGATTGGAACCAACCATTTCAACAACAACTATGGGGGCTACAGTACTATTTCTTAGTAACGTTATTAAGACGAAAGAATCTTAAAAGCTTACAAGTTTGAAGTAAAGCTAAACTTTCATATCTACAATTGCTGAATTTTTGCAACGTTGATCTGACAATCATGTTTGTCTTATGCTGGTTTTCCCTATGGTTCAAACTCATCGGGCACCAAATGGAAGAGCCCACTTCGTTGCGGCTGGTTGATATTGTAGACACGCCCTTGCGCTAACTCCTTGCGCCTTTTCACCACTTGAACGCTCGAAGAAGACGTTCATAGCTCCACCTTCATTTGTTTGCGGCTTAAACTAAAGTTTTATACCTAAATCAATTTCTTTATTGTTATACCATACAGCGTACTTTCTCATTTGAATCTCAGTCGTTTTTGTCCTGGGAGCGACAAAGTCTAAACAGTTGTCACTGTTTTCCCTTTCTACGTTGTAAGATAAAGCGCGGTTTCTATGCCTTTGTAGTATCCAGGCCCCACCAAATATGGGGGGATGGCACATGTGGGATGAGTTAGGGCACTGTCCCTGGTTAATACACCTACGGCCACCAGTCATTTCGATGGCGTGGGTTCGTATCCCACCGCTGCCACCAGTGTAGGAAAGTATAGATGCTCACACTCTGGATGTCTGGTCAATAATGATAGGGGACACGTGGGTCCCCCCATCCTTTATTCGGGGATAATTCATAACACATGTCCTACTCACTATGTGGTCTACTGACAACCGGTTACCATCTCCTACACCTTCTCTTTACTCCTTCCTTCCCCTCTCGCATTGAATTTTGGCTATTTGGACTTTGACTTTATTTGGATTGCAACAACACCAAGTCTAATTGGACGTACTACACACCTGTTTGTTGTGGGCAGATATATGAAACGAACCTTTACAAAAGGCCAGCGCAGATAACAAACGGTTAGCCTCCGTTGCAGACGGCTGTTTTCTTTTTCAAGCTACAGTTTTATCATTACATTTTTTTCGTATCGCTTCCCGGCCAGTATGACGAAAAAAATGTAATAATAGAACTGTAACTTGAAAGGCGGAAGAAGTCTGCAACGGAGGCTAGCAAAGGGTCCTGTTTACAATGAAAACAACGGTGCGTAAAGACTTGATCGCCGCCACCCCCCTCCCAAAAGTTTAGCAGCACCATGCGCTACTCTATAGTGCGATTAGACAGAACTGAAGAGACGCCTTCACACACTCGTATGTGTAGAACTTAGCCATAGGATTTCTTTCATTTCTTTCTTTCGATCATCACGTTGGTAGAGGTACGATCTGCCGGAGCCAGGTGTATAGCCACCTTCGACCTTTGAACTCTTGTCTTGATCTACCTGCCTGACATGACCTTGGGTAACAATAGGACCGCACCAAGACGTTCTAGGGGTGACCTCTCATCCAATACTTACATTTCTACAAATATGTTTTGCATTTTGATACAATACGCCATTTCGTGCTGTTGTATTCACAAGCAGGGTGTTAGCTAGCTCTCAAGTGGACGAAATGCAACACTGGTTACAGAGGAAGACGGATATGATGAATTAGATACCGAAATGACCCCCTCCCAACCAGCGTCAGTTACACTGGCGCTCTTTGCAAACATGACAGGGGATTTCCGTTAGTTTCGGCAGGTGTAGCGCCATAAACTTTTCCAAATGGCGGACAATCCTCGCCAGGATCTATTCCTGAAGATTTCTCAAAACCTTGTAGATAGCGAGATTCAAGATCTCCGTAACTATGTCAGCGGTTCAAGTTATTTATCAGAGGGATTCGTCGAAAAAGCTAACGGTCACCAGATCTTTATACAACTTGAGAAAGAAGGGAAGTTGAAGCCTGGCGACCTCTCGCTTCTGGCAAACATCTTGAGAAAAATCGGCAGACATGTCTACGCAGACCAGGCGGAGAAGATTGCCGAAAACGAGAAGAAAGGTATGTTTTTGATAATATTCACTGATTATATGTTGATTGGTCATACCCGGACTAACGAAGGCCACTTAAAAAATCAATGTCTTCATTAAGATTGACAAACATCGCCATTATACATACTTTTTAGACCAACAACTATAATCGCTGTTCGCTATAAGAAAAGAACTTGCATCGAACAGATCGAAAAATAAGAAATGGCTTGTGTTGGGAATTTCTAAGCCGTGGAAGGTGGGGAAATACATGTACTTAAATGCACTGTACAAAAAAAACATGCCAACGCCACAGTTACAAAACTATGCCTCATTGTGCCAAGCCGCACCTTGCTTTTTAACCTCCTTGCATGTACAAAGATATGAAAATTTATAGACTTGTTTCCAAGGTTATATTTGGGTAAAAACAAATATGTATACACGGTTCCGAACCACTTACTGTGTCCTTGGTCAGACGAGGTAACAATAGTGACGTAAATAGATAAACAACATGGCTGCCGGTGCTAACCGATAGCACTGGTTTCAGGTTACTACTCATGGTTTAAATATGGAGTAAATAAAACGCACATTTTGATTCTTGAAAAATCAACGATGTGTGAATGTTTATCTACTGTTGTCTTTACTGGTGACTTTTGACCCTCGATTCTCTACTCATTAATATATACTGTCTTTAATTTTATCACAACAGAAATTAGGAAACTGAAAGTCCTAGCCAAAAGACCAGGAGAGAAAGGTAGGCCGTATTGTTAGATATGATCATGAAAGCGCGTTTGAGACAGGTTTGTCTTTATGAACCAAACTGTAAACAAATGTCAGGTTGTTGTACAGTATATCATAGTTCAGTATGTAAATGACAACAGGCCTCATAATGGCGAAGTTCATCCCCAAAGTGTTTTACCAATTATCTATGATAACTCTATAGATGTAGATCTATTTTTAATCAATAGTATGTATCAATATAATAATGATAACCATGGCATGGTGATCATGGTGTATAATCTATTTCACTAGACGAGGGTATAGCCGCAGCCAAAGCGCCAAGGACACAAATGACACACATTCATTCGGAAGATGTGGGTGACAACAGCAGAGAAGGTAGCTCTAGGCAGACTGAGGGACGATATGAAAAGGATGTGATTCATGGATACACACGGGGTAGGCCAACACTGTAAGCTTACGAGGGTTAGTCAATAAGGAACAACAAGCTGATTCTTTCCAATGAATGACTTAAAATTTGGCACATGTCTTCTTCAGACAAGGAGGTTTTAATCAGAAACCTTCTGATTAAAACATCCTTGTTGATACTGCAATATCTCAATTTGTTGTCCAGGTTTTAACAAGACTTATATTCTTTCAAGACGAAATCAACTCGGTCGCTCATAAGCGGTATGTACAGCATATTTAGATATTTCCGTCTCAAGAAGACATGTGTCTTTACATTTATGCCATAGTTCAACTCATTCGATGAAAAAATTAGCTTGTTTTAAAACAAATTGTATTGCTTGTTGACTCACCCTCATATAAATGGGTATTATATCGATTTCATGATCTTATCAGCAAGGGTTCGGACTAAAGACGAATCTAACATTACATGTATGATCTACCTGATCATATCATTAAAAGATCATTTGTTGACATTTATGCTGATGACACCGAAGTATATGGTCAAACATTGAGGAGATGTAGCAAACATTCCCTTGCAACTGATAGCTCTGCTGACCTTGAGCACACGGTTCAGTGGAATGTTGAATGGCTTGTGACCTTCAATACATCAAAAACGAACTTTAAGGACAGAATTCTTGTCTTGAATCTTTCCTAGAATTGATGAATTCAACCTGTCCATCGATAGTAACATTTAGTATGGCTATATGAAGATATTCTCCGCCGCTGTCAAGGAACTATAAGCATTCTAAGAAATTACGTGTACATACGACCGTCCGTATCTTACAAGTGATAAACTGTTTCTTCAGGAGTCTTTGGGACGTTGAAGCACCTGTTGACAGAGGTGAGGGTAGAAGACGACTCCCGTACTGACACCTACAACAGACTGGCCAGGCACGTGGCTGAGTCAGGGCTGACCTTCCGTGATGAGGTGCCGAAAGACGGAAACTGTATGTTTCACGCCGTGGCCGATCAACTCTTCCGTACAGAGGGGAGACGACTCAGCCACGTGGAGCTGCGCAAGCAGACAGTCGACTTCTTAAGAGACTCTCCATACAATGTGAGCAATGTCAATATTATCAGCTGCGTATTTCAGCAATAATACGGTATTGGAATATGTTACTCATAATCGACAGTCATTTTCAAATGACGAAATGTACAAATGTGTATGTCCTGGTTTAATTCTCTTCTTCAAAAGCAATTCATCAAAACTAAACAAGAATGATCCCACTACCATCTGCATTCTATCAAACAGAAAATCAGTAGACACGATAATTTTACATCGCTTCATACGAAGACCTCCTAACCACGGTAAAGATAAGAAATGTCCATCGGGACTTGGCAAAACTATCATGCAAGGAACCGTCCAATGGGAAAAACAGAGGGGCAGGCAACGAAAGGATGGGATGATAATGTCATAGAATGGGAGATCCGTGTGTTTTCACCAATTATCGTCCAATATCAATCTTACCGGCCTTCTCAAAAATCTTGGAAAAATTAGTTTATAAACGGATTGTGAATCACCTTGAAATCAATCATATATTATATGCGCATCAATATGGATTTCGAAAAAAATACTCGACATATATGGCACTCTTGCAACTTGTTGACAAAATCACCACATCCTTAGAAAATAACGAATACACGATAGGAATATTTCTTGACCTTTCCAAAGCATTCGATACAGTAGATCACAACATACTTCTCAACAAACTATTCACCTATGGATTTACCGACTCTGCCCTTCGTTGGCTAAAAGACTACTTAACTAACAGAAAACAGTTCGTCTCTAATAGAAATAATATTTCCTCCCAAAATGTCTTAACATGTGGCGTACCACAAGGATCCATTCTTGGTCCCCTCTTGTTTTTAATTTATGTTAACGACTTGGCATCAGTATCAAATAAATTATTTGCTCTGTTATTTGCAGATGATACAAACTTATTTATGTCCCACAAAAATTTTGACACGTTAGTAACATCTATGAATAATGAATTGTATAAGATAAATCAATGGTTTAAGGCAAATAAATTGTCCCTTAACGTGAAAAAAACTAATTTTATTATCTTTGTAGGAAGGAACAAGAAATACGATAAAGAAAAGGCTAGGATCTATATTAATGACAATGCTATCAATCAAGTAAGTCACACCCGTTTTTTAGGCGTAATTATAGACGAGAAACTTTCATGGAAGAACCAAATTGATTTTGTTTGCAAAAAAATTTCCAAAAACATAGGCATCATTAGAAAAGTCAAATCTTTGCTGTCACGAAACATATTTATGGTTCTTTATTACAGTTTGATTTACCCTTATCTAACTTATTGCAACATAATTTGGGGTAGTACGTACACAACATCCATCAATCCTGTTTACCTCCTTCAAAAGCGCTTTGTACGAATAGCAGCCAATGCGTCATTCACAGCACACACAGCAGCTCTGTTTCGTGATTTAAATGTTATGACTGTATTTGACATTAATAAATTTCAAATTGCCTTATTTGTCCTTAAAATTGTCCATAATAGCTCTTCCCTACCTGAACAATACAAAGGTCTTTTAAATTTCAACTCAGATATCCATCACCACTATACGAGACAACATAATCTTTTAAGATCAATTATGACAAAAACTACTCAAAAACAACATACAATAATGTTTAGAGGCCCCACCGTATGGAACAATCTCAGCCAAATTCTACAGTCCTGCTCGTCTTTACCTAGTTTCAAAAAACTTTTAAAGATAGATATCATAGAACATCCAAGTATTACTTTCTCCTGATTTGTTTGTTTTCCTTGTTTTCCACTTTTCCTTTGGTATCTGATGACAAAATAATTCATATGATTGTTATTTTTGTATAATTTTGACCTATTTCTTGATAAATTGTTATTCATTATAATACTTATTATGTTTACAACTCAAAATTTACTTTGTAGTTCCTCTTCTTTTCATTTGTTTCATTGATTTATGTTAAAATTCCAATTTCTTGTTTCGTTAGTTTTTCTTAGTTTCGATGATATATAATTTTGTAAAAATCCCATTTGAGTAGTTTAGGGGAGGCCCCCGAAAAGCCGTATAGGCTTCTGGCCTCTCCTGCATGTATTCTTTATTCTATTTCTCTTTGTTTTTATATTGTATTGTACATATGCGAAGAAACAATAAACAATAAACAATAAACAATGGGCAGGCATGGCACTAAATAAAACATTAAGACAAGTAAAAACCCGAGAAGGTTGTATAACACTGGTTGCCAGAGTGTGGTGCCCCAACGGTCAAATAGTTCGAGATAGATGATATAAGAATGATGTTACTGGTGCTAAGATTGTATTTTTATTTCCAGGGTAACGGTGATCATCTCAGTGCCTTCGTCCCAGATCAAACCTGGGAAGTATACCTGGACATCATGTCACGTGATGGGACGTGGGGAGACCACATTGTCCTACAGGCCATGGCAGACATGTTTGGTCATGACGTCAGCATCGTGTCCAGTGTAGAGGGGGAGAACTACGTCACCATCCTGACACCGAGTACCAGGACTGTGGGCAGGAAAGACCCTCCTCTGCTACTGGGGCATTATGCCGAGAACCACTATGCCAGTCTTGATGGTAAGTTCAATTTCTAGTTATATACACCAGCGTTACATCAAATACCATTGCAAACATCGATACAAAATGAAAACAGTCTCAAAGTCGCCAACTATCCCAATTGCAAATGCGACGCTCGACTGCTATTCGACAACAACAGCAAAATGACACAATGCATCTTTTGGCTTTGCATGGATATCTAAAGTATACAGCTGCATAGCAACTAGATTTGGATGGATGGAAAACGGCAAAGATACATCTAATCATTTTCTTTACAGTCAAATCGCCTGGGCAGGTGAACACGACATCTACACAACACAGGGACACCAACATAAAACACGGTTGGTAATGTTACTTTTTCAATGGCTTCAGGATAAACAAGTAGTTGAATATCAACAGATATCATTCGTATCTTAATTAAGCTTGTAGCTTTATAGAATCAGAGATATTCTACTGATGCAAGTACTAAGCAACCTTAAGTTAAGACGATATCTTTTACATCAGTAGGCAAGCATGCTGTTCTTTTGGTCAACGACGAGTATGGTACAGCGAAGGGTGGCGTGTCGACTATGAACCGGCAGACGGCGCGCTTGTTGAGGAGTAAACAAGTGAAGGTGTACAACACAGTGCTGTACCAAGACAACAAGGCTGGCGACATGGCTGACGCGCAAAAAGATGGCGTTCTACTGCTGTTCCCCGAACTCCACCGTGGCGATGAAAGGGAACCGTCTCTCAGCTGGCTCACGTACGACCATCTAAGTCGTTATCCAAATCTTCCTGAAGACATCGGCTACATCGTCGGTCATGTAGACATCACCAGCAAGGCTGCAAGAAGGCTCAAGGAAGAACGGCTCCCAGACGCCGAGTTCTTTCTTTTTGGCCACGTGATACCAGAAGATACCGAGCACTACAAGAGCGAAGAACGGGCGATGGGGATCGGAGACAAGTGTAAAGCAATCCAGGATGACATGGAACATGCTGACGCGATATTCTCGGTGGGGCCTGTCATCTACGACTACTACCAGAACCAGATGAGGGAATCAAGACCGCATTTCATGTTCCTGCCTAAGCCTTCTGATATCTTCAGAAACACAGAGATGACCTACGTCGAGACGCAGACGAAAGGGGTGCTGTCCATCGGCAGGGTCGTGGGCGCAGAGAAGCTGAAAGGCCACGACCTTGCTGCCAACGCCATGAAGTTCGTCATCGAGCGGTTCCCAAGAGCAAAGTGGCGACTCAAGGGAATACGGAAGGATGATTTCCAGCGAAGCAAGGAGATCATTGAGGCTAACATCAAGTCAGGTTCCTTCCACTTCACACCCTTGGAATACGGCACGCAGGAGGATCTGTGCCGTGACATCCAGCAGGCCCACGTGGTCCTCATGGTGTCCCGAGCCGAGCCTTTCGGACTTGTTGGTCTGGAGGCTATCGCTGCGGGTGTTCCCGTGATCATCTCCGAAAGGTCCGGGCTTGCTGAGTTCATCAGGACCAACCTTGACCCTGAGTTCGACCGCAACATCGTAGAGATGGATGGAAACGATGAAGAGGACGCAAAGAGGCTGGCTAAGAAGATCATCAAGATTCTGGAGAATGGGAAGAAGGAACACGACGCTGCCCAGAAGCTGAAAGACAAACTCTGGAAGTTGAAGTACTGGGAGAAATCTCACAAGCAGTTTCTTCAAGCATGCGGCGTGGACGACTGTAAGTAACACAGACGATATTTTGTCAATGATATGACGATTTTCTGCTGTATATACATATACACCTCAATTGCAAACCACAGTTGCTTACATAAGATTTATATACTATTTACAGAAGGTACGCCTTAGGGGTACGTATTGTCTTTATGCAGTCAGCGGTTAACATAATTATTTCCATTGTTGCAATCAAAGAATGACAGTGCCATTAGCAAAGGTAATCCATACAACAAGGCAAAAAAGCCATTAGAGACACATGTGCTCAATAGTGACTATGCATATTCCCACCTTATATATGATACACTATGTATGTAATGGCAGATGTTTCAATTTTCAGGCTCTAACAGTACAGGAGACGACGCTGATGGAGGTTTACCGAGTGGCATTCCTCAGAAGCAACTCACCACAGTGCCCAGCATGAGCCGAGGTGAGCAACTCACCACAGTGTCCAGCATGAGCCGAGGTGAGCAACTCACCACAGTGTCCAGCATGAGCCGAGGTGAGCAACTCGCCACAGTGCCCAGCATGAGCCGAGGTGAGCAACTCGTCACAGTGCCCAGCATGAGCCGAGGTGAGCAACTCGCCACAGTGCCCAGCATGAGCCGAGGTTAAAATTCAAATCTCTATTTCAGTGTTTCCTTTGCAAGTGATGTACTTGTGACACAACGTAATTTTAGGGCTCTCCTTGATAATACATACAAGGTGGTGCTATAGGTCTTTGAGGGGTGAACCCTGGTCCTAAACTGGCAAATTTTGACGAATTCAAGTAAAATGACAAGGAGCTTACATCATTAGGTCTCATTCATGAGTTATTTATTTACATTGTGGGCATTTGTGGGCAATATGAAAATATGTCTAACAAATGACAAATTTACTATTTCATAGGCATGCGCATGCGCAGTGCCATGGACCTTCCGGTAAAGCTGACCTCCACGCAGCTGGTGAACAACAGACGACAGGTCGTCATCACCCCGAAAGCTGCCGAGATCCTCTCCAGCCTCCCACCGCGCCCCGTGGACGTGGTGTCAGTGGTGGGACCCATGAGGAAGGGAAAGTCTCATCTAGGGAATCTGCTCTGCAAAAGGAAGGCTGGATTCCTACTTGGAGACAAACTGGAATCGGAAACAGAGGACTTTTGGTTCTGGATCGGTCCCCACCCCGTTCAGTTTGACCGGTACATCATGGTTATCGACACTGAAGGTGAGACAAAGATCTCGCAAAAGAGAAATACGATGTACGATACATATCACCAAATAACGCTATTGACTTTTCAGCTGTACGCTTAGAGACCAATATTTTGTAAAACGTTCCCATCGCCTGCAGGATGTGTCAAAGAAAGTGTTTTCATGGGGTTGAACAGTTGTAAGCTCCAAGGCATTTTCCATGGTTATCCATAGTCACATATCTAATACGAATGCAATAATAAACTCGACAATAGTCAGTGTGCTTTCTCCTTACATTTATGTATGAAGACTAAATGCAAACAACGCATCCCCCCATACCCCATGAGAATTGATATAATTGTAGTCGTTTATATAAAGTTGAAGACTGAAGTCTAAAACCATGCATATCCTTGCAGGTCTGGGTGACTATGCCGACGAGGAACAGAACGAGAAAGACCTGAAGTACCTCGTTTTGGCCACGCTGTTTTCCAACCACCTGGTCTTCAACCTCCAGGGCAACCTGGACCACACCTTCTTGTCCCAACTGAGGTGCGTCTAAACGAAGAGACTTATGAGACTAAGCTTCAGCTCTAATGATTTGTCTGAACATATCTGGGTAGTACGTGTCATGATCACACATAGAGGTTCTTATCTATCTCAATGTTCTTGATGTTCGACTTTAGGCTTATGGGAGACCTGTCAGAACATGTCCGTGTTGAAAAAGACGGTGAGGACGAAGGCGACCTTGGTGATCACTTCCCGGAGCTGTGGGTTGCCGTGCAAAACACGCATCTAGTTCCACCTCAGGTAAGTGTCATTGCACACAAAAATAACTACTCAAATATTCCTATATTCTCCAAGCAGAGGTTTCGGTCGAGTGGGGTAGGAGTGTCCGGGATTTTTTGCGTTCCTCTTCCAAAAATCCCGGACACTCCTACCCCACTCGACCGAAACCTCTGCTTGGAGAATGATATTCCTATACATCTTTAATAGATAGATTAAATCCACCATAATGCTCTCCACATATTCTTCTTATAGGGACTATCACCAGATGACTACCTGGAGGTCGTCTTCGAACGAAAGAAGGGACACACGAAGGCGATCAAAGCCCACAATGGAATGACGGACGCGGTGAAAGATTTCTTCCCAAAGCGACATCTTCGACTGATTCCCCCTCCTACGGCAGACAGTGATACACTAAGGTACGCAGTATTACAGGGAAAAGACATAGTTCTGTCCGCAACATTGAATAAACATAGGAACTGTTGCGACTCTGTGTCTCAAACGGTATTGTGGGCCCAGGCCTTTGCACTTGAACAAACCCAACACACATCCTGTCATTGGTGAATTTCAGAAACCTTGACAAAGTGACGGATGACGTTCTTCAGAAGGAATACAACGACGCTGTCGACAACTTTACCCGGGAAGTCTGGAACTCTGGTCTGGTCAAGACGGTCAATCGAGAAGACATAAAAACAACAGGTCGTTTTTTATTTTGTTTGGATGTATACTATTGTTATTGTTATGTAGCAGCAATATATCTAAATCATATGGAAAATGAATGCCGATTTGTCACGGAATGCTCTAGATATAAACAGATTTTAAGACACTCAATACCATACGCAGATTTGATAATATCTTTAGATGTGACAACTCTCGATTTCACAATGCACAAATAGGTACAATAAAGATTGTTTTATTATTAGTAAAGATGCTGAAGCCCGTGATTAACTCTACCTGGTTGTAACATATTGCGGCTCAGCTTATATTGCTTAGTGAGTAGAATTTTAAGATATATTTCTATTTCTATTCTATATTTTGCATTTTGCAGTTGACCGTGCGAATGTCACAGTAGTTTCTGTTGCTTCTTCTTCTATTCTTCTGCTCACACACTGGCACAGATAAGTAAAACTAGCCCATCAGCTTTAGATTTATGGCAGCGAACTCCGCCCTTTTCAGGTCTTCTTCACATCATGCAGTACTATGTCAGCGCCATCAACGACCCCAAAGCCATGCCGTCAGTTCTCGGCGCGTACGAGGCCATGGTGGAGGGAGAGTGTCGCCGGGCTGTCGACGAACACAAGCAGCAGTTCCTGGAGACAGTTGAGAACACCGTGAGGCCATCCATGCCAACTGACGAGGAAGACTGCAACAGGAGAATCGAGATAGCCGCAGAGGACGCGGTTTTGAAGCTGTGTGCAGACGTGGGGAAGTGGGACAAGTCTGAAACGTGGAAGAAGCATCTTCAGGTAATATCATAGATATCAAAAAAAACTTTTTTAAAAACAGTGAACGTTACAACTTCTCAACCAGAAATCGGTCTTCTTTAGAATGACTGGTCTGATCGCTAATGATCATGACATCTGGCCGAATACAGAAGGGTGAAGTGAGCAATAGGTCAAAGGTGATTAGAAGTTGGTATCGTCTCCCGTCCTTGCTCAATGAAGGATTGAAGACCCTGATATTGACTGTGGACAGCTTCGTCTCTAATGTTAATTTGTTGTACACACAATTTATTTGTTGTGACTTACCAGACCTCATGCTATTGTACTTGAATTTCAGGATGAACTGGAGAAAGAACGCCTTTCCTTACTCCAACTTAACAGCTCCAAGTCCAAGGCTCTTTGCGATGACATCCTCCAAGAAATCGACCAAGATGTCCGACAGAAGTTGGGAAGTGGCGTCTACAACATAATCGGTGGATTCGACGCGTATGTGAGAGATATGGATATCGTCTACAACACTTACAAGAGCAGAGGTGTGGTAAATCCGAATGAATTCGATTATGAAAGAACAAAAAAAAATTGTACTAGTATCTGGTACAGGTTTGAAAGTAGTTCAAGGGGCCAGACAACTGTGAGCCTCCAGACCCTGGAAATCATTTTGCACCAGGGAAACGAAGTTCTTGAAGATTCTTGGTATACACATGTATTAAGAAGACCAAACAAACATTGCAATTCAAACATCAAGCCATCCCTAAGGATGTATGACGCCATGTGTGCAGTATCGTTTGTCCTACAGGATGACGACCTCTTCTTGTGCAAAGTATACTTCTTTACAGTTTATTCGTGTTTATCTAGCTTCTGGAAAAGGCCCTGCAGTTGAGACAGTTCTGGAGACCTTTCGCACCACGGAGACAACAAGGAGGAGCATGATCAAGGACACGGAACAGAAGCTGATAGAAAAGGACAAACGGCTGAAGGAAGAACAAAGAAAGGTATACAAAAAGTCAATTGTAAATATCACCAAATATACCGCTTTAGACAATGAATAAGAAATTGCATCGCTTTTTATAGCAAAAGCAAGCTGCTATGTCTTAGGAATGAATCTATCAATGATGCTGGAAACAGAAAATGGCATTGATAGGCCTACCCTTTTTTCTAGAATCCCGGTGAGTCCAACCGTCGATATCCCTGGGAAGATTCTATCTCATTGGACGATGAGCATCCTGCTTCTCAGACAAGCAGATCAGCGGGTAAGAAGGATAAAGGACCGGACAAATGCATACTTAGATACATTTCTTTGGCCTGAATATGCTTTAAAACGTTGTTTCAAGGTATATATATATATATATATATATATATATATATATATATATATATGTTTCCAGCCTCATTAATATATATAATATCCAGCCTCATTAATATATATAATTTATATATACATATTAATATATCTATATATGTAGAGGTAGTTCTAATATATCTATATATCTGTATCTCTCTCTCTCTCTCTCTCTCTCTATATATATATATATATACATATATATATATATAAATATATACCTCTACATTCAAACGAAAATAATCATCCTTCTGTCAAATGTGCTTACTCAGAACCCAAGACGAAGAAGCGGTTGGATGCCATCGTTCATTCACCCTACCAGGAGCCACCTGCAAAGCGGCAGAAACAGCAACCGTATATGCGCACGCGCAGTGGAGCCAAGTCAGAAGGGCCCGTTGGTGAGTTTTCCTCAGGCTCTGCGCCTGCAATTATACAAAAGAAAAACACGTCCACTTTAGGACGGTGGCTTGTTCTGTACCTGTAAAGTCCATGTGCTGATATTTCTGACAGACTTAGCGCTTAAATACGTTTACCGAAATCAGCAATCTACACCTTTATCAATTCCTATGTATTAGTCAGACCATCACGACAAAGTCAATTTTCCTTTTGTTAAAGTGATGTTTGGATACATGTGTCATTACTGACTATACAATTGCTTGGTGATATTTTGTATGATCTACAATTTGTTCCAGTTGACGTGTCGGGTTATTTCGGCAAAGTCTTTTGTGTGTCCCTTTGTTTTTATGTAGACTTATTATTTTCATTTGTCTGTAACTCGACAGGAACCATAGGGGATCTGATCGTTGACAACTTCGTTCGTCTAAGGGAGAGATTGCAAGTTGGGAAACTGATTCCCCACTTCATCCAGAGGCGCTTGCTGGACTTTCAGGACAAGGAGGTCATCATGAGCAAAACAACCACCGAAGGCAGGGCCGAGACTCTATTGGTGCTGCTGAGTAAAAAGGGGACGTGTACCCCTGAGGTGTTTGTACAAATTCTGAGGTTAGGGGACCATCAACACGTTGCAGACCAGCTGGGTAAAGAATTCTACTAAATATATTTCGTTGTACTAGACAGACAAATGTTGTCGATGTAACATAAGTGCTTGAGATAAATGTTGAATAGTTATTTGCTCAGCTAAATGTAGGTCACAATTACTACAATTTGGAATTCCATCGTGTAAGTTCGTCTATTCCAGCACATTGAAGCAAAAAGGCAGCTGATGGGTTTGATGATGATGATCATGAGTTCTACCATTTGTACACTCGATATAACGCCCTTCAAACTAATATTACCTTGCCCATCTTCATTCTGTAAAAACTAACTGAAAACGTACTTGATGTAAATATATCTGATCTATACAATAAGAATACGACCTATCTACAACAGGTCAACAAATGTATCTACGACAGCTATAAGGAATGGCAGACGTCAACAGCGAGGGGCATACAAGCCAACAGTTCTATTCCCACGTTTGCTGTTCCTATACTCCCTCGTGTTTACTCAAATTTCATAGAATTAATACATATTTGTTTTTGTAGGACTCAAACAGTCCAGCGCTCCAAGGGAAAGACCACACATGCGAGGTAATATTTATTGACTTGCGAAATCAACAAATTACCTAAGTACTCGTATACAACAGATGCATTTTGTTATGGAATCCATTTTCACAACTGATCATGATGATAAAACAATGCATAGCATGTCCTACCCCTGCCATATTCGGTTTGATACTATATACTAGTATACTCATGCGCTCATGCGCTATGACATTTTTACACGTTACACTACAGGTTATGTAGATTTCTTGTTTTATCTTGTCTCGTTCGTTGATTATGCGAATAAGGCCGATAATTATCATCAGCTAGCATGTTTAGGACAAAAAATACACCTACCCTCGAACGCATACACCCACAGGAATACTTCCATTTTTTCTTGAGGTAATAATTCATAATGCCGATTATATGGCAACAGTAAGCAAATCCTACATTTCTGATATTCCTACCTTGTGAAGTTACACGGGTCCGTTAAAAAAAAGTTTGAGATGGAAGACGAAAAGTATAAGTAAGTTCTTATCAGCCCACGTTTAATCAAACTGTCACACGATAAACACACATATGCGGAATATGATAAAAACATACATGGTCTGATGCAAATTGTACACAATCTCTACACGATAGATCTCCCAATAGGTACAGTAGGCATGAAGAAATATTGTTGGAATATGTCCAGTGCATCAATCTCTCGCCATTGGCTGCTTTATGGATATTGTCATTTTATACGTCATTGATCCTCCGTTCTTTGTCAAAGGCACACGTTGAATTCATTTACACCAGTGGCTCCTACATAACGTAATGGCGTTCTGTATGATTTGTTGTTGTCCTAGGTGACGTGTCGAGGTGTTTCGACAAAGTCGTTGATGGCGTCAGTTCCAATTGGGACGACTTGGCACGGGAGCTGGGATTAAACAGAAACGAGATAAAAGGAATACAGACCACGGAACGTGACCAGGACAGCAGGTGTTGGGAGATGCTGGATCGGTGGAGAGACCGGGAGGGACCCGCCGCGACTCTTCAAGTTCTGAAGACGGCTCTCATCAATATCGGTCACAGGTTTACTGCCGAAAGGTTGGAAGGTATGTAGACCATGCATATATGTGTTCGATTGCAATGGATGTGTTGCGACTGTTTCGTGAAAGCATACTTGAAAATGATGATACTAACATCATTGCTCCACAATTATTGTACAATTGCTTGAATAAAGATTTCAAATAATCCAGTAGATTTATGCTTTTTAAAAATACATCTCTTCAGAAGATGCTTAAAGATTGTTCTTATTTTTTCTTTTTTTTCAGACTAATGGTAATCTTCAGACGACTAGTACCTCTTGGTCCCAGGCAACAACTTACTAGAGAACGACTATAGACATGATAGACGAGATTCTACAACCCCTTTCTACAATTGATTTCTTTTAATATAGTTTCTTGGAGATAGTATAGTGTGTATTGTTTCTGCTTTTACAAATTTGTGCAGTAGACAGAAGAAACCCCAGAAGTTACAATAGGGATGAATACTCTGTCAAAGGACAGAATGGTAAACTTCAAGATAGGTAAACTATGGCATGTACAGCACTGACATATGCCAAAGTTGATCATTTGAATAAAGAAGTCTAACTTTTGAGCAGTGTCTTTATTTTCAAAAGCAATATAGGTAATGTGGTGGTTTGGATGCTGTTCTGCTCAACTTAGAATTTTGTAAAGTAACATGTCAATGGAGAGCGTGATACTAGAACACCCCGACCAATCGAATCACGTGAATCGCTTTCTAACTTGCGTTAACGACCACATCTGGCCAAACAAACTCGCCAGTGAGATGGTGGAAGGTGTCAGCTTCCAAAAGATGTTTTCAGATTGACAATTTTGGCACTTTGGAAGTGATTGAATCCGCCCGCGATTTAACTGCTAGTTTCTACTACTTTTCTCTAAACGTTAAATCGCGGGCGGATTCAATTACTTCCAAAATGCCAAAATTGTCAATCTGAAAACGTCTTTTGGAAGCTGATACCTTCCACCATCTCACTCATCTCACTGGCGAGTTTGTTTGGTCAGATGTTGTCGTTAACGCAAGTTAGAAAGCGATTTGTCGGGAAATGGCTGATACGAATCTGAGTTTCAATGCGATTCACGTAATTCGATTGGTCGGGGTGTAAAAGAACATAGGGAATACCAACGTTAACACCTTGGTCGGAATAGGTAGTGTTGCTGCAATATCTCATTTGGCCGCATGGAGATCTCAGTGAGTTGGGTCGATAGGCAAGGATCCGTAGAGGGGCTGGGCTGCTATACTATAAATGTTCGCAGGCGGCGCTTTAGTGTCGTACGGCCCAATCTAGTACTCTCCAGGCATAGGTTGGGCTTTTGCTGGTTTAACTTTTTGACGTTTTTGTCGGGCTTTCTAATTTGTCACGATTTTCTTTATGTCGCCAGCCCACACGTGTGAAGACCTGGCGACTAGGAGAGCACCAATCAAAGACAGTGTCCAGTAGTCTCCATACTCCTGCGTAATCTCAAAGCAGATGCGGAAAGGCAAAATCAATATATTAGGTCTGCGTACATCAAGACTTATCGGAGAAAACATGCATATGAAGAGATAAAGTAAGGAACGAACGTGTGGCCTCTACCTACAATAGAAACAGTCATGTCTCCAGGCGTGGTTGGCGACATGAAAAAGAAGAGACAAAATAGAAAGCCCGACAAAAACGCCTAAAATACGTCAAAAACCAGGCGGACCCACTCCTCTGCTTTGAGAGTAGTTGACAGCTGGCCAGAGGTTGAACAAACCATGTCCTCATGTGGCACAAATTAGTTTAATGTCCAGCCATTAAATGCCTACTTTCATGTTGATGGTTATCTTTGATTGATAAGGGAAACCCAGTCCCTTCTTTGAACCTTTGTAGCCTGGGTGTTACTAGCATCTGGGTGAGCGAGTATGTGTGTGTGTGCGTGCGTGTGTGTGTGTGTGTGTGTGTGTGTGTGTGTGTGTGTGTGTGTGTGTGTGTGTGTACGTGTGTGTGTGTACGTGTGTGTGTGTGTGTATGAGTGTGTGCGTGTGTATGTGTGTGTGTGTTTGTGTGTTTGTGTGTATGTGTATGTGCAAGGAGGTTTAACTTCCTTGGTATGTGTGTCACGGTGTTTGCGAGTGTGTATGTGTGTGTTTGCGAGTGTGTGTGTATGTGTGTGTGAGTATGTGAGTGTGTGTTTGTGAGTTTGTGCGAATGTGTGTGTATGTGTGTGTGTGTGTGTGTGTGTTTGCGTGCGTGCGTGAGTGAGTGAGTGAGTGTGAATAAGCAACCCTTTAGGTATAGTGGTGTTAATTGAATGAACCTGAAAACGCATTGGAAGAATAATTTTGAGCACAAGAAAGATGACATCAAACATGTCACAAAGAAACACCTCACCAACTCTCCAGCCTAATGTTCAATCAATGGCACGGACAAGACTTGTATCAAATTTTGCCTGCCTACACCTGTTGGTAGATCAGATACTGTATCTTATCTTGATCCTCCTAACAACTTGTAAGGTGTCACATCAAAGGACCTGACGACATGACCCGGCGGTGAACAAACAATCAAAGCTTCACTCAACGGTACGGTTAAAACAACCTGCTCACGTTTGGTAAGCTATCGGTGTTACACTACTGTTTCCTGCAAGTGTAAGGTGTCACATCAAAGGACCTTACCTGACCTCCAGTGGCCCGGGGGTGGCTACCGCGCCAACACGCTCGGTTCCCCCACTTCTTATCAGTTTCTTGTAACATGTGAGAAATAGGCGATGTCAAGGGGGTACTCAACGCGGTAAAGCGTGGGCTGATTCAGTGATTATGAAGTCCCGTTTACCATGTTTTCGAAGGGCTCGGGATTCTAGCTCCTGGTAGCCATTCTGATTGATTTCTGACTTGTTCAAATTCATTACGAATATAGGCGCGTTTTTACCGGCCAAGTCTTAATATGGAAGTAGTTGCATTTTCATGACAGCGTATCTTCTTCAACCAACTTTCTGATATACTTTCGTGAGGAAAACCAAACACGTGAAAATCCCCAGAGCTGCGCTAAACTAAAGAACAGGCCGGGCGGATACACTCCAAGTGCCGTAGAGATACCGTAAAGCTTACGATGGTATCCTTGTCGGAGCTGCACCGTCTTTCGGAAGAGACGAAAAATGGGGGTCCCGTGTTCGAGTGCGTTACAACAGCCTCATTACTCACATGGGTACCCACTGGCTGAAATAGTACAACCAACCAACCTGGTATGGTTACCTAGCTATCGGGACTCGGAGTGAACAAAATACACTGTACGGGTGGGGGCATGCTGAGAAGGGCAGGGCAATGATCTCAATTCGGGATGGGGTGTCGGATGGGGTTGATGTTATCCAGGATGTAAATTAAAGGAATTCATCATTCATTCATTCAGTCTTTCATTCATTCAATGATTCATTCATTCATTCATTCGTCCGTTCGTTCGTTCGTTCGTTCGTTTGTTCAATTTTTTGCGGTCTCATTCAGATACCAGTATGATATTTATAGATGTGGAAACTGGGGCTCGAAATTACATACTGAGTAGATGTCAGAGTCCACATTTTTTATATTCTATCACAGAAGCTTCATTCTTATATAAAGAGTATTGGTGTTATTCATACATTCTATCCTAGTCTGTATTAGACAAAGGAGCTTGATATTATTTAAAAGAAAAGTTCCTTTTTAGACTGCCCTTGATCAATATAAAATGTATCACTTCAACATTTCACACCAGACAGATATAAACATACGAAAGTCACTTCTAAGAAATAAACTGAATTTATTTTGTCGTTGTGTGGTCAGCTTAGCGAAAAACACAGAACACAATGCTGGCAGGATGGCACCTCGGGTGAAAACAGAAAAGTGTAACGCGAATTTGTCGCTGTTTTGTCCCGAGCATAATTTAGCGATTAGCAAATTGTCGAAAAAAGATTATCTCGCTGTTGTGCGATTATTGTGCTCGCTTGCTGTTGTGTCCTAGCCCCTCCCCCTTTTCTTCCGTGGGAAATGATCCTCAAGGGTTGTAAACTCCAAGCAGATGTTGGGGTGTAAAGATCGCGATGTTTACTGATGCCTGGGCTTTTCTGACTGTTGGGCGGAATACTAGGGGTAGCGAAGGGCCGTCAGAGTAGCCGATTTATTTTTCACCCAACATCAGCTTGGAGGTTTTAACTAGAGCTAATGCGTGCTAAGTTATCTTCAGGTAAATGTAGGAAGAGAGAAACGTCACGTTTTTATGTCTTCTCTGTTTTTTTCTGACAGAAGACGACTGCGTTTCGGAAAAGGGGCCTTCAGAAAAGTCGTTTCCATTATCTTTTCACATCAAAACATCTACCTAGAGCTAGGAATGAATGAAGAAAGTGATAGTTGGAGATAACAGAAAAGAAAGATACACTGTTTTTACATCTCCATCCCCCATTCGTTCTCAAAGCGACACGCTACTGGAAAGTAAACCTGATCCGACCAAGTGTATTAAAGTCGTTGCCCTGGTAACGCTAGAGACAAGTGTATGAGGTCATATGGGGTGTCCCATTTCGAAAATTACCTGAGGAAAAGGCTTCATTACATGGCGCAAAACCTAAATGTTGCGAATTGTTGAATACAAAGGGGTTATCTAAAATCATTCGTAAAGAAATCGACTTAAGTAAGCGTCATTTTCTGACGAATTTTGCGTTATTCGTTCCAGCAAGGAGGTTTATCATGACTGTCGTCATTCTAGACTTTTGATAACTGTGACATCTAGGCAGTACCACGAGTGCCATAGGGGTCTGGTTATATTCGGGTAAGGAAAAGCCCGCTAGAAATTAAACAGCAACAGCCATTTTCTCATCATAGCGAGTTAGAATCTATATACAGTAAATATAAATTTTGTTATGATGTCTTAATGCTGTATAAGATATGAATTTTGTTTGCCGGTTCGTATCGAATTCACCTTCTCTGATATGGTTCCGTCCACATTTTCCCGCTCTTTTGACATGTCAGTCATAATGTATCTAAGGACAACCGTTTCAGACGACCGTTTTGATGTACTAGTACCTTGTCCTGTTCTGTGCCGTCTTCGTCTGTTTTTACTCGGTTTTCCTGTCAGAAATTCCTCAACATTTCGTTCAAAATGGTGAGTATACCGATCTAGGGATACATTAGCAAGCTCTGTTCTTCGCTTTGAGCCATGAATTAGCGGGAAAATTGGGTAACAAGTGCGTGTCGTCTGCGAAGCATGTCACGGTCAGCATGGGGGTTGTAAAACTCGTAAATTTGCCACAAGGGGGTGAGAAAATCAGATTTAAACGTTCTAACCTACTTCGTGGACGGCTTAAACTTTTAAAAGGCACAGAGAATTGAATTTCTATGCACTATAACAGGTGTAACTTACTGTAAGGGAGTGTGGTTCGCCTTGGTGGTTGCAAAAGAGGCGAGAAACTTTAGAATTTTTGCTCACAGATCTAGACATTTGATATTCACAGACGACTGCCTGCTCATCTATTTTATGAAGCCACGAAGAAACAGCGGCGAAGGTCATAATTACAGACCTAAAAAGCTGTTAATCTAAGCGTTGAATTAGAATTGGTATCACAAGAAATTAGACAATCATCTTTCCTCTTGCAGAACATAATGTAACAGTTCTGAACTTGAATCGGCCAACGAATTTTTGGATTAGAAAAGAAAAGGAATTTATATGGTGAAGGTCAAACGAAATTGCCGTTTGTAACAGAATTAAGAACAGCTCAAAAATTTCTGTATTTGACAGGAGAATTAAGGAAGACGTAATTTTGCATTCGATTCCCACGAAAAAAAAAATGGCAACTTGAATTTTCTCAACTCATGGCTTTGTTCTAAACTTGTTTTGTTAGACATTTTTTTTTTTTCGTTACAAATTTTGGTCTGTCACGCGGAAAATTTCAAAGACACACTCGAAAACATGATTCATGACATTTGTGCCCTTTTCCTATTCCCCAAATAATTAGCAGGTGAAATTTTCGTTCCGGTCGCGGCGCGGGGGCGACATGCGGGGGAAGGTGCGTGGGTCCCCGAGGGGACGTTTTGCCGGTCCGGGCATCGTGTTTCTACCCCCGAAAATCCCCAAACGTGGTCTTGAAATTCCTTACAAACACCCAGTTTATTTAACACTTACAGCGCAGATCCCTTGGCGAAATTTGACCACTGACGCGTGAACATTTCATAGGAAAATCCCGTTACAATATCACCGAAGTTAGCGGATTTCTTCTGCGGGCTTGGTTGACCTGTACTACCGATGAAGTGACAAGTGTTTCCCGCTTGTTTTCCGAGTCAGATCTCGGTCAAGCACGTGCTTACCGGAAGCACCAAACATGAACCATATGCTGAAGATTCATAGCTGTCTACTGAGTACAGGTGTTTCTGATGAAAACGTAGAACATTCAACATTCTATCTCATCCAAGATAAAATCAGAAAAGCCTCCAAAAAGAAGAGAGAAAAAATTAGAAAAAAATTTTCCACGAGTTGTGGTGAAAATAGAGGTCAGTTCTTTGGCTCAGGAAACACAAGATTATGATATAAAAAAGTGGCATGGTGTTTTCTTTGTTTTGTGACATATTGGCAGACAGTATGATGATAATTAGACAATGCATGTGAGAGAAACAACATGGTGACGTTACTTAAATCAAAGGGAACAACAATTTGTTCAGAGGTCCCTACAAGTTACCAAAAAATCTTTATGCAAACAAACAGAAACTTTACTTGCAACAAGTTCTTTCAAACGCCTTGCACACACCCACATTTGTGTGGGCAGGAACTAAGGCTAATTGATGAAGCTAAATCAGAGCAAATTGATGACCATAAAATCAGTTCCAGGTTCTGAAAAGGCCTTCCTTTATGGGCTAAATAGATTTATTAAGCTGTTTGTCATCTAAAGAAAAGTTTTGATTTTCCATCTACAGAAAAATGTTGACATTCCAGTCAGAATTATTCTCTTTTGGCTTTCATTAAATTAAATTACAACTGTAAGCAGTAAAATATTTGCAGTGGTTTTATATTCACTGTGAGTGTGATCTCATCATACCAAACACGTGATCTGTTCATTTTACTACATTGTACTTCTGTACTGTTTCAACCAAGATGAAATGAAAACGAAGTGCAACCACATTGCTAAATAGGGACCTCAGGTATAACTCAGAGCTATAGTATATAACAGCATGGAGGCCTTGCCACACGTTTTCCACCAATCACACAAGGTCATCACACCCTACTCTTTTGTATAAGTGTGTTGGATTCTTTTACGTACAGATCGAGATTTGAAGCTTGAGGTAGTTAAGGGACCATACGATATTTAGCGGGGGGGGAGGGGTGGTGCGCTGGAAATCGGGTAACGCCTAAAGCTCCCTCATACAGAGAGCCGCTGGCTCTATGTCAAGTCAACTCAAGTCAAGGCCTTTTTATTGTACTTCGAAATGCTTGTTTGGCCCATACGGCCACTTTCAAGGCCAAAGTGAAGGGGGAGGTGTCTTTCCGCTCCAAAGTGAAATTTAGTCACAGCAAATTTAAAACAATCTACAGTAGAGGATATATAGAAGTATGATAACCACATACAACATCCACGTTGTGTACATTGTATTTTGACTTGTATGCATCGTCACTTTGGTTTCTTGCTAGAAAGAAGAATACTGTCAAATCGAGTAGGTTTAAAATCAATTTTTTTTCTTGGTCAAATGGAAAGATTTGTAAAGACTTGAAACAATGAATCAAACTGTTTTTGCCTTCTGAAGGAAGAGGTCTGTACCCTGCTGAGAACCCCAGACAGCAAATGTGGTGGTCTGGTGGTTTCAGAGTGACAAATGAGCACTCCAATTGTCACAGCTACATCAAGTTACATTTCCTGTTCCCATGTCACGATTTAGATGTCTTTCCCACAAAGGGGAAGGGAAGAAAATGGTTTCTAACAGGAAAACGGCTACTTTATATATAGCTTGCATTCAAAAGCGCAAACATTATTACCTGACAGCCCTGTCTCAGATGTAATAAAATAAAAACAACACAATACAAAAATCTTCTAAAGCACACTGACGTTTAAAGCTGTATACATGTACGAAGGTCATATTGTGTTGAAGTTTCTATTTCAGTATGTTTTCACTAGTCTCCACCGGGCCTTTTGGTAGAATTAGACAACAATTGGCTGAAAAGGAGAGAGTAAAAATAATAATTGTCCATGGGAATGGTATTATATTATACTGAATGCAAATGTTATCTTGTGGTGGCCATATCCCCTGGCAAATTATCCTCCCTACAGCCTGAATAGTTTAAGTTTGGAAGAGACTACAGTATGTTTGCACAAGCTCTGTGGTTTCGCTTTCTAATCCCCTTGAAGACTTCACTAACGTTTACTTTCCCCAAGTGCCCAAAGGGCATTTCATCAGTTAGCACTATGGTACCAAACCACTAATGAGCTTGTGAGCAAACGCTAGCCTCTTGTCACCTCCTTTTTGATCTATAATGAAGTTAGTTCTTATCTGGATCACAAGTGTTATATCACATGCCACTGTTGACTGAAGTCCTTGGGAACTCTGTTGAAGAGCAGGCAAGAGCTATTGCTGAACAAGGAAGTTGAAATACACTGACTATATTATGTCCTTCCGCTGAAGTGGTTCCATTGTAGGACTGTATTCCCAGCTGTATAGAATGCTCAAATTGTCCTATTTTATGTTGAATTATTACAGTTGACTTTTGAGTCAACCCTTTCCATATCAATTTGGAAAACTCCTAGTAACTCCCTAGTTGTACCTTATTGTTAAGTTTTCTTTTTACCGTAAAAGGGAGCTACAATATTCATTTCAATCATGCCACAAGTTTTTGTGGCACATTTTTCTGAATATTCTGGTCCATATGGATAGGGTCCATATGGAAAACCTGACCTCCTGTGGGAACCTGAGGTGCTAACCACCTGATTGATCTGTACTCATCACAGACCATCCATTTCTCACCTAGGTGGTGATCCTTTCTGTAAAGGGCTTTGCAAACTTCTCTTTCTTCTGGGCCATTGTTTTTCCTAGGCATGAAAGATGCAGAATTGCAGAGCAGTCTCTCCCATTGTCTTTCATATTTCACATGGGAATACAACTCCTTTCCATGTAAAAAAGAACTGTAGAAGCTTGATAAGATTTCAGTCTTTAAAGTTTTACCGGTTTTGAAGTTTTTTTGGAGGACTTTGCCCGAGAATCCTACTTCCAGAGAAACCAAGATACAGCTATTGGTAGAAAATCATGTCAATCCTTTCTTAACCTACTTGTTCCTTTACCACGTGTTGTTGACACTTGAGCCTTGAGGATGAAAAGTCTGACTTCTAGATTTTGAGATACCAACTACTAAGGAGGTTGGAGATACCAAGCACCTACTTCTAAAGTCTAAAGTTTGTTCTTCTGAAAGTTGAAGTTTGTTCTTCAGAAGCAGGTTTGCCACAGTGTTTTCCACTTTATAATTTCAACCAATCTGTTTCCATTTTCTCCATCCCCAAGTTGATGAATAGCTTGATTATGACCCAGATAAGAGGCCTGTTCCCAAGCTGCACATAAAATGAGAAGGGTGTCATTAGGGGCGGAGCCACCATCTGGAAAACAGGCTCCTTGTGTGGGCGATGATTGGCTGTCACACGGTCCCTCCCTTCCGCTTCTTGGCTCACCAGCAATTTTCAAGGTTCATTCCTGAGCCAGAAGTCGAGTAGGAAGGTTGTGCTGAGCTGTGCTCTAGTTTTGGAGGGAAAAACGTCAAACATGCCTGCCGCCGCCTGTGACGCTCCTGTGTGCACCGAGGAAGTTCCTTCTAACAGCGAGGAAGTTCCATCCAAAAATAATGACGAGAACAACAATTGTTGTCTCGATGACCTTGTCAACAATTTGACAAATTTGAACATTTCGGAGCCCTTGCCCCATCCACAACAGTACCCTGAGTATGTGCCTCCGCGCTGCGTGTATTACCTATACTACCCGGTGAGTGTCTTCTTTTTCTTGAGGTTTTTGAAGGAAATTCTTGTTGCTGGATGGAAAGGTAGCTTGCTTTGTTTTCTAGTGTACATAAACTTGCTGGGAAGTTGGTAACATGCAGAAAGAAATTTCCAGTTGGTGTCCTATTTTAACCTACTTGGTGTTACGTTTTTTCCTGAGGATTGAAAGAAATTTCAGTTGTTGCTAGATGTATGATTAGCTGGCATTTCGCTTTTTGGTAGTTGGTAAAATGCAGGAAGAAAATTTCCAGTTGGTTTTATATTTTTTTTTTTTCCCTGAGGTTTGAAAGACATAATTTTTTTCGTTGCTGGATGTAAAGGTAGCTTTTTGTTTACTAGTGTACACGAATTTGCTTGAAAGTTAGTAAAATGCTGGAAAAATTTCCAATTCTTTTTAGTTTTGTTTTCTCTGAGGTTTGAAAGAAACTTAGGTTATTGCTGGATGTCAAGTTAGCTGGCGTTTTGTTTTCTAGTGAATATAAACTTGCTGGGAAGTTAGTGACAAAAAATTTCATGTTCGCTTTCTTTACGGCCAAAGGGTTGGGTTGAGCCTGGATAACGTGGTTTTAGAGCTTGCTGAAAGTTGCTTCTTTTATAGCTACATTCAAGAGACCTTCAAATTATTTCTATAACTTTCTTCCAGAAAGTAGAAGTAGAGACTTCCAAATTTTCCATCTCAGTGGGTTTCCCTATCTACTTGTTTACATTTGCTATTGTTGCTGAGAGGTGTTTGGATTTCAAGCCTTTTGTTCAGTGGTCTGTCTATGAATATGAAAGGCTCTCATCCAGACTTCTTCTCTTCTCATGCTAATATATGGCAGGAAATGCTTTACTGTTAGGATGCAAAAGTCCCAGTGATTTGAAAATTTAGGCACAGGTATTGTTCAAAAGATCTGTCTGTGAGGTACCGTAGGTAACGGTATTCTGAGAAAATTGACTTGCACCTTGTAGTTTTTTGAGCAACAAAGGAAGTTGTTATAGTGTCTGGGAAGCCGAAAAGGGTAACTTTTTTAAAAATACAAAAACTAAGAAAAGTTTGATGTCCATAATTTAGAAAATAATTTGTGTAACAGAAGAAACGAGGTTAATTCTAAAACTCTAAAAGTAGCTATCTTGAACAAACTCTTCATAATTTCTCTGTTTTTCTCTATTTTGGTTTCATATAGACCTTGCAAAACTTTTTCCTATGCTATTTTTGTTGGTTTAAGACATGTAAGATCAGAGGCTGTACTTGTAAAAAGAGTAAGATTGGGAAGAAAGCTAGAAAGTGAAATTTTCTTCCACTATAAGGGAGCTACTTACTCAGCTTATTTAACTTCTTCCACTCTTGAGTATACTTGTTTGTTCAGGGTGCTTGTATATTTACTTTCCAGAGCTCATACTTATTATTTTACTGACATAACTGCTTTTGTAAAAATTGATGTATTTTTTACACATTTTGCAGACTGACTCTGTTCAATGTGCTTGTAAATTTAGTTTGCTACTCATTATCCAACGTACATCACTGCTGTTGTAAAAATTGATGTATTTTTGGCATATTTTCCAGACTGACTCTGTTCAGGGTACCGTGGGTTCACCCATCACATCTACACCTTCCACTGAAGTGACATCTCCCACCACCGGACCCAACACTTACAAGTACAAGATCCCCTCAGGCACCAAGATAGACGGACGCATCTTTGTGGGGGGAGTCACAGCTGGGGTAAGTAGGCACCTTACCATCTCAACAGTGTAAAAAAACAACTTTGTTTCCTGCAGAGCTGTCTCCAGCTTTAAATTTCATTCTGACCCAATCATTGTTTGGGAACCCAAGTTTCTAATTTTCCTTGTTAAATCTGTCATTTTAAGCTTACAAAAATACATTTTCATAAATTTCATGTTTGGATATTTTGGACGGGTGAAATTTTTTCCATCCTAACAAGCAAATTTCTTTACCGGGACAGAAGAACGGGTCTTGGAGACAGCCCTGGTTTACTGTTATACTGTTCTGTGAAATATTAAATCAGAAGCTTGCGTGCCTTCTTCGGGAAGGGAGACACTGCCTGTAGTATTCCGGTCTCAGCTCTGTCCCTTCATGATCAGTGTTGCACTTCATATTGTTCCATTGTTTATCTAGCCTGGATTTGCACTCGTTAACACTTCTGCTAGACTGCTAGAGTATCCCAGTCATTCATTATTTATTGGCAAACCCTTATTGATGGTCAGTTCTGTCAAAGCCTTGCTGGATATCGTACGATGTTGTTGTACCGACCATGTCTCTGACTTACCTCAATTTTATATATGCTGCCATTTGTGTTTTAAAATGCAGCATTGTAAAATTGAGCTAAATTTGAGACACTTTCTTCATGTCAACTTTTTCTCACAACTACATTGGTCATCGGGGCTTAATACTGTACTTTGTGCATATGCACTTCTGCGCATGGAAAATTAAATTTTGCTGACAGGCAAGTTTATGTTGCGCTAGGGTTGTTTCCAGGAGAGAAAAAAATTCATCTCAGACTAGCAATGTTCTTAAATCTTCGTCGTTTGTATCACATGTATTTTTTGTTTCACTTAATATTTGTGCATCGTCTTAGATTGTTGCAATTAGCCTACAGGCACGAATTTGCAAATTATAAACTTCTGAATGAAGTCCAATCATCCTACTGCCCTGAATGTTTTTCCCCAACCAAGGGGAGTTGTTCAGAAAACCTACAACTTACAAGAACAAGAACAGTACTGTATATTAGTATGTACACAGGGTGCGAAATACCTGGTTGCACGTTGCACAGTGCAACAAGATTTCGGTTGGTGCAAGCTAATTCCAAACCCAGGTAGCGCAGTGTGCAACCTTATATTTTGAGCCAAAGATTTCAATCGGAGCCCTGGAAGCTCACAAAAACACAGTGTCCCTCTCATAAAATTCGGTAAATCTTCAATTGAAATAAAGAAATCAACACTTTTTCGTTTTAAACCAAACCATCCAAAACCCTTCATAGATCGTGGAATTTGAGCTGAAAAAGACAAAAACACACTGCCCTCAGCTAAACAAGATGTTGTTAGGTCAATGGGGACACAATACTATCTAATATATATTTTGAAATGTTAGTAGTATTATACGCTACATACGAGCTTGATTTGAAGAAATCAGTGAATGTTGCTGGAGCAACCTGAAATTTGGATGTGCAACCTAGCATTTGCCCTTGGTTGCAACATGGGCAACCTGGCTCAAAAAAGTATTTCGCACCCTGGTACAGGTTAAACTTCATAGTTCTTTGCCTTGGTTCTTAGTCAAAGTTTCTGTGCACATGCACCCAGAAAGAAAGTTTGTATTGTGACACAGCTGTGACTGTAAGAAGGACCTACTTATCTTCTCATCTGTTCTGAGTTCCTCCAATGTGTTATTTTTGTGTTACATGTGACAGATTTACGGCTGTTTTATCTACCCTATGCTGGGGAGACAAGGGTCATCGCAAGTTGGTCATGTAGGCCTGATTCAGAACAGATATGTCATCCAAATGGGAGGAAATTCCACCAATTCGTTCCCCTGGCTTCTTTGCCCATTTGTTTCTAGCCTGGAGAACAGACTGTTCCAAGGGCGTATGCATGCTAGCTTTCACTCCAGGGCCAACATGCCCCCAAGAAAACTTTGTCACTGCCCTGACTTCAACCATGGCATGAGCAACATTCTTACTTAAGTAAACTGGATACCAGACCCTCAATTTCTACAATACCTGTCGTGTAGATATTGTAGAGAAAACCATCGTGTACATATCTTAGGGAAAACTATCATGTACTGTAGGTATTTTTATAATTTTAGAGAATATACTATTGTGTACATAATTTAGAGATTGGGGGTCTGGCATCCAGGCTAAATTCAAGGGGCAGTGGTAAAATTTCCTGGGCGCAGGTGAGGTTGGCCCTGGAGCCAAGGAGCTTGCTTGTGAAGGCCCTTGAAACAGTCCCATGATGATGAAAGAAGCCAACAACTTGCCAGAGTTTGAGCAAAGCGTGTTGTCATGTGGCACAAATTAGTTTTATGTCCAGCCATTAAATGCCTACTTAAATGTTGATGGCTATCTTTGATTGATAAGAGAGATCCTAGTCCCTTCTTTCTACTTCTACCTTAGCATTTTTGCAGTGACTGTGGCATGGCAGAAGTAGAGCTTAGCCAAGGTGGCTAAACCCCTGCCAGGTGTAGAAATTTTTGTTGTGGAGCTCTGCTGATCATCAGCATTATGTACTTCATTTTGCCACATTTTGGAGCAGTATAACTCATAAAGTTTATGATAGGCAAGTAGCAGTTGACAACCTCAAGTCAACTGTACACACTCACGCCACATTTTGAGAAAAGATGCTGTAGTCGCATATAGGTCCTGTTTAGAACTTCATAACAGTTAACACCTGACAAAGTTTATGATATCACATGGCAATTTCTGTTTGTTTTCAGACCTCAGAGCAGGAACTGAAGGGTTACTTCGGAGCGTATGGCTCTGTCAAAGACGTGAAGATAATCTTTGACAAGCAAGGGTTGACCAAGGGGTAAGAACATACACTTGATAAAACATACACTCCAACCTGTACAGGTGGCCATCCTACATAACTTCATTAGGACCACTTGGCCAATGTGACCACGTTTTGCTGGCCATAGCCTTTCCCATTGACATAAGCTTTAGACTATTGCTTTTTTTTTTAGTTCTGTCTATGTATAGTGACCACTTGTCCACACAGACCAGATTTTACCTGTCCCCTGAGTAGTTTTCTTGGGCAGTTTGGAGGTTTGTAAGCTATTAAAAGACTACTTAGCAAACCTGGGAAGTAGATTTCTTCAATTTTATCCGTCCCATGAGAGTAGTTTTGACTCTATCGAGCTTATCAGCTGTATGTTTTACTGTTAGCTATTAAATGCCTACTTAGCAACTCTGGGAAGTGGATTTCTTCCTGAAGACAAATAAACTTTAAATAGCAGGGGATGTGTACTGATGCCCCAAAATATCTGGTTTCAATGTACACAAATTGTAACTTACAACATGTGAACTTCTGAGCAAGCTTAATACCCAACTAGACAGTGTATTTAAGCCTGCCAACCTGCCATTAGTATGCTTGCTTGTCACAGACATGTTTGTTCGTTTGTTTGTTTTTACATGTGATTTTATTTTATTTTCCATTTTTCTACAGGTATGCCTTTGTCACCTTCACTTCAAATGAGGAAGCCACCAAGTTAATCAAACAGGTACAAATCTTTTCTCAGCTTTTTTGGTTCCGACTATTATTAAACTAAAAATGGTGTTCACAATGATTCATAAGAAGAGGCCACAGCTTGGGCTGGGAAGCAAGTTGCCCACAAATTAGCAACATACATATTGTATAGGTGGGAGTTGGATGGTCAGTCCAGTTTCAGTAAAAGCATTTCATTTTGTCCATTGTACCTTGAGCACCAAGCATCAAGCCCTGGTGAACTCAGCACACCAACTTCTACATAAAAGTAGGGGTGACTCTTTGGTCTACTTGGCCAAATTCTTTGGGACATTACTTCATGCTCATGCTTTCCCTGACACATGGCCACAGAGGTCTCCATTGTTCAAGGCTTCCACTGAAAAATTTCCCTCAACATTCCTATATGCCATCTGATACTCTACTGTGCTTGTAATCCCACACACAAGACAACCCTAATGTGTCAGAATGGAGACATTGGGTAATTTTGCCTTCTCCTGCCAGCCATGGGTGGAAAATAAATGTTCCCCATGAGAGGAGCAGGAGCAGGGGGCCGCTGGCCATGTCAGTGTGGTTGTGGTGATAGATGAACGTTAACATCTGGGGTTGATCTACAACCTAATGGACCACTTATTAGGACTACCACTTCCTGTCAACATTGCTCTTTGTTGTAACAGATACTCATCATACTGTAATTCTTGTTTCTTTCACCGTAACTTTATGTTCACTGTTTTCACGGTCACCTCTGTACCTTGAACTTATCATCACCATGAAAAAACCTGTTGTTGTTATTTATGATTCCTTCACACATCCGTTCTGAAATCACTTGCCGCCACCGTTGGTGAAAATGTCAATTTTCCTTACATCATAAAATTTTGCTATTGTGAAGATAAAAGTGAATTACAATATCTTGCACCTCAACATCTGCTTTTAACTTAAACGTTAGTTTAAGCTGAATATGTATTGCTTATCTTTGATATTGTAGCAATTATTCTAAACATGTAAATTTTATTTCATTCCATTTGCAGGCTGATGCTGGCCAGCTTTTTCTCTTTAAAGAGAAGAAGTTGAACATCGGTCCCGCCATCAAGAAGAGAGTGAGTTTGTTCTCATGATTCAAAAATAATCATTTTCCCCCACATCACATTTTGTCTGCTTGCTTTCAGGAATAGTCATTAAAGTCAATACAAATTTTTATTGGTAATGTTTGTGAGATGCTAGTTGATGAGATGCTTGCTTTTGTTTCTTGAATTCTTCTGTGTTGGTAACAAACTTATTTCAAGTTCAGTTCTATTTCGTAATCAAAGTTACAGGTGAATACTGTTCCTCTGTGACAAATTTAGATGTGTGATGTACATAACTGCAAACATGTCAAGATTTTCAGCTTGAAATTGTTTTCTCCTTCCCTCGTTTTATCGTTGTAAAATCTGTCATTTTAAGCAGATGAAACTTTTTCATTAGTTTCATGTCATGAAGTTAAGATTTTTTGGACGGATGGGGTGAAATTTTTGTCCGTCCCAACATGCAAATGTCTGCACCAGGACGGAGGGTCTGGTCGGGTCCTGGATACAGCCCTGCTACTAACTCATGATCAGGTCAACTTTCATGCTTGTGTGTAATATACCTTTGTACGATAAACCTGACATCTACGCCAAAGAAAGTACTTACTCAAGAAACTGGATATAATTTTGGGAACAGTCAGATGTTTCAAGTAGCATCCGCTACTTTTCGTCAGTGAATTCGAGCAAGAGAGTAAGTTTCACTGCCGAAAAGTAGTGGATGCTATTTGAAACTCTGACCGTTTCCAAAATCATATCCAGTTTCTTGTTCTGAGTTATGAATAACTACTTTTTTGGTGTACTGTAAATGCAGAAATGTTCGCGGGGATTTAATTTTGCGGCAAGGAGAAAATGGAGTGTTCCGCAGTGGTTTTGAGCTCGCCTTTGAAACTATAGTAGTGCTACAGTCACAATAGAACAGCTTTTCGCGGTCATTTTACTGCGAAAACCACAACCTTTTCTGCATTTACAGTATCTTATTACCTGGATGTCTAACCTTCATTGTCGAACCTGACCCCTACCTTCTCTGTTTTTCCCTCCCCACGTGCAGCCGAACTACCCCCCCAGCCCCGGTGAGTTGAACATGTTTCCCAAGGTTATGCTTTACTACCCTCCAGCGCGCCGACACCCTCGCCTCACCCCCTACCCCCTCCCCGGGCACAGGGGCACAGGCACCCCCAGGGGTGAGGCTCTGCGAAAGTTTGAACCCGTGCATGCCAATGGTACATGTGTTTTACGTTCTGGGCAGTTGTTCGTTCCAGTTCGGTTTGAGTTCCAGTTCCGTTCTTGCTTTCAAGTTCATGCCCACCACCTTCGAGTTCATGTCCGCTGTCTAGTTAATTTGATGAGAAAGTTCATATGTTTCTTCATGATTTTGAAAAGGAGAGCCATAAGAAGTACTGTTAGACCGCATATTTTTGTATGTTTATACGCCATTCATTGCACTGTTTGTTCATAAATTGTTTCGGTATGGCATTGTATTCTGTTTTGGCTCTCAAAATGTTAGTTTTTGTTCCATTAGATATCTCTTGTAGTAGATATCTCTTGTTCAAATTGAGAGGGATGAAAAGAAAACTTTGGTTGGTCAGTTTTGTCCCTCTGTTGTTCTCTGGCTTGATTATTATCTGTGATGTCTTATATGGATTTTTTGCTGTTCTGTGTGTTTCTCCCAGCTGACTTTGTGGTGCCAGGAGCAGGAGGGATGATGTACAACGTGAACTATCCGTACACCTACCAGAACGGAGTGGCGTACTTCACTCCTGAGGGTGTGCCACAGGTTTGTGTGATCAACTGATCATTTTTGATATTTTAAACATTTACAAACACAAGTATTGTTGCTCCGTTTTCGGCATGTCCAAGCCTCAGTCGGCTCTGTTTCTCTCTCAGTCTCTCCCCCCCTCTCTCTCTCTCTCTCTCATCAAGCCTTGGCTGTGTTATGTCTGACACTTTCAGTTTTTTCTCAAGAGTCTCACAAATGCACACATCAGCTTTTATGTATAGGTAAAGCAGAGTTTACGGTCAGGTATGATGTTCTTCCAGTTTAGACTGACCCTTATCTTCAACTGACTGTCACAATGGGTTTATGTGGATAGTCCAGTATTCTGTGGTTATATTTGATGGGATGGTTCTCCATGAAGTTATGACGATATGAACTTGTATGTCATTGTCTCCCCCTGCATTGTGTTTCCAGGCCCCTCCCTTCCCAGGACATCAGGCCCTGCTGGCCATGCCATATCATGTCCAGCCGCAACAGCACTATGCAGCAGCCTACAACACTCCGTCTGTGAGTACTGTTAACTCATTTACTCTCTCACTCACTCACTCACTCAATCCTCTTCTGAACCTATTGGTCCTTGAGGCATCAGGAAGGATACTTTCGCCATGGTTTTATTTTGTGGTAGGAGGGTAAAGGAGGTCTATGCGATGTTTTTAATTTGAGGTTCAGACAATTCTGTACAGTAGTAATGCGTTGAAAATGCATATCGCTACATTCAGTGCGAAGTATCAGAATAGACATTGGCATTGATATTCTTACAGTTTTTCGTTCAGGGTCACCAGATTTTCCTCAATGTCTAGCACATTTCCCATTGGAATGTGTGTTTCGCTGGGTGTGTATGACATTAAAAAAAATACAACATGCGCCAAAAAAGCAGTTACTCAAACAACTGGATATGATTTTGGAAACGGTCAGACATTTCAAGTAGCATCCACTACTTTTGGTCAGTGACTGTGAGCAAGATCAGTCGAACAGTGGTCAGTTGTTTGAGTAACTGCTTTTTTGGCGTATCTTATTACCTGGATGTCTAATCTTCATCAACGTAAAATACAACATGATTCAGTGTATTCCGCATCACCATAGGGCTCAGTCGGACTGCTACTTCTTGTGATAGGGAAATACAAGGTTTTGTATTCTCTATACACCTAGCTTCAGCCTACTGGAAATCATTTACTTGGGGGATGTCAACATTTAGGCTACTTTACAAGATTAATGTCTTACTAGGGTTAAGGTCTGACACATGTTGGCAGCGTGTCCCTCAAGAAAAGGCAGGGTTTAAGTGTAGACTTGCAGGGGTCATGGTAACACAGGGTATAGAATGACAGCCTTGATTATATGGTCACAGTAGCTAGTTGTAAATAAGGGCCATTTGTAGCCTCCTTAGCAGACTTCACAAGTCGGGCTTTTGGGAGCTTATAATAGCCTCTACCAGGCTCCTCGGATCGCTGGGAAAATAGTAGAAATTGGCCAAATAGAGTGAATTGTATGAAGGGGGTTGGCTACAGAGAGAGGGTCCAATACCAGAGCCTGCAAGTGAAACTGATGGCAAATATTCTCCCTATAGCCGGCGTAGTTAGTCTGGTAGAGAATAGGCTTATAATGTGCTTTTCTTCTGATGTCATTTCAGTTTTACAGGTTTCTTGTTGTCTGCTTCCATAACTGACATGCCTGAGGGAAAAAAAGCACATTATAACATAAAATATAAGCCCCTTAAACTCCTTGCACCTGCAAAGGAGGTTTGGAAATATGTTGCTACAGAAGGCCTATTCCAGTTAGATTGATACACTAGTATATTGACTTGTACATATACCAGTAATGTTTATAAGGGTATTTCTTTAATTGCAGACTGGCCAGCAGTGGGGAGGTCAGCAATGGCGTTGGGCTGGACAGGTAAGTGTGAGGAGAATTATTACCTTTGCTAAGAAGTGTTGTGTATTCATGATCAGGTCCGTTTGTGTGTGTGTGTGTGTGTGTGTGTGTGTGTGTGTGTGTGTGTGTGTGTGTGAACTATTATGTGTGTGCACATCTCGAGAAGTTATGGACAGGTTGTTATGACACTTGGTACAGGAATAATACTAGCTACGGTAACATTCATTTGAATCATCTCGATGATTGACACATTTCTCCACAAATTAAAAATGTTTCATTTTTTATGCCTTTCTTTGCTCTCTTTCGATAAGTATGTTGGGCTCTTTTACGTTTTACAACAGTCCATAATGTGTTTGCAGAACCCGGCGGCGACCCAGGCTGCCCCCAGCTACGGCAGTCCCCCTGGGTACGGGGTTGAGTACGCCTACCCATCCCCACCCTATCCTGCCGACCACATGGGAGGCATGATCGAGGCGAGTCCGGCCGAGGTATGTCTTCAAGAAATTCATTGTCTTAGACTCAGTTGCCAATTGTTTATTTGCACATAAAAGAGACAAACTATATAGTAACAATAAAATGCTGTAGTCAAGTGTTAATTTGCACATGAAAGAGACAAACTATTTAGTAACATTGAGATGAGAACTTGAAAAGGATCACATTTTCTTTTCCTCTGTGCTAGTTGCATGGTATTTTGTGATTGAAGTTAGAATTTAGTGTCAGTAGTTAGACAAGTCACATCATTGTCTGTCCATCCTTTTCAAGTTGCATGGACTTGCAATAAGCTTATTATTATTATTATTATTATGGTAGCAACCCCTACACATTTGCACTGGTTACTTCCACCCTAGCGTGAATAAAGCACTGGCTCTTAGCAAGGAGGTTTTATCATAAAACCTCCTTGCTCTTTGCAACTCTCCCGGCCACTGGTGGATCTGTGGGGAGGGGGGCACCATAGCTTGACCATGACAGTTTGCGTTACTAAGACCACTTCAAACCAGAGAAAAGGAATGAAATCTGGCACACTTACTTGTCTTTTCATACCTAACAACTGTGCCAAGTTTCGTTCATCTTTGTCCATGGAAAACAAGTTTACAGAAGCCTCTATTGAACACATGTGTATTTAGGACACAGCTGCACACCCGGGGCTCATTAACATATTTCCCAGCAGCCTTTGCTTTCAATAGTGTTTTTTACAAACAAACGTTGGTGTTTAAACTTAATATCAAATATCCTCACAAATTGAGAAGCAAACTGCAATAAAATTGTATAGGAAAATCTAGAACAAAGTATGCTCCAAATCAAGGAAGTATTTTTATTTAAATTTAGGCTAACAGTTTTCTGAAAAAGTAGATTTTGTGTCAGTAGTTATGCCATTATAGGAATGAGTTGGTTTTGTGTAGGGCCAAAATTTTTGGCCATATTAAATTTACTCTGGTTTCCCTTCAAACCACCACGCATAAATCTTTCGCCTTTTACTAAAGATTTCCGTGGAGGGGAACAATCAATGAGTCTATAACTAATTTTTCTCTGCCCTGCCTTGTGCGGGGCTCCTAAGAAACAAAAGAAGTACACACTGAACACAACTTACACCAATAGCAGTCACTCAAGTTGCCGGATTTGATCTGAGAAAGTCAAATTTTACACACCTTAGCAGTTAAGAAATACTAAGTAAGTTTTTTTTGCCAGGGTTGTCTGAAGAACTACAATCCAACAGAAACTAGCAACACACCTGATGCCAAAAAGTAGTTACTCAAGTAACAGGATATGATTTTGGAAAAGGTCAGATGTTACACACCTTTGTGTTATTTTGTAGAAGACCACCTCTTTATGAATACTTGTGCGGGGCTCCAATATAATAAACCAAAGCAGTACACACTCAGCACACCTTACAGTTACACCAAGTAGCAGTTACTTGAGCAACTGGGTTTGGTTTTGCAAACTTATCTTAGAAGCAGTTAAGAAATACACAGGAGGAAAACAGAATTTGCCAAGATTGTCTCAAAAACCACAATCCAACAGAAACCAGCATGTAGCATAAGTATTATTTAGGTTTCAAAGCATAGAGGTCAGGCACAGAGGGCCAACTTTGCATGGCGCAACTACAGTAGGGGGTCTGACATCTTCAAATTGTAGAATTCAGACACCCCCACCCGAAACATTCATTTCTGCAATTTAAGGGGCAATTCGAGGAGTTTCCCTCTGTTACCAAATTTTTCCTTACTAGATAAACTCTGTAACTATGGCCCTAGTCAATCCATCCCTATCCTCCATTGCACTGGGCAGTTTGCATCTAGACACTGTTGATGAATATAGGTTGTGCATAGCCTGCCTACACATGCATGTCCATGTTTTGGAGTTTGAATGAAGTTTTGAAAGTGTAAATATTACTGTCTTCCCCAGGTTGCTCCCATGATGCCAGCCTTCGACCCGGCCATGCAGGCGAACGTGACCTACTCTGTGCAGACTCCTGTGCCGGCCGTGGACTACACCCGGACTGCAGGCATGGTCAGCTGGAGGTGAGTTGCAAACCTTGGTAACACCAACATTCAGAAGATGTAAAGTTAAACCAAAAGTACATGTCCTGTACAACTTTGTACAGGACATGTCCACAGCTGTTAAAGAATGCCCTGGACTTGTTGTCAGAAACTTAAGCCCGATTTTCACACAAGTTTGCAGAGTCTACTCAGGGCTGTTTGTGAGGAGCTTTGGGCTGCTCAAGTGGAGTTTCCCTACTAGCAGCTGTAAAGACATCTAAATTTTGTACAAGACGTATCCACAGCTGTCCCCAATATGCCCCGGATTTGCTGTCTTTATCATTGTAAGATCAATGCGATTTGTGTGACCAAGTGCTAAGGAGCTGGCCACATTTCCTTACCACTTAGGGCCATCTTGCAGTAGACTTCTTACAGCACATTCTTGGGAGTTGAGACAGAGGTAAATGTGTCATGCAAAACTTAGCTGTCTTGTGATTTACGATCCCTGTTTATGTTAACATCCAGGGTATTGCCTACCAAGACGTCAGCAGATTGCTGATTAATATTCCAGCTAGCTGATCAAATTATTGATTAATATGAAAACTAATATTCCGTCTACCTGCCTTTGCCTTTAAAGTGCGTTACCGGGATATAATCGCGATCTCTTGTGTTGCTAGCCTTGTTCTGGGTACAGTTATTGCACGTGGTTGTTTCACGTAGGAAGCCAGGGACGCCACGTCGGTACGGGAAACCTCTGATTGGTCGCCACCCAGCCGGTCCCCATGGCAACGGCATGGCGATGATGGTTGACGGCAAAGACGAAGGAGAGGGCAACATGCTCCCAGCAGATGAGTAGGGAAAACTTGTAGCACCAGTTTGTGTGTTTCCTGGTGTAGCGATGGCACCATTGATGTTCAGAATCATCCTTTAGGGCTTGACATTTTGACTTCTGAATTGGCTTGTTGGCTTCTAACTACTTAAAATTTGTTAACCTCTTCCCTGCTGCCTAACTCTGTAACCGACAGAATGGGGTGCCAAAGGGCTACCTAAGTATGCGAAGGGTTAAACATTCTTTTTGAATTATCCTTACATTACAGCTATGGGTTTCTACTGACACAAATTTTGTATTGGATGCATTGAAATGCAGTCATTAGAGCAACAGGTTAACTTTTTATACCCTACCAAATTTGAAGTTGTGTCTGAAGTTCTGTCTTCTGTATTAACATTTGTGCCTATCGCAAAATGCCTTTTTTTTGTGTATACTTCAGAAACTTTCATGCGAAAAGCCAAGATCTACGAAATTGAATTGATGTGGCAAAACAGTATGTAACCTTTTCAGTAGTTCAGCTTGTTACTTGAAGAGAGTAACATCTTGGTTGGCATTGTTGGAGGAAAATCATGGAAAAGACTGAACACAGGTTGGATGTTCTTCAACATGGGTTGGTAGGGCTCGAAATTCATTTTTTTGGTAAAGGAGCACAGGTGCACCTAATTGAAAAATTTTGGTGCACAGAAAGAATTTTGGGTGCACAACATGAACTAAAGTAGAATGTCAGCAAAACATATTTACAAACCTTACTGCTTCTCTTAAGAACTTCAATCTAAAATTCTATAGCTAACTTCAAATAGAAAAATACATGGTCATTTAGTAGAGTTTTTGGTACATTGTAGATTGCCCTTAACTGATTCTGAACTTGAATGGATGCCAGCTATGCGGTCTTACACAAGGGTGACTTCATTTAGACAATAGCTAACTACTTAGAAACTAGCCAATTTTTCTACCTTTTTAGAAAGTACAGTATTGTAGGCATCTTTCATCTTATCAAAATAGTCACAAGAAAAGGATAATTCACTATAGGAATTATAATTATCAAACACTAGACCAACGTTTATAGGTAATCGATATCTTTTGCTGCTCTGAATAGTACATAGTCTTGATCAATCTGTATATAAAGCAATCATTAGATTCCTATAATTAGTGATTCATAGTGATCTGAGAATAATATCAGAGGAAATCTTAGTCCGAGCCTTTTCATAGGACATTTTAGCGAAACCTTGAATCTACAAACGAGGAAGTAATACCATTTTAGGAAGCGAAAGCAGCTTCATTTTTACAAAGTCACACTTTTAACAGTGCCTTTTGTATTGAATGGAAGAGCCACTAAGATATACAATTGTTACTATTTTGATACAGGGAATCCAGTTATGTACATTGTGTTTGGCTTTGAAATACATTTTTTGCAGACATGCGCAGCTCCAATTTTACCTGCAGTAACTTGTGTATGTAGATGATATTTCAAGCTCTTTGTACTACTGGAAAAGTGAGAATGTCGTGTTGGAAAGAGTACTGGCCATATATATTGTTGGACTCCTTTTTTAATACTCCTTTATCCAACAATTGAATGAATGCTGCTTGCTTTTCTAAGACTTGTAGACAAATAACATTGTAATTTGTAGCATACCTTTTGTATAAATCGTTCACTGCCGAATGGAACTTAGAATCACATTTTTTTCTACCTCTTGTGTAAGAGAAGCCGAGGGCTTCCGTGTTTGTACAGGTGATTGTCAAGTGATTTTCAACAATAAAAGTAAATTTTGAGAGGAACTTACTTTTTGTCTTTTTACTTGATGTCTACATTGAAATAAGGCTAACTGAAAATGGAGCTCTTTAACTTAGTTTAAAAGTTCTTGGTTCCAATCCTTAGAAGGCCTGAATGTTGTGCCCTTGGGAAAGGCACTTGACATATACATTGTATGTCCCCACTCACTGTCGGCGAAAATTAATGTAAGCTCTGGATAGGGACATTCTCTAGGATGGGACACACTGCCAACTTTGTTTCGGTTAAATTGAGGTTTTCGGGTCCTTACCCCATTTTACCTGGACCCAAGGAGTGAAAAGTGGGTTAAAAATTCACCTTCTGTACCTGACCGCTATGCTGTGAAAAATTATGATGAGAACCCTGTCTAAGTAAGATTCAAGTGAACAGTTGAACAGATAATGACACAGATGTAGTAATCTTCCTAATCTAATCTTTATTCAAGTTTCAACAGAACCTTTCTTGATTAAGACAATTCAGATAATAATAGACTATTTGAAAATTCTTGGAAGATTGATAAGACATCCTAGACATATTGTCATTGAAAAGAAATCATAATTAAATTTGTATTTTCTTGATGTAATCATAAAATATTGCTTCAATTATCACTAAAATAACAATGGATCATAATATATATAGATAAATCAATTGTAGGATGGCACTTTGCTAGCTATATGCAATTATGTTACTGAATGTAGACAGGTTGTCAAATTTTTCACAAAGGGAGAGGCGTTGTCAGGATCAACAAATGGGGGAACCCACATCTGCTTGGAGACTAGTTGGGCTGTGTACCCAAACCCTGTACCTGTAAAATAGGTTTCCGTACAGGTCCGGACCTAGACACCAGGTGTACCTGTACCTGAACAAAATATAACACTAGTGGACACCATTTGTTTTTAGACTAAAGGTAGGTAAATCACATTGAAATCAACAATTTAGATAGTAGCATGTAGTTGAAAATGAAGAAAACTTGCAAATAAGACTTGTTTAGAGATTAGAATTTGTAAATCCTCATACAAAAATTACATTTACCAAGAAAAAAAGACAGTTGGCTACATGTATAACTTACAGATGATTGACAAAACTTGTTAAGGTACATCTATAGGACCAGACCTGTACCTAAACTGCTGTGCCTGTACCTGAATTTTTGTTAAGATACACAACCCTAGTTCCCTTCACAGACAAACATGAGAGAAAATGTCAAGGGAAGGACTATTATTAACGTTTTGAAGTGAACAAAGGGAGGTGATGTTAATGAAATTTTTGCTCCCTTCCCAATTGCTCAGCTTTCTGCATATCACATAATGATATGGAAACGGTTTTAATAAGCAAGTACAGTGTAGTTAACTCACTTCACACATACATGTACACAAACTTAATGTTCACTTGAAAGTTCTAAGAAAAGACAAACTTAATCTGTCAGTCATGTCATGTGCACAAGACTAACTGGCAAGTTCCAGGACATTGTGATGAATAGAGTAAAAAAAGAAGCTTTGCTTACTTGTACCTTTGGATACAACACAATAATTTGCAGCAAATAAATCAAATCAACCATTTGCAAGCAGATGTTGGTGTAACAAATTTCCTATGATTTCCTTTGATTGAAATACTTTCCATGCAGTTATTTATACCTATATTTCCTGTTAAGATACAACATCGTATTTGAAAATATTTGCATCACCATTCGTACTGTAGCAGGAAGAATACTAACACTATTTTGGACAATATGACAAGAACGTGAACTTTTGCTATTAAATGTATATATATATATATAGCAACCGTGTATGACTAGTATACACCGGCCACAGACGGGTAAGACCCCTACTTTTATCCTGGACGTTATGCCCCATACGGGGTCTTGTCCAGTAAGGCCACACCGATTTTATTTGTTGATTCTCGGATTTTTTCAGAAGTGACGGCAAAAAAAATACATAAATAAGACATTTTTTGCAAATAGTCTGTTACTGAGATGATAAGGGTAAAGATAAAGGTTTACATAACAAATTTTTTTTTCAAAATGGGAAAAACAGGAGAGACGATTCCCAGAAGCAACAAAAAAATTGGTGTGGCCTAATGTATAGATCTAGATGTACATGTAAGCAACGACAACAAAGAAGACAACTTCTTCAACAAGGCAGGCTTGTGCTATGATAGCACTGAGTCGATATGCAGACAATTGTCTGTACTTACTAGTATTCTACTTACCCTAACTCTGTCTTAACTTTCTAACCATTAAACAACGGAGGTAAACTATGCTTACTCAATATGTTACTCCCATGTAAATGTGATGGCACCTTTTTGGAAAATTTGGACAAGTCCAATTTTTGTGTTCGCAAATGCAGTTCAACTTTGATTCAGAGTTAAGGCACATATTTTGAAGGCACTTATGTATTCTCACAAAGTACAAAAGTGATAAAACTACAGGAAACTCCCTTTAACACATTTGCAAGGTTTTCGGCATACACAGGCATTGTATGGCAGGTATTAAATTTGTTTCAGGGTCATCACAGGAAACTCTAATAGCACATTCATAAGGTTTGTAGGGACAAAATTAGATGTTTCTTGACACACTTATGCCATACTTTGATACACAACAAGACCAACATTTCTCCAGACATACAGTGCAAAAGCCAGAAAAACATGTAACTTTCTTGGTTGCTATCCCAAAGTACTAGTTGTTGATGGAGGGTGTTGGGGTTGGTGGGGGGGTCAGGGTTGGGACTGGTTGCGCTTCCTGGGGGGCCGCCTTGCTTGGGTCCATGACCGGGCGAGCTGGCAGGGTCCTTGGACGTCCCGTGCCGACTCGCGCAAACCTGCGTGCTGGGGGAGGTCCGTGGAAGGTGGTGGGTCTCCTTGTGTGCTGTACAGGGAGAAACAAAGCAACTTAACTTCCGTGATCAGTCAAAACAGTACATCAACTTTTTCAAGATTTGCAATACATTGAAAACCTAAAAGCCCTCCTTTAATACTAAGTGACCAATCTCTGTACTGAGTGATGATATGAAGGACTGTAGTTGTTATCTGAGTGTAGACTGGAGGTGGTGGAGGTTGTTCCAGTGGTGAGCAAGAACAGTAAATCAAAAATTTCTAGATTTACAGTGTGTTGTTTACCTACAGTATAAGCCCCTCCCCCCTTAAATGGAGTGACTGTTCTCTCTCTATTCTGAGTGATGATATGAAGGACTAGTTGTTACCGACATGAAAAGGGAGGTATAGTTTCTGGCATGTCTGTGTGTGTTTCCCTCGTTAAAAAAGATTATGCTAATTACTGCCTTATTTGTATCATCAATGAGACAAGATAAAACAACGAATCTACAAAGGCTCAAAATATTTCTTGGAGGTATGAGGTCTCTAAACTGTTGTTACCTGAGTGTAGACTGGAGGTGGTGGCGCTTGTTCAGGTGGGGGGTTCACTTCCTGCACCTGCTGCATGATGGGAACACCTGACATGGAGATGTAGCCGGAGGCCTCCGGAGGCAGGTTTGGTGCCGCCATCATAACGCAACCCTGGGGGTAGGAGGGCTGGACACAAAACAATTAAGATACCAAAAATTTGTCAACTTGAGATTGTGTCTGGATTTCTGAGTTAAACAAAAGAAAATTGTCAACTTGAACTTGTACTTGAAATGTTCTGTTGTCTAGATTTTTGAGTTGTTCAAATATTATTATTTCTTCAGAACGACCATATTTTCTTGATTAAAGTACTCACCCCTGATTCGGGGCTAGTTCCAGACAAATTTGCAGAACTGAAACATTAAGTCAAAAATCTCAAATAAAGTACGGCATCCCTCCTCCATTGATCCTGAACACATTTTAAACAGGATAAATTGAAATTTATGTTGTTTCTTCTCTTTTCTCAAGGTAGTTTTGCTTAAATCAAGGACTTCTACATAATGCCATTCCTTAGATTCATAAAAGATTCTCTTGTTTACCCCGCCGGCTTCATCTCTGCAAACTTGAGAATTGCCTACTACAAGTTACAAACTTCTCAAATTGGCAGGTATTTAGCCATGCATGGTTACACCACAGCTGGGTTCCAGGCTTTATTGAGCAAGGGTTTGAGGTCCTCTTCCAATTTGTTCTGGCAATACCGTAACCTCAAATAAAGTATGCACCCTGACTTTGGCAATGACTTGTGATGCCTTTTGAATTTTGAAATGTTTAAAAAGTGCATACTTTATTCGAGAAAATACAGAATTGTATGGTGATACTCATTGCCACTAAGTGCAGTAGGGGCATCCTCACTAGATAACCTTCTCCCTGCTGCCTAACTCTGTATATACCTGTCCTTGGTGCTGAACTCACATCACACCTATGACTATGTTTTCACCCTCAAAGACTGATTCACTTCAAGTGAAGTAGAGGATGTGCTCTTAGCCTGCCAGTCAGCTGAACTTTTGACTAGTAGGCCAAATAACATTTACTCAAGCAAATGGATATGATTTTGGAAACAGTTGAACGTTTCAAGTAGTAGCCTGTATTTACACAAGCTCTCGGTCGGAGGTTACTGACCCCACCCAAGGCGGTTACAGGACCGGCTGGCCACTAGGAGCGCGATTCGTCAGGCTATTTCAATTAGCATCCACTAAGTTACCAACCACGAACTATGAATTGATATGCAGTCCAATAGGAAGGTACATGTACATAGAGAAGATCATTAAGTGCAATAACTCACCATCTCAACAGGCACCATCTCTTGGTACATAGGACCGTAGCCATCGTAGGTCATGGGCTGGGGGGCCTGCATGGCTGCTGGTGGAGACTACAGATAAAACAAGACAAGCTGTTAGTATTTACACCAAGTTGATGACATCCTTGCACGCGTTAATTTTGGTCCGTTTCATCATCATCATATCGGGCGGCTTGCCTGGACTAAGGTTGCTCTCTCCCTCCAGGCGTCACGGTCCGCCATTAGTTGGTCTAGATCTTCAGACCTCACCCCTACATCCTCAGCAAGTTGGTCTATGTAGGTCCGGACGTCCGTCGGGGTCGCCTAACACAGGAGTGCCCATGAGTTGGTGCCCAGAGCAGGAGTTCGCTTACAAGTTTTTCTTTGTTTCTGTAGCTATGTCCTGCAAACCGTACCCTTCTCTCTCGTATTTCAACAACAACAAAAAGTTTTGGACCATACTGTAAATCATAGAAAGCAGCTGCAAAATGAGCAAATATACGTCGCAAATTGCAAAAAAATATTTTGGAGGGTGGATACTAGTATTGTTGAATGCCATGGTCAATTCCAAAGTCAAAGAAGATATGAAACAGCATAGTTACCTGTGGAGCCCACTCCCTGCCAGAAGTACTGTACTGCTGGCCTGCAGCCTGGAGAGAGGCAATAGTAAATATTCATCTTCAAACTCAAGCACAAAGATGTCACGCAGGTTCAATAAAATAACAGTCAAAACTGCCCACAAGAGATCACCTGGGATCGATAAAATCTGGTCTATGTGGACAGTCAGGGGGTCTCTATAGACAGGATTCTTATAATGCTCCTGTCAATGGGAAATATTATCTAAGGGACCACCAAAAAGCAGTTTCAAAAGGCCAGGTGGTCCTTATGAGTTATGTAGAGGTGGTCACTAGTACAGGTTTTGACTGTACTTCACTGTTGGCGGTAAAGTGTTCACTGTGAACATAAAACCACCGCGAACATTTAGGCATCTACATTACTCCTTGGCCCTTCTGATGCTGCCTTGCCGCTGATAGATCTGCTTGGAGATAAGGTTACTCCCATGACCTTGAAGGAGGGTAAGGTCACTGCTAATGTATCTTTGTCAGCTGTGAAAGATGCGGCAGCTGTACTTGGGCCCAGCTGCTGAATAAAACCTTTGTGGGCAAATTGAGCTCCATTGTTTCTGAAAACTGGGGGAGTAAACCTTCTCTACCACTGAAAAACTCCCCCTTGTAGTTACTCAGAACACTTTTGAAAATTGACTCTGTTTTGACTTACAGTGTTGGGGTAGTAGGGCTGGTGTGGTTGGGCATGGGGCATGTACATGTTGGTGGGTTGGTGAAACATAATGCTCTAACAATCCACTGTTCCTACAGCCTCTAAAAGGCTATAGGGCTCTCTTTACTCTGTTTTGACTTACAGTGTTGGGGTAGTAGGGCTGGTGTGGCTGGGCCTGGGGCATGTACATGTTGGTGGGTTGGTGAAACATAATGCTCTAACAATCCACTGTTCCTACAGCCTCTAAAAGGCTATAGGGCTCTCTTTACTCTGTTTTGACTTACAGTGTTGGGGTAGTAGGGCTGGTGTGGCTGGGCCTGGGGTATGTACATGTTGCAGGGTTGGTGGGTCGGTGGACCAGCCGGCAGCATGATCGGAGCGGGGCTCAACGATGGGGGCACCGACATCGACGGACCCACTATCGTCTGCGCCAAGAGAAATGACACATTTCATTAAACACAAGTGCAGAATATCATATTCAACATCATGATTATTTCTAAAGTTTTAGAAAACCAGGAAAATATTTGTAAATTGAAATCACATTCAAAATATTTCTGAAGTATTGAATCCCCTTCACAAATAATTACAATTAATAATTACAATATTTCTAAATGATGACAATAACAACCCTCTCAGTGACTTGGAATGGACTCTATTTAGCACAATAAGAATAGTTTACTATCTCTCTCACATTGCACAATTTGATGAATTGTGAATGAAAATATTGGCAGGCCATCTTGGTTTGGGCTTTACTCATCTTTCGAAAGGGAACCGAAAAAATGTGGAGAGGTGGTCACTATAGACAGGATCCTAAATGCTTGTGTTGATGGAGAAATTAATCTAAGGGACCATTTACAAGATTGTTACCTGTTGCGGCAGGTAGCTATCAGGGCACATGTACCCATACGGCAGGCTCCAGTTGTTCACAAAGGACGAACTCGGGCCGATGTCGGTCAAGTAAGGCGAACAGGAAGACTCTAAACAATCAAACAAACAAATAAATAAATAAAACTAGTGCAGGAAAACCCTTCCACAGTATTTTGGCCAGCATTATGGCTTAATGATGATGATGGCTTAATGTCTTTGCATAAAAGTTATCTGTATGACCTTAAAGCAGTTTCAGAAAAACATCAACTATGTTACGGTTACTGAATGAAGACACATTGAATAGTAGCTAGCTGCCCACTTGGACTTTCATAGGTGTGCATATAACAACTTGTGCAACCCCTAGGTAGTTAAATGCATTAGAAATCATATTCATATGTATTGAGATGTATCTCCAGTTTGCCGGAGTGGCCAGGATTATAACAGTCAACAAAGCAATGCTTACCTGGACGGAAGGGTGATGGCAATGAAGGCGACTATAAAAAGAAAAAGAATATGTGAGATTTTCAATGTTAAAATTTCATCAAGCATGACGTCAGAAGCAACACATCTGCTGGAACTGGCATCTTGAATGTGGACTTGTAAAACATTCAATGGAGAGGGTTTGAAGTTATTTCTTAAGTTTGACTTTTACAAATTTGAAACAATACAATACTAACTTCTTTCTGGTTAAGAAAATGTACCTAGCCCTTTCTCAGCTAAACATGTAGTTAAGAAATTCTACTTACCTGCTTTCTGATCGCTGGACCGACGTTCAATCGCTTGTCTTTAAACATGAGGTTGTCATTCTGTTAGAAAGGACAAAGTACAAAATGTCGTAAAAAAAAGTACAGTTTGACAATGCCTTAAATGAGTTTTTGCAAATAATATATGGATTACTTTTCCTCTTGTTGCTGCATTCTTACCTTTAAACGTATGAGAACAAAAAAAATTAATTGCTGTGGCCTTAGTTTCACATCCGAACATATCCAAGTTAGTTTTCTGAGGCTCCAATAGTCCAAGGTAGTTAAGTGTGGAGTACTTTTATGGCACCAAGGTTAGCATTATACATAACTGCCTTGTAGACAGAAAAATGGTCATCTTGAATTCACCTGTTGTGCCTTGTCAGCTGCCTCTTGGCTGTCGAAGGTCACAAAACCATAGCTGTATGAAACAGGAAACACAAATGTTACCAAAACTGCAAGTTGTATACATTTTATCTGCAAGGTGGCCTTGTGGCAAGGGTTCTTGGCCGCGTGCAATGTGTTTGAATCCCTAGCAGGCCCCAATGTGTACCCTTTTTTCCTCACTGGACTCAGAGATGTTTGGTCTCTTGGATGGAACAAAAAGCAGAATTTCTGGTCCCTTGGAGTAGAGCCACACCTCAAGCAAGTTAAAAAAAAAACAGTACACATACCAAAAAAAAGTAGTGCTCATCCCTGTGTGAGTGGACCACACATTAAAGTCCTATTCACAACCTTGTACCTACTACATGTGCAAAACTGGTGTATTGCGCCAAAAGGTGGTTTACCAATTATGCGAAAAAAACTAACAAATCTGAAATGTGCAGGTTGAATTTGCATTTTTCAAGCTCTGTAAGACAAGATGAACATTTAGTCTGGGCGATTGGTGCAAAAAATTGCTAAAATTATGGTTTAAGTATGAAACTTGGTGGTCTATACAACAATAGAAACAAATCTAGGGGTGGAGCCATTAGAAATCTGCAGTTACATGGCAACTGTTGGTAGGCAACTTTTTTGCTGTGGCGCTTTAGAGAGCCAGTGTCTATAATCCACTAAAGCCAGTGTCTATAATCCAAACGTTCTTTCTTACTTAGGAATCAGTAATTTTATCATTCCATTAGTCAATGACATGTAGGTATTAGTAACAGAAGAAGTCATTTCATGGTTCATTCCCCAAAGTGTCCTGTGGATCTGGTTCTCTTCAGTATTCACCAATTTATCTCCTTATCTAGGGATAAATAGCTGCTAATAGACCTTCTTTGTCCCAACACATGTACTACATGTAAAGTGATATGGTAGACAGTGCTGATAACTGGCCCTGGCCCTAGCTGTGGACACCTGATGTTGTTGTTTAGTCCCTTTGGTGCCCATGTCCCAATGCCCTCGGGTAAGGCACTTTACACCTATTTCCCCACTGAACTCCCTGAGAAAATGAGTAGCAAACTCCAAGTCGGGGCTAGGGACATCCTCTCGAATGGTAGGTAAAGGCAGGGCCCTGTTGTGTTAGTGAGGAGAGCCAAACCCAACACACTTATCGAAAAGAGTAGCGTCCATCCGTGTGTTACTGTACGAAACTGGTGTGTTACGCCTTAAGTGTACTTGAGGTCACCTCAAGCATGTTAAAAAACCCACGACACTTATCAAGAAGAGTAGGGAACGATCCCAATGTTACTGTACAAAACTGGTGTGTTAAGCCGGAAGATAGTTTGCCAGTTACACCAAACAAACAAACAAACAAACAAACAAACAAACAGCTGTATATGGAGAAAATACAGGAACTCACCCCTTGCTGACTCCCGCCCGATCAGCAATGATCTTTGTGTCTCTCACGGCGCCGAACTGGCTGAAAAAATCTCGTAGCTCCTGCTCTGAGCACTGTGCCCAGAAGAAAATACATGGAAATTTGCTTGTTGGGACGGATAAGAATGTCACTTTTTCTGTCCAAAAATCTTAACTTCATGACATCAAATGGATGAAAATGTATTTTCATAAGCAAAGAATGATAGATTGATTTTACAAGGAACATTAGCAACAATCCGGGCTTTCAAACATTTCTGGCTGAATATTCTCCAAGCAGAGGTTTCAATCGGGGGGGCTTAAGGAGTGGCCGGGATTTTTAACCCTTCCCTCTAGAAGTTTCGATCAGGTGGCTAGGAGTGACCGGAATTTTTAACCCTTCCCTCCAGAAGTTTCGATCAGGGGGCCTAGAGTGGCCGGAATTTATAACACAGGAGTGGCTGAAACGTCTGCTTGCAGAATAAACCCTGAACCTAAACTTGTAACCACTTACATCTGGGTCGAAGCCCCTGACAAACACTCGATCCCTGAACAGCGTTCCGATTTGCACGTGCTGATAGTGCCACCAAGGGTACACGGGTGATGTCAGGTGCATGGGGCCGGCGGGCGTGCATGCGTTAGAGGTGGGCAGGGCAGCGGCGGAGGCACTAGCATCGGCAGGCTGGTCGTTCTGCTGCATGCAACCATGCAGTTAGATTGTCAAACATGCAAGACGACATACAGTAAGTATGAAGCATTTTCATAAGAGCTTACTTTACTACTAGTAGTGACCTATCTGCAAACATGTAAAGATGATATGAAATACTGGGTGCATGTGCACCTTTGTGCACCCAAAATTCCAGATGTACATAGAAGCCATAGAATATTTAGAATGCATTTCGAGTGTGCTGCTATCGAAAATTTGAATACTGGATTCAGGCGTTGGTGTTGCGACTGTTACAATTTTTTGTTCAAGGACACCAACTTTTTTCTGCTTCTGGTGCATTTTGCATCAGGTCCTAGCCCTCCCTCGGGTCGGATCGCCCTCCGGCCTACGGCTGTCGGGTGATCCTACCTGCGGTCGGGCTGGTACCTCGGGTGATACAGAATACCCCATGTTGTATTCTACATTTACGATGTTAAGCGTTTTTAAGAGTTAGAAAATAAGATCTCTGGTTAGGGCATAACCGGCACTCTTAGAAACCAATGGAAAACCAGAACTGCCTTATCATACATACGTTATACGCTATTCCACCCACAAATACTCTGTTTGGGATAACGGTTCCGTAGAGCGGTGCTTTAGTCACATTGCCATTGGAACAGGTCGAGTTTGCGGGGGATATTGACGTCGATCTCTGAGGCTGAGGAAGGGGGGCAGGTGAGTTGGATGTGGAATGTTCACTCTGCCAGAAAGAGGGAGAAAGAAAGAGAAAAGCAGTGAAAAGGCACTAGTTTCACAGTTCGAAAAAGGAAGGAAAAGAAGAATAGATTAAGAAGTGCTATAAGTACAAAAGTTATAGCCTCTGTTGCAGACTCTTTTTGGCTGTTTTCTTTTTCAAGCTACCGTTTCGGTATTAACTATGACATTTTTTTTCTTATTGCTGGCCAGCAGTGAATACAACGGAGGCTACAAAAGTTAGGTTGCTGCCGTGTCATGTACCTGTGAAGCTGGTGTGTTACAAAAAAAAAGCATGACAAAGTAGAAAGCCCGACATAAACGCCTAAAAACACATCAAAAACCAGCCGGAACCCCTCCTCTGCTTGGAGAGACTAAGCCCTGCTCAGATGTCACATCGGAAATTAATGTCCCTTGTCTGCAGCTGTTGACATTAGGCTACGGTCTTCAACTTCAAGTAAGATCATCAGGGGCATAGTAGGGGGTAGGAGGCCCTGAGAATAGTTTTTTTGCTGGAGTCAGTCGAGTAAACAGAAACACGTGCATGTACAACATTTTTTTCATTTTGTGGCTCTAGTGCCCAGATGGAACCTTGGAGAACATTGAAACCAAGTAGATGTAGGGTGGCTAAGCTCTATCAATCCAGATGTATATTTCCTTTACAGAAAATGCTACGGCTGTCATATTAGAGGTGCAGGTATCTTTAGAAAATGTGAATACAACAGAGTGTGGGTTATGCTAATGAGGACCCAATTTTTGTGATTAGAACACCTGTAGTTTGAAAAGTTACTGTTACATTCCAGGCCTTATTTCAAATCAAATCAGAAATTTCTGGCGCTTTCAAAGTAGAAATCATGTCTGTCCAAAGGTACATTTAGATTGTAAAAATATGAACATTTTCTGAAATTCTCTAGTTACAAATCCGCAGTCCAGTTTCTTCGACTTCGTAGGGATAGCACTACATTCTAAATTGTGTGACAGAAAAAGTTGTGATTTTTACAATGTTTCTGCTCAGTTCACCTTCGTACATTTCTAGACTGAGTTGTAAAGAACACACCGACTTTCTGTTGATCTATAATTATTGTGGATGTAAAACTGAGGAAAATTTAGCTGTAAAAGCATACAGAAATGTAAACAAACCCACCTGGAATATCGTTCTTTGGAATGCGGAACATAAACCGTCTCAAATATTAACAAAATTATCAAACCAAAGTAAGCGTTGGGAATGAAAATCCTCTGGAACAAGTCTTCAAGTTTTCTTGTGAAAGGTTTATAATTGGTCACAGAAATCGTTGAAACCGTTACGCGTTGCATTTTCTTATTTAAAACCTGTGCAGACGACAGATAATTCAATTAAAACAGCACCGGATCGAACAGTTGTAAAATAACACTTTTATGATCATCGGTGACTTTTTAAAATCAAAAATCAACAAATTAAGGGTAACATATGATTGTTACAGGCTTACAGCCCAACATGGTATATTTTTCGTCAGTTTTAGAAATTGCTGTGTCGCACAATTTTTCCCATTAATTAAGAGCTGCGGCGATGTTTTTTCGCCTATCTACAATTTGTTTGAACCTTTTTCTGTCTCCGTTGGGAACAAAACAAAACAAAAATCGTCCACAATATTTAGGGGACACGAGCGACCACAAGCACCTGCTGAACCACAGTTGATCTATTTTTATCGCGATTCGGGGAGGATTCAAATATGGCCCTGCGCCCGCCCCGTGTGCCCTGCACAAGCACTTCACTCCCATTTCTCTCAGAATTTCCCTCAGAAATCTACGAATCGTACAAAATATGTCTACGATTTTCCTCAGATTTTCTTAATCAAGATGTTAGGAACGATTTTCGATCACCAGTGTGAAGTTTCTGACGGAAATATGATCACAAATTCCGTCTGAATCATCACAACATTGGACCACATTTTGCAACTGCGTGAGGGGATTCCACCAAAAATTGTCACTTACACTTGTAGCACCGATGTCCCAGGAACGAACATCGACCAACTAAATCTAACCCCAACATCTTATTCAACTGAAACTGAGGAAAATGTTCTTACCATTTTGTTTTCTGAGAGTCTCTCGGCGCATTTGGAAAGAGCAGCTGTCTGGAAACCCTTCGGCTCGGCCGCGATCTGGCGTCTGAGGATTTGATTGACAGGACGGTTGGACGTTGGCTGGGAGAAACCACTTACTGTTCGCTACATTGCTTTACAATGACAATGAAAATTCTATTTTCTGTGTGTAATATGTATTGCAACATGAAGAAAATTTAATCCGACTATTTATATAATCTAAAACAAATGTACGAATAGTTTCATCGTCTTCGATTTGAATTGACAGGGCGATTAGGAGTCGCGGCGGTTGGAAGAAACCAATTAGCTACATGGCTTGACAGTAAAACTTTCTCTTTTCTGGGTTTTAAAACCATTGTTGCATTAACAAAGGTATATCCAGAACAATTCTATTAACAGATTTGGCCGTTTGAGATATGATTGACATGGTGATTTGACGTTGGTTTGGAGAAACCGCTTAATTACATTTCTTGATAGCAAAACTTTCCCTTTTCTGTGATCTGACGATCTATCATGATATCTGTAACGTTAACACAATACCTAACGTTATATCATTTGCAACAATCAAGCGAACAAAATATCCTTTCGAAATTTCCTTTGCATAATAGTTTATTTTTGCTGTCACCATCAAATTACTTAGGTTTAGGTTATCAAATCCTCATTACTTTTCTAGCCTTTCTTGTTAGTTCCGTTCCGACAAGAGCGGGATGTCATGGTGTTGAGCTTGTGTGTTACGGCTACTCAGCTACGGGATTGAGAGAGAGGGAGAGAGAGGGAGAGAGAGAGAATGAGAGGCAGAGAGATGGAGACACAAGTGAGAGACAGTGCCGGGAGAGAGAGAGAGAGAGAGAGAGAGAGAGAGAGAGAGAGAGAGAGAGAGAGAGAGAGAGAGAGAGAGAGAGAGAATACGGACATTAAAGTCCTCCGTCATAGACTGGTGGCGACACAAGGCACTTCGCAGCTTCAGTTTTGCCTTTCTCCAAGCAGAGGTTTCGGTCGAGTAGAGTAGGGGTGTCCGGGATTTTTGTGAAGGGAGAGACGTTCAAAATCCCGGACTCACTCCTACCCTACTCGACCGAAACCTCTGCTTGGAGAATACAGTTTTGCTGAGCTGTTCTATTCTTCAGTTTAGTTCGTGGGAACAGGTCTTCCAAGACCTTCCAACACGTGGTTACGCGCGCGCCTACTCTTTCGTCTCAAGTTTCGTGCGTCCCATCAGTTGATTGAAGAGCTGGCGGAGATGGCGCGGTCATGGCTAATCTCCTGACACTTAACGTTACAGATCTGCATAGGGGCAAATTGGTATCGGACAGACAGAGAAGCTCCCCACCTGCTCCCCGTGGACTGGCTGGCTAGGCTGGAGCTTCTCTGCCTGACCGGTACGATTTTGCCCCCGTGGAGATGTGCTTGGAGATTATTTAATAGTCACGGCGAGCGTTGAAAGATCTTTTAATTGATCTTCAATAGTCGCCATATTCTCCATCAAATGTTTCCATTGTTTTCATATTGCTCTCTCTCTGTGTGGGACTCCCCGTCCGTCTGGGCTGTTTTCCAGCCGTTGAAATCTACTTACATTTCAGAGCAATAGCAATACCATATATCAACAACAACAGTGCAATATATGCATATGGTTTTTATACATGTGCAATACAGTATGTATCATAAGTCGGATGCACCTAATTTTTACCTTGCGCCCTCCAGATCTTACTTATCTGATTAAGTATAGGTGTCTTCTTTTTTAACTCATTTATCTTGTACGTGGTTTATTTTTAGAAGTGTGTCTTGTGTATATACTTCTGCAATAAAGAAGATGTTGAACTCAGTTGTAGCGTTTTCACCGAAACAGGTTCATGAGCTTTGTCGGAATATTTAGAAATCGCAGAGCGATCTCTGGCAATGTTTTGGGTCGGCACTGTGGCCTGTTAGACTAATCTCCAAGCTGGATAATCTGTTACAAAAATGCTGTACCGTACGAAGCTGAGCGATAGCACTTGGCCCTGACCCTGCGGCAATCAATCTGACTGTGCCTGTACGGCCAGCATTAATTTCGTTAACAGATTATCTATTCGTTGTGTCGTGTGTTCGGCCCAGAACCAGAACCAAGCGGTCTCGGGTTCGAATCCCCCTGACGCCACCGATGTTGTGCCCTTTAGCTGTTTAGGACACTTTTGATAAACGACTTTCCTCACTCCACGCAGGTGTAAAAATGGGTACATTGTTTTCTGTACGTGGCACTTTTGAAATAAGTTATGAAAAACTTGAGTGCAGCGCCAAGTCGTCTTTAGTTAAAAAAAGTAAAGAAGTAAAAAAAACACGATTATCTCTGATATGTCGTCACTTGGTGCTTACTCGGCTTTGTACATGACAAGCCAGAGTTTGTGATGAAGCCACCCAGGAAACAAAACCCTCTGATAGGAGTGAGAATCTAATCTCCAAGAAGATCTACACCGGTGCAAAAATCGTATTAGCTAGCCAGAAAAAGTCCGTCGGTGTAGATCTGCTTGTAGTATTAGTGATAATCAACATCGCGAAAAAAATCTACTAATGGGGAAGTGGATTTTACTGAGGAGGAAGAAAGTACTAACGTTAGTAATCTCCAAGCAAAGGAATTGCTCCGGCTGTTTGTGTTTTTTTTTGGGGGGGGGGGGTCTTTACTATAACGGGGACAAAATATAAAGCCCGACAAAAACGCCTAACGCCTGTCTGCACACCAAAACTGCAAACTTGGCTCTCAAAATGCAGGAAATATCGTTTAGGAGAGTATGCCCCTGGACTCCCCTACACTGGGAGCCATACACCCTTGGCCATTCGTGATGCTTCCAATATTCCTCCTGAATCTACCTTAAATGTTGCCGACCCTGCTGAATTTAGCTAGCCTTTGATGATGATTTTATTCGGTTAAGGATCTCTCTCGAGCAACACAACCCGAATTTCAAGGGACACCCATGCAGACCCTCACTTGAAAGCCGCAAACTTTGACTTGACATGACAGGAGGAGAAGAACTTTATTGCGCGACAATTGCAAGAGGTACAATATTAGTACGTTGTATATGCAAGGAGGTTTAATCAATTGATTAAACCAAGGAGACCTCCTTGGTATATGGCAACTTGTACTACTTGAATGCAGTAAATCATAGGTCTCTGTGATGCGCACATTTATCGCAAGAGGGCGCTCTTGACAGGCGCTTCCTTTTGTGAGACTTTCTATGATCTCAATAAAGTTCATACCGTTATTCCTTTTCAATAGCATACGAATGAGATTTCCGATATGTTTTGGAGGGTGACGAAATATGGTTATCTATTGATTGATTGATTACCATGTAACGTTATATTTCGTAATATTCCAAATTCGGTCCAGTTTCATTTAAAACCTCAAGGACAGACCCAATAAATACTATAGGGGTCGGATTATGACAGTTTTGCTTTAATTTCAATTTCAATTGATATTGGTTGATTATTTTTATATCGTTCATTCTTTTAAATTAGGTTGTGTTTATCTAGTATAAAGATTGTATTGCTTTTTCAAGTAATGATTCTTTCCTTATCACCTGTTTACCACTACATCCCCTCCTTTGTATTGGTACGTCCCGAAAGAGAAATCACAGAGAATCCAACATGGCTGCCGACTGTAGTCAGACTGTGATTCTCTCAGTTCTTCTAGCAGTTTTCCTCCTTCCCGTGGCGTCTTCCTGGGACACTAAGGAACTAGAACTCTTCGACTTGGTGGAGGAAGTCAACCAGAACTTCTATGAAGTTTTGGGACTAGATCAGGTGAGTAGAGGCTCCGTTTTAGACAAACGAATTGCCGAGCATATTGAAAAGAACACGTCTTAGGACCGGTGTGCGTATTGCTAGGTGGAAGAATGTAGACAATTTATTTTCAGTCACAGTGTTTCTTTTGTAGTACGTTTATCAAATTGTAATACTGTATTAATGATTAGAGAATGCATGTGTTGCCACTGTTAAGCCTTGCTGTGTAGCAACAAGTGATTTGATTGACCCCCAGTTTCGTAAGTTCCTTGTCTTTATTTCCTTACGCCACGTCACATGCGTGAAGATAGTGAGAGTTCTTGTCTTTATTTTTCAGCGTCTTAAGGTTTGTTGATTAAGGTCTGTTGGGAAGAAATGAAGTAGAAATTTCTGACTAGATTTCCTGCTTGCGTAGAAATGGCAAAATTGTTCTGGGTAGCATGTTTATTCAGAATTTGTTAATTCAATAAAGGTTTTATATAGATGTAAAACCCCTTGATTTAATCTTTACAATTTGCATACATTACACTTACAGTAGAGTGTATTGTGAAATATTTTTGTTGATTTTATCTTTACGATATTTGTAGTGACCATCGTCGTTTCTCCTCCTATCACAAAATTAAGTCTATATCTCTGCGAACTGAAATGAGTTATGAGTTATAATAAACCACACTTTTAACAATCAGAGATGGCAGACTTCCTCCCTTTAATTACCCATTTACTCCTTGTTGTTTTCCCAGTCGGCGTCCATGTCGGACATACGGAGGTCGTACCGTAAGCTGGCGCTACAAATGCACCCAGACAAGGTCAAAGGTGAGGGGTCAGCAGAGGATGCAGAGGAGCAGTTTAGAAAGGTCAGGAGCTAGATTTGTACTGTAAATTCATTTATTTTAGTAGGGACTTAATTTCACAGCAGGAGGGGGAAAGAGGTTTCCGCATTATTGTAGAAGTGCAAATGTACTAGTAGTAGTAAGTTCGCAGTTAAAACAATAATGTAGTACAGTAGTAATACATTGTAATCCTGTAGTCACATGTCATGAATTCGTCATGAATTTCTGGACGCTAAAACCGCAAAGATAAAAAAAGTAGCAATTAACAGTACACTACAGTAGTTCTAGAAGTGCTTGGTAATGCAGTGCCGTATTCGATTTGTAGAAACCACAAAGTGTCTCAGATATGATCTTTTGTTGTAGCTGTTGAAAACATGTACTTCATAGAATAATACTGAATTTTGAAACAATCTCTTGTATATTTTAGCTTGTTGCAGTTTCAGAGGTTCTGCGGGATGAAGAGATGAGAAAAAAGTAAGTATCTCAAACATGTGATCTGATTAAACTTTTGGCCATTCCAGTTTAAGAAGCAGTTACTCAAGCAACTGGATATACTACGGAAACGTTGAACGTTCCTCTAACCTTCACCAACGTTTCAAACTTGTTTTATCCGTAGATACGATGAGATTCTGGTTACGGGCCTGCCTGACTGGCGTACGCCAGTGTATTACTACCGGCGGGTGCGGAAGCTGTCGCTGGTCGAGATGTCCGTCTTCCTGTTCTTCATCCTCACCATCGGCCACTACTTAGTCGCCTGGTCCATCTACTTTGAGAGGAGATTTGAACTGGTCAGTCTAACAGTCAAGCCTAGATACTGTAAATTCATTTCGTTGCGTTGGCAAATCTATTATCGTTGTTGGCGTAATGGTCCTGGGTTCTAATCCCTTTACATGCCACCAATGTTGTGCAATTGGGAAGGGTGCTTAACTTTCTTCACTCCATCCATGTGTAGAAACGGGTACCTGACTTCAGTTGGTGAGGTAAAAGGCTAGGGTTGGGCTCCACCTTCCAACACCATGCCCTAGACACAGTGGATAACAACCCACTGCCCCTATGGACTCAAAAAGGCTATGGGACTACCTTTATCTTTACCTTTTTAGAATGGGACTACCTTTATCTTTACCTGTACCTTTTTTTATTTCTCTTGTCCCATCAGATGGAGATTGCCCCCAAACGGAGGAAGAAGAACAAGAAGGGAAAGAAGGAGGCGGAGACGGAAGACTCCCTCCTGGAGTCCATGCCTGAAGAGTTACAGAACAAGTTAAAGAAGCCTGAGTTCCGCGACCTGCTACCCCTGGCCCTGGGGAGGGGGGTGTACTGGCTCATCTTTGCCATCCCAGAGGCGTACAGGTGAGACAGATGGGTAACACTACTACTAGTATTATCGCATTTTGTAAACAATAGCCGGGAGTTATATAAGTCTTAGAATGGATTGGTGGAATCTCTTTTTAGAATTAGATAATGGCCGTTTGACGACCGTACTCGGAAGCCTGATTGGCTGTTCGACTGTCCGTTCGCAGCACATGATCAGACATTTGAAATAAAGTAAAGTTGAGTTTTACTTTTAGGATCAAGAGCAGAAAAGTTATGTTTTCCACTGTCTCCATGACGTGTTGTGAAAGTTGTCTTCCCTACTGCCCGTCACCTCCTAAACATTATCCTCACACACAGCAGCAACTCAAACTATGGGGAGAATAACGTCAAAGCACTATTCCCTACACAGGTCCATCCAGGAGGCACGAGCGGAGGAACAGAAGAGAAGGGAGGAGGAAGAGAGAATACTGAAAGAGGAAGAGGAAGAAAGAAAGAAGCCAAGTAGGGTCTCAGGAGTAGTAAAAAATCATTGAAAAAAATCATCATTGCATTGCACTGAGTTTTATCTACACTGTTTTTTGATTGCCCTTGATTTGGATAAAATGACAGTATTTGATTTGATTGCTTTATCTTAGCAGGGACTTCATTTTGCTGTAGGGGGGGAAAGAATGCTTTTGCATTGTCTATAATAACCCAAAATGTTGTCAAGTAACAATGATGACGTCAGTGATTTAGATGATGTTTTCATTTAGCAGCATAAACTCTATATATTCACAGAGGAGCCTAAAGTGCGTCGCCGGCCGAAGCCAGAGCTCCCCCAGTACGACATGTCGGGCGGGAACACAGAGATCCTGTGGGACAGCGCCCCCACTGTCAGCATCGACTCCATCGAGGCTGATCTGGACTCGTACCTCGATGACGAGCCTGTCATCAAGAAAAAGGTGAGGGCGCATAATCCCCCCGCATTCCTAATGAACCTATGGGAAATACATTGATATCATTCATTCTATGTTGAGGACATTTACCCTTCATTGTGTAAAAAAGTTGCCAAGTACCCCTCGACACCTAGTCCCTTTTAAGGTAATTACCTTTTGTTTTCAGAATGTAGAATGGACGGAGGACGAACTGTCACAGCTGGCCAAGAGCATGGCGAAGTTTCCCGGCGGAACCTCGGGTCGCTGGGAGAAGATCGCATCGGAGGTCGGCAGGCCTGTGTCAGAGGTCACGACCCAGGCCGCTAAGGTCAAGTCCAACAAGTTCACCATGATGCAAGGGAAGCCTGTTGCTTGTAAGTGGAGAGAAGTGTTTAGTATAGCCTACATAGTCCCCTAGTTAATGTCTCTGGACCAAGAAGCTGTGAGTTCAAATCCTGCTTGTGTTGCTCACCCGACATGCACACTACCGGAAAGGGTCGCAGTCCTCAAGACTAAGTTAAGCCATGGTCTACTGTGCATTGTGCTTGTCGAAAGGGGCTTGGGAAGTTTCCTGCCTTCCACTCATAAACAATTTCACAAAAGAGGCTTTAAAGGGGGTTCCAGTTTAGCCTAAAAGGAGAGTTCCAGCTTAGCATACATTTGTACCTTTCATCAGATCAGACAGGTACAGAAACAGTGCTATCCTTTACCCGTTGAGATTTCAGAACACCGTTGTCTAATATATCATCTATTGTGCAAATACCAAATTACCAACTTATTTTATATATATATATATTTTTTTTAATTCTTGATATTTAGTTTGGATAAGGGTGTATATATCTATTGCTATTTCATATAAGCAGAAAACAAATGTAAATTGTTAGGTTTTACTACAGTAATATCACTGTAAGTTCATTTATCGACACACAGGAATTTGATGTCACAGTAGGAAGGAAAATGAGTCAAAACAATACTTTAGCACAAAGCACATTTTAGAAAATAAAACCAGTGCGAATATGTCAAAATTTACAGTATGATGTTCCTTTTTTCCAGCTTCTGTTCCAAATGTGACAAAAACAAACCTAGGCAAGAAGGGAAAGGGCATTTCTGATGACATCATCTCAACGAGAGACACGGACGAAACCGATGACATCAACGCTTTCCTGTCCGGAGACGGCTTGAGCCAGGGGCGGGGGCGCAAGTCCAAGAAGATCGACAGTGAAGTCACGAAAATGGACAGTAAGAAGAAATCCAAGAGCGACAAAAACGTGGATAGAACTGCTCTGATTCCCGGAGCGCCGAAAGTGAAAGGACAGAACGGCAGTGAAGAAAGAGTCGCAGTGGAAAACAAAAGTGTCAGCGATGCCAAGTCTATACTGGGTGAGTGTCAGGTTTTATATACTTTAAGGGGAAATATTCACAGTGGTTTTATGTTTATGTTTCATAAAACTTTATAGTTGAGCTTTCAGTTGACCTATAGGGCCATCCGCCAAAAAACAGTTACTCAAGCAACTGGATAAGATTTTAAAACTGTCAGATGTTGCAGACAGCATCCGCTGTCTTTAATCCAAAACTCTGAATTGATATGTTGATGAGGTGAAGACAATTCAGTCTGTTTCAAATTCTATCCAGTTGCTTGAGTAACTGTTTTTTGGCATATCTTATTACCTGGATGTCAAACCTTCATCAACGTATATAGGGATATCCCTACTTGATAGAATACATGGCATATATCTAATGACTAAACCATCTTTGTGCCCCCCTCCCCACAGAAGCCAGTGTGCACATGGACAGCGGCGCCTGGTCACAGAAACAGCAGAAGCTTCTGGAGACAGCTATAGCACAGTTCCCCAAGGGGACTTCAGAGCGATGGGAGAAAATCGCTGATGTGGTGCCTGGCAAGGGAAAGGTGGGTTGTGGGTACTTTTACTTTTCACTTTCACTTACAACAACATAGAAAAAGCAAGGTTCAAGTTAAGTGCTTCTGTGTACTGTCATTGTGCTGCTACTATTCTGTCCTGTGGCGTCGTAACTTGTAGGGTGTTTGGCCCATGCAGAACCCAGAGGTCCTGGGTTGGAATCCTCTGACATGCCACTGATGCTGTGCCCTTGGGAAAGACACTTAAAAACAACTTTCCTTACTCTACCCAAGTGTAAAAATAGGTACCTGACTTTGGTTGGGGAGGTAAAAGGCGGTGGGAGGAGAGGGATGGGCTCTGCCTTCCAATACCATGCCTTAGACACAGTGGATAACAACCCACTGCCCAAACGGCCTCAAAATGGCTACCTTAACCTTTCACTATTCTGTTGTTGTACTGATACTGTGCACTAGAAGTCTTGTAGTCTATCTTGTAGACTCTTCAAGAGCTGGTTTTTTTTTTTTTTTTTTCTAGTTTGACAGTCTGATTAATGTAAAGTTATTATTCTATAAAATGTCTTTCCTTTCCCTGCAGGAAGACTGCATGTTAAGATACAAGGAACTCGTGGAGAGAGTCAGGAAGAAGAAACAGACAGCTGGGAAAGACGCAGTAGAAAGCTAACATCTGGAAAAAAAGTTGCATAACAATTGTTTCCGTTCATATTGAACTCTTCCCTGCAAATTAAGAAAGTAACCAGTTGAAATATGTTAAATGTTACGAGTATCAAATTTAATTTTGTTTTTTCTTTTTATGAAAGTTAGGTGGATTGTAAGCAGTTTTTAGGTTACTCACTATGTAGTACAGTACTTATTATTGCGGATACATTAATGTCTGGAAATTGTACTCCAAGAAAGACATGCTGCAGTTTTGTCTGAAATGTGCCACAGGAAAACAAATTGGTTCTGTATAGTTGTCAGTCATGTCTACAAGCAAGTCTTTTGGCATGGCATCTCTAAGTGGGAAAGAAATGCTTATGAGTGTGCTGCAAAACATCATCATATATCCTATTCAAAACATTAGGCATTACATGTAGTTAGGGAAACTTTTTCTTTTCTCAAAATGTGTAAGAAATAAAACTAGAGACTTTCTATAATACATGTACAGTCTGTACCTCTTGCAGATAAGTATTGTAAATGACTGTCTGAAAATACTGTCCTTTTGGAAAGTGCTTTAACTGTGAAAAATGTGTACATGTATATGAAACAGGGACATAAGATATTTGGAAAACTTGGCCATTTTTGATAAATTTAAAGCTGAAAATAGCACTTATTGCAATACTGTAGTATTTATTGTTACCACCAGGAGTTATAATAGTACTTTACCAGTATTCTGGTTTTGACTAGTTCATTGTTGCTGTATTGTTACATGTTAAACTATGTTGTCTATGTTTTTAAAAACCTTTTATTTATGCATGTAAGTTCTTCTTTTTTTCATCATGCTTTCATCTTGTATAATGCTAACTCTTATAGTTCTGTTGGGTACCAGAAGACTTTGACATTAAGTAGATTTTAAGAGATCAATTCATGCATCACCAGGAAACCCAGAGCTAGGTACAGTGTATACAGTCTTTTGGTCACAAAACTGGTATGAGACAGCTAAACATGCCTACTGCCTGCCTAAACATGGAAGACAGGAAAACATGATCTACATTTGCCATAGAGATATTAACTAATAAAGGATGTTCTCCTTGTACTGTTTTTTTATTTATTTCTAGTTTAAAAGGTTCTGGGTTTGAATCCCTCGCAGGCCCCAATGATGTGCTCTGGGGAAAGACACGTATGTCCTAAACTTGACTCAGGTGAAAATGAGTACCTAGCCTTGATAGGATACAAAGCTGGTGGTCCTGTGTTTGAGGAGAGCCACACCTCAAGCATGTTAAAGAACCCTCCACACTTACTGAAAATGGTAGGGGTCAATCCTGGTTTGAGTGGATCAAACCTTACAGTCTGGTCCTATACAGCATAAAAGTGATGTGTTTCACCATCAGGCCGTTCACTAGTTAGCTCTGTACGTAAAAGAACCCAACACACTTATCGAGAAGAGCAGGGGTTATACAGTGTGCTTAGCATGGCTACTGTATATTCTTTAGAACTACACAAAACTGTCCTTTTAAATATGGTACACAAACACAAGAAAAGTCTGACACAAGGCTGTTTGTAAGAAGAAAAGGTGTTTTATATAATCCCAACCTGACAGTTCTCTATATTCTCCAACCTCTTTACCGTCAGTGGTTTGCTAGCATCACGATACCAAAGTTCACTGTACATGTCAGCTATAACGTCACCGCTCCTAGGAAAGGTTTGGCAGTAGTAGAAGTCTAGGGATTCTCTTTCCCACATTGTACAAGATACTAGAAATATTGTGGATCATCATATGATTTTTGCTTTTCAATATACATCATAAAGGGCTTAAAAAGTTTTCTATAGACACATACTTCTTCAACAGTTTACCAAATAATTATGCGCAGAAACTTTACTCCCAAGGATACACAATTATGTAAAATTGTATGTAGCAAAACCAACTCTAAAGTAATCTGTAATTGTCCATCAAGGAACCAAAATCAGCATATTTCAGTTCATTTACAAAATTTAATAAAACAAAAAAGGTGTACCCGAAAATTCAGACAACATACATGCATGCCTCTTATAAAAAGCTATCTAATTGTCTAAATTTTATGTACAAGAACTATCCACTATTAAATGACAGACAGTTGTCTTACAAAATACCGCACGAACACATATTTTTTTCCTTCTAATTGTGATAAGTTAAGTCACATTGAAGCAATGACAGACAGACATTATAACTAGTCTAGTAAAGTACCAAAGCCTACAACACAGATCATACACACAGATATATACAGATACATCCATCCGGGTCGGTTACTACTGTTTTCAGTTGCTGGTACAGCAATGTACAAAATGGCTCACAATGGTCGTCATTAGTTCATAACTTGAAAAAAAAAATAGTTTAAAAAAAATAACCAGAAATAGACAAAACTAGACTGTACATAGTTGCACCACATTTTGGCTAAGTGTACGGGGCATTTTGCATACAAAGAGTAAATGTCAGTAACCTTTTAGCTGTTTGAAGTATTTTGGGCCAGGAATTACTGTAAATGTGGAAATGTTCGCGGTCGTTTATGTTTGCTGTGAACTTTTTAATTTGAACTTAAAACCACCGTTAAAAGCATTGTGTGACTGTAGCGCTGCTATAGTTTCAAACACGAATTCAAAACCACCGCGAACACTCCATTTTCTCCCTATCACAAAAATCCCCGCAAACATTTTTGCATTTACGGTATCAGATTCTGAAATAAATGGTGTTAGTCACTGGTAAAATCCAAGTTGTTCTGGGTTCTAAACACAGCTGATGATGAAGCCACAGAAATAGCTGCAACTGTTTAACCATATTCCTGCTAAGGTTGCCTTTTGACACCATATTTCTAATGGATACGGGGTTGGCCAGCATAAGAGTACTGCCATGTAACAAGGGGTCACCAACTACTTTTCCCATAAAAATCTATAATCAATCTATAAACGTGTTTTTCCGGAGTATTACACTGAGTCCTACCAGAAATCAACACATTTTAAGTATGATTTCTGTAAAAACATGATAATTTTTTACAGTATTTTATCTGCTTGTCTTTCACTGTCCTCTTTCACAGTTTTAATATATTTGTACTCAATTACCTGAAGCAAATTAGAAATACATCCAGCCTCCTTCCATGATGTCAAAATATTCTTTCAGTCCCTTGAGTTCATTTAATTTTCTGGTTGCCGGTTCACTTTCAATGTTAAGAATTAATGCTAAAACTCTGTGTAAATATCCCCATGATTTTCTCTATTGATAAGTAACAACTTGAATGTCAATAAAGGTGGGTTTTCGTTGCCATATTTCGTCTTTATAATAACTATCTGTAAATTCATGGAGCTATGTCGCAACATTTCCTCGTAACTTGCATGCCCCAAACATTGTAACATAATCCCTACTCTATATTGCCCGGGTGCTATCCTAGTTATTTTCCCAGTTACAGCATGAGAGCCAAAAAGGAACTAACAACGATAGCACCTGGAATATAAGGCTTTAGCCTGGCACTTGCTATATTACATGCAAAACACTACACTGAGCAACAAACAACATGAATCAAGCACCATTTCCCTCCCAAGTGTTTGCTATTAATACAAATCACTTCCCATCTTCTCATGTGAAGAAGATTTTATGTGGTAAGCCTTGTGTGATGCAAAGACAATATACTACTTTAAATCTTGGTTTTAACTCTCATGACACTTCAATATTTCCAATGTATTACTACTTTTTCAAACCACTGTGAAACCTTTTTCCCAAACTTCATGACATGACGATTTGCTTAAAATGGCAGACTTAAGAAAGGAAATTAACAGCTTGGACTCCCAAAGAATGAGTGGGACAGAAACAAATTTAAAGCAGGAGACTGAATACTCTTTACTGCCTGCTAAACTTTTTCAATTTTAGACAATATTTCCAAATCATAGTCAGTGTCACTTCCAAAGGTCACGGAGGAATCTAATACTCCAGAAGTTCATGATTGCTCGTCTCAATTAAATTTTTCATTGTTTGCATGTAACAATTGACAAAATAAAAGAAACAAAAAATAATTTTAAATCATGAAATTGAAGCAAAAGGTAGCTGCCGCCAATGTTGTCAAAGCCAACTTCATATAAATCGCGACTTAAAAGAAAAGATTAATTTGCCCCAAGCATACAACTGATACATGGATGTCGACAGGTCTTCACAAGATGCACTATAGGATGCCAGAAATCACACATTTGGAAAGTGCCACACGACCGTTTGGGAACTCTTGTCTTGTATAACCAGTACAAGGCTTACCACAAGTGTTAGCAGGGATACTTTAAGAACTGGATGAATTCAAAGGCTTTTTGGCCTGAAACAAGCTGTCCAAATTTCACAGTGCCCGATTTTTTCAAGTATTTACTGTGTTCTATGACATCAAAGCTTATCTGTGAGATCAAATAAAAAATATACAGTAAAACTACAAGTGTACAGTGGTCTTGCAAACTTTGTTACTCACAACAATTAACAACACTATCAAATGCAAATCTTCTTAAAAAAGTTCATTTACATTCTCATTTTAGGGATGTGTCCATACGACATGAAATTTATTCTACGGCTCTACAACTTTTACAGAGGGCATTCTGCATTGAACAATTTCTTATTGACTGTGCCTTTAGGAGGCCCCTGTACAACAAATCTTAACCAGTGACGCAAACAGACCAGGATTGTGGCTTGATTTTAACAGGACTCCCTTGTTCTGAGGTAGGATGAAGAAAATCTTTTGCAAAACTGGACAATCAGATACTTCCATAACTAACCAGTCAACTGCTTGCACAGCTGGCCAATCAGCTGCTTGCAAAACTGTCCAATCAGCTGGTTGCAAAATTGGCCAATCAGCTGCTTGCAAAACTGCCCATTCAGCTGCTTCCACAACTAACCAATCAGCTGCCTGCACAACTGGCCAATCAGCCGCTTGCACAGCTGGCCAATCAGCAGTCAGCAGAACTGGCCAATCAGCTGCTTCCACAACTAGCCAATCGGCCGCCAGCACAATTGGCCAATCAGCTGCTTACGAGACGGGAAGGGTGTCCTGAATGTCGTGTCTACCAGATGGCTTCGGGTCATTTCTTGTTCTTCTGACTAGATCTGCTAGTTTTCTCCGACTTCTGCGAAGATACAGAGAGAAAATTGTCAGCTTCAACAAAACAAACACAAGAATCAGTATGAAAGTTTGGATCTCAATGCTTACAATCACATAAGTTGACATGAATCCCCCTGTCCAAACAACCTATTCAAATTACTTCCCAGTTCGCCTAAATTAAAGCAGAACATCTGGCAGAGCAAATATTCAGTACAAATACATGTGTACAGCTCTTTCTTAATCCATTCATGAGTACATGTATATTGAAACTACAACAAACTATATGTAATTCACTTTATCTTCATGGTACCAAAATTTCACGGTGTAAGGAAAATTGACATTTTCACTAAACTTTAACTTCACAATGGTGGCAGGTGATTTACAGAACGAATGTGTGAAGGAATCATAAACAATAACAGGGTTTTTCACGGCAATGATAAGTTCAAGGTACAGAAGTGACCGTGAAAACCATGAACATTAAGTTACAGTGAAAGAAACAAGAATAACAGTAAACTAAACTTTAGTCCAATGCTCACCTTTGCTGTACTGTCCTGCGGTCCATGGCCATCCATCTGCCCGATCCCCGCGGGTCCGTGTCCGTCGCCCGGCCCCATCCCCTGCTGCAACATCCCGGCAACCATCTGTCTGTGCATCAGCTGGTACACCAGCTCCTGGGGGGCATTGTGGGACATAAAAATGCATTGTGGGACATTGAAATGCATTGTGGTATATACTAAAATTGCCAACAAGTAAGCCATGGCAAAGGTGTAAATGCCTACCAAAGTTTCTTTTCTTTTTAAAAACTTTAGATTTCGCCATGCAATGCACATATGAATAATAGACCAGTGTAGAGTTTATGACAGTCATTTTTTAGGCAAAGCTCTCTCATCTTTACTGTAATGTAACAGAATACAACCTTGGATTACCATCTTGAAGATAATATATATACGAGACATATATATAATTTTTCTTCCAAAAAAAAAAAGAAAACTGATATTCTTTTACACTTGACTCTATTCTCTCACCTGTCTTGCCTTCTATCCAGGAAGCAGAACAAGGAATGAAACTCAGAATCAATCATAATGCTCTTACACAACAGCAATCATATATTACGGTATATCTAAAACAGTGGGGACTGACAAGCCTTCTGTTTTCTATTATCACAAAATAAGTGACCTGCTGCGATTCTGTACTTTTCATACAAACTCCTTAGATATAATTCATCCCCTCTGGGCTAAATGATAATAAAATATCCTAATAACGAAATCAATAATGAAATTGAGCACACAAATGTACTCTGGCAGCTTTTACTCTAGAAAAACAGCATTTTTCCATGGCCATAGCCCTCTCTCTCATCCCCATACCCTGGACCCCTAGTCTTCTGCCCAGCAGACCCCACCACCAACCACCCCCTTCTCCACCCAGTATTTCCACGTCCTCCACCCCTCCCCCTTCCTTACCGGACTGAGCTGTTGCTGCTGCTGTAGTAGCTGGCTCATCTGCTGTTGTTGGTAGAACAGAGCTTGTCTCTGCTGCTCAGTTAACATCTGCAGTGTTCCCATCTCCCTAAATACAGCCAGCACACAACATCAGGATGTCAAAAAATTATGCAAACGAGGTCTGCATTAGCATAATTTATGGTCAGGTGTATTCACCTTTCCTAAAGGTACCTACAACTCAAATATGACATCCGTAGCTTTTACGGTAAGGAAAATTCAAGTTTATGCATAAATTATGCAAACGAGGCCCTCATTAACATAATTCATAGCCAGATTTTCTGAACTTTCTTAATGGTAACTACATCTCAGATATGACATCCGTAGCTTTTACGGTAAGGGAAATACAAGTTTATGCATAAATTATGCAAATCAGGTCCTCATTAGCATAATTCGTGGCCAGGTGTGTTCACCTTTCCTAAAAGTACCTACATCTCAAGTATGACATCTGCTGCTCTTACGGTAAGGGAAAAACAAGTTTATGCATAAATCATGCAGATGAGGTCCTCATTAGCATAATTCATGTCCAGGTATATTCACCTTCCCTAAAGGTACCTACATCTTTAAGAGGACATCCGCAGCTTTTACGGTAAGGGAAATACAAGTTTATGCATACATTATGCAAATGAGGTCCTTATTAGCATAATTCATGGCCAGGTGTGTTCACCTTTCCTAATGGTACCTACATCTTGAATATGACATCCGCAGCTTTTACGGTAAGGGAGATACAAGTTTATGCATAAATTATGCAAATGAGGTCCTCAGTAGCTTTGTTCATGGCCAGGTGTGTTCACCTTTCCTAAAGGTACCTACATCTCAAATAGGACATCTGCAGCTTTTACGGTAAGGGAAATACAAGTTTCTGCATAAATTATGCAAATGAGGTCCTCATTAGCATAATTCATGTACAGGTACATTCACCTTTCCTAAAGGTACCTACATCTCAAAGATGACATCCGCAGCTTTTACGGTAAGGGAAATACGAGTTTATGCATAAATTATGCAAATGAAGTCCTCATTAGCATAATTCATGGCCAGGTGTGTTCACCTGTCCTAAAGGTACCTACATCTCAAATATGACATCCGCAGCTTTTACGGTAGGGGAAATACAAGTTTCTGCATAAATTATGCAAATGAGGTCCTCATTAGCATAATTTATGTCCAGGTGTGTTCACCTTTCCTAAAGGTACCTACATGTCAAAGATGACATCTGCAGCTTTTACGGTAAGGGAAATACAAGTTCCTGCATAAATTATGCAAATTAGGTCCTCATTTGCATAATTCATTGTCAGGTGTATTCACCTTTCCTATAGGTACCTACATCTCAAATATAACATCCGTACCATGTAACATAAGGTACATATAACTTTCTGCAATACCATTAGTAGAGCTACCACCGCACATCTACTTGGTTTTTGGCAGAAGAAGAAGAAGAAGAAGAAAGAAGAAGAAGAAGAAGAAGAAGAACAGGCAAGCAAAAACAGTATATCCCCCTTCCCACTGGAAGGGGAATATAAATATTCCCCGAAACTATGTTATTGTACAGAATTACTTCCAATACATGGACAAGTACAAAATAAGCAGAAGACAAGATTTAAAGAAGCTACATTGTCCTGGGAAACAGTAGTGACAGTGCTGCATGCCCCTTGTGTTACAATGTAATAAATGATTTCAAACAGTAGTGCATTACAAATGGTACATGCAACACCTATGGTGACCAAAACATTGAGTTGATAGCCAAATAAGTGTTAACACAAATTATACTCTAACAATTCCAAAATCTCTTAAAGGCTTCTTAATCTTACCTTAACAAATGAAGAATGATACAGCTTACCAAATCTGAACAAATTCTATATACAAATTTGGCACCGCTATGATATAACTTATTTTAAGATCATTTTCTTCCCAATCATTTTCTGAACTTCTTAGAAGAATTTTTTTACCTTCCCGCCATCATGACTGGCATCATATCTCCTTGGTGTCCATGACCTTTCATGACCGGGTGGTGACCTGGGTTGTCCTGTGAACTCTGACCTTTGGCCTGGTTGACATGACCGTGACCTTTGGCTATCTCACTGATGACAGAGGGGTGTGGGTTGTGCTCCTGGGCCGGCAGCTGACCCAGACTCGAGCTGAGGCCGGGTTTCTTGTGACTTGGGTTGGTTTCGGCGCTGTTGTCTGAGACGTGGTTCGACATTGAAGGTTCGTGTGCCGCCAAGTTCGGGGAGATGTTCTTGGAGGTCAAGTTGGGCATGTGGTTGGGGGTGGACCTGTTGGCTCTGGACTGCTGGGGCGTGCTGGATCTCTGGGAGGAGCCGGGGCTTTTGGACTTCCTCCCCGCAGAGAGCTGCTGGTTTATGTCCTGCATAGAGAGACTGAGTTCGGCGTGGGCGCCGCCACTCCGCTGGGGGCTGGGGCCGGGGTTCAAAGCCGGGGAGCGCCCCTGGACCGGGGAGGGGTGGGGCTCCCCTACCCCACCCCCCGGGAGCTGGTTCGTCAATGGCGTGCTGGGTAACGATCCGGGACTGTTGTTGCGGTGCGGGTTCCCGTTCTGCTGTAACGCGATGCCCTGCAGAGGGGGACATTTGCATGACATTTGGGTGACCAAATTGAAAAAGTGACTAAACACACAGAGAATGGTACACCAAATAACTTTAATGGCTTCCTCATTTTCGTTCTTTCACATCTTCTTTTTTGACTTTGACATTCTACGACATTAGTATCCGCTTTCCGAGATATCTTTTTGCAATTTACGGCATATATTTGCTCATCTGGTAGCTACTTTGCACGATTTACAGTATGGTAGAAACCTTTTTGGGGGGGGAAATGGGCGAAATTGATGTGAGCGCAGATGTCATCCATATAATCAAATCAACATGATAGTTTAAGTCCTTCCCGCACCAGACGGTGCATAAGGCAGCGCCCATCTCCGTTTCCGCAGCCCTGGGCCACACAACTTTTTGCAAGTCACTACAGCAGGGGGCTAGTCCACCAGTAGTGGTGTGTGTTTAACTACTATACTCTTTCCCAAATACTGCGTGCTAAGCGGAGAAAGCAGTATGTACCATTTTTAGAGTCTTTGGTATGACCTGGCTGGGGTTCGAACTCACGAACTACCGTATGCAAGGCGAACACTCGGCCATTGCACTCGGCCATTGCACCAGGTTTTTTTTTGTATATAAAGTATTATTTTATTTCATGTTGGACAGAAGCTAGAGAAAGGATCCGTCCTGTTCCTTCTGTCCTGTTATTACTGTAACTCCTGTTTCTGTCACTGTAAATTTATGTTCACTGTTTTCATGGTCACCTCTGTACCGTGAAGTTATCATCGCCGTTAAAAACCTGTTGTTATCATTCATGATTCCTTCACACATCCGTTCTGTAAATCACTTGCCGCCACCGTGAAGTTAAGGTTCAGTGAAAATGTCAATTTTCCTGACACCGTGAAACTTTGCTACCGTGACGATAAAGTGAATTACAGTAATGTTAATAAAAGTACCTGCAGCGGGTTGTTTCCGGGGGAGCCCTGCGGGGTGGCCTGCGCGTTGAGCGGGACGGAGAGGCGTGCGGTGACGGCCAGGAGGTGGTCTCGGCGCGCCAGCAGGGTGTGGACGTGGTCCTCTAGCCGCTGGTTTTCCTGGCGCAGCTGGTGCAGGCAGGACAGCAGGGTGGCAACTTGCCGAACAGGTGGGGGGAGAACAGGACAGAAAAATTAAATAACCACATGTCGACTCTGGGAAAAGGAGTCTTTCGCCATGTTTTAGGTGCACAGTTGAAACGATTGTGTACTAAAACATTAGAAATGGATATAAGCGTTGGAAGTCTAATTGCCCGATTGCCCAGGGCAAGTGAAAGTGCTGACCGGGCAAGTGCATGTCGTCCTATACTTGCCTGATCCGGCTGGCAAAAATGCATAGAAATATGTTACAATCATTCAAGTTTCAGGCCAGCATGTACTTGCCCAATGGGGCAGTGAATTTTTGAACACTTGTCCAACCCTGTATATCCGTGGTGTAATGATTTTGCGGTGGAGGGGTCATTATCACTGCTAAAATAAAATCACTGCAAACATTTCAGTTCCAACTTTGACATTACCTTCAAATCATGACATATGTTCTGGAGGTAAAATTACAAGGAACCTTTTCAAAGAAATGCAGACCAGTGAAAACGGTACTTACTGTCAAAGTGTGCCGCCTGTTCCATAAGAAACTGGGACCCTTCATTCCACTGACGCTCCAGCAGTTGCTCAATACTGGTGGGGAAAGGTTGCCTGGAATGTATGTAAGGCATGTTGCAGAAATTACAGAGTTCCAAGGTTATGAAAGGGGCTTTTAGTATATCATTCATACTAGTATACACATACACTACATACTTTGTTACTTTGTTTTCCACAGCCAGTAAACTACCTTTAGGAATAACACACCAGTTTTCTACAGTAGGTACTGCCTATGTGAGACCGGACTGTAAAATTTGATCCGCTCACACTAGGATGGATCCCTCTTTTTGATAAGTGTGGTGGGTTCTAGACCCTCTAAATTCTATGTCAATAACCCAAATTACAAGGCACCCTTGCCACCAAATAAAATGGGGGTCCTGTGTTTGATGAGGTGCCTGGAACATGTTAAAGGCGAACAGCTACATGTAGCAACCCCTCCCTGTAAAAGTACAAATGTATACCCTGCTACTAAACAACAATGAAACTTGCTGGCCTATGTGCTACTAAGCAATACAAGTTGAACAACAACACTACAAGCTAATGTTGATGTAGGTTTTCTCCCTACATGCCACGTCTGTCCAAACTTACATGGAATGGTTGGGTCCATCCGAAAACCTAGGAGACAACGGGCCTCGCGCCGAGCCGCCAGAGGGGTGTCTGGGTCCGTTGAGCGCTGTAACACCGGGCGTGGACAGGGTCGGGGGGTCGACTGCAGATGCCCCATCCAAGTCTGCAATAAGAACACTCTTAAGTCTGAAATCAGGACTAGAATATAGAGCACGTATGCAGAACATAATAAGAGTTTAAGGTCATTATTTCAAGGTTAATATTGCATTTTTTTAAGGTTCATGTAGACTCGATACATACTGGGAAAATTTTCTGCACGTACGACAATGATATACGACAACTACGCCAATGTCTCCAATGTACGTCGCTTTTTTTCCCGGGTGTAAATCGGCCCCCGGCGTCGTAAGACAGGTATTTTTATGGTCGTACGGACGGGCCATAAAAATGCCAGACATACGTCGCACGGGGCCAATTTGCACCCAGGAAAAAAAGCGATGTATGTTGAAGACTTAAATTTTTCCCGCTTTTGAATCTAGTGTGCAGAGGATGTCATCTTTAAAATATTAAAATATTCCTTGCTGTGGCCTTACTGTAATCTACTTTATCTTCACAGTAGCAAAATTTCACGATGTAAGAAAAATTGACATTTTCACTGAACTTTAACTTCACCGTGGCAGCAAGTGGTTTACAGAATGGATGTGTGAAGGAATCATAAACAATAACAACAGGTTTTTAATGGCGATGATAAGTTCACAGTACAGGGGTGACTGAAAACAGTGAACATAAAGTTACAGTGAAAGAAACAAGAATTACAGTACCTCTTCTTCTGAGCAGGTCGCTGGAGAAGGTTGCATGGTTCATGTTAAGCTGGTAGGGGTGGGCAGGGCGCGTGTCCCTCGCTCGCATCTGACTCAACAAACCGCCTGATCGGAGAAAACAAAGACACTTCAAACAACATTTCTTTTAAGAGTAAACAATTAGGAAAAAAGGACTTCACCCTGTACCGATGGATCAGTCCAGCTAATGATGTAGATTTCTAAGGTTTAAGGTTTGGTTAGTTCTGTTCCCTTCATCCGTAATAACCCACTGCTTGCAATGGTGGAAGAGCTCTAATTTCCTTCGTTCCTGAGTTATTGTGTAGTAAAGAACATGTCATTATAATATTTTCATACAGGAAAAATTAGCCTGGTATACATCCCATAAGTTATATCCTAGTTACACTGCTTCTACGAAATATTTGATGCCCGACTCAGAGCTGCCATGTATATTGTGCGCAAATATCTGAATGCCAATTGTAATTCTACTACCACATTGTGTCAGGCTCTTAGGCTGGGAAGCGACCAGAGTAGCCAACTAGAGCTAGAATAGGATGGATTCCAGGCTAATCAATAATAGCTGTCTTACATAAATCATGCAATTTTACAAAGAATTTCATACAACTAGCACCATGTTTTAATGTTTCTAGATTAGAATGCTCCTCTGAAACAACATATTAAAGGGTTTGGATCAGCTTTACTCCAAGAAAGTACAGGTAAATTATACACAGGATAGATTTCACTGCAGAAGAGAACAGGAGCTAGTATCACCAGTAGAAACTTATAATTAGAATCAGTTTTTAAGTTATGATATCTAACGAACCATCATCTGTTTGGTGCTGACGAGGGATGATAATGATTTGGTCGTCGGTCTGACTCTGTACCTCCCGGGGCCCTGCAGCTGTAAGCAAAGTTGGCAGGCAGCGTGCCAATGGAATGGCCGTAAGGTATGGGTCATAAAAGATCATGTCAAGACTGATTTTTAATGATTGTTAATAACATTGTATTTAAGCTAGCGATGTGTCAATTGGCATTACCTAATATACTATATGTCTGTCCCTATCTGTTGACTCAATTTTGTTCAAGGACACAAAACTCTCTCAACTTCTGGCGCATTTCCCATTGAAATGTGTTTTTTCGGGTGGGTATGACATAAATGAAATACAACACGTTGTATTCCGCATCACCCTCAGTCCCAGCCCTCCCGCAAGTCGGGCGATACAACTCCCGGTTGGGCCGGCACCTCGGGCAATACGGAATACATCCTGTTGTATTCTATATATACAAAACAATGTGATCACCAACACGAAAAGCAAGCTGAGTTGATTGCATCCAGAAATGAGTCTCACACACACACACGCAGCATGGAGAAAGAATCCCTTTGATACCCCTTCCCTGTCCTACATGTATGCCATGTATTCACTCTGAAGGAGTGAGAGCTTGGATAACAGAGATGCCTTTGGGAAGTGGTTATTGATTAACATCCAGACGTTTAGCTGAAGTGTTGAATATTAAAGCTTAGTTGAAATCAAAGGTAAACTTAGTAGAAAGTCAACTATTGCAAGCAAACAAAAATTGTTAAAAGCTGTGTTTTATTTCTTTCTCAAACTCAAAGTCAAACACGGTCATATATATATATACATGGTGACCAGCCCCTCCAGCTCTGTTCTGCCACTTGCTACATAATGTAATCGACAAAACCACAGGGTGTCTGCTACTTTACCAGTAACCATGGTGACAACCGTCCGGTCCAGGTCATTGACCTTACTTGTTTGGAACATGAGAAGAGAAACAACATAGCAAAAACAAAATGTTCCCCTTTCGTGAAGGTAAACATACTAATGACTCATGATTCCAAATACTCTGCTAAGGCTAAGAAATAACATGCTGCTGTGGTTCAATTCCCAATACCAGCTTTGTAGTCCTGTGGTTTAGAAGCATTTTTCTTTGGCTGGATTCTTTTTATCGCCCTCTCGAATTAATTTTGGGGTCTCCAGAGGATGACATCCATAAAATTAAGACAGTGTGGCCTAATATACTAATGTATTTTGTACCTTGTACAAGTGTTAGGCAATAAAGTTATATATATATAAGTAACAGAAGGTATACATAGTAATGATACAAAACATGTGTTACATGAAAACATGAGACTACATGGGCCAATCCCATTAAAAAATTATTGGGAGTGCGGCTTAGGCTTCGACAATCAGAAACATCAAAGGTCCAAAATGTATATTCAGAAATAAAATGTATGATGTATGAAGACAGTCATGATCCGTCTGGCTTCATAAGGCCTGGTGCATTTTGCAGTGACAGAACAGTCCACACGATGGCGCGAAACAAGGCACTCCTGTACTTCTTACTCGTGGTTTCAAATCATCTGCTTTTCGTGTCTGTGTCCGCAGCAGAATTGCGGTGCCCTGACAGCTGTCGTTCCTCTCGAGTTCAATGGCGCCCAACAAGGACAATCGTCTGCCGCTGTCCAGATGACGAGGGGGAGGGCTCCCCCTGCAGCTGGGTTGGGCACGGAGGAACGTACAACTTCCCTGCATGTCTCCACGCCATACCGACCGACTTCGACAAAGCCACGCGTTCGATCTTCATCAAGTATCTCCGTTCTTCTACGATTCCGGAGCGGGCTTTCCCCAATAGCCCGGGTCTTCTCATCCTGTACATCCAAAAGTCGAATGTATCCACGGTGCAGGCAGGGGCATTTCGAGGGCTCCCATTGGTGGAAGTCGTTTACCTTGATGACAACCGTATCTCCAGTCTTGGTATGTTTGTCTTGACAAAATGTGCTTTTAGAGCTCATGATAATTCCTAAAAAGTTGAACATTATCAGTCGAACCGCAGGTCACCCTAGAACGCGTTATTCTCTAAGATAGCGTATTTGCCGCGTCTGGATTTGACCCCGTTGCATTGGTGTAAACAAGAGCCTGTCGTGCAGCAAAAATACCTCAGACCTATATAATGTATATACTTTTTCACATCTACGGGATTTGCCCAGTACAGCAATTCAGATATTTTGCGCATTACAAAATATCAGCGAGCGCTGTGGCGTTCTAAACATGAGCAATTTTTGGTCACTTTATTTGTGCTCGTCTTTTTTACAGCTCACCTAGATCCAATTAGCTATTTCCACAGCGTGATAGTCCATATCTTCAGCTTTAAATTGATACCAAAGTTCCTTGGTTAATTTTAGGAGCAACGGGTTTGCCCCAAAAAAAACGAACAACATGTCAGTTTTATGGCGTCCTTTTTCTGAATGAGAAATTGAACACAGTGTCCTTTCACTTTGATTTGCAAAACGTACACATTATGTACTAATATTGACATACGTGCACAAGAATCCCACTTTTTCTGGCTTCTGAATAATGTCAATCTTTTTCAGAAAATATATTTGCAACTGCAAGAATTAGACGTTAGTCTTTTCTAAACTTCTCCACACACCGACTGATAGTTGCAACACTACGCCTGAACTCGCCTGACCCCGCGGCTCAAAAAATCGAACGTACCGTCTTGGTTCCATCGGTCGAACGCTGGAGTTCGAAACTATTGACTTCAAATTTGACAATTTTTACTAAGTCGCTACCTTGTACTAAAACCCTCTGTCTGTGCGTATTTGACTATTATCATGTAGCTTCTCCTATTGCATGTGGTAGCCGTGCTCATGCAGCTTCTAAAACCAAAACATAAGTTTTATGACACCTTGCGAAATGTATCAAAATGTAACCAAAACGCAGGATAGTGTGTATCGGTAGATACGACCAGGCTCGAATTTCACCACCATGATTTGCATGTGGTCGCAGTTTTTTTGGGGGCAAACCCGTTGCTCCTCAAATAAACCAAGGTATTTTGGTATCTATTTAAAGGTGAAGAAATGGACTATCGCACTATGTGATTAGCTAGTTGGATCTAGGTGAACTGTAAAGAAGATGAGCACAGATAAATTGACCAAAAATTGCTAACGTTTCGAAAGCCACCGCAGCCGCTGTCATTTTGCAATACACGAAATATATACATAGCTGCACTGGGCAAGTCCTACAGATATGAAAAAGTATAAACATTATGTAGGTCTGAGGTCTTTTTCTTGCACCACAGGTAGTTGTTTACACCCATGCAACAGGGTCCAACCCAGGTCCGGCCGTGACCCGGCGAACGCCGTCTTAGCGCAGAACGGATGCGCATAGAGCTCTGCGGTTCGACTGTTATTATCATGCATAATGATAAAGTAGAGGAATCAACCTTTTCTGAAAAGTAAGTCTCCCTTTGTCCCTCTGTTTGGTACCAAATGGCTAATTTGAGGGACCTGGCCCATGGACTACTCCTGATATTATAGCGCAATGACCTGCAATATGGTATGGGTAAGGTTGGGCACGTACACATGGGTGTTTCTTTCTACAGTCTCAAATGACCTTCTTTTTGTACAATTACTTTATATTCCTATTAATTTAGGTGTCGATTTTACAATTTTTCTGTAGTTACTTTTACTCAAGGGGGTACTTTTATTATATTTTTAACATATGCCCGATAGGTACTTATTCCGAGTTATTTATGTGCGTGATATGAGAGAAGTATACGGTGCATGTACATGTACATTGTACTGGTGTAGTCGTAACTGTTGTTACAGCTGGAGAAAAAGCAAAAATTCTACGTAGATAAAATAAATGTGTGTTGAAAAGGGTCCTTCAAAAATAGCCATGTTACATGTAAATGGGGTTTAAAACTTTTAGTTTGTGGCTTTCTATTTGCCATCTTCTTTTGAAACAAAAATGTTTGTAATAATAATCCTAAAAAGTAAATTAATCATTGTCAATGCTAATTTAAAACATCGCAAACGCCTGACCACCTTGCGCCTCTTATAGTGTAATCAAATCCCTCTAAAACTTTGAAATTTAACAAATCTATTTGCTTTGTTTATCCTCAGAACCTGACGCCTTCCTTGGACTTGAGAAGTTAAGATTCTTGGACCTTCGAAAGAACGCCATTTCCGTCATATCCCCGCATGCGTTCCGTGGCCTCCCTTGCCTTGCCAAGCTGCTGTTGACCCAGAACCGCCTGCGTTCCGTGCCCGTTGATGCACTCCTGCCGCCTGCAGCACTGGAGCTTGCAAGCCTGGCAACAAACCACATTACCACAATCAACAGCCAGGTCCTGCGTCTGAGTCAGAACCAGAACTTACATCTCACTATAACAGGCAACGAGCTGATCTGTGACGGGAATCTAACGTGGTTCATCTGCAACCTGCCGTACCTGGACCAGATTACTGCTTCGACCATCCTGAAGTGTGCATCACCTGCTGACCTGCGCGGAACTCTCCTTGCCACCATGAGGAAGGATGTCTGCCAGACAACAGCTCCCCCTACCATCAACACGAGTCTGTACAACAACGCCACTCCCACAGAGACGCTATACACTAACAACGTGCCTGGCTCTGGGTACACGACAGGGATCCACGTTGTCACTCTTCTCCACGGCCCAATCATCACTGAGGACGATCCCCATGTCAACGCCATCATCACTGCTGCTGTTGTGCCCCTCCTCCTTGTGTTGGCATCGGTGGTTGTTGCCTACTTGTACAACCGCCGTCGTGGCACTGCTGAAACAGATGGAAGCGATAAGATCGAGCCGTACGCTGTTGCCTACTCAAACTCGGCCGGACCGCGAACAACGGACAGAGTCACAGCCACAGGCAGACAACAAACTTCTGCTCGGGACCAGACAGCAGAGGACAATGATGACATTGAGCCGTACGCTGTGTCATACATGGATGTGTCAGGGAAAGGGAAAAACGGAAAGCTTGCGCCGTACGCTACGACTTCCTTTGCTCACATCCGGGCTTCAGATCTAGAGGACAATGATGACATTGAGCCGTACGCTGTATCATACATGGATGTGTCAGGGAAAGGGAAAAACGGAAAGCTTGCGCCGTACGCTACGACTTCCTTTGCTCACATCCGGGCTTCAGATCTAGAGGACAATGATGACATTGAGCCGTACGCTGTGTCATACATGGATGTGTCAGGGAAAGGGAAAAATGGCAAGCTTGCGCCGTATGCAATGACTACCATCAATGAAGACCAAGGGCCACAGCTTCAGCCATACTCTGTGACCTATGAACACCCAGGACCGCAGCTTCAGCCATATGCAGTGACCCACGATGAAGACCAAGGGCCACAGCTTCAGCCATACTCTGTGACCTATGAAGACCCAGGGCCACAGCTTCAGCCATATTCTGTGACCTATGAAGACCCAGGGCCACAGCTTCAGCCATATGCAATGACCCATGATGAAGACCCAGGGCCACAGCTTCAGCCATATGCAGTGACCCATGATGAAGACCCAGGGCCACAGCTTCAGCCATACTCTGTGACCTATGAAGACCAAGGGCCACAGCTTCAGCCATACTCTGTGACCTATGAAGACCCAGGGCCACAGCTTCAGCCATATTCTGTGACCTATGAAGACCCAGGGCCACAGCTTCAGCCATATGCAGTGACCCACGATGAAGACCCAGGGCCACAGCTTCAGCCATATGCAGTGACCTATGAAGACCCAGGGCCACAGCTTCAGCCATATGCAGTGACCCACAATGGAGACGAGGGTCAGTCACTGTCAACACAGGCCACCATCAAACCAAACCATGAGAGAGGCCATGGTTATACGTCACTGACAAATACCACTAACCAACGGGCAACAAACATCACCCAATCAGAGGGCCAGTCACTGTCAACACGGGGCAACATCAAACCAAACCATGAGAGAGGCCATGGTTATACATCACTGACAAATACCACTAACCAACGGGCAACAAGCGTCAAACAACGGGTCACCCAATCAGAGGACCAGTCACTGTCAACACAGGGCAACATCAAACCAAACTATGACTATGAAAGAGACCATCCTTCAAAGAGAGACAGCTGGGGCCCTTATGGAGTGGATGAGAGAAAGGAGATTTCAAGTGTAAGTGGGATGCTGTACAGGAGCAGTTCACAGCACACTGGTGCAAACAAGCTGTACAACACAGCTCATGGACAGCCTGAGAGTTAGGACAGTACATCTTGCTGTAAAACACAGCTCACGGACAGCCTGAGAGTTAGGACAGTACATCTTGCTGTAAAACACAGCTCACGGACAGCCTGAGAGTTAGGACAGCACACCTCAAATGCTGCATTGGTTCAGTAGGAATGTTAACATTATAGCAAAAGTGAGAGTACTTTTTTGGTTCTTTCAGAAATAGGCAACCTACCCTAAGACCAAATTCTACTGTTAGACAATCACAGCTCTGATGGTTGTTGAAATTTATCTATATAACAATATGGAGTTTATAAACTGTAGACATCTCTTGTAAGTTGTATCCTGGGAGTCAAGGTGAAAATATGTATAATAATGCAAATGTGATGTTTTTTTGTGTGTGGTGAAGCTGAATTGAATAAAATGTGCTCTTGTGATCTTATTCTGTGTAATTCTATCATTCTGTGATCATAACTTTCGGACCTTAATATTGCTTGGGCTTCCTTTAACCCATTCATCTGGAGCAACACCTCACCAACCATACTGAATTTCCCCTCAGTCTCTTTGCTGGTTAGTTTGAAATCTGTGTTGGCAGTACTCATTCTGAAGCAAAGTAGAGGTATAATTTCCAACACAATAATTGCCTCCTCAAATTTTCAAAATAGACAGGCAGCCACAGGTTGTCCAACAGGGCCACTAGGCGTCATGTCCGAAAATAAATTTAAAAACAGCTACCTAGAGTCCGTTTTACAAATTGGGACCTTAGCATAAGGAGGGTAGTCTCTACCAGGCCCCGCGGGATGGCTGGAAAAATAGTAGAAATTGGCCTAATAGAGTGAATAGTATGCCAAGGGAGTTGGCTACGGAGAGAGGGTCCAATATGCCATCCACGGCAAACTGTACCCATATATAGCAGACTAAAGTTACTCCTCTTGCATGTTTTTCTGTCTATTTGGCCAGTTTCTACTCTTTCCAGCCGCCTCTGGAGCCTGGTAGAGGCTATAACGAGGGTACCTAGCAGTGGGTCATGTGGCATAACGGCAGGGCATTAGGCTCAGAACCAAGTAGTGGTCCCAGGTTCGAATCCTGTCATGTCAGCGATCTTGTGCCCTTGGGAAAGGCACTTTACACAACTTTCCTCACTCCACCCAGGTGTGAATGGGTACTTGACTTCGGTTGAGAACGGTCTTATTGAAGTCACCTGGTGGCGCCGAATGGCAGCCTCCAAGACCCTTGCGACAGTTCCACAAAATACAAGTGTGGAGCAAATATGTATCTGTTGCCTGTGTGTATTATGTGATTGTAAACCCTGCAGCAATTCAGCACTAGAAAGGCTGCCATTGCACGGGTAATTGACCAATAAAAATAAAAGGTCCTACCTGATGGGATGCAAGGTGTTGGATCATTTTAACTCAGACTTGCGGGCAAATGTAAGCATAAGGAGTGTACCCGGCAGTGTCTTACCTGACGGGATGCGAGGGGAGGTGTTGGATGAGGTAGACTGCATCGGCGACACCTGCCGGGCTATTTTTGGGCCCGGCTGGGACCCGAATCATTTTAACTCAGACTTTTTGTTTTTTTTGGTGTTTTTTTTTGTTTTTATTGGTCAGAAATTACCCGCAATGGCAGCCTTTCTAGCGCTGAATTGATGCAGGGTATTACAGGTTTCACACACTACACAACATTTATGTAATATCTTATCCACACTTGTATTTTGTGGAACTGTCGCAAGGGTCTGGGCGGCTGCCATTCGGCGCCACCAGGTGACCTCAATACGACTTTCCCCAACCGAAGTCAGGTACCCATTTACACCTGGGTGGAGTGAGGAAAGTCGTGTAAAGTGCCTTTCCCAAGGGCACAAGATCGCTGACATGACAGGATTCGAACTCGGGACCTCTTGGTTCTGAGTCGAACGCTCTGCCGTTGCGCCACAGGAGCCCACAACTTACGGGCAAATGTAAGCATAAGGAGTGTACCCGGCAGCGTCTTACCTGACGGGATGCGAGGGGAGGTGTTGGATGAGGTAGACTGCATCGGCGACACCTGTCGGCTATTTTTGGGCCCGGCTGGGACCCCGAATTATTTTAACTCAGACTTACGGGAAAATGTAAGCATAAGGAGTGTACCCGGCAGTGCCTTACCTGACGGGATGCGAGGGGAGGTGTTGGATGAGGTAGACTGCGTGGGCGACACCTGCGACATCGGCCCGTTCTGCTGGCCCAGCGCGCTGGCGTACATCGTGGTCACGTTGTCCCGGTTCGAGTACCTGCCACGGAGTGGTGATAGATATACATATAGTTTAGAAAAAGGTAAAGCAGTCATCCTAAATTGAGGTGAAGCATGTTGTTTTTTCAAGTAGCTAGTGGTAGTGCAATGCGGCTTTGCCACAGCTCGCGTTTTGGCATGTATCTGATCTTTAAATACATTATAATTAGTCCAACACTTTTCTATTGCTGTAGATACGTCATCACATCAGTGTTCTCGCCAGGCCTTTTCAGCATAGGGGCCCCCGATGCTGTGATCTGGACCCCCGATGCTGTGTTTCAATGAGCATAGGGGTGTTTCTTTCTGGGAAGAACCGTCTTATAAAAAGTTCATATTTGGCTTCAGAATGAGGATGTGACTGAGGAAAAACTTCACAAAATTTATCCCTCAAAATGTAGGAAATAGTGTCTTATTTGGTTATGAATTTCAAAATTTTGTGCGGTAAGATGCCAGACTACCAACCGTTATCATGTCATTGGCACTCTGCGAGTGACTTGCACCGTGCAAAGTTGGCCTTCTGTACCTGACCCCTATGCTGTGAAAAAATCCTGGTGAGAACACTGCCACCTACCCGCTCTGGATGCCCGTGGGGCTCTGCAGCGCTCGCTGTGCGTTCTCCACGGCCTGCTGCTGCATGGTGACCAGCTCCTTCACCGTTTTCGTCTTCGGGGGCCTTCCCGGACCGTCGTGCTTCTTCTTGCTGATTCTGTGCTTCTTCTTCTCCGGCTTGTCGCCTGACTTGGCCGCCCGCGGTCGCTTGACGGCTTGCGACGGCTGCGAGATAGTTGAAGCGGAGTTTTCTTGCGCTAGCGCCGTGACCGTTGTTGTCGTGGTGGTTGCCGTGGCTACTGCAGTGGTGGAACTGGACGTAGAGTTCATGTTCAAGGTCATGTTTCCGGCGGTCGTGCCGTACTTGGATTTGATAAAGTCCTGGAAGCTGCTCTCGTACGCTTGGTGCGGGGAAACCGCCGAGGTGGATTTGGACGCCGTCGTCGTTGACATGGCTGACGTGGTCGTCACGGAGACCGTGGTTGATGCCACGGATACGGGCGTGGCAACTCTCTGATTGGCTGGTTCGGATGGACATGATGCGCTCGAGTGGTTCGATGTTAAAGATGGCGGCCGGGGCTGTGGTGTCGGAGGCTTGGAGTTATTGTCGTCCGACGTTCGCGACTGTTTGTCGGAATCCTGACTTGTGTCCATGGGTGTAAAACCGTGAAACTCCGAAGCCGACGTGATTGAACTCTCCGAATTTTTGTCCTGATTGTGGTTCTGGTTTGAAGCCGCGTTTTTCGCGCTGTTCGGTTTCCTACCAGGCTTTTTCTTCAGTACCACCGGCGGGCCTTCGTAGTTCGGCTGGATGGGAGTGAGCTGGGGAGGCCCGGGGCTCTCGATAAAGTTCGCACTCGTGAACTTCTGTGTGGTTTCTTCTAAGCTCCTTAGTGAGCTGCTAAACATACTGTTCATCGCGGCAGGACTCGAACTAGGAGGGGTGTCCGGGGCGGATGTCGTAACCGTTTCCGCGACCTTTAACTTCTTGGGTTTCACCGTTTTCTCACGGTCCGCCTTTTTATGTCTCTGCTGGGGTTTTGACGGTGCCGGGGTGGGGCGGTCCGGGGACGTGTACGAGTCCGTCAGCTGGTATCGAAACGCCGGGATGGGTTTAATGTTGGAATCCTTCTTCTGCAAATCACAGACAAGAAGAACATGGTCAATACTGCTTATCAATCAATCAATCAATTAATCCATATCCTTTATTTAGACTGGAATGCCCTGTTGGCCTTGGCGGCTCTTCCCAGAGGTCCGGTTTGGAAGGGGGGTGTCACAGGAACACAGATAATAAATAAATTATTTAAAAAAATAACCAAATAAATACCTAATGTAATAATAACAAATTGTCCTGTCATCATAGCAACTGACATCTACAATACTGGTAAAAATAGCATCAAAATTTGGCCTTGATAACTTTTCTTTATTTTCCAGCACAAATTGCAAACAAAAATGTTCAGATGTAAACTACACAATATTCCTGAGTTACTAGTTCAGAAAGAAAACTAGGTCCCTGCAAAAATAAATGAACTTTGCAGGACACTAATGATCTCAATGCAATGATAGTGTATCTTGAATTTGAACATTGAATTTTACTCTTTCAATTTCCGTGAACGTTTGCCAAAAAATGATTAGCTTCAGTCATAGATACTTCAAGACCATCATCCAACATAAGTTCTGAGTGACTTTGGTCTAGTTTTGACCCCCATGAAATGAGATTATTGGAGTCAGGAATACTTACTGGTTGTTGTGGATCAACTGGACCTTGTAGAAAACCAAGTTCCTGCATGGGACAACAGAGGGCCACATTTAAACCACGGCCCAAATCTCTACACACCACACTTTGGAGGCCCCAATTTGCAACAAGAGAAAACAGGCCCGCCCCTGGAGTGTTGCCAAAAAGACTGTGCCAAGCAGGTATGAGGAAAAAGAAGATAGAGAGCCAAGTACCAATCTTAACATTCTGTTCAGTCGTGTGTTTTTTTAGAGGAGGGTCCTCTTGAGAAGTTGCCAAATGAGAAACTGTGGTTGTCCCAGCATTACTTTGGTTGTCCACATGTTTATTGAACATTGTGTGTAGTATTGAAACATAGAACTCAAAAACTTAAACTATATTTTGTTTATTCCTAGGACTACTGTGTATGCTTTTGCTTTATACAGTATTGCCAACAAATTTAAGCAACAAAAAATGCCTACAAGAATAATGATCATAACCTGTAACAGATATTAAACCTTGATACTACACGTGATTTTCTGGGTGGCAAGAAAAAAAAATTATTTCTTACAAAACACACACGACACAACACGACACGCACAACACAACACATACACACCGTACATACACACACACACACGACACACACACACACAAACATAACACACACAACATAACACACACATGTACACATACAAACCACACACACACACACACACACACACATACAACACACACACAGCACACACACCTTCATACACAAAACATACACCTACATACACACACGCAGATACACACACATGCACACACAATGGTATTAAGTAAAGAAAAGATAGAGCGACTTAAACAAGGACTCTCACGCCCACGTGCACGCCCGTCATGTAAAAGTGACTTACATTTTTTACCAGTTTGGAGTAGTGGTGAGAGTAGTAGCCACAGTACTTACATTTTTGACCAGTTTGGAGTAGTGGTGGGAGCAGTAGCCACAGTACTTCACGTTCTGGTAGTTTCCCTGTTCCTCACAGAGAAGTCCTCCCATTTGGGCACTGCAGGAAACACAACATCACCAAATGTAACAATTGCCAAATCAAGTATCTATAGGTACATGTACACAACTTCAACTGGACACCTAAAGAGAAAGGGCCAGCAGGCAGACCAAGAAAGAGGTGGCTAGACCAAATCGTTGACATTACCAGAAGGAAAGAACCAAACTTCCAAGTAGTGAAGAAAATGACTGAGGATAGAGCAGTATGGAGAGAGTTCACCATGAGGCTTACAACTTACAGGCCATTGGCCTAAAGGCGTCAGGGTGAGAAGAAGAAGGTGAGAGGAACATGTACACAACGTAAAATTGGAACAAGAGTTGAAGTCCGTGAATAGTTTCATTAGGTTGGTAGGGTGGTCTTTGTATAGAATCAATGGTTTTATTCGACACGTCGGCTTGACTAAAACACTTGGTTGTGTACAAAAGAACTTTCTTATCCAATACCAATCTATAAAGACTACAGAATCACATAGATATGTAGGATAGCTGTATTCTTGAATGTCGTGAAGGTTTTTCTTATCCAGAATACTTTCAATTTTGATGAATAAAATACAATGATCATCTTCAAAATGGGGAAGGAGTCACTTAAAATTGTACGGCTTATAGAGAATGGCACTTCAGAATCAATACACACATTGTGTCATCACTGCACAACTGTATAGCACATGAGCACCGCCTATCAAGAGCTACCAGTACTGCACCACTGTTGGTCTTTACTGAATGTTTTGCATACTGCAGTTTTCTGACATCTTTATCATTGTCAAACTCCGGCATAAACTTATTATGACAAAACAAAAGAATTTAACGAAAATGGGACTCCCGGAAGAACAAACTTAATGCCAAATCAAAAAATGTTTCCATTTATATTAAATTCCTTTCTCTCTCACAAATAATAAATCAACATATGCATTTTTGAGATGGAAAGAACAAAAAAATAATCAGACTTTCACAGGTACAAATCAAATTTGACTCCTTATTGCTTTCTTGTGCCTTTCTTTTTACAGTCTTGCAATCTTTCAAAACTTGGTTGTACAAATTCACTTTCTGTTAACCACATGACAGAAACAAATTAGAAAATAGATCTTCCTTCAAATCTTTCTCCCGAATCATCATTGTTCCATCACTATATCCTAATCCCAGTTTGACTTGACAGAACCACAGGAGTGTAAAATCCATTCTTTCCTTTTCTCAGCAAGTCTGACACTTTCTACAGTAGACTGGTCACTCCTACAGCCAACACAATAGCATGGTAAGCCCAAAATAACCAGGCACTCCATCAACCTGTGACAGGACAGCCTTCAGTACTCTATCACAAAAAAACGGGCACTCAATCAACATCTGACAGGACACCTTTCAGAAAGTTTTAGCCCCATCACCATGTACTGTAAAATCTATTTAAATCTACAGCTCTTAAATTGTAAAAATCAGGAATTAACAATATCTTTGGGTTCGTAATTAGAAGCACCCAAAGCATTTTATGAGGCTTGAAACTCGAATCAAAAAATTTCAATTTCTAGTCATTCCTACATATAGTAACTTTCAATAACACTATACCATTACATATCAACATTCAAGGAGCAAGGATGCGATTTCGTTGTGTGGTCAGAACTGATAGAAAATTCAAGTGATAATTACACTAGGCGTGTGAAACTAAAGGAATCACTGTGTAGCTTATTTTTCACAGCTTAAGAGCACTTTTGATATGAAATTATCACGCAAATGTGTTAAACAGTGGCATTACATGTCAATTTCATAAAGATTACAGCAACTAGAATATTTCCAGTTTTCAACTGTCATAAAATGCTCTGGGTGCCTTTAAAACAATTGTAGCAACAAAATGGAGGATAGAGCGTATGTTTGCTATGTGTCGAGTTTGCCGCGAGAGGTCACCACGAAAACTTCAATATTAAAATACCGGGTACACTGCGTAAATTCTAGAATCTACAGTAACAAACTCTTTAAGAAAGCCATACCCTTGACAGCTCTTTTACAAGTGATTTACAGCCATCTTAATCTATTGTCAACACTAAGAAAAGATATTTAAGAAAAGAAATAATGAAAAAAACGGTGGCAACAAAATCACTAATAATCACAATTCAAACATGACTACTAAGGTAAAGGTAAACATGAAAACTTTGCCATAAAATACAATTCTAAGAAGATATGTGATTTAAGTCTTTAACTCAAAACCCAGGACTAACAATGCAAGAAGACACCTACTCCATCATTCCCACATCTATAATTACAATGACAGCAGAAAAGGGTTGATTTCTAAAGATGCTATCTTCTAATGATAGATGGTAACTGATGCCCCCCTCCCCCTTTTCTGTTCTTCTTTATATGCATGATAAATTACTGGATCTATCACTTGTGACATTCAATACAACACTAGTTGTTCTAACTCTTGGACGGATCAAATCTGTAATCAAGCAAAAAGGAAATTTTTTTGGAGAGATTTCTTGTAAAAAAAACACAAGATACTTCAACTTGGTACTGTCAAATATATACCAAAGAAGTTTTGTAAAAGTTTGTAGTTTGGAGTATCATTTGTACAGTCAGACAAAAGTGTCAAGCTGTGCTTTGGGAAGCTCTGGGTAGCCTGCGGGCTTGAAATATGATACAGAACTTCCGAAAAGACACTTCCAGAAAAGTAGGAAAGGGTTAATTGGATAAACACAAGGAAATATGCAACAATATGTTTAGACACCTACACTTTTACATGTACATGTATATCATTGCATCAATGTATGTGAATCTAGTTTTTGTGTCACTGGAATACATCACATTGTAGTAATACATCACAATCTGTTACAATGACTGACAAGCACAAAAGATCGACAAAACCGTATCCCTACACTTCACAACATTAGGTATATAAAAATAAGTACGGTAAATCTTGTCAGAGTCTTGGTGCTTTTTAACGTGGATATGCCCAAACCAAGAAGAAAACTCTACAAGGATCAAACTAAGGAGAACTCTCATCTCTTTTTCCTGTCTTGGTTTAAGAAAGGGACAATGGAATCTAAAGAAACCCCATGCCCAGCTCTAGGCAATACAATGGACAAATCTATCATTCTGAATAGAGATGTCACATTTCAGGCCCAACATTTGGGCTGATAAGAATAAGATATCCCTAGTCGGTGTTCCAAACCTGTAATCAAGATGGCCAGAAGAAAGATCATGTTTCTACAGCGATAAGGATTATATCCGTTCTTCATTTTTCTTTGTCAAAAAGATAAATAAAGTCTGCAAGAACTGTTGAGTAGATTTACAAGATAGCAACTTGTCTGAGTGACAAATCTGAGTAAAGCGAGGCAACCACTTTCTTTGATCTGTCCAGCTTCTTGCCATTACTGTTTGAATTTTTTGCTGCTTTCATTATACCATACATTTATCACTTTTACTTTTATTCTGTTTTGCTCTATTTGCATGGTTAACGCAATGACCTCTAACCTCAAATGCATGACAACGTGAATATGCATTTCAACTGGGAATCATAGAAACACAAACACACAGATAGACAGACAAACCACAAACAATACTCCGCTACCTAAGTTGGGGTCAGTGTTCTACTACTTTTAGCCAGTGTCCGTCATTTGCAAAAGTCAGCGTGTAGAGATATAGACAGAGTTTGGACTTTTGCAAAGATTTCCAGAAAATTAGTGAATGTTCGCAGTGAAGCCGATATAGATAATCGGCGATCAGCAACAAACCTAGGATTGTCCCACCTCTGATGTGATGCCTCACGCCGTAGGCGCTTGACAAGTTGCTAAAAACAATTATGATGATGGAAAATAATTTCCGGCTGGCTAGGACACTGGTTATGGTGAAGCAAAAAGAAACGAAGAGACGTATGAAGCAAATCTCCCTGGGTGTTTTTTTTTCGGTAGTGTGTGTAGTCGATTGGTTAGCAGCTTCGCCTCTGGAACTAGAAGCCGTGAGTTCGATTCCGGCTGTGTCACTCACCCAAGATGCACCCTACCGGAAAGGGTCGCAGTCCTTAGGACGGGACGTCAACCGTGGTCCACTGTTCATTGTGCTTATCGAAAAGAGCTAGGGGAATTGCCCTGGTACAATGAACCTGTAAATACTGTACATAGCGTCTGTCTTCTCTGTCACAACCAGTGGAAGAATAGCTATTCAATGAGCTAAAACTGGATCAAGATCACTTTCTTTTTCTTTAAGAAAAAGTCAAAACATCTTACCATGTGACATGGAAGGATTGTCGGCAGCCGTTCTTGTTACACGTCATACACGCGCCCGAACTCGCTTTGCTCTCCCGACCAGACTCCTCGCAAATGTAACAGATCTGAAAACAACAACAATATCAAATTAAAATTATTCATTCATTTGAATGACACAATTACATGTGCAGGGAATGGCTTGTTGAATTATGTACATTTTGCTACAATGGGTTGTTAAAAATATCAAGCGATTACACACACAATACATTGATGAAGGTTAGACATCCAGGTAATAAGATACGCCAAAAATAGTTACTCAAGCAACTGGATAAAATTTTGAAACAGTCAGACGTTTCAGACAGCATCCACTGTCTTTCGTCAGTGACTGATTACACACCAACTTATCTACATTATTCGAATCAAACAAGACAGTCTGACTCTGAGATTGTAGGGTTGATACAATCTTAGAACCATATCTGGAGATATCCCATGTAACAGGAAGGAAGCTGCACAATCTAATTTATTACCCTGCTATCTTTATATGGTAAGATAGCCTTATAAGGTATATGAGTGACAGTTTTTTTCCTGTCCATAATGACTTAGGTCCTTCCACTATTGTGCCAACAGCACAAAGAATATTGAACATCATAGGTTTATTTTTAGCAACAAGCAAAAGCCTATCCGTGAATAATTTCATCAGGTTGGCTAATGACTGAATAGCAAGGTTCTTTTATTCACAACCAAGTATTTTACAAGAGCCGACGTTTCGACGACTGTCTGTCATCTTAATCTTGCCCTAATGAAGATGACAGTCGTCGAAACGTCGGCTCTTGTAAAATACTTGGCTACTCAAGCAAAAGCCTAATTGTGTAAGATGAGTGACAACACATCTAGAGATATTCACTGAATACAAAAACATGGATTTACAATAATGACCACAATTATCCAGAAACGCAAACAGACAGACACACACACACACAGACTGACACACCAAAAGACAATACCTACATTTTTCATAGATGAAATAAGAGTACAAACATGCAGTACAGAGTTCCAGCTTGACAACAACAAGTCCAGAAAGGTTTTAGAATGTTACTGAGTCCAAGCATACAGACTTTGGACCTTGTACTGTACACATGTAGGTAAATATGCTTGTTTCTGTAGCCTTGCTAAGTACGCTTAGGTCACATGTCTAATCCGGGCCCGGCCAGGCAGTCTTAAGGGTACAAAAAGTATGGTATAAAAGACAAGAAAAAACGTAAAAAGCGCCAAAAAGTATTCAAATGCATAGCTTGTGCATATTTATTGATATACACTTCGTTTCTGCAAATAGTCTGGCCTCAGTCTGGAAATGTGACACTAGCATTAGCCAACTTGTTCAGCATATTCCCAGTTTTGGACTTACAGGGGATTTTCCTTGTAGTACTTATCACTGTAATTATGAACCACAAGGTGTTGGATAGGGGTTACAAATTGCAGATTTTTGGTACAAAAATATCATTTGTTAGTATTGTTAGGCATGTTTAGCATATATACTGCCAGCTTTGGACTTACAGGGGGTTATCCATGTAGTACTTATCACTGTAAACTGCAAGGTGTTGGATGGGGGTTACATATTGAAGATTTTTGGTACAAAAAAAAAACATTCATTAGTAATTGTACCTTTAGTTTATTTATCATATTGTTACCTCTCAGCCTGAAACTTGTTTTCTCCTTCTCTGCTAAGATAAGACTCTCATGCTTTGAACAACTTGTTTTATTTGGGCAGAGAAGATGATCAACTGACATAATTCATGCAAATGAGGTCCTTATTTGCATTATCAATGGGAAACATTTACAATATGCCACTCGAAATGGTTAACATCAGTCGGCGAAGGTGTGGGGTCGTGGAACTCATGAGAAGCTCAAATCAGCCTGCAGGCCGCTTTTCATTGAGGTCACGATGGAAGAGGTAAGGGTCAGACATTTGAGCTTCGAATCCGGATATGAAATACCAGCGATAGCTACCGTACACGACTACAATCTTACCTGCTTATGCAACTGGTATATGAGCCCTGACTAACTTATATAACCTACGGAATTTCAACTTATATAACCACATCTAGTATTACAAGTAAATGCTTCCTTGGTCAGAGTGAATGTTACACCACCAGTCCTGTACTCAGCTGTCTTCAGCATTAAATTTTTTCCATCCTACTCATTGTTTGGGGGCCCATGTTGTTGATTTTCCTTGTTAAATCTGTGAATTCAAGCTTACGAAAATAAATTTTCATCGACTTCAATCCCTGCCGATACTATTCTACTGACATGATATAAAACTAAGGATATCAAATATCAAACATGACATTACTTTTCTTTAAACTTGACAGTCCTTCCTTCCTTCAATATTCATCCATTTGTGGCAAGTCATTTTTTTTCTTCAATGTGATTCTCTGCAATTTCATGAGTATTTCGAGTCATTCATTCATTCACTCACTCCCTTTTCTTTCTTCTTCTTTATTTCTGTCCCCTTATCCATTTCTCTTTCTTTCTTCCCTTCTTTCTCTCTCTCTCTCTCTCTCTCTCTGTTCTCCCCTACCTTGTTGAACCTGTCATGAGGGACCATAGACAGGATAATGGGCTCCATGGTGGCCACATTTCCAAACTGGACTTCAGGGATGTACAGAGCACAAATCACATGGGCCCAGCCTGGAGGTACACAACACACAGTCAGGAACAACAGCACTGTTAGCATTACAACTCTGTTTCATAGGATTTCACTATCTTTTGGGCCATGTTGATTTGATTATATGGATAACATCCTCTGGGGACCCCAAAACTCATGAGAGCATGCGAAAAAATAAAACGTTTGGTCAAAAACAATTGCCTTCATTATGAAATCTATGTGGTATACCGAAGTATAGATTCTTCATTTTTGTTCTTTCAAAACTTCTTCTTTGACTCTGGAATTGGCATTCTACGATATTAGTATCCATTTTCCAAAATGTTTTTTTTTTGCAGTTTACAGCATGTATTTTCTCATTCTGCAGCTACATTGTACGATTTTCAGTATGGCCGAGAATGTCTTCGTTTTTTGTGGAAATGGGACGAAAATTGATGTGCGAGCAAATGTCATCCACATAATCAAATCGACATGGCCTTAGTACTCAATGTATCGTTCTTTGAAGTCCATAAAAACGTTAGTATGAAAAAGCAACATTATGACAAAGGATTCAACTTAGTTCCAACATAACAGTGAAATTACCAAACATTCTGAAAATGGGAGCTTCTGGAAGTGTGTTGCAAGCTACAGGTCAAAGGTTATTGGAAGTTTGTAGCGCCCCCTGTCCAGGTTCAATGAAGGTTGATGAGTAAGGAGTGCAAAATAAGCTACACGGTATCTACATCAGGGCATATCAAGTCTCATTGAGCCGGGACGGAGGACGCTACAAACTTCCAACGGCCTTTAACTCTTTGCCCACGTCTCACTTCTGGAAGGTCACATTTTCTGACCAATCAGGTTATCGATCATTTGAGAATTAGTCAGAAATTTAGCAAACATACTCGTCTACGTTGGAATGGCGTCAAATCCCTTTCCATAATCACAAGACCTTGAGTTTCTGTCAAGCCACCAACATTACAAACTTTAAACTGAAATCTTTCAAACTGACAAATGAAAATAATGCAAACATCCTAGCCAAACGTCCAGCGGTTGCACCAGAGAGCTTGATTATAACCAAACAAGTTCATACTCGTATCCTTGATGAGGGTTATGTCTGTAGTGGGCGCGTCCTTTTTGTCTTTTGTGGCTTTACCGGGCACTGGCATCGTTTTGGTGACAACAACTGCATCAGAGAACAGCAAATGGTAGGGTTGCAAAGGTAAAGAAATAAAACATTGGGAATGGGAGCGTGAGATGTGTGTGATGTAAATGTAACCTTCCATCTGGTGATCTGGCATCTTTTGTTAAGTCGTATATCATCAAAATACGACTTTAGAATTTAGATGCAAAACAAATACATTTTTTGTACATACAAGTTTGACTGTATTTGTAAGCCATGCTAAGAGTTTTGTATGCTACACATGTATCAATATACAATGATGTATCTTGTAACTTGTTTAGTATACTTGATAATAAAAGGACATCAACTTCGAAATCAGTGTCTCTGCATTGTCTTGTCGTAGTGAGTGTTTTGTAAGAAGACCACTTGTCTAAAAAGACCACTTTTTATAGGTCCCCAGGGTGGTCTTCTTATACAAATTTGACTGTACACATATTCTAATATAATGCTAACTCTCATAATTCTGCCAGATACACTGAGACTGCCAGGTGTTCTCAAGAATGTCTTGAACACCTGGATATCTGAAGTGTGCAGACCTCAGGGATTACTGATGCTGAATTAGTAGTAATCTCTTAAATTCACTTTTCATTTAATTTTATTCATCCTTTTTCATTTGTTAGTCATAAGGTACCCACTAGAATTTTGAGAGGATAAAATATGTACGTCATGTTGTGTGTTCAGGATTGCTATCATCATTTCAGATGGTGACATAAAGGCGGTGGCCCCATGTATGAGAGAGCTTGAGGCGTCAAACTTTTGCACATAAAAGAACCCAACACACTTATTGAGAAGAGCAGGGGTGACTCTGTGTGCTTGGCTTAATACTGAGCCATTGCAAAGCAAATTGCAGTAATATCAACTATCAAAAAGCATTACACATCGCCTTAATCTTGGAGTTCATCAGAAGAAGAAGAGGGCGAAACTATCTCAAGCCGGTATATGACTGTCTCTTGTCACATGATAATCAACATCAAATCATGTCACAAGAGAACTCCAAGATGAGATCTGACTTTACCGGGTTGATGAAGAGACAGAGTTTGTCTCGAAAGCTTCCCAAAGTAGCAAACTCTTTTGTTGTGTGTGAACATTTAAATATTTGTCAAAAGGTGAAATATCGTAGGTGGAATTGTTGGAAATGCAGTTTTACCTGATGTGTCTGTTCTCTTCAGCGCTCCCTCTCTGTGAGGACACAGTTCACACTTCTGCAACAAACAAACAATTCAGTAAACATCAACAGTATGAATGTACGAGGGGCATTCAAGTTGGGTGGAGGGCTAAATTTTGCAAAAAGACATCATGTTTCTTCAACTTTACTGAACTTGAAGTTCAACCAGTATTAGGTTCAACTCTTGCCTTGGTATAAAATATCACTAACTGCAAAACTGTGGCAAATTTTTCCAAGTTTGCCATTGCATGTTAATTAGTAAATACACACATGTAATAAATTCCACTGTCTAATTCATGTCTACATTGTAATTGAACGCCTAAATTATGCAGATGACATGAACATAAAAATGTGATAATTCAAATATCAGGTACAATGTTTTACTATGACTAATAGTAAAACATTTTACCTGATATTTGAATATGATTATGATATCTAATAGTATTAGATATCATAATCTGTGCTAAAAAGAAAAAAAGTAATCTCGATCCAGTTTTAGCTCACTGAAGAGCTAATCTTCCACTGGTCGTGACAGAGAAGAGGACAGACGCTATGTACAGTATTTACGGGTTCATTGTACCGGGGAAATTCCCCTAGCTCTTTTCGAATAGCACAATGAACAGTGGACCACGGCTTAACGTCCCGTCCTAAGGACTGCAACCCATTCCGGTAGAGTGCATGTTGGGTGAGCAACACAGCTGGGATCGAACCCGGGGCTTCTAGTTCCAGAGGCAAGATCGCTAACCACTGGACTACGCACGCTACCTACTGTGCTATGGCTAAGGTCTCTTTTTCTAGCTACTGGAAAAAGCATTATGCTTCACCTCAATTGAGGATGCCTGCTTTACCTTTTTTTACTGTACTACAGAACTATTTTAGCCATGTGTTAAAACACTGGAAAAATCTCCTTCCCCCTCCTACAGCTAAATCAGGTAATTAACGCATTTACAGTATGACAAACAAAAAATTCAATGTTTGGATCTGAAAATTCTGAATGCATATCCATAGATTGATAGAAAACTTTATTCATACAGAAATGAATACAAGAAAGGAATAATTTGCAATGATCACTAGACTGGTGAACCCCAATGTAAGCCCTACCTTTAAAGCTTAAGTACATACTAAGTGCTAATGTACTGATTACTACCAAGGTCAGTTTTTACCCAGAGCAAGGTCATAACTAGTTAAGGCTACAAATGTACACAAACAAAACTTGCAAAATGATTTCAAAAATCATTCTAAAATTTAAAAAGATCCATCTTAGTGACAATGTATTTCTCACAATAAGTTAATATTATGTTCAGAAATTTACTAAGATCACTTGAAGCTGTTGTGACAATAGGGGATCAATATTTTGAGGGTATTTTGGGGTTTATCAGATTCATCTCAATGAAAAATTGCTGATCAGATAAATGCATTTTAAATGTAGAAAAAAAGCAGATATGATACAACACCTGTTTTTGGAAAGGGCTAAACATTGGCCCTAAACATCAGACATGACAAGACAGGGGCTGAGGGCTGAAAATACTGGGTGCATGTGCACCTAAAATTGGAGCTGTGCACCTAATTTTGGACTGTGAGTGCACAGAGACATTTGTTTATGATTAAGCATGTAATGGTACAATTGAACACACATGTATACAGCATATTCTTGACATTCAAGTGTCAGAATAAAAATGATGAAATGTTTGTTGCAATACTTGTTTAAATTTTTAAGCTAGCTATAGAATTTCAGATTCAAGCGATGAAATAGAGGCTGTAATGTCAAGCTAATTGTGGATCCAAAAAAAGTCTAGTCAAGTCAAGGCTTGTTATTAGGTTTGCTGACATTCTACCCTATTTTACGTTGTGTTCTAAAAAATGAATTTCAAGCTGCAAGGTGAAGTTTTGCTTGTGGGACATATCTGTTACCACAGAACAAAGGGCTACCCTAACAAAAACATGTGTGCTGGATCACAATGTACAGTACGTGCATTGTGTGCTTATTAATCATACCTCCCTAAAGGTCAGCTACAATATTGACGCCATGTTAGGTGGAGTTCTCTTTGTTTGGAATTTATACAAAGCCTCACTTCACAAAGATTGGCAAATGTAAGAGTTTATAGTGAAAAAATAAATAGATCTGAAAGGGACAATAGATTAAGTGTGGTACCTGTGCTAGCTACAATATACTGTAAATACATTTAAGTTTGCATGGTTTTTATTTCACGCTAAGGCGAAAATGGAGTGTTTGCAGTGTTTTTTTAAGATCGCGGCAGTGCTATAGTTACAAACTGCTAAGTACAGGACAAAAATGGTCGCGGTGGTTTCAAGATCGCGGTGAAACGGTCACCGCAAAAACCACAAACATAAAACCACCGCGAACATTTCTGCATTTACAGTAAGTGCAAAGTGGTGGTATGGTGGCCTTGTGGTTAGGGTTGTGGACTCAAAATCTAAAGCCTCTGGGTTTGAATCCCAAACAGGTCCCAATGTTGTGCCCTTTGGGAAGGTACTCCTCACCAATTTCCTCTCTTGACTCAGGTGAAAATGAGTACCTAGCTTTGGTTAGGGATATTCCTCATATAAGTACTGTAATTATATTCCCCTTCCAGTGGGAAGGGGGATATACTGTTTTTGCTTGCCTGTTCTTCTTCTTCTTCTTCTTCTTCTTCTTTCTTCTTCTTCTTCTGCCAAAAACCAAGTAGATGTGCGGTGGTAGCTCTACTAATGGTATTCCAGAAAATTATATGTACCTTATGTTACAATGTACGGATGTTATATTTGAGATGTAAGTACCTATAGGAAAGGTGAATACACCTGACGATAAATTATGCTAATGAGGACATCATTTGCATAATTTATGCAAAAAGTTGTATTTCCTTTACAGTAAAAGCTGCAGATGTCATATTTGAGATGTAGGTACCTTTGGGAAAGGTGAACACACCTGGACATAAATTATGCTGATGAGGACCTCATTTGCATAATTTATGCATGAAGTTGTATTTCCCTTACTGTAAAAGCTACAGATGTCATATTTGAGATATAGGTACCTTCAGGGAAAGGTGAACACACCTGGACATAAATTATGCTAATGAAGACATCATTTGCATAATTAATGCATAAACTTGCATTTCCCTTACCGTGAAAGCTGCAGATGTCATATTTGAGATGTAGGTACTATTAGGAAGGGTCACAAAACCTGGCCATAAATTATGCTAATGAGGGCTTCGTTTGCATAATTTATGCATATCCCTTACCGTAAAGGCTACGGATGTCATATTTCAGATGTAGGTACCTTTAGGAGAGGTGAACACACCTGTATATAAATTATGCTAATGCGGACCTCATTTGCATAATTTATGCATAAACTTGTTTTTCCCTTACTGTAAAGGCTAAGGATGTCATATTTGAGATGCAGGTACCTTTAGGAAAGGTCAGAAAACCTGGCCATAAATTATGCTAATGAGTGCATTATGCATAATTTATGCATATCCCTTACCATGAAAGCTATGGATGTCATATTTGAGATGAAGGTACCTTTAGAAAAGGTGAACACACCTGGCCATAAATTATGCTAATGCCGACCTCCTTTGCATAATTTATGCAGAAACTTCGTAATATCCTTACCGTCAATTCTATGGCTGTCATATTTCAGGTGTAGGTAATGGGAGGGGAATATTCTGCATTTTCCCGAAAATGTTGCCATTCTAGTTGATATTTGTGTTTTGCATTTTTGCAGTGACCTGTAACCATGAACTCACCATGGCACAAATATATTTGTATATTCTAACTTCCATTGTGTGTTTTTCTAACAACCCTTGTTTTAGTCGCAAACTCTTCCTTTTCACTGTGCCACAAAAGTAACAACAAATATGCTATACAGTAACTACTGTAAGTCTACTTAGATCCGCGGTATAATTAGATCCGCGGAATCCGCGGCGACCTCTGCGCCGCGAATCAATTTCCCCGCGGATATGTTTATCGTACTTTTGCCCCCCTCCCCACATTTACGAGTGAGCTCGACTTCAGGGAAAAGCGACACATAAACAATGCACGCGATTGTGTAAAACATGACAAACTTTACACAGTACATACGTGTAAACAAGTGATATTATATATGATTCGCAGAAGTTTGGCCAAGCGGCGTCGCTACTCCCGACCGCTACACATATACAGTAACGTTAGTAATTTACCGAGAAATCAGAAAATAATTATCGAGATACACGCCACAATTTGGACTTTGCATTGTTGTTACGGGCTTGGGGACGCCGTCTACCGTTGTACAATCACACTCTTTTGTTTCTTGCTATTGTTATGCTTGCAAACAATCGATATCGGTGCCTCTGACATACGTTGATCTCATTAAAAACCTGTTTTTCAAGAAAGCGAGCAAAAATACGTAAAGAAAAACAAGATTTTCACCCGAGCATTTGAGTCCCTACGCTGTGATTTGCCGCCATTTGCCGCCATTTGTGGTCGTATTCGGTGGAGAATCTATTCCTTTAATTTTTTTCCCGTGAAAATTCTGCTTACGTAGCGTAGATGACTCGTATTTTACGCCGTGATTTTACTTCAAAATACGGCGCGCTAGCGGCAGGGCCGGGCTGGGCCGCCATCTTTGTTTACTCATGTTTACCGCTGTTCTAAGCGCTGATTGGTTCGAGTCAGAAAAACTGTGCTCTGATTAGTTGACTGCAAGATTTCACGTGATCACAAGGCGGCAAGTCCCCGTCACAGTTTCGGCGTAGACCGCATTTTGTGACGATTTTGAAACAGTTTTGTAGCGAACTTCGTAACATTTTTTATTTTTAAAAATTGAACAAGCATTTTCTGATGGCAGTATTCAGTTGCTGTTTTTTCTACTCATCGCCCAGCGCGAATTTAGAACCACCGCGGATTTTCCATTTGCCCGAAACCGCGGATTTTAGGCCCCGCGGATCTAAGTAGACTTACAGTATGTCGTCAGGTTCAAACCAATCGCGAGGATGGGATTTTGTCTTTAATCTCACAGTCTTTCAACATTACAATCTGTTTTGATGATAAATATTGTATACCGTACAAGCTTTTCATTTGTAGAAAAACCCAACCTGACACATGATAGTTGATTATAAAGCCATTCAGATACATAGAAACAAACTATAAATAACCAATTTTGATTGTCAAGCTACAAAAGTCTACAATTACAAACATCATTCTCTGTAAATCTTGAGATGGTTTCACATTCAGTTTTCGTGGTGACTTCTCCACTGCCAATTCAACTCATCAAACATTTGTTCAGTTATGCATCTGCGAACTTGAAACACAGTGAAAACCCCTCTTCTTTCCCCACACCACGAGATTCAGTCCCTGCAAACTTTACTACATGGTATTATCAACCAGTTTGCTGTTATGTGTTGAATCTTTATGCTATTATTGTCAGTATTGTTCAGAAATTCAGATACAAACTAATTTATCAGAAAGACTCGTACAAACAGGTGCTCAACCTCTTTGATATACCACAACAGAAGCATCTATGTAACTGTTGATTGATTAATTGATTGATTAACTAACTAATTGGTCTTGTTGAGTCATCAAAACTTATGTAATAATTGTTGTGCGAAAACCGTTCAAAGGCATGTTGGTCCAGAGCTGTCTCCAGGACCCGTCTCTTCGTCCCAGGACAGAAATTCGCATGTTGGTACTGACAAAAGTTTCATCCCATCTGTCCAGGAAATTTGAACTTCATGCCATGATGAAAATGTATTTTCATAAGCTTAAAATGACGTATTAAACGATGAAAATTAATGATATCGGACCCCAAACAATGAGCGGGGGGGGGAGAAAAATTTAATATTAAGACAGCATGTTAAAGAACCCACCGCACCTTTCAAAAAAGAGTAGGTGCATGCCCCAGTGTGCGATGGTCCAAACCTTACAATCGGTATAGGCTACAGACTCTTCAGCAAGTTAGTGTTGGTAGCCTCAAAACCCAAGAGGAAACCCTAGTCATAACAGTCGCACAACAGAAAAACAAACGTAACTCACCACGCGTGCTGCTCTCTCCTGCGATTCACATTTCCGACAAAACCATGATCCCGTCGGTACTTGAACAATTCCATAACATGCTGGAAAATACAACAAGACACAACAATTATTGTTTCATTCCAATAACAATATTGCTTACAGACATAATTGTTCACATTCTACAATGAAATGCAGCCATAAGAACGAACAATGAACAAAACAAACAGGTCATTATGCACCATGTGCTAATCCTTAGACATCAGCTGATCAAAAATGTAAACAAGTTGGTTGTAGTCTGTTTTGTTTTGATTCTCAAAAGCTACTAGATACACATTACATCATCATAATTTCTACACAATGGAGGGAAATATGGCCTCTTAAAGCTTGGATATTGATTTAAAAAACATGTTTTTTGTACACAAAAAGACGAAATTTGGTCAAAAATGTCCCTTGCTGAGTGGAACCGATCCATGATTTGCACCCAAGCGTGAAAAGGTGAATAATAGAATCTTATCTGTCGCCAAACCAGTCTTCATTCCTGACTATTCCCCGCAAATTCCTTTACACAAGTTCCACAAGACGATACCTCATTGTTTCTTAAAACCCATGGCGCCAAGGTCGTACCTAAGAACAATAACAAAGTGGGGAGGGGGGAGAACAAAAAGGGACGATCTTTTTTTTTACCTTGATGGACCGCCACATTACATCCGTGCCCGTCACAATACACCAGTGGGTTTTCAGCCCAACCGTGCTCGTCTGAGCACACACAGCACCCGCCAACCATCTCCTTCATGCTGCCGGGGTTCTTCTGTCTACATCGGAACCTAAATCCGACGCCAAAACCCACGAAAGGGACATGAAAAACGCCTTCAGAAGTCAAACAAGTCGCGGAAAATGGTCGAGTTTTTGAATTGCCAACATTTGCTGCCGGGGAGTACGCATGCGCAGAGCAGAGCCTTGTGGGTAACATTCAAGCAGATGTTGGGTTAGAAGATTTGTATTTTTTATCTATTCTAGATCATAACGTTTTCTGTCTGCTAGACTTTCCTAACAGCCCTCTAAATCAGACATTAGGGACACTTTGAAATCTTTCACCACAATATCTACTTGGGTTGGTGGGCATGCATAGAATTCGGGCAGATTAAAAAGGTTAGAATCTTCACCTAACATCTGCTTCGAGATTAGCATTGTGGGCCTGTGCAGACGGTGACCTGACGAGACTTGACCTCTGATCTGAGGGTATGAAAGAGTTTACGTGATACATATTCTTTGTATTCAAACCGTTAAAATTCCCAATGCAGCAGCTTAGAATACTGTATAGATTAATCTATAGTATTTTCTTTTTATTCAGTACACAAATCACGGTATTCATCTGTTTTTGGAGCTTTTAATTGATCTCCGAAACGCCCTTGTGGTCCTATTAAAGCGCTTTGTTTTGATGGATGAAAATGCACCTGCTATTCCACTCACTTCACTAAAGCGTTATGACATCTGGCGCACAAATGGACAACAGACCACGGAACAAAGAACCCCTGTTTATTTATATTTGAGTTTGGGTCATTGTTTTGATTCTTCATCATTATGTTTTGGCTAAATATTTCTAGCCTATTACGTTATCGTTATTTCAGTTATTATCTAAGTTCTAACTCAGGATTTCTGTTTGATGAATAGTTATATTTTTAAGTTAATTCCTGTATTATTTGTTATTATTTGAATTTCTATTGTTGCTATGTACTATCATGTAAGGGGTTGAACCCCCCAGGAATCGTTGAAAAACGCCGCCAGGCGATACTGTATTCCTGGTTAAATAAATAAACAAACAAACAAATCAAACTTGAACTATGAACCTTACCGAATGACTGAAACTCAACTGTTTTCCTCTCCTTTTTTCGTTTTAATCAACATCTTTTTAAAATTGCATAGCAAACAAAATTAAAAAGACACATCCATGCCATGACGTTCTTATTGATATTTTTTTCGCATTGTAAATTATGTTTTTGACAAGAAGCCAGAAGTGGCAGCTGGAAGCAAAAACACTTCACAACATTTTATTAAAGGGTTTAATGGTTTTGTATATAGTAGTAGTACAGTAGATAATTTTGGAATGGCCAAAAATAGGGAGGCGGTTGAGAAAATCGTGAAGACGCTGTTTAAGAATTCTACTTTGAATGCTATATTTCTAATTTTTGCTCACTTACCTTTTGTAAAAGTCAATACGTTAGTAGTTCATGAAATCATAGATTTGAGGTTAACAGATTGTATGATGGGTTTTTTTCACTGAAAAAGAAAAACGATATGAAAATATTATGGAGTCATCCATTTTTGCAGTTTTGTTGCAAGACAAATGAATTGATAATGTCATCATCGCTTCTAAATATGAAATTCGGTCATGTTGACTTCTCTGCAGTTATACAGAGACCGGCGCCAGAGGGGGCTTTTATTTCACTCGCCGGTAATGCTGGTCAGGTCATTAAATTGATGATGTATGCATGAGTAGGTGTCGCCTGGGGGTTCGGTTGTTCGGCTGTCATTCACGGCCCACGGCCCGTACTAGCCTCCGCCAGGTCTTCATTAGGTGTTATGGATAGTAGCCTGAGTATACCATCCTCCGTAGTGACCGCTGGTTCAACGCCTTTCGCTTGCTAATGTGTTGCCAGTAGCAAGCGAAAAGCATTGACAAAGCGGTCACTACGGAGGATGGTACTCAGGATATATGGATAGTAGAATACGGCAAATATAGAGAGATATTTCGTGAATTTCTTGCTTAATTATTTACTCTGGTAGTCTGTATAACGCAAACTCCAGCTGTCCGGGGGTTTCTTTCCCCTCCCCGTGGTGCGAGGCGGTTACAGGGCGGCGAGCGGTCACAGGAGGCTTGATTGAATTCAGGCTATTTACTCTGGCAGGGCTTTGAGACTTGGCTTTTCTTGTCTTGACGGTACTGATCAGGGTACTGATAAACAATTTTTAAAAAAAGCAGCACATAGTAGGGCCAAAAAGGAACATCGTACTCTCTTGTTCAACTAGAATGTTGCCTGTTACACGGCACACTCCGTCTCTAAATATAAATGATGCTATACGAGGAATTTCTATCGCGTGCTGTACTCCAGCTGCAAGAGACTACTCACCTGAATACCGTTCCCTCCGAAACTTTGAAACGGATGATTTATTTTACCACCATCGTCTTATGTTGTGCTGCTTGGACTACAGGTGAAGTAACAACCTGTGCAATTACCAAATATCTTGCTCTTTGACTTACACAAGTTAAAATACCTTTTCCTAGAAGGGCTGTCCGTCTGACTCCTCATGAATGATATCGATATCAAGCTATATCGATAAGGAAAAGTGGGGTGTATCATATAGCATGAATTACTACCGCAATACCAGTAGCATTTCCCTCGGATAACCTGCTTGCGAAGGGGAATTATTTTGAAAAGATGCGCAACGTTTACATGTAACGGTTAGCCTGCACCAGGCCAAGGAGGTTTAAAATCAAACCTCCTTGACCAGCCCAACTACGCTGGCTGAAAAATTGCAACATCTAACTAAATAAGGAGAATAATTTCCCCTATTGTACCATTTGCCTTATCTCCAAGCAGATCTACACCGGGCGCGAAAATCGTATATGCTAGCCAGAGAAGGTCCAGTCAGCCAGAGAGGGTCCAATCATACCCGGCTGATTGGACCCTCTCTGGCTGACGACTGGACTTTCTCTGGCTAGCATATACGATACGCCGCTGATTATGTCCCAAACTAATAAAACCGTTTTGATTTTTTGGCATCATGAACGGAGCCTTAGGGAGGCCTGGTAGAGGCTATATACTCTCCAAGCAGACGTTGGTGGGTAGAGCCGACAGAAAACAGCGGGCATAGGATAAAAAGGTCACAGTCTGCCCCACCAACCCCTGCTTGGAGAGTAGGTCTAGCGAAAAAGTTACTGGTTCTGACAGCCTTAGTCTGTATAACGCAAACTCCAGCTGTCCGGGGGTTTCTCTCCCCTCCCCGCGGGTTGCGAGGCGGTTACAGGCGGCGAGCGGTCACATGAGGCTTGATTGAATTCAGGCTATGACAGCCTCTGTTTTAAATTTTCACATTGTCTCGTTACAGCTATATAAACTCCAACACAGCACCAAAGACTCGCTAGTCTAACAAGTACCCTGACTCATTAGTAAGTTAGAACCCTTCCTGCACCTTTCGTTGTACGGTTGTGCCCATCTCCGTTTCTATAGCCCTTGGGCCACACATCCAACCAACCAACCAACCAGCCAATCAATCAATCAATCAACCAGCGGACTGAACAAACAAACAAACAAGCAAAAACAAACGATCAAAAGAAGCAAACAACAAACCAAGAAACAAATCCAAGAAACATGGCCTCAAAGGAAACGAAGAAACAAGCAAGCGATCGAGCTTCTTCAATCGTTACATTTGTTAACTTGTATCAAAGTCGGTTGACTCTTGCTTCGTTTTTCCATACCATTTGTATTAGCTACAGTGATTTCTTTTACGTAGTTGTGGGTGGAGCTAGTCGGTATTAAAAAGACCCATAAAACCGACCCAGGAGAGAGTTGGGCATGTGGCCCACAGCTGACGCCGTAGGTTTTATGTGTACGCGGTATGTGGCAGTTTCCCAGTCCGCATCTGCTAGTTAAGTTTTTATACGAGCTTCCCTACCTGACCGGCTTTCAGGCCACGGTTTTTTACGACTTTCTGTCTTCTTCAATCACCGGTCCCGCCCAGTGCAAGTGGAGGTTACCGCCGTGTAAAACTGGTGTAAAATCACGGACAAGATACCACATAAAGTACGCATTTCGTCATACTGCCACCTGTGACCGCTAAATCATTCTCCTTTTGTCAGAAGCGGTGAAAGAAACGTGCTAATTATCCAAAGTTATTAGCTCGTAATTTTACGGTTCACTGCTGGGTTATTTGGATCTGAAGTCGTCGAGAGACTATAAAATCTCAAACTGTTGCGTGGAGAGTTCTTTCTACTTTCACACTGTTTTTAAAATACTGGCTACACAGTTTCTTTAAAACTGAAGATCTGGCCTCCTAAAGTCTGAGATCTTGTAGGACTATCAAAGGATTTCTACTATAATTCAGGAAGGGGACATTCCATTTTTGCTGCTTTTTGTGTCGTCAGAGGAGAAAGGGACGTTATTTTTATGGGTTGCAGAACGGGGTTGAGTTTTACTACGTTGCGTGAGTTCAGTCGTTTTTCGCATCATTTCTGCCCCTGTTCTTTACATTGCTAAATTACCACGGATACGAAAGTCGGGCGACCAAGAACCTACTGAGCTGTGCTGCCGACTGACAAGAACTAACCGGTGAGTGTGTCTTGTTACGCCCCTCTCATATACTTGTTGAGTGTCAGTGACTACCCGTACAAGTTGAAGTCATGATCGCAGGGCAACTTGAAATTCTCACTGCAACAGAGTTTCTTTTTTTTCAGGTTTTCACTTGGAAAAATATGTTACTAGTACATGGTCGGTGTGATGGTAATCGCACACACGACTATGGAGCTAGGACAGCCGTTCTGCATTCTATTCCTGTGTGTCTGTGAGACCAGGACAAATAGCCAAAAGTAAAACTCAAGAAACATTTGCAGATGACATACAGCGGGGTCGGAAAACGAGGTATTAAACTTGAAACGGACATGCACACTGCCGAACGGTTTTATTTTTGGGTGCCAGTGGGGGAGACGACTCACTGAAGCAGTTGCTCACGTAGTGGTAGCACACAGTTTACTCCCAGTGTTTGGACGGATCTTCACACAGCTGTTCTATTAGATGTACCAAGGACTCAAGCTTGATAAACCTCCTTGGACATGTTGGATGAATCATTCAATATCTTAACGGTTCTAAAACTAGTCCCGAACCAGTCGCACACCGAACCGTGAGTGACACACAAACACCGTAGAAATATGGACGTTTTAGGATTGAAACATTACTTTCTCGGCGACCGTTTGATCGCTACTAGGATTTCTGTGTTTGGGGGCGATGTTTTCTGAATTCCATTGTTGTTCACTAGTTATCATGAACGCTATCATGTCTGTCAGTTCCTTTTGCCGACGGTGAACCAACTTTGCCACGTTGTTTCTTTGTATGGACGAGTCCTAATACTATAGCTTCTTTGGACTGGCTGGACCGTTTTCACGGTATGTTTTATCGATAGGAAGTAGCGTCCATTTTTTGTTGAAGTTTACATTCTTGCTTCCTGTTCGGAAAACAACATAATTTATCAATCTTACCCCAGCGAACTGTGCAGTGAAATTACGTTTTCGCGAGCGAGATTAAAAGTTTGTACCGTGACAGAATCGCGAGAGAAGGAGAGAAAAGCGTACAGGGCCTGCCGCACGTGAAGTTGTCGGAATAGAAAACTCCTGAACCCGGGTGAAGTCTTCCTCCAGTTTTTGCAGAACTCTCGGTTCTCTCTGAGCCCGCCTGAGTTCATCCAAAGGTCTCTGTACCCGGCCGGGTTCAAACCGGGGTGAGCGCTATTAGGTCGTAAAACCAAAACAAAGCATTATTTCCAGCGCATAAAGTTGTACTGGCTTGTCGCCACAAATCTTAGTTTCATGTAGTTTTGATGGCGAAGCTGTGGTACGCACCCTTTGAGCTCCAGGGTTCAGCTCGGGGTTAATTTGTCAGAGGGTTCTTATTTATCTCCAGACTGACCGGGATACGGCCTGAGAGGGGAGGTCATCTAGGGGTCAACCGTAAGGAGTGGTGGAGGACCCCCTCCCTTCAGTAACCCTCCAAGGAAAACAAGCACAGAAAGAACCGCACACAAAACTAACCAAGCACAAACCGCTCAACCGACGCCAGGAGAGGGCAAAAACCAACCATCTACCCTTCATTTAGCCCGAAATATTTTAAGTGAGTGACAAGACAAATTGTTCGGGTCGTTAAGCGTCTTGTGTAACTAAAACCAAAGGCTGCGGATGTCAGAGAGAGTAAATTAACGAAGTGATATATATGGGCCTCTCCTGGCACCGGACATTCGGGGGACAGACAGAGTTTGGCCACCCCCGGTACATTCCCGCGTCCAAACATTTTACCTTGTACTAAAGTTAGCCTCTACCAGGCTCCACAGATCGCTGGAAAATAGTAGAAATTGGCCAAATCATGAGACGGATAACACGCCAGATGAGTGGTCCGCTCAAGAAGCTATGTTACAGTTGTTTGCGACCGTATAGATCGCAAACTGTAACTTCTTTAGCGGGACCAGCTCCTCTGGCATGTTATCCGTCTATTTGGCCAATTTCTACAATTTCCCAGCGACCCGTGGAGCCTGGCAGAGGCCAGAACTAAGTAAGAGTCCGGTGACCGAATTGCCGTAGGTTGTCGCACGATTGATTTTCGGGTCGTAGGATTTCCAAGCGCAGGCTGTGACGAAAACGGCTACCCACCGACAAGGATCTAAGACAGCAATTTATCGATAACAACACGAGTTTTGCACGACACAAGCACGACACAAGCACGACTATATATAAACCCAGGAATGTCACCAGTTTGCGATCGTACGACTTTCGTACGACGAATCAGACCTAATGATAGAATACAGTAGGATCGATCTTCGGCAAGGTCGGAACTGTAAAAGTTGGGCCGCTCAGTTCATGATAGAGATGTCTGTAGTCTCTGTAGATTGCAAGTCATGATCCAATGCCCTGTAGTGTACGGTTTTCCCGTAGTACATGGACGGTTTTCCATGTTCACAGTCCAGTCTTTGAAGTTATCCGTACCCGTCACTAGTGCAACGGTTGTCTTCTGGTAAGTTGTGCTTGGCTGGATTGATGTACACTTGTCAACACAACACGTTATAAGTAAAATACTAACTCACCGACTAAAACTTGTCCTCGACTGCATGTGAAAATGTCAGCCAGTCTCCAGCTACTAGTATTTAAGGGGCTTTACGGGGTTGGCATTCCTCATTTCCTGACTACAATCTGTGTTTCGGTGAGATATATATATATAAGAAATGCAATTATTCATGATTTCTCTGACATGATGATAGACCAGTCAATTAAGTTCTATAGGCAGTCCTGTACGTTGTTGTACTAGGCCAAAAGAGGAAACATTATAATTCATGATGTAGTGAAACTCCTGGTTGAAACAGTGTTTACCGTCAAGCGCTACTTCAAAACATGGTACATTGGTAGGCCAGATACATTTTCGTTCATACCGACTTGGGGTACCTTCCCGCTTTGCGTTTATTCTCTGTAAGTGCCCAGTCCGACATTCAATCGTCGCACGATCAGTACGCTATCGCAAACTGAAGGCATTCATGGGTAAGTCGTGCACTTAAAACTGTTGTCTTGTGAAAGAGAAAAGGCAAAGGATGCTATATAAAACGTGTAGATACTTGGCGGTTGGTTCGAGTTCTTAAATCTATCATTACGGTGGCCCTGTTACGAAATCACAGGCCCGGATCGCATCTTTTACTATGAAGGCGCAACAATAAAGTTTTGCGCCTTCATAGTGATTGTCAATTAATGACGGCGTCCGGTTTTTTCCACTGCCTGATATTATATTTATATCATTACAGTTTATCAGCAACTTTCTGAAACTGATACACCAAAAAAGCAATTACTCAAACAACTGGATATGATTTTGGAAATGATTCTGAAACTGAAGCACGCGCAATTCGGTGGAGGGCGCAGCGTTACACAAATCAGAAGTTTCAGAAAAACATTCACAGATTTTTTCAAACTTCTGCTCATAAAACGTTTCTCCGTGTGTTACGGTGTAGTTCTGACTTGAGGGAAACAACAAACTCTTTTGTTTTTGAAACAGTTGTTTTGGGAGATTCATGTAGTACACGTGACTTCTATGTCACGTACCTCACGTACCGAGATATTTTGTCCCTTGCGAGTAATATACTTACATATGTATACAGCTAGCTATGTCTAAAGTTCATAAGAGTGATATCAGAATCTAAGCAAACAAATATCTGATCATCGTTTTTGTGTCATTTCGAAAGAGAAAAAAAAACAGCGTCCCTCACCGACATCTGAGTTTTCACCAATTCACGTCATCTACGAAACAAAAATCGAACTTCCGTCAGATAAAAGTCCAATGTTTTGCGAAAAGTGTTTTTCATAATTGTAATATTTGTCACAAGTATGTTTCGTTTGATTTTATGTATAATCCCTTGAATAACTGACTGTAAGTCAAGCAAATATGATCTCCCTTCTGAACCGTATCTTTCGTTTACTGATTATGATGTTGTGTTTGAAAAACGCTCAAGACTTTAGCAATAAAATGAAAACTTGACAAAACCAAAATGTAACTTCATTTTATCGTTATTCAACTATTTCTTCCCTTTTTGTGAATCAATCGAGATAAACACAAACATGTTTAGCCTGCAGACCAATGAGAGGACTCGATATAACTGCATTCGGAACTGAACCGCCTTGCAGCAATATACTATAAAACTACATTAATATGAATATGACAAAACCATTTTAGTTCACCGAATTTACCGCCTATACAACGTTTCAAACCCATAGGTACATTCTAGTTGATAAAATAGGTAAAAATGTCTAAATTTCGTTCAAATTCGTTAGTTGTTTGAAGTGACCCGATACCGGAAAAGACGGGATACAATAACGGGGACACACCGGACGGCCGACGCCGACCAACTTTAGAATTGTCTTGTGCCAAACCGATGCGTTTCTTTTAAAGCTCGGCAGAAAACTATCCAAGAAAACAAAATAGAGAGTACAGTAGGAAAATATGCTACTCAAATCAGCTTCTGAGATCGAAAAATACCTTGTATTACACCCGTTATTTCTCTTTGTAACATGCAAACGAAGAAATCGGCTTCCTCAATTAAAATTCCTGACAGTTGTACAAAAGGTTACATCACGATGTGTTTTTTTTATCATTTTTTAAATTGTTTTTACCCAAATTCTCTTTTGATCACTGATGAGTTCATATACTAATGAGTTCATATACATACATTGCAAAGGAAACTGTATACTTAAACTTTACCTTTCAGTACATGTGTACTTTTGCTTCATTACAAAACTGGGTAAAACTCACGAATCCGAAGAAAGGAATAGCAGTTGATGAAATACTAAGTACACTAATGTAATCTCAAGTCGGAAAAAAATATATTCTCTGTTGAACTGTTTTTTACCTGAAAATGTTCAATTTTAGCTCAATCTGAAATAGTAGTGTTTTGCATAAACTACGCTCTACTCTATTTATGCAATATATAGATATTAACCCTAGGCCCTTAGTATTCCAAGGACTATCAAGTATAGTGTTTACGGCTTTAGACATTAACATGAGGAAAAGCAAAAAACAACACTACTAGTATTACTATTAGTAACTTAAAAGTGATACTGCCCTGGAGATCAGTACCAGGTCGCAAACTCTACTCAATGGCCAGCTTACTCCTTTGGTATGTTATCTGTGTTTGGCCAGTTTCTCGACTATTTTTCCAGCGACCTGTGGAGCCTGGTAGAGGCCAGTTATCGTATGAAACAAGCTCCGAACAAGCGACCGAGAGCGGAGTAAAGCTAAAAAGTCTGGCACCCAGGCTACAACATTCAGCCCCCTTGCTGACCGCGGGGGCCGCGTAATCGTACCGTAGGGGATAACCTGGACGTTGTCGGCGGGACTAGATCGTACATGTGCCGGTGATTTTTGGGGAGGGAGCCGGTCTGAGGAAGCCTCCACCAGGCCTTCCCGTGACGGGCTTACGGATCGTAGAATTCAGCAAAAAAGACAAAAATTTGCCAGTAGAGTCAGCCCACGTTGAGGGTCAATTTTTCGCCCGCAAATGAAACCCCATGGTTGCCAAATGTCCCGTGGCAAATACTCCCGAGTCCCTATAGCCGGCGTAGTTAGTAACTTAGTCTGGTGGACTATCACTTGGGATTGAGGGCTGGAACCCATGCAAGATGCAAGTGTACTCTCCAAGCAGAGGATGGGTTTCGGGTTGTTTTTGACGTTTTTAGGCGTTTTTGTCGGACTTTCTATTATCTTTGGGGTTGGCGACATAAAGAAACCGTGGCAAAATGGAAAGCCCGACAAAAACGCCTAAATATACGTCAAAAACGAGCCGAAACCCAACCTCTGCTTGAAGAGTAGGCAAACTGCTCATACACAGTGTAGCATCCATACACAAAATGAAAATAGAGGCGATTTATTCTATATCTAGTCCCATTTTAAAATCGTTAATTCTGCTAATTTCTATCGCCACCATGAACCTGCTAGTCCTACAAATCTCCACTAAGTGTCGATGCCGAGGTCGGGGTTTATTTTGTAGGTCAGTCTGCGACCTTTTCAGCTGTGTTTCTAGTACCTCTCTAGTGGTGCGCGCTTTCTCGGTGGCAATCCACGCACTACAAGAAAGACGTATAATATTGCCCAAACAGGCGTAGAGTAGCCTCTATCAGGCTCCGTCCTGCTATCGTTGGGAAAATAGTAGAAATCAGCCGCGGTACTTCGCTATACAGGGTAGGTCCGCTATACAGTAAGGTTCCATTTCGATGGACGCAGATTGGACCCTCTCTCCGTAGCTAACTCCCTTGGCACACTATTCACTCTATCAGGCCAATTTCTACTATTTTTCCAGCCATCCCGCGGAGCCTGGTAGAGGCTAGGCGTAGAGTACCGAGGCTGAGCCGGATCTTTACATCTGCTTGGAAATTGTTATGCGGCGACATCGTCATACAATCTGGACCCCCAATATGAGGGTTGGCCTCATAAAAAATCCACTGAAATTGACCAAATATTGGTGAATAATTTTGACTTGATACAATAGCCGCCAACTATGAGAGTTTCACCCAAGGCAATCTGAGGTCGGTAAATTATTCACCTTACATGGGCCGATTTCTAGCACTACCCTAAGAAGCATTGTAGAGACTAACTTCAGATCCAACTCAAGGCAAAAAGGTAATTTTCAGAAAAAAGATAATGTGCAGAATACACGAATATTTGGATTATAAAAAGAAAATAAGCCGCAACAAAAACTGTCAACAAAATCATAGAAAATCAGGCATCGTCACGAATTACTTCTTTCCTAATTAATACACCGTGAAGGGAGTATCAGACTCTGACAATGGCAAAAGTATTTTACATATTCATCATGGCTTTTAATACCATAATGAGTGGGCATTGATAACGTATTGGTGATCGATTTGACTCATTTAAAACGCCGACAAATCACAGTGATAGCACGTCGTTAATCTGTTTTTCAGGAGTCAAGTTCTGAGTCACATACGACAACTGGGATGATTTGTTTGTTTTATTGGCGACTGTCTCACGCAACTTGGCACGGTCCGTCCGGACATTAATCACAAACACAAACGTACGCTTCAATCATTACAACGGAAGGGTCAGATTTTTTTTTTCATCCACACGAGTAATGATTTTGTTCCCAAGCAGCGCGGTAATTTTGAAACGACACCCTGTCGATCACCTAAGAATGCAAATTTGCTCAAAATTTGTTGTGAATTATTCTGTTGTAAACACAGAGGGTTCCCTTGCATAACGCCGCAGCTGGGTGACCCTTATTCTAGGTCTTACAGCCCCTGAGTCCGGGACTCGAACACTGCTCAGTCAGCACGTAGCGGCCTCATGACTAGGGTTTCCCGCCGAATCTATCCTCCAAAGCCAGATGATTTTTGTTAAAAAAGACGTTCTGTCATCACAGACAACCCGGCTGTTTTGCTTGAGTGGATTTGTGAAAAGCTAAACAGGCAGATCACTGACACACGGCCTTGTGGAGTGGTACGGTTTTCGGTTGCAACGCGCCGGGGCATCGGAGATTCAAATCAACTCAGGCCATATTGTCGCTAATCTTTGAGCGGCTCAGCCCTCCTAACTTATCAAACCATACTATCATATCCCTCTGTCTCCTTTGTGTAAAAGACAAGTTCACTGTCAACCTAGCTGTGTTTTAAAACGGTGCAAATGACGCAAAGGCGAACAGTTTTAACCGCCGGGCGCTTTTCAGTTCTCTGGCGAAGCTGGGGGAAGGGAAAATGAAACATGGCGACCGCTTTCCCCCAGCGCCTACCGGAATACAAACCACGCTCCTTCTCTCGTTTTTCAGTCCCGTTTGTAGAAATAGCATCGCCGAAGAAAGAGCCTAAAACTAGAACCCTACAGCACTTCATCCTTGGTATGTGTGTGCGTGAATCATGCAGAAATTGCTGAAATTTTAGGACTATTGTATGCACTGTAGTGGCCGAATCCATATCATCAGTGTCGCGCGCTGGGCTGTAGAAAATCGCTTCGACCGCGGGGTTTGAGTCAGACAGTTTGTCCCTAGACATTTGCGCTGCGACTCGGTGTACCAAGGTAAAACGCGGTCCCGTTGATCAAGAGCATTATACAGTTCGGCCCGTTTGACACACTATATCGTCAAGCTGTAGTTAAGCCAGTTACCCAGGGCACTAATGAAGTTATTATGTAGAAATGGTTAGTATTTATGTACTATAATCATATATATAACATTTTCTCAGGTCTATTGGATTTAACATCGACTTTCTGTACTGAAGTTCTTTAGGTTTGTCTTAAGGTGTGACTAGAATTATAACGTTCGTTTATCAGTTGCAGAGATGAAATTAAAGTGTTGACCTATAAGGCGAAGGAAGACACTGGAAATACGGGTCAGATCAAACATTTACAACACCTCACTGGTGGCGATGGGATATGGGCTTGATAAGTTTTCCAAGTCAGATTTATAGCCTCCATAGCAGGCCTTTTGGGGGGGCTTATCATACACTTTTGCTGATGACTACCGGGCCAAATGGTAGTACGCGCTGGCTGCATAAACGACCCAGTACAAAAAGAAATCACCAGCAAAAGAAGTGTAGCATAAGCCCCCCAAAAGGTAGCCTCTACCAGGCTCCGTCCTATCAGTGGGAAAATAGTAGAAATCAGCCGAGGTACTCCGCTATACAGGGTAGGTCCACTATACAGTAAGGTTCCATTTCGATGGACGGGTTGGCAGATTGGACCCTCTCTCCGTAGCTAACTCCCTTGGCACACTATTCACTCTATTAGGCCGATTTCTACTATTTTCCCAGCCATCTCGCGGAGCCTGGTAGAGGCTACCCAAAAGGCCCAGAGAGCCTTCTATGGAGGCTAAGATTTTCATAGTTTGCAAGGCGAGCTATATGAAGCGTTTTGTCATATAACAAGTGGGCAGCCAATTATATAGTGGGCACAATGATCTGTCATTAAGTGTCCATTCACGGTGGCCCAGAACTGGACCAGGCAGGTAGACAACAATAGCCAGGTGTGAAAAGTGATCATCACTACAAAAAGACTACTGTGTAATTTGGTGGTCATCATTGAAAACGCACGACTGCGCTAGATAAGTTAGAACACCAGTGCAGAACACAGTACTGTAAATGCAGAAATGTTCGCGGTGGTTTTATGTTCGTGGAGAACTCTTCGTCGCGAACTTAAAACCACCGCAAAACGTTTTGCCCGTCTATGACTGTAGCGCTACTACTGATTCAAACGCGAACTTAAAACCCCCACGAACGCTTCATTTTCTCCCTACCGCGAAATAAAAACCACGCGAAGTTAAATGCAGAGTAGCGGCGAACATCTTAACCTTACAAGTCTTTCGGCGCCAATTTTGTACGGTGAGACACCTGGAGATTGCGAGATATACAACCTAATTAACTTGATTTATTGTTCAAACTTCTGTGAAAGGTTGGTGCGACATGCAGTGATTTGTTTCTGTAATGTCGAAACTTTCCAAACCCCTGTTCTTCATTTCAAACTTTGGTAAAACAAGTCGTTTGCGCCTGTAGATCTGGCTACATGTACTTGCATGAAGTCGGCAAAACAACTTACACATTGGATATATACGCCGCGTCTTTACACGGATAAGGGAATAAAAACTACCTCATATTTAGGTAAATAGTTGTTTCTTTACATAGTACCGAGGTAATTTTTCTCCAAGTTTATGATATATACCAAACATTTTGGGGACGTAAGTTAGGAAACTGGATTCTTTTTACTCTCCACAAACTATGTACACCAAAACTAGGAATCAACTTCAAGAAAACCACCGACGTTACACTACTATACAGGGAGACAGAACCTCTTTGAAAGAGAAAATTACACAAAATACTACAAAGTCATTGATGGAATTACCCCTGGTCATTTCTGGGATCCCTTATACGGGCGCCAGCCTTAGTACATGTACCTGCTGTACTTTTCACTGGTGATTGTCATAGCTCGTATATGTATACCTTATCCCATATAAAGTATTTTTATTCTCTTTTGTAAAGACATTTCAGACCATAAACACACTGCTGCAAATATAATACACACGTTTTGACAAGTTCTTGGGAATTATTCAGATAGTCTTATATGGTGTTCAAACCAAGTTCAATGCTAAACTTGTACCTACGTGTATGTCAAAAAGTCTGCTGCTAGCCCCCCGAAAATTAACTTAATTAACTTTGGAGAACTTAAGATAAGTCAGTAATAGTTACTCGTAGGCTGTACTTATGTACTACTTGTATAATCAAATTATAAGTATAACTTGATCTTATATATATATATATATATATATGTACATATACATGTTTTAACAGTTTTGACGGTGTCGCCCAAGATCTGGGTACCATTAACATGGAAGGGGAAACCGGGGCCTAGAAACATCACGATCATGTAGGACATGAGAACGTATTTTGGTCGAACAGTCTTTATTTTCCTTGGCCTAAATTTGGAGCTCTATTGCTTCAAAACACTCCCGTCCAAGTTCAAGTTCTATGGGTCGAAGTGTGACGTACGAGAAAGCGGAACAGACCTGCCCGATGACAAATGTTTGAGAGTCAAACTGTCCTTAGTTGCACTTACAGAGGGTTAGAAAAGAGCGGACAGGCAACAGTCACTTACAAATCCGGGAGAGAAGCAACCGGGCTACACACATTGACACAGGTAAAGTCGGAGACTTTGGTAAGGTAGACACTGTATTCACTGTACAGGTGGTTTTATTGTATGCCTCACGGTGTAAAAAAAATAGCCTGATGACCAAAAATCTTTATTTGAAATCTTGGAAGGTACTGCTTTTCCATTAATTGGCTTGATCTAAAGCTATAGAAATATCAAGAAGTTCCATTTTGTTATGCGCATTGCTGTAAGATCATTTAAACTCGAAAACGCCATATTATCAATATCTGAGTTCTCATGCTCATCTTCTGTTGGGATATCAGTGACAAGATTATGGCTCACTTAAATTATCAGTGTCAGAACTATACAGTTCCAATACTTTGTTCAATTGAAAGGTTTTGTATTGACATTGTAAGAAGCAGTTTTTCATAATAGTGAACCCGTTTTGTGGCGCGGTTACTATATATACTAAGTGCTACGTAGACATGGTATTTGTGTTTTGTGCCACATGAGGGCTACAAGTAAAACCCGGCACTTATTTTGAGCAAGGAGGTTCCTTGATTTGAGAGCTTTGTCTAGGGGCACGATGGCACCCAACCATCCGCCGCATGGTGAAACCACGGCGCCAAAACCCACCATCAGCTCTGCTATGTGCTTTCAGTGATCATCTACTAAAAAATCGCGAGGCAAAGAAAGATCGAAACCGCGGGCCGCGGCGGTCGCCATTTTGAATCAGACGATATTTTGGGGAAAACGTCGCGTGTTTCTCGCGTTCTAACCTCGATAACACGGATAATGAGATTAAATCTCCCGGCTCTCGGGTCGCCACCGCTGGAACATGTGGCCTAGATTCTACCCAATTGATAGTTGAGAGGGAAGCCGCCCGTAGCGACTCGGAAACTCAAGCAGGAGTAGATGGTTTTCAGAATGGCGCAGCCGCCATATTGGTCGCCTGGCCATAATCGGAGTATAGCAAATTGGCCAGGCATTTTTTTCGCGTCAGTGGCCGGACCGGCGCGTTTATGACTTCAGCCTTTGCAAGCGACATACTCTCATATTTTCTTTTACAAGGTCTGTACTATCTTTATCAAAGAAATCTCTGAGCTATATCAAAGTGACCTTGGTAAAATACCGTTTTTCATCATGCAATCAGAATGCAAAATGGACTGGCTTTTGTAGCGTAGAGCAAGTACCGTGGTTGCGTCAGTAGTTATGATCATCACATTCAAATATCTTTTTTTAAGCACGATACTTTCCGCAAGTTCTGAAAATGATCACGGACAGATTAACACGCAACTTAGATTATATTCCGTGAGTAGATTTCACATGGCAAAATCGTCCCCTAAGCTATTAACGTTAAAGCGTAGTAAAAATTCGCAATCTATGAGGTGTGGCATTTGTAATTTATGTATTTGCGAGTCCCAGAAATGGAGAGGATGTGTGGCTGTGCACGCATGCATGAAGCCAGGTTATTATCTATCCCCTGAGAACCGAGCTTCTCTCCTCTGATTGGACCAGCAGTTAACTAGTTTTAAGTTGATGGATGAATGATTGACACCTGTCAGCCCTCTTCAATCAAACCAGCCTATTTAAGACGTTCTAAGTGATTGAGAGCCCTATCGTGTTTCTATGCAAATGAGACGCACATTTGTCTCGGCGCCGTCGTGGAGCAAAAGATAACAACTTAGAAGTGAAAACAAGAAGTTACTGGCCAGTTTCTTTCGTTTTAATTTGAATACTTGACCCAAGAAATGTCATGCAATCTAATCATGAAATATGTTGTAGATCAGTTTATCATATGAATACGCAACTATCATATTTTGACTGGTTTGTTAATCAAACTTATTATTAATATACAAATGCATTATGAACTTCTTTTGTAATATGAATGCCATATATGAAGGTAAAAGTTACATTCAGTTTTCTATCTCAAGTTGGACTGTAGTTGAAGTATGGTCAAGAATTTTATTCTGTACCAGAAATTAAAGTTACTTCGTAGGTGTTTGTACATAATCTCTGTATAAAGAGCAGTAATTGTTATCCGGGATATCGGTCTTTTTCTTTGAGTAGCGATTATTTTGTGAGAGCGCTCTGCTTCAGCACAGCGCTGTTTTCTCCATTTAAAAACTTGTGAAAATCTCTAACTTTCCCGCTTTGCCCCTACAAATACTACATTTATACCAAGCGTTGTAACAAAACAAACAAACTCCTGTTTAAGGCTTGGCCAGTGCAAACCTTGGCGATCACTGCGAAGTTCCAGAACGATTTTTACGCTGTGCGCGCGCCCGGCCGGTCTTCGCTCAGTGTCCGTCTTCAAAATGGTCCCTCAACTTCGGATGTCAATTTCTCGTGTCCCTGGGTTCAAAATCCATACACACAGTCCAGTTTGACTCTTTGTCCTGTGGCAAATGATATTACCTACGAGCTACACCCGGTAAAAGTCTAACTTTCCTATATGGGAAGGGGTAAGAAAAACCCGAGTTGTTGGTTTTCAGCTAGAGATCCGCAGGTCGTAGCCGCACTCGAATGCCCAACTGTCGGTTCTCAATTTTCACTCTCCGCTTCACGGTGCGGCATTGTAACATGTAACCTTAAGAACAGGTGCCAAACTACTACCAAACTACACACAGAAAAGCTGTGTAGGGACCAACTAGTAGTAAAGACGGTACATTGCTTTCAAACACAGTGCTATGAGAAAGGCCGCCTCCAGTCCCACCGCTCACCGTGTTGGGCTGCTTTTGAGCCGACATCCGATCACAGCGAAACTTCGCGTGTACCGAGTGGCCCTGTATATGAAGTCGTGATCCTAACTATAGCACTGGCCTTGGGTTTTCCAACTACTGGTTTTGTTTGGTATGGTGACCATAGAAGGTCTTTAAACCCCTTCGCTCTCGTAACGTTGTCATCCGACCAAGAATATCAATATGTAAAATGGGCTGTCCCTCTTTCCAACGCGGCGACGCCGGGTACAGCTTGAAGAGAGGCTGAGAACTATCGAACGGTCACCACAAAATGTACGCGCCGCTGAGGCACTGAGAAACGCATGGCGTCTAAACTACTGTATACACTGAACACTGTAAGATTTCTTGAACACTTTGGGGCACACTTTGGACGCACTTATAGTTTTTAACATGTGAACTATAAGTCAATTAAAGCAGTGTTAACCCCTGTATAGATGCCACGTTTACGTAATACTATATTGTATATCCTAATACTATATACAAGGAGGTTTTAAACCTCTTTGCTATATGGAAGGCGGCCCCGCCATTTTCCGATAGTTTTTCTTGCAAAGGGGTTCTGTACCGCATCAGAAAAGTTTGAGTGACCGTATCTGAAATCTAGAACTCGGAGTCTCGGACTGATTGTTATTCGGCTCTGTGATATTGTTTCGCAGTAGACTTTACATACTAGGCAGCAGGCACACTACACAGCATTTTCACCGCGAGAAATTGACTGGGTCGAAAAAATTACCTGCTTGTTGTATAGAGAAAATGAGTTCACGCATTGTTTCCCTGACAAATATTTCAAAGGACATACAAAGATCTATCGGATTATCAATGTAAAATCTTATATCTGGTGACGTAAAGACATAACCTAAAATAGAATAGAAGGTATGCCATACTTTGTACCTTGTACAATTGTTGTGCAATATAGTTGTATAATCGCATACTCAGCGAGCAAGAATGCTTCTAAAACTTTCCCGTAGTTTAAATACTACGGTGTCCCAAGATCTTCTCAAATGGCTCTTGTAAAACATTGCGTTGTTTCTTTTCATGTATTTGTGTGTATTTATGTGTCTGTGTATGTGAATGTGTGTGTGTTGTGCACTTTTTTCTTGAAAACGGCTGGAATAGCATGTTTTACTACACGCCTTTCAGAGCAGCTTTTCAGTCAGGTAGTTCTATCGCATTTATTATATTCAAACGTATATATTCTTCAGTGTCTGAGTCTCTAGATACAGAGACATATCTATTATATGTGTGGCACTGATTGTGTGTCTCTTCTATTGTTCTGCCCATGATAGTTTTATGGCAGTGTTGTAAAATGATTAGCGTGGTCATGTTAGAAGCTGGTTCTTTCATGGTTCAGGGAGAAAGAAAAACCGACCTACAAGCGAGAAACTGAACCTCCTCGCTACGTACAGTAGCCGGCGGTGGGAAAAGCACGATAGTACTCGCGCTGGCGGGAACGCAAACTCTAAAACCGTAGCCTCTCTTGATTTCTGTCGTTTGAGCGTTGAAACGCCAATTTTGGACAAGAAATGGGAGGGATGGTCAGGGTCTGGGATAGCTCCTTGGTTCGAAGCTGTACGCGCTGGTTTGGGCCATGGCACACGAATAGCTGGGAGAAAATCGGGACCTTGGTGGCGGTATTCGTGATTGATGATTTAGATTTTTTAAACGTGTTCGGAAATACGATCGTTTGAAGTTGATTTATGCTTCTAAATTTGGTCCTCCCTCGCAGAATTAGTGGTGGGGGAGCGTATTTAATGACCTGGAGATGAACAAATGGCCATTGTTTGTGTGCTGGGGTTGTGAGGGATTGTGGAAAGAGGAAAACCGTCCGGAATCATTACGTACACACACTGGCAGGCTATTCAATACAACTCCGGCGTGCCGCGTTCGCACTCAGGATTTGGGTTGCGGGAAAATGAAGTGAAACAAGATGGCGTCAGGGGCCAGATGAACGAAACCGAGGTTCACATATACACTTTGTAGAACGTTTCTTGTGATGGCTGCACAATACACTGAGACTTGCAAGTGCCAATTTCGGTTCGGAGAATTAACAGCGCGTGTTTTGAAGTACACGGGATATAAAAGAGGGGACTGAGAATGCGGGTGGATAGCACATTGCACATATATCGCTGTGGGAATTTTGAGAGGCACCGTTCTAGACAAAAATGGCCGACATCGATTTAGTTGGAAATTCCGGGTAGGGGTCAGGGGAAATAAGTGCACAAGGTTTTCTTTATGCTTGCGCAGGGAGAGTGACGATTTTACAAATGTAGAATTTTTGAAATTGAAGTAGAAAAAAATCAAACTCGCATGATGGAATCTGAGGCACCGTAATTAGTAGTAGAACGATCATGTGTGTCGGAAAGATAGTTCAGTGGTATGGGTATCATAGATGAGACCAGGCCGCTAGATCGGTAACTCTTATTTCAGGGAACTTGCTGGCGGTGAATCTAGAATTTCAGAAATGGACAATATTAGAAAACATCGCGAGTTAATATTTTTGGTACAAAATCGACTACGTTTCGGCCGCTGAGTCCAGATTTAGCAGAACTTCGGTTCGGCATCCCTGCTATTTCTGTTACAACTATTTATTATATCACGGCACGAAATTTCACTTTTTGTATAGGAAGGCACGTTTACTGAATTTGAGTCTCTGATTTTGACAGTTTGGTTGTGTTTGGAACAAATTGTCTATTTTGGACCGTTATGTAAATAAACTACGATTTGTGAGTGGCCGAAATGAGATATCCATGAAGGGCACCGATGAATAAGGAAAACCGGGATCTATCCCCCGGGATTCAGACCAAGAAAAAACCCGCCCCGTTTTCACAGATGCGGATAATTTATTCATTTTCCCCATCTCGTAATCAAAGCTCTACTTGTTGACTGGAGATGTATACAGGAAACGGGCTATTCCCATTATAGAAATGTTGGTGTGAAAATCGTACACTCCAAAAGGCGGGGGTTTCTTCCCTCCCCTAACCCCTCCCCTCATACACAAATCTCTTTTGTCTCCGGGTTCCAGACATTTGTCGCGACCAATCGTAGAGCGCGAAACGGCCATTAAACGATCGCCCCCTCCTGAACCGAACGGCTCGTATTTAGTAAGGTGGTCGCGTCATTTGTCAAGATTTCCCTGTGACAGTTCGGAGCCGTTCACGCCGGTGTTCACATGCATGTGCGCCGTGCAGTGGGTTAGTTTCGCAGTCTCTCATATAGCGGCGAGATCGTGTGCCTCCAATCTTTTGTACGATCTGCTTTCACTAGTCGTTCATTCATTCATTAAGTCGTGCGTTCTAGGAGTAGCGAGGTCGCATTTCAAGCTCCGAGCTTTCTTGTTCTGTCATATTTCCAGGTATTCGGCTTTCGTGGGCTTCGCGCCGGTGACTTCCACATGTCAGTGGCCGTAGCTGTAATTATTTCGTGTGAATCAAGAAATTAGAAATTCCGGGGTCATTTGTGTCTCCAGAACCGGAATATTAGTTGGATGTGTAATATGTGTATTGAGACGTAATTTGTAGTTTATTTTCAGGATCTTTAAACATTTTGCTCATATTTTTTTTTCTTCTTCTTTTTTCAGTGTAGTGTTGAGGTGTTGAGTCCCCGGGAATGATATGGATGGTTTGCCGAGAAGTTCAGTGTACCCGGGCGAGGGCGGCCATGCCGTGGTGAACGGGGCCCGGCTAGGATACCTCTATGTCGGCGGTCAGCAGATGTTCGCCTTGTCCGAGGTTTTCACAACGTTACTGGGAAGCATCCCGAGAACAACCGTCCACAAACGGATGGACTACCTCAGCGTCGACAAACACCCGTGCACGCTGGAAGAACTGAGGAAGCTCAAGTCGCTAAACGCCATCGCATTCCACTCCGCAAAATGCACCCTCATTTCACGTCAGGACGTCGAGGCGCTGTGCACTTCCTGCGAAACCGAGCCGACCTTGAAGACCAAACGAAGAAGAAAGAAAAACGTCGAGGGGGGTAGCGATAAGATAAAGAAAGACTTGATGAAAAAGAAGAAAAGCGAGAGAGTGAGAGAAATTCCCAAATCAAAAGGCCGCGCATGGGAAGGTGTCGCTACTAATCACCAGAAAAACAAGACCGCGTCGTCTGCGGGGCAGTACTGCGGCTCCAGCCACGATCGGAGCGCTCACTCGCAGCGTCGCGCCACTTTATCCACCGATTTACCTCAGAAATCCCACCTCCACGGTACCAAATGGATCAGGACAGACTCACCAAGGTTCGGGGAGTATGGCAGCTTCACCAAGAATGAGAATTTCTGGAGTTTCACGGAGTACCACGCACTTTCCGCCAACGTGCAGAATCGGACTCAACTGCCGAACGGCTTTGGCGCCACGCGAGTTCTCAACCAGCAAGTTGTAAACAGCGTCTCTCTCTTTGGAAGGTCGCACAAACAGAAAGTACACAACGAAGCTTTCGAGAAACAGACTGGAGAGTTTAAAGAGAAAACTTTGCCAGGATTTGGGAATGGTTCTCAGAAGGGGAACTCTAACGCGCGGTCGTGTTTTTCAGATTTACCGGTAAAGCAGCCTAGACCGTCGCCTGGCTTGTTTGGATCGGATAGCGTCACTTCACAAGCCAGCAGCTTTGGGCTGAATAAACTCAGAGATTCTGTCAAGAATTCCTTCAGTTCTCGTCAAACCGTCAACGGAACGAATGATTCAACTTTCAAGAAGCCTGGAAACCTTGTCGTGAGTTCGTCGAGCGACAGAAAAGTCCCGCAGACGACAGATGGGGAGGTCCGCGATTTAAATGGGTTTCAGTTGAATCACGGAGTAAACAAGGGCCATGGTCTTTTCGGAAGTGCGGAGAAACTTGGCAAGAAACTTCGATTTGAGGGAAGTTCGCTGGATTTTATGACAAGGACGGAAACTAAGACAACCTTTGGATCTTCCTATTGTTCTGGCAAGACTTTCGCGCAGGAACTGAAGGAAAGTGTGACGGAAAAAAACTTAGAAGTTCGTTTCGTGAACGGGTTTCAGTTCAAAGAACATGGCGTTCGAATCCAACATGGCGGCGCGCTGGACAACAGCTCGGACTCCGAAAGTTCATGTCACTCTCTCCTCGACATCGACTCAAACCTCAGTGCCATGTCCAGTCTCTCGGCGTCCAGCGACTCTCTGAGTTCGGACACGACTTCTAGCGACGATTTTGAGTCGGAGAGCGATGATTCTAGCGATTCTGACGACTCCACGTCCAGTTCCGATTCAAACTGTAGCATCAGGTTCCGCAGACCAAACCTTTCTCAAGATCTGAGACTTCAGCAACGTTCTTTGGTTAACGGATGTCTTAAAGGCGCTGGGTTTGTAGTAGAAGGGGCTAAGAACGGGCTTCAAGTGCCTTCTTCGACCCAGTTTTTAACAAGTTCCCACACCCGCGCCCCTCCCCCTAAGGCAGAGTCCCTCCCCTCCCCACCAACTTCGCCGCAAAGTGCCTCGCTTGTTCTCAAGAAGCACGGGAAGAAAACTTGGTCTGTAGACTCTATTAAAGTCTCTCCTCCTCAGGAAAACGTCTTAGTGGGAAGGGAAGACGTCAGAGAGTCAAAGGAGGAAGAGAAGAAGTCTTGCACAATGAAATCCCCCTTGAGAAGTGGCCCCAAACATAGCGGCCGAGGGAGGGGGGCAGTACGGAAACAAAACAATGAAGTTATCAAGCCTGGAGCCAAGAAAGCCATTCTCAATGGCTCCAAGTTTTCCTTGTCACCTAAACAAGGAAAAGTCGCCGACAACTTCAAGAAAGTTCCGTCCAAGGGCCAAGATGCCTCTCAGAAAAAGAAGAGAAAGTTGAACAATGATGACGCTGTGTTTTCAGGTGTGAAAAAGATGAGAATGGAACAGCCAGGTGAAAAACTTCAAAAAGCCAAGTCTCCTCAGAAAGGAGTCAATGGTTACATACAGAATGCAACCTTCTCGCCGAAACTCTCCAAGATTGCACCGCCGCTTGATGACACCGCTAAACTGACTGAAAACGAGCTTGCGATAAAGTTAGAAGCGATCTCGTCCGAAATCGACAATCTACGAAGAAGCAAGACCAACAAGAAAAAGTTGAAAAACAAAGTGTTGCCCAGACCTAAAGCACAAATACCTAAGAGAAAATCAGACTTGAAGACATTGAAGACATCTAAACCAGATCTAAAAGGTACCAAGAAAAAAAGGAAAGTTTCTCCAGCCCAGAAAACAAATTCGAACTTAGCTTCCAAATCTTCAGATAAGACTCAAAAGACTTTGTCAAAAGGCACAGCAAAGTCGCAGCCCACTGAAGATGGTTCAGAAAGTAGGACGAAAAAAGGCAGCTACCACTCAATGGCTCCGGGAAGAAAAACATTCAGCCTGCTTGCACAGTTCCCATGGATGCCTACACTGACTTTAGGGGTGGACGGCGAGTTGATGCCGGCGTATTCCATGAGGCTCGAACCAGGGACCAAGCCATCCAGGAAGCATCCCGCAGTGAAGTGGAAGATGGGGGGAATGCCTTACAGCAAACCGGGCATCGTGCATGCAAGCGATCTACGCAAACGCAGAGGGAGAAGGAAGAAAGCAGATGTATTGTGATCTCAGGTGTGTAGAGTGTATGTACTGTCTGTGACCGACCCTGTCCCTACTTCTAACACATGTGAAACACTACACCACAGTCACTCTGTGTACACAGTATACTACATCCCTTATCTACAATACCTGGCTTTTCTGCAGAGGCCACTACCTTTCACTACCACGCAAACAGCTACTAATGCTGCCAACGGTGCCTGTAGTAAATTTGTGAACCCTTTTACAAGTCACATGGATAAGTTTTCACAGAAACAAGGACAATACAATACCAGAACATACAGGAATTTCTCTGATTTTGACAAGAATGGTTCATTACGGCATCTCCTAGATTATCTAGTACAGTTGTGAATACAGTTCCCATTGGTATTACGAGATCGATTTTATAGCTACAACATTGTTTAGTGTGCAGATTCCACATATGGAAATACAGACAGAATGATCAATATAGAAGGTTTTGTGGTTTTAAATGAAGTTTTGTACTGAATGCAACAAAAAGATAATATCATCCTGGTTTTCAATTTTTAAGAAGTGTAATTCTTCACTCAATCTTTCTCATTCAAGGTCTTAAAACTGTACAGCATAGCACACAATGTTTCCCTATGATATGATGAAACAAACAGCTTATTTTGGGAAAGATAAGAGTCTCAACCAGGAATAATAGATTTGTCTTTTCCTAAGTTCTCTTCTATTTTCAGTGATTTTTCAAACAAGTACATTTATAGCACTAAAAAGAATTGAATTAGTAGCACTGTTTTGGAAAGAGTTTTGGTGAGAAGATGTTGTAGAATTTTGCATGAACATAGATATCATGAATTCAGCACGTGTGTGACAAAAATCAAAACAAAATTTTGCAGGTACATTTATTTCAAAGCTGACCTTAGAAAACTTAAAGCTCTTTTCTATCTAGTATGTCTTTTATATGCATCCTGATAATGTTCACATTCATTGCACCCTTACAGCATGGTTTAGCAGGAGCATGGTTTAGCTGGGTCCCTTGGTGAGGTCACTAGGCCATGGGCAGCTTGCCAATAAATCTAGTGTGTTTGTGCTGGATGGTAGTGGCTGGTTTGTAGGGGGTGGAGTCTAGATTGGGCCTGTACCCTGCCTTAGGAAAGGTCAAGACCAGGTGTTTCTTTCCTCATGTTCAAGGTTAACCAGGTGGTTATTGACAAGAAACGTCCTGGAATTACAGGACTTTTTCACAGGTTCAGGAAAAAATTAACAGTTCAACTTCTGCGGAAATACAGTTTCAAAAGTATGATTGTTCTTACTCTAAGACTTTAGTATGTAGTTGAATTTTATATTAGCATTAGGCAGTAGACTGGCAATTTTTAACTTGATAAGAGGAAAAGTAGATAGATATTATATAGATTTGGCATTATCGATCCTTAAAGAAATCAACCATGCCAGCTTTGTCCACATGAACCATTCAACAAGTGGCACAATCACATGCATCTAGCACAGCAGTGTATTGTGTTATGTTGTTATGGAAGGCAAGACGTATATTTGGTTTTGGCCTCCAAACTTGCAAGCTGTCAGAATTTCTGTCTACAATTTGGTAACATCTAAGAAGAATACACTGAACTGTTAGAGCTAAATTTCAGCAGTTTTGGAGTGGCAAACAAATGCAGTCAATGGGGATGTGTGGTAACAAATTTTTCTCCAGCTAAATGGAGCTGCAGTCTGTGTCTATGCAAGCTGCAAGCCTTTATATCAACCATACTGTTAGAATACATATATTCAACCAATACTAGTGCCACCAAAAATAGAAATAAAGAAAGCTGTACCAGACTACCACTGGTACAGCTATCTTTTGTCTGAAAATGAAATGACATTGAAACATAAGCAAGCACATATAAAACTCAACAGTTTACAGCTTTGGATTTTGTTGTTGTTTGAATTTTGAGTGTATTTTCAGTTTTTCGCCTTTCAAATCTCATCTTGGCAATGTTTTTTTTTCAATCTGTGCTATCAACTCCTTTACACTAGGAAGATAGTTGTTGGGTGTAGGTGGCATGCACACAAAATTATTTCAATATATGCCCAGGAGGATAGCTTTTGGTATCCCAGCACACTGACTGTGCACATCTAGTATTCAGTCGGTGGTTGAAAACAGTATTAACATGTGGGCTAAATCTCTGTAAGTCTGTCCAAGGAGGTTATACCTGTAAACTTGGTCTGTCTTCTTTCTGTTTTCAAGAAAAGAATTGTGGATTGTTATAAGCACATGTAGATATGTAGTACATGATGTACCATACTAACTGAATGTACACTCACTTAAAAGGAGCCTACACTGTGGAGACAGTTGTAGACATTAAAAGTGTTAGTATCTATGAAAGGGTAAAGATAATAGCCTATAACCATATGTATGCTGTATTACAAGAAAACAACAGAAGAATAACAGCATAATTCTCGGTGGACAGTGAATGGAATGATTGATATGTAACAAACAACATACACCATAATTGCACTTTGTAAGAGATCAACAAAAAAAAATGCCTTTCTATTCGGCCCTCAAGCCTGACCTTTCTACATGTTACCCATGGTTTAGTTTTGTTTCTCTTCGAATTTCTCTTTTGCGGTTTAGCCCAAGGAAAGCTGAGTTGGTGAGTGATTGATTTGGTGTGTACACATGATATGGTGCGACGTAATTTATGACTAGTTCATTAGAGGAAGAAAAGGTGTTGGGAGACAAATCTCTTCTTTTGATCTTTTATGTACTGGTTTAGAATACTGTCATTGTAGTAGGTAGAGTCCTATATCTACAGTACAGGTATAAAATCATTTGCCGATTTAGGACCTGGGCTTTCCATGTATTTTTTAAGGTGGTGTTTTTGTAAGATTTGACTTCATACTGGCACTAATTTAATGGCTTGGTTTTATTTTGGTTTGCTTTAAACTCAAAAGGTCTTGATAAGTCATTAATGTTGGTTGTTGTTATTTGGTCCATTTTGTGCTTGCTGGTAGCCTCCATCAGGCCTTCTTACGGGGGTATGGATTGTAGAATTCCGCCAAAAAAGGAATAATTGGCTAGGAGAGTCAGTCACTGTGAGGCTAAAATCTGCACCTGCAAATGAAACCCTATGGTGGCCAAACTCCCCTGACAAGCATTCTCTCATCTATAGCTGGCGTACTTAGTCTGGCAGAGACTAGACAAGACTAGCTTACTGGTATGTAAGGCAGCAAATTCAAATTGTTCTTGCTGTATTTGTTGCAAGGTTTGGGGGGTATACGTTACCCTACCATACTGGCTGTCAACTTATAGTCCTTTCGTGGTACTTCACTGGGATGTTGGTTTGTCTTGGAAGTGAACCAAGTTGCCATGAAGTTAGCCTACATTGCAGGCTCCCCCTGACTGTTTTCTTCAAGTTTTAGTGTGCCGTTTTCTTATCACATTTTTTCCTCCAGCCAGTAAGAAGAAGAAAATGTTATAAGAAAACTGTGCACAAAAAGAATACAGCTGAAGAGAGCCTGCGTCATAGGCTACGTAAAGTACTAGCAGGGCTCAAAATTGATTTTGGGAGAAGGTGCACTGGTGCACCTAACCTAGAAATTTAGGTGCACAGTGCACATGGAAAATTTTGGTTGTACAACATAGAATCAATGTTAGAATGTCAGCAAAACCTAATGTCATAACAAACATCAGTACCTCTCTTCATAGCTTAAATCTAAAATTCTAACTTCAAAATCTTAAACAAGTAGTACAGCAAAGTTTTATTCCTTTCTGACCCTTGAATGTCAACAATATGCTATATGCATGTTCTAGTGTACAAAAGTACATTTAATGAGTTACTAGTATGTAGGTAACCTACATGAATATCTTGGTCATAATCTGTGCACCCACTAGTCAAAAACTAGATGCACAGCTCCAATTTAGTGTGTACAAAAGTGCTTAATATCCACCCAGTTTTTCAAGCAGTGACTAGACTCTTATGTTTTTGTTGAACAATATCAGTCTAGACCTACAGCAAATTTATTTTTTGAAAGTGTATTTTCATTTCAACCCGCATTCTGTCTGTATTGTATAGCCTGTATGTTTATTAAACCGCCCTTCGGTATAACACACCAGCTTTGCTGGCAGGCATAGTACTACTAATATCGAAAATCAGAAAAAAAGACGTCTTCAGCATTCTGTATTGTATAGCTCGTATGTATAACCGCCCTTCGGCATAACACACCATATTTGCTGACAGGCATAGATAGAATTGAAAATCTGAAAAAGACTATAAGTATAAGATAATTTCCAATGCAAGTTGTTCCGGCATAGTCTGCTATATTGTCCCCACACTTTGGTTCTCTGGTCTAAAATTCCTTGCCAAATTCCAGGGAAACAATACATATGTATGTATAAATCTTTGCTGGTAAAATGAAGTCAAATACCAGAGATTCTATGCCAAATGAAACTTTTATTGACATAACCCTGAGTGTCAGGGGTGAAATATTGTCTTACTCAAATCACAACAGGAAAAGGTACACTAATAACAGGGCGACCTGCATGACTGCTTGGTGGTTCAATTTTTTAAAATTGCCCAAATTCCCTGCTACTCCTAGGAAGGGCATCTTGGTTGGGGCTGCACCCGTCTTCTGGAAGGGACGTAAAATGGGGGCCCCATGTTCGAGGAGGTGCATCGAGCACTTTAAAAAGGAAGGGCTAGCAACCCCTCCCTGTAAAACTATATCCTGCTAATGAAACAGCAAGGAAACTACTGCCCTACCTGCCACCAGACACACCACAAGGTGAACAACAACAACAATACATGAACTGTGTTACTATATAGTACATACTTTTTATTTCAACATTTTGCACCTGTAGGAAATTTGACCTGACTTCAAAGCCAACTAAAACTTGATTTAAAGATTGTTACATTTTGATATTCATGAATGATAATATGATGAAAGGAGTCCACTGCACTAGTAACAGATGTTACATGCAAATTGTTAGTCGATTTGTAAAACATTTTCAGTTCTTTCCTATAAACAAGAACAGTAATGTAACATATCTTGAGTTAGACCTATAACACAACAACAATGGTGTAATGTTACCAAGAACTATTCTGGCTCTTTAGATATACAGTATTTAGGCCTCAACTGAATAAGCAGGGAACCCACAGCAAATCCTATCACAAGAAATATCATTAGGGTAGAAAATACTCTAAAATGAGCAACTTGAGATTTTACAGTCTACAGAAAAGTTCAAATCAGCCCTGGTAAACTCAGTGGACATGTGAGTTTCCAACTCGCTACTACGACGCTAGTCGCTTGCATGCATTTTTGAACAACTTTCAATATTGTGCCAATGGAATTTAGAACCCTCTTGCTTATTTGAAAGAAATGCTAGGAAAAAATGCTTGTACCAGTAGATTCTATCAGCATCAGACATATAATACGCTTCTATATACCACTGAAAGTAAATACAAGTATTCCAAAGGTATAGCTGCTCAAATCGTCTAGTTACCGATATCATATACACTGATTCGTCTTTGAAACATTGTCTTTTTCCTCTTGTCTAACAATGTTGTTTATTTGCAAGTTACAAAATGCCCCTCCCAAATACCGATTGAAATGCATTCTTCTTTTAATAGTCTGACAATGCACAGGCCTGGATTCTCACATTTATGTCGCCCAATGGTTGTAATTCTACTTTACAGGCTTCAGTGAGAAAGCATTGAAGTATATATCAAACTGTATATATCAAATAAAGACAGTGCTGTAGATTATATACTACCAAACATTGCTGCATCCATTTGAGTTTTGACTTATAGTAAATGCATGAAACTTAAGTTTTGACAAAACAAAATATGAGCATTTATACATGTCTGCATGACATATAGGAAAGAGGCTTTCAGTTTCACATGGTAACTTGCTACATTGTTTATGACTGTTAAGCACAAGAATCTCTTCTAACAGAAAAATGTGACAGCGTACTTTAGGTCCTGAATAGACACTTGAAAATTCTAGCGTGGCCAGGTTTTAAGCTGCGAATGTTTTACCGCTCAGTGGGGTCAGAAGTCGGAATTTGATTGTGAAGATAAGGAAAGTATAGTGGTCATATATTACTGTACTCTGCCGTGCTAACTGGAGTTACAGAAAAATTCCACTTGTGGCAGTCACTGAGAGTTAGGAACCCCTTTACTAGTAGGCTTTAGAAAGAAAGTGGCAGATCTGAAAATCCTGGCAGCTTCCCAAATTGCGAACTGTGAACCCTTCACTGTGTGAAGCTAGTCTCTACTACTACTAGACAAGACTTACTTTTAAGTTACTATGCTGGCTATAGCCTATAGTATAGGGAGAAGTCTAACGTTGTCAGACAGCACAAAACTGATGTCTTCATTCCACAAAAAATATGTAGGAAAAAAGAAGACTCTTTGTTAGTTTTGTACATTTCTGTTCTTTTTCTTACTACAGTGTTGTGTACAAAGGTATTTCTACATTTCTACTTTCTATGTAGACCCTTACATTTTCTAGAAAATCATACTCGTAGAAAAATCAAATTCTTTTAACGTCTCGTCATATATCTAGTACTAGGCTTATCCCTGTGTTCATTTTCTATGTACAGGTACTACCCGGTATAGTATAACTGAGGCCATTGATATACAGCCAAACCTGTACAAGTGCCCACCTGGCCATTGTGACCACTTTTTTTTGTTCCTTAGACAAGAACTCTTCCACCTTCTATCAGCTACAGTATTACTAAAACTTGAAATCCCACCTGAGTATGCAGATTAGTGCAGGTGAAATTGGAGTTATGCAGGTATTTCTGATGTCTACCTGCACCTAACCTGCACTGCTTATGTACTTAAAAGTAGTATGGGTTTATAGGTGTATGTGGACTTTTTGTTTGCTGTATTGACTGTCAGCACCTTGTATGAAATGGGAAAAAATCATTTGAACGAAGTGGTTTTATACCAGTTTTCAGTGTGATCCATAAAGTAATCTGTGATCAAACAAGCCCAGAATTTTAGCTGTTCAACAGTTGTGCAGAAATACTTGGCTTTGGAGCTTCATTGTCTTTAGGACAAGACGTAAAATGGGGGTCCCATGTTCGAGGAGGTGCCTTGAGCACGTTACAACAGCCTTATTACTCAGATGGGTACCTACTGGCTGTAATGATACAAGACTGCAAGGCCAAGAGGTTGTAAGCCCAATACAGTTTGGGGTTCCACTTTTTAGGCAAAAGCTAACCAATTCATTGGTTCTCGGACTAAAAGAAAAAATGATGCTAAACTGGAGTCAGAGGGGAAACCTACCAGACTTAACTACGACGGCTATAGGGAGAATAATTGCTAGGAGAGTTTGGCCACCAAAGGCTTTGCAGGGGCAGTCGGGAAATGTTAACCTTCCGTGGACTCCTGGCCAATTAGTGAACTTTTTTGCTGAATTTTACGATTCGTACCCCCGTAGGAAGGCCTGGTACAGGCTAGCAAACCTTGGTAAACACAGTTTTCAGGCGGTGAATAGACTCAAGACCGTGTCAAGTTTTCCTCCTGGCCTTAGAATTATTTTCTGATTGCAAAAAACTGAACTGGTTCATTTGTAAACCCATGTAGAAGTTCTGGTATGATACTGTCAAACTTTAAATATTTGTCTATGTCAGAGTATACCATATATTTGCCAGGAAAGATGTCAGAAATTCAGAATGGTTCAGATCCTCGCTAGAACAGAACTTTGTACTCTCCTGATTGTTCCAGTACTGTTTTGTATTGTTTCAGGGAAGACGGGGTCTGCATACTTTTTGTGAGGTGTAGTAGGCTATTTCAATTCACTGTTAACTGTAGCCAGCCCTTTCTAATTCGACATAAGCATCGTCAGTCAATTATTCACGAAGAGTAGTTGCTTACTTCTACATAGCACGTTGCTTGTTAAAGTAAATTCATCTTTAAGTGTTATTGACAAATCATCCGTCTCTCAAAGTCAATGCCCGCTTGTGTCGGTATCCAAAGACTAGTTTGCCGGATACCCATGAATACAATGGAACAATCCAATAAGATAATTCCCAAAACTTTCGCGCAATAAGTATCGTTAAACATTGCTGGGCCTCCTGAATTTACCATTACTGTATGTGTTTTCAGCCCTGCTAAATTTACAGTGAAGCATTGCCAGGATCTCCCTTTCAGACCCTCAAGAAATACTGTAAATGCAGAAATATTCGCGGTGGTTTTATGTTCGAGGTTTTCGTGTCGACCGTTTCACTGCAAACTTAAAGCCACCGCAAACTTGTTTTCCAATACTGTAGCAGTATGTACTATAGCGCTCCCGCTAACTTAAAACCACTGCAAACACTCCATTTTCGCCTTAGCGCGAAATAAAAACCACACAAACTTTAATGCATTTACAGTACTGCACATGTAGCCTGACTTGTACCTAGGTGTAGGTCCATACTGACTTTGTAATCCAGTCCAGATTTGTTATCACTGCTTGAAGAGGGTGTGATAAGTAAATGGATGGGATAGGCAAGTGGAACTCCTCTTCATCACACTTACCACAGATTAAGATAATAGTCTTCTAAGTAGTTTAACATGTTTGCAGAGGGTGTTTCCTTTGAAATGGAAAACATCCCTGGAAGAAATAGTGGTTTAAAGATTGTACCAATGGATCGTTGGACAGGTATACGGCCGTGGCATTTGCTGTTGTCCTTTGTTCTCACTTTGACCCGATTCACACTGTGAAAATTTTCTCAACGTACGACAACGAGGTACGACGACAATGTACGTCTTGGACGTACGGCGCCTTTTTTACTGGATGTGAACCAGCCCCGTGCTTCGTATAACAGGCATACAACTGTAGGCGTAACATTTCAGATAAAATTCCTATTTTTACTTGACGTTTATCACCACTAACCTTTTTTCAGAATCCGAACAACGCTGAATCAAAATTTGTTCTTGCATAACAAGAGTTTGGTTACATCTCATGATCTCGAACGTTTATCTAATAGTCCTGAAAGCATTATGCAATATTCCATATAGATATTTAAGTGCCTAAGTGTAGCATTCCTTCCAGATCAAGCTGTATTATTTGCTTCAATCTAACTGCCCTCAATTCCTTTCGTATAACTTACGCAATAAGGTTTCATTGGTGCCCTTTTCGGTAGGACTAGTCCATTTCGCAATGGCATACTGGCAGGGTGTTTGGCCCACACCATAGGTCCTGGGTTTGTATCCTGACATGCCCCGTTGACGTTGTGCCCTTGGGAAAGGCACTTTAAAGGAGTTTCCTCACTTCACTCAGGTGAAAATGAGTACATAGCTTTGGTTAGGGATGTCCCTTGGATAGGATGTTAAATGGAGGTGCCGAGTTTGAGGAGAGCCACAACTTGAGCACGTAATAGAACACACCACACTTATCAAAAAGGGTAGGGATCCTTCCCAGTGTGAGTGGATCAAATAAATCTGTCAGGATATGCAGCTTGTACTCTTCAGTACAAATCTGGTGTGTTACGTCATGAGGTGTTTTACCAGGTATGCAATACAAACAAGTTACATAAGTTACGTGTGTCTCAATCTTCCAACTTATGCCTATAACTTAGTATAAGCTGGCTGAAGACTTGTTTGCTAGCAGGGATTGTCGAAAAGTCTGGTACAATATCCTTTCTTACGGTCCCAAAATCAAGTCATGTGGATAAAGTATGTTAATTATTTACTTTAACTTAACAGCTGTGTTAAGGGCTGCATATATAAACATAACATCAGGTACAGGTACAAGTTCAGAGGTTCAGGTCCGGACCTGTACCTGTACCTGAACTATTTGACAAGGTAACCTGTGGTCTTCAATCAAGATTGAAATATGAACAAACTGTAACAATGTTTATTTGGATTTTTGGTATGTCTCATCGGGTGAACAACCTAGACCCGAGACACAAATTTTCGGGGGGCCGATACACACCAAAGGAAAAAGGCGACAGACGTCAAAGACACCATTGTCATACGCCCAGAAAATTTTTCCAGTGTGTATCGGGTCCTACTCCTGCTAGAGGATCTTGCCAAATCAACTATGGCTGTGATTTCAGCACCCATACTGTTTTTGTCAGGTAAAAAAACACACCAAAAAACAACAAAAAACTATGAATAACCAAGAAATGAAATTGGTGTGGTCTTATGAAGTAACTAAGGAAGACTGTTTCTTTAGGAGCTGACAAAAATATAGGAAAACCCTTGCAATGTTGTTGCCAGTTGTCTTACAATACAAGTATTTCTGAGACTGCAGAACATTGGTGGTACCAGCACATAGGGTCTAGCTGTGTAAGAATGATATAAAACACATGAACATGTAATTTGTAAAAACATACAACTTGTACATCCAGTTATAGAAACAAACATCTACAAGCTCTCTTAAGACACAAGGCCGGTAGAGGCTTGATTGACATATTTTTAAAAGTGCTACAAAATCAACTTCATTTAACTGGAAAGTGTACACATGTATGTATTCAATGGACCACTAGATTTGCCTGTTTCAGAATTGACATAACAACATACAAATGTAGGTAAGGCACTTACGCTGAAGCATATTTTCAGAAGTTCTTTGCAATTTTTTTTTTCTTCCAATTTTTTATTTTATCCAATTGCTTGAGTAACTGCCTTTTGGCGAATTTTTTTGTTGTTGCATAAGTGTATACATGTATGGCTTTACATTTGAATATTGACCATGTAAAAAGCTTTAGACACATGTTGTGGGTACTAGACATTTCCTAAGAACGCTGAATGTACTTCATATTTTCGTGGTTTAAAGTAAACAGTCCTTGTTTTGTCATTGAAGGCAAAACTGCATGACCTTGAAACTTACACCACAGACACGTCAAAGTATTAAACATAGGCTACAACTTTCAACTTGTTCCTCTTCAGTCTAGATTTATATCTATCTGATTGAATAGATTTTTTTCCCCACATTTTAGGCTGGAAACAATAAATTGTACTGTTTTTAGTATGTGTTTTTGCTGTTTATAAAGCCCCATGAGTATGAAAACGATGTAAACAATGACGTTAGGTATAAACTCTGGTGTACAATGGTGTTGGTTTTAGCTCAATCGTTAGCATCATGCATTATCTTGGGTCAGAAAAGCATTAGATATTCTTCCTATATTTCAAAGTATACATGCATATACATCTTCGCACTGTCTACATTTATATTTCACATGATGGGTATGCAATTTTGGGGCTCGAAATACTGGATGCATGTGCACCTCTGTGCACCAAAAATTGGAGCTGTGCACCTAATTTTAAGTGAGGGTGCACCAGTGCACCTAGATATTTTTGAAGGCTATAGGGCTAAGGTACTATTCCACACTAGCATACAGAATATTATTGAAATCTAAGTACCAGAAAAAGCAATATAACCTTTGTTCTAGTACTTAATTTGATGTATTTCTTGTTTGAAATTTTGAAGTTAGCCAATAGAATTTTTGGAAGTTCATAAGAGAGGCAGTTGGATTTAGCTTTATGTAATTATGTTTTTTTATCCTATTTTAGGTTTTGCACCCAAAACTTTCTGTGCACCTCAAATTCTTTCTGTGCACCTGAATTTTTAGGATAGGTGCACTGCCAAAAATGAATTTCAAGTCCTGAATTTTAAGCCAGGTGTATGTAACAATGTATGGAAGCGTTTTTACCAATGTGTGTCAGAAAAACATTAGAAATACTCCCTATATGCAAAGTGTACATGCATTTACATTCTTGCACTGTCAACATGATATTTCACATGATGATTGCGTAATTTGAAGCCAGGTTTATGTGTAACATGATACAAGCGAGCATTTTTACTAATGCTGGTTTGTCTGTGTCCTCTAGGTCACAAAGGTCAGGTCAGGAGGTCAATCCCTGTCAACCACCACCAGCACCGAGCTCGCCTGAACCTTTTCTCCTGGTTTCTTCCTGGATTTCCACCGTCCGTTCTCGCTCACACAGCTTCTTCAACCACGGAGGATTCGTACTGAGGACTCCAACAACAGTTCACAACAAACAGACAGTTCAGTGCCGCCAGAATTCAAGCAGTTGTGCAGAAATTTTGGACCCAGAATGAAATCAGGTCGTGTTTCTGGGTGAAGCTCATGAGGTAAACAGACAGTCAGTGTTTTGCATGTTGCATAGTTTGTGCTTAAAACTTGTTGTTTTCTTCCCAAAAATATGAAGCAGTATTCTCAGTTGTGAACAGTTACTGTGCAAAATACATGTATGTTCATGCTTAAAACTTATTGTTTCTTCCCAAAAATATCAGTGTTCTGCATGTTGCATAGTTTGTTTTCTTCCCAAAAATACGAAGCAGTTGTGAACAACAATACATGTATTCATGCTTAAAACTTGATGTTTTCTTCCCATGAATATGAAGCAGAATTCTTACTATAATTCTTAGTTGTAAACATTTACTGTGCAAAATACATGTACGTTTATGTAGTACATGTTTTTTTCTTAGACTTCAGGTTAAAATTGCAGTTTCTTTGTTGTTTCATTTTTGAACGCAGAACCATGTTAATGAAATGTGGCTAGCTTGATTTTTTTACTGCACAGTATTACATTTTTACAGCCAGAAAACTTACAAGCCTTCAAAACGTTGAATTCAGACTCAGAGGCAAATATTCTCATGTTTACAGTATGTGCCAATATTTTCTGCACACCTGAATTTACCCACTCACTTTCACACGTTTTATATCGAAGTTTCCTAACTTAGAACTTTGCGGTAGGTTTTGTACCCGAATGTTTTGATACACAGACAGTATTGAGGAGAGTCCATTGTGCAAATACACGTCTCTTGGTGCTAAGGGTTGAACCAGATTTGCATGAAGTATTTACCCAAGCCCTAGCAGGGGTCATCTAGGGTCACAGCTAGCATGAAAAAATAAAAGGGTTGAGCCCTTTTCTAAAATGTACCACAACTTTATATAGAAATTTATACCTCCGTTATTTTAGATGTTACTGGTCGCGTAGTGTTGTAGTCTTTTATGTAGATATTTCCATGAATTTTTTTAAAGACGAGCACGTTGTGTTGGTTAGTGCTTTGAAACAGAGAAGTGATTTGTACAGAAGCGTATTTTTCTGGTGACGTTTGCAAATAAAAACCTGCTTTACAATATTCCTCTGTGTCTTGTTGTTATGTACAGTTTTCGGCTACTAACTGCAGCGTAGATGTGTTGGTTTATTCTGAAAAATGTTGTACGCCGCAAAGTTGCCAATTTTTACATGTAACAGTGTGCAAGAAAATTGAATGTACCGGTAACTGTTTTGTTCTTGACTGAGATAGGAAACCATTTTCTTCATATCATCCCAGTTTCTAGCTTATAAGTAGTTGTTGTTTTGCGTTTTTCATGTACTGTCTTATTTAGAAGACTGGAATTTATCAAATAGCGCAAAGCGAAAGCCGTCTTTAAAATGTACCTGTGATATTTTCCTGTGGAGGTTTTATTTTCGGTCCGCCATTTTCTCAAGAAAGCGATCCCAGAACTGTGGCAAGACGTTGTCGCTGTGAAACTGTGTAGAAAGGGAGTACACAAGCGTAGAGCCGGAATGACAGTGGCGTTTGTTCCCGTGTCAGGGGCTGATGAATTAGACATAACACACTCCCTTCCCTGAATAGCCTGTTTTGCATACTGCTATTCAGGCTTGGCTCACAATGCTCACTGTAGACTGAGTCACTGATGTTTTAATCTAGGCTTATCCAAGAACTAAACCTTCTATCTATAGTATATAATATCAGTGGTTCTGAACTTCTGTTGTGTTTTGGAATTTGATAGTATTTTGTAAAAACTCTACATGAAAAAATGTACAGAATGAAATGTTGTGGTGCTATCACCTCCTTGGTAGATCTACTAACTATCTACTACGGTATTTCATTATTTCTCTCACAATCGGAAAATCTCTCAGCTAAATATTGAACCAGCCTACATACAAACACATGAAACGCGTGCATTGCCAGAGCTGTGTTATAATGTACACTGAAACACTAGCATGTTAGCTGTCACAATGACAGAAAGAAAAATATAGCATATAAAAATTTAGCAGCAACGTTTCAGCTATTGCGACCCCTATGATTCTATAGCTCTTTTAGGCCATCTAGATCCACTGTTTTTATTCTAGACTATCCAAACCATTGCCTGTAGGCACTGTACAGTGCTATTTGTCTGTTGTATGAATTTAATAGAAAAATCTATACCGGTTCTAGACTGTGATTTTGTCGAATCAAAACAATACTTGTGATAAAAGTCGCGTTGGTTTGACTGCATTTTCATATATTCACAATCATGCGTCATGTTTGAAATAACTTTAAGATATTTTAGCAGAAAATTGTTTTCTTTTTTCCTCACTAAAATATGTGCATTGATATGGTGTAAAATGCGATGTGATTTTTGCGTGACCCAGTTTTTTTACTCCCATGAGAAAACGCCCGGCCATATCTATTATTTCCGCTACGCCTCCTGACGAAAGCAGTGCTCCGGGAATCGCTTCTGACACACGCTTAGAGAATGGATTTTTTGTAGATTAGCGCTTCTTATGGTCTCTGTATTGTGTCTTATAAGGTTTAAAGGGACGTTAGAAGACCATAGAATAAACCTGTGTTTTTATATAGAAGCCAGAGTGCCATACAGATAACAGATACAGTCTTAGGCATGTGCAAACGCCACTCATTCTCATGATTTTTAAACCTCAGCTCGGAACGGATTGCTTCCTCTGCATCGGTACAATATACATGTTAACAGAAAATACAAAGTCTATACACTACATAGTCTTCAGTTAACCGAACGTGTACTGTACCAAAGACGCCAGCAGCACGAAACGGGCGCAACAATCGGAGCGAAGTGAGTGGTACGATTTTCACGCAGCCGAGACTCGCCGATCGCTTTTCCGGCTCGCAGCTCTGGCCGATTATATCCCCTAAAATTACCTTCTGGTGTTCTTATTTACACAAATGACATTGAGAAATGGAATTATGATAAACTAGGAGTATACACGCGAGAGGGAATGTATTTTCTGTTATCACAGAGGACTCTCTTCCGACCTTCGCGATCAAGTCTGGCTGACACTGCACTGCGTTTCCCTACGTATTTCTCCCAACGGCGCTGCTCCCATGCCGGACACGAAAAATAAATACCGAGAAATGAATGACTTCTTCCAGGAAAAGTGCTGCATATCTTCTTGTATTCCGTGTACAAATCTACGATGCTACCTTAGTATGTAAATGTCAAGGATTACTACCGAATATTGAGTATTGGGCACCCCGTGAGGTACCACGTACAGTCGCTACGAACGGTGGATGGAAAGAGCGCATATGGTACATAGTGTATATTCCGGTAATGCAGGCTTGACTGGTAAGTGGTATAACCGTGCGGTTTTGAAGCCTAGCTAGAATTGGTACCGTTTCTCGGCTATCATGGTTGTTACGATGTTTTAGAATGTGAAAAATTACGCATGAAATGTTGTATAAACGTCAACAACAGGATTTCTGTCATTGTCAAACAGCTAAGTTACAAGATATGCTGTTTAAAATGTTTGCACGTTTGTAAGGAAAACTCCCCTATTTTGTCGATTCGTACTTGAAACGTTTTTTTGGGTATCACATTTGCATTATCGCATTTATTCAGGTTGAAACAAATGCAATTAGGGTAAATGTTACTGTCCTTTTACAAATATTTTGTATAAGTAGGTACTAAGATATTATGAGTCTGTTTTAACACCATTTAATATATCATATGGAATTTTTGTTTCTTACCAACACGATGATGTATATCTTACAAAAACCTCCTTTTTTGATTGCACAACCATGTAGCGGAAGAATTGAATCTACCTGAGAAGCAATGCGTTTATAATTATAACACAAAATACTGTGTTATTTCCATTAGATATTATTGTTGATTTATATATGTACACTACCATTGTTTGGTTGTCATAGATTCAGTCTTGTTCAAGTCAACCTACGTCTGCGGTTTTTGTCCTGTGGTTTAAACTAAAAAGCTCAACAGATGAGGATTTTCGGTAAACGTTCGTGGTTGTGAAAAAGATACTTGTTCAGTAACATGGCCGAATTGTCACTAACACATTCAGTCAAAGCTTTCAAAGCAATGCTTGGCAGGTTCATGAAAAACCATCCAGTGTAATACAACTAGAGAACACTGGATCACCCCCACAAACACTGTGTGGCAGTTAGCTGAAGAATAGCCGGATAAAAACCGGTTTAAACTGGAGAAAACTTCTACCTAACCGAAGACTCTACTCCGCTAGCTCTCCTGTTGTGTTTTCCTTGCGGGGTCGCCTGAGGTCAGCCCTGTGTGCGCCCGCAGCTGTGGTATGTGTACATGTGACCCATGGGATGTGTTTACTCGTGGGAAATGTTTTCTCTGAGGACAAACAACAAAAACAACAACAATGGATGGTATTCTGTGCATTCCTGCTTGTGATATACATGTAATTGCAAACCGTACACCGGCGACTTAAAAATTTTACTTGCTAGAAATACCAGAAGCGCGAGTTGTACAATGTTATTTTAACTTAAGTAATGACCAAAAAAAATGCAATAGAAATAACACGGCTTACACAAATTGTAAAACTGCGGATGTCATAGCTTCGGTGGAATAACATTCCCCTGCAATATCCACAGAACGATAAATATATGAAAAATAGATTTCACGGAAACGCAATTGTCGTCTTACCAAATAAAGAAATCCAATTCTAGATTTATTGTACTGGTAAATACAATAGTCTGACTCTGAAGTCTGAATAGAGGACTGTATTTCTCCTAAAGGGTCTAAGTACTGTATTAGTATTAAGATCGAAATGAAATTCGTTTGGAGACGTTTGTGAAACTTAAATTCAACTGCAACTGAAAGAAATAATTGTTTTTCAAATAATCATCACTTTGAGGATCATCGGTGATTACATTTCCGTTTTCGTTTCATTCATGCAATCTGGAAAAGTCGTCTTACGCTAATCAATAATCTGAATTGCAGCCCTTTTCAAGTATTCGGAGAAAAATGACTTACAAAATACAAGTATAAAATATAAACAACTTGAAAGACCACCGTTACCAAAGACCACCGTTACTAAACCTGTACCGATTAAATGATTATCAGCAAAACTGCATGGTTCAAATATCCCTCAGGTACAATGCATATTATACAGTAGAAAATCAGAGTGCTAGTGTATGAGGGAATATTTCATTCAAACTGCAAGACAATCATAGAAACTTGTGGTAATCTACCGCGAACGAAGAGCCCATGGATAGACTATAGAGAATAAAGACCAACCACGATTCATTAGTATTGTCGATAATCTTGCCGCATACAATAACGTGTAGTCTCAGTCCCATAGTTGAGTATAAGTACGCCACAAAGTAAATATCCCTCATATACATGAGTTGTAGAAGAACATAAAGGCATATGTGTTGTGCAATCTAAATACCACATCTTTCCGTGTTTTTTTTTGTGTGCGTTGTTGCCCAGTCTTGATGAATAATTCAACTGACCCAGATAGAATTGACAAACCCCAACCCAAGCCTTTCATCCGACGTACTTCCGACTTATGCAGGGAAACATACCGCTACTGACTCTTGTATTTAAAAGTAACAAAATATCAATGATTTGTTATGTAATGAAGAGCTCCCTTGGAAATCAGTCACATAGGGAACTGAAGGGACCACCCTAAAGATAAATAAATAGTTATACAGTAAATGAATAAAGTTTAGGCTACTTTGATTTTCACGATTCACTGGTATTAACTGCATATTCATATTTAGTCTTCTTCCGAATTTGAATCCTGCCAGTATAATATATTAACACGTATATGAATATGGTAAGAAGAGTTAAGATATGTGCTACACTGTATACACACAAACAGAGCTAGAGACTGAGAGAGAAAAGAAAGAAAGAGGTCAAAACACCAGTTTCAAATACTGGATACTCTCATCAAAACATACATTCCGTTGATAGAATTCAGGGATACTATTGTTCATATGAAAAACAACGACGAAACAAAATGCGCTATCAAAATGTTGTTGCCATTTTGGGTCACAAATATAACCTAGCACATGATGAAAACTTGCTGAAAACCTTCATGACGTGCTGATAATCCACAGTTTGTAGGACAACTTCCCATGATAGTTACAAGAAAAGAATAAAGGAATTGAAGAACGCGATAACATCGAGTCTTTATGATATTCGACCATGAAACATTCCTCGTGAACACACAACCTTTCGTTTGTGACAACCAACGAGCTCTATAGTAGTTATACAACTGTATAAAATATCATTGGACAAACAGAATTGCACACAAACGTTTTTGAGATGCCAGAATTACAGTTCAATCAGAACCATTCCCATGTTGCTTGTGTAGAAGTACCTATAGTATTCGCAGTGTTACCGGCTTCGTAAGTCTCCCGCCGTAGTAACTGTGAGCAAGGAGGTTTACATTCAGGAATCCAGCGGTCGACATGATGTTTCAAAAGTGCCTGCCTAGAAGTCCAAGCCTCATTGAACCTAAACTCCGTTTTTTCCCACGGTTCGCTCCCGTGAAGTCTTCACACCAAGTCTAATATCGTGACGGTTTCTCTCCCCGGGATTTCACGCCTTCGCCTTCAGACCCGCACATTATCGGGTACTTGTTGAATCGGGAGTTTACAGTAGTTGACACTTGGGTGAAAAGTGTGCAAACTGGACATAGCGAGGGGGCGGGTTGTGTTATAGCATCCACCAGGCCCCGCAGATAGCTGGAAAAATAGTAGAAATCGGCCTAATAGAGTGAATAGTATGCTAAGGGAGTCGGCTACGGAGAGAGGGTCCAATATCATCCCTCTATTTGGCCAATTTCTACGATTTTTCCAACGACCTGTGGAGCCTGGTAGAGGCTGGGGTTGAGTACCAGTCGTCAGAATCTAGTCTCTACCAAACTACGCTAGCATGTATAGGGAGAATATTTGCTAGTGTTTCATTTGCAGGCTCCTACGCGGGCACAATGTGATCTTCACCGTAAACTGACTCTACAGGCTATTCATTCCTTTTTCTGCCGAATTCTACGATCCATACGCCCGTAGCCGGGCCTGGTGGGGGCTAGTAGAAAATCTGCCCTTCTTCGGAACCTAAACATCATATATATATTAAGATTGAGATATTTTTATTATTTTTACACACATTTTTGAGGTTTTTCTACCAGCTGTCTCAATGTTTTCTTCCGAAGACGAGGCACCGTGTAATGCTGTCTTACAGAAATGACGGACAGCGGACAGGGACGACAATAGCAGCTTCCCGAAGAAAAATCTTCCGTCGTATCTGCAATAGTCACGGTAGCGCTGAGAAGAGTTCCTTCGGCCGGGCTGGAATTTGGATTCCAGTTTGTGGCCGCTCAAAGTTTCACTTCTTCCACTACTTTATGTATAGCAGAAGGATTTCTCATTCACCAATGGTAGCTGAGTTTTTTCTTTCCTAAAAAGTGGAGGGCCTAGGGCCCTTGTTAAATCAACCTCCTTGGTTAAATACTGTGCTGCTTCTTCGGAGAATCAAAAGCTGATGGACAGTGATATTTTTCTGTTCGAAAAAAACTCAAAATCTGGAGCCTGGGTGCCATGGTACCGCTCTCCGCAGCCCCCATGCTCTGGAGTAGAGTATAGTATAGTTTTATACGGTAAGGTGGGATGTTCTTGTAGTTTAGTCCGCTCCTTATCTGTCTCTTCTTCGGCTCCGCTACTAGTACTACTGTAGTCTAGTTGTTATGAACTGAGGAGCGACCTAAGCTGGAGCAAGAGAACTCTCGTACCTGGCCGAAGCAATCTACTCTATTATTCTCTTCAGTCTTGTAGGACGTCTTGCGAATCGAGGATGGGAGCCGCGGAAAACTTACTAGGGGTAGGATGGCACCCAGGCTACGTGAGGCCAAGAAGCTCTCTTTTTTTTTACTTACCTCAACAATTTAAATTAACAGCTTTCTAACACTGCATTTTGTATCTTCAGTCTATAAAAAGACACTGAAAAGACACGAAATTACGAAAAGTATGGTCGTGTGGAAGAAAAAGTAAAGTATGGAGGAAAACTTTCTCTTCTAAGAAAGGGACGAATGCTGATGCGCGCGTGGATGCCATACAATCAAGATATCACATTCTATTACGTTATATTATCACCACAAAGAAAAGACCATTCTTCTTTTAACTACCAAAACCCCACAAATTATAGAAAAGGTGGGACATTACGTCTTCCATTGCTTACAAAAGAGAAGTCAAACCCTTCACTAGTCACTAGTTATAGACAATTACGTTTGTATAGTCTAGTCTAGGATCTTTTATACCAATTTTCTATCCTGTTCTTTTATGTATGTTGTTTGCAATGAGCCTTCGGGCAGGAATTTGCAATAAACTTATTTTATGTAGTCCTTTGCTTATCACCATGACCTGTACTTAGCTTGTTTAAGCATAAATGTACAATAAAGGTCTTTCATTTTTTTAATCTAATCAAATCAACATGGCCTTAGGTACATGTCTCTAGTTCAAAGCCGCGAGAATCTTCAAAGATCGACTGTAAGAAGAAACATGGAACGTTCCGAACGATCCCCACTCTGTCAGCCCTTGCGGCTAACCTTGACCTCAGGCTCGCGCCTGGACCGGAGCCATGTTATGTCATGCTTTGTGATGTCATTATTCTTACCAGCCACGTGACTCGATCGGCTGAAACAACCCTCAGATTGGCTGTTTTTTTGCAAATTGATTTTATCATCAAAACAGTAAAACTATGATCTTGATTCGTAAATCTTTATAGAAGACTCGTTGCGTACGACTGAAGGTGTGCAAGAACAAGCTGTTCCGATTTAGTCTGGACCCAGCAAACCGTGGCAGTCACAAGCACTGAACCAAGAAATCCCACTGGCTCTAGAGAAGGTGGCATGTTTGGCAGCGCCCCGTGACGGACAATAACGGTATTGCAGAAAACGCATTCAACACTATAAATGCTTACAAAGAAAAAATAGGACAAAAATACGACATCAAAAAAGCCTTTAATAATCAAAACTCCGCTATTGGCAGTTTAAATTGAAATTGCTACTTTCACATTGTTCTTTGTGTACAATTACTGTCAATACATTGTTTCCAAGCAATTATCCTACTGATTCAAGAAACTGAGGTAAATACCTATCTTACCCTCAAAATATGGTGTACTTACACCAAATCTATGGTGCATTGTTGCCGTGATGGTAACTGCAGCGGTATTTTTGTCATAAACTTTCAAAGAAATATCAAAAGATTAACTTGAATAAAAGGACGGATTTTATAGTGATGTTACACTTTTGGAAGTTGTAATGGCTACTAGTACTAGAACTTAAACTAACGAACACCAAAAGAACATGGAATAAAACTGGTGTAGAGTAGGACTCATGTACATGTGAGACTATCACATTCAGTGACACCACAGAAAATCGTTTGTCAATTAAGTTATTCACACTAGATGGTGCGTAAAATGTCAAACAAGAAATTAAATTTCTTTTGGCCTAACAGAAAAATTAATTGCACTAGAGATTTGGCACAAATGCAAAAAAAATGCAGGTAGAACTGTCAAGCTGAAAAAAATGGATCTAACATTTCCGCACTTATTACTGTAAACCCTGGAATTTTTGCAGTGTTCTTATTTTTGCAGCTTTTGCATTGCCTTACCACTGCTAATCACTTTTTGTGCTACAGTATTGTTTCACCTCAAGCTCAAAACACCCGCAAAATGACACATTTTCACTTCTATACTGCGGAATAAAATCTCCGCAAAAATAAAGGAATTTTCAGAATTCACACACATTTACTATAACACACATGTACTATTGCTGGTACACACACTTGCCATTACACACATGTACTATTGCTGGTACACATATTTACCATTACACACATGTACTGTTGCTGGTACACACATTTTCTATTCCACACAATTACCATTACACACATGTACTATTACCAGAACACACATGTGCTATTGCTGGTACACACATTTACTATTACACACATGTACTATTGCTGGTACACATATTTACCATTACACACATGTACTGTTGCTGGTACACACATTTTCTATTACACACATTTACCATTACACACATGTACTATTACCAGAACACACATGTGCTATTGCTGGTACACACATTTACTATTACACACATTTACTATTGCTGGTACACACATGTACTATTACACACATTTACTATTGCTGGTACACACATTTACCATTACACACATGTACTATTACTGGTACATACATAAAATATTACACACTTCTTTATGCATTGTATTGCATTGCTGTTAATCTATGTGTATGGACGTATACCCTGTACTCTCCTATCCTGGTATCCAAACCTCCTAAGTCTCTTTTGTCTTCTCTGTAAATAGCTATATGCGGAGAGGACAGAAGAGGCTTGGGAGCTATAATAGGTTTGGATACAAAGCTAGTACTCTCCAAGCAGAGGAAGTCTGATAAAAAGGGCTAAAAAGATATCAAAAACAAGCCCAGGGGGAACCTCTACTTGTAGAGTAAATACCCTGTGATCTGAGTAGCCGGCTATCCATCCTATTCTAACTCCCTTTGCTAATCGATCTGGAAATGATACAAGGCGTAAGGACCAAATGTTTAACCTTCTCCCTGTTGCCTAACTCTGTGACCAATAAGGAATTGGGTGCCAAACGGCTACTTCAGTGTGCAAAGGTAACATGGGAATAGGGGCAAGCAGTTCTGCATGGAAACGATTGTTTGAGCGAACTGGAGCAAGAAGAGGATGATTTTCAGGATATTGTGGTCAATGTGGTGTGATCTCCAAGCAGATCTATCGGTGACAATGACAGTATCCAAAGGGCAAAAGCAGTATTTAATATTGGCCACCATAGATCTGGGGCTGGTGTTCTCAAAGGCACCATGTGTCTCTAACGCCACCTATCATGGACAGGTGGTACTACAGCTTGTACTACTGTACTAAAATGGGAATAGGGGCCGACAATTTTGCTTGGAAATGATTGTTGGAGCAAACCAAAGCTAGAATAGGATGGATTCCAGGCTACTGTGATGTTCTCAAAGGCACTATGTGTCTCTAGCGCCACCTATCACAGAGAGGTGGTACTACAGCTTCTTCTTGTTGCCTGTGTTGAACATGGCTTTAGCCTCCAGAATGATGAGGTCCAGTAGCAGGTGCCTGTTCAGCACAGCGCCTGCCGTCAGCAGGCCCGCCACCAGGGCACCAGCGAAGCCAGCTGTCACTATGTCCTGCCCTGGAAAGATAGATGCCGGTATAATGTTAAAACTCTTATTTTATGTTTGTCAGGTATCTGTGGACCTGTTTGTCACACTTAACACTTAGGCACTTACCACTCAACCCGAATTAGGCTCTGTGACCCCAGGGCTGTCTCCAGGACCCGTCCCTCTGTCCTGGGATGGACATTTACTTGTTGGGACCGACAAAAAAATTCACCCTGTCTGTCAAAAAATCTGAACTTTGTGACATGAAATTAAACAGAACATATATAGATTTAACAATAAAAATTAACAACATGGGCTCCCAAAAAGTCATCAGGTGCCCTATACCATGATAGACAGAAAGAACAAAGAAAAATACAGCAAATAATGATGTAACATGTCTTGAGTTCATATGAAGGGATTTACCTGTGAGATAGAGCCCAGGAATGGCGGTATCCGGCCGGAGGTTTGTGACCAGCTCCTGGGAGAAGCGATCCCTGTGATGGTCCAGTCCGTAGATCTCCCCACGGGTGGAGCCCAGGTAGTAGTTATTGGACAGAGGTGTGCCGACGTCCATGTACTCATCCTGCGTGGAAAAATATATAACACTAGAAATTGAACATCTCATACTTATAATTCTAGTTCCAATTCCCAAATGCTAACAGGCTAACACAGTTAGCAAAGTATGCCAGATGAGTTAGTCTGCTAAAGGAGTACAGTTTGCAGCGTAGGACCTGTAGAGCCCTAGGTCGCAAACTGTACTCCTTTAACAGGCTTACTCGTCTGGTAAGTTATCTGTCTACTTGGCCAATTATCTACCCTCATGTGACATTCTGCTATGACAACTGCAGTACCATCAAACAACACTAGATGCCCCCGCTACGTACTCACCTTGTCTTCCAGCTGAGGGTACTGTTAGCAGACCAATAAGAGATATGGTTGTCCTTTTTACCTATCCACCTTCCACTTATCCCAATAGGAAGGCTATTACCAAGACCCTCATGTATCAGCCTGCAATGACAACTGCAGTGCCACCAAACATCACTAGATGTCCCCACTGCCCGCTCACCTTGCCCTCTAGCTGAGGGTACTGTTGGCAGACCTGTCTCCACATCTTCTGGGCGAGGTTGTTCTTCAAGCTCTCGTAGTCTTCCCCGCGGTGCTTGACTCTCCCATCCTCCCACTCGGCAAACCACTCGTAAGGAGTGAAGGAGATGATGATACAAGTGGACTTTCCTGGAGCAGAAAAAAGAAAGATCTGTCAATACAAATTTCTTGCACACTAATAATTACTTTTATTCCAGTATACCTGCAATTCCTGGAGGATACTGGAATTCTATAAAATTGATGTTATTTGTAAAGGTGACATGATGGTTTTGAGGGTTGTTAACTTAGCATCTAGAGGTTCTGAGTTCAAATCTCTACTAATCTCCAATGTTGTGCCCTTGGGAAAGGTCACTTATTTCCTCATTTGACTCCATTCCGGCTAGGGGCGGGGATGTCCTCTCAGATGGGACATAATGACAGAGGTTGTGTTTGAGGACAGCCACACTCAAAAAGAGTAGGGGTCTACTCTGGTGTGAGTGGATCAAACCTTACAGTCTGCAGTCTTATATAGCTTATACATTTGTAACATATGAAACTGATGTGTTCTTCTTTGAGGCTGTTTGGAGGTAAAACGACTAAGAGTAACCTTCTTCTTGCTTGTCAAAGCAATCTGAGCAAATTTGGCACCTTAAGGCTCGTCCTCAGCAGAGTGAGGGTTAAAGAAGAATGACATGACAATTTGTCTGCTGACTTACCAGGGTAGCGTGCGTTCCAAGTGGAGTCCTTGGCAGATGGGAAGGAGACGAAGAGAACAGGAGTCTTGCTCCCCTCCTCACAAGCCTCCTGTAGCGTCAGTCTGGAGAAGTCTTCTATCATCTGGTCATGATCATTACCTGTGGGACGTACAGACAAAAAGGGAGGTAAAGTGAAGCTTGCGTATCATCATCATCATCATCATCATCGCCGCTTTCATCTATCGACGATGCGGGCCACCACTGCTTTCCACGCACTTCTGTCCAGTGCCTGCCTTCTCACTTCGGTTCCTCCCAAGTGAAGCCCAGTTCCTCCAGGTCTCTCATGATTGTTTTCTCCCATGTGATTTGTTATAGCGGATCTTGGATAATGAAGCTTGGGTAGCGGACTAAAGCTAAGAAGGCTGGACTCCAGGCTAAGGTTCTACCATTCAGGCTAGTAGAACCTCAGACTTAGAAATGATCAAAGCACAGATGCTTTTTTGTTAGCTTGTGCAATGCGGTTTTGCTACGGCTCGTGTGTTTAGCCAAGCACCCTGTGGGTCAACCCTACAGTGTTGGGTTCTTTTACGTGCAGAGGTTTATCTTCACGGTAGCAAAATTTCACGCTGTAAGGAAAATGGACAATTTCACTGAACATTAACTTCACGGTGGTGGCAAGTGATTTACAGAACGGATGTGTGAAAGAATCAAAAATAATAACAACAGGTTTTTTTCATGGAAGATGATAAGTTCATGGTACAGAGGTGACCGTGAAAACAGTGAACATAAAGTTACAGTGAAAGCAACAGGAATTACAGTAGTGCACGTGTATGTACCTGGGAACATCCATGCGTTGTGAGCCTTTAGTCCCAGCTCCTGTGTGGTACCAGTCAGCCCCACAAACACACTCATGGCTGCAAGCTTGCCTGGCTTCACGTGGTGGAACATCTTATCTAAACCTGGGGGGATGACCAAGAACTATAAGGATGGCCCAACATGCTGGGTTAGGATGGGCTCCTTGTTTTTCCTCCCTCAGCTCATAGGACTGAATTAGACAATTACTACTGTAAATGCCTTTAAGTTTGCAGATTTAATTTTGCAGAAAGGAGAAAATGGATTGTTTGTGGTGGTTAAGTTTGCAGTTGAAACAATGCGGTAGGCAGAACAAGCATTTTTGTGGTGGTTTTAAGTTCGCCGTCACAGTGAAAATCGCAAACATTAAACCACTGCAAAAATGTTACAAAACATTACAGTATTTCCGTGAAAATAGCAGGATTTTTTTCTGTTAGTGTGTTTAAGTTTGAAGCCAGAGGGCAATGCCTTACCGTGTGCGCGGACAACGGGTTGCGGGACCAGCTTCTGGTACGTGTTACAGACGCCAGCCGCCGAGACGACAACCGGTGCATGAATGTCGACATCTCCGCTGCTTTTGTGCACACGAACACCTGGAATTCCACATATGAATTAGCAGACGAAATCATCATCATCTAATTTCTATCTATCACAATTGTCAGTTGCTAAAACATGCTGTCAGAACATTCTCTGTCATTACCGGGCAAAACCTGAAGAATTCAAAGTCTTGAGTTGTGATAAAGGAAATCATTATGTATTGGGGATTGAATAATAGACCAGTTGAGAATATTGCATATTAACCAGTAGAAGAGAATATTGCATATAATCGAGTAGAAGATGAGCAACACTTCGTCCTAGACTGTAAATTATACGATAGCGAAAGAAGTGTACTTTTTAACCTTATTAAAGAAAAAATCCCATATTTCGAACATCTTGATGCAACAGACAAATTCATATTTTTATTACGCCTGGATAATCCTTGTATTAGAAATATTGTCTGTTCATATATTTACACATGTACAAAGAAGCGAGAAGAAGTCGACTTTACTGGACTAGCTTAGTTTAATAACACGTTTTGTCTACACTATATGTTTACAGCTTGTATTGTTGTATTATGTCCTTGTATGTTCCATGTGTTAAGTTAGACGACCTGTACCTAGCCCCTCGGGGCATGAATGCACAATAAAGGTCTTTCATTCATTCATTAACTGTTTCAAATATAGACATCTATGGATAAAAGAAATTTGAATTCCCTGCTGTCCTGCCATCCTGCCTGCGCGATATTGATATGCACAAGTACAATTGTGTGTGTTTTAATGATTTGAAATCAATGGACATGAATAATCACCAAGTTCCCTTGCCATCAAAATTTGACTGACAGATGCAGTGACGAGCACCACCCCAATTGGAAACACCTTTCGCGGAATTCCCGGATAAACTGCAGAAAAAAATCCTCCCGCAAACATTTCAAGACTTACATGATAGCAGCTACGGTACAAAGTACTCACCAAATGCCTTCCCATCACTGTCAATCAAGATTTGATTGACAGGTGCGTTGACGAGCACGGCCCCCCCGGCCCTCTCGATGACGGGGATGATGTGAAAGGCGATCTCGCTGGCTCCGCCCCTCGGGTAGAACGCGCCCTCGTGGAAGTGCTGGGCCGTCATGCCCTGCATCAGGAAACCCGAGTCCTTTGGCGGGGAGCCTGGTAGGATGCAATTACACATTTATAATATACCTGGGCCGTGATAATGTTTAACATTAATACAGGTATTACAGACCAGGTGATATTTTGAGTTAATATCACAAAGGCTTCTACCTCTATCACACAAGAAAATTCAAGAAACTTTCTGCAAAAGTCTTTGCATGTCAATTCTTACACAAATAAAATAATAAATATCAGTCTTACTATAAATAAGATTTGTTTTTGTTTGGTGAAATGTGGTATTCTTACAGATTCTTTCCTTAAGACATTTTTTTTGGAAAATTTGATTCTACTAGAATAATCTTCTTGGACTTACTTGGTTTAAGAAAAAAATTCTTAGATGCAATTCTTGTTTGTGCTGCCTTAAAACAGGGATTCTTGTTTGCTTAAAACAAGGATTCTTGTATGCAGAACAATATTCTTGCTTTGTACAAGGAAAAACAAGAAAAATAAGAAAAGCGTAGTGTTGTAGTGCCTAATTTCCTTGCTGTTTCAGTAGCAGGGTATATTTTACCTGGGAGGGGTTGCTAGCCCTAAAATCCCCTTGACGTGCTCGAGGCACCTCCTCGAACACAGGACCACCATTTTATGTGACTCCTATTCTACACTACCACTGAATCTATCATTTACAAAACAGTTAAACATATAAAGCTATGCTAACACTGAATCTATCTAATGACATTCCAGCTCAAAATCTATTACAAAAGTCAGTAAGCCCCTACCAAAGTCCCCGTAGTTGTAAGACAGAACGGCCTTCAGGTCTTTGTTGTCCGTGATGCTGTCCAGGACCTCCCTGGTGCTCAGCGACATGTAGTGGAAGAAGCTGGTGAGCCTGTTAACGAGCCCTGCCCTGATTAGCAGCTTAACGAACCACATTGGAAGGGTCTTCATCAGGATAAAGCCATTCATGGTTCCAGTATAAACCTGCAATGGAATTAAGTTTAATAAAATCAGGACATTAGAAATCTAAAACACCAAATTATTCATACCCCTTGTAAATTTGTAATAATTTTTCTTAAGTACCATTTACACAGTCACAAGTTTTTGAGTTGACTCCAAGAGAGTCCAACTCTTGGAGTGTTCTATTCAACGGAAATTAAGGATGTTGATATCTACTCCCAAGCTAATTGAAACAGTTTAATGTGTACATGTATATGAATTAATGTCAGGTGAATGATTTGTGATTCATGAAGATAATAATAATCGTTTAGGGTCAACATTGTCAATTGTCCAACAGCTTGCAGCCATAGAACAGTATCTGGCTGAATTGACGAACGGACATCACAACAAATAATGCAGTAAGCACGTTAACATTACACAATACCGGTACTGATACTTTAAAGTGTACTTGAAAATATGTTTACGTTTAAAATTTAAAATCAGTTGAAAGCTATTATTGTACTAGGAGTGATCGTGCTAAAGGTACTCAGAAGAACTCATCGGGCGGGCGAAGGTCACAGAGTACAGACTACATTCATATGCAGGTGCGCATATTGTCTAGTAGAGCGAGGAATTTAACAGTCTGACGATATGTGGGATACAGATTATGGTCTATCATTTAATATGTTACTGTATTATGATGGGCACACTGATTCAGCTTTGAGCTGCAATTAGTCATTGATGAATAAACTACAGGCAATTGCATTAAATTTGACTTTTGCAGTGGTTTTATTTTGAGTAGGAGGGAAAATGAGGTTTTTGCGACGATTGACTTTCACGGTAGAAACAATTATTTTGTAGCCCATGTTGTTAGTTTGTGCTGTTAAATTTGTCATTTTCAGCATAGAAAAATACTTTTTTGTCAATTTCATGTCATCAAGTTCCGATGGGGTGAACTTTTTGTCAGTTCCAACAAAAAAAATTCTGTCCTGGGACTGAGGGACAGGTCCTCGAGTCAGCCCTGGTAGAATAATCACAAAATACAGTAAAACCACCCAGAACATGTCAAGATTTACAGCATTCTAATCATTACTTAGTAAAAATAGTTGAATATCATTAAAGACTTACACTACACAGTCTGAAGAACTCTTTGATGGCCTTTTCTTCGTTAGGGAAGTGTTCCAGTAGGGTCTTCTGGTGCTCCGCTTCGGTAGATTTGATTGGAACCTGTATTTGCTGTATCAGAGAGGGCAAAAAGAGATACTCTTAGTCATGTATGAGGGTCTGTATGGGGGATCCTGGCAATGCTTAATGGTAAATTCAGTAGGACCCACAACTCTTTATGTCATCATCCGAAATGACAATTGCAATCCCTCGCATGTCACCAACCCTGAGATCCAACCGATCCACAAAATTTGATCCATATTGCCAAGGTTGCGTTACCGCGTATGTCACAGTATATAACTAACAATACCATACGCATGCAACAGCTTTATATATTGCTGATTTTTGGACCCAAATGCTCTATTATCCGTTGATGAAGGTTAGACGTACAGCAGTGAGATACACAACTTAACAACAGTTACTGAAGCAACTGCATAAATTCTATCCAGGTACTTGCTGAGTAACTGTTACCATGCGCTCTATGAATATTGATATACAGCCTCAAAACTGAGAAGATTCTTCCTGTAAAAGAACATTACCTTCTCGCCATGTTGGATCATGACAATGTCGAAGCTACAAAATGCTGATTTTTGGACCCAAATGTACATGTATCATGCGTTTTTGAAAATTGATACACACCCTCAAAACTGAGAAGATTCTTCCTCCTCGTAAAAGAACCTTACCTTGTCGTCATGTTGGATGGTGACGATATCAAAGCTGCTGTCGAGCTCCTCCCACTGCAGCTGTCCCTCGGTGATCTGCTGTATCAGAGCCTGGTTCACAGTCTCACCCTGCAGCACCTTAGGCCATGTCCGCACACAGTTCTGTTTACCCGTGTAGTGGATACCTGCACACAAAATGAAGCACAGTCAGTCTCTACTACTGAAGCTGTCCCTGCGGTACCAGAGCCTGGTTCACAGTCCCACCCTGCAGCACCTTCGGCCATGTCCGCACACAGTTCTGTTTACCGGTGTAGTGGATACCTGCACGCAAACATGAAGTACAGTCAGTCTCTACTACAGTAGCTGCCCCCCTGTGATCTGCTGTTCACAGTCCCTGACCCTTCAGAACCTTCGGCCATGTCCGCACACAGTTCTGTTTACCGGTGTAGTGGATACCTGCACACAAACATGAAGTACAGTCAGTCTCTACTACTGCAGACAGACCCTCTGTGATCTGCTGTGGTTCACAGTCTCACCCTTCAGCACCTTCGGCCATGTCTGCACACAGTTCTGCTTACCGGTGTAGTGGATACCTAAATACAGTGAGTCTCAATAAGTTAAAATGAATCATTTTCTACACAAGAAATGACAGTAAAGGTAAGAATCTGTCTAGTTTTTTTCCAGTGCATGTCATCATGATTGTATGACCTAAGTTTCTGTTTTTCAACAGAATATGGTTATTTTTTCTAATTTGAAGACTGTAAAATTACAGCCATAAATAGAAGTTTGCAGTTGAAACAATTCTGTATAGCACAGTAGGGACAATTCTGTAGCACAGTAAAGATACACTGGAAAAGAATGAAACCACCGCAAACATTTAAAGATATACAGTATTAGCTTCTTTAAAAATTCCTCTCTGGCACAACTAACGTTACAACTTACAGGATGTGTATTACTAGTAATACTATTAGTATTCTGATAGCATTATCAACACTAACCGACGTCGAACTCGAAGCCCTTGTCCACGTAGGTGTGGCAGCATCCCCCGGCCTGGTCGTGTTGTTCCAGCACCAGGACTTTCCTGCCAGCCTTAGCCAGCAGCGCGGCTGTACACAGCCCTCCGATCCCGCTGCCCACCACGATAGCGTCCAAGTCGTCAGGAACTTTCTTGGTCGTGAAGCCTGTAGGCATATTAGAACAGAAGAAACAAATCAAAAAGGTGGCTTACACATTTATTGTCGACTCACTCTCGGGATATATGCTATCAAGAAGTCTGAGGCCCTCCCTGCATGATGGCAGATCAGATTTTTTTCCTCTTTATTTTAACTTTGAAAAACATCTAAATGGGAAAGTCAAACCCACATAAAGAACATGCATGTACTATCATAAAGCTAATTTTAAGGAACAGGGTGTGGTTGGGCGGGTGATGTTAGATTAGAATCAAACTGTGCACTAAAGGCGAGCTTAATTTGGAACCTATTACATTGTTCCTATAGAATTACTTGGTATCTCATGTGATGATCCCACTACTTTATTATGGCCCTGATGCTTACGATGTATAAACTCATCCTGAGTGAGGGTCTGCATGGGGGGATCCTGGCAATGAATTTAGGACTGGCAATGCTTAATGGCAAATTCAGGGGGGCTTGCTCTTGAGAGGTTTTGGGAACAAGGTCCTTTGTATTCATGCGGTGTCAAAACCAGGTTGTGAATACTGACTCGACTGTGCTCCGTTGTGACTTTTGGGCAACCTGGTGTTCAACTTCGCATGGCTAATGATTTGTTGATTACCCCAGAATAACAAGCCTTGCGTCCTTGGCATTCGACACAACCAAGTCTGAAAGTTAATTCCTATTTTTTTAGGTCCTCTAAAAATCCATGTCCTTAAAAAGTTCCATTGGTTTGTTACTTTAAATTCTTTGGTAGCGCAGCAGGATACTGTAATTTGTTACTGCAGGGGAAATGACATTTCAGTGTTCTAATTATAAGTTCATGGTTGCAACTCTTCTGTAGAACAGATTTTGCTGTAAAGAGGACACTGCAAAAATAAGACCACTACAAACATTTCAAGATTTATGGGGGTTACAAAGGAGCATGGAAAATCTGGATTAAGTTTTCAATTCCTATATACTAAAGCTATTATTAGGTATCAAGATAACAATTGTTGTTTGTACGTATTTCTTCAAGAAACTGCATCTAGACTCGAAATGAACATCATCCATGTAACTTTATTTCACATGTAAATGACTTGAACAAATAATTAAATGATTTAACAAACAATGAGTAAATATAACTTTAACTAGAAGATATCCAATCACTGTAGTAGCTTCAGATTTAATCCAATTTTATATCAACTGGTTTCAAAAGACGCACTGTGCGTGTAAGTCAACTCAGTCTTTAAGCCTAACTCAGCTGAATTACATTGAATTACAGATGACATTTGCACTAGATTGAAGAAGATATAGCATCAACAGGGCTCGAAATACTGGGTGCATGTGCGCGTGCCACCTGTGTGCACCCAAAATTGGAGCTGTGCACCTAATTTGTGACTGTGTGTGCACTGGTGCACCTAGATATTTTTTGTAGTATATAGGGTAGGGATACTATTTTACACTGGTATACAAAACATTCTTGAAATTCAAGTATCTGAAGAGTAATATAACCTTTGTTGTACATTGTTTGATGCAAATTACTTGTTTGAAATTTTGAAGTTAGGTATAGACTCCAAATGACCAGTCTCGAAGAGGTGTTAGATCTAAGTAGCGGTGCTCCAGGAATCTTCTGAGATTTTAATTGAGTCCCCATTTTAACTTGCATTGTTCATTAAACCAGCTGCTGAACTCTCCCCAGTGTGAGTCCGCTTGTGTCTCTTCAGAGTGCCCAGCTGACTGAACTGCTTGCTGCACTCCTCACATCTGTAGGGTTTCTCCCCTGTGTGAGTCCGCATGTGCTTCTTCAGAATGCCCAGCTCACTGAACTGTCTGCCGCACTCCTCACACTTGTAGGGTTTCTCCCCAGTGTGAGTATGCATATGTGTTGTCAGATAATCCAGCCGACTGAACTGTTTGCCACATTTTCCACATCTGTATGGTTTCTCACCAGTGTGAGTCCGCATGTGTCTCTTCAGATCACCCAGATCACTGAACTGTTTGGCGCACTCCTCACACCTGAAAAATTTCTTCCCAGTGTGAGTCCGCTTGTGTCTCTTCATATGATCCTGTCGACTGAACTGCTTGCTGCACTCCTCACACCTGAAGAGTTTCTCACCAGTGTGAGACCGAATGTGTTTCCTTAGACAGTCCATCTGACTGAACTGCTTGCTGCACTCCTCACACTTGTAGGGTTTCTCCCCTGTGTGATTTTGCATGTGCATCTGCAGAGTATCCTGACGGCCGAACTGTTTGCCACATTCTTCACACCTGTAGGGTTTCTCCCCTGTGTGAGTTTTCAAATGCCTCTTCAGCAAAGCAGGCCACCTAAAAGGTTTGCTACACTCCTCACACCTGTAGGACTTCATGCTTGCAGCTCTGCCAGCAATCCTTTCCACTTCACTTTTGTGGTCACCTGAACTTTTGCCATTCAAAGCCATACCAACAGCTTAAGACTCTCAGACTCTCCTGCAATGACAACGTGAACAAGGCAGTCAGAGATAGCAGACTTAATGCCCTCTGGCAGAACATACAGAAACTGTTGTGCTGAAACAAACACACATGCAGCTACAGAAAAGCTAAAAGTAACACTTCACTCCAGTGGGAAATGATCTAGTTCAGCACATTTCTTTAATTGTTAGTACATACTTTTTGAATCAAGTAAGTGTTTGATAAAGCCATCTCACAAATTCTGAGTGTGTATGTGCAGTTGTGATGCATCATGGTCTAGGTCAAAGTTCAAGATCCCAATGATGCCCAAGAAGGTAGAACACAGTATTCTCCTTTATACTTTTTGTTGCACATTAGAAAGCCAAGAACCTGGTTTGCCTTGTTGATGGTATCATTGATATGTGTGATTTGAACGGATCTCTTCACGCGTATTTACAAGCAGTTTTCCATTCGAGTACGCATGTGCTGTGTCAAATATGAAGGCCCCTGGCTTGTAAACAGTTCAGTAATTTTTTTCGATTTGCATAACAATGTTCAGACCCCTTTTGTCTATATCTGAGGGGCCTTCACATGCGTACTCGAATGTGGGAAAGCGCTTATTCCCACAGGAGAACGTTACCAGAACGTCTTAAAATTATGATAAATATACTCCATATAAACCCTGGGATTCAATGAAGTAGGCTGAGAAATGTGAGATGGCTTATATTAAGTTATAGAGTTAGCTAGAGCGTCTCTTTTTTTAGCAGAAGTGCACGACGCCATCTTGGATATAGCACGACATGTGAAGACAATGTCTTGTCGGTCTTGAGTTGCGATATAAACACCCCAATATTGCCTTTCTTTTCCTTCATTCTCAGATTCAAGACTGGCTGAACCATCTTCACGGCCCTCGAAGTGTAAAATTCAAGCGAAAATTTCTACACAAAGGTCACAAAATACTGAAATTATCTTCCAAAGTTCCATGTCACATTGTCAGCTCGTGGCTCTCAAATATCTACATACAGTACTATTCTTGCGCCGATTTCTGAGCAGAAAGGTTCTACAAAACCACGCATGAAATTGTTCCTTAGGATGGCTATTTCAAGATGTCCAGATGTCCGTCAACTTTACAAATTTTACGATTTTTTTACGAAAGAAAAGTTTCTCACCTTGCTGGTCCACTTTCCTGACGCCGAAAATCTTCCGATGTCTCTCGTGGATGGTTCCTGAGACGTGTCTTCGCGCCGATAAATCCCGAGTAACGCCTTATATGGGAAGATAATGCCGACTAACGCCTTATATGGGAAGACAACGCCAGGGTAACGCCTTATATGGACAGGGAAACCCCGGAAATGTCCGAATGTCTACCGAACCGAAATCCGACACAGCCCGAAAATGTCCGAATTTGTCATAGTGGGACCAACTAGACCATCTCTGGTATTTTAGATTCATTTCAAATGAATAATTCGCCCCATTTTCAATGATTCCTACCATTAGACTGTTACTTACTTTGCTTGCTATTATTAGATTCAGATCCAAATGGCGTTTGGTGGAAAATAATCCAGCTTCGTTGTTATGTGTACGTGTTCGAAGGGCATAAGGTACAAAGAGCAGTGCCCCAATATGACACTATAGGGGGTCTGTATGGGGGTGTCGGTTACTAACGCTTAATGGTAAATTTAGCTTCTAACGCAATGCTTAAAAGTTAATGGTAAATTCAAGAGGCCCGGAGGTGCTTGACGTCGACGGTAAATTGATTTCATAGGCAGTCCGACCAATCGATCGCTTTGAAACTCAGGTTCGAAGCAGCCATGATCCGACAAATCGCTTTCTAAGTTGGCTAAATCTGACAAAACAAACTCGCCAGTGAGACGATGGAAGGTGTCAGCTTTCAAAAGATGTTTTCAGATTGACAATTTGGGCACTTTGGAAGTGATAGAAAGTATCCGCGATTTAGCGTTTAAAGCTAAAGAAGAGTAGTAGAAAGTATTTGTTTTTAAACGTTAAATCGCGGATAATTTTCAACGTCTCAAAAGAGGTCACAATTTCAGGCTACAAATGCCGATTTCCGACGGTATGTACACAACCCTCCCCTCTGTGAGCACAACCACCCCGCTATCAGTAACGTACACTCCCGTGTTTAAGAGGCCACTGACAAACACCGCACCACAGTAGACACTAGACACTCTATTTAGGTCTCCCGAATACACAAAACTTAGCAAATATTTCCATCACTATTAGTAACGTTAAACAGCGTCATTCAAAACACTGTGGGATTTCTACTATCCAAGCAGTTGTAAGGAATAGGCCCATTCTTTAAAATGTTTCACGCCTGTTTTGCAACATTGTTTCTCTTTTCTATCATTTTTAATGGTTCGCCTCCGCCTTTGTACATATGTCAGCGGTCGGAGATGAACCGTTAGGAGATACAATACTTGAAAAGAGTCGCTGTTGCAAAATAGGCAGTAACGTGAAGGTAAAGCAGTAATCCTAAATTGAGGTGAAGCATTCTGTTTTTTCCCAAGTCAAGTACTTAATGCGGCTCGCGTGTTTAGCCAAGCATACGGCGGGTCTCCCCTACTCTTCTCGATAAGTGTGTTGAGCTCTTTTACGAGCAGAGGCTTGGCGCTTGAAGCTCCCTCATACACCGGCTTTACGTCCCCATCCGAAATGACGAAGTAGAAAACGGAATGAGCTGGCTCCCTACATCTGCTTGGGGATTTAAAGGGGATTTCGATGTTCCCAAGGGATTGAGGGACTTTGTTACTCACGTGTACTTGCTTTTATCAATCTAACAAACGCACATTTATAAATACCGTGGGAGTATGTATGCGATACAGTACACAGCCTGGCTTGTACGGCAATGATTTCAGTTTTATTTGGGTCACAAGCTTTGTGGTATTGTTCTGCTATGACAATGGTGACATACACTGGCATACAATGTCGCAACGATACAGTCATAACGTCCAGTGAAGTTGACACAAAATCAATAATTCTAGTCAATTGTATATTCCCTTCTTACATAATAATTATCGCAGGCTGGTTCAGAGGTGGTGCATTCTGTTTAGAAAACGATCCTTCCTTAGCCTCTACCAGGCTCCTAAGGTCGCTGGAAAGAGTAGAAATCGGCAAACTGTGCTCCCCGGTCAGCTAACTTCTCTGGCATGTTATCTATCTATAGTATCTAGCCTCTACCAGGCTCCAAAAGACGCTTGGGAGAGTAGAAAGCGGCTATGGATACTATAGATTAGCCTCTACCAGTCTCCGCGGATCGCTGGGAAAATAGCAGAAATTGGCCAAATAGAGTCAATTGTATGAAGGGCGTCGGCTACGGAGAGAGGGTCCAATAGGCAACCCTAGGATGGGAATGTTATCCTCCATGGCCAAAGTCCCCCGGCAAATGTTCTCTCTATTTCCGACGCGGTTAGTCTGGTAGAGACTAACTATAGATGAGCTTTTGCTAAATTGATAATTGCCAAGTACCGTGAGTAACAAAGTCCCCCGCCTAAACTCCTTGGTAACATAGAAATCCCCTAATCGTTGTTCAAGCAGAAGTAAGTAGCCAGCTCATTCTCGTTGTTGTACTTCGTCATTTCGGATGGTGACGTAAAGCCGGTGGCACCGTGTATAATGTTTGCGGTGGCTTCATTTTCATGGTGACCTCTCCACCGCGAAATCATGGCGCCGCAAATATGAATAGAATTTTTTTTTCAACCGCGAACTTAAAACACCACGAAAACCTCCTAAGTTCCCCTCCTAGCGTGATATCAAGTCCCCAGAAAAGTAAAGGGATTTACAGTCATTGAGGAATACACTGGACCCCCCCCCCCACACACACACACAAATTACGTAGTCTCAGGAAGCATTGAAGCCACCTGTTATAGCACCGATCAGAAAAATGACGAATTACATATGGTGATATTCCAAACAGGGTTGGCAGCCAGACTAGTACTACTAGTAGTACTACATATACGCAAACAATAACCATACAATAGATTTGAGCAGGCCTACTCACGTTGTTTCAGCACCTTGTCTCTCTTAGCGTGGTCCGTCACTAGGGGCTCGGGCGACCTCGCCTGGTCCACCGAGAAGGGGTTTACCGGCGACCGGTGCCACCTCACGAGAAGGGCAGCCACGGCTGTTACGGTCACGCATACCAATCCGAACACCACAGGAGCGCTAGTGTTAGCCGCTACCACCGACAACAACTGAGATAGAAACGCCATGAGATATCTGTAAGCACTGCCGCAATCTGACAAAGAAGACGACCTACGGGTCTTGAAGCGACCTGGTTTTACCTGTCACCCCTCACAATGACGCAATATTTGTGTCGCAACACGTGATTATGATAACGGAGAATATTTGCATTGTGGTCACCCAACCATTGTTTGGTTCTCCACCGCATTTGTAATAGGGTGCAGACCATATTGTTGACTAGGCGCAAGCCATACTATAACATTGAAGATATTCTAGAACACATTTAGATAAATTATTGAGCGAAGCGGGGCTCGTTCGACAGCGTTCACTATCTTTCTGCTGCGTCATTATTATTTGCTCGTGATTGTTATACCGGGGGACTGTCCAGAAATGGTCCGTCGCGTGTGTGATGACTATTCACATAGGTCACGAAAGGTAGTGGGCGCTACCTGAAACGTCTGGTCGTTTTATACAATTGCAATGCTTGAATACCTTGTTTATCTCTATATTATCTGGATGTCTAACCCTACTCGACGTTGTATAAATGTTGGGGTAGGAGATTGCGAGCTGACAGACACGTGACTTGAAGATTCTACAGGTGGATTTACCAGAGATCGCATTCAGGGATGTTTTAGGGTGGTCTCCCATTTATGAATCCGAACGTTTCAAGTCAAACAATTCAAGGTTGTTAAGTTCTGACTGTCTTTTAAGGGATGACCTTGAAATTTACAGACTCCAATCGGGATCACTACAGGCCGTATCGGCTATAATGCCAGGTTGCAATATCTACATGCCCAACATATATGTTTCTAAATTCTTCTGTTAATAAGTTTCCGATCGCTTGTTCAGTTTTTGCTGAGTCGCTATACAAACCCCGGCGAAAATATTACATCATAAATGCGCCACGATCGACTTCCCTTATAGTCGGAACAATGCATTCAAACGTTGAAAAGGATCTGGACTCTGACCATGATATGTAAGACGGGAACAAAAATGCTAATTTGAGCATGTGTTTGTTTACTTTGGCTCAGGTTCTATCCTCGTGTTATTGTTGTCCAAATTTTACTTTTCCAAAGTTCAAAATACGGTCATCGCCCTTTTCAGATAACCCTGTTTAAGAGACACCTACATGTAGCCTCCGTTGCAGTCCTTTTCCCCGCAGCGTGTTTTTTTTTCAATTTTTTTTGGGGGGGGGGGGGGGGCGCCACGTATCTGCTTGGGATCCCGTATCCGCCGTGCCTCTGTGTCCGCTATAGACCCTGTGTCTGCTGCTGGGGGGGTTGCAGTCCTTTTCCCCGCAGCGTGTTTTTTTTTCAATTTTTTTTTGGGGGGGGGGGGGGGGGGGGGGGGCACGTATCTGCTTGGGATCCCGTATCCGCCGTGCCTCTGTGTCCGCTATAGACCCTGTGTCTGCTGCTGACACAGGGTCTATAGCGGACACAGAGGCACGGCGGATACGGGATCCCAAGCAGATACGTGGCGCCCCCCCCCCCCAAAAAAAAAATTGAAAAAAAAAACACGCTGCGGGGAAAAGGACTGCAACGGAGGCTAACCTACATGTATGTTTCCCACAAGAATATCATATCACCAGGTCAATCTTTATTGTAAAATCAACCTGGCAGACAGGTCTTGAAAGACACAACTTAATTGGGTTAGATTTTTTTACATGTCTAAAGAAGTACAATTTCAAGTGCACGAAAACATTACAGTGGATTAGATAAAATTTACATCAAAATTCTCATGTTTAAGAACTAATATACTTTTAAAACGTTTGCTTTAGGATAGACGGACAAAGACAAGTATATATTATATGGCTTCCGTCGGTCAATATTAACCATGGTAAAACCTTAATTCACATCAGCCCTACAACATCTACTCTCCAAGCAGAGGGGGGGTTCCGGCAGGTCTTTTAAGTGTGAGAAGAAAAAAAATAAAAAAGTAGAAAGCCCGACAAAATCGCCTAAAACACGTAAAAAATCCTGCCGGAACCCGTCCTCTGCTTGGAGAGTATACAACATCGGCTGTGGCTAAACAATCCTTTTCGGGAATGACAGAAGTCTATATCCACCGTGATAGGCCACATCTGTAAGTTGACTCAATTCTAGATACAGTTCGTAAGTTCTTAAAGTACCAGACACGTTTTTAGTACACTTAACAGGATATTATCCAGACACTGCACTCGTCTATAGCTAACTCTTTGCAGTCCAACACTTCACAACTTAGGGCCAACTTAGTTCATATATTGTCATCGACCTAAATGTTTGAGCTGAGTACACTCAGCCGCTTTTGTCTGCGTGAAAACGAAAAACGTCAGACGGCCGGCGTTTCAACCTTTTAAAATCATTGTCCAGCCTCTCGGTAAGGGTAAACGACTCGAGACTGGACGGTTGTTGAGCTGGCAAGTGGCGGAGGGTGCATTCAAAGCAAGGATCGATTTCAGTACAGTATGCTGTATGTTCTTGCTGTATGCGGTGTTTTATAAATGACGTTGAACATTAGTAAGGACATTTTAACACTCTGAAGCCGCGGTATTTACATGATTCTATAGTTCTGTGTAGGTCTTGATGTTGTTCACATTGTAGTGCCTAGTGGCACATAGGGTCAGCAAGTTTCGATGTTTATGTAGCAGGGTATATTTTACAGGGATGGGCATCTCCTAGCTAGAACACGGGACCCCCGAAAGACGGGTGCAGCCCCAACCGAGATGTCCTGTCCCAGGATTGAACTGGGGTCTTCCAGTTCAACTGAGGCTGCTACCAGTTGAGCTACAGAAGAAAGCTAAACATGATAGAATTATAAGATGCCCTATATATAGATTTGGCGGGAATTTCTTAGGGGGTCTTGGCTGTGACAATATGGTATGGGAGGCAGGCCATCCATCCATCCATTCATTATCCGTCAATTCAAGAGGTCAAATAAACAAAAACAGTAATCTAACCCCTAAAGACCCTCCACACGACGACGTCCCCGACAAGTACCTGACAAAGGTCGGAGTTGGCCAGGGGGTCGGAGTACTCTCCAAGCAGAGGTTTGGCTCCTGCTTGTTTTTGACGCATTTCTAGACGTTTTTGTTGGGCTTTCTAGTAGTATTTTGTCCTGTTTTCTTTAATGTCGCTAAGCAAAACAAGCTTGGCGAAACGAAGAAAAGCTGACAAATTTGAAAACCTGATAAAACCGCCTAGAAATACGTCAAAAACAAGCCGGAACTGCTGGGAGAGTATGTTCCGAGCAGCCTGACCAGTTTAAGGCCACACCTTAAGGAATCCGCCAAAAGACCTCGCCCCCCCCCAAAAAAAAACACAATAAGAGAAACAACACAACCACAATCACTGAGGGAAACTGTTTCATTTCCACAATACAGGAGGGACCTGCACGCACAGTTACTATGGTTCTTCTACTTGTCATAAGATATTGCACAAGTGTCATGTAAACCACTTGGAGAGTCCTACGATTCAACATACTATTAGCTCATTTTATCTTACACTACTACTCACAGCCTAGCTAACGATTCAGGGCTATTCCAAAAATGTCTTATTGGGAGGGTGGGGATAAAAACCAAGGGTTTTCCTACAAAAATGTTGATTTGCATATCGATATCATTTCCCAAACTCTGGCAAAAAGATGTTTTGCCCCCCCCCCCTCAAATTCTTGGGAAGCACATTCACAATTTGGTTCTTTAAGATTTTTTCAGCCTTGAAGTCTACTTAGTTGCCTTACACATTATTTTTGAACAGCCCTAAAATGACATGAAACGTCACATAATTATTAACTACTTGTATGTCAGCCCTAGATCACATTCTGAACTTATTGTAGCGTTCCACTTTAAGATATCATTTAGCCATTTTTTCTTACAACAATAAAATCAGCCTAAATAACTACCATAATACATTGTCGCAGTTATACAGTATCATAAGCTTACTGTAAATTCACTAATTTTCCCAGGGACTCAATTCCCAGTAGGAGAGGAAAGGTTGTCATGGTATATTTTACATTCGTGGTTAAACAATCATTCAATACAGCAGTTATACTTACATTGTATGCAATACAATGGAAGCCACTTAAATACAATCATTATCGAAACTGCGAGAATAAAACCACTGCAAACATTTTAAGATTTACAGTACTTCCTCTTCATTACAACATTTCAAAAGCTTCTACATCAATGACATTCAATATGAATAAATATGGCTTAATGGCAATGGCAGTATTATCCTGTTCATAACAATGTTACACTTAAAAGCTTCTATATCTAATGACAATATGAATTAATAAGGCTTAATAGCAGTATCAAACTCTATATGCACAGCCTTAAAGCGTATAGCAACATCAAATCTGAATAAATATGGCTTAATAGTCGTATTAGCCTGTATATGCATAGCCGTGAAGCAATAGATATATATGATAATAAATAAATAAATAATAAATAAACAAAATTGCACACCAAGCTGGAAGTTACAAGGGAGTAAAATTCATAAAACTGCATATCATGAATTCATAAAACATTCTGTTTCTTTTCTGAGCATATTGCACCCTTGGATAAATACTGTAAAATATATTTCCACTGTTAAGTATGGCAATAAATTGCTAAACAAAAAAAAAAAATAACAAGGAAGTTTACAAAGTCATAGTGAACATTTGTAATAAATATATGGAAGACATTAACAATATCCATAGATGCAAATATACAAGTTGTCACAATTATTATACGTGCATTCAAACGATAACGTACAGGGGACATTAGACAGTCAGAGGCTTTAAATACCGGCAAGGAAGTGGCATAACTCCTACATAACGATAAACTACCGTAAGTTGACATATTTTCGCTGGGACAATCTCATCATTCTAGACAGGCAAGCTTCCCAGTAAGGCTCCCATTGTCTGAACGGCTGCTGTACATGCACATACCAAGAAACATCATGTATTACTCTCTATTCTAACAAAGAGGTTTTATCTGGTTGAAACCTCCTTCATTCTATACGCCAAAAATAGTTACTCATTGACAAGCAGCTGGATAAAATTTTGAAACAGTCACTGACAAAAGATAGTGGATGCTGTCTGAAACGTCTGTTTCAAAATTTTATCCAGTTGCTTGTGTAACTATTTTTGCCGTATTTCATTACTTGGATGTCTAACCTTCATCAACAAACCTCCTTCGTTCTAGTTCTCATTTTCTAAAGTCACAACATGTTCACACATTGTATATAGTTACTACCACAAGTCATGGTATCACCCTAGCTGCCATCTTCAGTATACCTATTTCTTCGATTTTCATTTCACACATTAGGCTAAAACAACACAGTTTTCCACTTTTGTAATACAACAAGGAAGACATGGACCAAGTTGTTACCTCAACAAGCTATTTCACAGTTACAGTGCCACATGGGATAGTGGGTAAGGTCAGAGGTTAAGGCCCAGCAGATGTAAACAATTTTACATCCAAGTTCAAAGTTTACAATCCATTTGGAAACGTTGCAAACTCGTCCAAACAAAGAATTGCGAGGGACATTAAACTTTGACCTTAGCCCACAATGCATCACAACTGCACATGCACACATAGAACTGTGAGAAGGCTCATACAATAGCGTGACACTTAACTAAGTAGTACTAGCTACTCATTCTCTAACATACTGTCACTTTTACGTAATTTACCTCACCTAAAACCTTTTGACACGAGTCACTTAACATTCCCATGTGTACATCCAGAGTTACTTTCTACATTACAACAGCATTATTTTCAAAAGGCTACAATAGTCTACCTAGTTCTTTGCTGTGCAGTTCATATAAACACTCACAATATAGACACCCTTAGCTGGTGTGTTACACTGTAGGGCGGTTACAATGGCTATATAGTTACAGATACAATACCATTTCAATCTCACAAGGTAACTGTTAGATGCTGTCATGCTGATAATAAAACTTTGATATAAGAATTTTATGGGGTCCTAAAATGCAGTTGTCATTTTCATTGTCTAATTATCATTGCAATAACTTGTTGTTTCAAAATATATGGCAATAAAATATGAAAAAAAGAACATGAAACATCTTCTTCCACATTTCTATAACAAGTTCCACAACTTGTATTTGCTTATCTAAGCAATGAATAAACTCTACATGCATATTACATGTATTTTATGCTGAAAAATGAACTAAAAAATCACTTGGTATTTTATGTCTCTTGCATCAAATAATACATTGCAAAGATTAGAATTCAAATTTTATCACATTTGGCCACCAAAACATCCCTTTTCCACTATTCAACTTGTCTTATGGCTTTATCAATGGGAAGCACTAAAAATTTCCACCTCGAAATCCAGACAAGGGTCAGAAAATGATTTAGGTTGAAAATTAATCAGCACCAAACAAGGCATCTTTGAAAAGAAACTTCTGATTCAAGCAAAACAGCAAGTCATTGGAGATTTTTTATCAAATTAGCTAGTTTGGGAACAATCATAGACTTTGTGTCAAAAACACAGAAGGCCAAACCAGTACAACTTTTGGTCCCAAATTGATTTAGGTTCCGCCAATGAGTTGTTGCCCCAAAAGATACAAACTATGACTCAGGGTATTCTCCAAGTCTTAACAGACTGAGGTGTAGTTAACAGTCACATCCTCAGGCTTCTACTTATTAATATGCCTTTTACCTATCAGGGGTTCATCTAAATCGGGAAAGAGGGGCGCTGCGCCCTCTTGTTTCAGCCAAGCGCCCGCCCCCTTGTCGAATTCAGATTTTAGCTTGCAGCATTCCCTCAGCGATTGATTCTTCCATAAATACATAGAATTTGCTCCCTCGCCTGTGTGTACTCCCCTCTTGTTTAATTTTTCTAGATAAACCCCTGACCTATTGTTAAAACTACAATCCAGCCTTGTGCTGCAAGAGTTTTATTTACCAACAAACCGTTTCTCTCTTTTGCTTGCTTCACTTCTTGTGTTTCAACTTTGACTTGATACAATCAACCACAGAACCAATGAAATCTACTGATATGGCTTACATTCAATACTTATCCACAGGCCCCTGTAAGAGGGACACTGATTGGTGCAAAATTTTGCTGACAGTTAAGGCCTAGCAGGGATCTCCCCAGAAATATATAGCAGGATGGGGGGGAGGGTGCCGGGCACAGGATACGTGTTGCGAGGGGGGAGGTCTGGAGGGGGTGCACAACTCTCAAAAGGAGAGCGGATGTTGCCTTTTGCCTTTTTCAGACATAATGGAAGTTATTTTCTGCAACTTCAGCTTTACACCTGAAATTTCGAGTTTTGAGCAAAATTACAGGCTTTGCTGGGTAAAAATTGGAAAAAATGCCCTAACTTTGAAAATCAACAGGATAGAGCTGGGATTTAAACAGGATGGAGGAGCGCCACTGTACCATTCTTTAGGGAGATCCCTGCCTAGAAAAAGTTGACTTGCGTTGTTTTCAGACTTCTTTCTTCCTGGTGAGATAGCTCTTGACGTCCAGGAGAAGTAGGTCCAGCCAGAGAGAGATGTTTCGGTTCAGGACGGAGCCAGCGGTGATGACACCCCCGGCAAGAGCTCCGGCGTAACCGCCGGTAACCAGGTCCTGGCCTGGGGTGATGGTTTAAAGTTATGTCAAACCAACTACTACAGCACAAAAGTATAAGAGCTTTCTTAATGTCACATTTACATTAGGTCACCATATTGTATAAGATAGACTACCACATATTATTGTATTAGATAGATTGGATAGCCTTATAGAATGTTATCTATGTACCAGCGAATGCCATACTTTGTACCTTGTACAATTGTTGTGCAATAAAGTTATTTATTTATCTATTTGTTTGAATGGCACACCAGGGTTTGGGGGGGGGGGAAGAAGGAAAGAAGTTTAAGAAAGAAAGAAGGAATGGACTTAGAAGATGATGAGGGGGAAGAAAGAAGGGAAAAAGGAGAGAGGGAGGGCAGGAGGGAAGAAAAGTGGGGAGGAAGGAAAACAGGAATCAGAGAGGTAAGGCATGAAGGACAAAAAAGGAAGGGAAGAAGGAAGAAATAAAGGGAGAAGGACTGACCTGTCATGTAGAGCCCAGGGATTGGTGTCTCTGGCCTCAGTTTCAGCGCCAGTTCAGCGGAGAAGCGGCTGATGTCGTGGTCCAGTCCATAGATTTCCCCGCGGTCACAGCCGATGTAGTAGTTGTTGGTGATGGGGGTCCCTACATCCATGTACTCCAGCTATGGAGGAATACAACAACATTACAATTGCCGAAAATAATTTCATCACGTTGGTAGTCAGAAGCTCTTAAGAAGGTGTCTTTTACTTCAACCTTGTCTTGAGTTGTCTAATTTGCTTTCTATTGGACTATCTAAAAATTTGTCTTCTCCTTATTTGCATATCAATTCATAGTTCGTGGTTATAAACCTGCTGTTCAACTGATCTTGCTCACAGTCACTGACGAAAAGTAGTGGATGCTACTTGAAACGTCTGACCGTTTCCAAAATCATATCCAGTTGTTTGAGTAATTGCTTTTTTGGTGTAAGGTGTCTGATAGACATTGAAACGTTAGCAGGTGAGATCAATACCTGGCTGTGTATAAAGAATCTCCCATATCCAACATTACAATTGTTTGACGAGAAACTACAAGTACAACAGACCTACATTAGCAAATCTGTTGTACTGTAATTCTTGATTTGTGAACGGTAACTTAATCTTAACTACTTTAACGATTGCTACTCAACTGCTAAAATTTCATCATCGCAAATATTTGAGACAGTGATGTTTGTTCCCACCTGAAGATTAAATGCTGTGAACTACTCCCTTTTCCCCCAAACAGCTAAAATAACCAACCGCAATATTAAATGGATTCACAGTATCGCACCGGCTTGTATTAAAAGGTTAAAAGAAAGCAAACTAGATACAGTAAATAAAAATTGTTAATATCTCGTGTGGCGCACGTTAAAGAACCCACCACACCTTTCAAAAAGAGTAGGGGCATGCCCCAGTGTGCGATGGTCCAAATCTTACAGTCCGGTCTGGGATGACATCTTGAAAAGGTGATAGTTCACCTGTTATGTCAATCCTTCCACAAAAATGTGGCAAATCTAAGTAAATAAATAAATAAATCTCACTCTATCCTTGAGTTGGGGGTAGAGCTGACAGGTTTGTTTCCACATCTGCTGTGCGAGAGCGTCCTTCAGTCCCTCGTACTCGTCTCCGCGCTTCATGACGCGTTTGTCCTTCCACTGCTCCCACCACTCGTACGGGGTGAAGGTGATGATGACACAGGTGGACTTGCCTGCGAGGTGTCGCCAAAAAATTCATGAAACAACAAGACATCAAAGAGTCTTAAGTTCTGCTACCAAACCGCTAGGGGGCCTAAAATCATGTTTATCCTTCCACTGCTCCCACCACTCGTATGGCGTGAAGGTGATGATGACACAGGTGGACTTGCCTGCGAGGTGTCGCCAAAAAATTCATGAAACAACAAGACATCAAAGAGTCTTAAGTTCTGCTACCAAACCGCTAGGGGGCCTAAAATCATGTTTATCCTTCCACTGCTCCCACCACTCGTATGGGGTGAAGGTGATGATGACACAAGTGGACTTGCCTGCGAGGTGTCGCCAAAAAATGTATGAAACAACAAGATATCAAAGACCTTAAGTCCTGCTGTAGTAGTATACCAAACCGCTAGGGGGCCTAAAATCATGTTTGTCCTTCCACTGCTCCCACCACTTGTAAGGGGTGAAGGTGATGAGGTGTCGCCAAAAATGGTGTGAACATAAACTTCAGAAGAATGTCAATGCATGTATAGTTGTTATAAAGGCAAGAAACAACTATACATGCATTGACATTCTTTTGTCAATAGACATATCAGTATAGCAATTCAACTAACATCTACTCTCATAATACTGCAATATTTATGGTACTTTCTCAAGTGATACCAATGTAGCGACAGAGCAACCCACCATTTTTTCCCAATGATTCCAAAAAACAATGGTGAAAACATCGGATACAACTTGAGGAAGTACTTGATGCACTGACATCATTCTGTCAGTAGAAATATTACCATTTTGATACTACGTTTGGGCCTTCTGATTCCCGGGAAAGAAATATGCTAGTTGGGATGGAAAAAAATTACCCCCGTCTGTCAAAAAAAATCTGAACTTCAAGACATAAAATTGATGAAAAACTAAGCTAAAATTGACAGATTTAACAACAAAAATCAAATATAAAAATAGGTAGCGTGCGTAGTCCAGTGGTTAGCAATCTTGCCTCTGGAACTAGAAGCCGCGAGTTCAATCCCAGCTGTGTCGCTCAACCGACATGCATGCTACCGGAAAGGGTCGCAGTCCTTAGAACGGGATGTAAAGCCATGGTCCACTGTTCGTTGTGCTTGTCGAAAAGAGCTAGGGGAATTTCCCCGGTACAATGAACCTGTAAATACTGTATCATAGCGTCTGTCTTCCTGTCACGACCAGTGGAAGATTAGCTCATCTGTTCATTGAGTTTATTTGAGCTAAACTGGTTTGAGATCACTTTCCTTTACTTTTATCAACAACATTGGCTCCCAAATACTGAGTGAGATGGAAAAAAACATAAAGCTCTGATGCAAAGTGCCAGTCTCACCGGGGTATCGGCTCTTCCAGGTGGAGTCCTTGGCGGAGGGGAAGGACAGGAACATGAGCGGAACGACGTCATCGCCAGCCGACTCCCTGTCCTTGGCCATGAAGCTGTTCAGGTATCCATCAAGGTCGTTACCTAGAAAAAATTGAAAAATTCAAATCTTATCCTTCTCCCTGCTGCCTAACTCTGTTAGCGATAGGGAATTGGGTGCCAAACGGCTACTTCAGTGTGGTAAAGGTTAGAGTGCACTCGTTTGTATGTTATACATTTCTGATGCTGCATACTGTTAATGTTATTAACATAATGTCCTAGAGCGTTAGTATGCATAGTTAGATTTTCTTTATTGTTGTTCATAAAGTATGTCAGTTTTTTTAATCAAATTGCTTTGATATTTGCAATAGTTCATCGGACATGTATGTACAAGTTGCCATACATTGTACCTGTTACAACTGTCACAAAGTTTTCTTTGTCTCTCTGCCACTAAGTGTTTAGTTACAAAGTCAAAAGTGGTGTTCATAATTAAACCTTTGCCAAACAGACCTTGACTGGCTAAATACCAATTTTAAGGCTTTACCTGTAGTTAACTGTGTTAGCTTATCTGAACTATGGTTTCTTTGACTTCTAACTAACAAATCTGTAGCTTGTTCAGCTGCAAATGCATTTTGCTTTGCATTTTTTGAAATGGTAAAATGAGGGAAATACGACATAATTGTGCTAAAAGTGCCTGTACATGTCTACAACATGAAGATTTTGATCATCTAGGAAATTTTCTTTAAAACAAGAACATTAAACCAGGAACCAGTGAGTGACATTGCAGATGACAACACTGTGAACTGCATTTATCATCCACTCTGCTAGGGGGCGCTGATGTATGGGGGCTGGCATGTTCCATCCACCTCATCAACCTCTGATGAGTGATGGAAGGTATGGTGTATACTTACTACCAATGTTCTAAAACCTTTCCTTTGTCCTGGGATCTGTGGTTTATTTCCATCGACAATTTGTTCTAAAGTAGAATTTGTTACATGTCCAGACTTGATATCATATTACTATTCCCTCGTACAAAATTTCTTAAAGTTCAGAACAGATTTTGCCATACAAATATTACATAGAAATTTCATAATTTCTAGCTTGAGTGTCGTAAGGTCCAGTAAAATGAGTAAGTCCTCTAAAAGGTTCTATCAGAAAATATTGAGCGAAAAAGTCTTTATCGTCATACTAATGTTAATACACGTTAGGGTTAGAATATTGATAAAAACATGTTGTGCATTTGAGCAGTTAACAGTACTTTTCTACTGACAAACTCTTGCCTGTTCATAATCACTAAAAAATGTCATTTCAAACTTGCAATGTGTGAGGTGAGTGCTTGATATCAGTATTATCCTAATATATCAATAATTCTGTGGATAAAATGAGCCAAGAGTTAGTAGAAGAGGAGTGCAGATTGTAGGAGCATCTAAGAGAAGTCTGTGCAACAGGAACACAAACTCTCTACGGAGCCCCTCCCCACAGAGTTTGTGGCCATGCACCCCAAAGTCAGGAGACCAGGTTTTAAAAAACTAGAAGCAACAATAGACGAATCTGAACCACACAAACTGGTTTCGTCACAAGAGGGATTTTGCCCACAAACTGTGTATGTCATTGCACACGTCTGTAAATAATGGAAAGCGTTTGAACGACATTCTGCGACCCCGGAAAAGGCAGGCATTTGATTACAATCTGACTGATTTACAACAAAAATAAGCCATTTTTCTCGGAGTTTTATAATTTCTACGCACGTGAGGAAGGTCAATAATTACAGACATTGTACAGCGATATCCGGAAACGTTTGACGGTAGGTGTGCGTGCATAGAGCCGCCGGCAGGAAGTGAATACCGGCACTCACGAGATACCGGGCTCTGTGGTTTGGGGAATGTCGTTTGAGCGCGTTCTATTCTTGACGGACATGCGCAATGACATAGCCAGTTTCTGAGCAAAATCCCCCTATGACGGAACCAGTTTGTGTGGTTCAAATTCATCTATTGGAGCTCAGGATTCTTTATCACTTTGAAAATCAGTCCAATAGGAGCTCAGGATTCTTTGAAAATCAGTCCAATAGGAGTTCAGGATTCTTTGAAAATCAGTCCAATAGGAGCTCAGGATTCTTTATCACTTTGAAAATCAGTCCAATAGGAGCTCAGGATTCTTTATCACTTTGAAAATCAGTCCAATAGGAGTTCAGGATTCTTTGAAAATCAGTCCAATAGGAGCCCAGGATTCTTTATCACTTTGAAAATCAGTCCAATAGGAGCTCAGGATGCTCTGAAACCATGGAAACCAGTCAAGCACTTATGCATAATCAAATCAACAGGATGATGATGTCCCCAGTCCTCCTGACTAAGAGGTGTTGGCCATCAAGCTTCCAGAGGCCTGACCAATGGAAGGGCTGCTAGTAGCATGATTTAGAGGAAAGAGAAGTACTAATTTCGTGAATGTGTTAACAACATGTCGCACACTCACCGGGTTCCGTTTTGCTTGATGGTGAGTCAACTAATAGTGAATTCAAAGTGCATTTCCAATATTAGGCACAGAAAGATTTCGCTGTATAGTAGAGAAAAACGTCTTTTGCCCGAAAGAATAAAACAAAAATTAAAACAAACATAACAGGGCAAAAGTTAAATGCAAGAAACACCAAAGTTGGAAAGTTTTGGCACTTTCACCAATAAGCGTAACTTTATCATGCACTGTACACCTCAAAATTTGCGTTTTATTATGGTAAATTTAGTAAGCAAAGGGTTACTATTATGAATCTGGTAGGCAAATGTATGCAAGCATGAGCCAAAAGTGTCCGTATAATGGAAAATGTGTTATATAGATTGCTGCAAAGATGTGTCGTATGATTTTGCTATCATTGACGGTATGCGAAACACTTTGTTGTCTGGGTTCATTTTGTGTGCAAAATTTGCAAATCAGGCATCACAAATGTGTAAAAAATCATGATAATGTTTGATGTCATTGAGATACTGTATAGGATGATTGAATTGTCGGCTCTCAGCAACAGCAACTTACCATACTAATGTCTCATACATGTATCCTCTGTTTGAAGTTTATTTCACTTACAACCACACAATGTAGCAGTACTATTGGTCTAGAACCTTGTGAAGAAGAAAAAATATGTTCTTCTTCTTTTTCCCCCAAAAGTTTTATACATTAACCTTAAACCCTGTCTCTTTTTTCTTCTAGCAGCTGTTATACGACTTTGAAAATACACATTTCTTGAAACTCTCAGATTGTAGAGTACAAAAAGTTTTGTACAATCATGTAGTGCTCTAAAACATCCTTTTGACCCCCCCATACATGTAACATTATATACCAAGTTTCTTTGATCTTCTACAAAGTAATACAAAATAACAACATACAATGAAAAAGTTGGGAGTCAATTTTTGAAGAAAAAGCTGTTTCAACACAACTGCTGGTAAAGAAGAAAAACAGCTAATAAATTCAACAAATAAAAATGAAGTATGCCTACTCATGATCAATAGCAAACAAAATGTCTACATGTGTAGAAAGCATTGGAATTCTATCTAACAGTATTCAAAATAATACAGTAAACTTTTGTCTCCTAAATGATGTAAAAACATATCACTATTGAGTAATGTTAAAAAATGGAAAAAAAATATTTCCCCAATTAACTTGTTTCTTTGATGAAGGCCAAACCAAGTTATTTCTGTGGATGACATGAAAGCAAATTTATAGGTTTTTGGAAGCCATTTTCATGGTAGATGTGGTGGCATTGAAAACCCAGGATTTACCCAAATAAAAGTAATGAAACTGAAGAAGACAAAGTAGTCATCTATAATTGTTTGGCTTTCTTTTACAAAAATCATTTATCAATTTGTATATCCTGTAATTTTGCAAAGTTTCAGCATTCATAGATGTAGGGTTTCAAGTGAAGTCATTCATAGAAATGTTTTGGTGTTACCTCATAAAACTTGACAGAGCCAAGTTCATTTGTCACCCCCTAAAAATGGTATCATCTGAGTTAAAAGTTGACCAATGGTAGAGCTTGTCTTACCCATGAAGGCCCAGGTGTTCTGTGCTTTGAGACCAAGCTCCTCCTTGGTTCCCTTCAGACCAATGAAGACACTCAAAGCTCCAACTCCAGGCTTCACATGCTGGAAGATGTCATTCAATCCTGTAGAATAAAAAGGGAATACAGTCCTTAAAATTTGAAAGCACTTCTACCAAAGTTATCATTTTGGCGCCCTTCATCAGTCAGGACATTTGAAAGCACAATTGGTGTCTAACTTGTTTAAAAATTGATTGTCTGTCTAAATGAGGGAAGTCTAAAAGCTGAAAACACCTCAGCAATGTACTACTAGTAAATAACTGGGTGTTAAGTGAAAGACTTTAGATGGGGGTATATATAAATGTCAACGATGTACATGCATGAAATTACAGCAGCACTGAAAGTGGATTTCATCCTTGCAAACCAGAATCTTCGCAGGCACATGGCATGGAAGCAGCTGCAGGGTGCGAAATACCTGGTTGCACGTTGCACAGTGCAACAAGATTTTGGTTGGTGCAAGTTAATTCCAAACCCAGGTAGCGCAGTGTGCAACCTTATATTTTGAGCCAAAGATCTCAATCGGAGCCCTGGAAGCTCACAAAAACAAAAACACAGTGTCACTCTCATAAAATTTGGTAAATCTTCAATTGAAATAAAGAAATCAACACTTTTTCGTTTTAAACCATCCAAAACCCTTCATAGATCGTGGAATTTGAGCTGAAAAAGACGAAAACACACTGCCCTCGGCTAAATAAGATGTTGTTAGGTCAATGTGAACAAAATACTATCTAATTTATATTTTGAAATATAAGTAGTATTATACGCTACATACGAGCTTAATTTGAAGAAATCGGTGAATGGTGCTGGAGCAACCTGAAATTTGGATGTGCAACCTAGCATTTGCCCTAGGTTGCAACATGGGCAACCTGGCTCAAAAAAGTATTTCGCACCCTGAGCTGTTTATATTACACTGAACGACTGTCACACCTAACCTTTTCACATCTATATGTAACTGTAAGCATTGTTTATAGCTATCTAATGAGGATGCTCCTACAGTACTTGGTGACAACAGAATGTACATGGGATCCACGACCTTACCGTGTTTCTCCACTATCTCAGCAGACAGCAGGTACTTGTAGGTGTTGGTGAATCCCACTCCTGAGACGATGACAGGGGCGTGAATGTCCACATCTCCACTGCTCTTGTGCACACGGACGCCTTAGGAAAGATAGGGAATCTATTACTGTAAATCTTGAAATATTCGTGGTGGCTTTGTGTTCGTAATCTACTATGAAATCATGCCTTTGACAGACCAACAAAGCCATCTCCACTGCCCTTGTGGACACAGACACCTCAGGGAAAAGACGAGGGAATCGATTACTGTAAGTCCTGAAATATTTGCAGTGGCATCGAGCTAACAATTTTCACGGAGGTCAACTGAATTGCAGCTGGCTCACCCTGAGAGGCAGTTGCGTAAGAAAACACAATCATACATGAACTGGAAAAGTTTCAAATTATCAAGACAAATCATACAGTCTCAAAGCCTACACATATTCCTACACCACACAGCACAGTTTACACATGGATTCCTCTAACATGCGACTTTCTACCCAGTCTTCAATAATTTTTGCCGTACTACTTTATATACCATCGTCGCGGCTCGAAATACTGAGAGCTGTGCACCTAATTTTTGACTGTGGGTGCACCAGTGCACCTAGATGTTTTTGTATTGAGTGGCGTTAAACATTGTAATTATGTTGCAATGACATTCAACCTTATTTAATGTGGTGCACCCAAAATTCTTTCTGTGCACCTAACTTTTTTGGTTGGGTGCACCGGTGCACCAGTGCACCTGTTCCCAAAAATGAATTTCAAGCCCTGCTCGTCATAGATCCCAGTGGTTGCAGATGAAAAGTACAGTAAACATCTGTTGAGGTATCTGTACCACTTACCGTAAGCCTCTCCATTGCTGCCAATCAAAATTTGATTGACTGGAGCTCTGACGAGCACGGCCCCTCCCGCCTTCTGAATGACAGGGATGATGTGGAAGGCGATCTCGCTGGCCCCGCCCCGCGGGTAGTACCCCCCCTCCATAAAGTGAGCCATCACCATAGCCTGCATCGCAAAGGGGGCTTTCTCTGGAAGAACACCTGGGAAAACAACATGGACATTTTCTTCACAAAACATCACAGCATACAATACAGTCAAACTTAGTTTAAGCAACCACTCAAGGGACTGAGGAAAAATGGTTGAGGACAGGTGGTTGCTCAGGGTAGGGTGGGGTTTACTGTGTAAAAATGGACGGGACTGTTTTGATGTGGCTTGTGACTGCAGGTGGTTGCCTGCGCCAGGTGGTTGCCCGATCAGGTTTGACTGTATTTTGTGTTTGAAGAGGAAACAAGCATATAGACAAATGAAACAAACAAAATACACACTAACCGTAGTCTCCGAAACTGTAGGACATGACACACTGCAAGTCTTTGTTGTCGGTCCATTCCTGAGTGACTGTCCGGAGTTGAGTGACCGTCTGGAGTGGCCGCGGGTGTTTGAAGAGGGAACAAACAAACAAACAAACTAACAAACACTTACCGTAGTCCCCAAAACTGTAGGACATGACACACTGCAAGTCTTTGTTGTCGGTCAGTTCCTGAGTGACCGCCCGTAGCGGCCGGAGGTGTTTAAAGAAGAAACAAACAAACAAAAGAACAAACAAACAAACACTCAAACACTTACCGTAGTCTCCAAAACTGTAGGACATGACACACTGCAGGTCTTTGTTGTCGGTCAGCTCTTGAGTGACCGTCCGGAGCGGCTGGAGGTGTTTGAAGAAGCAGGTGATCCAGTGGATGAGTCCAGACTTGACCAGGAAGGTAGCCAGCCACAGGGGCAGAATCTTCAGTACAACGTACACAACACCGCCTCGCTGGATAGACTGGGGAAAAAAAGATATCTAACCAATAGCACACAGAAGTAGCTGTTTGGCACCCCATTCTCTATTGGTGCCAGAGTTAGGCAGCAGGGAGAAGGTTAAAAAGTGTAAATGTTCAGTGTAGATGCATAATATCATGAAAATCTGGATAAGAAATATTGTTCTACCCCTCTCTTGTATCAACCCCTGCTCCAGACCAAATCTTACAGTTTGCAGAAGATTGGGCGTGATTTGTACAACAGCTGTGTGTGACAGAGGCTTGCCTTTAGAAACACACATGGATCCTCCTACTCACCTGTATTCTGCTGACGAACTTGTTGATGGCTTGGCACTATACTTAAACTCTGTACTTAAAAGAACCCAACACACTTATCAAGAAGAGTAGGGGTGACCCGGTGTGCATATACTTAGTGTAAATCCATATAAATGTAGGTACAGTACCTACAGTATCCCGTATTTTTGACCTGTACCAAAACAGTTTTCATGGTACATCCCTAACATGGCGCCTCACACTCACCTGTATCCTGCTGACGAACTCGTTGATGGCTGGGCACTGTACTTAAACTCTGTACTTAAAAGAACCCAACACACGGTATCCCGTATTTTGGACCTGTACCAAAACAGTTTTCGTGGTACATCCCTTACATGGCCCCTCACACTCACCTGTATTCTGCTGACAAACTCATTGATGGCTGGGCACTATACTTAAACTCTGTACTTAAAAGAACCCAACACACTTATCAAGAAGAGTAGGGGTGACCCGGTGTGCATATACTTAGTGTAAATCCATATAAATGTAGGTACAGTACCTACAGTATCCTGTATTTTGGACCTGTACCAAAACAGTTTTCGTGGTACATCCCTTACATGGCCCCTCACACTCACCTGTATTCTGCTGACAAACTCATTGATGGCTGGGCACTGTACTTAAACTCTGTACTTAAAAGAACCCAACACACAGTATCCCGTATTTTGGACCTGTACCAAAACAGTTTTCGTGGTACATCCCTAACATGGCCCCTCACACTCACCTGTATTCTGCTGACAAACTCATTGATGGCTGGGCACTGCACTTAAACTCTGTACTTAAAAGAACCCAACACACTTATCAAGAAGAGTAGGGGTGACTGGGTGTGCATATACTTATAAATCCATATAAATGTAGGTACAGTGCCAACAGTATCCCGTATTTTGGACCTGTACCAAAACAATTTTCGTAGTACATCCCTAACATGGCCCCTCACACTCACCTGTATCCTGCTGACAAACTCATTGATGGCTGGGCACTGTACTTAAACTCTGTACTTAAAAGAACCCAACACACGGTATCCCGTATTTTGGACCTGTACCCAAACAGTTTTCGTGGTACATGGCCCCTCCCACTCACCTGAATTCTGCTGACGAACTCGTTGATTGCTGGGCCCTCCTCTGGGAAGTGCTGAAGAAGGTTGCTCTTAAACTGCTCCTGACCTTTCTTCATAGGAATCCATCGAGGCTGGGCAAGGATAGAAAAAAAATACTGTGAGTGGGACACACTGTCACGTATGTTTGTATGTAGCAGCATCAACTCTCATAATTCTACCAGGACGAGGTCTTCTCAAGAATGTCTTGCACACCTGGATATCTGAAGTGTGCATACTTTAGGGATTACTGATGCTAAAATAGTACATCTCAGCCTGATACCTTGGGTGATATGGGATCCACTGTGTGTGTTGCATGTTTTAGCTCTCTACGCAACTCCAGATAAAGGACACTTAATCCTCACTGGCCCAGAAAAGAGCTGCTGGGAAAATTCTTATAGTACCAAGGGCTGATACCAAGGCTTATCATGCTCTACCTTATGGTCTTGGTTCAGAGTTTTTTTAACGATTCGGGGCCGATCTGACTCTTTCTCAGAAAGGGGCTAGCGCTTCTCTGAACATCGTTTTCTGGACAATTCAGTGGGTAATCAGATGACAATGCTGCATTACCGTTATTGTGCACTAATACCAGGAAGTATTTGCCGGATCGCTAAAACTGCACCACCGAAAAAAGGAACAGGCTGTTCAATAAATATTTAATATCTCTACAGCCGAGAAATCTGGAACCAAAACTAAGGAGAAAACCCTTTGATTTTAATCTTATTTTCAGGGATTTTTTGGCTGTTATGTCACCCATCATGTCTGTGCAAATCGTACCTTGTTGAGTGACCCCAGCGCGATGGTGTCATAGTCTTCCTCCATCTCCTCCTACTGCAGCTCTATCTAATTACCTCTATGAAATGTCATGAAGATTATATTTTCAGTAGCGTTTGTGTGTATGTCTGTGTGTCTGTTGGTGAACAAGATAACCGGTGAATGGCTGGATGGATTGTCTTAATATTTGGTATGTTGGTAGGTCTTCTTGAGACCCCGAAATGATTAGATTTGGGCCCCCCTAGCAGCTTGCTATGGTACTGCGGCGGAACTTCTAGGTTTGATATCTTGTGTTCTGGATTGTGGTCATGATTTTTGAGAGGTAGATACCGGTAGCTCTTGTTTATAACATCTCTGTTGGAAAATAAGATTGTACCTTATCAAATGACCCGAGCGCGATGGTGTCATACTTTTTCTCCATCCCCTCCCATTGCAGCTCTATCTAATTACCTCTATGAAGTGTCATGGAGATTATATTTTCAGTAGCATTTGTGTGTACATCTGTGTGTCTGTTGGTGAACAATGTAACCGGAGAATGGCTGGATGGATTGTCTTCATATTCGGTGTGTGGGTAGGTATTCTTGAGACCTCAAAATGATTAGATTTGGGGCCCCCTAGCAGCTTGCTATGGTACAGCAGCGGAACTTCCAGGTTTGATATCTTGTGTTCTGGACATGCTATGGTCATGATTTTCGAGTGGTAGATACCTCTTGTTTATAACATCTCTGTTGGAAAATAAGATTATACCTTATCAAAGGACCCCAGCGTGATGGTGCCATACTCTTCCTCTATCTCCTCCCACTGCAGCTCTATCTAATTACCTCTATGAAGTGTCATGGAGATTATATTTTCAGTAGCGTTTGTGTGTATGTCTGTGTGTCTGTTGGTGAACAAGATAACTGGAGAATGGCTGGATGGATTGTCTTCATATTTGGTATGTGGGTACTAGTAAGTCTTCTTGAGACCTCAAAATGATGAGATTTTGTTAGACTTGGGGCCCCCTAGCAGCTTGCTATGGTACTGCAGCGGAACTTCCAGGTTTGATATCTCGTGTTCTGGACATGCTATGGTCATGATTTTTGAGTGGTAGATAGCTCTTGTTGGAAAATAAGATTGTACCTTATCAAAGGACCCCAGCGCGACGGTGTCGTACTCTTCATCCATGTCCTCCCACTGCAGCTGCCCCTCCGTGATCTGCTCTGTAATGACCTGGTTCGGGAGTCGGTTACACATCTCCCCCACATAGTGGATCCCTGAAAAATGTTCATTTTTGAAATGAATATAAATTACAACACGGTGTTTTCCCTATTACCCCAGGTGCCAGCCTGACCGCGGGTAGGATCTGCGGGAGGGCCGGGACCGAGGATGATGCGAAATACAACGTGTTGTATGTAATTTATGTCATAACCAGCCGAAAAAACACAAATTTCAAATTCAATGCAAAATGCACCAGAAGTTGAGAGAATTTGAACAATGATAGTATCCAAATGGGTAAAGTACCATTGGCCATATGCTTTTGCCCTTTGGATACTGTCATTGCCACCGAAAGATCTGCTAAGAGAATAGAGAATGGTGTCGGGTGACCAGTGAGTGGTCGTCCACAGTTTCCTCTTCTAGTCTCCTTCAAGAGTGTTGCAGTGCTAGCTAGCTTATTTTTCTGCCCCACTCAACTTTGAGAGCTCCTGTTGATGATTTTCGTTGTTAAATGTTATTTTAGCTTACTAGAATTTTCTTCATTAGCTTCATAACACAAAGTTCATAGATTTTGGACGAACTGGGTGACATTTTTGCCCATCCTAAACAGCAAATATCTGTCCCAGGACGGAGGGATGGGTCCTAGACACAGCCCTGGCCTCAACCAATAGTATAGATACTTACCGACGTCAAACTCGAAGCCCTTGTCGACAAACGTATGGCAGCACCCCCCGGCCTGGTCGTGCTGCTCCAAAACGAGAACTTTCTTCCCCGCTTTCGCTAAGATGGCGGCCGTCCCCAGTCCTCCGATCCCGCTACCAATCACGATCGCATCAAGGTTTTCCGGGACCTTCTTGATGGCGAATCCTGTGAACAAGTTAGAGAATATTAAGATGAAATAGTCGGTGTTACTTCTAGTGGTCCACAACAACTGTTACAAGAGGGTCTGCATGGGGGAGACCTCGTAAATTGACGTGCATCTTTCTCGCACTGCGCTAGACTTGGGTATCTCAATTGGTTAAACTGGGACTGCGAACACCAATGCAACGTTGAGGGCTCACTACATTTAGGAAGGTGATAATGCATTCCTCTGGCACTGTACTAGACTTGGTTATCTCAATTGGTAAAAGTGTTAAATAGAGTTAACGCTTGAAGGTAAATTTTGAATTTTTCTCAGCCCTCAGAATGTGTTGAATGGAGCTGACAACCCTGGGACGATTTCTGTTCTGTTATTAATCAAAGCAGTAATGTATGAAGTCTTGAGTTATATGCTTAAGATATCTACCCAGCTCCTGATAAAGACACTAAATATTCTGTTCATACAGTCCCAAGCCTGGTTAGCTACTGTAAAGCCATTTAGTTTTGCAGGAACTTAATTTCGCAGCAAGAGGGTAAAGGAGGTTTTCACTATAAATGTTTTAAGATTACAATGGAAATAATTCTGTTGGAGGGTCTGCAAGAGGGATCCTGCTAAGTTTTGCATTCTTTTCAACCCTATATTTGTTGAGTGCACTGATTTCTAGTCTGTATTAAAGCGGTAATGTATGGCCTCTTGAGTTGCATGCTTTAGCTATCTACTCTGCTCCTGATAAAGGAATCTAAATCTTCTGTTGTGTATGGAATCTCACTGGCCCAGAAAAGAGCTGCTGGGAAAATTCATTAAGTGCCAAGCTTGTCAGCAGACTGAGCTACTGTACATCTCTATATTTTAGCAGATGTTTAATAATATTGGTGTGATAGAAAAAAAGTTTTTTGCTGTGTTTCAAGTTTATGATTGAAACATAATTCTGTAGTACTGTTATACATAGTCGTAGTGTCATGATTGTGCAGTAGAGAGGTCCCATGTGAAATTAAAACCACTGCAAACATTTCATGATTTACAGTGGACTGAGGTCATCTTTGTATACAAATTTGACATGTAGCCATTTTGTCATTTCTAAATTGTTGTAAAACAGAGGCAAGGCAGCTCATTACAATGTAGAATAGGAGAAATAGACAATGTCCATCAATATAGTATAATGTACCGTCCCTAGAGCCAGGGACAACCCGTAATATACAACGAACCGTCCCCATTCTGATGCAAAATGAGCATAGAGGAACATCTGTCATCCGGGTTTATTGCTTATTGTTCACAGAATTCCGGCTTCGTATTTTCAAAACAAGAGCAAGAAAAGAAGCGTTCATGTATTTATAAAAATAACAACGCTTGTGTTATGATGAACAGTATTTTCTAACGGAGTCTAGTACGAGAGAAATAGCTACTCTCCAAGCAGAGGAATGGGTCCGGCTGGTTTTGACGTGTTTTTAGAATTTAGTGTAGGTTGGCGCAAGGAGGTTAAAATATTTTAACCTCCTTGGTTGGCGACATAAAAGAAAACGGGACAAAATAGCAAGCCCAACAAAAACGCATAAAACACGTCTAAAACCAGCGGGACCCACTCCTATGCTTGCGGAGTAAGAAACAGGCAGAATTCCCAACCTTGTTTGAGTACTTTATCCCGTGCGGCCTGGTCCGTGACTAGCGGGGCGGGTGGCCGGGCGCAGTCCTCGGCGAACGGGCTCTTCCCGCCCCGGAACTTCCAGACGAAGTAGGCGGTGACGACGGCGAGGAAGCCCGCTGCGAACCACGCCGAGGCGCCGACATCAGCCGCGGCAAGGGCCGCCAGGATCTTTCCCACGACCGCCATGTTTGAGAGGATGTCACTGCATTGATTTATTCAAGAGAGATGCACCAGTCACTGTCATGCCCGCGGGGTGGGAGGTAGGTCGGCACCCCGCCGGGATTCTCGCAAACCCATCATCTCCAAGCAGATATTGAGATAGACATACACACAAGAAAGTGCGAACAGCCATAAGATTTTACTGTTTCAATTCCAACATCTCAGCTTAAATATCAAACACCATTGCCCCAACTGTACCTTTTCAAATTCAAATGACAAACATTTCCGTTGATTTGAACGTCAAACAACGTAAGTATTAAATAATCGGGTATTGTAGATTGTACCGCAAGCACCTATTAGCAATCAATAAAGATCTCTCTAGCTGAGAATGATAACGCTCTCCTTGCACAATTGCTTATTGATCGGTATATAGATCTGAAAACAGCTGTGCTAATGACAGAAAAGTATTTGACGCGGCATTGACAGTTGACGCTACTAAATTTAGTATGTAGAGGCTTGTTTTAACGCCACTATGCCAAACTTCCCCTGAACCCCCTACTGATTTGTATTGGCTTGTGCATGGTAATGTAGTGGTGGGGTGATCCCCAGCTGTTTCGGTGATGTAGACTCAAACAGGCTCCTGAGGGTGCTCACAGAATAGTAGAAATTACCCAAATTAATATGGCTGATAGCTAACCTTCAAAGGAGTCTGGTGGAGCCTAGTGCATGTACAAAAGAATTGGAGTCCCGCTGGGCCTTTAGGATTAAGTGAAGTGAACTTTATTGCTCAACAATCGTAATTAATGATATAACAATTGACAATTGAACAAGAATAAGTTCCACCCAAGGGCCTGCTATGAGGCTATATTACAATTACATCGTAGACATTGTAAGTGATGGTAACCTTTTGTGTACAAAAACGTTAGAAATTAGATTTTTGTCAGATCAGCGTATATTACGTTACATTACGTTTCACACGTTTAACGCTACAGCGAAAAATGGCTTTTTCGCGACAGTTCGGCAGTAAAAGATGAAGTAACAAAATATTCCGCTGGTCGGTTGTTTAAACGTCTTATTGCAAATTGCCAGTCAGAAATAACCAGACGTCCATCCAAAATCAAAACCTGTTTATCGGAAGCAGCGAACCCGTCGGGAAAAGAGAACATACCTCAGTGGTTGGCAGTCGGATACCTGACTGTATGGAGGACAGGTGAAAAACAGTGTGCAAATAGGCTTGTCTCTATCGAATTAGCCTTTTACGAGCTGTAGGGAAAATGGTACAAATTGACCGAAATTGAAGAATAATTTGCCAGGGAGTTTAGCTGAGATTTTCTCACAATGTAATCTTTTTGCCGATATGGATTAAGCGCCCCTTCCTTTGAACTAAAGTCTGTTCCAGACGTCATACGTGACATGAATATGAAAATGACATTTTCAATAGAAAGATTGTATAAAGGAATGTGGATTTTTCTGTCGCCGTAATACTATAGCTGTAAACTCTCAGCATGTGTTAGGCTTGTTAAAACATACTAGTACACGTAGTTCCTTTTTAGAGATTTATAATGGCGAAACCCCGGTGTGGTTTTGCATTGTCACAGTTCCCAGCAGTGGTTGTTCTGCATTCCCGCATGCACAAATTTGAACTCTTTGAACTTGCCCCTTCAACTGACAGTCTGTTGGTAAGGTACTTTGTTTGCATTGCATACGCGATAAACCGCCCCAGGCCCAAGGCGTAACACACACAGATACATGTACTAGTATATGTGATCCACTCACACCGGGAAGGACCCCTACTCTTTTCAATATTAATATATATAAAGAGTGATGGGTTCTTTTACGCGCTCGAGGTGTGGCTCTCCTCTAACACAGGAGGTCCATCTAACGTCCTATCCGCCGGTGACGTCCCTAACCGAAGCTAGCCACTCATTTTCAGGGTAGAGGTTATTGTTTCCTCACCGCAAATTTGGAACAACCCGGACACTTCCTCTTTTCCGACCCACAAAATTAATTCTATTAGACTTAAACGAATTTACGGTATGCTTTGCGCGCGTATCAAACCACAGCCGTTCAGATCTAGAAAAAAGATGAATCGCGGTTTTGTTGCAGACAGACGTTGCGTCATCGTTTTCTAAATTATTCATGCACGACCTTATTAGGACATGTAGGTAACGTCTGGGAAAAGGAGCTTGTGGTTTTCCTTAGGGAGGGGGTGATACAATTGTGGTAGCAAAGCAAGAATAAATTCCAGGGAAAACGCGTTGTTTATAAAAACTCATGCAAATATCATTAATATGTGTATTCAGTTTTGTATCTATTTGATATCGTGAATTGATCTGTTTTCGTGGGGACCTAGCCTCCATATCAGGCTCTACCGGGTCTTTTTCTGGAGGCTAATAATACACTTTCTGCAGCCAGCCCGTGACCATCAGCCAGACTGTACGGGCAAAATGGTTACAGTCTGGCTGATGGTTACGGGCTGGCTGCAGAAAGTGTATTATAAGCCCCCAGAAAAAAAAGCCCGGTAGAGCCTGCTATGGAGGCTAGTGGGGACCTACTTTCGTGGCCGAAACTATTTTAAAAGTACACTGGCTGTACAGTAATCAAATACTAGTAATTCAATGGAAGCGAATATTCACTACGTGATTATTTCGCGGTGGAGAGGTCATCACGTCAGAAACCAACCACGAACATTTCCAAATTTACAGTATTACCCTGGTGCGCAACTGCTAATCTCAGTGTCATATCAGTAGAGTTCCACATCATTGACGTGGTCGTCATTTGTAGTTTCATTGTAAACCACTAGATGGCTCTCTGCTGTAAGGTAATGCATGTTGCAGGTCTTCCGTAGCCTCTATACCAGGCTCCAGAGCCAACAAAAACAGTTTACAAACCACCAGTCAAGCCAGCAAAAAAACAAACGAAGAAACAAACAAACAAAAATTATTGCTCTTAGCTCTAACTTTAGACTTTTGGGGAATTTTGGGAATATTTCCCTCTACCATTCACCAATGACGTTAAATACCTCCTTGCATTCACCGACCTCAAACGTGTCAAACAACGGACTCTGTCAAAACTCGTCCGACGAAAATGCACCGATGGGTATAATTGACCTTCTACACTTTTTGCACACTCTGTTGTAACGTTAGACCAACCACTGTGCATGGGTGAAGACTATTTTTAGATTCTCTGTTAGTAGAAATGCAAAACCTTCTTAAAATATATTGAGAGGATAATGAAATAGTTACACCATAGTTTTGTAGGAATGATCAGATCGAAACATCTGTTCTAGGTCTTCGTGTTACGCCGGAGCATGGTTGTGCACCTTATGAGCGTTAACGTATAACTTATATGTAGCTGTTACATGTGCAACATTAACGTACATGTACCGTATACGTAGATACAAACTGTGGTGTTTACTGTGAATTATAGCGGGTACAAAACTAGAAAAGCTAGGAGTCAAATCAAGTGTTACAATACCTTTGTGAAGCTACGATTCGCATATATGGATGGACGCCAGAAAGAAGTGACAACTCAGTCAGTGTCGCCCAGCGAAGACTTGCCAAACTGGATTCCACTGCGTAAGGTCTTCTAAGGGCGCAGTCGCACACTGTGAATGTCCTCGGGGCACTTGCTGTCTAAGATTTTATGGTCTCAACCTTGCCCCACCATGCCCTTAGACAGGATTTTGCTCGGGGCGTCACGTGTATTTTTTATTTTGGGGAGCAATCGTGCCCCACCAGAAGGACCAGATTGAGAGACACATACGGGTAGCGGAGCTATGGCACGGCACAGGGCTCAATCCTGGACTGGAGTCGCGACACGTTGGCGACCTCGCTGCGTCCTAGATTGAATTTGAGTTAGCCTTGACTTTACAATGGTAATTTCATGCAAAACGTACAAGTATTACTAAAAAGGGGAAAAATCACACAAAGCGTAAAAAGATTCGTTTTTATCGATGAAATTCGTTTAGCGAGGTGTCAAATCGCTCGGTCGGAGCGAGGTCGCCAACGTGTCGCGGGTCCAGTGACAGGCCCTGCACCCCCATGCCCTTAGACAGGATTTAGGTTGGGGCGTAATTTTGTATTTTGGGAGCTCCAGAGACAGACTTGCGACATGTTTGGGGTATACTCGGTTGAGAAATCTTGGATTTTCCTAAAACTACCCCCTAAAACGTGATTTCTTGCACTTTGAGAGGACAATTAGGGGGGGGGGGGGGAATCCAAAGAACATAGTTCGGTCTGTCGATAGAAAGTCAGTTTAGTCTAAAATGTGTTCTAGTGATTGAACATGTGAAACGGTGTAGCACTGCTGTGTGCACAGTACTTTAGACACGATTTTTATGTAAACTAGCCGTGGTACAAGTCAACATCCGCCGATTTAGGGTGCTAAAATCGTGTCTAAAGTAGCGGGCCTGCGTTTAATACGCAGTTTCACCGTGGTGCACTTTCTACACTACTCTCCAAGCAAAGGTTGGGCTCCGGCTTGTTCTGGACGTCTTTTAGGTCTTTTTATCTGTTTTTCTATTCTGTGATTCTCTGTTTGATTTTCGTTTTGTCTGCCAGCCAAACTTTGTGATAGCAATGATATTAAAATCGTTATGGGAAGGACCATAAGGACCTTTCGGACAGGTGCGTCACCGAAACTGACAACAGGTACATTGCACTTCAAGACAGGTAAATCAACACAAGAATAATTCGCCTTAGACATGATATTACCGTTAATCAGTTTCTAGCGTATTCAACAAATTGATAGTTTCACCAATACACATGATATATGTCAATACACATGTGATTAGTCAAACTATAAAGATACTTAGGTTGTTCGCAACATGACCTTTGGCCATCCATACCCGTACCAAAATGGACTATTCCAAGTTTCTGTCAACAATTGATTCCAGGTAACGTTACGTGTCAGTCCTCGGACATGATTTCCAAATGCAGATACCCTTCATCGGTAACTCCGCTATCATGCAGCAAAATGGATGCTATGAACTCGGATCATTCTGGCAGTGACGCAGGAAACGGACCTTAGGTGTAACAAGCCAAGCAAATAGTCACTATGTTGTCGGATTCATGAAAGGTCCGGGGCAAAAAATGGCTGTTGATGGCAGCAGGTGTCTATTTGTTCCCCACTAGCACGTTCTTCAAGATTTCGATCTTCTGGCGACGAGGAGGAACAGTGAGTTTTCGTGAGCTTCGACAGTTACGCTTCGAGCAGACGACAAAGATTTGGACGACTAGAATCCGCAAGGTACCTACTGGTCGACCAAAACAATGGAGCAAAAGTCTGAATCGTATCGGCCATTGTTAAGGTTAGATTAAGTTACACACGGCTGGTGTACGTATCAAGTATGGCGACAGCAGCGCCTTCAGAACTGGACATGTTTCAAGCGATGTGCTCCCAGTACGGCGGAAGAGAAACCCTTGATAGACTCTGGCAACTGGAGTTCCGTCAACTTGGGTTAGACCTTGATCAGACTGAATCCTGGTTTCGGCGACATCCAAACAAGTTCCGTCTTCAGGAGTCCACGAATGGAGAACTAATGGTTTCTGTCATGGTTCCCAGAGCACGACTCTGTTTCGGCCACATAACCAAAGTCGGTTGCAGGAAGGGAGACCAGTGTCGCTTCTTCCACCTGTGTCGATACTTCCTACAAGGATCCTGTCAGCGCGACTCTAGGTGTAACTTCATCCACGACTTCTCCAGCGAACAAGCAAGAACACTTATCCGTGAACTTCAACTTGATACCCTGCAGGACGATGAAATCTACAATGTTATCCGCCTTTCAACACCTAAAGTGTGCGATGCGTACAACACCCACAGTTGCCTGAAGGCTGACCGATGCCCGGATATTCACATGTGTTCGGGGTTCGTTAGAGGCCGTTGTGGCAACAAAGCGTGTGGTCTGGACCATGACTGCTACTTTGACACTAAGCAAACACGGAGAATCTTATCCGACTTCCGGATGGCCAAGACAGATCGGCGAACTGTCATGAAGACTTTGCTGATTCCTCAGACAGCGACAGCCCCTCGACAAAATCTGAGGAAGGTCAACCAAGCTACTAAGACATCTCTTGCCAGAACAACATCAAGACCCACAACTCCAGCTAATGCATCCCAACCAGCCCAAGCAGTGGGACCCAAAGCTAAAGCCCCGGATCCGAACGAAGAACGTATCTTGGACAGTGATACGACCATCTGTGAAGGGTTCCTTTCTGGGAAATGTCTCAAGTCTCGACTGTGCCTCCAACATCACATTAAGGCACCTTACTTGTGGCAGTATCAAGATTTGCAGAGCCAAGGTGTGTCATGTTAACATCATATCTGAAAATCTCCATTCTATGATTTTTAAAGTCATGTAGCAAAAAGCTACTCTTTAAGCAGAGGAGGGGTTCCGGCATGGTTTTTGACGTATTTTTAGGCGTTTTTCTCGGGCTTTCTACTTTGTCATATTTTTTTTCTCCATAAACCCCACCTCCCACCTGACAAAACACGTCAAAAACCGGCCGGAACCCCTCCTCTGCTTGGAGAGTAGTGTCGAGGTCACTCGGTCAGAACGATTATTGCTAAAAAAATATTTCTAACTTCTTTAAACCGATGGTGTTGTTTGTAGGTAAACAGTGGGTGAGTTTCAGCCCCGATGTTACAGCAAGGCTGGAAGAAGTTTTCTCCCAACCTTCCAATGTCAGCATTACACTCAATGATATTGAACCAAGCTTGTAAGTACTGTATTTTTCGTACCTTAAACATGCACATTTGACCGTTGAGATAGCTTATGTCTAGTCCCGTGCCATGTTCCACCCGATGACAACAACGTGTTTTTTTAGTGTTGTACCAGCAGTCCCAAAAGCATATTTTGGTCTTCTGTTCGATGAGACAATTGTATTTTGATAAAGATAGAGATTAAAAAAAACTCTACGGCGTTCAGTTGGCATGTAGGCATTGAGCTTTTTCCATTCCGCTAATTATTCTATTGTTTGACCCTCTTAGATTACTGCTGTGCAAAAGTGGACTATTCCAACATCACCTTTCTACAGATCAAAAATAGCACACATTATTACATCGCCATGAATAAGCTATATCTATATCGTATTTCAGTTCATGCCTTAACCCTTAAAATCATATGACACAGGAGCGCAACTTGTTACGTCCGAGGCTTAAGTATTCAGAAGTGCTTTAATATATAAAAATCCAGATGTATCAAAAGACTATTTCATTACGACAATGAGTGATGTACAAGCACCACAATATTTGCCTGGATGCCACTAGTTAGTTCAGGGGCTCCCATGGGGGCTCCAGGGGCTTCAAACTGATTGGAATAGGTTGAAATACTGTGATCACGATTCTGTCCGTCTGTACATGTAACGTTATCTGTATATACCTGTGCTTTTCTTTCTATTACTGTGCCCAGGGTTATCTGAAAAGCAAATCTGTAGATCTGAGATGTAGTCCGGTTTAATAAATAAATTGAAATTGGTCTCCCTGGTTGGTTAAGTGAGAGTATAGGAGCACTAGAACTGACTAGAATGACACTTCTGATATCACCTACTCTACGTACCATACGTTACTAATCCTAAGGTCTGACATTCACAGAAATGGCTGGACGGTTCACTTCGATAGGATGGAGTTAGAAATCTCAGATTCTCACCAAAGGACACATACGGTGCGGATCCGTCGGCTGTCAACCCCATCATCTGTCGAGTCTACCGATGGAGCGTGGTCAACAAAATGGGTGTGGTACTGGGAAGACGGCAACTCTTGGTGTGAATATAGGAGTGCTAAGGTTAGACATCACTGTTTATTGCTGGATAGCCTTTGGTGCATCTTGGGACGATGTGTGTGTGTGTGTGGGGGGGGGGGCTTTGATGCCACCCGTCCCCTACTATATCAGGTAGCGTACGACCACCAAATGTGCATGCAAAATTTACTTCCCAAAAACTTTGGTGTCTTTATGACGTAATAATGCGTCATTATGACGTCATCTAGATGATTATGTGGGCTGAAAGTGTCTAAATAGACAATTCCCGTAAAAATAGTAAACAACATTCTGCTTTTATTTCTGTACCTTTTGAAACTAAGAAAAGGCAAGACTTTTATTTCTGTACCTTTTGAAACTAAGAAAAGGCAAGACTATTCATTTAAAAGGATATATACAATTGTTTTCAGCTTCTTATTAGCACTGCCAATAATCATAGATAATATGAGAAATGAAACTTCATTTCTTTCCATACAGTATGGATCATCAGCGCACATTACGTCTGATGACATAGAGCGAGCATACCTCACGAAACGTCCCTGGTTCAACTTCCAAACAGACGAGTACTCCTACATTCTGGATTTCACGGAAATGTACCAGCAGAACTTGGATCAGCGTTACTCCACCAAGAGGCTTGTGAGAAGGCGTCCAGTATTTGTCCAGTTCCAGATACCTAGGTAGGTCCTGTGCACCAGCCTCCTTCCCCGGCCAATCAAACCACATGAATCGCACTGAAACTCAGATTCGTATCAGCCATTTCCCGACAAATCCCTTTCTAACTTGCGTTAATGACTACATCTGACAAAACAAACTCGCCAGTGAGATGGTGGAGGGTGTCAGCTTTCCAAAGGTGTTTTTAGATTGACAATTTTGGCACTTTGGAAGTGATTGAAAGTGACCGCAATTTAACGTCTACAAAAGAAAATAGTTTCTACTACTTTTCTCTAAACGTTAAATCGCGGTCACTTTCAATCACTTCCAAAGTGCCCAAATTGTCAATCTGAAAACATCTTTGGAGAGCTGACACCTTCCACCATCTCACTGGCGAGTTTGTTTTGTCAGATGTAGTCGTTAACGAATCTGAGTTTCAATGCGATTCACGTGGTTTGATTGGTCGGGGTGTTCACGGCCTTCCTTGAGCGCTGGCCTTTATTGTACATGTTGGGGAAGCGCTGATTTACGATTTTGAACATATTGGCCAATTTCCTATGCCTGGAAGGTCGCTTCTAGCTTCTAGCGGGCGCGGTCACGACCTTCCAGGCATAAGAACCTGGCCAATATGTTTTCATCATGTAGCTTCAATTGGGAGGGAGGGGGACATTATTTAGTTTCTGTGGCCATATACTAATTGTAAGATTGTTTTTTTTTTCATTTGAAAAGATAACCCTTACACAAAAAAGTGAAAACTTGAGTTGAGCCAATCATACTGCAGTTATTTTTCTATGCCTAGCCATGTAAATATAATGTCAATAGAAAACTTATCACCAAAGTCAATTGGGCATTTATAAAGACACATTTCTCAGTTTTCATCCTCCTCAATTATGCAAATAACACAATAATTTACATAATTCATGTCGAATTACAAGCTGTATTGTTGAAAGATATCACTTTAGTTTAGTATAGTCACTCTAATTATATAGTAACTAAATGTTTATTGCACTAAACCCAACAGAGCCACAAACACAAGCCAGTCCTCATCCGGGACGAAGGGATCTCTTCCAACAACATGGAAGCCAATGCCACAGAAGGAAGCCTTCATTAGAGTTCCCCTGGCACCTACACACTCAGAGTTTAAGGAGGTATGTCTTAGGTTAAAATCCCTCTTGGTTAATGCACGCAACCTCAGTGTGAATTTATGGGGCTGTACAGTAGGTTAGCTTTTTGAATGCACCGTATGTAATCCTTTGTTCCTTGTACTTGTAGGGAAGATTAAGATTTACATGAATACAAATCAGACCGTTACATTTTCCTTATTTTGGGAAATTGCTATATGGTAGCCAACCTTCTCTCCCCTCAGGCTGGTAAACAATCTTTTTGATAACCTGGCAGGGAAAGGGTTGGATGGTGTTACTGTATTGAAAAAAAGGTCAGGTAAAAGATTTGTAGGAAGTTTTGGATGAGTCACATTGGATACAGCAACCTTACTTTTACGTGCAGGTGATTTTATTGCTGTAAAATACGCAATCATTCACCAGCTTTTTAAGTCAAGATTTTGTGGCATACTTAGCTTTATACATAGAAGGCTTCATCGCTTATCATGTATTATAGCCACAATGCTTGGAAGTGCTGATGCCTATTTTAGGCATGTAAGACAATGCCATCTGGGACAGTTTCGGTCATAAATTTTACTAGTACTTTTCCCCCTTTGTTCTCAGGTAGAGACGCTTTTCAGACAGACAATGAGAGAGAACATGATCATTATTCAAATTGAGAGGGTGCAGAATCCACGCCTGTGGGAGAAATATGACATGTGAGACGACTCTGTTCCTAGATGAATGCTGTTTTTCTGTCCTATTTTTGTGCTGTTATTGCCAACCTGAAGCCACAGAGAAGCCGCATTACACTACCACTAGCTCCTCGAAAAAGCATCACGCTTTACCTTAATTGAGGATATCTTTCTTTACTACTTTACCGCCTATATTACTATTTCAGAAATCCACTTCTTTCATACACACGACAAAATAACAATGATGATATAGAATGCAATAATAACACGTCTTGTGCCATATCTATATTGGCTTGCATAATGTCAATTTTACGTAAAATGTGAAAATCATCGAGTCTTAAAAGGCAGAATATATCATGTCAAGTTGATTGAGTAATTTGCCCGTTAATCTGTTCCAAGTTCCCAGAGAATTTTTACAGTTACTGTTATTCTTTCTCCGAGTCATGACTGTTTTTGTTTCAATTGGATATTTACAGAAATAAACAGCAAATGACGAGGAAATCTATCGACAACCAACGTGGAAGGGGCGCAGGGACCAGAAGTCACAATCACAATGGTAAATCATTTTCTTGTAGAATCATTATTTCATTTTGTAAACTATCAAAACTAGGAAAAGTTGACCTATGAATGCAATTAGAATGTACCCTCTTCTTTTTTTAAATGTTTATGATGAATTAGAAGGTTGCTGTAAATGGTAAGAAAAAGGAAGAACCTTATGTTTGCAAAGCACTGTACTGGTAACAGATAAACCAATGTAAGCATTGATAGATCTTTGGTTCTACCGAAATTTCGCTGTCTTACAGGATCATTATTGGTTTAAGCAACTTCCATTTTTCCCTCTCTATAGTAAACTCAGTCCATCTAGTGTAGTGAGCCATTACACTGACGTAGCAGGCTCTCTTGGCCTTTTTTGGCTTATGATACTCTTTTTATTTGCTGATGGGTCGTTTGTGCAGCCAGCTCGTAACCATTAGGCCTGGTAGATACCGGTAGATACGACCCAGTACAAAAAGAACTCAATGCAAAAAGTGTATCATAAGCCAACAAAAGGCCCAGAGAGCCTGCTATGGAGGCTAGCGTTAATGAATAATTGCCACATCCCTTACTCTTGTAGATGAAAGGAAGCTATTCCACGGCACAGAACCAGACATCATCAAGGGCATCTGCCACCAGAACTTTGACCACCGTCTCAGTGGGAAAAATGCGACCTTGTATGGAAAAGGGAGTTACTTTGCAAAGAAAGCTTCCTACAGCCACCGATATTCAGATGCCTCACCTGATGGTACAAGATACATGTTTCTCGCTAATGTTTTAGTTGGCATGTACACCACAGGAAAGAAAGACATCCCCCGCCCCCCTCCCATCGACCCAAACGATCCAAACGGTGACCTCTATGACTCGTGTGTGGATGACGAAGCTAATCCCAAAATATTTGTTGTCTTTAAAGATGACCAGTGCTACCCTGCATACCTGATCACATATCAGGATGATCTCGTTTCCTCAGACATGTTAGATTCAGGTTTAGGTTATCCTTTATCCAACTCATCGTATAAATCCCAACAACCTGCATCTACTTCTAACCCAACCTATGGCATGAAACCGGCAGTCCAGCCGAAACCATCACTGGCCTCAAGCTTGATTTCTCAACAAAATTCTTCTGCTCCGCATCCAAACTATAGTAGGCAATCATCATTGGCCTCTAGCTCATTTCCTCAGCAATCTGTTCCTACTACTAACCCAACCTATGGCACGAAACCGGCAGTTCAGCCGAAACCGTCACTGGCCTCAAGCTTGATTTCACAACAAAACTTTTCTACTCCGTATCCAGAGTATACTAGGCAAGGAACAACCCGATCAGCATTGGCATCAAGCTCACTTTCCCAACAACCTGCTTCTACTACTAAGCCAAACTATGGTACGAAACCGGCAGCCCAACCATCACCGGCCGCACGCATATTTTCTCAACAAAATGCTAGTGCAGTTTTGATTCCTCCACAATATGCTCCTACTGGTACTCAAGGTACAGCTAAGTCATCATCGCACACAAGAAGCTCACTTTCTCAACAATCTGCTCCTACTTTTGATCCAGTCTATGGTACTCCAGCTATTAAGCCACTATCGGGCACAAGCCCACTTTCTCAACAACTCGCAGCTATGTACTCAGCAATTGGTATACAAACCGCCGCCAAGCCATCATCGGCGAAAATCTCACTTTCCCAACAATCTGCTCCCAAACACGCTACTCAAGGGGCGGCCCAGGCATCATCGGCCACAAGCTCACACACCCAACAACTTGCAGCCACTTCTTACTCAGCAGATGATACACAAACCGAGACACTGTCGGCCAAAATCTCACTTTTTGAACAACTCGCAGCAGCCAATTATTACTCAGCACATGGTACACAAAGAGCAACACAATCAGCATCGGCCACACGCTCACTTTCTCAACAATCTGCTCAAACTTCTTACCCAGCCTATGGTACTCATGGGGCATCCAAACCTACTTCTACCTCTACTTCTAGGAGGTAGAGGTTGAATAAAGCCTGTCAAGTTATTTAATTATAGTTATTTCGAGATTTGTGTATTTTGCATCTAATAGTAAGTGTTCTGGAATTGGTTAAAACTTCTGTTAATCACCTGAAGGTAATATTTCAACACAACGAACGTTTTGCACATTTTTCAAACAGGCCAAACGATTTAGCAACCTCATGAAGCTACCTATAGAATCAAATGAATCATGAGTGGCTTATCTGATAACGTAATTATGTATAGCCCGATCAGTGATATTACAAGTATTTACAAACGGTTTTCCCATTGTTTATCTCTAACATTTTAACATGTAGTTTTATACTAATCATACAATTTTGCGTGCATCTCAATAAATGATTTTGGTTGTCTCATGGGAAGCCTTTATGTTATTTCACTTTATTTCTTTTGGTATCAAGATGTTAGCTTCCTTGTGCTAATACGCAATGCGACATCATAGGTATTAAGTCACCTCATATTCGGAGGTCGAAGAGGGCCTCAAAACCGTCCAGAGGTGATGGCCACGTTTTGTTTATTTTGCATATATACAAGCAACATGATAATACAGGAGAAAGAAAACATATAGGGGGGCAGACATGTGACTTTTTGTGGGCCTACCCCAGAAAATTAAGACTATGGATAGTTTGAATTATACATAATCGACTATAACGGCAATTATGACCAAGGCATCAGAAAACCACCAGTTTCATTTGCATAAGCAACCCACAAAACAGAAACAGTTCCGAGGCCAGCTGTTAGATGTTTGTCTGGTCAAATCTGGGCTGCTAAATCTTACCAGAAAGTTCTTCAAACACATTTGAAAACTTTCTGCGATTGTCTAGATCTGGTGTTCCAGTCTGGGCTGTTTTTGTGTTGTCTCTCTTCCCAGCTTTCGACAAGGTACGATTTGCTTTTCCAACGGCCTCTGAAGTGGTTTCTTTGATAAAAGCAACCATCCGTAAATCATCAGTGTTCGGATCCTGACTTTCCTCTGCGTACACATCCATGAGGATAGCCATGAACATGCTCAGTAATATAAACTGCATCATGACCTGGTAGGAAAAGAACATCAAGGGACCGAGGACCCAATGTCCGTCAACGAGAGCGTCAAAATCAAAACTACCCAACATCATGGTGCACAGGCTTGTCAGACTGGTCAGGATGTTCTTGTAATCCTGCAGCTTGGTGCCGAACAGAAGGTTCCCCATCTGGGTGAAGGCCATGAGAATGATGCCAGTCATGAAGGTGAACTGAAGAACGGGTCTGGAGGACTTTCTGACGGTCATGGTGAGGGCGTGAACGTGTGAGTTGAACCGCAGGAGCCGAATGAACTTCAGCGTACCACAGCAGATGAGCAATGCGAGCAGGTACGTGTAGACTTGAAACCAGCTGACCGCGCTTTTGTAGAGACTGAAAACGGCGCTTGAAGATGTCCGTTGTTCGGCAGCTTCATCGATGATGACCTGAGCGTTGAAATAGACGCCAAGGGTTGCTATGCCAACGATGATCACAAGAAGTTCCATCCAGCTCCAGAAATCAGCAAGGTATTCAATCGGACGGGAGAGAAGCCTTTTGACTGAAACGACATGGACGTCAAACACATCAGGAAAGTTTGAATAGATTCCGTATTACAGACATTAGTTCAGCTGTTTTTATCCATACCATTTTAGGCAATGGTAGGGAAATCAAGTCGGAAAACAGCCCAACGTTAACGAGCTAGTAACGCTGCGAAGTTAATCATTCGTATCAACTTGTCTGTAGCAGCGCTTACCAATATCTTTCTTTTTTCAAATTTGACATACGACAAATACCTAAACCAATGTATCTCTTACCTTCTTTGATAGCAAAGAAAAGGATGAAGACTGCCAGCACTGCTCGCAATACCAAGAGCAAGATGGCGTCTTGTTGGATCAGCCTCAAGGTTACGACCTCGGCCCCCCTGTAGGCGGCCCCCAGGTTGGTAAACTCCACCGCTAGAGTCACCGATGAGAACAGGTTCGCATGTGGGTTGTACAGAATCAGCTCCACGAAGACGGCGCGGGTTCGCTCATCCAGCCATCTGCGCTGCTGTAACAACGTTGCCGACCGCAGACCCGATGCGCGCGTCTTTCCCAACGGAGCGAGGTAACCGCCTGTGCGATATGTGCCGTGTAGTCCGAAATACGGGAAGCCTGGATATACGAAAAAGGTAGCTAAAATGAGCTAGCATATCGGTATACTGAAACATCTTGAGACAAGTGTCAGTTCCTAATGACCGAAGTATATCACCTGTGCCGATGGATATGTAAGTTGTGAAATCTTCACGGTGGTTTAATGTACGCGGTTTTTGCGATAACTCCTTTACTGCGCATTTAAAAACCACCGCGAAAATGCTTGTTCTATCCCCCTAGCCCACTGTTTCAACCGCATACTAAAAACCACCGCAAACACTCAAGACCCGACCCGGGCGTCTTTAAAAGACGCATAGGGGTGGCGCCCATCTCCATTTCTATAACCCTTTGGCCACACACATTTGTTCAAGTCACTACAGCAGGAGGCTGGTCCGCTGGTAGTGATATGTGTGTTTAACTTCCATACTCTTTCCCAAATGCTGAGTGCTAGACAGAGAAAGCAGTATGTACCATTTTAAGGTCAAGTTTCTCCCTACCGCGAAATTGAATCCATTTACAGTATAAAACTGTCAGACGTTATTCAAAGCAGCAAGAATGCATTTCAAACTCCGGAGAAACGGCACTAATGATAACTCCAGACTTACTGTCAATCAGAGAAGCCAAGTTGTACTTCCAAGGCGTTTCCATTTCCCCCGGTGTCAGTAGACTGCTTGTACAGTCCGCTCCTGTGACCGGTGTACTCACAGTACTGGTAGGAGTCGGTGATGTCGGCGTACATGTTACCGTACCTGTATTGTTGACGGTCTTGTTTAGAGGAATCCATCCCTGAAGTATAGAACATATTAATTGATCAAGTAACGTCACAAATATATATGATGAAAGCAAAAAACGTAAAATTTTGTAATCGATAAAGATGTGGTTATATTCACCTGGGTATAATCGTCAACATCTTCCGTTAGTTTAGAGAAGCCCACAGTGCACAGTGGTGTTATATTCTGTATTCTCCTTGGTGCGTCACAGAGTTGACCTGAACGAAATACCAGAGACAAAGGCAAGACTTAGTGTTGGTCATAGATTTATATTTTTTAAGAGCACGGATTGGACATGTCGACAGTTAGTAACTTTTGTTACTAACTGTCGACATGTCCAATCCTGAATATGAATTCATTCATTCATTCAGCACAATGTAGAGTTTGCCAAAAACAGTTTGCCCAAAATAATCTTACCCTGTTTCAGCCGCACTTGTCTCAACTGTACCGCGTCCAACGGATGAGTTAGCATGTCCTGAAGTAACGTGTCTGCTGACGTGACTTGTCCGTTGTACCACTCTGCTGAACGTGTTGTCGGGATGAGGTCGCCTTCAACCCAACTCCAGAATGATTCGATGTCTTTGATCTGGGAAACGAAACAGAACAGATCATTGTATGGTTATAATTACATCATTTTATATTGCATTTATCTTATACAGCTAATGATAAAATCATCCACCAGATCATATTAGTTAGTACCATGCATCCTAACAGATTTGTAGTACTTACACCAGAGAAGTCTCCCTCCACGATCTGTCCTTTCACGTTCTGTGTCATGTAGAAGGCCAGCGGGCTCCGTTCTTGGTACGCCGTGAGCATGATCACCGTCACGAACAGGCCGAACACGATCACCTCCAGCACGGCGGCACGACGTTTGCGTTTCTCTGCGCTCCGGGCTCTTGCTTCGGCCAAAACTGATTCATCTGGCGGTGACGTGGACCTTTCTTCAGCTGGAAACTTATAACATAACGAGTACATGTAAGTGTCCAATAGTACTGGTACTTCAAAGCCAAAACATCATTCAATAAAGAAGGCACTATTAATTCTTTAACAGTCATACGTCCACACGAGGACTGTGGTGCTACGAAGAAGACATTGTTGAACCTTCAAGTATCTTCTTAAGCAGAGGCAAGATATCGATGGCCAAATTCTCCCATGTCAAGTGCATAATCTTAATTGAGGGGGAGGGGTCCAATGGGGAAATCTAGACCATCTGAAACTACTGTTTCCTGCATTTTGGGACCAAATTTTGCTGGTAGACTAAGCCAAGTTTAATGATATCTCTATTACTGAAAATAATACACAAGGTGTCGATCTACCTTTGAGTTGGTGGCATAGTCGGCTGCACGGCTGGTGGTGAAATATCGCGTCCAGCTGGTAGCACTGGTCCCCAACTTTCTCCATGTTGGTGAGTCGCCCTGTTGGACAGCTCTATTAGTAAACACCTCACCAAACCAAAATAACGGTATTACAGATGATACTAAAGATCATAGATGCTACTGCCATTACAAATGCCAAGAGTAAAGAAAATTACCTTTCTTATATATGAAGATGCATTTACTCATTTAGCCTGGGTACCATATACCAGTTAGCAAGTGAAAAGATTGAACCAGTGGTAAAATACTGAGGATGGCACCCGGGCGAATACTTCTTCTGTGTCTAACAGGACTACCCAACGAGTCTTCTCCAGAACTTTACAATGGCGTGTAACTGTTAGAAGGTAGGGTTAACAATTGACTGGTAGAGAGAGCCGACAATAGATGTTAGAAGTTGCCTTGCGGGTAAAAGTAAACTCCTATTGTTAGTCGACAGTTTGACACCTATGGCAAAGTATTCGCCGTTTTTGGCAAAAACTCTCAGGTCGCACTGGAGTCTGATAGAAACTACATATACTTATGAAACAGGTCGTTACCTCGTTGTTTATTATATACTCCTCGTCGTCTCCTGTGGGTTTGGGAGGTGGATCCTCGTCCTCTACAGGTTTCTATGTAAAAAAAGAAAGAAATCTTTATAATCATATAGTACACTTTGCTTTAAATTTGTACACAGGCACTGCCCAAGTCTTACACGTTTGTTACTTTATTAAATTTTCATCTGTTTCTTTATTTTGCACATAACAATAAATACAATTAAGCGAGAAAAGGATGGAAGTAGTACAGCCGTGCAAGGGAGGCCATAAGCTTGAAAGCTTATATGATGGTTACCCAACAAAATTTTGTTATAGTGGAAATGATTTAATGTTGAATAACTGTACCTTGGTGAATAACGCAAACAGCATCGCCACCAGAACCAGCTTGCCAGGCTGCACTAGAAACAGGTCACTGGCGAATGACGTCACAAAGGTGAACACCCAGGCCTCCGCCTTCGCTCTTCCGAAACTCAGCGTGTATAGAACCGTGAAGAAGGCCGCCACGAAGCTCGCGGACCACACAAGCAGCCATCCTGCGGTGTAAACCATTGGTTAATTAGAAATCAGTCTTTTCAATGAACAGTGTTGTAATTTTTTTTTATGCGAGAATCTGTGAGTTGATGTACATGTATATTTGCTGTTTTTTTCTTGCGTTTTGGCTGTTGCTATGTAAGATGATAGTTGCGAGAGATAAAAAAGATTATATATATTTCTATGAATCGTCAGGATGGATACTACTATTTTGGTACAGCAAGTCGTGGATAAATCAATTAGGGAGGTTTTTTTAAGGCTTTTGCGATATTCATGTCAAGGGTCTATGGAAGCAGCCAAACGCATTCTCTACACATACAAGGAAGCACTGATTCACCCAAGTGATACACTGGAAATACTGTTACAGGCATATTCCAGAAGATGATAGTGCATTGTCTACAGCTCACCTACAAGCGCACCCCACCAGGGCAGAGACGACTTTTGTCCAAGACCAGCGTTATCTTTATCTACGTCACGCATCTTAGAACGTTCTTCAACACCGTCATCCAAGGACGGCTGCAGTACTCTGAGCTTGTGGACACCGACGACTGGTCGGTATGTTGGATACCAAACTGACGGAACGTCTGGATTGTTGGAGGTAAAAGCTTGCTTCGTCTTCTTCTCGTCAGGTCCCCGGTGTAATAATCTCAAAACGCGTCTGCCTGGCTCCGAGTTTGACTTCTTGCCGCTGCTCTTTTTTGGAGTCGGTGTTCCCGAGTTGCGGAAGAGAAAGACGATGAGGAGGTTGACTGGTAGGATGATGAGTGCGCTCTGTATCCCGATCATCAGCTGAAATAGGAAAATGTGAGGTAGTGAGTACTTAGAAACTTTACGAAGGACATTCATACACCAAAGTCGTGAAACCTAGACGGTGGTCGGTACCGACTTCCAGACACCTTTTCCCTACCCTTGACGTCACGTAACCAGAGAAACTACGCGTGTCAAAGGTCAGAGAGTCGTCCGTAAAAGTGAGGAAGACCGAAGTTATGGTAACAACATTCGTATGATCAGTCGAACCGCAGAGCTCTATGCGCATCGGTTCTGCGCAGCCTTCTCTAAGACGGCTTTTTCCGGGTCACGGCCGGACCCGGGTTGGACCCTGCTGCATGGGTGTAAACAACTACCTGTGGTGCAACAAAAAGACCTCAGACCTATATAATGTTGACACTTTTTCACATCTACAGGATTTGCCTAGTATAACCATGTAGATATTTCGTGCATTGTAAAAAGACAGCGAACGCTGTGGCCTTCGAAACATTAAGAATATTTGGTCAGTATATTTGTGCGTGTATATTTGACGGTTCACCTGTAACCCACTAGATATTTACATCACCTGATAGTTCATTTCCTTACCTTTAAATTGATACCAAAGTCCCTAGGATAATTTTAGGGGAACCGGTTTTGCCCCCAAAAAAACTGCGACAATACCTACTTTGCGGTGGTGAAATTTTTGCCTAGTTCTAGCTACCGATGCGTGCACTCCTGCGCTTTGGATACATTTCGATACATTTCGCGTGGCATAACAAAGCCCAATTTTTTGTATAAGAAGCTGTATGAACGCGGCTACCACATGCAATATGATAATTGACATAATAACAGTCAAGTACAGACAGACAGAGGTTTTAGTACAAGGTACCAGATATTTACAAAATAGTCAAATTTGAAGTCAATCACTTCGAACTCCTGCGTTCGAACGACCGAACCCAGCCAGTACGTTCCATTTTCCTGCCACGGGGGTCAGGCGAGGTCAGGTGCAGTGTTGCAACTTTCAGCCGGTGTTGGGAACGTTGATGAAACTAACGGCTCATGTTTTGCCGAGACTAATACCATCTTGAAGCCAGGAAAAGTGAGATTCATATGCAAGTTGACCAATGCCATTAGATATGTTTTGAGTTCTGTAAAGCATGGTGAAAGGACATTGTGTTTGTCTTCTTCTTCAGAATAAGACGCCCTACAAATTGACCTGATGTTAGTTTTTTGGGGGGCAAAACCGGTTCCCATAAAATCATCCAAGGGACTTTGGTATCAATTTGAAGGTGAGGAAATGGGCTATCAGGTGATGTAAATATCTAGTGGGTTCCAGGTGAGCCGTCAAAAATACACGCACAAATATACTGACCAAAAAATTGTCACTGTTTCGAAAGCCACAGCGCTCGCTGACAATTTGCTGTGCACGAAATATCTACATGGTTGTGTTGGGCAGATCCTGTAGATGTGAAAAAATATAAACATTATGTAGGTCCGAGGTCTTTTTGCTGCACGACAGGCGGTTGTTTACACCCATGCAACGGGGTCAAATCGTGACGCGGCACTCACTCACTCACTCACTCTCTCCCATAGCTTAGTCAGCCGTCGGGGCAGCAAAGCGTTCAGTAAAGGTTCTCCACTGCTGGCGGTCTTCCGCCAGTCTGGTCATCTGGTTGGCTGACGCGGCAAACGCCGTAAAAAAAGAAAATAAAGCGTTCTACGGTGACCTGCGGTTCGACTGTGATAAGTGCCGCAACTTTTTATCAATTAAGTTTTAGTTGGTATCTACATCTGCCTGATAATGATTTGTGGTTGTGCTTTCAAAATGTCGCCCCTACCGTTACTTATACAATTTTTAAGATATATATTCTTGATTGCCAATTCTAACGTTTAATCAAACGCCATAATAGATATTCTTTATGATGTTAATGGTTTGAAGCTGTGAACAATCTAGGGTAAAATGAAGCATGAACATCTAAGTTGAAGTCTGCATTCTTTCTCGTCACCTGTGGAAGTGAAATCGGAGGGTTGATCTTCACACCAGCAATCCTGAGCGGTTCGGGGGGGTCGAAGTCGTCTCCGCGGCCGAAGAACATGATGTTGGTGATCATGGTGCTGTAGAGCAGCGTCAGGCAGCATGACAGGCGCTGGACACGGGTGAAGGGGCTCCGCGCTGGACGTCCTTTCACGGAGAACCACAGGTGACCATCATTCATGTCCCTGGATGGTGAAAACGATGATAAGCTACTAGATTTGAAAAAAAATAAGATTCATGAACCCTAGACTCCAGGCGGACAGGCGCTGGACACGGGTGAAGGGGCTCCGGGCTAGACGTCCTTTCAAGGAGAACCACAGGTGGCCATCATTCATGTCCCTGTATGGTGAAAACGATGAATTTACTACTATATTTGGAATGATACAATTCGACATGATCCGTTAAAGGACCCTTAACTCCAGAAGGACAGGCGCTGGACACGGGTGAAGCCTGAAGGGGCTTCGCGCCGCGAGGCCAGCGACGGAGAACCACAGGTGGCCATCGTTCATGTCCCTGTATGGTGAAAACGATGAATATATGACTAAATTTGGAAGAATAGAATTTAATATGATCCGTTGAAGGACCATAAACTCCTTGCTTGCGATTTAGTTTGATACACTGGCTGGCAGTTATATGTACAGTCCACAGAGCCCCAGTCTATACTGTTTTCTTAGATTTCAAGTAGACACCGAAATTACAAGTAATATTTCTAGACACACAACTACTAAAGAAACTTAGAGAAAGCCAGTTACCTTGAACTCTTCGCAAGGAACAAGTTGCGGAATCTTGTAATATCCTCCTCCACTGATGTAGGAACAGCACGCTCGATCTTTCCGTCATCTTCGTCAACAGCGAACCACCTACACGAAGAATAGAATAACTAGAAAGGCCGTCATTTGCCCCTGAGCAAATACAGCATGTTTAGCCATACTCCTCCCCATGCAAGAAGTGGGCTGTCCCAAAATAACACCTGGGCAAATGGAAATATGAACTGCATGTAGAAAGGCAACATTTGCGAGAGCATTATACTTCGACAATCTCCCTCCTGATGCATAAATGGACTGTTCCAAAATCACCCGTACAAAAACTCTCTCTACAAGTTCTGCGAGACCCCAAGAGCTTCTTACTGCAAAGGCTTGCGTGTGTTCCTGCAATATGACCTCAGGTAACCTAAATAGAACAGTGTTCTTTGGCCAGTAGCAAATGGAATGCGGGGATCCTTAGATAGAACATGGATTCCTTGGCCAGCAGCAAATAGAACATGGAACGTGGATACCACTTTTGGCCTGTTTTGGGTCTGAAAATGGGTCCAAAAGTCCCCAAAATGAAGCATTCTGAAGTGATGTACACCAGAAATGTGATTGAAGTCCTGTAGGGACATGTTCAAGGCACCCTTGTACCGAATTTCAGGTCACTTGCTTGCAATACCAGGGTACAGGAGCCCAAAATATAAAAATTGTCTAAAAATGCCCCAAAAAACCTGCATAAAAATGTTTTTAAGGCCTGTTTCGAAAGAAATGAAAAATCGCATAAGGGTATTTGCCATCTTTACCTACATGCCAAATTTCAGGTCGTTTGGCCCAAAAATGACGGAGTAGATTCCATTTGAAGATTTGGCAGGAGAAGAAGAACGTGAACAAAAACAATATGTTGAGCCATACTAGGTATGGCTAAACATAATAAAAAATAAAATATAAGTTATCTTTCACGCAGTATTTTGTTACGACCGTTTTGAGCCATATTCTAGAAGGCAGTGTCCATAGCATGTTTAAAAGGTCCATGCCCAAACATAAGATTGTTCTGAACGTTTTGCAAGTTACGGAAAATATGTACGAAGATCTGATAAAGAGAGGGGAAAATCAGATTGGCCCAAACTCGTACAGACACATGTACCATATATACCCTGCGTAAGATATCAATGGCCCTACGCTATACTCTAAACCTAAAAATAGTCAGAAAGAAATCAGTTTTGAAATATGCTCACCGGACAAGCATAATGTACAAGAAAATACATCATTAAAGCTATCGTTAAGATATGTAATGATATCCTCTAACTTGGCAAACCATACGGCATTTGATCACGTTGTGTTTTTAATCCACAGTTGAAATTTCATTAAAAATTATTACCTGTTACATAGGAAAAAGTCCGGGGCGTTTGTTCCCCTGTTGACTACAACAATCTGACTGAGGTACCTGGAACAGGAGATCAACAAATCAGCATTTAAGGGGTAAAGCAGTCATAATGGTTTTTCAAGTAGCTCGCTAGTGGCAGTGCAATGCGATTGTAAGCCAAGTTCTCCCCTACTCTTCTCAATAAGTATGTTGGGTTCTTTTACGTGCAGAGGTTTGACGCTTGATGCTTTGAAGCTGACTCATACAGGGGCCGTCGGCTTTACGTCACCATGCGAAATAGTATAATTTAGAAATAAAACACTTGTGTACAGAGAACTTTGTTATCCACTAACGCCATTCATCTATTGCATTTCTGTTGTTACTGTAATCTCACCATGACGGACTAAACCCCGCGTTGTTGTGCCACACCCTCATGTGAGTGAGGACCCCTATCGGCTCTTCTGTTGACAGCAGGAAAGAGTCCACACTCCCCTGTTCAAAGAGACATCGGTTGTCGTCCCTCAGCGTAAAGGGAGGGCTCTCGTACTGACTGCCGTATAACACCAACGTAATCTGTGATGAAATGCAGTTCAAAGTTAATGTTGAGGTTTGTATCACCGTGACAGAACTGCAATATAGTTGCTATCATCAACCTTTAATCATTGATGTCTTACATTCTATATAGTTCATCCGATGAAGGAACTGGCCATCATTAATATACAAATTCCTTTTGCAGAAAACATTTCATTAAAAAGACCTCATCAACACAAACTCTCACTGTCCAGGGTCATTGACCTTTATAATAGAGTAGGTGACATTTGACTTCTAAGGCAGGATATTGCTTTAAAAGTACCAAAAGGAGCTCATGATTCTTTATCACTAACAGACCGTTTTCAGTCTGACATAAAGTGGTTCATGTTAGCATATAATTATATGCCATAAACAGGATTAGGATGGACCCACGGCACGCTGGCGGCGTCGCTGCGTCCTAAACTGGATTTGTGTTACCCTTGACAAGTGTGATTTAGTCGTGATTTAGTCAGACTACCTCAGCAGTTGTCCCTGCGTTGCCCCGGAATCCGGTGTATACCGTGATGACGTACTGACATTCCTTGCGAGGGTTCAGCTTGTGTCCAGGCAGTATTCCTATTCCAGCCTGAAATTCATACAGGAAATTGAGAAAACGCAGCTGTACATCGCTGTAACTATTACAGGTATTGATAATCCTAATATTATCAATATATTTTGCTACGCTTTATATAGGATTTTGTTTATGAATGCAAGACACATGCGTCATTCAACACTTAATCAAGTATTATAATGTTATGATCTATATCACATTCAACACAGCCACATGGATCATGGCACATTTCCCTGCTTCTATTATGGTTTGATAAATCCGATGACAAAATTGTATTAATGATGATGATGATTTTATTCAGTAAGAAACTCGCGGGTTATGTTGCAACATAAGCCGAATTCCGTTCTTAGTACAAAATGTTTCAACATGGCGAGGAATGCGTATATTGTCTGACTCTCTGTTCGCTTTTTGTTTCAAATATCTGAACATGTTCTGACTATCTTGTTCTTCATGCTCCTAAAACATTTGCTACGCATTTCCTGTGTTCCTTTGTGCTAAGGGTGGATTTTCTGTTGGTATTTAGCTTGCCATAAACACAGTTAAGCATTTGTCCTTACTGTATTGAAATACATTAAATGGGGAATGGTAATGCATAAATAAATGTTACCTAATACAACTATGATTTACACATCATAATATAATTCGTCTGACCTTAGCGATGTCTTTCCTGTCTGCTTTCCTGGCCCAGACGATTCCCACTAAGTAAGAAGCGAACACAGTCAGAACCAGGATGAGACCTGCCGGATTCTCCAAGATGTTTGCTGAGAGAGCGTCTTGGATGTTGAGCGGATTTGGCGCCACGAAACCAGCAAATTTGGTCAGGTGATCACACTGGCAGTGGATGTGGGTTATGTTGGACATCAGGCCGACCTGAGACAAACAGTACGAATTTACCAAAAAGGCATTAAATATTATGCACATTTTTCATCATAACGACCTGTTTGTGAGAAAATGGTCTACGGTACAAATTTACAATAGATTCATTAAATTTCATGCACATTCATCTACATATACAACGTTTATAAGCACCATAACGGCCTTTTTGTAAGAGATATGGCCGTCGGTACAGATTTGCAAAAGATTAAATAAATCTTATGCACATTCATTTACACATACAACGTTTATAGACATCATAACGACCTGTTTGTGAGTGATATGGTAAACGGTACAAACCAATTTAACCAAAATTGTGCCCAACTTACTCTACAGCCGTCGCGTTGCCACAGATGCGTTCCGTTCTCCTCAAAGTAGACACAGGATGTCTCGAAGGCGTAGAGAGTGAAGTTGACGGTTTCTCCGCTGGCTCGATCAGACTCAGAGCCGAACCGAACTCCTGTAATTGTAGATACATTTGTAATATTTCTGTCAGATGAGGTCTGCGAGCGGAAATGTGTATGATGATATAATGACAATTCCCAGCAATATTTTAAATCACTTACTGTTAATATATATATATAGTTAATATATATATATAGTTAATATATATATATATATATATATATATATATATATATAAGGAGAGAGAGAGAGAGAGAGAGAGAGAGAGAGAGAGAGAGAGAGAGAGAGAGAGAGAGAAGCGTTGCCTAATGCTAAAAAGGCAACGGATGTGATATATATATATATTATGCTGTTAATGTATGAACATAAATAAACTATATGTATAATGGATTCTTCATTATCATAATCCGTATAAAACATTTGTATATCATACAAATTGTAATCATACAATGCTCAGACATACAACGGTAGTCTCCATCGGTTGTTCTAGCTGATGCTAAAATGACATATATCTGTGGTGCAACATATTTTGTACATTTTTGTATTTAGACATTTTTAAGCCAACGTTTCAATTTCGCAATGGTCATAATTCCTTTCGTATTAAGCATATGACAGAACAAAAAGTGATACCGATAAAATAGTCGGTCTTGTTGTGCATGTCCACATCTTCATCTGTGATGGCAATCTCATCCTCTGGCAGGAACCACTGGTGAGCGTTTGACGTCAATGATGTTCCGTTTACCCATGGGACGGCGAAGACTTCATTGTCCGGAACTGGCAGGGTCGTTGTCCAGGTATAGTTGTCGGGTGTTGGAGGCTCGTGTTTTCTCAACCAGAGGGTGACGTCTTGTGGAAAGAGGGTGGTGTTGAAATCCAAGCTGAAGCTCATTGATGACATATTGTTGCGAGCATGAACATGGAAAATCTGAAAGGAATAGAATCAGCTTCTTTATCTGTCCGCACATGTTTTAAGACAACGGAAGAGAGTCTATAGATGTAGATAGAATATAGCATAGCTTTACCAAGAAGAAGATTGCATAATTGCCATTGTGACATATAAAGATCACACATACCGATATGTCACCGAGTAGTGAAGATGTAGTAAAAGTGTCCATCCAGTCATCCAGGCTTCTGTTTTCCCTTCTCGTCAGGATGTCTATTGGTTCACCCAGGTCAGACACAGGGACGGTCGAGTTGCCACATTTGACCGCGAGTCCTGTCACATCTGACTCGATAATCCGCGAATTGTTTGAATATTCGAACGGATTGAAATTAGATTCCAGGAACTGCAAAGAAAAGTAGCATTGTATGATGATAGATAGATTGATGATCTAATGTATATAATCATTCTATCTAGATCATGAAGCATCTGAATATGGTGTTATGTTTGTATATAGTAAATATGATACTAAAAGTATAACCTACCATTGTGGCTAATTGTTATTACTGTTTGATTAACAGTATAGTTTGAATAAAAAAAGTGTCTTAGTATTTTCCCACATCTTACAACAACAACAACAACAACAACAAAATCTACAAGATACATGTATAAATGACTTCATATGATTTCTTATATTTAAAACTGTGTGCTTTGAGGATTATTGCTAAAAGAGCTGTCCGTGAAATCGCTGAAATACGCAGGGAAGTAAAAACAAACCCCCTCACACTTGTGCGTATATTAAAGTCCGCATGAGTTGCGTGTGAACATATTTGGTTGAGGTGAGATTTCAGGCCGAAAAGGTCATTTCTTTGGTTCGATAACTTTGCGTTAAAGTAGAAAACATCTTCTTCACCGCAAAATTTAAAACAAAAAGCAATTTGCACATGAATGTACGCACAAGTGTGACATGGCCTTTCTTGTGACAGGAGGAAATGGCAGATCGTACCTGCACCCCAACCGTATCCCCTCCCGGGCAGTCGCCTCCAACCAGTGCTGAAAAGGACGGCACTCGGACAAAAGAGTCGCTCAGACCCGCCACTGTGTACAGCCTCTCGGAGGGGTCAGCGGGATCTTCTCGTTCGATTCTCACGTGAATCTGTATAAAGATAAACAGCTGTCTCAATAATCCACAGGCCATGATTCTTAACACCCCCATTCCACTAGGGCGGAGAGCTCGCTGCGACCGCGCTGAGACTGAGAGCTTAAAACTCTCTTAAAAACGAATCTTTTTACGCTTTGTTTGTTTTGTTATATTTTCAATCATTGTTTTACATTTTGCAAGAAATTGCTATTATGAATTTACGCAAATCAAATTTAGTTTACAGCGAGGTCGCTGTGCGATAAGGTTGACAAGACATACAAAATACAGTGATATTGTCTGTATTTTTACCCCCAAAATTTCAATGACATAAAAGATAACTTTTGCAAAGAATAAGTAAAACAAATAATGTGACAGGACATCATTTTAACAGAATAGTACCTTGGATGTATAAATATCTGCAAACAGATCATCGTCATCGTAAGCTGGCATCATATTGAGTAGGTAGATGTCGTCAAGAACATCCAAGGCTTGGAAGGTCTTTGTCGTGGCCTCTTTGTTCTGTAAAGTCAAAACGCACAAGACTTACAAGCGTTACCTATTAAGTAGAATATCACTAGAAAAGGTAACATTTGCAAGCAAAGACATGATGTTTACCTTTACATGCTCTAGCCTAACAACGTTATAACCTATCGCAAATATTTATGTGCTATCTATTTGCGTTGTCTTATTTTTTTTGCCTACCTTTGCCAACATGTCGGAGAATCCCACTCCACCCTCTTGCTCCGCCAAAGCCTGCACCTCAGAAGCTTTGAACACATGGGCTGCGCCTGGAAAGTATTGGCAGGACACATTGAAAAGACATCAAGCCTTTCAGCTTTGCAAAGCATGAGCATTTGGGACATACGTGAAAAGCTAGCCTCTACCAGGCTCCACGGGGCGCTGGAAAGAGTACAAATAGGCAAATACTGTCTTATACATTATCTTATAATTTTTAAAAGAAGAAAAAACACCAGTTTTCGTGAAAATACGAAAAAGTGTTGCTCAACATCTAAAAAGACTTGTCATTGATGTGAACAGCTGCTAACGCTACATACCTGTAAATATGAATGCCGTCGCGATGTTCACCTCTCTCACCGTCAAGGTGTCATTTCCTGACAGATCTCTTAACGTCTCATATAAATGCTGCATACACGTGGAACTATCGACCTGCATCGAAAATAGACTTAACTTGAAACTCTATATCGATATAAACATCTCATTACATCAGGGCTCTCATGTCAGATTTTGGTCAAATTATGTGAAATTATAAATCTTAGTACAGTTAAACTTCCAGACCAGATTCCTAATCTACTGACTGGTCTTAAACAATGATATGGAAATCTAAGTGTTTTTGAATACAAATACTTACTTGTGCATTACCAGACACATACTCGGGAAATGCAGTCACTAACAGGACAGTGGTTGCCAGTCCTATAATCCCGTCATAGTCCTGTAGCTCTACGTTTGCCATGTTCTCAGCCACTATGTCTGTAACCTAAAGGATACAGCAACAATTGGTAACGATCAGCAACAAGAACATTGCATTATGTTATATTATACTATATCATATATCATATATCATATCCTTGAACCTTGAACCTTGATCATGAACGAGGACATCTGTGATGTCATCTCGGGAGACAATGAGTCCTTCTGCACCACTCAGTCCGGTCTTCCATTAACGATCTCAGCTCTGTTGTTGAAATGTCACTGAGCCCAGCATCCCTTTTTAGGTTGTATCATATATCATATATCATATATCATATATCATATATCATATATCATAAATCATAAATCACATATCATATATCATATATCATATATCATATATCATATATCATATATTATATATCATATATCATATATCATATCATATTACATTATATTATATTATATTATATTATTATATCATATCATTGTAGTGTTGGAAAGACCACTGACATACTTCCTCTAACTCTTGAAAACCGACTACGGCCGTAGGGTGTAGCGCAATATCTGTAGGCGTTCTTTCTTTAAATAAAAAAAAAACTGAAGAAAAATTGTCGATGTACCACGCACAAGAATGTCAAGAAAGATCATCATTATCAACACTAAGTTCTGACTTACTGGGTTCTACTTCTTCTTTCGAGACAGTGCAAGACGAATGATCCCACTTTTTCTGTAATGTGTGTATTTTGTGATGGTAGAAGGAGAGTACTTTTCTTTTCATCTGTAAACATAAAGAAAATAGGATGGAATGTACCTCAGTGATGTCCTCCCCTCTGTTGGCCAAGGACGCTGCAATGGCACCAACTGTCACTGAGCTCATGAATGCCTCGGCCGAAGACCCCAGTGACAGGAGGCTGTAGAACGGCTCGACTTGACTGTCGGACATCGCATCCGCGAGGGCAATCAATCGACCTCTGTCAGGGGCTGTGATCTAAAAGTGGTTAACATAAACACAAAATGATAAGTCCAGTTCATTGAACCTTGTTTTTTTTTAAAGAGGAAGAAGAAGAAACGGAACAAATTTAAAAACAGTATGTTTTTTTTCTGTGAAGAAAATGTTATGTAAACGGATGGTCAGAGGTATGTAAATTGAGCATTAATCGGGATTTTAGCAAGATTAACATATCAAGCTTGGTTATAGAGGGTTGATATAGAAGTACGGATGATATTGGAATGTAGGTACAATAAAGCTGTTGATTTAGTTTATCGAACTGACGAATGATAAGACATATATCTCAGAATATGTGTACAATTTGTATTGGGTTGGTCAAGTAAAATGATTTCATTGACTTTTTTGTGACACATTTGGCGTGGAACTCATTGGGAAGTATTATATTCATTTTCGTATTGTTATTGTATTAGCCACTCACCAAAATCGGGTCCATTATAACCGTGGTGCTGCGTCCGTCAGCGCTTGATGCTACCAGCTCTATTATTATGTTGCCAGAAACGATGTCCAACATGGGTGTGTAGAAGACCTGCAGATTGAAAGGAATAAGTAAATTTAGAAATTGCTTAATGTTACTTAAATCTAGACCTAGACCTAGACCTAGACCTAGACCTAGAATTAGACCTAGAACTAGACCTAGACCTAGACCTAGACCTAGACCTAGACCTAGACCTAGAATTAGACCTAGACCTAGACCTAGACCTAGACCTAGACCTAGACCTAGACCTAGACCTAGACCTAGACCTAGACCGAGAGGTTCCCACGTCGTACGACGCATGTCCATCACGTTGTCTTTTACCTGCCTTGTCAACGAAAAAAATTAAAATAACGCGGTGAAAAATACTACAACAAACTTACCCAGCCAGAATACGCGTTTACAACGATGGCCAAGGGCGTAGCCGGGCCTTCCCCGGGAAACTTGACTGCTGACAATTCAACGTTCTCCGGTTCGATCTTATACTTGATATCTATTCTGAGTGGCCCAAGCTCGTCATAAAACCCTGCAAAATCAAACGAAATACAATTAGGCAGATGGATGATGCGTTATTCTAGATTTATTAATAGCACTTGTCGCATGTCCAGAACAAAAGATACAAAAACTAGAAATTCTGTTGCAGTATCAAGAAACGCCGCTAGGATGCCTATAATTGATCTTCAGCTCGGCCTTTCCAAGATCATCACAATCTATCCAGACCTTAACTTATGATGACTAAAAATAATCGAAAACACATACACACACACCACACACGTGAGCATGCACAAACAAACAAACACACGCACACCACACACGCGCGCACCCACCCACACGCAAACACACACACACACCACACACACGCCACACACACACACACACACACACACACACACGACAATACCTCCATTTTCACGGAAGTAAAAATACATCTGTTTTCTGTCAACAAAAAAGGATACCTTCGCAGACGATGCAGAACTTGTCCACTAAGGACACTCCCTGTGCAGGAATGACGGAGCACACGTCTGGTGGTATTTCTGCGGAGCTGTCCTGGAGAAGCCTCCTTGGTACCGGGTTCCTGATCACGAGGAACCGGTACTCGGCAATCCTCGGAAAGGCTGGGTCGATGTAGGTGGTAGCCCTGATCGTGTAGTTTCCCGGAACCTGCAATGTCAGACAAAAAAGTCCCAAACGAATGCTTTATATTTTTTACAACAAACCTTGGGAAGATACCCGCTTCCAGCCATGTAAATAGTACGAAATGCAACTTTTTGTGTAACGTACCAATCGCGATTTTAGCCTCTTAAAAGACGACTGCGGTGTAGCAAGAATCATCAGTTTATGTCAATCAATCAATCAATCAACCATCAATATCTATTATCATTGCGATGCACATTTAGAATAATCAGCAACGATGGGATTCTTTGGTACGTACTGTAAAAACGTTGGGACGAACTTTCAGGTTATTGCTATCAAGGAGTAAGATATCGTTAGTCCAGTCAAGGCCAGGAAAGTCTGCTGGGGCCTCCTCTAGAGTCCATGTGTAAGGACCTGAAGTGTCTATGGTTGATGGCATGGTGAGGTGAAACATCTCGTGAGCCAGTAAGTCCCCTGGGTTACAGTTTGCGGAACAGCTGCAGAAACGAAATAAATGATAACGGTTTATTGGTCAGAAATTACCAGTGCAATGGCAGCCAGTGCTGAATTGCTGCATGGTTTACAATCACATAATACACAACAGATACATATTTGCTCCGCACTTGTGCTTTGTGGAACTGTCGCAAGGGTCTGGGCGGCTGCCATTAGGTGCCAGCAGGTGACCTTAAGCTTCCCCAACCGAAGTCAGGTGTAGTGAGGAAACTCGTGTAAAGTGCCTTTCCCAAGGGCACAACATCGGGGCATATCAGTGGTTTCAAACCCGGGACCTCTTGCGCTTCACAATTCATATGTTGGTAAAAAGAAATGTACCTACATTATTCTGTACTCTCCATAGCCAGGTACATCGACGATGTGTACGTTGATGTAGGTATAGCCAGGTTGATGCCCCTCAGCGGAGATGACCAGGCTGACTTTGACAATGGAGTTCAGCGGGACGGGTTTGGTGAGGAGGTCGAAATGCAAGCTGCCTCCGTCTGGATCCGAATCCGCCTGGAGGTCTCCAAGAAGAGCTTCACAAGCCAATAGGTCGCCGCTGGTAACTGAGAACAGTTTGTTACAGATTGAATCTGGGGTTCATAGCTATCTGTAGCACTATGTTAAGAGTTTATGACTTTTACATGAGAGATAGGCTGTTCTACGGATATTCTATACACAAAATCTATCCTTCTGGCGTTGATGCGGATTCTCATCTTTACGAGTTCATAGCAGGTTCACACGTGAATTCAATTTTTCGCCCTTTTAGGTGGGGCCTTTGCCAGTGGGTCTCCCTGTGTCTGCCCGTGAACCACCCGGCAGGGCCCCTTTGTCTGCCCGTGAACTAACCGGCGGGGCCCCTTTGTCTGCCCGTGAACTAACCGGCGGGGCCCCTTTTTTTCAAATTGGGACCTGACCATTTAACACCCCTAAGCCGACCAGAGGAAAATGGTGACCAGGCCAATAGCTACGGGGCCCATTGCTATTGTGATCAAGGCACGATTGGTTCCTACTGTTTCTTCACTGGAAAGATGTAACCTACCTGGTGGGTTCGGGTAAGAAACAGCTTCACAGGACCATGCGTAGCTTAACTGGTCGCTGGGGATCTGACAGTCCGGATCATGATACAGCAGGGCGATGATATAAAGGTGCAACAACGGCAGGGTCCTTGCGGAGTTGCCGGTTACTTTCGCAACAATGGGAAACGGTAGCACCTCCAGCCACGTCTGAGCCACGCCGATGCTGGTATGTCCTATCTGGGGTACTTCCATGGTCACTGTGACCTGAAAGAATGATCATAAGACCATAGCAATTATATTTTATGAATGACATCAGCGCCCGTATTGATTTCTTCCTGATTTTGAAATAAGATTCCGATTCAGTTTTATTCCTCATGACTTTGCATGTGACATCATTTACAAAGGTCTCATGATTTGTAAAATTCATTATGTAAAGTATTGACTATAACATTACGAGTTTAAAATAACTTGCACGAACAGATAAAAAATAAGGCACCAAGTTAAGTTTCACTTATACATAAACAATTCCAGCAACTTGACAGTTCGAGCAGTTGAGTTATATTAATGGCTCAATGTTCATCCGTAACACAGTACAGTAAAAACTTGTGGTATCAACAGTCAGTGTGGTAGAGCAGCTTTAATGATCGGGGAATAAAGGAAATAAAAATGGGCTCCCTCAAGAGTTAGTCAACATGATAATAAATAGCCTGGAAACCATACCATCGGGGGCTCCCCAATATCTCTACGGCGCTGGGAGTGATGCCCACCCGCCCAGACATAGCTTAGCCCGCTCGGGGTGTTGGGTTACGGCCTTGGATCAAATTACTTTGCCCCTCTAGGACGGCGGCGAAACCGTCGATGGCAACTAAAGTAGACAGGCTACGAAATTCTATATGGCAACTAAGTAGAAAGGCTGACAGAAACGGTTTGATCATAAGCAGACTGGGCCTGGTAAAACACCCCTAAGCCGATCCCTAGAGACTGGGACCAGGCTAGACAATAAAGTACCAACAATGGGAAAATGTATCTTGTGGTAGCCTTGGTTGTACTTGATTGTAGACGTGCCACTTGTGTAGCCATGAATGTAGTTTCCAACCTGGTAAGTCAGATGTCAGTTTAGTTAATTTAATTCTTCAGGCCGTAATTTCATTTCATTTTTCATTTTTATCTATTTACCCAGGGTAAACACATAGCCACAAGGCCGGTTTTCAATGTGCTCTGCAGGCATACATAATCAAACATACAAAAGTGACAAAACATAAAATGTGTAAACCAACTTAGGTACACTAATGATAAAAGTGCGAAGTAATGTACTATACAATATTTCAAATGTATTTTACAAACTGAGATGAGCTTTCCTGCGTGTATGATGTATTTCATGCATATCAAGCTGTGTTTGTGGCTTTCCTACCTGAGCCAGAAGCAGACCGGCAGGCAAGGTCTTCGCCGGTAGATCGAGTTTCAACTCTTTGGCATAACCATCAGGCAGAAACTCGTGGAACGAGTCCAATGGAAGCGTCACTGTATCGTTTCCCCTCACCGTCCACCGTGCCGACACCTTGTTGCACAAACATATGCAGGAAACAAAATTAACACCTATTTCAAGATATCCTGGTCGCCAAGCTCACTATTGTATTTGGGAGTCTAAGAGGCGTTTGAAGTTGCATTTAACAGTTTTTATTTTCACTACACACTAAGAGTAGACTCTAAGCCTCTCACAGTCTTTCACTTGATAACGCGTTACGTTTCTTTGTCTATACCTGTTTGCAAAGTTTTCGACTGGATGCTTGTATACTTTTAAGGCCTTAACCTCTGACCTGAATGCAGGAACTGGAAGGTAATCTATTGGGAATAGGGAGGCCATCTTCTGTTAACATCATTTATTATTAATGGCAATACATTAAGAAAATGAAGGCGTCTGACCTTTGTGGCACTGTCATTTATTATTATCAATATTGATGAAAAAATAATTGGTGCGTAGGCAAATAGCTTCATTTACATTTTCGTTTTCTTTTCACAAATCTCCGGCAAAAAAAGCTCCTGTAGTTTTGAACAGTGCATTAAAGGTCTTGAAAAAAAGTTTCACCACAGCAGGTAAAAAAACCCGGGAGATTCGGGTTATGCTGTCCATCCACCCACTTATGGAAACTTCTTTGGTAACGAGAATGAGCAGTGATAAATCATCACCCTAACGAAACATTTGTCATTCTTTCGTTCAGTTAATCCTCTTTGAAAGACAAAAACGCCCCTGCAGTTCCAAGAAAAGTTGTTAGGATGCCCAAACCTACACCACTTCTTTCTGTCATCAAAATGTATCTGCCACCAAAAAAATCAAAACAACAGCATGTCGGTTTGCTGCAGTACCAAGGCAATCCACCGGGGGCTCAAAGTCGACCTTGACCTTCGTCGTTCCAAGACCTACCTCATACAAAGTATCGTCACAATACATCCAGTGGTTCGTTATACTAACTACAAAACTCCGGAAACACAAACGAACACACAGACACACAGACAGACAATCCCAAGTAATTCTGTAAATGCCTTGAAAACGGGGTGTTCTCGGTGGTTTTGAGTTCGCAGCAGCGCTACAGTCACATACTGCACTACATCATTAGACAAAAATGTTTGCGGTGGTTTTAAGTTTGCGACAAAACGATCGCCGCGAAAACCGCGAACATAAAACCACCGCGAACATTTCTGCATTTACAGTATCTCCCTTTTTCATGGAGATAACAATACCTTCATTTTCGATGAAGACAACGCTCGTAAGCTGTTAAAAGGGTAAAAGGGTATCCTTACTTTGTAGGTGTGATTACACCGGATTGACACCAGAGGAAGGAGGGTGATGTTCCCACATTGGTGTACTCGCAGAGGATTGTCGGCACTGTAAATCAAAGTCAAAGTTACAGCTCTAAAATACAAACATTGCAGGTTTTCTATATACTTAACATTACATGGTTGATTGAATTTCTTAATATCAACATATATCTCTATAGGTTTTGCTTTCTGACCACGGTCAACCCCTGGCTTCGGGTGGGGGGAAGGTATATCAATTGTACTATGGTCTCATATTTTGTCTTCCAAATGATTTTCTTATATGTCACTGCTTTTTATCATATTTCGGGATGAAAATATGATGTTTTCTATGGTGATTTTTCCCCCCAGCTATTTCCATCAAAGGGTGTCAACCTTACCCTGTAAAACGAAAAAACATTGCAAACAAGTTGGTACCATTTTTACCGCAAAAAGGTATACTTTTGACTACTGTGCCATGGTATTGTGTAGGCCTTTAAGATTGTTTTTTAATCTATTTTTTGTGGTCATGTGAAAAGCCATTTTGACACTTCCGAGTGGGTCAATTCCAGTCTTTGTGACTCCTTATACTTGTACACATTCCAATACCCTTGACCTTTGACCACAATGCATCATGACCTCGCATGCGCACTCGGAACTGTGAAACGACTTATGCTAATTTCCGAACCTGCGAATCCCCTCATGAATGTCGACTGTGACGTTGCATGGTTGTGTGACGTCACCAGGCGGTTCGTCTGTGGCGGAGGTCAGGCTGCAGCCGGTAGCGTGCAGGGTCTCACATTGTACGCTCAACAGAAAATCTTTATTGACACAACACAAGTACAGCGACTTTCGTAAGGTCTTCTAACGTTACAACTATACATGCAAACAACAAACAATGTGATACAAAATGATCAATCTATATATATCTATATAGTATATGAATACTTCAATATGTCGAATTTAACATATCACACAGGAGGTGTTCCGCATAAATTCTCAGTCTCTGCGAAAAATCTCGCAAGCCTTTGCGGTAAGAAGTTGCTAAACTACGCGGAAGGCTCTTGGCGTATCGCAGAACTTGTAGAGAGAATGTTTTGGACAGGGGTGATTTTGGAACAGTCAATTTTTGTATGGGGACGGAGATTGGCAAAGTATGTTGTATTTGCTCTCGCAAATGTTGCCTTTCTTGTCAATATTTCAATTTGCCCATGTGTTATTTTGGGACAGTCTATTTTTTTCATGGGGAGGAGTATGGGCGAAGCATGCTGTATTTGCTCAAGGGCAAATGACGGCCTTTCTAGTCAAAGGTATCATTTTCGACATCGAATTTTTTGACACGGAAATGATACCATATCATAAGAGGGTGATCGAAACGCATACCTCCATTTAGCTGACAGATGAATCCCCTAAGAAAGCTGCAGTCTTTTTCATCCCATTTGGATCCAGTCGCCCAAAATCCGACACAGCCACCGAGACCGCTAGGTCCCGGTGCCGGTTCACCGGGGAGCCAGTCAGAAAAGTCGGATGACGTCAGGGGTTGGCCGTCGTCAAATTCCCACTGACCGTCGCTGTTTGCGTCAGTCAGACCAAGCCAGCGCCCGCCCACTATTTCTGCTAGATTAGCGAGAAAAGTGCTGGTGGCACTGTCCTTTGGCATGGCTAAAATCCCCCCGTCTGTCTCACACGTCTGTCTGGCCTCGGCATGCGACTTCGGTTCCGTAAAGCTCTTGTAGCAACCCCCGTTAAAAAGGACGTAGTCTGCTACCGGACAACCGTCTGAAAAAAACAACAACGGTAAATTAATGAAAATGCATCCCTCAAACAACACGGGCTGGTGTACTCGGCGCACAGTTTTTCTGTCTGTATGTGTGTGTGAGTGCATGTTTGTGTGTGTGTGTGTGTGTGTGTGTGTGTGAGTGTATGTGTATGTGTGTACGTGTGTGTGTGTGTATGTGTGTGTGTGTGTGTGTGTGTGTGTGTGTGTGTGTGTGTGTGTGTGCATGTTTACTGTATTTGCCTTTTAAGCCTTTCTAAGGAACAAAAATGTGCGCAAAGACAAATTGTTGCTCACAATAGCAGATCCAAGGACGTCCGTCCCCTGTACAGGAGCAGAGGCTGCACGTTCCGTTTGCTGCGGCGACACCGTCCCGACAGGAGCACGACGGGGCGGCGACATCACGACGACACCGGGATGACTCCACCCGCGGCAGGGACACAACCGCCACCGACAGGACTGCTGTAATTTCACCAGATAACATTGGTTGAAATAAAAGGTGAAGCGGTCGAACTGAGGACGAAGAATGACGCTTTTTCGTTAAAAGCCATTAATGCGAAGCATAGAATGATAAAGTTTATAATTGACATATTTCATATGAATTTTGCTTACCTACGGTATATCGTATATCACTTTCTTTGTTTGGCTTTGCTTTCAGTATTTGTTTGACTGTATCTGTTTGTATTTTGTTATATTCTTTGTTTCGATGACGACACTAACATAAGCAACGAGCTAGTATGCCATCATCAAGTCCTGTAATTGAATGCCATTTAGTTAAAAAAAATAAATTAATGCGAAGCAGCTACGCTACGTCTCGCGTTTGTTTGGCCAAGCACACCCGGTCACCCCTACTCTTCTATATATGTGTGTTGGGTTTCTTTTACGTGCAGATGTTCGACGCCCGAAAGCTCCCTCCTCATACACTAGGCCGCCGGCTTTCCGCCCCCCCCCCCATTGTTACTTTGTTACTTTACCTGTCTCTGCGTATGTTGTCCCTTTTGCTGCCCCTTGTTTATCTCCCCTACTGTATGTACATTATATATTATGTGAAATATCAGTTCAAAGTCGATAAAGGTTAGACATCCAGGTCATAGGATACACCAAAAAGCACTCAATCAACTCGATATAAAAGTAGTGGATGCTACTTGAGACGTTTGACCGTTTCCAACCAGTTGCTTGATTAACTACTATTTGGTGTATCAGCTCAATACTAATGGATTTCTGTTGATCTGTACATTTGATGTGATGTCCCTGCCCAAGTACTGTGTATTCTGTTGGCCTTGGTATTATACATTTACTTATATATGTTTTCAACCTTCTTCATTCATTCGAGTAGATGGTCCCCGCCTTTATTTTGCCTATTCCACCGTATCACGCAGTATACCAGTTTAATATCTCCAGGAAATGTTGCAAGACGTCTAAGAACATTTATAAAATGCATTTCAATTCCTCCTTAAAGAACGACCGGTTTTTTTTACGCGTAAAATGTAAAAAGCAAAACCACGTTCATCGTCCTCGTGTTCGGGATTCTTCGCATGTTGAATATGTACACGATTGAATCTTGTACACACAGATGAGTTAAACGTCTTTTTCCATGCAATATGTCTGTGTGATCGCACAACAATGTATTTCTTTGGTGTATCTATAGTTCGTCATACTACACAAAAGACGTTTGTCCTTGGGACCGCCATCTCCATATATCCCAATCGTATTGTACATTTACTTATGCATTTTCTTAACCTTCTGTTAACTACTTGCTGCTTTTGTTATTCTTTTCCTCTGTCACCTTTCTCTATGTACCATTTATAATTTTGATGTCTAATAGCCCACAAAGAACGGGTGCACAAAGCGCAATTGCAAGGCACGTTAATAAAGAACAATTCATTCATTCATTGATATAGAATATAGATAAATTCGAACACTTTAAATGCACCATACAAAATAGATGGTCTCCGCCTTTATGTCCAAGCATTGTTTCTTCCACCGTATAATGCAGTACCAGGTTGATGTATCGAATACATGCTGCACGACATCCAAGAACATGTCTGAAGTCTTCTAAAGCCCCTGTCACACTTGTGCGTATAGACAAGCCCGCATGAGTTGCGTATTAACATGTTTTGGGTTCAGGTTAAGTTTGCAGCCGTATAAGTGATTTCGTAGGCTCGATCACTAGGCCGCACAACGGTGGGTCAAAGTAGAAAACAACATTTTCCCCACAAACCTTACTGAAACCAAAAAAAGATGTTAATGCACAACTCACGCGCACTTGAATATACGCACAAGTGTGACAGGGACCTATCAGATGAATTCTTACCTGTAAAGAGTAACAGTCTGTCAGTCTTCCTCATGTTCGGAATTCTTCGCATGTTGAATATGTGCACGATCCAATCTTGTACACACAAATGAGTTAAAAGTCTTTCTCCTGTGAGTATTTATGTTTTTCAATGTGTTTCTCTGACCTATCTATAGTTAGCCACTACACAAAAGGCGTTCGTCCTTGGGACCTCCATCCAATTTTACTGAAAGCGTTACACAATCATTTGACCAAGGACATTATATAATATAGTGTCCTTGATTTGAGAGAGTGCTCAACTAATTTCAGAGAAAATACATCTTTTAAGCTTTGTGTCTGTTTTGTTGTCTTTAACGTCGAACTTTTACATTTTTCATGATATTCAATTATGAAGTCAATGGTTACACAAATCTGATTTATGTCGCAGTTTGGTCGTAACGCGATCGCCGTTCAGCGTAAAATGGGGACTCGGTGGCGTTCATAGTAGCGTACTTATTTGTGTGTACAAGATTGGATCGTGCACACATGTCAAATAATGTTTCCAGTAAATTGTAAGAACTTCTATTTTCAGCTGGGTTGATATTCATCTTCTCTTTCCTGGAAAGTATCCTTCGCCTCGGCTGACCCCTCCTCTTGCAGCCGATGTCGCAGTCGATGTGGCTATGGCAATTAGCAAGTAATTTCTCGATGAAAAATGACTTGGCTGATGTAGCTTGACAGGTAACATATTATCATCTCCTCAACCTTTGACCCTCAAAGCCTTCGTGTTTCTCAGTCACCTATATCTGTATCTGTATCTGTATAGCTGGTATAACCGCCATGAGCCGTTACACAGCAGCAATGCAGTTAATAAACCAATCATGTGTGGTCTACATATGTGTCCGCTCTCCTTCTTGATAAAGATATTTACAAGTACAGTACTCTAATCTTATTTTAAGATTCTTGACAACAATGTATTTCTCTGGTGTATCTATAGTTCGTCATACTACACAAAAGACTTTTGTCCTTGGGACCCTCATCTCCATATATCCCAATCGTATTGTACATTCACTTATGCAATTTCTTAACCTTCTGTTAACTACTTGCTGCTTTTGTTATTCTTTTCCTCTGTCACCTTTCTCTATGTATCAATTATAATTCTGATGTCTAATAGCCCACAAAGAACGGGCTCATAAAGTGCAAGACACGTTAATAACGAACAATTCATTAATTCATATAGAATATAGATAAATTTGAACACTTAAAATGCACCATACAAAATAGATAATCTCCGCCTTTATGTCCAAGCATTGTTTTTTTCCACCGTATAATGCAATACCAGGTTGATATATCGAATACATGCTGCACGACATCCAAGAACATGTCTGAAGTCTTCAGCCCCTGTCACACTTGCGCGTATAGACAAGCCCCCATGAGTTGCGTATTAAGATGTTTTGGGTTCAGGTTAAGTTTGAAGCCGACGTATAAGTGATTTTTTAGGCTCGATCACTAGGCCGCGCAACGGTGGGTCAAAGTAGAAAACAACTTTCTCCCCACAAACCTTACTGAAACCAAAAAAGATGTTAGTGCGGAACTCACGCGCACTTGAATATACGCACAAGTGTGACAGGGCCCTATCAGATGAAATCTTACCTGTTAAGAGTAACAGTGTGTCAGTCCCCCTCATGTTCGGTATTCTTCGCATGTTGAATATGTGCACGATCCAATCTTGTACACACAAATGAGTTAAAAGTCTTTCTCCTGTGAGTATTTATGTGTGATCAAACAACAATGTATTTCTCTGGCGTATCTATAGTCCGTCACAACACAAAAGGCTTTCGTCCTTGGGACCTCCATCCAATTTTACTGAAAGCGTTACACAATCATTTGACCAAGGACATTATATAATATAGTGTCCTTGATTTGAGAGAGCGCTCAGCTAATTTCAGAGAAAATAGATCTTTTAAGCTTTCTGTATCTTGTTGTCTTTAATGTCAAACTTTTACATTTTTCATGATATTCAATTATGAAGTCAAGGGTTACACAAATCTGATTTAGGTCGCAGTGAGGTCGCAACGCGATCGCCGTTCAGCGTAAAAGAGGGGACTCGGTGGCTTTCATAGTAGCGTACTCATTTGCGTGTACAAGATTGGATCGTGTACACATGTCCAATAATATGTTTCCAGTAAATTGTAAGAACACTCATTTTCAGCTGAGTTGATATTCATCTTCTCTTTCCTGGAAAGTATCCTTCGCCTCGGCTGACACCATTCTCTTGCAGCCGATGTAGCAGTCGATGTGGCTATGGCAAGTAATTTGGCGATGAAAAATGACTTGCTGATGTAGCTTGACAGGTAACATATTATCATCTCCTCAACCTTTGACCCGCAAAACCTTCGTGTTTCTCAGTCACCTGTATCTGTATCTATATAGCCGGTATAACCGCCATGAGCCGTCACACAGCAGCAATGTAGTTAATAAACCAATAATGTGTGGTCTACATATGTGTCCGCTCTTCTTCTTGATAAAGATATTTACAAGTAATGTACTCCAATGTTATGTATTGTTAGATCAAGGCAATTCAAAGACACGTGTATATCGTCTTTGACTTTATTTGGGATCCACAATTAGCTTACAATGTGAATGTAGCTATATTCTTATCGATACAACATTGTCCACGTGTTCCTGCTATACGGTGTTCACGTGTTTCTGCTACGTTGTCCACGTGTTACTGCATGCTATGTTGTCCACCACGTTTTCCTATGTTGTCCATGTATATTGTCCACGTGTTTCTGCTAGAGAAGATATTTAGATAAGTAAATAAATATTGAAAAAATAATTGAAAGGAATGATACAAAATGTTCATCGCATTTTGTGACCTTTGTCAACATTTAGTTACTGAATGAAAAACTAAGGTGATAAGAGTTGGAATCATTTACTACGATAACATACTTCGCATTACCGTAAAGCATTAGCTGTTATATAAACTGTTCGTGTTTGAACATTGGTACAAACATCTAACTATTCAATAATAACAAAGAGGTCTACACCCTTGCTGACAAAACAAGCAGAAACGGAAAACATGTATATGTAATGTACAACAAAGGTGGACACATCTATGTCACTTGAATAGTTGGCTACTTTGAACATACTTGTAAATCTACTTAGTTCCATGCAATTATTTACAGCAGTAGTAACTTCAGCCTGTGATTTGAACAATATGAATATGGGCAACGAGACAAAGAGTTCCAGGTATATATTCATTTATTCAGATTTACCACAAGGATTGACAGAACAGGTGACTATCACCTTTTCAAGATGTAAAGGTTTGATCCACTCACACCGGGAAGGACCCCTACTCTTTTTTCAATGATAAGTGTGGTGGGTTCTTTAACGGGCCCGAGGTGTGGCTCTCCTCAAACACATTTAACGTATGCGTGCTGTCCGATGGACGTCCCTAACAGAAGCTAGGTGCTCATTTTAACCTGAGTGAGTGAAGAGAGGAAAGTCGTGTAAACTGTCCTTTTTTTACATCAGTACCTCCTTGCCTAGCTTGCTCATGTAATTCCTTCATATTAAAGCATTTGGTTGGAAATTAAAAGTCACGAGTACCGTATCAGACAGGTGACAGTTAAACAGAAACATCATATCTATTTGTTGAATCAGTTCATAAAACGAGCAAAGTTACAGTTCCAAAACCAGTTGACGGATGATTGCATGGTTTGATGAGGCCACTAGACCTTCTTGACCTCCGAGTCGGCAAATTCTTCCACTATTTCGGCTACTAAATTTTACCAGCAAGTTCTTCAAACACATTTGAAAACTTTCTGCGATTGTCCAGATCAGGTGGTCCAGTCTGGGCTGTTTTTGTGCTGTTTCTCTTCCCGACGTTTGACAAAGTACGATGTGCTTTTCCAACAGCCTCTGAAGTGGTTTCTCTGATAAAACCAACCATCCGTAAATCATCAGTGTTCGGATCCTGACTTTCCTCTGCGTACACATCCATGAGGATAGCCATGAACATGCTCAGTAATATGAACTGCATCATGACCTGGTAGGAAAAGAACATCAAGGGACCGAGGACCCAATGTCCGTCAACGAGAGCGTCAAAATCAAAACTACCCAACATCATGGTACACAGGCTCTGTAGGCTGGTCGGTATGTTCTTGTAATCCTGCAGCTTGATGCCGAACAGAAGGTTCCCCATCTGGGTGAAGGCCATGAGATCGATGCCAGCCATAAAGGTGAACTGAAGAATGGGTCTGGAGGACTTTCTGACGGTCATGGTGAGGGTGTGTACGTGTGAGTTGAACCGCAGGAGCCGAATGAACTTCAGCGTACCACAACAGATGAGCAAAGCGAGCAGGTACGTGTAAACTTGAAACCAGCTGACCGCGCTTTTGTAGAGACTGAAAACGGAGCTTGAAGATGTCCGTTGTTCTGCGGCTTCATCGATGATGGTTTGAGCTTTGAAATAGACGCCAAGGGTTGCTATGCCAACGATAATCACAAGATTTTCCATCCAGCTCCAGAAATCTTTCAGGTACTCCATCGGACGGGACAATAGCCTTTTGACTGAAACGACATTAACGTCAATATTTATGGTCTATATATCAGGATAGTTTGAGAAGATGTCCGTGTTTACAGACATTAGTTGAAGTGTTTTTATCCATACCATTTTAGGCATTGTTACTGTTAGCGATCTCGAGTCTGAAAAGAGTCCAGCGTGCTGCAAAGTTAAATAATTCGTATCAACTTGTCTGTAGCAGTGCTTACCTATATGTTTTTCAAAATAGGATATATGACAAATACCAGCAATGTATCTCTTACCTTCTTTGATAACAAAGAAAAGAATGAAGACTGCCAGCACTGCTCTCAATGCAAAGAGCAAGATGGCGTCTTGTTGGATCAGCCTCAAGGTTACCACCTCGGCCCCCCTGTAGACGGCTCCCAGGTTGGTGAACTCCACCGCTAAAGTCACCGATGAGAACAGGTTCGCATGTGGGTTGTACAGAATAAGCTCCACGAAGACGGCGCGGGTTCGCTCATCCAGCCATCTGCGCTGCTGTAGGAACGTTGCCGACCGCAGGCCCGATGCGCGCGTCTTTCCCAGCGGGGCGAGGTAACCGCCTGTGTGATATGTGCCGTGTAGTCCGAAATACGGGAAGCCTGGATATACAACAGTATTTCAAGTGAGTATCTCTCTATATCAAAGCATTAGGAGACAACGATTTTCTATTGCATTTCCATGTGGATATTGTGCGTTAGCTGTCAAACGCCTTTTTAAAGCAGCAAAGATGAGTTGCAAATCCTGAAGAAACCGTATTGATAATGACCCCTAGACTGGGTACCATACTCCGTTGTAACCTTTTCGCTTGCTCAGGTGAAACGGTTGATCTAGCTCTTACTACGGAGGATGGTACCCAGGCTAAATGACCCCAGACTTACTGTCAATCAGAGAGGCAAAGCTGTACTTCCAAGCCGTTTCCATCTCTTCCGTTGTCAGTAGACTGTTAGTACAGTCCGCTCCTGTGACCGGCGTACTCACAGTACTGGTAGGTGTAGAAGATGTCGGCGTACATGTTACCGTACCTGTATTGTTGACGGTCTCGTTTAGAGGAATCCATCCCTGGAGTATAGAACACATTGATTGATCAAATAACGTCACAAATACATATATGATGAAAGCAAAAAACGCAATGCAAGGTTCAGCGTGCGCATTAGAATTTAGCCACAGTGAGGCAGTTTGAAAGTATGCGATGTAAAATTACGTTACGTGGCAATGATAAGAAGAATACTTTGATTGATTATAATTAATTGATTAATTAATTGATTAATTAATTGATTGAATGATTGATCGATTGTTTCATTAGAAAATTTTCTTAAATGAACTGACCTTGCAAAAGAAAGGATGAAATCACCTATAACATTTTACATGACAGCCTCTAGCCACAGTTTGTCCTCTGGCAGAGTCTTTTTGTAATCGTTGATGATGTGAACTATTTATTTAATTTTATTCACATATATTTTACGAGTAGCAGGCAAAAAGCACAATCACTTACATAACGCTTTCAGATATCAAACAAAAGTAAAACACAATGTTAATATATATACAAAAACACAAAATGGATAAAAGAAAAGTAAATGTAAACAAGACAAGTTGGCCATCTATCAATTACGAGAATCTACCAGTGAAATATTTACCTGGGTATAATCGTCGGTATCTTCCGTTAGTTTAGAGAAGCCCACAGTGCACAGTGGTGTTAGATGTTGCATTCTCTTTGGCATGTCACAGAGTTGCCCTGAACAAGATACAAAAGACGAAGGCAAGGCTTAGTGTTAGTTATTGATTTCTATACATAGCAATATGGATTGCACATGTCGGCAGCTAGTGACAAAACTCAATTCTACTTCATAGGTATCCGTTTTTTTTGCTTGTATTTGTTTATAATTTAGTTAGCGACATCATGTTGCATTTATATATGTATATTATCAATGACGCTTTGTTCAGATAATTCTATTTTGGAAAAAAGCAAGAAAAACGTTTTATCCTGTACCTTCTGTTCAGTTTACTGTACATTTTTGTATTATGGCGAAGTTGAAATATTAAAAAAACGCAACCAAATATGGATTCAGTCGTTACAATGTAGAGTTCACCAAAAACAGTTTGCCGTCTCACCATGTTTCAGTCGCACTTGTCTCAACTGTACCGCGTCCAAAGGATGAGTTAGCATGTCCTGAAGTACAGTGTCTGCTGACGTGGCCTGTCCGTTGTACCACTCTGCTGAGCGTGTTGTCGGGATCAGATTGTCTTCAACCCAACTCCAGAATGATTCGATGTCTTTGATCTTGAGTCGAACAGGATGATATTGTCGAAGAATGCCAACGTCAATTTTAAAGTCAGAGAAGATGTGAAAGATCGAAAATGGAGAATCTATAATTCAGTATACCATACCCTGTGTGTTTAGTCATTTGTTCAACCTTCCTGCCAATTCAGATGTCATAATGAGGGCAACTCTTTTTTTTGCCAAGCTCTTTTTCATTCGCACGCTTGCATCGGTTTTCGGGTTCCCAGACGATGTCATCCATGAAATCAACATGGTCTTATCACCAATCATCTGATCAATAGACATATACAGTTTCTTAGAAACCCTGTGCCCTAACTGACTTGCCAAGTTGCCAATTTTTGTTTTACTTACGTCAGAGAAGTCTCCTTCCACGATCTGTCCTTTCACGTTCTGTGTCATGTAGAAGGCCAGCGGGCTCCGTTCTTGGTACGCCGTGAGCATGATCACCGTCACGAACAGGCCGAACACGATCACCTCCAGCACAGCCGCACGGCGTTTGCGTTTCTCTGCGCTCCGGGCTCTTGCTTCGGCCAAAACGTCTTCATTTGGCGGTGATGTGGACCTTTCTTCAGCTGGAAACTGATATCATAACGGGTTAGTACCTAACAGTACTTGTAGTTCAGATCCAAAACAGATCATTGCCTCAGTATGATGGTTGAATATCTTCATAAGTTCAGCAACAAACAAACGTTTCACATGTGGACTGAACCGTTAACCTATTGGTACATGATCTACCTTTGAGTTGGTGTCTCGCTCAGCTGCACGGTTGGAGGTAAAATATCGCATCCAGCCGGTGGCACTGGTTCCTAGCGTATTCTGTGCAGGTACGTCATCCTGTGGGACATAGCTGTGTTAGTAAATATCCCACCAAAGCAAAATGATTACCGTTAACCTGGCATCCAGTCTTTCGTTGTAAGCTGGGCGCTCTTCGGGGCGTCGTGTGGCGTAATGGATAGAACATCCGACTGTCAAACAAGGGGACCCCAGTTCGAACCCGAGCTGCCCCCAGACATGTCTGAACATGCGCCCGGACGTTGTGCCCTTGGGAAAGGCACTTAACACAAATTCCCTCACTTCACTCAGGTGTAAATGAGTACCTAGCTCTTCTAGAGTTAGGGACGTCCCTCGGATAGGACGTTAAATGGAGGTCCTGTGTTTGGGGAGAGCCACACCCCGCGCACGTTAAAGAACCCACCACATCTTTCGAAAAAGAGTAGGGGCATGCCCCGGTGTGCGATGGTCCAAATCTTACAGTCCGGTCTGGGATGACATCTTGAAAAGGTGATAGTTCACCTGTTATGTCAATCCTTCCACAAATGTGGTAAATCGAAATAAATAAATAAATAGAAGGGGCTTTCCACTGCCCAGGTAGTCTTTGGCACCCGGTTGTAGTATAAAACTTATACCGAGTGAAACTCCTACTGCGTAAAGCAAACCCTGGGTGCAAACGATTACTTCCCATTTGGCCAAATTGTCAGGTCGCAATGGAGTCTGATAGAAACTACCATTAAACAGCTCATTACCTTGGATATTTGAATTTTTTTTCACAACCAAAAATTTCACCTGCTGACGTTTCGGTGTCTATCAGACACCCTCTTCAGAGCTTCTGACTGGAGTACTGCTTCTCACCGCTATAAGTAGCCGATGTAGGTGGCGCTTTTGCGGGTGAGACTCCTGGTTGTGAAAAAAACCCTCCAAATATCCTATGTTCTACAAACCTGATGAAATTATTTTCAGAGGTCATTACCTTGTTGTATATTATATACTCCTCGTCGTGTCCTGTGGGTTTGGGAGGTGGATCTTCATCCTCCACAGGTTTCTATGTTAGAAAAGAAATCTTTATGTAGTACACAAGTCATAGTTTATAAAACTTTATTCTACATGTATACACATGGGTCACGCTCGAAAGTGCACAAACAGCTCGTAAACTAACCGGCGGGGCCCCCTTTGTTTCCAATTGTGACCGAAGCATTAGGCTAGGGTCACATTTTCAAGCCGGGACCCGGCCGGGCAGCTTGTGGGAACGAAAACTATTATATAAAGGACAACAAAACACACACAACTTTAAAAAAAAATTCACCCTACCATACGCTATGTATATTATTGATATGCATTTTTTATTCTTTGTTTTCTCAAACAGCCCGGTCGGGCCCCGGCTTGGAAATGTGACCCTAGCATTAGTGGGGATATCTCTTTGCAGGGATATACGCATATCTGAGAGGTGTTTTAGCATAATTTCAGAGAACAGTGTGCGCCTTCATGTGTGTTGTGAAAGTTTGTATTGATTTTTGAATATTGTACCCTGGGCTAACCCTTTGTAATAGCCTTCGACTAGCTGGTTTTCTTTACAGCCAAATAAATGAATAAATAAATGAATAAATAAAACTGTACCTTGGTGAATAACGCAAATATTACCGCCACCAGAACCAGCTTGACCGGCTGCACTAGAAACAGGTCACTGACGAATGACGTCACAAAGGTGCAAACCCAGGCCTCCGCTTTCGCTTTCCCGAAACTCAGCGTGTACAGAACCGTGAAGAAGGCCGCCACGAAGCTCGCGGTCCACACGAGCAGCCATCCTGGGGGTGCACACCATTGGTTAATTAGAAATCAGTCCTTTGAACTGTGCTGTACTTAAAATTATGCTAGCATATTTCAATTGACATTATGTTTGTTGTTCCTTTTTTTTGCGTTTTGGCAGTTGCTGTTTTAGATCATGGTAAAGGTAGATAAGAGAATTTTTATTTTTGTATACATCGTTAGATATGTATACTGCTTTTTTGGTACAATAATTCGCAAATTAGCTGAAATTAGAAACATTACAATGAATTAAAAGAAAAGGTGTAGCTGAAGTTAAGACTTTCCGATAGTTATTTCAAGAATTCTTGAGAATCAGCCAAATGACTTCTTTGCACATCCTACAACATAAAGTGGAAACACCGTTCACACGTGTGACGGGTGCGTGTATTGAAGTAAGGAAAGGAAAAGGAAAGTGATCTCGAACCAGTTTAGCTCAAATGAACTCAATTAACAGATGAGCTAATCTTCCACTGGTCGTGACAGAGGAGACAGACGCTATGTACAGTATTTACACGTTCGTTTTACCGGGGAAATTCCCCTAGCTCTTTCCGACAAGCACAATGAACAGTGAACCACGGCTTAACGTCCCGTCCTACAGACTGCGACCCTTTCCGGTAGCGCGTATGTCGGGTGAGCGACACAGCCGGGATCGAACCCTTCTAGTTCCAGAGGCAAGATCGCTAACCACTGGACTAAGCACGCTACCTTATAAAAGTTTATTCCGCATGAGTTGCGCATTAACATTTTTTTGTTTCAGTAAATATTGCGGGGAAAAAGTTTTTTTCTACGTTGACCCACCGTTTTGCAGCCCGGTTTTCGAACCAAAGAAATGACTTATACCGCTGCAAACCTAACCTAAACCAAAACATGTTAATGTGCGTATATACAAGCCCGCATGAGTTGCGTACTAACATGTTTCTGTTTAGGTTGAGTTTGCAGTCGAAGAGGTATTTTCTTTGATTTGATAACTAGGCTGCTCGACGGTGGGTCAAAGTAGAAAGCAACTTCCCCAGAGCTAATTTACTTAAACCAAAAAAATGTTACTGCGCAACTTACACGCACTTGAATATACGCACAAGTGTGACAGGGGCTTTACAGCCATACATGAGGGTAGTGAAACTTCTACAACTCACCTATAAAAACCCACCACCAGGGCAGAGACAACCTTTGTCCAAGACCAGCGTTATCTTTATCTACGTCACGCATCTTAGAACGTTCTTCAACGCCGTCACCCAGGGACGACTGCAGCACTCTGAGCTTGTGGACACCGACGACTGGTCGGTCTCTTGGATACCTAAAGAGGAGAAAACTGTATTGCACGACAACTGTACACGGTACAATGTATGGCAATAACTATTAAACATAATAGTACATAGTACAACATAGAGGTACAGAATAAAACTTGACATCCTAATTACTAATACAATATAAGAGCTAGAATAAGTCTTTGATATTGTGTTACAATCGAGTGCTGTATGGGTTTCGGTATTTTTTTCTAATGACAAAGCAGTCTTTTATATATCAACCTAACTGACGGCGTGTCTGGGTTGTTGGAAATTAAGACTGGTTCCTTCTTAGGTCTCCGGTGTGATACTTCCACAACGCGTCTGCCTGGCTCCGAGTTTAACTTCTTGCCGCTCCCCTTTTTTGGTGCCGGTGTTTCGGAATTTCGGAAGAGAAAGACGATGAGAAGGTTGACTGGTAAGATGATGAGTGCGCTCTGTATCCCGATCATCAGCTAAGAGAAGAGAGGGCAAGGCAGTGAATAGTAGTACTTGAAAACATCATAAACGATATTCATTCACCCTTCTGAGGACACTAATACTACGGTCACATTTGCGCCGGTGCCCGTAGGGGATGTAATCCCGGCCGGGCCCCGAATCCACAAATTTGTCTCGGTGGGTGAACTGCCGGATACTAGTACCTCAGTGTTCTCGCGATTAGCTTTCGGCGTCTATTTGTTACCGGGTTCCGGGTTAATTTTGACTCCGAGTTAAAAACATCCCGGGGCCCGGTGGTGCTCAAAAATAGCCCGGTAGCCACAGGGAATTTTCGAGGAAATGTATCGAGCACGTTAAAGGTGAAGGGCTAGCAGTCCCTTCCGATAAAAATATACCCTACAACTGAAACAACTTCTGTCCAATGTGCTACTAGGCACTACAACGATCAAAACGAAAGCACATTGTCATTGATTCACGATTAAAGCATAATCTCAAAATGCTGCATGAACATCCAAATTCAAGTTTGCATTCTTTCTCGTCACCTGTGGAAGTGAAATCGGAGGGTTGATTTCCACACCAGCTATCCTGAGCGGTTCGGGAGGGTTGAAGTCGTCTCCACGACCGAAGAACATGATGTTGGTGATCATGGTGCTGTAGAGCAGCGCTAGGCAGCAGGACAGGCGCTGGACACGGGTGAAGGGGCTCCGCGCTGGACGTCCTTTCACGGAGAACCAAAGGTGGCCATCATTCATGTCCCTGTATGATGAAAACGATGAATATATGACTAAATTTGGAAGAATAGAATTTAATATGATCCGTTGAAGGACCATAAACTCCTTGCTTGTGTTTTAGTTTGAGACATTGGCTGGCAGTTATATGTACAGTCCACAGAGCCCCAGTCTATACTGTTTTGTTAGACTACAAGTAAACACTGAAATTAAAATTCATGTTTCAAGACACACAACTAAAGAAACTAAAAGAAAGCCAATTACCTTGCGCTCTTTTCAAGGAACAAGTTGCGGAATCTTGTAATATCCTCCTCCACTGACGTAGGAATAGCACGCTCGATCTTTCCGTCATCTTCGTCAACCGCGAACCACCTACATGATGAATAAAATAATGCAAAAATTAAATATAAGTTATCTTTCACGCAGTATTTTGTTACGACCGTTTTGTGCCATATTCTAGAAGGCAGCGTCTATAGCATGTTCAAAAGATCCATGCCCAAACGTTTTGCAAGTTATAGAAGATATGTACGAAGATCTGAAGAAAAGAGGGGGTCATCTGATTAACCCAAACTGTTACAGAGACATGTACCATATATACCCCAGTTAAGATATCAATGGCCCTACGCTATACTCTAAACCTACAAGTAATCAGAAAGTAATTATTCTTGAAATGACCAATGTCTTATGAAATATGCTTACTGGACAAGCATAGTTTACAATAACACACATCATTAAAGTTATCGTTAAGATATGTAATAATTTCCTCTAACTTCGCAAACCACTCAAACCATACGGCATTTGATCACGTTGTGTTTTTAATCCACAGTTGAAATTTTATTAAATCATTTATTACCTGTTACATAGGAAAAAGTCCGGGGCGTTTGTTTCTCTGTTGACTACAACAATCTGACCGAGGTACCTGGAACAGAAGCTCAACAAATCAGCATTTAAGGGGTGAAGCAGTCATAATGCTTTTTCAAGTAGCTCGCTAGTGGCAGTGCAATGCGGCTTCGCTACGGCTCACGATTTTTAGCCAAGGTCTCCCCTACTCTTCTCGGTAAGTGTGTTGGGTTCTTTTACGCGCAGAGGTTTTACGCTTGAAGCTCCCTCATACATGGGGCCGTCGGCTTAACGTCACCATCCGAAATAGTATAATTTAAAAATAAAAATAAAACAGATGTGTACAAAGAACTTTGTTACCTACTAACGCCATTTACACATTGCATTTCTGTTGTTACTAATCTCACCATGACGGACTGAACCCCGCGTTATTGTGCCACACCCTCATGTGGGTGAGGACCCCTAGCGGCTCTTCTGTTGACACCAGGAAAGAGTCCACACTCCCCTGTTCAAAGAGACACCGGTTGTCGTCCCTCAGCGTAAAGGGAGGGCTCTCGTACTGGCTGCCGTATAGCACCAACGTAACCTGTGATGAAAAGCGGTTCAAAGCTTATGTTACAGTTTATATCATAAACACAGAGCTTCATTATTAACTTGTTACAAATCAAAAGGGGCTCCGCCGGGTAGGTTACGTTTGTTTTTTGCACTCACGAACATGGCCCCTACATGGTCCCGTGGGACACCCTGCGGCTGTTGGGCTATTTTGGAGCCCAGCCAGGGCCCCGAATTATCATAGCCCGGACTTGAAATCAACGGTAACAAATTAATAAATGGACACCGTAGGCTAATCGGAGGTACCCCCCCCCCCCCCCCCTCCCGGTACCCGGCAGTCCACCGGGACAAATTTGTGGCTTCGGGGCCCGACGGGGCTGCACCCCCTACGGAAACCGGTGCAAATGTAACCGAAGCATTAGTCAGACTACCTCCGCGGTTGTCCCTGCGTTGCCCCGGAATCCGGTGTATGCTGTGATGACGTACTGACATTCCTTGCGAGGGTTCAGCTTGTGCCCAGGCAGTAGTCCTATTCCAGCCTGAAATTTATACAGAAAAGTGAGAAAACACAACTATCGCTGTGCCAACTATGGGTATCGTTAACCTTTACATAATGAAGAAAGAATGAAATTTTTATCCAGTATATACCACCGGATTACAACATGAAAATATCAGACATTTCAGATGTTTAAGATGTCATCCGACATCTCTCATCAGTTTTTTTGGTCGGATGACATCTGAAACGTCTGATATTTTCATATTGTAATAAAGTGTCATAGATGGAAATAAATCTTATTTTTTGAATTCCTGGATGACTAATATTCACCAACGTACCATAAAACAAGATATTTGGCTTGGTTTGATGTACGGTTTTGTTCATGAATGCAACACACGTACGTCAATTAACACTTAATGAATCCTTCGGTAGAAAGCTAATTCTCTGTTTCTTTGACGGTTTGATATGTACAATTATGAAAATATGCTCATACTTATTTGTTTTTCTTTCAAATGTTCTGTTTCACCCTTCATGCCCCTGAAACAGTTTCTCCGAACGCCCTGTCTACCAATGATGAATTGTGATTTATCTTACCATGAAAACAATTATGTCTAAATCAGTTATCCTTACTGTAATGGTAATAGTAATAGTAATACATCAGGAAGTGGTGATACATGTACATGAATAGAGGTTGCTTAATAATCCTATGTTTTCCTCCTATGCATGTAAACGTACACATCGTAACATCATATTCGCCTTACCTTAGCGATGTCTTTCCTGTCTACCTTCCTGGCCCAGACGATTCCCATCACGTAAGAAGCAAACACAGTCAGAACCAGGATGAGACCTGCCGGATTCTCCAAGATGTTTGCTGAGAGAGCTTCTTGGATGTTGAGTGGATTCGGCGCCACGAATCCAGCAAATTTGGTCAGGTGATCACACCGGCAGTGGATGTGGGTTATGTTAGACACCAGACCAACCTGTGAGATAATCGGTATAAATTTACACAGTTACTTATATTCGGAGACCAATCTTATGCAAATTTATTTATTCAAGTATATCTGAATTGATTGCTCTGGCAGTGGATGTGGCTTATGTTGGACATCAAACCGACCTGTTTGGGAGATAAAACGGTACAAATGTACACAATGTCAATTTATTCAATGTCATGCAAATCTATTTATATATACAACGCTTCAATCGAATGATTCGAATGTTTCAAAACTGTGTATAACTTACTCTACAGCCGTCGCTTTGCCACAGGTGGGCCCCTTTCTCCTCAAAGTAGACACAGGATGTCTCGAAGGCGTACAGGGTGAAGTCGACGGTTTCTCCGCTGGCACGATCTGACTCAGAGCCGAACCGAACTCCTATAATCCAAGTATACATTCAAGTAATCGCCAAGAAGGTTAGAAATATGTTTTCGGTAGCGTTAGTTTGTGTGTGTGTGTGTGTGTGTGTGTGTGTGTGTGTGTGTGTGTGTGTGTGTGTGTTTGTGTGTGTGTGTAAGACCAGCATAAAACGAGAATGCTTAGATGGATTGCATTGATATTTTGTATGTGAGTAGGTCTTGACAAGACCTTCGGATGATTAGAATGTGGGCCTCCTAGCAACTTTCTAAAGTACTGTAGCGGAACTTCCTGTTTTGATATCCCGTGTTCTGGTTGATGATGAAATTAGGTTATTTCTGTCAGATGATGCCTTACTAATCTTACTTCTAAAAATATCTTCATGTCATAGCATGTATGAAAATGTATATATAATACACTAATGAGACATGTAGTCACCTTCAGTTGTACCATATCATATTTTTACAATTTCATAACAATAATCATTTGTAAGAATAGATAAGAGATAACGTTACCGATGAAATAGTCGGTCATGTTGTGCACGTCCACATCTTCATCTGTGATGGCATCTTCCGGCAGCAGCCACTGGTAAGCGCTGGACGTTAAGGATGTTCCGTTTATCCATGGGATGGCGAAGAGCTCACCATCCGAAACTGGCAGCGTGGTTGTCCAGTCATAGTTGTCCGGTGTTGGAGGCTCGTGTTTGCTCAACCAAAGGGTGACGTCATGAGGAAAGAGGGTGCTGTTGAAGTCTAGGCTGAAGCTCATCGATGACATGTTTCTCTTGGCATGAACATGAAAAAACTGCAAAACGGGAAAATTAGCCCCTTCAATATTAGTTCAGCAACAGTAATATATTGATTGACATCAAGAGAGCTGCAGTAACGAGCTGTATCATTTTGTGCATGTAAATATTTATGATACCGAGCCGAAGCCGTTGACGACATATATTTTTTTAATAATTTATCTATTTATTTGTTTATTGAGATTTGTGAAGCAATGATTGAACAGGTTACAATTACCTTTACAACCCGTACCAGACAATAAGAGTATAAGCTACATATCCAGACAGATTTATTTGATTCACTCACATCGGGAAGGACCGGTACCCCTACTCTTTTCGATAAGTGTGGTGGGTTCTTTTACGTGGCTCCTCAAACACGGGACCGCCTTGTAACGTCATATCCAAGGAACGTCCTTAACCGAAGCTAGGTACTCATTTTCAGCTGAGTGAAGTGAGGAAAATCGTACAATCGAATCAACATGGCCTAACATGTAAAGATTAAACATACCGATATGTCACCGAGTAGTGAAGATGTAGTAAAGATGTACATCAGTTCATCCAGGCTTTTGTTTTCCCTTCTCGCCAGGATGTCTATTGGTTCCACCAGGTCAGACACAGGGACGGTCGAGTTGCCACATTTGACCGCCAGGCCTATAACGTCTGATTCGACGAAACGCGAGTTGTTTGAATATTCAAACGGATTGAAATTAGACTCCAGGAACTGCAAATAAGAATAGGATTACATTATGATAATAAAAAGATTAATAATAAAACGGATATGGTTATTCTATACAGATTATACTTAATGCACTGTACAACGGACTGTTGCCAATTGTTAAGCCTGTTTGATGAACAGTATCGTTTGAAAATAATTTGTTTGTTATTTTTGTCACTTCTGCATTTTCAAGAACAATTTACAGCAAACTGTCAACAAGAAATCGCAAAATTTACAGTTACATGTATATGCGTCCCAATGGTTAATATGATTCTCATGTAACAGCTTTGTGGATCATCACTAGAAGACCTTTCTAAGCAATCCTTAAAAAAAGGCAAAGAAGTAAAACTAAACAAACTCGTATCTTTATGCTACAGTCCCAATTGGAAAAAGGGGCCCCGCCGGGTACTTTACTTTTTTTCACTTTCTGGCGTGACCCCTACGTGGCCCCGTCAGACACCTTTTAGGCAAGGCCGGGCCCCGCGGTGACTTTAACTCGGACTGAAATGCAACCCGGGTACCTGTAACCAATAGACGCCGTGAGATAATCTTGCGAACACCGAGAGGTACCCACCGGGACAAAATTGTGGCTTCGGGGCCCGGCCGGGGCTACATCCCCGACGGGCACCGGTGCGATTGGGACCGCAGCATTAGTTGTACCTTGCATTGGCGGAACAAAGTGGCAGATCTTACCTGCACTCCAACCGTCTCTCCTCGCGGACAACCATCTTCAGCAAGCGCTGCAAAGGACGGCACGCGGACAAAAGAGTCGCTCACACCCGCCACTGTGTACAGCCTCTCGGAGGGGTCAGCGGGATCTTGTCGTTTGATTCTCACGTGAATCTGTACAAAAATAAACGACTGTCTCAACATGTGCATGCCATGAATATCAACGCGTCTATTTTCTAGTAGCTGCACAACCGTGATGTAGAGGATGATATCCACCGCTTTGCATGGTATGGCAATATCAACAGGAATACAACTTAGTTGCAAGCCAGTTACGTTGACATGGAGACATGACAAATGCAGAGATATTGTCATTGCAAGTTTATTTCCTCCCCAATGAGTTAGTGACCCGAACAACAACAGGGCACTCCCACCCCCCAGCGAGTCCCTGCCCCCGGGGGCCGACTTGCCCAGAAGGAACTGGGTTGCCCTGAACCGGGCAAGGGCAAAGGTGGCCAGGACAGGTGACAACCTGCTACGGTGGGGGAAGGCCAACAGCGCAGCCTGCGGCTGCGGTGAGGACCCCCAAACCTTGCAACACCTGATGAACAACTGCAGACTCTCACCTACCAGCACAGACTCAGACCTGCGGGAAGCGAATGAAGTCGCACTGAACTGGATAGAGATAAACGACAAGCTATGATGATGAGCACTTCCAATGATGTGACAGGACCTCATTTTAACAGAATCGTACCTTGGATGTATAAAAATCAGCAAACAGATCATCGTCATTGTAGGCTGGCATCATGTTGAGCAGATAGATGTCGTCAAGAACATCTAAGGCTTGGAAGGTTTTTGTCGTCGCATCTTTGTTCTGTAAAGTTAAAACACACAAGTCCCCCAGTATATACATGTCATACACTACTGCATATCTAAACCGTCCATATTTGGAGGTTGGGGCGGTGCTGCACTAGAGATATCTCAACTTCACTGTTTTTTAAAGTGGCGGATTTATATTACCTGGTGGATTAAATCTAAGCTATTTAGTGATAATGTTCCTATAGTATTTTATGGCAACGACTTCCATTCTATTATGATTCTCGGAAAATACGAATGTTTCAACACATCAATCCTTGTTTGATAACTCTGGTACTTAAATGTATGACTATTTCTTGTCCTTTTCTGAGCTGGTATTAGATTCTTATCAACCGGTACATCCACAGGTTATAAGCCATTTTGCCTACCTTTTCCAACATGCTGGAGAAGCCCACCCCATCCTCTTGCTCCGACATAGCCTTGACTTCCGAAGCTTTGAACACGTGGGCAGCGCCTGGAATGTTTCCAAAGGCCGCGTTAACAAGGAATCGGATCTTTCACGTTAAACCACCCTTTAAAACATATAAATTGCAACGTTTTATATGCATTTAAGTAGGTAAATGTAAAGATAATCACATATAGCCTTTTTGAGACCGTAGGGGCAGTGGGTTGTTATCCACTGTGTCTAGGGCACGGTATTGGAAGGTGGAGCCCATTCCTCTTCTTCCACCGCCCTTTACCTTCCACAACATATATCTATATCTCTATATATCTCTATATCTCTATATATCTCTATCTCTATATCTCTCTCTCTCTCTCTCTCTCTCTCTCTCTCTCTCTCTCTCTCTCTCTCTCTCTCTCTCTCTCTCTATATATATATATATATATATATATATATATATATATATATATATATATGTCACAGTAGAGATTGGAAGCCAGTAGAGTCCGGAACTACTACATGTAGAGACTGGAATTCCAATCTCTACTAGTAGAGTTCCGGGTTGAGATTCTACTGGTTGAGATTGGAATTCCAATCTCTACTAGTAGAGATTGAAATCGGGATCTGAATATTGGGATTCCAATCTCTACTAGGAGAATTCCAGATTCTACTGTTAGAGATTGGAATTCTACCAGGACAATCTCCAATTCTGATAGAAGAAATTCGGATTGCATCAAAATGTTTTGGAAAATCGATATATATATATATATATATATATATATATATATATATATATATATATATAGTCACAGTAGAGATTGGAATCCAGTAGAGTCCGGAACTCTACTAGTAGAGACTGGAATTCCAATCTCTACTAGTAGAGTTCCGGATTCTACTAGTAGAGATTGGAATTCCAATCTCTACTAGTAGAGATTGGAATCGGGATCTGGATATTGGGATTCCATCAAAATGTTTTGGAGAATAGAATCATTTCACACCTAAAATTGCAGCATAGATAAGCCTACATTCACCATTACTATTTTAGGTGAATTATTTCATAGAGAGAGAGAGAGAGAGAGAGAGAGAGAGAGAGAACGCTCCAGTTTCAATAGAAATAAAAAAAATCAAATTTGCTATTGATCTGAAATGCATACCTGTAAATGTGAATGCCGTCGCCATGTTCACTTCGTCCACCGGCAAACCGTTATCTTGAGACATCTCTCTTAACGTCTCAGATGCATGCTTCAGAGACACCGCACTGTTGACCTGCATTTAAGTAAATGTATGAGCTCAGTATCCCCATATGTCACATTTACCGTTCGCTTGGAATTTAAGATACGCACATTTTCTTTGGATGACACTGTCGTGTTTTATCGATTCCAATGGTCACTTATGGCAAGTGAGGTGCTACTACTTACTTGTGCGTCACCAGACATCGAGACTCGAGGAATGCGGTGACTAGTAAGATCGATCGATCAAAAAATGAGCGCCGAGAGACCATAGCGCATAGAGAGAGCATAGCGCAGTTCAGTGGGGTCTCAGTTCCGATGGACAAACGGCATGCGACTTCGGGCAGGAGCAGACCATGAAACGCCTTCTCATCTGCCCCCTCCTGCCTGAGCTTGCACCAAGGAAGATCTGGAAGCTCCGACCCCAGAGGAAGGGCGTGTGTGGAGTACTGGAGTGGGAGAGTGTAGCAGACTGAAGTGGTGACCCGAGGAGAAGAAGAAGCGTACCTCAGCAAATGAAGTGCTACTACTTACTTGTGCGTCACCAGACACATACTCGGGAAATGCGGTGACCAGTAAGATCGTGTTTGCCAATCCTACAATCCCGTCATAGTCCTGTAGCTCTACGTTTGCCATGTTCTCAGCCACTATGTCTGTAACCTAAAACATACAGCAACAATGGGCAACAATGTGAGCAAGGATGACCATGTGCAACACATCTAACATCTACTAATGTAATTCCACCAGGGTACATAAATCCGCCAGCCTGAAAAGATACGTCCAGGCAGATCTCCAATCCAACGTTCCCCAGTGTAATGCTTTCCTGTATATCTAAACTATGCATACCCGGATATATTCTCCGAGCAGAGGTTTCGGCCAAGTGGGGTAGGAGTGTCCGGGATTTTTAAGTCTCTCTCCTTTCCTTTGAAGGTCGGGAGACGTAAAAAATCCCGGACACTCCTACCCCACTCGACCGAAACCTCTGCTTGGAGAATATATCCGGGGTGCTGCATTGGAGATCTCTCAAACACACTGTTTCTCAAAGTGGCAGATTTATGTCAACTTGATGATCATTGCTACGATCTGAACTTAACAAATGAAACAACACTGCCGTTGAAAGAGGGTTGAGTCAAGATGATGTACCTCAGTGATGTCCTCCCCCTTGTTTGCCAGGGTAGCTACAACACTAGCAGCTGTCACTACGCTCACGAATGTTTCCGCAGATGTCCTCATCGACAGAAGGTTGTAGAAAGGCCCGAATTGACTGTCGAAAAACACTTCCGTGTATGCAATTAACGCATCTTTGCCAGGGGATGCGACCTGAAAGTGTTGACATCAACAAGTTTAAAAAAAGATTGCCTGTCTTTTCCTTTGAACTAATTTACTGCAGTTGACACAGTCTTTTTTTATCGGATAGATAATGTTGTAAAAGTTTATTTTCTTTTTTTTTGTTATCTATTTTCGGCACATAACTGACGATCTAAAAATAAACACCAAATCATCTGTAAGTGCAGAAATGTTCGCGGTGATTTTATGTTCGCGGTTTTCGCGGTAAGCTCTTCGCCGCAAAATTAAAACCACCGCGATTTTTTTGCCATCCTACCCCCTCATTTGCTGTTGTCTCCAACGCAAACTTAAACCACCGCGAACACTCTATTTTCTTCCTAGCGCGTGATTAAAACTACGCAAAATTAAATGCATTTACAGTATTATTGATGCATGCATAATTATCATCCACTTACGAAAATCGGGTCCAGTCGAACGGTGGTGGTGCGTCCGTCCGCGCTGGATACCAGCACCTGTACCGTGATGCTTCCAGGGGCGATGTGCAACATGGGTGTGTAGGAGACCTAATTTGAATATCATACATGTATTTTGAAATTGCTTAATGCCATATCTGTCCCGTACCATTCCCCAGTGGAATGCCCTACCTGGCACGGTAGTGACGGCTCCCACCGTTGAGTCTTACTGTGTCAGGCTTCAGGCCTGCCCACCTTAGTCTGGGACCCCCCCCCCCCACTTTGCCCCATCGCGGGGTCATCTGGGGGTATTAAAAGTTGAAGTTGATCATGAAGTTAGGATAATCATGAATTACTTGCGGTCTTCCTGAAAGCATGAAACGTCTATGGCGGCTGTGCAGCTTGTAACGATTGCTTCTTAACATTTCCAAACTCTGCCGTATTGATAGACCGATGCACTTAGAGAATCAGATGAAAAAATGTATCTCAAAAATGTGCCTTGTTCAAGTGTGCGATTACAATATCGCAAAATGAAGAGAATTGTGTCTGTCGAAGGCACACTTGTAACGGCTATAGTTTATTTATTTTCAGCATATACATAATGCTGAAAGTGTCTAGCTCTCTCCGTGAATAATCTTCTCGGGTTGGAGTATCACAGGATAATAAAGACCCAGAAACAACATCACAGCCAACGTTTCGGTGACCGTCTGTCACCTTCCTCAGGGCAATACTAACTGCTACTGTTACACACGGCAGGTAGGTGTCGCTGCTAAAATTGCGGCCCCAAACGTATACGTACATGACAATAATTACCCTTCTATGAATAGGTACAAATAGACTGAGATACAAATAGACAGACAGAATTCATTGATGCAGTGAAAAAATACTGTAAGCTTACCCAACCAGAAAACAGTTGTAGAACGATGTCGCCGGCCGTAGCTAGACTGTCTCCTGGAAACTTCACCGTTGCCGTTTCAACGCCGTCCGGTTCAACCTTGTACGTGAAATCCATTCTAAGCGGGCCAAGCTCATCATAAAAGTCTGCATAAATGAAATAGAATGCAATTTGGTTAAGAAATGTCACCTTATTCAAGGTCCACTTTAGTACTAGATCAGCTTTTCATCCTCCATGTACACTTGAATTGCGTTATTATTGTATCACTCGAAACCTTATTGCACAATGATATCCCCTTTTTACCTCCAAGAAAAAAAAATGGAGGTACAGTTTTTGCCGCGTCTGTCTGTGCGTGTTTCCATATATCGATTGATAGTTCATTTATAGGTTGAGTACCAGGCCTATTGATGTAAGCCGAAGCTAACAAAAGTTATCAAAATGACCACGTTAAAAAGGTATGAAATTGACTGCGTTTTAGCCCTAAGAGGAATACAGATATGTTCAAACTTATAACGAATTTCTGTAGACTGATTACGAAAGCATTTGGTACCTTCACAGACGATGCAGAACTTGTCTCCTAGTGACACCCCTACTGCAGGAATGACGGAGCACACGTCTGGGGGTATTTCTGCGGAGCTGTCCTGGAGAAGTCTCACTGGTACCGGGTTCCTGATCACGAGGAAGCGGTACTCGGCAATCCTTGGGAAACCAGGGTCAAGATGGTTGGTAGCTCTGATTGTGTAGTTTCCCGGTACCTGCAAAATCAAACAAGACCATAGCATTTCCAGGTCGAAAGATACAAAAACGGAAGTTCTGCTGCAGTATCAAGGTCACATACCAGGGGGCCCAAAATCGACCTTGAATTTCGGCTTCACAACACCCCACCCCACATACCAAATATCATGATAATCCATCAAGAGGTTCTTGACTTATGCTGACTACAGTAGTGCGGAAACACTAACACACACACACACAGACAGACACACCCAAAACTATATCTCCATTTTTCATGGAGATAACAAGACCATAGCACGTCCAGGTCAAAAGATACAAAAACGGAAATTCTGCTGCAGTACCAAGGTCACATACCAGGGGGCCCAAAATCGACTTTGACCATCATCTTCCTAACACCAACCCACAAAACTAAATATCATCATAATCCATCCAGAGGTTCTTGAGTTATGCTGACTACACAAATCCGGAAACACAGACACACGTCCAAAACGGTATCTCAATTTTTCAAGGAGATAACAAAAACTAGAAAGGTAATATCTGCAAGTAAATACATATCATCTTTACCTTCACATGGCCTTGCCTGACAAATTATCATTCTTACGCATATACTTCCGGCCCCTAAACTCTGTCCTGCCACTTGCTACATAATGTAATCGAACACCACATTGTGTCTGCTACACCTCCAGCAACCATGGTGACAACCATTTGGTCCATGAACTTTACGGGCAAGCGATATAAAGAAAATAAATCCGATGGTTATTTTCAAGGATTCGAACCCGGGACCACTAGGTTCCGGGCCTGACACCCTGCCGTTGCGCCACACGACCCACCAATAAAGTATTCATCATCATCATCACCACCATTGTCATCGTAGAGATGCACATTTACAATAATTAGCAAAGATAGGATTCGTAATTTCTTAGACATTTGAAGTACTTACTGTAAAAACGTTGGGACGAACTTTCAGGTTATTCTCATTAACAAGTAAGATATCGTTCGTCCAGTCAAGGCCAGGAAAGTCTGCTGGGGCCTCCTCTAGAGTCCATGTGTAAGGACCTGAAGTGTCTATGATTGGTGGCATGGTGAGGTGAAACATCTCGTGAGCCAGTAAGTCCCCTGGGTTACAGTTTGCGGAACAGCTGCAAAAGCGGAAGATAATCATTTAGCGCGAACGTTTGAGTACGCTAAGCAGATATCCGACTATCAAAAAAGAGAACAAAGAGCATCCTTCAGGACTGTAATCGGAAATACAACATTTTTTCTTAGGCGTTAAGAGGCGTGACAGAAAAAAAAATCATGAGACGACTGTACATGCTTTGGTCCCATTTCCAATCCGGGGCCCGTCCGGACAGCTAGTTGAAACGAATATATGATATAAAAGACAACAAAAGAAACAAAACGTTCCTGTTGTGTATTTTCTTGATATGCACTTTTTTTAATTTTCGTTTTCGCAAACAGCCCGACCGACCCTATATCTTTCAGGGTTTTTCAGGGCCGTAATCGCAAATACAAGGTTTTTTTTCTTACGCCTAAAGAGGCGTTAAAGAAAAAAAATCATGAGAAGACTGTATACATAGGAACAAAGGAGAAGTATATAGTTACATCATTTTGTACTCAGGTACATCGACGGTGTGTATGTTGATGTAGGTATAACCAGGTTGATGCCCCTCAGCGGAGATGACCACACTGACTTTGACAATGGAGTTCAGTGGGACGGGCTTAGTGAGGAGGTGGAAATGCAAGATACCTCCGTCTGGATTCGAATCTGCTTCTTGGTCTCCGAGAAGAGCTTCACAAGCCGATATATTGCCGCTGGTAACTGAGGAACAGTTTGTTAAAGATTGAATCTGATGTGCATTGTAATCTGGCCTGTAGCACTTTGGTTGAAGGTTTTGTGGGTTTTGTATGAAAGATAGGTTGTACTACGGGTATTCTATACACAACATTTGTTCCTCTAGCAGTCTTTACTAGTTCACAGCATATATACACGCGAATGCAATGTGTCCGCCCGTGAACTACCCGGCAGGGCCCCTTTGTCTACCCGTGAACTAACCGGCGGGGCCCCTTTGTCTGCCCGTGAACTAACCGGCGGGGCCCCTTTTCCAACTGGGACCTAAGCATTAAACACCCCTACGTCGAACATAATAAAATGGTGACCAGTCGTATAGTGAGCTAAGGGACCCATTGCTATTGTGCTCAAGGCTATTCCCCAAGCAGATCTTTCGGTGGCTATAACACCGTATCCAACTGGCAAAGGAAGCTTTCGTCACCACCAGGTTTGCAATAAAATCTCCTTTTGCCAGTTCGATACGGTCTTGGCAACCGTCAGATCTGCTTGGAGATCAACCAAGGCAACGGTTGGTTCCTAATGTTTTTTCACTGGAAAAGATGTACTGTAAATGCAGGAATGTTCGCGGTGGTTTTATGTTCGCGGTTTCCGCGGCAACCGTATCACCGCGAAAATTTTTGTAGTCGTATGTGATTATAGCACTGCCGCGAACTTAAAACCTCTGTGAACACTTTATTTTCTCCTTAGCTTGGAATAAAAACCACGCGAACTTAAATACATTTACAGTAACCTACCTGGTGGGTTCGGGTAAGAAACTGCTTCACAGGACCAGGCGTAGCTTAACTGGTCGCTGGGGACCTGACAGTCCGGATCATGAGACAGCACGGCAACGATATAAAGGTGTATCAACGGCAGGGTCCTTGCGGAGTTGCCGGTTACTCTCGCAACTATGGGGAACGGTAGCACCTCCATCCATGTGTGAGCCACGCCGATGCTGGTGTGTCCGATCTCGGGTACGTCCATGGTCACTGTGACCTGAAAGAACCATAAGGCCATGTTGATTTGATTATGTATATAGAATACAACAACACGGGGTATTCCGTATCATCCGAGGGCGATCCGACTCGCGGGAGGGCTGGGACCGAGGGCGATGCGGAATACACCGTGTTGTATTTCATTTATGTCATACCCACCCAAGAAAACACACAATTCAATGCGGAATGCGCCAGAAGTTGAGGGAGTTTTGTGTCCTCGAACTAAAAACTGTCACAATATTGATTCCAACCTCCGAATCCGGTATTCGAATTTTCGGCGGCAGCGCAACCGGCGCGCTCGAAATGCATTAGAAATATTCTATGGAAGCCCGTGTGAACTCTAGAACCTCATGTGATACGGATAGTTATCACACCGTCCGGAAAACCCGTATCAGGCCCAGGCACGACATGAATAACTTTATTGCAGAACAACTGTACATGGTACAAAGTATGACATCTACTGGTACTTAACTACATCTACCTGATACAAGAGTGTGTAGTATGGAATCATGAGCTTTTACAACCATCGGAACAATTTGTAACGTCTAGACATTCTCTGATATATCTTCCTATGCAGACATTTTTATGGCCCGTACAACCCTCCAGGGTGAACGCAGAAGTCGTACGTCAAGAAAAAAATTCCCAGTGTGTATCTACTCTTAAGATCATTGTCATTGTTAAGTTCGCGCCTTCCCCACCTGCACCATCAACAGACAAATATTTGAACTTCCTACGGCGAAGCAGTTGTGCTTTCAGCTGAAAATTCACAACAGTTTCCGGTTTTCAGGGAATTTATAGACAGATACGACGATACATCACTTGGAAGGACTATACTAGTATGTTGTGTATGAGGCAATCTATTCTTGTATGGTGTGTAGGAGGCAATCAACTAGTGTGTTGTGTAGGAGTAAATCTACTAGTATGTTGTGTAGGAGGCACTCTATTTGTATGTTGTGTAGGAGTAAATCTACTAGTATGTTGTGTAGGAGGCAATCTACATTAGGACGCACTAACCTTCTCTCAGCCGTGACGGGGGGCGATATTGATTCCCAATAACATTAGACCCATTGCTTACGTCACACGTAAATATGATAAACGTGTCCAGGGCGATTGGGTCAGAAAGCTGAGGAAGACTGGCAGAATCAGTATAAAATTCCAGTGAGTAAATTTTTTAGTTGAAGAACAATTCAATTCTTCGTAATGTGTTCCGCCAACTCAGATGAGTTTTCCTGCTTATAAGCTGTATTTGCTGCTTGGACCTACCTGAACCATGAACAAACCGGGAGGTAAGGTGTTCGACGGGAGGTCGAGTCTCAGCTTGTCGGAAAAGACGTCATCTTGGTCCGGCAGCACCTCCAGACTCAACACCTGCTCGTCGTTCTTCCGTACAGTCCACTGTACCGAAGCCTGCATGCACAAATACATGCGGAAACAAAGTTTGAAACAAAGTCGGCTCCTGCACTTATTCCCCCCCCCCCAGAGCTATCTGCCACTATAAGATTGTGACCACAGCATGTCCAGAACACGAGATATAAAAACTGGAAGTTCCGTTGCAGTGTCATAGTAAGCCGTTAGGGGGCCCAAAATCCAATCGTTTCGAGGTTTTAAGAAGACCTACCCACATACAAAGTATGTAGACAATCCAGGCATTCGTGAGTTATCGTGTTCACACACACACACACACACACACACGCACACACACACACACACACACACACAAACACACACAAACACACACAAACACACACACATAAGACATACCTACGTATGTTCCTCTCTTTCTAAGATACATACATTACATGGCAATCTTAAAGGAACAACGCTGGCAAGCTGTTGAAAGGCTTACTTACAGTGTACTCACGCAATACTTACTTGGTAGGCGTGAGTACACTGGAATGACACCAGAGAGTGGATGACGATGTTCCCGCATTGATGTACTCGAAGAGGGTTGTCGATACTGCAAGAATCAAAAGTAGATACAGAATCAAAGTAGATCCGTAGATCCATATTCAAATTCATCACCTCTCATAACACTATATCTATCCAGTGCCTTTTGCTGATACCTGCTGTGTGATATTAATACTAGATGACCTGTAAATTGGTATGGGTACTTAAGACGTATGTATACGTGGCGTCGTGTGGCGTCGTGTGGCGTAATGATGGATAGAACATTCGACTGTCAAACAAGGGGACCCCAGTTCGATTCCGGGCTGCCCCCAGACATGTCTGAACATGCGCCCCAACGTTGTGCCCTTCAGAAAGGCACTTAACACGACTTTCCTCACTTCACTCAGGTGTAAATGAGTACCTATCCATCTAGGGTTAAGGACGTCCCTCGGATAGGACGTTAAATGGAGGTCCTTTGTTTGGGGAGAGCCACACCCCGCGCACGTAAAAGAACCACCACACCTTTCGAAAAAGAGTAGGGGCATGCCCCGGTGTGCGATGGTCGAAAAACCTACAGTCGGCTCCACATGGGTTCACCCTTAGTAATAGCCTCCGGCTAATTGGGTAACCCTGGCAACATGCCGAACCAATAAATAAATAAATAGATAAATAGGTAGACGTATGTATCGTAACATTTGGCGATCGATGAATAAAGTACCTGCGAATCCCCTCGTGGATGTCCACTGTGACGAAGCACGGCTGGTCACCAGGTGCTTCATACACGGGTGCCGATGTGGGCAGGGTGCAGCCGGTAGCGTTCAGGGTCTCACATGGGGTTTTCACGCCAGGACCTGAGGAGGGGACATTTTTGTATAACAAGATGGCACGGTGTCTTTTTTTAATCTTATACTGTAAATGCATTTAAATACGAGTGGTTTTTACTTTCGCGGTAGGGAGACAATAGTGTGTTCGCGGTGGTTTATGTTCGCGTTTGAGATAATCGTAGAGAAGGGCAAAAAATACATACAAGAACATAAAACCATCGCGAACATTTCTGCATTTACAGTATAAAAGTATTGCTCTTTCTTTGATCTTATACTGTAAATGCATTTAAATTCGAGTGGTTTTCACTTTCGCGGTAGGGAGAAAATGGAATGTTCGCGATGGTTTTAAGATCGCCTTTGAGATAATAGCAGACAAGGGCAAAAAATACCTACAAGAACCATCGCAAACATTTATACATTTGCACTATACAAATATTGCTCTTTCTTGTTACCCTCGTAGCAGTAAAGAATATGATGTACTGTCATTAAGTTGCTGTAGCTCAACTTTATCGGAAAGACATGATAACGGAGTACTTCTTTGGCTAGCACGGTGTCCTTGTTATACCAATGCGACGACTCGTTATGCTTAGGTCACAGTTTGAAAAAGGGGCCCTGGTTAGGCCCGGCCGGGACTACACCCCCTACGGACAACGGCACACATGCGACCTAAGTACTAGCAATCATAGCTAACGGCTAATAGTTTGGACCATTTCTGGAGTCTTACCATAAATGTCGTAGCCCTCATTTGCCCAAAATCCGCCTGTCCCGTCCTCCGCACAGCCCCAGCCTGGGCCGTAAATCCCATAGCGGCCCCAGATAGATGATCCAAAGCACCAGCGTTCCTGAACAGAAAACGCTACGAGGCCTTGGGACAGTGCGACCTGGGGAGGCGGCAAAAATGTTTGTTTACATGTATTCATTCACTCATTAGCGCGTCTTGTCAAACATTGCATTTTCCATAATGTACAAGTGACAACGAAAATATAAGTTGAGTACAAATTGAGTCCGCTGCCACTTTGTCTTTGTCCATTCATTTGTAGTATATGATGTTCTCTTTGAATTTCTTAGTTTAGTATGAAAGTAGCTGTAATGATTTTAATGTTCTGTGTCTGTTGTATATTGTTTCTGTATTCCAGGAGAATTGGCTACTTACTCCTTAGCTGTATGATGGCGTGTTTGCGTGTTCAGACAGATACACAGACACACAGCACATACACACACACACACACACACACACACACACACACACACACACACACACACACCAACAAACACACAAACACACACACACACACACACACACACACACACACACACACACACACACACACACACACACACACACACACACACCTAGCATGTAGCGAAACAACATGTAAACCTACCTGGTAACACTTCTCTATGGGGTTTTCGCGGACACTGTAGTGACCATCCAGGCGTGGGTCTGTCCCCTCGAGCGTCGTCATGGAACGGGTACCACTGTCCCTAAAGCAGCCCCTACGCACGTACTCACGGCATGGAGTAAATACTGTGAAGGGGAACAGGGGTGTTAAAGGCAACCAAAGCAATATAAGTGAAAGAAAATGGAAATAGAATAATCCTGAAATCTTTATAGTAGTGACATTTACTAACACTGTTAGGCACATTTGCGTAGTAACCCCACACTTTGAGCATGTCAAAACCGCGCAAAAACATATGGCTAAAAACAAAAATAAAAAAATAAACAAAGCGTAAAAACATTCGTTGAGCTTTCTGGCCAATTTGAGGTCGCAGGGCCTTGGGAGAGCGTGGCGAGGTCACCGCCCTGGTGGAATGGGAGTGTAATGGAATGAATCTAATGTGTGCAAAGAAAAACAAGCTACCTGATGCAAACAAAAAACAAAACAAAAAACATAGCACGTCCAGGTCAAAAGATAGAAAAAGGGAAGATCTGTTGCAGTACCAAGGTCACATACTTGAGGGCCCCAAATCACCTTGACCTTTGACCTCCCAACACGTACCCACATGCATCGTTATGATCCATCCAGTGGTTCTTGAGATATGTCCACACACACACACACACACACACACACACACACACACACACATATATATATATATATATATATATATACACAGAGAGAGAGAGAGAGAGAGGCACACACACAGACAGACAGACAGACAGACAGACACAGAGACACACTCCATTTTCCATGCAGATGATAATGCTGCTCACAACAACAATCCCGAGGTTGCCCGTCCGCCGTACAGGAGCAGAGGCTGCACGTTCCGCTCACGGCGACACCGTCCCGACATGAGCACGACGGGGCGGCGACATCACGACGACACCGGGACGACTCCACCCGCGGCAGGGACACGGCTACCAATAGGATTGCTGCATTAAAAATAAGAAGATATTTGCTTTATTTGGCATGTACCGATTGGAATATATCCGTCATAATACACAGAGGGGACTTCAACTGCTAAAAACACGCTTGTAGTATTAGTAGAGCTTTCTCCTTTTCTGGTGCAGACCTGTGGAATTTTTCTTATTGGCATATCTCCTCCACACATGTCACAACTATATATTCACAACATCTGCTAATACCCATACATGTACACACAACACACGTCTTAGTACACAAGGGGGACTTCAACTGCTAAAAGCACACAAACATTATAAGAAGAGATCACTACCTTTCTAGTGCAGGACTATGGAATTCCCTCCCATTACCTGTAAGAGCGGCAGAATCTATCACTCCTATCAGGACTATCTCTCAGCCTTTGTAGATGTATAGAAATATATTTTTGTCTCTTTTATCATGTATTATCATCAGGCAGTGCCAGGTCAATATCTCCCAACTGAACTGACTTTCTTTAATGTATTTCGGGTATGTCACCCATAGAAACAGCCGTACAAACGTGAAAACACAAGTTAACTATACATACAACAATTTATACACATTATAAACAAATAATTTTTGTACTGAAAATCTGACCTCAAAAGACCCTGTATCATACTGTTATTGGTGTTGTATAGTCTGTTGATGGTGGAATAGCATGATTTTCTGCGTCTGGCATCGAATGTGTCAGTGGTGAAGTGTACAAACATCTTATTTGGGTTTGAATTCTTTTTCCGAGACAGTGGAAGACGAATGATCCCACTTTCTCTGTAATGTGAGGGTCTTGTGATGTTAAGAGGAGAGTAGTTTTATTTTGGTCTGTAAACATGGAGAAATTTGGATGGAATTTGGTGACCTCTTTAAATAAAGCCTTGCTTTCTTCATCGTAGAACGGGCAACTTGAAATAAAATGTGTTTCGTCTTAATAAAGCGTCAGTCTACCAGATGTATTCTTACCTGTACACAACAACAGCTTGTCCATCTTCGCCATGCCCGGAAGTCTTCTCAACGTTGAATATGTAAACGATCCAATCTTGTACACACACAAACGGGTTAAAAGTCTATTTGAAATGTACGCTGAATGTTGACCCCAGGAGCAAGTATTACCTACGCGTCAACCATTGGTCACACAGCAGAGAAAAATCTCGTCCGATGAGTGTGAGATCTTAAAATGACATTTTCGGCCGAAACACAGCCGGTGTCTTCTCTACCGCCACGTGATCTCTAGGGATGTTAGAAGGTCACCGATCCCCGTCCAATGTACTAGGGTAGATTTCTAGGTGGAAAAGACGCTCAATTTTCGCCGAAGTTGGAACTCGGTATCCTATTGGAGACCCACAAAGTCAGTCGGAGTCGCTCACAACAATGTGACGGTGAATTTTCCAAAATCGCTCCCGCAACATTTTATTTTCTCAAATAGTGGACTAATGCGCTGCCCATACAAAAATCAATGAAGTGTAGAAGGAATCAGCATCATCAATCAAATTGTTGTGAGGGATGTAGTCAAACGGATTCTATTTCCAAGATAAGAAATTCGTCTAGGTATAACACATAGTTTCAGCAGGCGGTATGGTACGTTAGTAGATTGCAACTATATATATATCGTTTGCCCTAATACATTTTCAACGATTTTCGAGTACAAAATATTTCATGATAAGTCATGGCGCCTACTGCAAAATGAGAAATGTTCGCGGTGGTTTTATGTTCGCGGTTTTTGCGGTGAACTTTTCACTGCAAAACATTTTGTTCTGTCTTCTGTCCGCCTACCTGCCTGCTTGTTTCAACCGCGAACTTACATCCTCCGCGAACACTCCATTATCTGTCTTCCGCGAAATTAAATCCCTGCGAATACGTTCGCTTTTACAGTAATCCCATGTTTCTTTCTGAACTTCCATTCCCTGTTTCCATTATGGCACACCACTTATGAATTTTCTTCAATAAACTCAAGGACGCATTTACTGCCATAATACACAAAGAACCTATTTTGCCCAACGTTATAGTGGATTTCATCTTTTGACTGGACGTTGTTACGTATCAGGCACACAGCGTCAGGCAATATTTCTGTGCGGCTAAACAACAATGTATTTATCATATTGCCTATTGTCCTGGAGACCTACGCCCATTTTTACTGCTAGTGGTTTTCCTCCTTTGACTGGGCGTAGTAACCAAGGAGACTCTATGGTAGCGTATCAGGCCATCTTTCTGTGCGACTAAACAACAATGTATCCAACCTAGTGCATATCATAAGGGAAGAGTGGACGTGTGTTTAATGTGGTCTTTAGCGGTTATATGGGATACTTTAAGTGTAGGAAAATGTTGGGGAAAACTTGCCGATTGCATCTATTTTCTGTCATCATGTGTGGAAAAGCTAAAATGTGCTGGACATGTGGTCCAAATTGCATCTGTTTATACAAGGTTGTTAAATATATGAAGATGTTTACATTGCCGGATTGAATAATTTATTTTGGCACTTTGCAACGGCGAGCCCCCTCAAGGCCGCAGTACATCAAACGCTCAGACAGGCGTTATACTGTCAACGACCTTGGGCCAAATTCATGAACTGCCATTAAGTCATACGAATTTCCCCCCTTAAAATCTACCCTGTTTTGTTTCGACGGGGCTCGGTGTCGGGAACGTCGACCGAGTCCGAGAGAATCGCGAAGGTATCGAGAGGACGCCGGCCGTATTATCCTTATTAGTCCGTTGATTGTAAGAACTCCCATTTTCAGCTGAGTTGCTATTTATCTTCTCTTTCCTGGAAAGTATCCTTCGCCTTGGCTGACCCCCTCCTCTTGCAGCCGATATCGCAGCCGATGTGGCTATGGCAAGTAATTTGGCGATGAAAAATGACTTGGCTGATGTAGTTTGACAGGTAGCATATCATCGCCACAACCTTTGACCCGCAAAAACTTCGTGTTTCTCAGTCACCTGTATCTGTATCTATATAGCTGGTATAACCGCCATGAGGCGTAACACACCAGCTTGTACAAGGTTGTCAAGAAGAGTTTTTTGTGTGTTTCAAAAAAAATGAGGATAAAGTAATTCTTAAATCCTTTTACAATTGAAATATTATTATTCTTTTTAGTCATGTTTTGTGTAGTTAGGCTGGTTAGTATGCTGTCGCATCATGAACGACCTATGGCCAAATTTATTGATGAGGCAGTCGAGTTTATTTTTCGGCTGAAAATGATGAATCAGGTCGCATTGTTCCTGCTGCTTCCGGTTCCGAACAGCAGGAAAATACTGTAAATGCAGAAATGTTCGTGGTGGCTTCATGTTCGCGGTTTTCGCGGCGACCGTTTCACCGCGAACTTAAAGCCACCGCAAACTTTTTAGTCCAATACTGTAGCAGTATGAAACTATAGCGCTGCCGTGAACTTAGAACTACCGCAAACACTCAATTTTCGCCTTAGCGCGAAATAAAAACCACGCGAACTTCGTTGAAAGTTCTGGAGTCTATTTCAACGCTCAAACCATCATCGATGACGCCCCTGAACAACGGACATCTTCAAGCTCCGTTTTCAGTCTCTACAAAAGCGCGGTCAGCTGGTTTCAAGTCTACACGTACCTGCTCGCATTACTCATCTGCTGTGGTACGCTGAAGTTCATTCGGCTCCTGCGGTTCAACTCACACGTTCTCGCCCTCACCATGACCGTCAGAAAGTCCTCCAGACCCGTTCTACAGTTCACCTTCATGGCGGGCATCGTTCTCATGGCCTTCACCCAGATGGGGAACCTTCTGTTCGGCACCAAGCTGCAGGATTACAAGAACATACCGACCAGCCTACAGAGCCTGTGCACCATGATGTTAGGTAGTTTTGATTTTGACGCTCTCGTTGATGGACATTGGGTCCTCGGTCCCTTGATGTTCTTTTCCTACCAGGTCATGATGCAGTTCATATTACTGAGCATGTTCATGGCAATCCTCATGGATGTGTACGCAGAGGAAAGTCAGGATCCGAACACAGATGATTTAAGGATGGTTGGTTTTATCAAAGAAACCACTTCAGAAGCCGTTGGGAAAGCAAATCTTACTTTGTCAAACGTCGGGAAGGGAAACTGCATGAAAACAGACCAGGTTGGAACACCTGATCTGGACAATCGCAGAAAGTTTTCGAAGGTGCTGAAAAAACTTGCCGACTCGGGGGTTAATAAGGTCTAGTGGCCTCATGATCATCAAACCAGGCAATCATCCGTCAGTTTGGAACTGTAATTTTGTTTGTTTTATGAATTGCTTATACAAATGAAACCGGTGCAATGGCCGAGTGGGTAGAGTGTTCGCCTTGCATACGGTAGGTCGTGAGTTCGAACCCCGGCCGGGTCATACCAAAGACTGTAAAAATGGTACATACTGATTTCTCTGCTTAGCACTCAGCATTTGGGAAATAGTATGGAAGTTAAACACACACCACTACCAGTGGACTAGCCCCCTGCTGTAGTGATTGCACAAAGTGTGGCCCAAGGGCTACTGAAACGGAGATGGGCGCCGCCCTATGCACCATCGGTGCGGGAAGGAACTTTGACTTTGACTTTTTATACAAATGAAAGTGATGTTGTTCTTATGCGTTGGTCACAATTTCAATATTTAGCCGATCTAGGCCCCGGCCGGGCTCTTATGTCGTGGGTCACCAAGTGGCATGGTCGTAAGTAGATGTCTGGGGTGTTTTTCGTAAAAAAGATCCTGTCAATTTAACGGTCGTCGATGCAATAGTATCATTTGACTTTAATTCCTTTATTATTTTGTCGCGTTGTCCTCGGTCCCTTGTATATCATAAGTGTAATGATATAAGCTACTATATATATGGCTGTAAATAATTGCCATGTACATGTACCTTGCTTATCTGAGTTAATCATAGTAAATCATATTTCCAGTGACAAATAAACAATCGCATCCTCCTTTATTGTGCATGAATATAATGTCTTGTGTGAAAAATGTATTATATTCCTTTTTAAGATTTTAGCATGACTGGAGGAGCTTTGCGATTTTTCAATAAAAAATGCCTGACACGATGCCGGTGTGCTTGGCTAAAACAGCGATGGATCTTGTAGTCAGTTCCAAGGACAGCATAGTAAGTACCACGGCTCATGTAGTCAGTACCAAGGACAGTGCAGTCAGTACCAAGGACAGTGTGTTTAGTACCAAGGACAGTGTGTTTAATACCAAGGACAGTGTGTTTAATACCAAGGACAGTGTGTTTAATACCAAGGACAGTGTGTTTAATACCAAGGACAGTGTGTTTAATACCAAGGACAGTGTGTTTAATACCAAGGACAGTGTGTTTAATACCAAGGACAGTGTGTTTAATACCAAGGACAGTGTGTTTAATACCAAGGACAGTGTGTTTAATACCAAGGACAGTGTAGTCAGTACCAAGGACAGTGTAGTCAGTACCAAGGACAGTGTAGTCAGTACCAAGGACGGTGTGTTTAGTACCAAGGACAGCCTAGTAAGTATTAAAATTTGACATGTGATTCAAAATGTATAAGGTAATAAAAGGTTGTAAAATACATGAAGATGTTTCATTGACGGCTTGAATTATTCATACGGTGAGTCTCTCCAAGGCCACAGCACATCAAACGCTCAAACCGGCGTTATACTGTCGGCCGAATTCGTTAATTGCCATCAAGCCAAGGCAATTTATCGCCTGAAAATCTACCCTGTTACTTTGGATGGGACTCTGTGACATCGGCCGATCGCCGAGAATCGCGCAGAGATCGAGAGGGCGCCGGTCGTATTGCTACCGTGTTTTACCGAGAGGTCCCGGGTTCGAAACCACTGCTACGCCCCGATGTTGTGCCCTTGGGAAAGGCACTTTATACGACTTTCCTCACTCCACTCAGGTGTGAATGGGTACCTGACTTCGGTTGGGGAAGGTAGTGTTGAGGTCATCTGCTGGCGCCGAATGGTAGCCACCCAGACCCTTGCGACAAAGTACAAGTGTGGAGCAAATATGTATCTGTCGTGTATTATGTGATTGTAAACCCTGCAGCAATTCAGCACTGGCTGCCATTGCACGGGTAATTTACGACTAATATATCATTATTATTATTACCGAAAATGTCATTTTGATCTCGCGGACTCGTCTGGTGAGCTGTTTCCTGCTGTTCGGCACCGGGACAAGCTGCCAGGAGGATAAAACATGCACAATTTCTTCCTAACATTAAAAGTTATCTGCCATCAAAAAATCTAAACCATAGCATATCCAGGTCAAAAGATACAAAAACAAGACGCTCTGCTGCAGTCATCAAGGTCACATACATGTATTTCACAACCTTGTATAAACATAGGGACTGATACATTTTGGGCCACATGCCCAACACGTTTTAGCTTGTCCACACAGTGTGACACAAACATATATACAATTTGTAAATTTTCCCCAACCTTTTCCTACACTAAAAGTATTCCAAAACCTATCAAAGACCACATTAAACGCAAGTTCACTCTTCCCGTATGATTTGCACTAGGATGAATGCATTGCTGTTTAATCGCACAGAAAAATTTGAAAGATTGCCTGGTACGTTAATACGTCCAGTCAAAGGATGCAAACCACTAACGTTAGCTTTAAATTGGGCGTAGGTCTCCAGGACAATAGGCACTAGGATAAATACATTGTTGTTTAGTCGCACAGAAATATTGCCTTATACGTTACTACGTCCAGTCAAAAGATGAAATCCACTTTGTATAACGTTGGAGGTCTCCAGGACAAAAGTTTCTTTGTGTACTATGACGCACAGTGAATACGTCCTATGAAACAAGGAAGGTCAGAAATAAACATGGGATTACTGTAAAAGGGAAAATGCTTACGGCGATTTAATTTCGCGGTAGGGGGAAAATGGAGTGTTCGCGGTGGTTTTAAGTTTGCGGTTAAAACGAGCAGGTAGGCGGACAGAAGACAGATAAAGATTTTCGCGATGAAGAAGTCACCACGAAAACCGCGAGCATAAAACCACCGCGAATATTTCTCCTTTACAGTAGGCGCCATGTTCCCATCACTTGACTTATCATGGAATATTTTGTACCCCCAAAATCTTTGAGAATGTATCAGGCTGATATATAGTTGCTATTTACTAAATGTGCCTTACCGCCTTCTGAAAATGCACGTCATACTTGGACGAATTTCTTGGAAGTAAGAACCGTTTCAATACATCTTTCATTTTGATTGGTGATGCTTTTCCGATTCGGCAGCAATACGACCGGCGTCCTCTCGATCTCGATTCTCAGATACCGAGTCCGATCCAAAGTAACAGGATACCGAGTCCCATTCAAAGTAACAGGGTAGATACGCCAAAAATAATCAATGGCTTAAAGTAAATAATTACGCAAGCAACTGGATAAAATTTTGAAACAGTCAGACGTTTCAAACAGCATCCACTGTCTTTCGTCAGTGACTAAAGATAGGACTGAGAACACCAGGTTTTGTAATCTGTCTTGAATTAATCTTCTTTTAAAGACTACTTCAAGACATCCTAAATTGTCTTATCATCATTAACATATCTATTCAGAGTTTTGGTATAAAAGCTGGTGTTCTCAGTCCTATCTTAAGTCACTGACGAAAGACAGTGGATGCTGTCTGAAACTTCTGACTGTTTGAAATTCTATCCAGTTGCTTGAGTAAATATTTTTGGCGTATCTTACTACCGGGATGTCTAACTTTCATCAACGTAACAAGGTTGATGTTCAGGCGAAAAAATAGCTTGACTCTATGGGAACTAATGAATTCGGTCGAAGGCCATTGACAGCATGACGCCCGTTTAAGCGTTTGATGTGCTACTGCCTTGGGGAGACCTGCCGTTGCAAAAGGTCATATGCAACGAAGCATCTTTATGTATTTTACAACCTTTTACAAAGATAGACACTGTTACATCTTAGACGACATATCTAGCACATTTGAGCTTTGGAGGACTCATCAATGCCTACCCACATACCAATCCACCCAGCAGGCATTCTCAAGTAATCGTGTTCACATACACACACACACACACACACACACACACACACACACACACACACAAACACACACACACACAAAACACACACACACAAACACACACACACACAAAACACACACACACACACAGACACACACACACACACACATCTTGGCGGAGGTAAAATGTTTTCCATCAAAACCATGAAAGACCACGATAAACAAACATATACTACCCCCATATAATTTGCACTTGGATGAATTCATTGTTGTTTAATCGCACAGAAATATTGCCTGGTACCTTAGCACGTACACTCAAAGGATAGGAACCACTCATCTAACGGTAGCAGTAAAATTGGATTCAGTACTCAAGGACAAAAGTATGCATGTGTAGTATGGCGCACAATAAATACGTCAGAGAAAGAAATATTGCCCAGTACCTGAACACATCCACTCAAAGGATGGGAACCTTAAAGGATACACACAAAAAATAACGTTATCAGTAAAATTGAATGAAGGACTCAAGGACCTCTTTGTGTAGTATGACGCAAGATAAGAAAAAAGACATTGTTGTTTGACCACACAGAAATATTGGCTGGTACGTTGTTATGAGTCTATGTCCACTCGAAGGATGAAAAAAACACTAGCGTTAGCAGTACATAGGGAGTAATTCTGAGGCAAAAAAGCCTTTTTGTGGAGTATGACGCACCATAAATACGTCAGAGAAATTTTGAAGACTTTGTTGTTTGATGATACAGAAATATTACCTCGTATGCTACTATGTCCAGTCAAAGGATGGAAACCACCGAGTACACCATTCCACTGGACGGCGATCGTGTTGCGACCTCGCTGCAGCCTAAACCCTTGACTTCATAATTGAATATCATGCAAAATGTGAATGTATGACATAAAAGACACAGCTTCAAAAAGTTTTTATTTTATTTGTGAAATTCGTTGAGCGCTCTGTCAAATCAAGGACACTATATATATAATATATTGTATAATGTCCTTGGTCAAATGATTGTGTAACGCTTGCAGTAAAATTGGATGGACAAAAGGACAAAAGAGCCTTTTGTGTAGTGACGAGCTAAAGATACGTCAGAGAAATACATTGTTGTTTGATCACACATAAGTACTGCCTGGAGAAAGACGTCTGACTCATTTGTGTGTACAAGATTGGATCGTGTACATATTCAACATGCGAAGAATCCCGAACATGAGGGGGACTGACAGACTGTTACTCTTTACAGGTAAGATTTCATCTGATAGACAGAATCGAAAGACGCTTCAGAGATGTTATTGGATGTCGTGTAGCATGTTTGTTTGTTTGTATTACATACCCGGGAAATCGCCTTAATTAATGGCTTAAAGCGTAACACACCAGGTTTGTACTGAAGAGTACAAGCTGCATGTCTGGACAGATTTATATGTTCCAATCACACCGGGAAGGGCCCCTGCTCTTAATGTGGCAGGTTCTTTTACGTGCTTCATCGACGAACTGATATTTCACATAATATATATATGCGATAGGTGCGATAAACAAAAGATCAGCAACAGGTACAATATACACAGAGACAGGTAAAGTAATGAAGATGTCTTAACCAATGGGAGGGGGGAGCGTTAAGCTTTATGTTGACGTAGCTTTCGGGCGTCAAACATCTGCACGTAAAAGAACCCAACATACTTGTCGAGAAGAGTAAGAGTAAACGAGCCGTACCGAAGCTGCTTGAGAACGAAGCATGACGCTTTCTCGTTAGCTATTTTAATAGCTAATTCGCAATTTTAATAGCTAACGAAAAATCGTCATGCTTCATCCTCAGTCTGAGGTTCAACCGCTTCACCTTTTACTTTGACCAATGTTATCTGGTGAAATTACAGCAATCCTGTCGGTGGCGGTTGTGTCCCTGCCGGGAGTAGAATCGTCGCTGTGTCGCGATGTCGCCGCCCCGTCGTGCTCCTGTCGTGACGGTGTCGCAGCAGCAAACGGAACGTGCAGCCTCTGCTCCTGTGCGGCGGACGGGCGTCCTTGGGACTGCTATGGTGAGCAACATTTCCTCACATTTTCTTCCTTTTGAAAGGCGTAAAAAGCAAGCAAACATGAAGCAACATGCAAACACATTTCAAAGGCTATGTGATTACCTTTACTTCATGAAGCTTATTGTTTTTTGTATGTGGCTCTGTTGAAATAAGTTACCTTGAGCGGAGTGACGTCGCGCTGTCCTTGTCTCTGTCCTTGGCCCCGCCTTCCAATACAATACCCTACCATAGACACAGTGATACCCCCTGTCCCTACGTACGTATACGGACTCAAAAAGGTTACGGGACCAACATCCGTTGCGCCACATGACGCCACATGACGCCACATTTATCCTTTGATAAATGAATGAAGACCTTCATTGCACACTTTTGCTCACCCGAGCTACGTACAGGTCACAACAATGACATCTTTACCAGTTTACACGTGCTGGTACTAGTATCGTAGTCTAGTATATAAACTTCTTCTCCCTTTCTTGGTAATGGCGAAAATGTAGAATTGTATGGAGTCGCCTTATCAAAACGCATGAGGAATATATTTTTTTCAAGTGCTTCTCATATGTGAGGGAATCTATTTCCTATGTATCTTAATAGGATACCTCTATGATTAGCATACATAGTACAATCTACGATTTAGTACTTTTAAATTTGTAATGTTATAGTTAATGTTTTAAATAGTGACTTTTACCAACCATGAGCCCCTTTGTAAATAATGACGCGCTTTATGTGCATATTTTTATGTCACATGCAAAGTCACGATGAATAAAACTGAATCTGAATACATTATCTATTTTCTGCACAAAGAAAAACTATGCGACGAGTATGTGACTATGACCGCGCCATATCTTAATAGGATACCTGAATCATTAACATACATAGTACAATTTACGATTTAATAATACATTATCTATTTTTTGCACTCAGATAAACTATGTGCCGAGTACACCAGCCTGGGATGTTGGGGGGATACTGGTGTTCGCGCCATTCCGCACCTCTCGGAGACAGATCCAAGTCTGGCTGACCCCATCGAAAGGTGCTGCCATGGAGCGCTTTAAGAACACTGTCATTCCACATATTGTCAGACTTCTGAACTCTTAAGTTTGTCTCAAGGCTGACGCCATACTAGGGATACATGATAGTGATCACCGCTTTCTGATCCTTTTATACAATTTTATATTCTATGCATCTTAAAGCTTTTAAATATTTTTAGTCAGTAATACTAGTGACGAATGATTTTAACTGTCCCATAATGTGTTAGACGTCCATTATTGTGTGTGATTTGTGATTGTCAGAGCAATTCAGTGCCAAGCCGAAAGGCCTTGCTAATCTGTACAACTACACGAACTAAATAAAACCATTATTATTATAAAGGTGCTGTCAGGGAGCCGTTTCTCATGGCTTCCCCGTGTTTGCTCAACAAGCCGGCGGCTGGTGCGCCGCGTCTGCCGATGGCCTCAACACCTACGACAGGTTCGGACCGGCATCAAGCTGCGCAGGAGACGGCAGAGGCGGGATCTGGGCGAATGAGGTCTACCAGATCACAGGTCAGACTCCAGGGGAACAATTCCTAATTTTACCTTTTAGCTACTACTATGTCGTGTACGGTTAATGCTAGGGTCACATTTCCAAGCCGGGGCCCGGCCGGGCAGTTTTCGGGAACGAAAAGTACGACATAGAAGACAACAAAAGATATAAACGTAAAACTGGATATTCATAAGCATGATCTGTGTATATTTCTTGATATGAATTTTTTTTTACGTTCCCGCAAACATCCCGGCCGGGCCCCGGTATGGAAATGTGACCCTAGCATAAGCTAAGCTTTAAAAGGCGTAGTTATACAACCCTATTACACGTAACAGTGAGAACTCATACTCCAGCCCAAGGACAGTGAGCAGCTCTTTCCTATTCAACAAATTGCCGTCTACTGAAAGGAACGTCCAGAAAACCGGTTATTCTAGAGCGTCATGAAATCTTCAGATGTCCGAAAACGCTTGAATTACGATTCCTTATAATACAAATACACCCCGACCAATCCATCGCTTTGAACCCCAGATTCGAATCAGCCATGACCAGACAAATTGCTTCCTAGTTTGCTTTAGTGACTAAATCTGGCAAAACAAACTCGCCAGTGAGATCCTGGAATGCGTCAGCTTTTAAAACATGTATTCAGATTGACAATTTTGGCACTTTGGACGTGATAAAAAGTGACGGCGATTTAACGTTTAAAGAAAAGTAGTAGGAACTAAGGCTGATTCGAATCTGAGTTTTAAAGCGATCGATTGGTCGCCTCCAGGTTGGTGTCTCTATGACGAGAAAACGCTCAAAATATAATAAAAATGATAATAACAATGGTTTGTATTGGTCAAAGAATCACCCGCAATGGCAGCCTTTCTGGTGGTGAATTGATGCAGGTTTCACACAAAACACAACATATATAATATCTTATCCACACTTGCATTTTGTGGAACTGCCATTCGGCGCCACCAGGTGACCTCAACACGACTTTCCCCAACCGAAGTCAGGTACCCATTCACACCTGGGTGGAGTGAGGAAAGTCGTGTGAAGTGCCTTTCCCAAGGGCATAGAATCGGTGACATGACAGGATTCGAACTCGGGACGTCTTGGTTCTGAGTCGAGCGCTCTGCCGTTGCGCCCCACGACCCCACAAAATGTGCTTCTACATACAATACATCTGTTATTCATTCAGATCCAGCCACGATCGTACAATGTGAAACCCTGCACGCTACCGGTTGCAGCCTGCCCACCGCGACAGTTGAACCGCCTGGTGACGTCACACAACCTTGCAACGTCACAGTCGACATCCATGAGGGGATTCGCAGGTTCGGAAATTAGCAGAAGTCATTTCACAGTTCCGAGTGCGCATGCGAAGTCGTGATGCATTGTGGTCTAAGGTCAAGGTTGATGTGATGTGTACGGGCCTTAGATTTTGACCGTAGACCACAATGCACCAAGACTGCATTGGCCCACTCGGAACTGTCAAAGTGGCTTTTCAGATGACCACAAAAAACAAAACAAAATCACAATACCATGGCACAGTAGTCAAAAGTATACCTTTTTGCGGTGAGAATGGTACCAACTCGTTTGCAATGTTATTTCGTTTTACAGGGCAAGCTTGAGACCCTTTGATGAGAATAGCTTGAGGGGAGGGGGGACAAATCACCATAGAAAACGGTATATTTTACATCATCCCGAAATATGATAAAAATAGTTACATATAATAAAATCGTTTGGAAGACAAAGTATCAGACCAAAATAGAATTGACCCCCCCCCCCAATTAAGCCAGGGGTTGACCGTAGCCAGGAAGCAAAACCAATAAAGAGATATGTTGATATGTTAATGTTAAAAGGACTTGAATAAGGAATTCAATGAGCCATGTAATGTTTCGTAAATAGAAAACCTGCAATGCTTGTATTTGAGAGCTGTAATTTTGACTTTGATTTACAGTGCCGACAATCCTCTGCGAGTGCACCAATGTGGGAACATCAGCCTCCTTCCTCTGGTGTCAATCCGGTGTAATCACACCTACAAAGTAAGGATTCGTACCCTTTTAACAGCTTACGAGCGTTGTATTGTTATATCCATGAAAACGGGAAATATTGTTTTGGGAGTGTCTGTCTGTGTGTCTGTGTGTTTGTTTGTGTTTCCGGAGTTTTGTAGTTAGCATAACGAACCTCTGGTTGTATTGTGACGATATTTGGTATGAGGTAGGTCTTGGAGAGACGAAGGTCAAGGTCGACTTTGAGCCTCCGGTGGATTTCCGTGGTACTGCAGCAAACCGACATGCTATTGTTTTCATGTTTTGGTGACAGATACATTTTGATGTCAGAAAGAAGTGGTGTAGGTTTGGGCATCCTAACAACTTTTCTTGGAACTGCAGGGACGTTTTTTCTTTCAAAGAGGATTAACTGAACGAAGTAATGACAAATGTTTCGTTAGGATGATGATTTATCATTGCTCATAGGAGTTTCCATTAGTGGGTTGGTGGACGGCATAACCCGAATCTTCTGTTTCCTTACCTGTTGTGGTGAAACATTTTGGAAGACCTGGTGTACTTTAGGGCACTGTTCTAAACTACAGGAGCTTTTATTTTGCTGGAGACTTGTGAAAAGAAAACCTACGCACCAATTATTTTTTCATCAATATCAATAATAATAAATGAGAGTGCCACAAAGGTCAGACGCCTTCATTTTCTTAATGTATTTCCATTAATAATAAATGATGTTAACACAGGAGATGGCCTCCATGTACCCAATAGATTACCTTACAGTTCCTGCGCCGCAGTCAGGTCAGAGGTTAAGGCCTTAAAAGTAAACAAACATCTAGTGGAAAACTTTGCAAACAGGTCTTGACAAAGAAACGTAACGCGTTATGAAGTGAAAGACTTTGACCTCAGACCACAATGCACCGGGACTGCTCATGCGCACTTGGAACTGTTGGGATGGCTTAGAATTCTGCTCTTAGTGTGTAGTGAAAATGAAAACTTTAAACGCCTCTTAGACTCTCACTGAATACAATGGTGAGCTTGACGACCAAGATATCTTGAAATAGGTGTTAATTTTGTTTCCTGCATATGTTTGTGCATCAAGGTGTCGGTACGTTGGGCGGTAAGGGGAAACGATTCAGTGACGCTTCCGTTGGGTGCGTTCCACGAGTTTCTGCCTGAAGGTCATGCCAACGAGTTGAAACTCGATCTACCGGCGAAGACCTTGCCTGCCGGTCTGCTTCTGGCTCAGGTAGGAAAGCCACAAACACAGCTTGATAAGCAGGAATCACATCATACACGCAGGAAAGCTCATCTAAGTTTGTGAAATACATTAGAAATATAGTAAGGTACGTTAATTCGCACACTGAAAACCGCCCTTGGGGCGATAGGTTTGACCCTGGTTTCACCCTGGGTAAATAGATAAAAATGAGAAATGAAATGAAATTATATTGGTCTCCAACTAAACTGACACCTGACTTACCGGGACGGCCACTACATTCATGGCTACACACGTGGCACTTCTACAATTTATTCTCGTGTTGACTATCTCCGGAGGTAACGTTAACCCATTTTTATTTTAAAATCAGGAAAACATCACTACGGGTGCTGATAGAATTTGATTGCTATGTTCTTATGATTCTTTCAGGTCACAGTGACCATAGAAGTGCCCGAGATCGGACATACCAGCATCGGCGTGGCTCAGACGTGGCTGGAGGTGATACCGTTCCCCATTGTTGCGCAAGTTTTTGGTTCATCCACAAGGACCCTTCCGTTGTGGCATTTCTGGATCAGGGCCTCGCTGGCTCATGATCCGGACTGTCAGATCCCCAGCGACCAGTTAAGCTACGCCTGGTCCTGTGAAGCAGTTTCTTATCCGAACCCGCCAGGTAGGTTACATCTTTTCAGTGAAGAAACAGTAGGAACCAATCGTGCCTTGATCACAATAGCAATGGGCCCCATAGCCATTATCCCGGTCACCATTTTCCACTGGTCGGCTTAGGGGTCTTTAATGCTTAGGTCCCAATTGGAAAAAGGGGCCCTGCCGGTTAGTTCACGGGCAGACAAAGGGAGGCCCACTGGCAAAGACCCCACCTAAAAGGGCGAAAAAATACATTCACGTGTGTACCTGCTATGAACTAGTGAAGATGAGAATCCGCATCAACGCCAGAAGAATAGATTTTGTGTATTGAATATCCGCAGAACAGCCTATCTCTCATGTAGAATTAATAAACTCTTAACATAGTGCTACATATAGCTATGAACCCCAGATTCAATCTTTAACAAACTGTTCCCAGTTACCAGCGGCGACCTATTGGCTTGTGAAGCTCTTCTTGGAGACCTCCAGGCGGGTTCGGATCCAGACGGAGGTAACCTGCATTTCCACACCCTCACCAATCCTGTCCCACAAAACTCCATTGTCAAAGTCAGCCTGGTCATCTCCGCTGAGGGGCATCAACCTGGCTATACCTACATCAACATACACACCATCGATGTACCTGGCTACGGAGAGTACAGAATAATGTACGTACACTTCTTTTGTACACACCATTGCATTGTGTGGCGCGAGAGGTCCAGGGTTTGAAACCACTGATATGTCCCGATGTTGTGCCCTTGGGAAAGGCACTTTACATGACTTTTCTCACTATACCTGACTTCGGTTGGGGAAGGTCACCTGCTGGCGCCGAATGGCAGCCGCCCAGAGCCTTTTGACAGCTCCACAAAGTGCATGTGTGGAGCAAATATGAATCTCTTGTGTATTATGTGATTGTAAACCATGCAGCTATTCAACACTGGCTGCCATTGCACGGGTAATTTCTGACCAATAAACCATTATTATTGTCTTTCGTTTCTGCAGCTGTTCCGCAAACTGTAACCCTGGGGACTTACTGGCTCACGAGATGTTTCACCTCACCATGCCATCAACCATAGACACTTCAGGTCCTTACGCATGGACTCTAGAGGAGGCCCCGGCAGACTTTCCTGGCCTTGACTGGACTAACGATATGTTACTCCTTGATAGCAGTAACCTGAAAGTTCGTCCCAACGTTTTTACAGTACGTACCAAAGAACCCCATCGTTGCTGAGTATTCTAAATTTGCATCGCAATGATAATAAATATCAATGGTTGATTGATTGAAATAAACTGATTATTCCTGCTACACCGCAGTCGTCTTTGAAGAGGCTAAAATCGCGATTGATACAAAAAGATGCATTTCGTATTAATACATGGCTGAAAGCGGGTATCTTCCCAAGGTTTGTTGTAAAAAAATGTAAAGCATTCTTTTGAGACTTTCTTTGTCTGACATTGCAGGTTCCGGGAAACTACACGATCAGGGCTACCACCTACATCGACCCAGCCTTTCCGAGGATTGCCGAGTACCGGTTCCTCGTGATCAGGAACCCGGTACCAGTGAGGCTTCTCCAGGACAGCTCCGCAGAAATACCACCAGACGTGTGCTCCGTCATTCCGGCAGAGGGAGTATCCTTAGTGGACAAGTTCTGCATCGTCTGCGAAGGTATCGTTTCTTGTTGACAGCAAACAGATGTATTTTTACCTCCGTGAAAATGGAGGTATTGTCGTGTGTGTTTGTGTGTGAGTTTTCGAAAATCTTTAGTCATCATAAGTTATGATCTGGATGGATTGTGATGATAAGTGGGTAGATATTGGAAAGGCCGAGCTGAAGGTCAATTATGGACATCCTAGCGGCCTTTCTTGATACTGCAGCAGAATGTCTAGTTTTTGTATCTTTTGTCTTGGACATGTTGCATGTACTATGATTGAATCTAGTCTAAGAATAATGTATCATCCATTGACATAACTACATTACGTTTCATTTTGCAGAGTTTTATGACGAGCTTGGCCCACTTAGAATAGATATCAAGTATAAGCTCGAAGCGGAGGGAGTTGAATTGTCAACAGTCAAGTTCCCCGGGGATGGCCCGGCTACGCCTGTGGACATCGTTGTAAACGCGTATTCTGGCTGGGTAAGTGTGTTGTATTATTTTTCACTGCGTCATTTTAGTTTTTCCGTTGAAAATGTAGGTAAAGGACAACGTGATGGACTGATCTGACTGCCTCATACGTCTCACGACGTTGGAACCTCTAGGTCTAGGTCTAGGTCTAGGTCTAGGTCTAGGTCTAGGTCTAGGTCTAGGTCTAGGTCTAGGTCTAGGTTTAGATCAAGGTCTAGGTCTAGGTCTAGGTCTAGGTCTAGGTCTAGGTCTAGGTCTAGGTCTAGGTCTAGGTCTAGGTCTAGGTCTAGGTCCAGGTTTAGATCAAGGTCTAGGTCTAGGTCTAGGTCTAGGTCTAGGTCTAGGTCTAGATCTAGGTCTAGGTCTAGATCTAGGTCTAGATTTAGGTCTAGGTTTAGATCAAGGTCTAGGTTTAGATCAAGGTCTAGGTCTAGGTCTAGGTCTAGGTCTAGGTCTAGGTCTAGGTCTAGGTCTAGGTCTAGGTCTAGGTCTAGGTCTAGGTCTAGGTCTAGGTTTAGATCAAGGTCTAGGTCTAGGTCTAGGTCTAGGTCTAGGTCTAGGTCTAGGTCTAGGTTTAGATCAAGGTCTAGGTCTAGGTCTAGGTCTAGGTCTAGGTCTAGGTTTAAGAAATATCAAGCAATTCCTAAATTTACTTATGTCTTTAAATTAGGTCTTCTACACACCCATGTTGGACATCGCTCCTGGTAACATAATAATAGAGCTGGTAGCATCAAGCGCTGACGGACGCAGCACCACGGTTATAATGGACCCGATTTTGGTGAGTGGCTAATGCCTGGTTCAGGAAAAATGTTGTGTTTCTGATGTTGATTTTTGATTTTATTCATTTGCACATGTTAAAATCAGTTTACGAACATTAACAAACACGTGTTGGAGGAAGAAAAAAGCCATGACGGCTTGTTCCAGGTCTTCTTCCATCTATGTTAACAAATTATAACATAAATCTAACAAGTCATAAGATACTAATGATCATAGTAAATAATAACAAATGATAACAACATGATAACTAATCAGAGAACGATAATGATCGTAATTGGTAACAAATAGTAACAATAAAGCAATTAATGGCGTATAAAAGTTATACACTAAATGATAATAGAAATGGCAGAGAGGAACAAAATTCTAATTTCAGTTAACAAAGACAAGCAAATAAGTGAACGGTGAAAAAATATGACATTCAACTTAACTTTAAATTAGTTACCCAACCGACTGTAGCAAAAAGCTGCCAACCGGTACCCTGATAAACTAAATTAATAGCTTAATTGTACCAACATTCCGGACTTATATGTCAATTCTCTATAACCAAGCTTAATATGTTAACTTAGTAAATCTTGTATGTAAACTAAAATCCAGATTAATGCTCAGTTTACATACCTATGACCATCCGTTCACATTATATTTTCTTCACGGAAAGAAAACATGTTGTTTTTGCTCCGTTTCCTCTTCTTCCTATTCTCCAAAAGAATATGGTCAATGAACTGGACTTAATATTTTGTGTTTATGTCGACCACCTTTAGATCACAGCCCCTGACAAATCTCAATTGATTGCACTCGCGGATGAGTTGTTCGGCAGTCCAGTCGGGCCGTTCTACAGCCTACTGTCATTGGGGTTTTCGGCCGAAGCGTTCATGAGCTCAGTGACAGTTGGTGCCGTTACAGCGTCCCTGGCCAACAAAGGGGAGGACATCACTGAGGTACATTCCATGCTATTTTCTCCACGTTTACAGATGAAAACAAAACTACTCTCTTTCTAGCATCACAAACCCACACACTACAGAAAAAGTGGGATCATTGGTCTTGCACTGTCTCGAAAGACGAAGTCGAACCCAATAAGTTAGAACTTAGGGTCAGTGGTTAGACTAAAGTGCTATACGATTCATCAGTATCTGTCCATCCTTTTTTATTTTACATGTAACGTTACTTGCAATTAGCCTACGGGCAAGAACTTGCAAGAACTTTCAACTCAAGCCCCGGGTACACATATCCGAACATGGCGCCCGACAACTAGCCAACCAAGGTTGGCGGTAGGTCGGGAGTAATCTGACCATTCTAGATTAAGATTCAAATTTGACCTCCGAACACACTCTGACCACTACGGGTTTATTTCTAACAACCAGTCAACCCATTCCAGACCTCCCTACCACAGCTGAATGTTTTCAAAATCTAAAAATATTCAGCTGGCGCAGCCGAACACCAGCCGACCTCTAAGCTTCCAAACCTCTCCCAACCATGGTCGGGAGGCCATGTTCGGCTATGATCAACCGGGGCTTAATCTCGACGCATATGACGTTAAACGGTACAGTTGTTTCATCTGTTCAATTATTGCTGTATTCTTTAGGTTACTGACATGATGGCTGAGAACATGGCAAACGTAGAGCTACAGGACTATGACGGGATTGTAGGGTTGGCAACCACTATACTGCTATTGACTGCATTTCCCGAGTATGTGTCTGGTAATGCACAAGTAAGTATTTTTTATTCAAAATCGCCAGAACTCTAAACATTTCCATTGTTTAAGACCAGTCAGTAGATTAGGAATCTGGTCTGGAAGTTCAACTGTACTAAAATTGATAATATCACATAATTTGACCAAAATTTGCCCTGATGTTTAATGGAAGGTGTTTCGTTGTTGTAAGCGAGGCAGAAGGACAAAATGTATCTATGCCTATGGTGTAAGAGGTGACATTAACGATAGGAATTGATACAACATGGTGGTGTTGCGCTAAGGGAAATGCTGTTGTTGTTCACCATGAAATGTCTACTGGCACATAGAGCAGCAAGTTCCCTCGCTGTTGCAGTAGCAGGGTATATCTCTACAGGGAGGGGTTATTACGCGTTGCTAGCCCTTCCCCTTTAACGTGCTCAAGGCACCTGTCGAACCCCCATTTTACGTCCATTCCAAAAGACGGGTGCAGCCCCAACCATGATGCCCTTCCCAAGATTAGAACCTGGGTCTGCCAGTTACCAACCAATCAAAGAAAACCAGGAGCTCAATTGTGAGGCTGCTACGAGTTAGGCTACGGGACATTTTTTCAGGGAACCATATGAAAATCCATTCTGAACGTAATGAGATGTTTATAACGATATAGAGTTTCAAGTTAAGTCTATTTTCGATGCAGGTCGATAGTTCCACGTGTATGCAACATACATTTGAGACGTTAAGAGAGCTGTCAGGAAATAAGAGCTTGACGGTGAAAGAGGTGAACACCGCTACAGCATTCATATTTACAGGTATGTTGTCTTAACAGCAATTGACATCAATGACAAGTCTTTTTAGATGTTGAGTAACACTTTTTCGTATTTTCATGGAAACTGGTGTTTTCCCTGTTTATAAGATACTGTATAAGATAGACTTCAGAAAGTTTTGAAGCCACTTCACGGTGCTCTGTCAGTTATCATTCAGTTATCATCATATAACGTTAGACATGCTGTGTGGATGAATAAAAAACCTCCATTCTTTTTTGGTTACACAGCCGTAACGCCATATGCATTGGGTTAATGAAGAAGAAAGCCATGTATTAATTTTCGGCGAATAATGCAATGATTTAATCTTTTCAATGTCAGTGTCAGTTTAAATTGGCTAGATGATGATGGCGATTGCTTCACTCACTCGGTGGTTTATTCGATTTAGGCCGTCTAACTCCTCTGGCATGTCATCTGTCTATTTTGCCTATTTCTACTCTTTCTAGCGACCCGTGGAGCCTGGTAGAGGCTAGCCTTTCGCGATCCCGTATGCCTTAAAGGATACTCATGCTTGGTATAAAACCTGTAAGGTCTGGGTTCTCATCAATGTGCTCTACCAATACCTTGCAGGCGCAGTCCATGTGTTCAAAGCTTCTGAGATGAAGGCTACGACGGAGCAAGAAGGTGGAGTGGGATTCTCCGACATGTTGGAAAAGGTAGGCAAAGAAAAATTAGACAATGCAAATAAACAACAAATAGATATTGGCAAAGGGGTATAACTTTGTTAGGCTAGATCATGTGAAGGTAAACATCATGTCTTTACTTGCCAATGTTACCTTTACAGTGATATTCTACTTAGGTAACACTTGTGAGTCTTGTGTGTTTTGACTTCACAGAACAAAGAGGCCACTACAAAAACCTTCCAAGCCTTGGATGTGCTCGACGACATCTATTTACTCAACATGATGCCAGCCTACGATGACGATGATCTGTTTGCTGATATTTATACATCCAAGGTACGATTGTGTAATGTTTATTTGCACATAAAAGACAAGGACATTTTAATGCGAACAGTAAGTAAAAAAACATGCTGGGGAAACCCAAAACCTCCAAGGTTTTTCGAGGGTTTCCCCTTGTGATTGACTACTTGATAATAGCTGATCATCTTAACAGGTAAGTAAACAAGGTCAAACGAAATGTAAAAAAAAAACTAGTCATCATAGACAAATAGATAAGGAAAACCAAATTCTGTTTCAATGATGTCCTGTCACATTAGTGGTTGTACTTATTCTTTGCGAAAATCATCTTGACAAATAAACAAGGAAAACCAAATTCTGTTTCAATGATGTCCTGTCACATTATTGGTTGTACTTATTCTTTGCGAAAATCATCTTGTCATTAAAATTCTAAAAAATCACTGTATTTTGTATATATTGTCAACCTTATTGCGCTGCGACCTCGCTGTACAACTAAATTTGCTTTGTTGAAATCTTCATAATGGGAATATCTGGCAAAATGTAAAAGACTGAAAAGCAAACAAAACAAACAAAGGCTAAAAGATTCGTTTTTATCCACGAAATTCGTTAAGTACTCGGTCACAGCTAGCTCTCCGCCCTAGTGGAATGGGAGTGTTAAGAATCATAGCCTGTGGATTATTGAGACAGTTATTTATCTTCACACAGATTCACGTGAGAATTGAACGAGAAGATCCGGCTGACCCCTCCGAGAGGCTGTACACAGTGGCGGGTGTGAGCGACTCTTTTGTCCGCGTGCCGTCCTTTTCAGCGCTTGCTGGAGATGGCTGCCCGGGAGGAGAGACGGTTGGAGTACAGGTACGATCTGCTACTCCCTCCTGTCACAAAAAAGGCCCCCTCACACTTGTGCGTATATTCATGTGCCCATGGGTTGCGTAAAAAAAATTTTTTTCTTTAGGTAAAGTTTGAGGGGATGAAGTTGTTTTCTACTTTAACGCACCGTAGTGCAACCTGGTTATCGAACCAAAGACATTACTTTTTCGGCCGCAAACTTTACCTAAACCAAAAAAAATGTTAACACGCAACTTATGCGGACTTGCACATACGCCCAAGTCAAGTGTGAGGGGGGCTTAAAAGAGCTTACACATGCAAATCAGTCTATTAGTGTTTATTTTTACTTCCCTGTGTTTTTCAGGGATTTCGCAGAAAGCTCTTTTAGAAATGATTCTCAAAGAACACAGATTAAAAAAAAAAGAATTATATGAAGCCATTTTGGCGCATTTACATGTATCTTTTACATTTTGTTGTTGTTGTTGTAGGATGTGGGAATATACTAAGAAACATTTTTTTCAAACGATACTGTTAATCAAACAGTCATAAATTTTGGCCTCAATGGTAGGTTATATACAGTGTATATATAGGCAAACTTGAATCATGTAATTAGCCCAACTTGAATCATGTAAAACCTAAGATAGTCATTTTGTTGTAGTGAATAGTTTAATTCCATACTTATGTCTTGTTCTATGTTAACTATTGTTGCCATACTTTGTACCTGCTACAATAGTCATGTAATAAAGTTCTTCTTCTTCTATATTAGTATCATATTTAATAATATGTAGAAACATGAGACCATATTCAGATGCATCATGATTTAACGTTCACTTTTTAATCTATCTACCGTAATCTAAACCTGCTTTTCGTTGCAGTTCCTGGAATCTAATTTCAACCCGTTTGAATATTCAAACAATTCGCGGATTATCGAATCAGATGTGACAGGACTGGCGGTCAAATGTGGCAACTCGACCGTTCCTGTGTCTGCCCTGGTGGAACCGATAGACATCCTGACAAGAAGGGAAAACAAAAGCCTGGATGACTGGATGTACACTTTTACTACATCTTCACTACTCGGTGACATATCGGTATGTGTGATCTTTTTTTTAAATTTTTATCTTTTTATTGCATTTCACAAAATTAACAACACATAAAACAAACAAGAGAAAATCAAAGTACAGGAAATGAACATAAGCGACGGATCCAAAAACAATACGTAAAGGTGGAGGTAGAAATGGAATACTTTGTAAATATAAGTAATATCCAAAATAATAGTAATAACAGCCTCATTGGCAAATAGATATAACAAAATCAGTATCAACCAAAGATAACAAAATATTGAAATTAAACAGAACTAATTTTGACAAATGAATATGAAAAGTCAATATCAACAAAATTATACAAAAACAACATAAATAACAAAAATAACTAATAGTGACTTTTCAGTGGCGAATACAAATGGCAAAAAACCCAACAATATCAACCAAAGATAACAGTATGCGTAATCTTCATATGCCCCAAAGGGTCAAAATAGACAAAAAGTTATATTAGGCCATGTTGATTCTATCATATGGATGACATCCACGCGCACCAATTTTTGTCTGTTTTCACACACAAGAAGGTTTTCCCCATGCTGTAAATCATTAAAAAAACTTTTATTCGCACGCTCGCATCGGTTTTTGGGTCCCCAGAGGATGTTGTCCATATAATCAAATCATTTTCATTTTATTTTATTTATACAGCGAAAATACACTCAGGCTATGAAGCCTATTTTTCAGGTACCCCTGACTCCAAATATAAAAACACAAACTACGACATATTACACAGTAACAATAATATAGAATCAATCATAAAAGCCATGTTACTTACAGTACAGATAACAATTGCCGCCGGTAGTGCCATTCTTAAAGGTCTTGTAAGTAAGTGCAGGTCAACTTGGCTTCAGTGTTAGTGAAGAGTTTAATGATTGGTCAATCGACTTATCGACTATTTCCCCCCCCCCAGATTTTCCATGTCCATGCTAGGGGAAACATGTCAGCATTGAGCTTCAGCTTGGACTTCAACACTACCCTCTTTCCTCATGACGTCACCCTGTGGTTGAACAAACACGAGCCTCCAACACCGGATACATTTAACTGGACAACCACCCTGCCAGTTCCGGATGATGAGCTCTTCGCCGTCCCATGGGTAAACGGAACATTCTTGAGGTCCAGCGGTTACCAGTGGTTCCTGCCAGAAGATGAGATTGCCATCACAGACGAAGATGTGGACGTGTATAACAAGACCGACTATTTTATCGGTATCAGTTTTTGTTCTGTCATATGATTAATACGAAAGGAATTATGAACATTGCGTAATTGAAACGTTGGCGTGAAATGTCTAAATATAAAAATGTACAAAATATGTTACACCACATATATATATATATAAATATATATATATATATATATATATATATATATATATATATATATATATATATATATATATATATATATATATATATATATATATATATATATATATATATATATATATATATATATATATATATATATATATATATATATATATATATATATATATATATATATATATATATATATATATATATATATATATATATATATATATATATATATATACCGATGGAGACAACCATTGTATCTCTGAGCATTGTATGATATACAAATGTTTTATACGGATTATAATAATGAAGATACCATTAGACATACAGTTTATTTATGTTCAGATATTGAAAGCATATATATATATATATATATATATATATATATATATATATATATATATATATATATATATATATATATATATATATATATATATATATATATATATATATATATATATATATATATATATATATATACCCGCTGCCTTTTAAGCATTAGGCAACGCTTCTCTCTCTCTATATATATACAAACACATGTGTTTAACAGCAAGTGATCTGAAATATTGCACACTTGGGCTGGCGGAGTTATCATCATAGACATTCCGACCCAGACCTCATCTGACAGAAATATTACAAATGTATCTACAATTACAGGAGTTCGGTTCGGCTCTGAGTCTGATCGAGCCAGCGGAGAAACCGTCAACTTCACTCTCTACGCCTTCGAGACATCTTGTGTCTACTTTGAGGAGAACGGGACCCACCTGTGGCAGAGAGACGGCTGTAGAGTAAGTTAGTCACAATTTTTGTTAAATTGGTTTGCATTAAATTGAATAAATTTGTACCGATCACTCACAAACAGGTCGTTATGATGACTATAAACGTTGTACGTGTAAATAAATTTGTATAAAATCTAAAATCTAAGGAATTTTTTAAACAAATTTGTACCGTTTATCTTTCAAACAGGTGGGCCTGATGTCCAACATAACCCACATCCACTGCCAGTGTGATCACCTGACCAAATTTGCTGGTTTTGTGGCGCCGAATCCGCTCAACATCCAAGAAGCCCTCTCAGCAAACATCTTGGAGAATCCGGCAGGTCTCATCCTAGTTCTGACTGTGTTCGCTTCTTACGTGATGGGAATCGTCTGGGCCAGGAAAGCAGACAGGAAAGACATCGCTAAGGTCAGACGAATGAAGTTTTGATGTGAACGTTTCCTCTCAGCGGCATATGAGTAGAACATAGGAGCATTAGGCAACGTTTATTCATATACTACTATTTTACAAGTACAATATTACTATACAATAAGTAATAATGATAAATGCTTCAAGCATAATTGTGTTTATGGAAGCTTAATTGAAATTCATCTAGAAATGTAGAGCAAATGCGTTAGGGGTATGAAGGATGAAACAGTGAGAACATTTGAAACATAAAAGACAGGGAAAATATACGCATTCCTCTATTAGCATATTTTCGTAATTGGACTTCTTAAACCGTAATAGAAACAGGGAAATGTGTCATCCATGTGGCTGTGTCGAATGTGCTTGATTAAGTGTTAAATGACGTACGTGTCTTGCATTCATAAACAAAATCTTATATCAAACCTAGCAAGATACCTTAATACTAGTAGTGTGAGGGTTGTCAATACCTCTAATCGAGTTGCGTTTTCTCACTTTTCTGCAATTACAGGCTGGAGTGGGACTACTGCCTGGACACAAGCTGAACCCTCGCAAAGAATGTCAGTACGTCATCACGGTATACACCGGATTCCGGGGCAACGCAGGGACAACCGCTGAGGTAGTCTTACTAAATCACCCTAGCCGCTCCTAATCTTCTTAATCTTAATCTTAATCATACTGGACAAAACCCCAGTGGGGCATCTCGTCCAGGGAGGGTTGGTGCACAGCTAAGCGGGCCGGTGGTGGTGGTGGTGCATAAAAAAAAGAAACGAATCAAAAATTGCAAAGTGTTTGTGCGAAATCAACCAGAACAGTGCTCAAACAATAATGTAAAAGTGATTGGCCTGCTTAGCATAGTTCAATATTTACACGGATGCGGGTAGGCCCATGTGGTGGGCCAAACCCGTCTTAAAACTGTCCAGTGCTGTGGATGTGACAATGTTTGGAGGTAATATGTTCCAGTCCTGTATGGTTCGTGGTATGTAGCTGGATCTGTAGATGTCTGTCTTGGGGGAGTGGGTCTGATACCGTAATGGGTGTCCTCTGGTGATGTTGGTGTTCCTTGTGGCGTAGTTATGTAAGGGTATGGCGATGTGGTTGTGGAGAGCTTTGTAAAATAACACCAAACGTGAGTATTTTCTGCGGGCTTGGAGTGATGGCCAACCTGTTTTGTGTAATAATTGAGTTACACTGGTGCTACGTCCGTAGTCATTGTGTACCCACCTGACTGCCCTGCGCTGCACTGATTCTAGTTTCTCTTGTAGGATGTTTGTTTGCGAGTGATGGCGTTTCTAATGTACAGGCTCATAGAAGCTTGATGCCCAACATAATGTTCTATGGTGAAAAGGAATCATCAGCGCCTATTGGTACTTTTTAAATCAATATTCTGGCTTACAGGTACAAGAAATGTAACAAACTATACTCCATATAGAACTCTGGACAGTAAGAGTTGGTGACAAAAACCAACTACTGCCGAGGTGATATTTTCTTGCCAAATGTTTACTGCAAAAGGAAAGCAGTTTGTGTGCTAATTATGGACAAGTCCTTCCCCGGTTGAACTATGGAATGCAAAATATATTGGAAAAATTATTTAGGTTGATTTTAGATGATGACAACTGTATTGGATTTCTGCCTATATCATTGTTTGTTTCCTCATTTATTTGCACGACAAGAAATGACTATGGATTAATGCAATGGATTATAGTCTTACTTACTAGTAGTCGATAAATGATAATAAATGATACAAGTAATACATAGAAAGTGATAACGATACAATAAGGATATAATACAAGCCACAACATTAACTTTGAACTGCATTTCATCACAGATTACGTTGGTGCTATACGGCAGCCAGTACGAGAGCCCACCCTTTACGCTGAGGGACGACAATCGGTGTCTCTTTGAACAGGGCAGTGTGGACTCTTTCCTGGTGTCAACAGAAGAGCCGCTAGGGGTCCTCACACACATGAGGGTGTGGCACAACAACGCAGGGTTAAGTCCGTCATGGTACGTTTAGCAACATCGAGATATATGAAAATACAACATAAAGATAGCTATAGGATAGAACTGCTGTCATCCGTTCTTTGATATGTTTTGAATGTTTGAATATCGTTTGATGATGCAGACATTTCAGGCCTATTGGCAGGTACCTTTCAAAATGCCTACTGATAGATGTGTATAGATAGATAGATGTTGATAATCAATATTTGGTAGTAGAAGAACACGACCTCTTTACACATCTGCTTTTTTAAAAATGTTTTGTTCCAGGTACCTGAGTCAGATTGTTGTAGCCAACAGAGGAACAAACGAGACAGCCTATTTTCTAAGTAACAGGTATAATAATATATATATATATTTTTTTTTTAAAGTTGGACTGTAATTATCAGCGCAACGGGCACAAATATATACATAATGAATGATTTAACAGGTGATGATTCAATAATGAAAATAGACTATTATTACAGATTTCTTACTTAGCTACATTGATGACATTTTCATTTCATTTCAACTTTAATTCAGGCACCTGGCCCATATCATACAACATACAGAGACTACATAAAAAAAGATACAATACAATATAATGTATTGTGTATTGTAACTACGTTTGTCTAGTGAACATATTTCAAAAGACATTGGTCGTTTCGAATATACTTACATTATGCTGATTACGTACAGATTCAAAATACTGCGTTAGGCCATTGGTACTCAAGTAACAGAGTATATATTGTACATGTCTCAACCCGTTTGGGTCAGTCAGATGTACCCCTGTCTGTCTTAGATTATTGTAGATATTCTATATAACGTGCAAACGAACGATATCAAGTTTTGACAATATAAACATGTTGGCGACAATGCCTTCTATAAGGTGTCGTAGCAAAGGAGTGCTTTGATTGTTACTTTTCATGTTGTTTTTTTTTGCGAACAGGTGGCTCGCTGTTGACCAAGATGACGGGAAGATAGAGCGTCTCATTCCAACAGCAGGAGAGGAGGAGATGACCAAATTTCGCAACGTGTTCCTCGCAAAAAGTTCAAGGTAGCTGGCCTTCTTATGCTGTGTTAGAACTGAAGTGTAGTATTTGAATGCCATTAGCCAGACCAGACTGATACCTTGTCCCCCCAACGACCTGGAGGTCAAGGGACTAGGTAGGTAGGTAGGTAGGTAGTAGCCAGACCCTTCGCGCTAGACGATAACCCCTTTTTGGCCGAGGGAGCACATACGCAATATAGAGTTTACTCACGGTCTCTCTTGTCACCCGATCTCTAATATTTATCGCGCGAGAGATGATTTGGGGCCGTGTGCTAACTGTGGTGGCGGGGCAATTTGCTTCCCTGGCCGAAGGATCATGGGCTGCAGCGGGGTGGTCTGGTACACAGGCTACATTACCATCGGTCTTTGGAATCTTTTGTACCGGTGTACCGGTGTCTGCGGTTTAGCAGCATAGCCCTAAAAGGTATAAATGCTCCTGTGTTTGCTAAGAAGTGACATTATAAGTTTGGCATTCGGCGGAATTGCAGGGACCGTTTTTATAACAACCACTTATCTTCTTGCACCAGCTCAGGGTGTTGCCAATGTGCCCAGCAAGCTCTTTTCTCCTTTGCCTGCTCTTATCAATTAGTCTATAGAAGGGTCGATATTATAGATTTTTGTATTGCAGTCACTACCCGTCCCAGATATCCTATACGCTGCCGCTCACTTTAATGAATCGGGGGAAAACTACCTACTGTCTTGTACACACTTCCAACAGGGACATGAATGATGGCCACCTGTGGTTCTCCGTGGCCGGCCGCCCGGCGCGGAGCCCCTTCACCCGTGTCCAGCGCCTGTCCTGCTGCCTGACGCTGCTCTACAGCACCATGATCACCAACATCATGTTCTTCGGCCGCGGAGACGACTTCGACCCTCCCGAGCCGATCAGGATAGCTGGTGTGGAGATCAACCCTCCGATGTCACTTCCACAGGTGACGAGAAAGAATGCAAACTTCAACTTAGATGTTTATGCTACATTTTACTCTAGAATATTCACAGCTTCAATCCATTAACATCATAAAGAATATCTAACATGGCGGGTGATTGAACGTTAGAATAAGCCCATTCGTAAAGTCGAGTACGCATGTGCAGTATCAAAGGTGAAGGCCCCTGGCTTGTAAACAGTGCTCGCCTCGACATTGTCTAGATTTGCATAACAATGCCCAGACGGGTTCTGTTTACGCCTCAGGGGCCTTTACCTTTGACACTGCACATGCGTACTCGAATTTACGAATGGGCTTATTTGCAATCAAGAATCTATATCTTTAAAGAATGTATAAGTAGCAGTAGGTGCGACTACTAGTATTTGAACGCACAATTACAAATCAAAATTTTATCTAGCAGATTTATGTACCAACTCAAACTTTGCAAAAGTTACGGCGCTCATCATGCGAATTTTCTTTACCGTAACTTCGGTCTTCCTCGCGTTTATTACGGACGACTCGCTGACCTCTGACACGCGTAGTTTCCCCGGTAACGTGACGTCGATGGTCAGGGGAAAAGTTGTTTGCAAGTCAGTACCGCCCACCGTCTAGGTTACAACAGTGTGTAAAAAATGTCATTTGTGACGTTTGTAAATAATTATCATTCTACAGTAACAGCTGTTTTTCCACGAACAGCAAAACTATGGAACTCCCTCCAAGCTCACTGCTTTTCCTCTGACTATAACCTACAAACCTTTAAAACAAACATACACCACTATCTCTCGCATTAGCCTCGTTCAGTCAATTCGTTTCATTGCTTAAAGAAGTGGCCCCCTACGGCCTTGCATTGAGCGAGATCGTTAAAAAAATTATTCAATGCCTGAGTCGTATTCTTCTGTCTCAGCTGATGATCGGGATACAGAGCGCACTCATCATCCTACCAGTCAACCTCCTCATCGTCTTTCTCTTCCGCAACTCGGGAACAAGAGCGCCCGAAAAGAGCAGCGGCAAGAAGTTGAACTCGGAGCCAGGCAGACGCGTTTTGAGATTGTTACACCGGGGATCTAAGAAGCAAAAGAAGAAGCAAGCTTTTACCTCCAACAACCCAGACACGCCGTCATTTTGGTATCCAAGAGATCGACCCGTCCCCGGTGACAACCCAAAAGACCACAAGCTCAAAGTCCTACAGGATATTGATATTGAAGAAAGTTCTAAGATTCGTGACGTAGATAAAGATAACGCTGGCCTTGGACAAAAGTCGTCTCTGCCCTGGTGGGGTGCGCTTGTAGGTGAGTTGTAGACTGTAGAATATTCACTACCATCTTGTTGAACATGGCTGGAACAGTATCTACAGTTTGTCACTAGTGAAAACTGAGACAGGAATAATTGACATGGGAGCCTTAAACAACCTTATTGTAAGGTTTATTTTTACTCCACTTCCAATAGTCCAAAGGATTTATACAACGATACAAATTCAGTGATCTGTGTTTACTACTTTGTCAACTTTCAAAACTGAAAAAGGAAATAACAAACATATATCAACTGACATATTCTCCCATAAACTTAAAGTACAACACAGTTCAAAAGGCTGATATCTAATGTATCAAATATGTGCACCCCCAGGATGGCTGCTCGTGTGGTCCGCGAGTTTCGTGGCGGCCTTCTTCACGGTTCTGTACACGCTGAGTTTCGGGAGAGCGAAGGCAGAGGCCTGGGTGTTCACCTTTGTGACGTCATTCGTCAGTGACCTGTTTCTAGTGCAGCCTGTCAAGCTGGTTCTGGTGGCCATGCTGTTTGCCTTATTCACCAAGGTACAGTTATCCGAAATTAAATGATTCCCACTGTAACAAAATTTCGTTTGATAACCATCCCTTGCACGGCTGTACTACTTCCATCCTTATTTTGTTCGCTGTATTGTATTTACTTGTTTTGTGCAAAATAAAGAAATAGATGAAACTTTGTGTAAGACTTGCGGCAGTGCAAAATGTACTATATAATTATAAAGATTTCTTCTTTTTTTTACATAGAAACCTGTTGAGGATGAAGATCCACCTCCCAAACCAACAGGAGACGACGAGGAGTATATAATAAACAACGAGGTAATGACCTGTTTCATAGTAGTTTCTATCAGACTCCATTGCGACACGAGAAACGATCAAATAATGAGCTGTCAGTAGTCAGTCAAACTGGGAGTTTACTTTTACCCTTCTACCTTCTGTTATGGGCTCACTCTACTGGTCAATTGTTTACATTTATTTATCTTTGTCGGATTACACGCCATTCCAAATGTCAATATGTGAATAGTAGATTCATAGTATCAAAGTTCTGTTGTGGAATAATCGTGATAGAAACATCATGGAGTATTTTTCTTTTAAACTCCGATATTCTTTGCATTTAAAGGTTTTTTTGCAAGTATTTGCATCTTTATATCATGAGGATATGTTGAATTTTCTACACTTTTATCTGCAGCGGTAATGCAGCAACATCATAAACTCTAGTACTATCTTCACTGTTCTGTACAGTATATGGTTGCTTTGCTTTGGTGAGATGTTTACTAACAGAGCTGTCCAACAGGGCGGCTCACCCGCACGGAGAAAGTCGGGGACCAGTGCTACCAGCTGGACGCGATATTTCACCACCAACCGTGCAGCCGACTATGCCACCAACTCAAAGGTAGATGAAACCTTGTGTAATATTTTCAGTAATAGAGATGCCAATAAACTTAGCTTAGTCTACCAGCAAAATTTGTCCAAAAATGCAGGAAGTAGCATTTTAGATGGTCTAGATTTCCCCATTGGACCCCTCCTCCACACTCAAGATTCGGCGCTTAACATGGGGGAATTTGGCCACCGATATCTTGCCTCTGCTAAGAAGATACTGGAAGGTTCAACAATATCTTCTTCGTAGCACCAAAGTCCGCGTGTGGACGTATGGCTGTTAAAGAATTGATAGTGCCTTCTTTATTGAACGCTGTTCTGGCTTTAAACTACCAGTACCATTTAGGCACTTACATGTACTCGTTATGATATTAGTTTTCAGCTGAAGAAAGGTCCACGTCACCGCCAGATGAATCAGTTTTGGCCGAAGCGAGATCCCGGAGCGCGGAGAAACGCAAACGTCGTGCCGCCGTGCTGGAGGTGATCGTGTTCGGCCTGTTCGTGACGGTGATCATGCTCACGGCGTACCAAGAACGGAGCCCGCTGGCCTTCTACATGACACAGAACGTGAAGGGACAGATCGTGGAAGGAGACTTCTCTGGTGTAAGTACTACAAATCTTTAGGATGCATGGTAGTAACTAATATGATCTGGTGGATGGTTTTATCATTAGCTGTATAAGATAAATGCAATAAAAATTATATAATTATAAACATCGTCATCATCATCTATCGGCCATCGGCCGGGACAAGATGAGTACACACATCACTCCATATTGCCCTGTCCAACATCATTTGTCCTAAGTGTTCATATGCAATCTCTGTGTCTCTGACAAACTATTGGTAAAAGTTCAAACTTCTGCAGTGCACTTGGCCTATTGGTTTCCATAGAAGGATGTCCGAAACTATTTGCTGTTCGGCTCGAAAGCAGTGTCCAGCAAATGTTACACGACGGTGGGTGAGCTTTTGAGACAACCGTGGAAGACTTCCATTAATTGTTTTGGAACCATTATAACCATACAATGATCTGTTCTGTTCGCTTCAAGATCAAAGACATCGATTCATTCTGGAGTTGGGTTGGACATGATCTGATCCCGACAACACGTACAGCAGAGTGGTACAACGGACAGGCCACGTCAGCAGACACGGTACTTCAGGACATGCTAACTCATCCTTTGGACGCGGTACAGTTGAGACAAGTGCGACTGAAACAGGGTAGGACGGCAAACTGTTTTGGGCAAACTCTACATCGTGGTGAACGAATGAATGATTTCGTATTCAGGTTTTATTACTAACTGTCGACATGTCCAATCCATGCTCTTTAAATATATAAATCTATGACTAACACTAAGTCTTGCCTTTTTCTCTGGTATTTTGTTCAGGGCCACTCTGTGACGCACCACAGAGAATGCAGCATCTAACACCACTGTGCACTGTGGGCTTCTCTACACCGACCGAAGATATTGACGATTATACTCAGGTAAATATGATTCCATCATTACCGATTACAAACGACTTTGCTAAAAGACAAACTGTAGTTAGAGGCTGTCATGTATGATTTAATAGAAATTTTATGCGAAAACAAAAAACGATTTCGTGTGATGTATCGTTACTTGCCAGGTCGGTGAATCTAAGAACAGTCGTTTTTGTAATCATCAATAAAAGTATTTTCTAAATATTTGCCATGTAACGTAATAATAAATCGCAAACGTTCAAACTACTTCAATGAGAGAGTTCCAATGCTTTGGGTTTCTCGCTTACATCACGTTTTTGTGACGTTATTTGATCAATCAATGTGTTCTATACTCCAGGGATGGATTCCTCTAAACGAGACCGTCAACAGTACAGGTACGGTAACATGTACGCCGACATCACCGACTCCTACCAGCACTGTGAGTACACCGGTCACAGGAGCGGACTGTACAAGCAGTCTACTGACACCGGGAGAAATGGAAACGCCTTGGAAGTACAACTTTGCCTCTCTGATTGACAGTAAGTCTGGGGTCATTACCAATACCGTTTCTTCAGGGTTTGCAATTTATCTTCAGTGCTTAAAAAGGCGTTTGACAGCTAACGCATCATATCGGAAAGGCAATAGAAAATGGTTATATTTAGGTCCCAATTGCGCCGATGCCTGTCGGGGGTACCTCCCGATGTCCGCACAGCGACTATTTGTTACCGAGTCCCGCGTTGATTTTAAGTCCGAATTGAAATGATTTGGAGTCACGTCCAGGCCCCAAAATAGACCTGAAGCCACAGGGTGTCCCACGGGGCCACGTAGGGGTCATGCCCGAAATTGCAAAAAAAAAAAAAAAACAGCCTGTCAATTTCCAATTGTGTCCGAAGCATAACTAGGAGCTGTCCGTTGTCCCCTGATCTTTAATATGGCAGCATGCTCACTTGAAATACTGTTTTATATCCAGGCCTCCCGTATTTCGGACTACATGGCACATATCGCACCGGCGGTTACCTCGCCCCGTTGGGAAAGACTCGCGCATCGGGTTTGCGGTCGGCAACGTTCTTACAGCAGCGCAGATGGCTGGATGAGCGAACCCGCGCCGTCTTCGTGGAACTGATTCTGTACAACCCACATGCGAACCTGTTCTCATCGGTGACTCTAGCGGTGGAGTTTACTAACCTGGGAGCCGCCTACAGGGGGGCCGAGGTGGTAACCTTGAGGCTGATCCAACAAGACGCCATCTTGCTCTTTGCATTGAGAGCAGTGCTGGCAGTCTTCATCCTTTTCTTTGCTATTAAAGAAGGTAAGAGGTATATGTATTTGTCGTATATCCTATTTCAAAAACATATAGGAAAGCACTGCTACGGACAAGTTGATATGAATGATTAACTTTACAGCATGACTAGCACGTTGGACCCTTTTCAGGCTCGAGATTGCTAACATTGCCTAAAATGGTATGGATAAAAACAGCTGAACTAATCTGTAAACACGGAAATCTGTTCAAAGTTCCTGATGTGTTTAATATATATAGACGTCCATTTCGTTTCAGTCCAAAGGCTTGTCTCCCGCCCGTTGGAATACCTGGCTGAGTTCTGGAGCTGGGTGGAACTTCTTGTAATCATCGTTGGCGTCGCGACCCTTGGAGTCTATTTCAACGCTCAAACCTTCATCGATGAGGCTGCCGAACAACGGACATCTTCAAGCGCCGTTTTCAGTCTCTACAAAAGCGCGGTCAGCTGGTTTCAAGTTTACACGTACCTCCTCGCTTTGCTCATCTGTTGTGGTACGCTGAAGTTCATTCGGCTCCTGCGGTTCAACTCACACGTTCACGCCCTCACCATGACCGTCAGAAAGTCCTCCAGACCCGTTCTTCAGTTCACCTTCATGGCGGGCATCGTTCTCATGGCCTTCACCCAGATGGGGAATCTTCTGTTCGGCACCAAGCTGCAGGATTACAAGAACATACCGACGAGCCTACAGAGCATGTGCACCATGATGTTAGGTAGTTTTGATTTTGACGCTCTCGTTGACGGACATTGGGTCCTCGGTCCCTTGATGTTCTTTTCCTACCAAGTCATGATGCAGTTCATATTACTGAGCATGTTCATGGCAATCCTCATGGATGTGTACGCAGAGGAAAGTCAGGATCCGAACACAGATGATTTACGGATGGTTGGTTTTATCAAAGAAACCACTTCAGAGGCTGTTAGGAAAGCAAACCGTACTTTGTCAAAAGTCGGGAAGAGCCACAGCACAAAAACAGCCCAGGCTGGAACACTTGATCCGGACAATACCAGAAAGTTTTCGAAGGTGCTGGAAGAACTTGCCGGGGTTCCTAAGGTTTAGTGGCCGCAGTAAAATAATCCAATGATTCATCAGTTGAACTGGTTTTTGAATCGTAACTTTGTTTGTTTTTGGGCGGAAGAGGCATATGTGGCTTTTTACGGGCCTCCCCTCGAAACTAGAGAATGGGAATTGTTTTAATTGTACAGAATCTACACTAAGCAAAATTATCCAAATAAAAAAATCTAGTTAATCTCAATAAATAGATAAATACCTCGAACTCTTTGTCTCCTTGCTCATTTCAAATCACAGGTTGAGTTTACTACTGCTGTAAATAATTGTCATGCACTATGTAGATTTACAAGTATGTTCAGGGTTGACATAGATGACGGCCCACCTTTGGTGAACGTTACTGTTTTCCGTTTCTGCTTGTTTTGAATTCAGCATGGCAGTACGCCTCTTTGTTATTATAACATAGTTTGGTGTTTGTACCAATATGTCTGAAGCATAAAATGTGAGAATAATATGTAACAAGAAAAGTTTGGTCGCCATACATAAATTACTTATGCCTTGTTTGAGTAGCTTCCGTTGCAGGCCTTCCCTCTAGCGATTTTTTAGCTATTCTTTTTTTTTTGGGGGGGGGGGGGATCTGCTTGAGCCCCCGTATCTGCTTAGGATCATGTTACCGCGGTGAGCCCGTGATTGGTAACATGATCCCAAGCAGATACGGGGGCTCAAGCAGATACGCGTCCCTAAAAAAAATTGAAAAAAAATCGCTAGTGGGAAGGCCTGCAACGGAGGCTATGTTTGAGCAAGAAGAGTTTATAAAACAGCTAATGTTTTACGGTAATGTAAAATATGCTTATCGAAGTAAATGATTCCCATTCTTAGTTATCAATTCAGTAGCTCCTTTATGTTGACAAAGTCCAAAAAAATGCGATGAACATTTGTATTATTCCTTTCAATTATTTTTCAATGTTTATTCATTTAAATCGACATTGCAGAAAAACATGGACGACGTAGCAGAAACACGGGTACAATATACATGATTATGTCCTTGACTTGTGTTGATCTAACAATCATCTGACTGCCTCAAAATTGTATCCAGTTGCTTGAGTAACTATTTTTGGCGTAATTAAATAACAGTCCTATTTGCACACATACTCGGCATGTTCATTTCTTGCTGTGATATCTGGAGTATCATCTTTTCAAAGGAATTACATTAATTCAGAATAAAAACATAATGCTGCGAGTTAATCAAATTGTAGGATTCATTTTAGTCACTACACCTTGACTGTGAAATACCTTATTGTGTCTAGACGTTACGATCTTGTCAGAACCATTAACCTAGCCTGGAAACCATGCCGTCGGGAGCTCCCCAGTTTCTCTGCGAGACTGGGAGTGATGCCCGCCCGCCCAGACAGATTAGCCCGCCCGAGGGGTAGTTAGCTCCCTCCGTCTCACCTCCCACAGTGGCGGCAAAACTACGGCGGCTGCGAAATTCTCTATGGCAGCTAAGACAGACTGACAGAAACGGTTCAATTTAGCAGACTGGGCCCGGTAAAACAAACCTAAACCGACCCGTAGAGACTGGGACCAGGCTAGTCAGAACCAAGCAGTGCATGATCACCGTGATTATAAAAACATTTTATTTCCAAGTGTCTATTTAACAGTGACGAAAGAACCGAATTATTTAAACAAGTTACCACGAAATACCCCTACTTTTACACACTCACGGATGAACAAAAAGATACCTTTCTCTTGAAATCACAGAACCCACAAATACTAGAAAAAGTGGGACTTTTCGTCTTCCACTGCTTCCAAAAAAGAAGCCAAACCCAGCTAGTTTAGATATAGCCAACAATTGTATTTAGTACCAGTAGACTATTGTTACAACAAAGTCAGACACAGTTTACTGACGCATGTATGTTTTTTTTTACCATGTATTTGCAATTAGCCCACGGGCATGAACTTGCAATAAACTTCTTATTATAAACAACTACAAGTTATCATAATATTTGCCTTGTTTTCGAAATGACCTGAATTTCGGTACAGGGGTTGGCTTGGGAATTTGGACATTTTACCACTTGATAATTATATATTTTTTTTTAGTTTGGGGGCTATATTCGCTTTGAATATGTATATTTTAGGCTCATGCGCCCTGGTATTACAACCATGGAAGACTTGAAATTATCTCCATTGTGCACGTGTCTTTCGGAGAGTCCATTCTTAAATGGGGTCAAATCGGACTGATTTTGGAATAGTCCATTTTTGGGCAGATTATATACTGATTATGGAATGGTCCATTTTAAGACACAGCGGTAATTTCAGAAGAGACAATTACTGCACGGGGGGAAATATGCTACGTTTGCTTGCAAATGCTGTTTTTCTAGTTTACTAGGAAAGGTCTCCACTTTCTTATGGAGGGCAAGACTAAGGTCAAAGGCTAAGGACCATATGTTGGTGAAGAAAAGTTTTGCCTTCATTAATAAATGCTTTTCTGCGTTGAGTAAGTGGAAATTCTTTGTGTAACAAGCCTTTTATAAAAGAAACTAGTAGACTATAATCACTTTGCCAGAAGTACTACTACTCTTGCAAAACCTATTTAGTAATAAAGGTATCAAATTAGATGTAATCCTACATTATCAAATGAATATTCTTATCAAGAATCGTAATGTTAAATTGGAATACTTGTAAATACCTTTATCAAGAAGGAGAGCGGACACATATGTCGACCACACATCATTGGTTTATTAACTGCATTGCTTCATGTTGTTCAAACCACATTCATTTTAGCAAATTTTAAGTGATTACATAATTCAATATATAATGTATGATTATATAATATTTGATTATACAATTTGATATAATTTATATAATTTAATAATTTTGATTATATAATTCAAATTTGATATATATATATATAAGATAGAGTATAATTAGATTGGTCATGACGGGTAAACATCGACAAGTGAAAGATTGGAATTCAGTTGATGACTACAGAAGATATTACAGGTTAAATTTGCTGATCAAAGGTCTGGATAGGTGGGACTGTGTTTGGATGGGCTGGAGTTGATACAGGTTGATGATTGGATGAAGCTTGTCACATGATGCAGTGTTAGCACAATGGCATTTGGGATGGTGGTCTCAGTCCATCTCTGCGGGACGAGACAGCTGCAATAAAGACAAATGTTGAAGGTTTGCCATCAGTGTCCAGTAAAATTATAAGACAAGTAAGGCCATGTTGATTTGATTATATGGATGGCAGCTCCCGGAACCCAAAAAATTGATGCGAACTTGCGAATAAAAAAAAGATCTAGCCAAAAAAAAGTTGCCTTCTTTATGAAATCTATGTGGTCAGGAAGGTTGAACAAATGACTGATGAATACACAGCAATATACTAGGTTCTTCTTTTTTGTTCTTTCTTTGATTTCGGTATTCTACGACATACGTATCCTTTTCCAATATCTTAGTTTTTACAGCATAAATTTGACCATTTTGTAGCTGCTTTGTGTAATGTAATATGGTGGAAAACTTTTTTTTATTTTTGGAATCGAACGAAAATTGATGGGCGCACGTACGCTATCCATAAATCAAATCAACATGGCCAAATACATCCAAAATTCTCACCAAAGAACACAAATTAACAATCTATGAAATTTGTCTGAATCTTAGGTGACACAACAGCATACAATCTCACTGAATGTCAACTCCAATGTCTCTGAACTTCCAGGACAAAGTTGAATTGAAACAATTTGTACTTATAATAAGTGTAATGTAATGTCACTGTCTCCTAGTGTTAAGGTTGGAAGTTGAGACAAGAAAAATTGTACATCACGCAACAAACATACAGAAGACTGTCATAAAAAACGATCCTGCTTTTTATACTGAAAAGTAGCAGATACTGGAGCCGTTAGACATACCTTAGATCAACTCATCCCAGGGGGGCCAGGGCGGCCCATTTCACCCTGAAAGAAAGAAAGAGAAACAATAATTATGCATAACCAGGGGCCACATGGAAAAGACATTGTGTAGCATTAAACAAAATCACAATATGCTCGAAAGTAATGAGATTGTGAGTTGTAGCTCCAGATACTGGAGCCGTTAGAAATACCGGAGGTCCAGTCGGTCCAGGGCGGCCAGCTTGGCCAGGGAAACCCTGAAAGAAAGAGAGAGAGACAATAATTATGCATAACCAGGGACCACATGGAATAGACATTGTGTAGCATTAAACAAAATCACAATATTAAAAAGGTTATCCCTATCAAGGAAAGGATTTTGATGTGTAGCCAAAGAAAAAAGAAGTTGAGATGCTCACAGACCAGATGACAAAGATTGGCACATGATCACAAATTGGACAACATAGGCTGTTAATCTCAGACCAATGCTGCACTTCTCCTTCAATTTGTTCTTGATGAAATTTGTTGAAATTTTTGCCATTTCGCCTGATGCTGGTAATTGTGTGCAGCTAATGGTAGGTTTTGCTCTATCCAATCACTAGTAGGGATCCTGTGGTTTTGATGGACCCAAAGGCAGACCTGGGACACCAGGAAAGAGGGTAACACTCAAACCACAGAATCCCTAATAGTGATTGGATAGAGCATTAAGAAAGGGGGAACTACCATTAGCTGCACACAATCACCAGCACATATTACAACAAAGTCATTGAAACTTTCAAGCCTTACAAGTAAAAAATGCACTCCCTACATTTACATGTCATAAGATAATATTGTTTGTTTTAAAAGTGTACTGTTACAGTAGTGTCAATGTCTCTGAACTTCCAGGACAAAGTTGAATTGAAACAATTTGTACTTATAAGTGTAATGTAATGGCACTGTCTCCTAGTGTTAAGGTCATAGCATGTTGATAGTTGAAACAAGAAAAACTGTACATCATGCAACAAACATACAGGTAACTGTCACAAAAAAAACGATCCTGCTTTTTATACTGAAAAGTAGCAGATACTGGAGCCGTTAGACATACCTGAGGTCCAGAGGGGCCAGGGGGGCCACTTTTACCCGGTGCACCCTGAAAGAAAGAAAGACAAATTGAATGCATAACCAGGGGCCACATGGAATAGACATTGTGTAGCATTAAACAAAATCACAATATGTTCGAAAGTAATGGGATTGTGAGTTGTAGCTCCAGATACTGGAGCCGTTAGAAATACCGGAGGTCCAGTCGGTCCAGGGCGGCCATCAGAACCCTGAAAGAAAGAAAGAGAGACAATAATTATGCATAACCAGGGGCCACATGGAATAGACATTGTGTAGCATTAAACAAAATCACAATATGTTCGAAAGTAATGGGATTGTGAGTTGTAGCTCCAGATACTGGAGCCGCTAGAAATACCAGAGGTCCCTTCGGTCCAGCTTGGCCAGGTTTGCCCTGAAAGAAAGAGAGAGAGACAATAATTATGCATAACCAGGGACCACATGGAATAGACATTGTGTAGCATTAAACAAAATCACAATATGCTCGAAAGTAATGGGATTGTGAGTTGTAGCTCCAGATACTGGAGCCGTTAGAAATACCCGAGGTCCCTTCGGTCCAGAGGAGCCAGGTTTGCCCTGAAAGAAAGAAAGAAAGAGAGACAATACATAACCAGGGGCCACATGGAATAGACATTGTGTAGCATAAACAAAATCACAATATCAAAAAGATTATCCCTATCAAGGAAACATTTCATTTTGATGTGTAGCCAAAGAAGAAAGAAGTTGAGATTCTCACAGACCAGATGACAAAGATTGACACATGATCACAAATTGGACAACATAGGCTGTTAATCTCAGACCAATGCTGCACTTCTCCTTCAATTTGTTCTTGATGAAATTTGTTGAAATTTTTGCCATTTCGCCTGATGCTGGTAATTGTGTGCAGCTAATGGTAGGTTTTGCTCTATACAATCAGTAGAAGGGATCCTGTGGTTTTGATGGACCCAAAGGCAGACCTGTGACACCAGGAAGTAAAGAAGGCAACACTCAAACCACAGGATCCTTAATATAGTGATTGGATAGAGCATTAAGAAAGGGGGTAACTACCATTAGCTGCACACCATCACCAGCACATAACAAAGTCATTGAAACTTTCAAGCCTTACATTCAAGTAAAAAATGCACTCACTACAATTACATGTCATAAGATAAATAAATATTGTTTGTTTTAAAAGTGTACTGTTACAGTATTGTCAATGTCTCTGAACTTCCAGGACAAAGTTGAATTGAAACAATTTGTACTTGTAAGTGTAATGTAATGTCACTGTCTCCTAGTGTTAAGGTCATAGCATGTTGAAAGTTGAGACAAGAAAAACTGTACATCATGCAACAAACATACAGGTAACTGTCACAAAAAAACGATCCTGCTTTTTATACTGAAAAGTAGCAGATACTGGTCAGGAGCCGTTAGACATACCACAGGTCCAGGGGTGCCTTTTTCACCCGGTGCACCCTGAAAGAAAAAAAGACAAATTGAATGCATAACCAGGGGCCACATGGAATAGACATTGTGTAGCATCAAACAAAATCACAATATGCTCAAAAGTAATTGGATTGTGAGTTGTAGCTCCAGATACTGGAGCCGCTAGAAATACCGGAGGTCCCATCGGTCCAGCGTTGCCAGGTTTGCCCTGAAAGAAAGAGAGAGAGACAATAATTATGCATAACCAGGGGCCACATGGAATAGACATTGTGTAGCATTAAACAAAATCACAATATCAAAAAGGTTATCCCTATCAAGGAAACATTTCATTTTGATGTGTAGCCAAAGAAAAAAGAAGTTGAGATTCTCACAGACCAGATGACAAAGATTGACACATGATCACAGATTGGACAACATAGGCTGTTAATCTCAGACCAATGCTGCACTTCTCCTCCAATTTGTTCTTGATGAAATTTGTTGAAATTTTTGCCATTTCGTCTGATGCTGGTGATTGTGTGCAGCTAATGGTAGGTTTTGCTTTATCCAATCACTAGTATAGGGATCCTGTGGTTTTGATGGACCCAAAGGCAGACCTGGGACACCAGGAAAGAGGGTAACACTTAAACCACAGGATCCCTAATATAGTGATTGGATAGAGCATTAAGAAAGGGGGCAACCTACCATTAGCTGCACACAATCACCAGCAGATAACAAAGTCATTGAAACTTGCAAGCCTTACATTCAAGTAAAAAATGCACTCACTACATTTACATGTCATAAGATAATATTGTTTGTTTTAAAAGTGTACTGTTACAGTAGTGTCAATGTCTCTGAACTTCCAGGACAGAGTTGAATTGAAACAATTTGTACTTATAAGTGTAATCTAATGTCACTGTCTCCTGTCCATAGCATGTTGGAAGTTGAGACAAGAAAAATTGTACATCACGCAACAAACATACAGGTAACTGTCACAAAAAAACGATCCTGCTTTTTATACTGTCAAAAGTAGCAGATACTGGAGCCGTTAGAAATACCTTCATTCCTTGACGGCCATCGCGGCCTGGGATACCCATTTCACCCGGTGCACCCTGAAAGAAAGAAAGACAATGCATAACCTGGTGCCACATGGAATAGACATTGTGTAGCATTAAACAAAATCATAATATTGAAAAGGTCATCCCTATCAAGGAAGACGTTTCATTTTGATGTGTAGCCAAAGAAAAAAGAAGTTGAGATTCTCACAGACCAGATGACAAAGATTGACACATGGTCACAAATTGGACAACATAGGCTGTTAATCTCAGACCAATGCTGCACTTCTCCTTCAATTTGTTCTTGATGAAATTTGTTGAAATTTTTGCCATTTCGTCTGATGCTGGTGATTGTGTGCAGCTAATGGTAGGTTTTGCTTTATCCAATCACTAGTATAGGGATCCTGTGGTTTTGATGGACCCAAAGGCAGACCTGGGACACCAGGAAAGAGGGTAACACTCAAACCACAGGATCCCTAATATAGTGATTGGATAGAGCATTAAGAAAGGGGGCAACCTACCATTAGCTGCACACAATCACCAGCAGATAACAAAGTCATTGAAACTGGCAAGCCTTACATTCAAGTAAAAAATGCACTCACTATATACATTTACATGTCATAAGATAATATTGTTTGTTTTAAAAGTGTACTGTTACAGTAGTGTCAATGTCTCTGAACTTCCAGGACAAAGTTGAATTGAAACAATTTGTACTTGTAAGTGTAATGTAATGTCACTGTCTCCTAGTGTTATGGTCATAGCATGTTGAAAGTTGAGACAAGAAAAACTGTACATCATGCAACAAACATACAGGTAACTGTCACAAAAAAACGATCCTGCTTTTTATACTGAAAAGTAGCAGATACTGGTCAGGAGCCGTTAGACATACCTCACGTCCAGGGGGGCCTTTTTCACCCGGTGCACCCTGAAAGAAAAAAAGACAAATTGAATGCATAACCAGGGGCCACATGGAATAGACATTGTGTAGCATTAAACAAAATCACAATATGCTCAAAAGTAATTGGATTGTGAGTTGAAGCTCCAGATACTGGAGCCGCTAGAAATACCGTAGGTCCCATCGGTCCAGCGTTGCCAGGTTTGCCCTGAAAGAAAGAGAGAGAGACAATAATTATGCATAACCAGGGGCCACATGGAATAGACATTGTGTAGCATTAAACAAAATCACAATATCAAAAAGGTTATCCCTATCAAGGAAACATTTCATTTTGATGTGTAGCCAAAGAAAAAAGAAGTTGAGATGCTCACAGACCAGATGACAAAGATTGACACATGATCACAGATTGGACAACATAGGCTGTTAATCTCAGACCAATGCTGCACTTCTCCTTCAATTTGTTCTTGATAAAATTTGTTGAAATTTTTGCCATTTCGCCTGATGCTGGTGATTGTGTGCAGCTAATGGTAGGTTTTGCTCTATCCAATCACTAGTAGGGATCCTGTGGTTTTGATGGACCCAAAGGCAGACCTGGGACACCAGGAAAGAGGGTAACACTCAAACCACATGATCCCATAATATAGTGATTGGATAGAGCATTAATAAAGGGGGAACTACCATTAGCTGCACACAATCACCAGCACATATTACAACAAAGTCATTGAAACTTTCAAGCCTTACAAGTAAAAAATGCACTCCCTACATTTACATGTCATGAGATAACATTGTTTGTTTTAAAAGTGTACTGTTACAGTTAGTGTTAATACAATGTCTCTGAACTTCCAGGACAAAGTTGAATTGAAACAATTTGTACTTATAAGTGTAATGTAATGTAATGTCACTGTCTCCTAGTTTTAAGGTAATAGCATGTTGAAAGTTAAGACAAGAAAAATTGTACATCACGCAACAAACATACAGGTAACTGTCACAAAAAAAAACGATCCTGCTTTTTATACTGAAAAGTAGCGGATACTGGAGCCGTTAATAAAAGTTCCTCTGTTTGTTTTGACCTTTCAAATGCTAATAAGTTTGTTGTAACTTACCTGGTTGCCCTTTTCACCGTTGATACCATCTTTTCCCTATAAGCAATAAGAAAACAGCAGCTAAGCACATTTCACTTTCCAAATAAAGTAAGTAACATTATGAGGACTAACCAGCAATTCAAATCCTCCCAATGTCATGTCCTAACAAAATACACTCCCTATATTTACACGTAATAAGACATCATTGTTATAAAAGTGTAGTGTAGTGTCAACTCCAATGCCTCTGAATTTCCAGGAAAAAGTTGAATTGAAACAATTTGTACTTGTAAGTCTAATCTAATGTCACTGTCTCCTAGTGTTATGGTCATAGCATGTTGAAAGTTGAGACAAGAAAAACTGTACATCATGCAACAAACATACAGGTAACTGTCACAAAAAAACGATCCTGCTTTTTATACTGAAAAGTAGCAGATACTGGAGCCGTTAGAAATACCTGAGGTCCAGGGGGTCCAGGGATGCCACTTTTACCCGGTGCACCCTGAAAGAAAGAAAGAAAGACAAATTGAATGCATAACCAGGGGCCAAATGGAACAGACATTGTGTAGCATTAAACAAAATCACAATATGCTCATAGCTAGCTGACTTGGAGTAATCAGTCTTTAATTTGTGCACTCTAAACCTAAAAACTTAAGTCAAGTTTACTTTGTTTTCAGGCTTTAGTAGTAGAAGTAAAGCCTACTACTAAAGAAGTCGTCTATTGAGATACCCTTTAGCCCCAAAGGGGGCTAATCTTACAGGGTTGCACAACAGTCACAACATATAACATAATGCAAACATCTGATAACATGTCATAAAATGTACACAGATACATGTTGTGTAGTTATATCACAGCAACTTACAAATCATCACTCCTAGAATAATTAAACGGAGAACAGCTTAAGACTTCATTTACGGTTGTAATCTTTTCAAGATTAAAAGAACAAGTTTGCTTAGTGTCCAGATACCACAGGTAGCATCCATTTCTCACCTTTACAAATTTACCAGGATGTCCAGGTTTTCCATCAGATCCAGGAAGTCCAGGTTTTCCATCAGATCCAGGCGGTCCAGGAGGTCCAGGAGGACATTGACAGCCCTAGAGTGCAACAACAACCAATCAGTCTTTACACAACCTCTCAAAACAATCTGTTTTGAAACCTGAACGTAGCCTCTACCAGGCTCCGCGCGATCGCTGGGAAAATAGTATAGAAATCGGCCAAATAGAGTGAATAGTATGCCAGGGGTACTCCGCAATACAGTGAAGCTTTAATTTGTGCACTCTAAACCTAAAAACTTAAGTCAAGTTTACTTTGTTTTCAGGCTTTAGTAATAGAAGTAAAGCCTACTACTACACATTTGACTTACCAAATAAAGTACTAAGTAACATTATGTTTTCATGGTCACCTCTGTACCATGAACTTATAATCATCACAGTGAAAAACCTGTTGTTATCATTTATGCATCCGTTCTGTAAATTACTTGCTGCCACCGTGAAGTTAAAGTTCAGTGCAAATGTTTAGTTTCCTAACACCGTGAAATGTTGCTACTGTGAAGATAAAGTGAATTACAGTTACTGTTACTGTATCTAAATAGATGTGATATTCATATTTATCCCTTACGTTTCTTCATCAGAACCCCTGCAAAGCCACAGTTAGGCCACACCAATTTAATTTGTTGTTTCTCTGATTTGTTCAGAAAAAAATGGAGTGACGGCGAAAAAAAATAAAATAAAAAATCTAAAATGTTTTGCAAATAGTCTGGGGTGAAGATAAGGGTTTACATAACATAAAGAATAAGAGGATTATTCAAATTTCAGCTTTGTATGGCTCATTTTATGCAATGCACCCCTTTCTTTGATCTAGTACTATAATTTCAGTAACAAAATTACCTTTTGCCATGTAATATATGAATTGATATTGAGAAACAGTTTATAATAAATAAATGAAAAACTATAAATTATGATCAATATGACCACACTTTTTAGGGATGTGCAGGCCTTTATAATCTATTTTGGTGGCTATTGAGTTTAACAACTGAAAAAAATAGTAAAATTGGGAGTTGAAATTTGTGAATGGGAATTGTGACTCTTTTTTTTGTTTTCAAAATGCGAACAACAGGAGAGGGCGATTCCGAGAAGCAACAAATTAAATTGGTGTGGCTTTACCCATTTCATAGGAAGGAATCCGATGATTTGATCTTACCGCAAACCCATCAATTCCATACACCACAGCAAGGACCACAGCAATGGTCAACATGTGACGAATAGCCATGATGATGTTTCAGTGTCTCGACACACTTGTAACTGACAAGAAACCAAATGAGACAAAAATCAACATGTAATGCATTCAAGTTTGATATCTAGTGTGTCAGGCATGTGTTCAATACAAGAATGATTATATGTATGCCTACAGTGCGATGAGTCTCTTGTAAATAAAGTTAACTACATCGAATCTCTGTTTATAGCAATTACAAACTGTACTTAGCTAACAGGTAAAGGGAAAGCAGGCATCCTCAATTGAGGTGAAGCATAATACTTAGCTACACCCCCAAAAAATTCATTTTTTAGCTGTAAGCGCTCGACCGCATCACCCCAAATGCAAGGCTCTGTACGTCTGACCTCGCGCGCTGCTGCCGAGCTTCATTAGTTTCACGCTGAAGTTGGAAATCTAAGAAAAAAAATCTTACAGTGGTGTCCACAATGGCGAAACATTATTGCGGAAGGAACATTGTCAAACTTTTGACGGACAGGGACTGCTGCTAAACTCACTGCATAAATACTATAATCGCCGGACCAGAACATTTGCAATCTTCAACACTAACTCACAGCATAAATAGATAGAAACTTAAGACAATTAAACATTAATCATTCCCACCCTGGATGTGCTTCCAACTTACTGAAGACTTCAACAAGGACTCTGGTTGTATATGTACAGCTGCTTTTAAATTAACAAACCCTAATGTAAACAAAACATCGATGCAGGCGAGCGCTACAACATTGTAACTTACATGTGACTTGCGGAATCAGAACATGTTTCAAAAATATTTCTGAAAAATGCTACACAAAGAGACAAAATATTTGTGTTAAAATTTTTAAGTTATTACACTGTGGAAGGAACAAAGTTTTGAAGGGCAGGGACTGCAGCCCAACTCACTGCTTGACAGCTATAGAATTCCCAGACCAGAACATTTGCAATATTCAACAGTAGCGCACGGTATCAATAGTTAGAAAGTTTAAACAATAATTACTGTACCATTAAACATTCATTAATCACTGTATATTTTCACCCTGGATGTTCTTTCAACCTAATGTTGCAAACAACAAAACTTTAACAAGCTTAGGACTCTGGCTGCACAACTGCTTATAACAACAAACTCTAAGGCAAACAAAACAACAACACAGGCGAGCGCTACAAATTTGTAAATTACATGTCAAAATAAGTGACTGCAAAATCAGAAATTCTTTCCATAACATGAAACAAGATTGCTACACCGTGAGAATACATATTTGTGTCAAACCTCTAAGTCTAACTCTAAAACTCTTCTCTTAGTTCTACAAAAAAATGTTGAAACAACCCATGAAAAATGCTTCAACATGTCCGTGATTTTACTAACTAAAATGCCAAATCACAGAAAAAGAATCATTCTACAATTTACATTACCCCAAACATGCCTGTGCACAAGTGTAGGGAAAGACAGTACTCAGATGTCTCAACCGTGGGAAGTTGCATGGCAGCAATGGTAACACAACGTCCTAAATGATAATCGGACCACCACTGGCACAGGACTCACAGCTTTTTTTGGTTTCAACTAAACATCATATCAACGTGACCATAAAAAAAGTCAGGAAAGAAACATTCGGCACAATCGAAAACCATTCCATCATGTGGTAGCAAATTTGAGCAAAAAGGTTTCAAAAGGTTTTGAGGACATACGGTGAAAACAAACAATGAGTCATGACCCAGATGCATACTGATAAGATGCTCCCTCTTACTCACCGACTGGGTTAATTTTCATATGAAGTCATATGAATGTCGGTGACCAAGAAACGTAATTTCTAAAGATCGGACTTCTCTAAGCTGCTGCCCCCGTTTCTCGGAGCGGTCCAAGTCAGCTGTGAGAGTCTTCTCCAAAGAAACCTTTGTTCCGAAAAAACTCCCAACAAACACGAGTCTCCTCTCTCAACAAGGGTCTGTCTAAATGGAGTGTTCACATACTATAATCTTCTTGTAGTTTTGAAATCAGTTTCTAAAAGTTACAAAATAGAAGACTCTACCACCCTGAGAAGGCAACGAGAACCCACTGTAAGCCAACAAGCCACAGTTCTTCTCACTCTGCGACTAAGTCAAAGTCATATGAATGTCGGTGACCAAGAAACGTAATTTCTAAAGATCGGACTTCTCTAAGCTGCTGCCCCCGTTTCTCGGAGCGGTCCAAGTCAGCTGTGAGAGTCTTCTCCAAAGAAACCTTTGTTCCGAAAAAACTCCCAACAAACACGAGTCTCCTCTCTCAACAAGGGTCTGTCTAAATGGAGTGTTCACATACTATAATCTTCTTGTAGTTTTGAAATCAGTTTCTAAAAGTTACAAAATAGAAGACTCTACCACCATGAGAAGGCAACGAGAACCCATTGTAAGCCAACAAGCCACAGTTCTTCTCACTCTGCGACTAAGTCAAAGTCATATGAATGTCGGTGACCAAGAAACATAATTTCTGAAGATCGGACTTCTCTAAGCTGCTGCCCCCGTTTCTCGGAGCGGTCCAAGTCAGCTGTGAGAGTCTTCTCCAAAGAAACCTTTGTTCCGAAAAAAACTCCAAACAAACACGAGTCTCCTCTCTCAACAAGGGTCTGTCTAAATGGAGTGTTCACATACTATAATCTTCTTGTAGTTTTGAAATCAGTTTCTAAAAGTTACAAAATAGAAGACTCTACCACCCTGAGAAGGCAACGAGAACCCATTGTAAGCCAACAAGCCACAGTTCTTCTCACTCTGCGACTAAGTCAAAGTCATATGAATGTCGGTGACCAAGAAACATAATTTCTAAAGATCGGACTTCTCTAAGCTGCTGCCCCCGTTTCTCGGAGCGGTCCAAGTCAGCTGTGAGAGTCTTCTCCAAAGAAACCTTTGTTCCGAAAAAAACTCCCAACAAACACGAGTCTCCTCTCTCAACAAGGGTCTGTCTAAATGGAGTGTTCACATACTATAATCTTCTTGTAGTTTTGAAATCAGTTTCTAAAAGTTACAAAATAGAAGACTCTACCACCATGAGAAGGCAACGAGAACCCATTGTAAGCCAACAAGCCACAGTTCTTCTCACTCTGCGACTAAGTCAAAGTCATATGAATGTCGGTGACCAAGAAACATAATTTCTGAAGATCGGACTTCTCTAAGCTGCTGCCCCCGTTTCTCGGAGCGGTCCAAGTCAGCTGTGAGAGTCTTCTCCAAAGAAACCTTTGTTCTGAAAAAAACTCCAAACAAACACGAGTCTCCTCTCTCAACAAGGGTCTGTCTAAATGGAGTGTTCACATACTATAATCTTCTTGTAGTTTTGAAATCAGTTTCTAAAAGTTACAAAATAGAAGACTCTACCACCCTGAGAAGGCAACGAGAACCCATTGTAAGCCAACAAGCCACAGTTCTTCTCACTCTGCGACTAAGTCAAAGTCATATGAATGTCGGTGACCAAGAAACATAATTTCTAAAGATCGGACTTCTCTAAGCTGCTGCCCCCGTTTCTCGGAGCGGTCCAAGTCAGCTTTGAGAGTCTTCTCCAAAGAAACCTTTGTTCCGAAAAAAAACTCCCAACAAACACGAGTCTCCTCTCTCAACAAGGGTCTGTCTAAATGGAGTGTTCAGATACTATAATCTTCTTGTAGTTTTGAAATCAGTTTCTAAAAGTTACAAAATAGAAGACTCTACCACCCTGAGAAGGCAACGAGAACCCATTGTAAGCCAACAAGCCACAGTTCTTCTCACTCTGCGACTAAGTCAAAGTCATATGAATGTCGGTGACCAAGAAACATAATTTCTAAAGATCGGACTTCTCTAAGCTGCTGCCCCCGTTTCTCGGAGCGGTCCAAGTCAGCTTTGAGAGTCTTCTCCAAAGAAACCTTTGTTCCGAAAAAAACTCCCAACAAACACGAGTCTCCTCTCTCAACAAGGGTCTGTCTAAATGGAGTGTTCACATACTATAATCTTCTTGTAGTTTTGAAATCAGTTTCTAAAAGTTACAAAATAGAAGACTCTACCACCACGGGAAGGCAACGAGAACCCATTGTAAACCAACAAGCCACAGTTCTTCTCACTCTGCGACTAAGTCAAAGTCATATGAATGTCGGTGACCAAGAAACATAATTTCTGAAGATCGGACTTCTCTAAGCTGCTGCCCCCGTTTCTCGGAGCGGTCCAAGTCAGCTGTGAGAGTCTTCTCCAAAGAAACCTTTGTTCCGAAAAAACTTGCAACAAACACGAGTACCTCTAACAACTTGTCTCCTCTCTCAACAAGGGTCTGTCTAAATGGAGTGTTCACATACTATAATCTTCTTGTAGTGTTGAAATCAGTTTCTAAAAGTTACAAAATAGAAGACTCTACCACCCCGAGAGCGCAACGAGAACCCATTGTAAGCCAACAAGCCACAAACAGGATGACCGTATACAAGCCCGAGAAGACAAAGATTTAAACCAAACCAACAAATTAAGAATACTCGTCGACTTTACAACCCTAAGAAGGTAAAGAGAACCCAAATCAAGTCACCACAAGTCACAAATAGGACGACTCTACAACCATTACAAGACAAAGAGAACTGAAAATAAGATCCAGAGAAGGAAGACAACATATCACTCACCTGGTTCAATGTGACGACGATGAAGTCTTCGATGCAGCTGCTACAGAGGCAACGGCTTGCAGAAAGATGGGAAAATGGCAGCAGACAAGCCTTTTTATACAGTTATGAAGTTATGAAACATTATTATTTTTGTCTTCGACCAATCAGAGTCCTGCTTGCATCAGACCGCCGGAAGAAGATAGCCATCTGATCCAATTGGAGAGAAGGAAAGATAATCTACAGAATATTATATTATTGTAATGAGGGTCAGGGTGTGTGACCCCTAGCAAGTGGTTCCGGTGGCGTGTCAGCATTAAGGTTTTCATGACATTGCGCAATGGAATGGGAGGTTTGTACTGTCCACATGGACTGCTGCGTGTGTATACTTTGTGTAGAAATTATCCAGTGTAGCTTACAGTGTGGGTGTCCTCCTATTTTGACAGTAAAATCTGAAGTACTTTGTTTTGTACCAAAAGACTGTCCAAGGACATTTCACAATCATGGACTTTGAGCCTGCTATTTTTTAAATCCCAAATTGAACGACAAAATAGTCTACAACTTATCATACATTATGCCCTTCAATGACGTGCTGTAAATGCGCTACATAGTATGAAGGAACCCTATAAGACCTTCTATATACAATTTATTTCTTTGCACTTATCGTGGGCCAAATCATGACAATACGAAAAGCGGACTGCATAAAAATAACTATAGTTCTAACTGGTGACATACACTGAATAAGAACCAAGATGATAGTGTCGCCAGTGTGACGAATCGATTTGACAATCAGACATCGTCGAGTTATAAAGATTAAGTGTGCCACGTCTCAAGTATCTATGCTATTGGTGATGAACAGGTGAGTTGTGAAGGACAGGTGTATTGACAATCTTAACTTCATATGTAAATGTTACGCACATACGCACTTATCTTTTTTAAGGGCGTGACGTTTCGTCCCTGGTTTGAGAACACACTTGTATGATAGACAACGACATAATTGTGATTTTGTGGAAATTTCATGGAGCCAGCCTTTGTAAACACCAACAAACTTCAGACTGAAAAGTCTGCCGGTTGTATAATAAAGATCCAATCCAATTCAATGGTGCTCCTAACCCAGTGAAAACATCAATTCAATGGTAGGAAAAACGTAGCTCACAAATTGCATACTGCAGTGGTACAGATGATCATGAGCAGAGTATACAAGTCATATAGGAGAGCACTAAGCAGCAAACAATACGTGCATATTAAACCTCAGAAGAGCTACATGCAACGACACCTTAAAAGCGATAGTCTCATTTTATGTAGAAACCTCTAACGACACTGACCTGGAATTGCGGTATGTTGAGAGAGCTCGGGGGTGACTAGGTATACTCTAAGTAAGTGACTGACGTTAGTATCACGTTGGATAATACTGACAACGGATCCGTACCAAATCTTATTGATATGTACCAATATTGACCAATAATTCATGGCATTACATTGCTTTAGCCTCAAGAATCAAACATCTACTTGGAGAATTGCAGTGAGCGTCTGTCTGTGAGCCATCTTACACTACAGTGACAGGGCTTGAAATGATCCCACTTGTAATCTGCTGTTCCAATGAAAAATGATTGCAGGTAAAAATGTAAACAACAGAGAAATGTGCAGGCTGAAAAATTCATTCTCTAGAATCTGTACCATGAATCACAAGTTTGATGCTACACATGCGTGTAGTTTCCAATTCGCACAGATTTTCAATACCATAATTTGCAAGTCATATCTGCCATGAGATCTTATTTTACAAAGCTATGCATTGTGATGAAATATAATGACCTTGTACCCCGCCTATTCTAGCTCTGATTCACTCCTCTGATTGCTACATTTTGTAAGTTATAGTTAAAATCCTTCCCAAATCATTTGGTGTATAGAGGCGGTGCCTATCTTCCTTTCTATAAAGCCCTTGGGCCACACAGGTTTCTACAGTAAGGGAAGTTAAGTCGTTAAATTACTTGGATTATTTGTGCAGGCAGACTTTGGCTGGGAAACACAAGTTGACCACGTCGTAAAGTCAGGTAATAGAAAACTATTTCTGCTCCGTCAGCTACGCCACCTCAACCTTTCTCGAGAAGATCTGCTGACTTGTTACAAGACCATGGTCAGACCGGCTTGTGAGTACGCCGTCCCTGCTTGGCATACGGGTCTTACAAGGAAACAGCGAGCGAGGATCGAGACCATACAGAAAAGGGCTTGCCAGACAATACTTGGACCCGCATATTCATCCTACACCGATACATGCAAAGTTCTCGATCTACCTACTCTAGATAGCCAACACGGCCAGCTGTGCTTTAACTTTGCTAAACACCTGCTACATTCAGAGACTTTTAGAGACTGGCTACCTCCATACCGCGGTGAGATCAGTGGCAGAACAACACGATCATCACAACTACTTGACACTATCAAAACCCGAACGGACAGATACAAAAGATCTAGAAGCCCCATCCCATACATGTATATGACCAACCTTATAAATGAACTGTACACATTAAGTCATGCCAACAACTGAAGGCCTCAGACCTCTTCTAGTTTTTTAAGTTCTATGCGCCTAGTGATTAATGTGTTACTGTGTCTTTTAACGAAATGTGGGAATGCTTCTATGCATGATTGTAGTGAATCGATATCTTACTATCGTCTGTATTGAATGACATGTGCAATGATGCGTTTGAAGATAACGATTCAATTTGTAGACGAGTAGATAAAATGAATCATCCAATGGAAATTGTGATTTTAGAACAACTGACTGTAACCTTTTGGTCCACTCACACCGGGGCATGCCTCTGCTCTTTTTCGAAAGATGTGGTGGGTTCTCTTACGTGTTCAAGGTGTGACTCTCCTCAAACACGGGACCTCCATTTAACGTCCTATCCGAGGGACGTCCCCAACTCTAGAGGAGCTAGGTACTCATTTACACCTGAGTGAAGTGAGGAAAGTCGTGTTAAGTGCCTTTCCCAAGGGCACAACGTCGGGGCGCAAGTTCGGACATGTCTCTGGGCACAACCTGGGATCAGATCCCGGGCCCCATTGTTTGACAGCCGCACGCTCTACACTTGCACCACATGACGCCACAACTTCCATCCTCTTTCTCAAAAGTGTTGAGTCATAAGCAGATAAAGTACATGTAGTTACACACGATTTTTTAATTGTCGTTGGTATGACCCGACCGGGGTTTAAACTCCTGACCTTCCGAATGGAAGTCTCTGTCGTTTTTTAAAAATCATTAGGTGGCCGACTACTCTCTCTTCGCAGCCAGGAGCTTATAATTGGCGGGGCTAGATCGCAAAGGCCTAAAGCGACTGCCATTCAGGGCTAACACAGGTGACCTCAATATGACAATTGCTCCATATGCGGTCATAGGACTGTAATTTTTTATTATAATAACCACTCACACCAGGAAGGGTCCCTACTCTTTTTGATAAGTGCGGTGGGTTCTTTAACGTGCTCAAGGTGTGGCTCTCCTCAAACACAGGACCTCAATTTAAAATCCTATCCGAGGGACCTCCATAACAGAAGCTAGGCAGTTTATTTACACCTGATTGTGTGAAGTGAGGAAAGTCTTGTAAAGTGCCTCTTCCAAGGTTACAGACACGACTATTACAGACACGTGTAGGCTGTGCATATTGGAAAAAATCATTTGATTTTGTTTCTTGAAAAACACCAATCTTGAAAGTGTCATAAGTAAAGGGCAGGGAATAATAGAGGTTTGTTTGTATAACCCGTAGCTTGCAGTGTTGAACAGGACGGAGCTGTTATCAAGCCTCAGATCTGTTGGTTTAACTGTCAACACTTCCATCTAAAAAGGGATGGGAAAGATAGTTAATCTCTATCCCTGAGAAAAGCACTGCTTAGCCCCTTAGTTGTAACTGATGACGTGTTACAGTGAGTCAGGTACTTTTAGTTATCAAAATAAAGTTTACAACGAGAATGACATTGTTTTATCCACCTTCGTTTATTTTCAGTAATACCAATTTTTTTGATTTAGCTGGAACAACCAACTGCAACTTTTTCCAATCAAAAACTACAATTTTTTGACAGCGATCAGAATAAACAGTAGGAACTATCCTGATACATGTAACTTTCATTCTTCTGTACAAACTTTAAGAATATTTATTAGAATTTAGATTGTGCCATTATCACAAAAAGTTCATTCCTTAATTAACATGTAGCCTCAATTAACATGCCTTAAACTAGAATTAATTTAATACAAATATTCTGTACACTCTTATAACCCTTTCTTCAAGTTGGTAACAATTTTACAAAAACATATCAAAAAGACATAATTTGTCATTAAAAAAGTGCAAAAATAATTTAAAGAACAAAAACATGATTGTCTTTAGTTAGTACTTACAAAGTTCAATGTAGAAAATAAACACATGTCTCTCAGCATTGCCTGAAAATACTGAAAGTATGAAAATAAGTTTGATATAATTCCTTGAATTTTGGTCTACAAATTTAAGCATCAACATTGGCCTCGGTTAGTGCCTATTGAAGGGTGAAGTATTTTAACCAAAATTATTTTCAGGCAAGATTATTCTTGTATTTAGGAATGATACAGGGCTCTGCTTCTTTTAAACAAGGCCTCTCAGCATTACAATCATACAGAAACAACAAAGGTGAGCTAATGTTTTGAGGAGAACAAGTAATACAGGTGGAAACGTTCTTTTAATTGTAAAATGTCAAAGTGAGATTTTTAGTACCGTTATTGATCCATACAATAATGCACCAGGAACAGTCTCTTCTGTGCAAAATATCTCATCAAAACACTTCAATCTAGACCCCGAATAGGAATACATGAAATTTAAATAGGTCATGTCGGTAAAGTATTCCTCCCAAAAGTAGCATTTCTCAATTTGCAACAGATGATTTTAAACTTTGTTCATTGATAATAGAAGGTCATTCGTTGATAATAGAAATTTTCAGAAGAACAGTTTTATGCAACATTTATGCATTTTCAACATTGTAACACCTTTGATATGGTTATAATTTGATGTCATAACATATAGTGGCTAAACCTTTTTATTTTCTTTGTCAGTGAGAGCAGCATCTGCCAAAAAATAATGCATGTGTCAGGGAAGAGATTGCGACCTGGCAGAACTGCCGATTCTGCCAGTAGAGATCCAGATCAGAGTCTGTAAATTTGAAAATATTCCCTTAAATTAGTTAAAAGACAGACAGAACTTTTTAACTGTTATTCATGGCACTTAGATTGACATAAAATTTAGCATTTATAGCTGAGAGACCATCCTAACACATTCCTAGCATCCTCCCTGATTGGAGTCTCTGTCAACAGAGCCTACAACTGGGATCTCTACTAGTAGAATTGCCAATTCTGCCCAATCAAAATCTCTAACCATACATAGTACATGCTTTTCTAGTAGCATGCTGTATAGTAAATATTCACTGACAGTAAGCCTTATAATTAGATCCTCTTAATCATGTATGCGACATATTCAACTCAATACACTTGTCTGAATTGCACAACGAATTTGTAGTGAATATTGTAAAATAAATGCCTTTTACTGAATTGCACCGCACAAGACACAATGGATGCACAATGAATTTGTAGTGAATACTGTTAAAATCCTCCCACACCATGAGGTATATAGGGCGGTGCCCATCTCCGTTTCATAGCCCTGGGCCACACTGTGGTGCAATCACTACAGCAGGGGGCTAGTCCACTGGCAGTGGAGTGTGTTTAACTTCCATACTGTTTCAGAATTACAGTCAAACCTGCCCAAGGCGACCACCCGGGGGACCGAGCAAATACGGTCGCGATGGACAGGTGGTCGCCATGAAGAGGATTCCACTCATAACATGTTTCCAGGTCGAGGTGTTCAAATCCAGTGTACTACGTAGATGGATGGGAAATTATGTGATTTTAGACAGCATGACCCCCACCAGGTTCAATTCTCATACTATTAGACAGAAAGATCCTACAGAAATTACATTTTCTGTTATCGTTGTAATATTTGTATACTGGTACATCGTGTACAAATTTTCGTCATAATTTTGACTAAAAAACAATGTCTGCCTCTATGATCTCGCAGCGCCCTCCCGTATTCACACGTTACGTTAAGAGTACACACACGCACATAAAATCAAGGTTTTAAGGCCTAAGAAAAATCCCTAGAAAACACCTGCTGACCCAAGCCTTCTTTTGGGCGCCGACCGCTGGATTAAAGCAGCAAAAAATTTTCGATCTGACAACTGAAGATGCACGGAAAACGGAAAGTTGTGATACCGCCGCCGAGCTTGCGACCGCATCGAAAGGTAACAGTCCAGCAGAACGCACAGCGTCGGCGATTACAAGCAAGCAACGCTCAATAAAGGTTTGTGAGAGTCATGGAAATAAAAAGAGAATAAGAATATTCATCAATAACGAGAGTATTCTAAATGTTCCTACACAGAAGCGTCGTGCTTTAGAAAGGTCAGCGTTATGCCGCGCTGAAACCAAGATGGCGTCGCAAACCAAGGAACAACATGTCTCGACCGACGTTTTGCCCTCCGCGAAGTCGTTTTCCGGCAGAATTTAGTAAGACAGAGACACATTTTTGTTGAAAATACAAGAAATGGATAGTAGTTTCTGTGAAATCTGACTTTTTGACGCCATGCACTATGTGATCGTTTTGAAAATTGAGTTCAAACCGAACCGAGCTTGCGGTAAACCAAGGACCTCCTTAACTAAAAGATTACGATGGGCGCAACAACATCGATATTTAAGTATTCACAAACCTTTGTATTTTGTAATGTTTATAGTGGGAACGTTTTATTAAAACACTTCATGGAGGAATTGATGCTATTCATATATTTTTGTCCGTCAAGGTCTTAAAAACATTTCCGCGAAATCCGACAGCAAAATCCAATGTTACCATACGCTGGAAAACGGTCACCATGGGCAGGGATTGTGCTCTGTGCGGTCCCTATTCGTGGTGGTCGCGTTGGACGGGTGGTCGCCTTGGGCAGGCCGCTTAATGCTTGTGCCTATGAGGAAAATTTTCGGGACCGAGAAAAAGCGGTCGCCATGGCCAGGTGGTCGCGTTGAAAAGGTGGTCGCCTAGGCAGGTTTGACTGTATGTACCATTTTTATAAAGTCTTTGGTATGACTCAATGCGCCTCTTGTCCAGAGGTGTCCTACCCGGGGCTTCAACCCGGGCCTTCTGGTCCAAGTAATTTGAACCAGATGTGGCTAGTAACACCCGGGACACCCCAGTGAATACTGTAAATGCCATTAAATTAGTGGGGATTTAATTTCACAGTAGGGAGTACAAGGAGTACAAGTTTGCGGTTGAAACCAGGTGGTACATACAAGGTGGGCAGAAGACAGAACAAGTATTTTTGCGGTGGGTTTAAGTTCGCGGAGAAGAGGTTACTGCGAAAACCATGTACATTAATTTAAACCACCACAAAAATTTCAACATACAGTACATATGGTTGTGCACAGAAAATTGGACATCATATCGTTTGATATGAGAGTTGGATATGAGGCCAATCTCCAAGGAGATATTGAACTTCAAGGCGAAATCATATATTTTTTTTTGCCTCCCCTTTAAGGAATGCCCTTTGTAACAAAAACTGGGAACTAGAGAGATGATATAATGTTGCATCCCAACTTCTGCCTGTCCAAGATTGATATTGGCACACAACCAGTCAACCATCAACTTTGACACAAAATGACACTGACATATTCAAATTCAGATTAACAGTCTTAAAAATGGTGCAAAGTCAAAGCAGGAATGTTTTTCAAATTCTTTCGACTCACATAACTTCCCTACAAGGATTGCATGATATGAAATACATGTAAGTGTAAATTAAAGTCAACTCCTATAAAATTCTGCCACGTACCCTGAGACGGTCATACATAAAAATATGTGAATCTAAAGAGAATCTAAATGTAGCATCTCTTAATCACCAAGGTATGAACACTTCAAATATGCAGGTGCTCAAAATATTTTGGGGAAGGCCTAGATGACACCGATGTTTTTCTTTAATGTAGTGGTCAAAGGGTGCCTGAGAGAATCAAGAGAGTAGACAACTTGACATTTTACTGATTGCGGAAGTGGTATACATGTATGTTATGTTGTTCCTCCAAGCATGTTTGTCAACTTAAAGACAAGAAGTCCGAAACCTTCGCAAACGAATCCTTCCCGCTCATTCAGCCTTTTCCAGTACGGAAGGAAAGTGCACGACTCGGAGTTGGTTGCCATAGTTACAGATGACGGATGACCCGTAGATGACCTGGACTTGGCGTACGAACTGCGATTGGTCGTTGTCTCCGAGAAGAACCGTTCTGAGGTGCTCTCCGCGAAGAATATTCCACAGATACAGACAACCCTGTAGGGAAAAGAAACAATTAGGACTTATCATGATGCATTAAGACACCAGAGACCCTCAACTGGGTTGCCCTGAACCAGGCAAGGACAAAGGTGGCCAGGACAGGTGACAACCTGCTACGGTGGGGGGAGGCCAACAGTGCAGCCTGCGGCTGCGGTGAGGACCCCCAAACCCTGCAACACCTGATAAACAGCTGCAGACTCTCACCTACCAGCACAGACTCAGACCTGCGGGAAGCAAATGAAGTTGCACTGAACTGGATAGAGATAAACGACAAGCTATGATGATTAGGAGATCATCTCTCTTCTTTTTCTTTATACTATCAACTTAAAGGAGTCCTAAACTCCAGAGGGGGGAGTTATTTTCCAATAGATAATAATTTTAGGAAGTAAAAATGAATACTAATATTATAATAATATTACAGTATACGATAAAGTACCCACTAGTCCCGTACGCATAAAAAAGGTTTGTCTATTCTACTTAATTCCCCAGGTGATCCTCTATTTTCTAATTAATTAAATTAAACACCCTCAGCCTATGCCTGAATACAATGTACCTGACAAGGCCTGACAAAAGTTAAGTTACACAAAGAATGTCAGGGGGCTTAAGAAAAAATTGTCTTGTTATGTGTTCCTTTACATGTATATCTTATTAACAACTGGCCTTCTTATTGTGCTTAACCCCCCTCATTCATGCCAAAAATATGAATGAAGAAGGATCCGAAGTGAATGTACGTATAGGGAATACATGGGTAGGGTCTGCACGGGTTTAGTGAGTTACATAATTATTATTTTACAAAACACACCTTGTGTAATTCACCACAAGCGGAATTCTGTAAAAAGTCAGCTGGTTATGTATTCATTGATACATAAATTTTTCTAGTGGAAAATAATACCCCCTTCTAGAGTTTAGGACTCCTTTAAGTATCAAGATTACGAAAGAAAACAATACAAGCAGTTAATACAGTTGGAACAATGATATCATGATTACAAACTGTTTTTGCCTGGTCACAATGAACTTCATTGTATGATAAGTTTGAAAAAGCATATTGAGGACATTGTTGGCACAGTTTTGGATAGTTACATGAATTATTGTACGAACATGATGGAAAAGGTCTTTCAAAATCCTTCAGAATCTTTATTGTTTTTTACTAAGAAACAAACAATACTAAGGACATGCATGGCATGAAAAACAACTTTAGTAGTTAACACACATTAATTAACTGCAGTACCGATAAGTAAACCCAACTGACAGTAATATGACACATTGTGACAGAAAAGGTTTCCTTAACCTGCAGCATACATGTAACTCTCAGTGTTGAAAGGGTAACATAAAAAGTTGTGAAAGCAATTTAGAAGTATTTGTTTTTTTTACGTAAAGACCGACCGTGGGCACCCGTGATTGAATATCAAGAAAGACCAAATGCTGAATGTAAATGGAGGTTTTCTTTAGAGGTTCTGGCAAGACATAAGAAATTAGTTTCTACTCGTGCCTGGTTTCTTTGGGAAAATGTTGGGAAAATTAACTCAGTCGGTGAGTTAGAGGGAGAATTATCAGTATGCATCTGGGTCATGACTCATTGTTTGTTTTCACCGCATGTCCTCAAAACCTTTTGAAACCTTTTTGCTCAAATTTGCTACCATGGAATGGCTTTTCAATTGTGCCGAATGTTTCTTTCCTGCCTTCTTTTATGGTCACGTTGATATGATGTTTAGTTGAAACCAAAAAATGCTGCGAGTCCTGTGCCAGTGGTGGCCCGATTATCATTTAGGACGTTGTGTTACCATAATTGCTGCCATGCAACTTCCCACGGTTGAGACATCTGTCAGTATTGTCTTTCCCTACACTTGTGGACAGGCAGGCCTGGGGTAATGTAAATTGTAGGATGATTCTTTTTCTGTGATTTGGCATAGACCAAACAGTAATATTGGGGAGAGTGCAAACACAGGCAACACTTTAGTTAGTAAAGTCGTGGACATGTTGAAGCATTTTTCTTGGGTTTTTTCAACATTTTTTTGTAGAACTAAGAGAAGAGTTTTCGATCGTGTCTCCGTTGTTTCTTGATCAATTTCAATGCATTATATATTGTTGAAAAGCTTGAGTAATTTCCTTTCCTATGATACCCAACTCATTATGATTGCCATCTCATGAAGCGAGCGCCAGGCCTGCTTACGCGAGTGGGTTGTAGAAAAAAAGTGCCCAAATTTCCATGCTAGTGTGAAACACTCAGCACAGCCCCCAACCCATTTGTGATGGTGTTGTCCAGATCGGAAATGGAACCGTGTTTGGAGGAATGTTATGTTCACAGCTACAGATAAGAGAAGGTTTATTTCGACTTTTGATGGGTAAATGAAAGTGTGGGGGCAGCGAGGAGAACCCTATGCTGACTGTTGCACAGATAGACTGACCGTTAATTTGTTTGTTTCTTGGATCCAGAGTCAGTGTCATGGGGCAGTACAACGTTAACTGCCAGAGGAAAAAACAGGCTAATCATCCTAAGCAACCTCGATGTGTCAAGACATAGAGACACCTTTCTCCATCCATTTCCTAGATCCTTACCTCTGCAATATGAGACTGGGTGCCATTCTGCAGGATGATAGTGCACGTCCATACAGAATGAGAGTCATTTCAGAACACCTCCAGTATGCAGGAATACAGAGGATAGAATGGCCCTCCTGCAGCCCAGATCTCAACACAATTGAACACAGTCTCAGACTCTGTGATCACTGATCAGCTTGGGCGAGCTGTACATGCAAGAATGATCAACAGAACAACACCAGGGGTGCCAAAGAATACAATCATACGAATTTTACGGAATACATACGAATTCTACAGAATACATACAAATTTTACGGAATGCATACGATCCATTACTAGAAACATACGATCCGTACGGAATACATACAATCCATTACGCGGAATACATACGATCCGTACTAATTTGCTGGCCATCGCGCTAGCACCGAATCGAGCTTTGTCTGGTCCTCCTAGTTGGTCTAAGCCTACATCAGTCTTAATTTAGTGCAGCTTGGGATTTTTAGAGTTTATCCGGATGGGATACGCCATTATTAAGCTCATATAAGCTAAGATATCGTACGAAGAACTGGTTATCCTGAGTCCTCCATATTGAATTTGCCGCCGATGTCACGTGATCAGGACATTTCTCCAAATTAGTATTCCGTACGGATCGTATGTTTCTGCGTAATGGATCGTATGTATTCCGTACGGATCGTATGTTTCTAGTAATGGATCGTATGTATTCCGTAAAATTCGTATGTATTCCGTAAAATTCGTATGTATTCCGTAAAATTTGTATGTATTCTTTGGCACCCCTGAACACTGGTCGACCTGTGACGACTCCTTGTGGAAGAATATTCAGGGACCGCGTAACAAAACTGGTGACAATTATGAGGAGGATGTACCGGGCTGTGGTGACAGCGCATGGCGTGTGTACTCAGTATTAAGCCACCTTCATCATAACTTAGGCTCCTTTACGCATTTTCTTGGTTGGTTTGGATGAAGACTAACCTTGGCTTTCACATTAATGTGTTTTGTTGATTCAAGTTTCATATTACCCTCGTGCACAAGCCACATACCAGCAGAAGAAAGAAATACTGAATTGAGCGATTGACTTTAGTAGGGTAATCTGGGCACTTTTTTAATGTGACCCACTCACATAAGCAGGTCTGGTGCTCGTTCCATTAATTAACAATCATTATAAGTTTTGTATCGGGGGAAAGAAAATCACACAAGCTTTTCAATGGTACATAAATCATTTGCAATTGATCAAGAAACAACGGGGATATGATCAACCAAAGTTAAGTTTCCAAACTTTTTGTGCTGAGTTTATTTATACCGTGAGCTACATACATGTACTGTTGAAGATTGCAAATGTTCTGGTCTGGGAATTCTATAGCTGTCAAGCCGTGACTTGGGCTGCAGTCCCTGCCCTTCAAAAGTTTGGTTCTTCCACATTCAATAATGTTTAGTCCTTTGGTCATTGCAGGCACCACAGTGACTGAAAGATTATCATTCTAAGATTTCCAATTAACTCGTGAATCAGTGTGCATTCACCAACAAGTTGAAATTAGTATCATGATAATGACTAGACTGCAAGTTAATTCGATGTTACAATTTTTTAGAGTATCCTTTAGAATCCAAGAAGACCGATGAATTATGAATTATCATCAGGAAAACATGTGTATCTGCCACAAACTAGGGCATCTCAAGTGGAGCCTGGGACCATTTTAGTTAAGAAAACAGAAAAATGGTAGCAATGACGCACTAGATAACCCTTTGGTAAAAAAAACTGATATCTATCCTGGGAGATTAGGCCAACCCTTTGCTTGTGCCTCTAGCAGGTAGTTAAAACTACATGTGCACACCCACTGAAACTATGCCTCTTTGAACGTACTACCCACCCGAGCCCCAACAATGTAAAACTGGTTAACAGACTGAAGCAGGGCTCGAAATTCATTTTGGGGAATAGGTGCACTGGTACAGAAATTTTGGGTGCACCACATAAAATAAAGTTGAATGTCTGCCATTGTCAGCAAAACATAAGTTTGACGCTACTGCCTCTCTTAAAAACTTCAATCTGTAATTCTATCCAGATTTCAAATTTCAACCAAGCAATGCATCAAATAAAGTTCAACAAAAGGTTTTAATGCTTTTTCAGATGCTTACATTTCAAGAATATTCTGTATGCTTGTGTACAAGATCACTATTACCCTATAGAGTACAAAAACATCTAGGTGCACCAGTGCACCCACAGTCAAAAATTAGGTGCACAGCTCCAATTTTGGGTGCACACAGGTGCACATGCACCCAGTTTTTCGAGCCCTGCTGAAGTGTTTTAAAGTTAAAGCCTCACCTGCCCTCCACTGACTAGCAGACTGCTGTTGAGGATGCCTATAGTGCTGCTACAGCCAACATCCTGCAGAAAACAAGGAAATACATTTGTTAGATAATCACTCCAGCTATATTGAATGAATAAAGACCTTTATTGCACATTTCTGCCACACTTGGCTAAGTAAGTACAGGTCACAACAAAACAAAAAAACAAGTTGTGCAGTCAACGGATACAAAAGAATATGACTATCATTTAGATAAATTCTACTTCTCCTCGCTTTTCGGTTATAGTAGATATAAAAGAACAGACGTGATTTTCAATGGGAGGTTTGTCTAGTCGCATTAGGAATATGAATTTTTGTACAATACTTAAATGTGTAAAGTAGGGAAATAGGTTTTCTACAAGCTTCTACCACAAAATGACATTCGTCTCTTCTATTCTATTATCACTGAGTCTCCTATCTATATTATTACTCCTATGTTTGATCATTCCTGTTTCAAGTTATGTTAAGTTTCCTTTTGTATCCTGATTTGTTATGATTTGTCATGTTGGGTCTCCGTTGAAAATCAGTTACTTTGTTAACTGAAGGGACTACTCTAAAGATTAATAAAAATTGATAAAGAAATAAATCTGGGCTCAAAAACAAATATTAGAAAACTGTGGAAGACATTGACGGTCTGCCCTAGTGAGAAGCACTAACATGCAATGATGATGATGATGCTCGAAAACCCAAGAACAAGATATGAGTGTTTTGCAGGCAACAGAAAAGCAGACCCCCCCCCCCCGAAAAATGGCCTTGAACACGAAATGTTTGGCACCGCCTCTATACACCAAATGATGTGGGAAGGACCTCAACCTTAACAGGGCTCAAAAATGGGAGGGGGTGCAACGGACAGCAGATAGATTTGTTCAAAGATACAAATTTTGGATTCCTAGAACTACTAGTATCGAGTGGAACTCGTTGCTACCAAGTACTGTAGGAGCATCCTCATTAGACAGCTTTAAACAACGCTTGTAGTCAGATGTGCATATTGTATCATACTATGAATTGCCTTAACGGGGGGTGTCCATAGTCCGGTAAGGTCCATAGTCCGGTAAGGTTTTAAAAATCATTGTTGCGGAGATATGCATGGGTAGCTGCATATGATAAGTACACCTAGTTATGGACTAAACCTTCATGTAAATCACCACGAAGTTGGAGTATGTGTTGAAGTTGGTAAGCCCCAACGGATAAAGATTTCAAAAATTGCACAAGTTTGACGCCTTCCGTGCGGGTTGACGAGCGAACGCATCGAGAACATGCCCTTCGAAACTCTTTAATTATTCATCGTAGAAGACAACATGTAAAAAGATACCACCACATATAGGAAGGACATTCATTAGACTTCCTCTTAAAACCAACCTATATACCATGCCTTTAAAGTTGGATAATCGGAGATAAAATGACGCCGCAGTGTTCATCCTGTCGCTCCGCCATCTTTACCAATGACGTATGACGGCAGCCAAAAGACGTGCCTAACACAATCAAATTAGTCAACCCGCCGGTAGAGCGCCAACCATTCCAGAAAATTGAACCCTACCGACTGAAAAAATCCCATAGATATTGCTGCTATCAATGACAAGGTTGAAAAGACCATCAATGAAACCAAAAGCGTAAAGGCATACGATCGCAGGCAACGTAAACAATGTCCCACCATTTTTGTTTTCGGCGGCAGGTTGATCTCATCGTGACAAGGGAAATTTCTATTTCACCGTATTTGAACAATTACTGTAATACAAAATATGGCACATATTTGCGATAAAAAATGATATTGCAAGGCTTTAGTGTAATTCTATTTTACATGGGATGCTTAAACATCCACGGTAATGACCTGCTTGTCACCTTACCGTTGTTTGGACCCCCTTTTTGTGTTAGAACGTTCCACTAGAATGCAAACCCCAAAACTGCAGTGACTTTTGTGCGTAATAAAACAAAGTGCGGAAAGCTACTGTTTAAATGAAAACTATGTATGTGTAGCTTTAATCACAGTTAAATGCCTGTTACAAGATCTAAGCTTGTTTTTGGTGGGTTCAGGGCAAAATGTACGATGATAAAAGACATGCGCATTCACTTAGAACAGTTACCGGACTATGGACACCCCCCATTAGTGTTTTATTGTTCTATTCAGTGTAATTGTAATGTTGAGTGGTCCGCAACATTAGCTTGTCTGCCTGGCGTTCCACTGTGTATTGTATTGTTGTAATTTTTCATTAAGTAAAGATGTGCAAACTAAGGATTTGAGTGACAGGTTGTTCTGATAACCAGCTGCTTTCACGCCGGGTGACTGCGAAGCTGCCGTGCTACGTGGTTATACCAGCTATACACTCAGATACAAATAGGGGTGTCCCTGTGGTGTAGTGGTCTGCGCTTCTGTTACTAGCCACATCTAGTTCAAATTACTTGGACCAGATAGAAGGCCCGGTTCAAGCCCTGGGTAGGACACCTCTGGACAAGAGGCGCATTGAGTCATACCAAAGACTTCATAAAAATGGTACTTCTGAAACAGTATGGAAGTTAAAAACACTCCACTGCCAGTGGACTAGCCCCCTGCTGCAGTGATTGCACCACAGTGTGGCCCAGGGCTATGAAACGGGGATGGGCACCACCCTATACACCTTATGGTGTGGGAGTATTTTAACTAACAGATACAAATACATTGTATAGTACCTGTTGTATAGAGTAGAGCAGCGCCCCTCTTGACCGGTTCCACACACAGATCCGTGTGTTACAGGTTATACCAGCTATACAGAAACGTTTTGTACCTGTTGTATAGAGTAAAGCAGTGCTCCTCTTGACTGGTCCCACACACAGATCCGTGTGTTACAGGTTATACCAGCTATACAGAAACGTTTTGTACCTGTTGTATAGAGTAAAGCAGTGCTCCTCTTGACCGGTTCCACACACAGATCCGTGTGTTACAGGTTATACCAGCTATACAGAAACGTTTTGTACCTGTTGTATAGAGTAAAGCAGTGCCCCTCTTGACTGGTCCCACACACAGATCCGTGTGTTACAGGTTATTCCAGCTATACAGAAACGTTTTGTACCTGTTGTATAGAGTAAAGCAGTGCTCCTCTTGACCGGTTCCACACACAGATCCGTGTGTTACAGGTTATACCAGCTATACAGAAACGTTTTGTACCTGTTGTATAGAGTAAAGCAGTGCCCCTCTTGACTGGTCCCACACACAGATCCGTGTGTTACAGGTTATTCCAGCTATACAGAAACGTTTTGTACCTGTTGTATAGAGTAAAGCAGTGCTCCTCTTGACCGGTTCCACACACAGATCCGTGTGTTACAGGTTATTCCAGCTATACAGAAACGTTTTGTACCTGTTGTATAGAGTAGAGCAGCGCCCCTCTTGACTGGTCCCACACACAGATCCGTGTGTTACAGGTTATTACAGCTATACAGAAACGTTTTGTACCTGTTGTATAGAGTAAAGCAGTGCTCCTCTTGACCGGTTCCACACACAGATCCGTGTGTTACAGGTTATTCCAGCTATACAGAAAGGTTTTGTACCTGTTGTATAGAGTAGAGCAGCGCCCCTCTTGACTGGTTCCACACACAGATCCGTGTGTTACAGGTTATTACAGCTATACAGAAACGTTTTGTACCTGTTGTATAGAGTAGAGCAGCGCCCCTCTTGACCGGTCCCACACACAGATGCGGTCATCCTGGCCGGAGCTCAGGACGTGGCTGGAGGTGCAGGTCAGTGACAGGATGCCCCCCTCGTGGCCGGTCAGGTGGTGGACGCACGACCCGGTCAGCATGTCCCACAGCCGCACGTCTCCGTCCAGCGAACCGCTGGCCGCAGCGAGGGGAGGAGTCTGAGGAAACAAACACCATGGAACTTGGAAGTTCAAATAGTAAAGAGCTAAAACTTTGGTCCCACAAAAAAAAATTGCAATTCTTATCTTAATGGAACGATCCTACAACTGGCCATTGCAATTATGTGCTGTTTACTACCTCTGCCTCATTTGTTTTGAGTTATTATTATGTAACTTGTGTAAACGTCTTATTCAAAATATCAAATATTCTTCTGATTTTGGTGTCCTATAAGCCCGTATGAGTTGGGCCTCTTTGTCACAAGACAAATCATCAAACTCTAGTTAGTTCCCTTGTTTGTTTCTTTGTTTGTTTGTTCAGTCATTCGATAGCATGGCAATTAGCAGTTCCACCATTGAGAGTGGCTGTATACCGGTCAAATGTGCGCGTTTCTACATTTTGACTAAGGTGAGCGGAGTCATGGATCAGTTCAGTTCAGTTCAATCAAGGTAATCTGATCTTTATCAGAAGCTGAAAGCTAGAGACTTGAATAGTGGCCTGCGTGAATAAACAAAGGTTCAAACAAACAAACTTCGGTGTACACGATGTACCTTGTCCAGATGTAGTGCGGTGACTCCGTCTGTGTGGCCGTGTAACGTATACAGGCACAGGGCGTCCTCCAGTCTGTACACCTTCAGGGTACATAAGCAGGGAAGAGTGGAAAACAGTCAGTAACAGGCGACACCTTCATAAACATAGGCAACACTATCAATCTGGAAAATCTTAATTTTTTCCTATTATTGATCGACCAAATGATGAAACAAAAGGTTGTCAATATCTAGGTAACAATTAGATGTAGTTTAGAACATGTAATTGAGATATTTTCCTTTAGTTACAGGCATTGTGCATCATGATGTAGCATGATCAGTGTCAGATAATGTTATGCTTGTCTTCTCAAACAGAATTTCGTAAAGTTTTCCAGGTTTAGAGTGTCTTTCCGGATTTAAAATGTTGCATGTAAGGTGTATTTCCTGTGATACTAATAGATTATATAGAGCACTGTTTCGCTGATAATTATAAACACATGCTACAGAAATGAGGCTGAATCTGAATCTGAACCTTCAGCGTGTGGTCCTGGCTCCCCGTCACCACGCGGCCGGCCGCCGACTGCAGCACGTTGATTGGCTGCTGGTGCGCGTGCGGAACGTGATACGCCAGACGGACGCAGCACACCGTGTCAGAACCTGTCACAATGAAGCCGTCGTGTGATTGGTTCCTTCTGTGACCTAAGGAACGACAGTTACTGTATAGATTTCTTTGACTCACTCACTCACTCTCTCCCATAGCTTATAGCTTATATGAAGATCTTTATTGACACAACAAAAGCACAGCGACTTTCGTAAGGTCTACTACATACATACATACATACAAGCGAATAAGTGCATACAAATGAGTTTGATTACACAGCTTGTTCTTTGACTATCTTAAATCTGTCACTTATTGCTTCATGGCATTCATTGACACGTAAGCTTGTCACAATTTATTTCTGTTTTTTAATCTATAAGTCTTAAGGGTATCCCTTCAGTTAACAATGAAACTGTTCTGTGGTTTGTTTGTTTATTTTTATTTCACCAGGGGAAATCTTGTTGCCATCTGGCAGTTTTCAAAGAGCCCTGGGGGAAAAGCCCCAAACAATTTGTTACATAAAATTAGATTGGTTGGTTCCTTCTGTGATCTAAGGAAAGAAAGTATAGATTTCTTTGACTATTATATTTAAAATCTGTCACTTGGTATTGCTTCATACCATTCACTGACAAGTAAGCTTGTCACGATGAAGCCGTTGTGCGATTGGTTTCTTTTGTGACCTAAGAAACGACAGTATAGATTTCTGGACTTGTGGTTTGGGTTATTGACTTAGAATCTAAAGGTTCTGGGTGAGAATCTCTAACAGGCACCGATCACGATGTCTAGGAGTGTTTGAGGAGAGCAACTTTAAAGAACCTACATGTAATACACTTATCAAAAGAGTAGGGGTGCATTTTGGTGACTGTTGATGAGTGGATCAAACCTCACAGTCCGGTCTTACACAGATTGTACTTACAGGTTAGGGATGATAACCTAAACCCACGTTCAGGTTCAGGTCCGGATTTGAATCCAGAGGTAAAAGTTCAGGTCCGGACCTAACAAGTCCGCACCTTAACTCACATTCAGGCTCTTGTCCGGATTCGTCACAATGAGTTTAGCTTTTTTTTTGTCTGAACCTAAACGTTTTTATGAGTCCGGATTTGGTTCAACGCTTAGGTACGCCATCCCTATTTACTGGTACAAAACTGGTGTGTTACGCCTAAAGGCTGTTTACTGGTTATGAAAAACAAACAAACAAACATACCTCTGACTGGCCTGGAGGGCACCATAGATGGAGGGGAGGCGGACACCACCCCTCGTGCCTCCATGATCAGGAAGTCTAAGCTGCCGTTGAGTCGTGATGCAACAATTCTGCACAAACACAAGTCAATACAACATCACAAAAGAATGCAACAATTTCTTTTATATGATTTGTATTATGCATATGTCAGGGTTAAAGGTTTATGGCATGTACAATTAATTAATTAACATCCAACTTCTGTGATTCCTTTAATGCAAAATGGTAAAGACAGAAATTGATCGATATTTTTAAATCTAAAGATTGTACAGAAGAATGAAAGTTACATTTATCAGGATAGTTTCAATCTACTCTTTATTCTTATATCTCGACTTGTGACTGAAAGAACTCAACGTACGCAGGTAAGCAAGCATTCTTTTCACTGTCGAAAAAATTGTAGTATTTGATTGGAAAAAATTGCAGCTTGGCACTGATGTTGTTCCAGCTAATACAGACAAAAATCTGTAAATTTGACTGAAAATAAACGAAGGTGGCTAAAACGATGTCATTCTCGTTGTAAACCTTATTTTGATAAGGTACCTGACTCACTGTAACACACTATCAGTTACAGCTGAGGGGCTTAAGCAGTGCTTTTCTCAGGGATAGAGATTAACTATCTTTCCCATCCTTTTTAGATGGAAGTGTTGACAGTTAAACCAACAGAGGCTCGATAACAGCTCCGTCCTGTTCAACACTGCAAGCTACGGGTTATACAAACAAACCTCTATTTTACCCTGCCATTTACTGAAATGAAACTTTCAAAATTGGTGTTTTTCAAGAGCAAAATCGAATGATTTTTTCCAATATGCACAGCCTACACGTGTCTGTAATAGTCGTGTCTGTAACCTTGATAGAGGCACTTTACACGACCTACAATGGAGCTTCTGTTAGGGATGTCCCTCGGATAGGATGTTAAATTGAGGTCTTGTGTTAAAGAGGAGAGCCACACCTCGGGCATGTTAAAGAACCCACCGCACTTATCGAAATAAGTGTCTGTAATGTTATACACAATAAAATAGTATTACGCTGTAAGGATTTTAATGTGATATTTTCTAACCCTCATCCATACAATTCGGGTTCATTTGGACCCTTGCACTATATCTATGGTAATATTTCCAAAGTCGACTATCATTGATTGTTTTCTCTCTGATATTATTTCTACTTTTCTAAAATAGAAAAGCTCTGGCTGTCTTTTAAGCAGATATCCAATTGCACAGAAACATTTACAGACTATAGATCTGATTACAATCCCTACTGGCAGAAATGGCAAATTTAGCCACCTCGACCTATATCTAATACTGTAAATACAGAAATGTTCGCGGTGGTTTTATGTTCACGGTTTTCGCGGTGACCGTTTCACCGCAAACTTAAAACCACCGCTAAAATTTTTATCCAATACTGTAGCAGTATGTGACCATAGCACTGCCACGAACTTAAAACCACCGCGAACACCCCATTTTTGTCTTAGCGCGAAGTAAAAACCACGCGAACTTAAATGCATTACAGTATGCTAAAAACAAGACTCTTGCCATAGTACTGTAAAATTTTTAATGCATTTAAGTCTTGTGGTTTTAATTTGGTGCGCGGTAGGGAGAAAATGGAGTGTTCGCGTGTTTCAAACAATAGTAGCGCTAGAGAAACACTGGCAATGAATGTTCGCAGAGGTTTAAAGTTCACGAAGAGCTTACCGCGAAAACCGCGAACATAAAACCATTACGAATATTTCTGCATTTGCAGTGACCTTTAGCACACTGAGTCAGAGATAACTGTTTGGCACCCAATTCCCTATTGGTTACAGAGTTAGGCAGCAGGGAGAAGGTTAAGCCTGAAAAAAAGCTCATGACCTGATGACAGTTGGTTTTGAACAACGACAGATTACATTGATATCAACTGGAGACAGATATACAATCATGGAGGTCCCGTGTTTGAGGAGAGCCACACCTTGAGCACGTTAAAGATCCCACCACACTTATCGAAAAAGAGTAGGGGTTCTTCCTGGTGTAAGTGGTTCATAGCCATTCAGTTCAATGGTAACACCAGGGGCAATTGTCGTATTGAGGTCACCTTGGCGCCAAAATGGCAGCCTTCATCAGACCCTTGCGATTCAGCCCCAACGGGTAGTAGTCGATCAACCCAATAACGCCCTCCTCAGTGCCTTACAACAGCGTCCTGTCAAGTAATAACTAACAGCCCAGCTGCTAAGCTGAGGACTGGGGCTATGCATAGAACAAAATGTATCTTACCTGTTATTGACAAAACAAAGAGCAGTCACCCCCTCTGCAAACTCATGGTAGTAGCACTTCAGGGACCCTGACAAGCCATCCCAGACCTACATGAAAAAAACATCACAAATATCAGAATAAGGTCAATTCCATAAGATACCGTTTACTTCTTGAAGATTTTTCCACAATATAATGAGTAATCGTTTGTTGTGGACAAAAGTAGAAGATGTATCACAATGTCAAATGCGAACCATGTTACAGTACCACCTCTATTCTCCAAGCAGAGGTTTCGGTCGAGTGGGGTAGGAGTGTCCGGGATTTTTTACGTCAGCCTCCCTTCGGACGTAAAAAATCCCGGACACTCCTACCCCACTCGACCGAAACCTCTGCTTGGAGAATATTCCACCTCCACTTCATATACCTAATGCTTAACTTTGCATTCATTCACTCAATTTATCCACTGCATTTTCAGAGAGCTGTTGCTTTGGCATGGTTATAGCATTTTTTAAATGTACAGACCTTGCTTTGGATACTGTTTCGAGTACTGTTGAGCACGCATTTTCATAAACAACATTTAACATCTACGTGTAAGTTTGTTTTGGACATTTTCTGCAGTTACAGTAAATATTAGCCTAGTAGTTTGCAGTTCTCTTTGTTGATATAGAATTTACAATGTCAGAATCAGAAAAACAAAACCAAGCATGACCCCTGACCTCTATTCTCCCATTACTGCACCCAGCGACCACCAGGTTGTCATGGCAACCAAGACACCAGATGGGCGTGGCCACGCTTTCCTCCTCCAGCCCTGCGGCGCTTTCCGCGAACACGCTGTCGTACAGGCCGTCGTGCTGACTCAGCTCTCCCATAGACGACATGCGACGCAGCTCGGACGCGCTCCCGGCACTGTGGATGCTACGTTCGCTCGATGAGGACGCGTTAAGCAACTGTTAAAGTGAAAGTGATATTGATTTTATTTTATTACAGAATTGCAACAGTGCAATACATGAAGGACACAGGCAGCTATTGCTGTTGTCGTGACCCACACACTGTTCCTCACTCAACCCAAGTGTGTCACACACATATCCGTTTTTACACTTGGGTTGAGTGAGGAAAGTCGTGTAAAGTGCACAAGATCGGTGGCATCAGGGGATTCGAACCCGGAATCGCTGGGTTCTGGGCCGAAAACCCTGCTGTTACGTCACCCGACCCTACAAATTTTTTGTTGATCGAGTTTAGCTCGTTAAAGAACGGCTGCAGTCAGATGTGAAAAGACCAGGTGGGACAGTCGGCACGGCGTAATGCAACCAGCTGTATATGTGGGTGTGTTACGCGAAGGGCGGTTATACCGGCTATACAGCTACAGAGCTCACTGAAGAACTATTCATCCACTGGTTGTGACAGAGAAGACAGACACTATGTACAGTATTTATAGGTCCATTGCAAAAGGAAATCCCCTAGCTCTTTTCGACAAGCATTAATGAACAGTGGACCATGGCTTAACGTTCAATCCTAAGGACTGCAACCCTTTCTGGGAGCGACACAGCCGGAATCAAACTCACAGATTCTAGTTCCAGAGGGAAGCCACTAACCACTGGTTATACTGCTTTTTAAATATATATATATATAAGTGCACAATTATAGTACTTTTACCCTATAGCCTAAAAGAATATCTAGGTGCACTGGTGCACCCACAGTCAAAAATTAGGTGAACCGCTCCAATTTTGGGTGCACACAGGTGCACATGCATTTCCAGCCCTGCTTACCTGATCCGGGGACGGTGGTACGAGCATGTCAGGTGAGGAACATCCCTTACTTGTCCTCCTGTATAACGACGCGTGTTCGTGGTAGTAAGTGTCAAACCTGCTGTGAAAGTCGTACCCAGGCGAAGAAGAACTGGGAATGTCTTGCGGGGAACTTTTCTCCTCAACTTGCCGTGGGGGTGACTCAGTAGCGGATGGGGGTCGTGGCGACCTCGGCTGACCTTCTCCCTGGGCATGGTGAAACCCGTTCAGGGTTTCCCGTTTCTGTTCTTTTTCTAACTGGACAAAATCAGTGTCTATACTGCTGGTGAGGTTGGGCAAGTTTGTGAAGAGATCACTTTTTCTCCTCTTGGGTCTCTGTTCCTGGTTGTCTGAGTGACTGTGCTGGTAACGCCCCCTGTGGGTTAGGTGGTAGTACTGCATGTCAGGTGGGGATTGTTGCGGTGACCAAGGGTCGTACTGTTCGTTTCCACCATAACAGGGCTGTCGGGTACTGCTGGGGGTGCTAGAACGGAAATTGGGAGAGTTTAATGTGGTTCTTAGTACCCATCAACTCAGTCTGGTATGTTAAATTTCTACTGCCAACAGTTTATTCTGCCCTTTGAAGTGCCTATATATATAGTACATGTACCTACATGTACGTGTAGGTCAGCAAGTTTTTTTGCTGTTTCAGTTGCAGGGTAATATTACAATTTGGTTTTTTTTACAAGGAGGAGTTGCTAGCACTTCCCCTTTAACTTGCCCGAGGCACCTCATGAACTATTTGTAATTGTTGTGTCGAAGAAAAGTTTTAACCAGTGCATGCCACTTAGAAATTTGTAAATCACCAATTGAAGAAAAGCAATTAACATTGTTATTTAGAAGTACATTTCTTGTAAGGCAGCATCAAATGACTGGTAGAATACATGACTGTATAAATTGCATCAACTTGTGTGATTTGGCAATATCTACATAAAAATGACATAATGTCAGATGAAAACAACTTTTCGAGGAGAAGCTATACTTCTCAAGTGAACTGTTCCTTAGACCAGGTGTCTAAAGATGAAAGAGATAAATAAATATAGGGCAATGTTCTTTAAGAAGTTTGTGTGAGACTTACGCTCTTCTGCTGATGAGTGTGAGACAGTCCCCGGAGTTGGCGTCCCAGACTCGGATATCGCCCAGCAGACAGGAGCTTATCAGGGTGGGGCCATCACTACACATGCACTCCACATCCTACACAACAAAAAACACTGTACACTGTAAAAGGTGTCAAGGGAACTGCATCGTATCATTCCCTAATCCCTAATACCCTATGCCCTACATCCTAAGCTTCTGAGGAATATTCCTATCTTTGTTGTTAGGCCATATCGATTTCATAACAAGGATGCACGGCAAAATTTATGCCTGCATGCAAAAAAATAAAAAATTATTATAAATTATAAATCTAAGAGGACATGAAGGTTGAACTTGCAGAACAGGCTGCTTACCAATGACATCTTTTCATCCATTAATCCTTCCCTTTGTCTGTCCATCCCCCGAGATGCTTAAATAACAGTAAAGCTTCTTTACCTGCGTATGACCTCGCAGTACCAACGGTACCGAGTCGCTGATCTGTCGGATGTAGTAGGGGTCATCCACGACCGTTACCCTCCGACCCTCGGGCGCCCATCGTCCGTAGTCCCTGGGACACACACACTTGTACAGCACCATCAGTATAACCACCAGGAATGCCCCGCTTAACACCGCAAGACCTGCGTTAGCAAAGAGGAAAATGTTATTATCTCACCTGCTTTGTTAAATCTGTATCTCTTTCTGTATTGTACAGCTGGTACATGTATAACCGCCTTTCGGCATAAGACACCAGCTTCTGTATCTGTACATGTATAGCTGGTACAACCGCACTTTAGCATAACACACCAGCTTCAGTATCTGTATCTGTATAGCCAGTATAACCGTAGCTTCTGCATCTGTACAAAATGTACAATGTATAGCTGGTACAATCGCCCTTTGGCGTAACACACAAGCTTCGCAGGCAAGCGACGTGGCAGCAGCTGGTTATATCACCTGGAACCACCGGTCACACCTACATGTAACTTTTACATAATATATTATCCAGCTGCAAACATTAAAGCTAACCTGCAAAGATGCCCCTGCTATAGTTGGTGATAACGAATTCCTCTCTACAATAGTTGAAAAATACAAATTTTTGCACACTTGATCCTAGGTTGGTAACTATGGTACTTCATGAGGGCATGTATTTCTTGTTCTGTCATAATTCAACTCATATATAAATGATTGTCTTGAAATTTCTTGTTAACTCACCAATAGTTACATAATATTCCCTCTTGGAGGAGAATGGGAAACGGACTGTCTTATTCATGGCCAGCAGCGGGTCGAAGGTCAGGTCGCGACCTGTGCCCTCCCCGTTGTACTGGATGTCGTGGATATGTGAGCTGACTTGCGACTCCATGAAATACTGCAGCTTCTGGGCGTGCTCCTGTTGTTCGCTGTGGTGACGCATGTCCACTGCCTCATGAGGGGGGACGACCACCGACAAATGGATGGGGGGTAGTATGCTGATGTACCTGTAGTGAGGACAGAAAATAGCACAAAATTCAGCTCAAGATTCAATAACTTAGGGGAAGGGAGACCACTGATTGTTTGTTCGCTGTGGTCGCACATGTCCACGGCTTCGTGTGGGGGGACGACTACCGACAAATGGATGGGGGGTAGTATGCTGATGTATCTATTGTGAGGACAGAAAATAGCACAAAATTCAGCTCAAGATTCAATAACTTATATTCAGGGGAAGGGAGACCACTGATTGTTCGCTGTGATCGCACATGTCCACGGCTTCGTGTGGGGGAACGACCATGGCTAGCAGGATGGGGGGTAGTATATGCTGATGTACCTATGAAGACAGGAAATACCGTAGCACACAATTTACAATGTACATGTGGCTCAAGATTTGACAACATTTTAGTACCCACTGAGATACATTTGTACATTTATGCATATTATGTTAAACATGTATTACTAAACACTTCACACTTCAGGTAAGTCACATTTCTAGAGTAGATGGTTGTTCTTCAAAACCAATTCAATAGTTGCTCTTTAAAATCTGCTTTTGTTATATTTGGGCCTGAAAAAAAGAAGAAAGAAATACTGCAATACCAATGATTGTAACACTAATTATGATAAAACAAAGTTACATCTGACATGCTCAGTAGCCTTTGAGTCTTTTTTTACTGTTTACAGTACTAGGCTTATATCAATGACATGAGTTACATTTTGTTCCCTCCCCATTCCTATGAAAAACGGCTCCGGCGTACCTTCCAGCAAGTGTGATGTTGTAACATCCAAACAGTTTGGGCCAATGTCTGAAGGACAGGTCCTGCCAGGGTTCCTTCTGCTCTCTCCCCTCCGTTTCTCCGTCAAAGTTCCAAAACGTGTCCGTCTTACGTTCTAAGTCAAGATCGTGGTTCCTTCTTACAGACTCAGCTTGCACCTGTGATGTTGATAACAGAATGATAGAATGATTCATATAGTTACTTTTTTGTATAATTTCGACTTATCTTATCTTCAGCATTGATCATGTGTAATGCACTTATTAAAAATTGATATGTTAAATAAACAAAATGAGTTTCATTTTGTATTTCCTCTTATAATTATAGACTCAAAGATTCTAATTTGTTTTCATATAGATTCGTATAGAGGATTATATTATATTGAGTTATCTCTTTTGTTAATTTCGTTTACATGAGTGAGTGTGAGTGTGTTTAGTTTTGATTATGTACAATTTAAATCACTCATACTATATCAACTTTCATGGGGGAGGCTCGAGGAAAGAGACATAGGCTTCTGCCCCCCCCCCCCATGTTTTTTGTCCTGTATTTCATATTGTTTTTTAGATATTTGTACATAATGCAAAAATAAACAATAAACAAAAAACAACACCTGTAGCCCCTCCTGAAGATTCCTTAGGCTGTCCTTGTTCTCAGAGGGTGACATCTGTGGCTGACGACTGCTGGTCACGTTGGTCAACTGGTCCACTAGTCCCGTGTTATAGACAATTAGAGCGATCCATACCACTGTACAAAGCTTTGGAAAATTAGAACAACATTGGTGTAAAAATTTAGTATAAACATAGAATATGGTTCATTAACTGAGAAATTCTAATGAGGCACGGCAGCAGCTGGCTATATTTCAATGACCCGAGGATGCCCCTTGATGATAAGCAATTCCATTCTTCCGGGTACAATAGTTCTAGGAATCAAAATATAAATTTTTGAATACATCAATCCTAGGTTGGTAACTCTAGTACTGTGAGAAGGTATAACACTTTCTTGTTCTTTTGTGAGCTCATTGTAGGAGATACTTATCAGTCGGTACTTCCACCACTTAAACCTTCTCCCTGCTGCCTAACTCTGTAACCAATAGGGAATTGGGTGCCAAATGGCTACTTCAGAGTGCTAAAGGTTGTAAGTCATTTTGTACATCATGCAAAGTCTGGACCTACCATAATGAACCTCTGCACGATCCTAGTGCGAGCCCAGAAGAACACAAACTTGAGTCTCTTCTGGGCCCTGAGCAGGCCCTGGTTTGGGTGTTCCCCGCTCTCTACCGCCGTGGGAGGTCGCTCAGGGGTCACCAGCCGAGGCTGCTGGGATACAAGATGGTGGAGGCCTGTTGGGAGAGACAGAGGAAAAAAGAATTATGTTCAGTAATGCTGTTTGGAAGGGAATCATTGTCTGTAGCTCAACTGCTGGCAGCCTCATAGTTAAGCTGCTAGTTCCAATTAATTGGTAACTGGGAGACCCCGGTTCAAATCCTGAGAAGGGCATTGTTGTTGAGGCTGGATCTGTTTTTCGGAAGGCACTTACGATGGGGGTCTCATATTTGTGGAGGTGCTTTTGGCACCTTAGAGGGGGAAGGACTAGCAACCCCTGCCTGTAAAGATATACCCTGCTACAGAAAAAGCAAGAAAACTTGCTGCCCTTTGTAAAGGTAAAACTCACCTGGTGCTGACTTGGACCTTGGCAGGCGTGTGGGAGGGGGGCGTGGCAGGGTTTGATTGGTCAGGGTTTCTGATTGGATGGTGGCAGTGTCAGTCTTGTGCCCCTGCTGTCTGTCACTCTGTCGTTGTAGGTCAGACAACTGGGGAATAAGCAGTCAAAAATAGTTATCAATCTAGATTCTCCAATATAGATTAGTTATTCATAACAAACATAACACTTACTCAATCACTGCAAATTTGATATCTAACTCGGTTTATATTCTAGTACCTTTTTCACATGTAATTACCTTTGCCGAGAAGGTTATATTTTTTTTTAATAATAACATGCTATTCCTACTACAAAGATGAAAAGCCTAAATAAATACTCTGATTACCATCTATTCATGTTTCTGTCATCATTGAAGACAAAGGGTTACTTTCAAATTGTTCAGGTATAGGTCTGGACCTGTACCTAAGCCTCTGTATCAGTACCTATATAAAGAATAGCTTTTAAATTAGTATACAGTGTACCAGAACACAGACCTAACCCATTCTACTAGTATTTTATACAAAAAAGAATCATTCCTACCTCAATCCTCCTGATGTCGATGGAAAGCACTGTAGCAAAGAACCACATCTGCAGACTGAAGTCCGACAACAGGCCAACCAGGGCAAACATGCAGAACTCCTGTGGGAGACCAAAATACAAACATACAGAACTGCTGTGGGAGACCAAAATACAAACATACAGAACTGCTGTGGGAGACCAAAAGTATGGCAATAATCTTGCTTGTACCGTTCCAGATAAAGGTCTCAACGTTTACAGTGAGAGGTCACATTTAAAACCAGGAATTTATAAAACACTGCAAAAAATGTCAAAAATTAGAGTTGCTGAAAATAACGACAACACAGCAATAAAATCTATTACCACTAGCAACAAAAACTGACAACACAAATACAAACACTTTATAGAAATATCTTAAGAACAGAATGAAAAGATATTTGTATCATTTCTAAAGGTACATGTATGGAGTTACCTGAATAGCTGGTACAAATGTGAAGTAGCCTGCACACGCTATCGCCAACTCTGTCAGCAGGTTCTTAGTGATGGACCAGCCTTCCTTACTCAAACCTACAACACAAGGACACTTGTGAGATGTCAATTTATCTATACAGCAAAATAGCCTTTGTAGCCATGTATCTGCATCTATGCACATGTAGCTGGTATAACTGTCTGTTGCCATAACACACCAGCTTTGTTGCATGCGGCACGGCAGCAGCTGGTTATATTACACTGAACAACCTATCACATCTAACTGTACAGTAAGTGTGTTTAAAGCTATCTGGTAAGGCTGCTCCTACAGTACTTGGTGGTGGCAATGACTTCCACTCTACTACAGATCAATGGAAAAACAAATTCTTGAACACTTCAAGTATGGGTTGATAACTATTTATTTGTACTCAGTATACACAGTTCCAGGGAGTGCCTATAGTCGGATACAAGTTTTCTTCCCAGCCCTCTGTTTTCTACTTGACCACTTGCTAAAGGTTTACTTTGAATGTGTATGCCTATGAGATAAACAGTAAGTTGGCACTGGAAAAAGGAAGTAAGGTTGGCTAACAACTAAGGATAATGTATAACCTAAAAGTGAGTAAAACTGTTCAATCTGTCATCCCAATCCAGTTACTGTATGTAACCCCAAACACTTGAGTGGCTCAAAATTATGGCCTGTTTTGTGGTGAAATGAAGTACATGTAAATAGAAAAACTCCACAAACCCTGGGCTATTCTGATGTTGACATCCAAGTGGACGGGAGTGGACACCACAGACTTGGTCAGTACCAGGATGTTCTCCAGCCCCACAATCACAACTAGGTAAGGGAAGATCTCCCTACGGACAGGAGGAAAAGTAATCTTTAAAGCATTTGTTAAATGGCAGCTCTTTTTTCAATCTCCAAGATTTATCTCCAAGCAGATCTACTTGTGGTAAAGGCAGTATCCAAAGGGCAAATGCAGTCCAATTGGCCACTGGGACCACACTGCTACCAGGATTGCTTGTGCCTTTGGATACTGTCTTTGCCACCGGTAATTATAAGTCAGCTTGGAGATTACTCTTTTTTGTACATAGACAGTCTGTCCCTATATGATGTAACTACGTGAATATAATTATACAGTCACATGTACACATTGTATTGTACTTCTTGGACAAAGTGGGATCTCCCTGAGAGAATGGAACATTTATGCCACACCCTCTATCATACTGCAATCCCAGCACAATCAAACTGGTGCTCAAAATATGGTTTTCTACTGAATATTACAACCATTGTACTGCCATGTTTTAACAAGAATGGAAGCACTTACAATGTCCTATTTGCCTCGCTGCTACAAGTGGAAAAGTCTCACATTTAAGTATGATTACACACTGATATATCAATCTTATCAATCCATACTTCCCTTACTATAAAAGCATAAGGTATTCTACAGACACATATTTGAAATACTCATAACAAGACAGATACATGCAGTAGATGTGCCCTATGTGGCAGAGACTGTCATTCTCACATAGGACTGTTTAGCCATAGCCAGTAGGGTTAATGGGAGTTAGGATTTTACCATGGCCAATAGTGGAAGATTTTTTGATGAAGGTTAGAGAACCAGGTACATGTAATTTATAAGATACACAAAGGCAGTAGTAGTGGGCAACCTCAAACCAACCGTACACACTCACACCACATCTTCAGAAAAGATTGTTTACATGAATTGACCTTTGTGACAATTGTAATTGTTCTAGAACAATAGATGAAGTCATACTGATAGAGGTCAAGTGAGGTCATGTAGTCAGTGCATTTAGAACTGTAGAAAAACAGAGTGCACTACCAAGATATTTGCTGTAATGTGATTGGTTAAGCCACCTAGGGCATCTTGCACTAATGGCCTTTAAAAGCCAGAACACACTGTACTTGTGCTCATTCGAGCCTTGATCCTTGAGAAAGCCACACACAGGCGAAACATGTCGGTGTGGGCTCGAATAAAGTTCTAAACGGGAACTATACGCGGCTACAGCCTCTTTTCTGAAGATGTGGTGTGAGTGTGTACGGTTGGTTTGAGGTTGCCCACTACTACTGCCTATTGAATTTCCACATTGGAGTCGACTTCGCCGGTGAATCGCTCTGGAGCTCCGGACCCAGAGGAGATCCTGTACACCAGCCCAAGAACCTTCATCAAGAGAAGAAGCTGGAAGAACATCCGCCGCCAGAAGAGCACAAGCAGACTGCCCCACCATCACAGTCCAAGACTGCTACAGCGAGAGAAGAGTCTGAAGACGCCGCCACTGTTGCCCAAAGCCTGCAGCGCAGACACGCCAGAGCTTCCTACGACGCCAGCGCCAGAGACAGCCGTTGCAAAGGCAGAGACAGGCTAGAAGCTACACGGACTCTATTCTTTGTTTACATGAATTGACCTTTGTGACAATTGTAATTGTTCTAGAACAATAGATGAAGTCATACTGATAGAGGTCAAGTGAGGTCATGTAGTCAGTGCATTTAGAACTGTAGAAAAACAGAGTGCACTACCAAGATATTTGCTGTAATGTGATTGGTTAAGCCACCTAGGGCATCTTGCACTAATGGCCTTTAAAAGCCAGAACACACTGTACTTGTGCTCATTCGAGCCTTGATCCTTGAGAAAGCCACACACAGGCGAAACATGTCGGTGTGGGCTCGAATAAAGTTCTAAACGGGAACTATACGCGGCTACAGCCTCTTTTCTGAAGATGTGGTGTGAGTGTGTACGGTTGGTTTGAGGTTGCCCACTACTACTGCCTATTGAATTTCCACATTGGAGTCGACTTCGCCGGTGAATCGCTCTGGAGCTCCGGACCCAGAGGAGATCCTGTACACCAGCCCAAGAACCTTCATCAAGAGAAGAAGCTGGAAGAACATCCGCCGCCAGAAGAGCACAAGCAGACTGCCCCACCATCACAGTCCAAGACTGCTACAGCGAGAGAAGAGTCTGAAGACGCCGCCACTGTTGCCCAAAGCCTGCAGCGCAGACACGCCAGAGCTTCCTACGACGCCAGCGCCAGAGACAGCCGTTGCAAAGGCAGAGACAGGCTAGAAGCTACACGGACTCTATTCTTTGTTTACATGAATTGACCTTTGTGACAATTGTAATTGTTCTAGAACAATAGATGAAGTCATACTGATAGAGGTCAAGTGAGGTCATGTAGTCAGTGCATTTAGAACTGTAGAAAAACAGAGTGCACTACCAAGATATTTGCTGTAATGTGATTGGTTAAGCCACCTAGGGCATCTTGCACTAATGGCCTTTAAAAGCCAGAACACACTGTACTTGTGCTCATTCGAGCCTTGATCCTTGAGAAAGCCACACACAGGCGAAACATGTCGGTGTGGGCTCGAATAAAGTTCTAAACGGGAACTATACGCGGCTACAGCCTCTTTTCTGAAGATGTGGTGTGAGTGTGTACGGTTGGTTTGAGGTTGCCCACTACTACTGCCTATTGAATTTCCACATTGGAGTCGACTTCGCCGGTGAATCGCTCTGGAGCTCCGGACCCAGAGGAGATCCTGTACACCAGCCCAAGAACCTTCATCAAGAGAAGAAGCTGGAAGAACATCCGCCGCCAGAAGAGCACAAGCAGACTGCCCCACCATCACAGTCCAAGACTGCTACAGCGAGAGAAGAGTCTGAAGACGCCGCCACTGTTGCCCAAAGCCTGCAGCGCAGACACGCCAGAGCTTCCTACGACGCCAGCGCCAGAGACAGCCGTTGCAAAGGCAGAGACAGGCTAGAAGCTACACGGACTCTATTCTTTGTTTACATGAATTGACCTTTGTGACAATTGTAATTGTTCTAGAACAATAGATGAAGTCATACTGATAGAGGTCAAGTGAGGTCATGTAGTCAGTGCATTTAGAACTGTAGAAAAACAGAGTGCACTACCAAGATATTTGCTGTAATGTGATTGGTTAAGCCACCTAGGGCATCTTGCACTAATGGCCTTTAAAAGCCAGAACACACTGTACTTGTGCTCATTCGAGCCTTGATCCTTGAGAAAGCCACACACAGGCGAAACATGTCGGTGTGGGCTCGAATAAAGTTCTAAACGGGAACTATACGCGGCTACAGCCTCTTTTCTGAAGATGTGGTGTGAGTGTGTACGGTTGGTTTGAGGTTGCCCACTACTACTGCCTATTGAATTTCCACATTGGAGTCGACTTCGCCGGTGAATCGCTCTGGAGCTCCGGACCCAGAGGAGATCCTGTGCACCAGCCCAAGAACCTTCATCAAGAGAAGAAGCTGGAAGAACATCCGCCGCCAGAAGAGCACAAGCAGACTGCCCCACCATCACAGTCCAAGACTGCTACAGCGAGAGAAGAGTCTGAAGACGCCGCCACTGTTGCCCAAAGCCTGCAGCGCAGACACGCCAGAGCTTCCTACGACGCCAGCGCCAGAGACAGCCGTTGCAAAGGCAGAGACAGGCTAGAAGCTACACGGACTCTATCCTTTGTTTACATGAATTGACCTTTGTGACAATTGTAATTGTTCTAGAACAATAGATGAAGTCATACTGATAGAGGTCAAGTGAGGTCATGTAGTCAGTGCATTTAGAACTGTAGAAAAACAGAGTGCACTACCAAGATATTTGCTGTAATGTGATTGGTTAAGCCACCTAGGGCATCTTGCACTAATGGCCTTTAAAAGCCAGAACACACTGTACTTGTGCTCATTCGAGCCTTGATCCTTGAGAAAGCCACACACAGGCGAAACATGTCGGTGTGGGCTCGAATAAAGTTCTAAACGGGAACTATACGCGGCTACAGCCTCTTTTCTGAAGATGTGGTGTGAGTGTGTACGGTTGGTTTGAGGTTGCCCACTACTACTGCCTATTGAATTTCCACATTGGAGTCGACTTCGCCGGTGAATTGCTCTGGAGCTCCGGACCCAGAGGAGATCCTGTACACCAGCCCAAGAACCTTCATCAAGAGAAGAAGCTGGAAGAACATCCGCCGCCAGAAGAGCACAAGCAGACTGCCCCACCATCACAGTCCAAGACTGCTACAGCGAGAGAAGAGTCTGAAGACGCCGCCACTGTTGCCCAAAGCCTGCAGCGCAGACACGCCAGAGCTTCCTACGACGCCAGCGCCAGAGACAGCCGTTGCAAAGGCAGAGACAGGCTAGAAGCTACACGGACTCTATTCTTTGTTTACATGAATTGACCTTTGTGACAATTGTAATTGTTCTAGAACAATAGATGAAGTCATACTGATAGAGGTCAAGTGAGGTCATGTAGTCAGTGCATTTAGAACTGTAGAAAAACAGAGTGCACTACCAAGATATTTGCTGTAATGTGATTGGTTAAGCCACCTAGGGCATCTTGCACTAATGGCCTTTAAAAGCCAGAACACACTGTACTTGTGCTCATTCGAGCCTTGATCCTTGAGAAAGCCACACACAGGCGAAACATGTCGGTGTGGGCTCGAATAAAGTTCTAAACGGGAACTATACGCGGCTACAGCCTCTTTTCTGAAGATGTGGTGTGAGTGTGTACGGTTGGTTTGAGGTTGCCCACTACTACTGCCTATTGAATTTCCACATTGGAGTCGACTTCGCCGGTGAATCGCTCTGGAGCTCCGGACCCAGAGGAGATCCTGTACACCAGCCCAAGAACCTTCATCAAGAGAAGAAGCTGGAAGAACATCCGCCGCCAGAAGAGCACAAGCAGACTGCCCCACCATCACAGTCCAAGACTGCTACAGCGAGAGAAGAGTCTGAAGACGCCGCCACTGTTGCCCAAAGCCTGCAGCGCAGACACGCCAGAGCTTCCTACGACGCCAGCGCCAGAGACAGCCGTTGCAAAGGCAGAGACAGGCTAGAAGCTACACGGACTCTATTCTTTGTTTACATGAATTGACCTTTGTGACAATTGTAATTGTTCTAGAACAATAGATGAAGTCATACTGATAGAGGTCAAGTGAGGTCATGTAGTCAGTGCATTTAGAACTGTAGAAAAACAGAGTGCACTACCAAGATATTTGCTGTAATGTGATTGGTTAAGCCACCTAGGGCATCTTGCACTAATGGCCTTTAAAAGCCAGAACACACTGTACTTGTGCTCATTCGAGCCTTGATCCTTGAGAAAGCCACACACAGGCGAAACATGTCGGTGTGGGCTCGAATAAAGTTCTAAACGGGAACTATACGCGGCTACAGCCTCTTTTCTGAAGATGTGGTGTGAGTGTGTACGGTTGGTTTGAGGTTGCCCACTACTACTGCCTATTGAATTTCCACATTGGAGTCGACTTCGCCGGTGAATCGCTCTGGAGCTCCGGACCCAGAGGAGATCCTGTACACCAGCCCAAGAACCTTCATCAAGAGAAGAAGCTGGAAGAACATCCGCCGCCAGAAGAGCACAAGCAGACTGCCCCACCATCACAGTCCAAGACTGCTACAGCGAGAGAAGAGTCTGAAGACGCCGCCACTGTTGCCCAAAGCCTGCAGCGCAGACACGCCAGAGCTTCCTACGACGCCAGCGCCAGAGACAGCCGTTGCAAAGGCAGAGACAGGCTAGAAGCTACACGGACTCTATTCTTTGTTTACATGAATTGACCTTTGTGACAATTGTAATTGTTCTAGAACAATAGATGAAGTCATACTGATAGAGGTCAAGTGAGGTCATGTAGTCAGTGCATTTAGAACTGTAGAAAAACAGAGTGCACTACCAAGATATTTGCTGTAATGTGATTGGTTAAGCCACCTAGGGCATCTTGCACTAATGGCCTTTAAAAGCCAGAACACACTGTACTTGTGCTCATTCGAGCCTTGATCCTTGAGAAAGCCACACACAGGCGAAACATGTCGGTGTGGGCTCGAATAAAGTTCTAAACGGGAACTATACGCGGCTACAGCCTCTTTTCTGAAGATGTGGTGTGAGTGTGTACGGTTGGTTTGAGGTTGCCCACTACTACTGCCTATTGAATTTCCACATTGGAGTCGACTTCGCCGGTGAATCGCTCTGGAGCTCCGGACCCAGAGGAGATCCTGTACACCAGCCCAAGAACCTTCATCAAGAGAAGAAGCTGGAAGAACATCCGCCGCCAGAAGAGCACAAGCAGACTGCCCCACCATCACAGTCCAAGACTGCTACAGCGAGAGAAGAGTCTGAAGACGCCGCCACTGTTGCCCAAAGCCTGCAGCGCAGACACGCCAGAGCTTCCTACGACGCCAGCGCCAGAGACAGCCGTTGCAAAGGCAGAGACAGGCTAGAAGCTACACGGACTCTATTCTTTGTTTACATGAATTGACCTTTGTGACAATTGTAATTGTTCTAGAACAATAGATGAAGTCATACTGATAGAGGTCAAGTGAGGTCATGTAGTCAGTGCATTTAGAACTGTAGAAAAACAGAGTGCACTACCAAGATATTTGCTGTAATGTGATTGGTTAAGCCACCTAGGGCATCTTGCACTAATGGCCTTTAAAAGCCAGAACACACTGTACTTGTGCTCATTCGAGCCTTGATCCTTGAGAAAGCCACACACAGGCGAAACATGTCGGTGTGGGCTCGAATAAAGTTCTAAACGGGAACTATACGCGGCTACAGCCTCTTTTCTGAAGATGTGGTGTGAGTGTGTACGGTTGGTTTGAGGTTGCCCACTACTACTGCTTATAAGATACACAAAGTAACAGTTTCTCAAGCAACTTACTGGATAAGATTTGGAAGAGAAACAAAAGATGAAGGTTTGTTATGTAAGAACTTACCCTCCGTTTAGTGTAGGAGTCAACCCAAACAAGGTACACAGTCCTATAGACATGAGTAGTGAAGCGACAACAGTCATCACAGCGGCCAGAGCCAAGCCCCACTTTGACTTCACGAACTCTATTTTGGCTGCAGATGCAAAGGTAAATAAAAACAACAACATCAAAAGAGATCACAAGTCATTGTTGGATTTGGAAAACTAAACACTCTGTTGTATTAGCACTTGTTGTCTTGCATTTATACACCAAAATAAATCTAGATTTTTTATTAAGACAAAATGACTCATAAGTAAAATTTTTCATGTGAGCCAAGACAACTACTGAAAATCTTGAGGTTGTAGTGTTCACAGCTATTTTATTTTTGCACTGTGACCTGTTCGCTTCATGTATTTGCCTTTCCATTGTATTTCTTCTGATCATTACTACAGAATTGTTTGAACCACATCAAGTATAAAACACATCATTTTTCAAAGTTGAAGCAATTAGATGTTTAACCTTCTCCCTGCTGCCATACACAGTAACCAATAGAGATACTTCAGTGTTAAAATGTTACCCAGTCTGGTATGTTGACTTTGCAGTAGCATTTGAATCTATCACAGGTATTGTTTTTCTATTCTATTTTCCCCGCCATTTTTGTTAAGAACCAAGAATTTGACTTCGATGTACATGGTATTGTCAGTAAACATGACAATAAAAGCCCACGGCCTGCATATTTGTTTTTCATGAATATACAAAAACTCAAATGAAAACAAGCAAACAAACAAACAAACAAACAGTGTGAATGATGTACGCGTTATACTTACAGACAGAGAAGGATATGTACAGGAACAGGATGAGGTATGTGGCTAACAGGGGAACCAGCTCAATGATGCTGAACTCCTCCTGCAAGTAAACAACAAAACAAACAGAGATAAACATAGCACAATTTTACCATAGACATCTGTCAAACACATAATCAGTTTTTTTCCATAACCTTCTCCCTGCTGCCTAACTCTGTAACCAATAGAGAATGGGGTGCCAAATGGCTACATCATGTTAAATTTTCTAAGCATCTTCTTACACAGCACTAATACATTGTAACAGCCATGATAGAGATATTTACATAAGCCCTACCTAAGGAGTAAACTAGAAAACAAACAATGATAAACATTTGCATGGCACCATTACACTGCTGTCATTTTTTTTCTACGGATTCTTTAGACAATAGCATTAAAAAATTTCTAAGCTTCTTTTTACCAAGGAGGTTTAAACCTCCATGTTTTTACACAGCAGTTATGTACACTGTATTATTGTTACTGAAAATACTAATTTGTAAATGAATTAAATATTGTGATAATTCTACCTTGAAATGCATGTGTGTAATTTGTTCCTCAGACTCCTGTGTGACATTGAGAAGGCTGGACTGGTATTTCTTCTGGAGTGTTGACTTCAATGTATTGATAAATCTGTAAAAGACAAAAGCATTCTCTCTATTTTGTACCATTTATCTAATAGCTCATCTGTAAAAGACAACATTTTCTCTTTGTTTTGTACCATGTATTTAAAATCTCATAAAAAGTGTCTTTCTTTCATTCCAATTGCATGCCTACAAGCATAAAAGCTGTAGCCTGTATAGCACTAGCTTTCTGATCATGTGACCTACTTGCCTAAAGGCCCAGTGACCTGGCTATGACTATTCTCCAAGCAGAGGCTTCGATCGAGAGGGGTAGTTTTGTCCGGGATTTTAACGTTCCTCTCCTCTCAGAGGAGAGGAACGTTAAAATCCCAGACAAAACTACCCCTCTCGATCGAAGCCTCTGCTTGGAGAATAGCTATGACATCATCCTAGGCAGATGACATGACTCAAGCTCATTAAAATATCCCAGAATGCCTAGCGTTTTATGGATACCAAATCATGCTTAAATCATGAATAATGATAACATTTTTGTGCAAATAAATGTTCCCTAAAACACTTGAACTACAATTGCTAATGGAATGTAGGGAAAAAAGGATATTTTAAATGTTTTTATACTTGAAAATGGTACTTTCTTTGTCAGGGTAAACAAAGGACCACTAACAATATTGGACTTGCATTGACCCCAGGGATTTTTTCTGCCTATGAATATTACTCTGGTTTCCCTTCAAACCACCACGCATAAATCTTTCGCCTTTTACTAAAGATTTCCGTGGAGGGGAACAATCAATGAGTCTATAAGACAATTTTTCTTGGTCCCACCACAGTGGGACTATAATAAACCAAAGAAATCCACACCACACTTCAGTTGAGCCCAGCTTCACCTGAGTCCTGACACTTGATTCCCACCCTATACTGAACTTAGCTTGACCTTGGTCCTCACACTTATACCTCACATAGAACATGGGTACAAACTGTATTTACAGTCAGCTAACTCCTTTCATTTGTTATAACTGACTGTTTAGCCAATTTCTAGTATTTTTCAGCAAACTATGGAGCCTGGTAGAGGCTACTATACCATATGTTCAACTCTTAGTGATTTTGTCTTTTGTCCTAAAAATTGTATAAATGTACATTGAGCTGTCATGGGGCAAATCTAGTTGACATCCGTATGTTGTTAATTTATAACCATTAGAATTTGAAGACTATAGTAGTATCCAGTATTTGAATCCAATATGTGATACTCAATAACGTAAAGTATGTGAAAACATAACATTTTGTTGATTTCTTACGTAGCATTGTAGTCCTTCAGTGCCAGTGTCACAGCGTACATTATGAGCCTCTGTTTGTTGCGTAGAAAGAACCTGTGGACGCCCGTGGCTTTGGCAGGAACTCCAAACAGCAAGTCTGTCAGAATAGGACAAGTATTCATGTCAGAATCTGATGTATGCAGACTGATGAGTCTATGGTGAGAGGTCACCATAAAACCGTGAAAAGTTCAAAAGTTACAGTGCTCTGTATTTTGAGTATCAGCATGCAAAAGAGAATGATGATAATGGCAAGATGACTGTAACATGCCAAAAAAACGTGTACAAAATTTCAACATTCACAATTATTTAGGAACTGACAACGAAATTTCTCACATAGTTCAAATCTACTTGTCACTTGATACATCTGTGTAGTAGTAACGGTTAGTTGGGATTCTAAAACTTTAACTCAGAGCTAAACAAGACTACATAAAAAAGACTTTCCTGACAAATGTACCTTTAATAGTAAGTGCAGTCTCTATCGTCAGTGACTGGAATCCAACTATACAAAAGAACATGAAAATGCCTTTCCTTATAAAAACAAATGTACCTTTAATGGTGGGTGCAGTCTCTATCGTTGGAGACTGGAAACTGTGAATTGTCTTGATAATCTGTCCATCCTCTTTAAACAGGGTGGCGTCGCTCTTCCAAAAATTGGCGGGAGACACTAGTAAACAGTTGTACTCCGGTAGGAGACCCTTAGCCTTGAACTTAGGTAAGACTTCAGGGATATGGAGACAGAAGTCACTTGTACTTCTTGTTTTTCCACTGAGAAAAGAAAAACCAAGAGTTACTGGTTAGAAATTCAATGCCTGGCATGAAGGGCTTTTGTCAAAATGTAAATTGTTTAATCAAAATATGTCAGAAAAAAATGTATTAATCTAATGATAGACACACTGCATGTAATAAAGGATTGGAACTTATATTAGGATGGCAATTACTTGCACAAGGGAAAATCTAAAAAAATTGGAAAGTAAGAAATTCCTTAGAAGAATAGTTTCGAAGCTTATCACGCTTCAACAATGCAATGATACAAACAAGTAGATGGGGTGAAATTTTAGTCCGGCCCCACAAGCAATTTCCGTCCCAAGATGGAGGAACGGGTCCTGGAGACAGTCCTGCAGCAAACCCAGGGCTGTCTCCAGCTTTGAATTTTCCGTCCCACTCATTGTTTGGCAACAGATGTTTTGACTTTTTGTTGTTAAATTCATCATTTTAAGCTTACGAAGATATATGTTGCATCAATTTCATGTCATAAAGTTCAGATTTTGGGACGGACAAGGCAAAAACATTTTTTCAGTCCTCTTTAAAAAGGGTGGCGTCCCAAGAGGCAAGTTTCTGCCCTGGGACAAAGAGAAGGCTCCAGGAGATAGCCCTGCATCAAACCACACCCCTTCCCCCCTCCTCCTCACCTAATTTTGACCTGTAGGTTGTTGACATCGTCCACAATGGAGAAGACTTTGGAAAGAGGAGCTCGAAACGCATCGGTGGGGATCAGTCGGGATTCCCATGGCGACACTGTTGCCATGACGACAAACTGCTGAATAAACGCCACGGGTTTCCCCGCCAACTGTAACAAATTATGAAACACAAGTTACATGTATGTTTATAAGGTAGGTATTTGTTATGAATGTACTAGTATTTAAACCTAGACCTTCTTATAATAAATTTACCCTTATGTGCCTGTTTTTGTTGTTTGTTCACATAACTGGTAACACAGCAGTTTTGTAGCAGGAGGGCACTTTTGCACCTGGCCTATAAAAGCCAGAACACATTGTACTGTACTTGTGCTCATACGAACCCTTTATCATTGAGAAAGCCACATACAAGGCAAAACTAGTCTGGGTGTAGGTTTGAATAAAGTTTTAAACGGGAACTATGCAGCAGCATCTCTTTTAAAGATGTGTATGGTTGACTTGTGCATATATCTCACCCATTTAGGTAGCCCGGAATCCAGGTGCCCCTCCATGGCTGCCTGTAGAAGACTGGGCTCAACAGTAGCCTCAGTCACAAACATGTGTACATGTATATTATGTGAAACTCACCCATTTAGGTAGCCCGGAATCCAGGTGCCCCTCCATGGCTGCCTGTAGTAGGCTGGGCTCCACAGTAGCCTCAGTCACAGACAAGTGTATGTGTATGTTGTGTGTACATGTAACTAACCCATTTAGGTAGCCCTAAGTCCAGGTAGCCCTCCATGGCTAAGAACATGTGTATGTTATGCGTAAGAATAAGAAGAAGGTATACTTCGTGACACTCACCCATTTAGGTAGCCCGGAATCCAGGTGCCCCTCCATGGCTGCCTGCAGGAGACTGGGCTCCACAGTAGCCTCTGTCAGCGGCAGGCTGAACTCCTTCACAGTGGTGGTATACTCCAGGGGGGCGTTACCGGGGAGAGGCAGGTTAGCCAGGGGGATACTGGGGAAAAAGAAGGAAAATAAGATGATTTGAAACTCTTGAACAAAGAAATCATACTAAGTCTTGTAAACCCATAATGATGATGTTTGTCCAAACTTATATTTCACGAAAGGTTAATATATGTATCATGATTGCACAGGTAGAATTTCATGATTGCTCATATACATTGTCAACTTGGCACCAGGGGGCTTAAAATTGACCTTGATCTTCATCTTTCCAACACCTACCTACATTTGTACACACCAAATATCATCATAATCCATCCAGAGGTTCTCAAGTTATGCTGAACACAGGTATAAAAATATGACATATGACAGACATACACACATGCAGACAGATACACACCAAAAACAATACCTCCATTTTTCCTGGAGGTAACTAGGCTATACTTAGTGTTCACCTACCAGAATATAAAGGCGACCAGCATGGAGAGAGGAATGATGGCGTATGGATGGTTGGACACGAACAGGCCATGTCTGTAGTACACGTGAGCGATCTTTTCTTTCAGTCGCTCCTTACGCTCCACCCATCCCAGGTGAATCATCGTGGTTCACTTATCTCAAGACGTCTTCAATCTTCACATCTTCCTTTCATCCCATCTGTGTGGATGATAAGAATGACTGGTTACGTAGTTTATTTCATCTTATTTTACTTTTGAAATTGCAACACAGCAGTCACCCAGGCAGCCTTGCTGATGTCGGGTGCCATCCAACATAGAACATACAGTAGAATATTCACATACAATGTACATGTATGAAATAACACCATGCATCAAAACATGGTTATTTTATTAGTAAATAGCATTTTGGGTGGTCTGCATATATACCTTTTTTGCAAGGTAAGAAAACTAGCCTGGTAAGCACAGCCATAACTTAGCAACCTACGTGCTAAGAATTTGATATTAAACCATTTTACTAAAGTGGGTCAATGACCTTTACCCAGTAATTGCTGGCATTTCAGAAGAATGTAGGCCATATAAACTATAAGAAAACGCTTACACAGTAAAACTTTCAAGGTACGCGTTAAAAGGTGTAAATTTCTAGCAAAAGGACATACAACAGAGCTTTGAAAAATACCATTCCTTAGTCAATGTCATTATGAGAGTCTGAGAGTACTCTACATGGGGGTCCCGATAACGCTTTACACTGACTTCAGAAAAAAAACTATGCATCACGCTAACTCAAAGAAGGCAATTACACAAAATTTCTAGACTCTACCAGTCAATTTGACCTTATCTCCATAGCCGACTCCCTTCAAACATTTGACTCTATTTGGCCAATTTCTACTATTTTCCCAGCGACCTGGGGAGACTGGTAGAGTCTACAAAATTTCCTTGCCTTGCTACGAATTACGTGAATAGGGTGGCTTTCCCTACGAAATACAGGAAATAGAAATAGGTTGCCTACGCCTTACAGAAAAGAGCATGCAGACCCTCTCATTACGCCATGGGCCTGGACTCTGGAGAATATACCAGTGCGTGTACATGTAGGGGGCAAAGGTGACAACGTGCTGCCATTGTTTACATGCGTTTGTAATGTGTCCATCTATTGGAGAAAAACCAGACTTACTGTTACAAATCTAGATCAAGGACACATCCATCCATCTTAAGATTCTATAGACAAACTACATTAAAAGGAAAGTGTACAAAAATGTTACAAATTATTTCTTTAATTATAACTAAATAAGTAATGATTCAGCAGTTCAAAAGTTGCTGCTTTTTCAACATTTTGTAAGTAGTCTCTGATACGAAGTATTTTCAAATTGTAAAAAAATACAAACTCAAAATTTTATTGTCGTGAAAACATACATTTGTAACCAAGATCTGTATTTACCATTATGATAAATACAAGGACATAAGTATATACATGTAGATAGTATATAGTCCAATACAATTACACATGTCTGCAGTTCTCTACAATGTGGGCAACTGCTGTGTTAAGCAATTTTGTTTCTTGGCATCAGTTGAAAGGTTAGGAGGCCTGCATGTCTGTGACCAAAGCCAGGATTTTGTTTTGGGACCTTCTTTGTCGATTTTGTGAACAAGTGAGCGCTGAAGAATCTGTCTGGGGGTCTGCCCCCTATAAAATTGTGAAAATTTAACCCTGCCTACAGGCATGGCCTGGATACTGGCCAGTGGGTCAGTGATGCTGTCCTTTGTTTAACCCCTCCTAGAGTGGAACTTGTTGCTGTCGTCATTTAGATGGCTTTAAACAAATAATTGCATGCAGTTAGTTGTGCAAAGGTTAGATGTAAAAGGTCGTTCAGTCTGATATAACCAGCTGCTGCCGCGTCGCGTGCCTGCAAAGCTGGTGTGTTATGCTGAAGGACAGTTATACTGGCTATACAGATACACATACAGAAGCTGGTGTGTTACACCGAAGAGCAGTTATACCGGCTATATAGATACAGATACAGATAGTGACAGTACAGGCCCAATTGATCAAACAGCACATGTCGAACATGTGCACTGTACAAAAACATGTCCCGGGGCAGTCTCCTGGCAGCCTTACATTTTGTTTTCCATACCACTCGTTGTTTGGGAGCTCATGTTGTTAATCTTTATCGCAAAATCTGTCATTTTACTTTATTTTTAGGATTACGAATATATGACAATGACAATACGAATATATGACAATGACAATATACATTCTTGTAATATTGAGAGACTTCTATGTATTTCTAAATGGCGCATTGCAACTCCATATATGATGTCTTCTTTACAATCCATTTGTTTAAAGCTCTAAGCTACAAGATACGCTTGAAATCACCCGATACACTTATTTTCTGTTACACAATACAAACTAATAAGACAGGCATGAACATTATTGAAGAAAAGGAAAGAAATTATTTTTGCCGAACCTTTCTTGTCATGTGTAGACCTATGCTTTTGCTGATACATGTGTATAAAACATACAGAATCATTCTTTGTGCACAGAACTTGGCGACTAACTGAAAGTGATGATGATGTCATAGGGTTGGGCATGTGGCCTGATGTTTTTGTTGACACATAAATTAGCACGTGGGTTAAGGTCATAGTGGGGGGGGGGTGCAATATGAATTTAGAGTAGAGTAGATTAGATCAAGGAGGTTTAATAGACTTCTCTATTAAACCTCCTTGATTACATCCATACAGCCAGGTAGGAAGATCTTTTCCAGTTGAGGCCGCTCATCCATTTACTGTGCTGTCAATCCAGGCTTATGTGGGCAATCCAGGGCCTTGTAGTTGTATACTATTGGATGGTGTTCACTGTTCCATGTGATTTTATTTATGATCACTATCAGTATGGGGTTGGGGCAGTCAAAACTGTGCCACAGGATCAATGGAATATACTGTAGGACTGGTGTATTTGTTGTTGTTTAATTGTTCAAATAAACGACAACATGACATGACATATGAGTCTTGAATCTTGAAAATTAAGTACCAGTCACACTCAGTACTTGTTCAAGACTTGCAGATTGCAGACTTAACCTGGTTGACTCCTAACTTTATGCAGTATATTATGACATATTATAACAGTCATGTAGTATTGTTATAACCTCCTTGATTCACCCCAGATTTCTAGGCAAGTCCTAAATAGAAAACGATAAATATTCTAAAACTATAACAAGGAAAACGAAATTGTGTGGGATTTGAACAACAAGTAAAAGGTCAACTCACCTCGCATATCAAAGCCCTTGAATCCGACTCGATGTATAGACCTTGGAGTCTGCGAAATTGTTTATCTGTGATCGATTCAAACTGCAAACAAACGTCCAACGGTGGGGAGGGGGGCGGTGACCGGAGAAAACAAATAACGGGTCCTGGATAATTCAGCTGTACGAAGCTTGGGAGGGTGGTTTCACTCGTTCTACTCGCCTTCTGTCTACTTCAGAGTCATGTTGACGTTAGGAAGACGCAGCTACATCTCTGCTGAAGAGAAAAACATCGCGAAAACAACCACATGTGGCGACTGCCAAAAAACAGACCGACTTTGGACCATGTTGAAATATGTCACTCAATGTAGCGGTCCACTTAACTTACTGCCTGAAAAAATCAGTTGAATCACAATATTATATGTCCTTTATATCTTTAGCTGTAAATAATTTTTCAACCATAAATCTAAAGTAATTTGTGAAAATTCAATATTTGGTACTTAAATACTCATGTATAGAGTGTTGAAAAAGGCACGTGATATATTGGTACGTAAGACACCTATGTTTGGTAATTTGATTAGGGGCCTCGCATCTCCAGGTTTACCATGAAAATCTTGCGGTTTTTGACGTTTACTTGAGATTTTCTGAGAAAACTACAGACAAACTGTGGAATATGTCTGAACAGGGACAACCTGAGACGTCTTCTGGGGATGAAGGGTTAGATCCAAGGATACAGGTGAGCGGAGAAGGCTTGAAATTCCGATTGAAAATTATGCGCCGGTGTTTTTGCAAGGACACAAGCAAGGTGTATGAAATCCAGCCGTTGTTTTTGTCCTAAATTCTGTACAACCTGTTTGATAATTTAAGATTGCTCTTTGTTAACAACATAATAGTCTTTTGACTAATACACGCGTGTTCATTTTGTAATATATGTCTGTCGTATCCAATCGCTGAGAGTTTTGTAGCCCAGTGCCAAGAAATTTTGGCGTGCGTGATTTTCCGTGTCACTAGACAGAAATATTTTGTTTGTTTTGAGAATTTGACCCATCGTCAGATGATCTCGCAGACAACACTTTATTTTTCTCGACATGAAATGAGTTAACGCCGTTATCCCTTTAGATCAGATCAGGTAGTCTTTGTTTTAAGTCTAGATATAATGTGAACTTGCGTTTTTTCGCGATGTTTGTTTTCTGCGTGTGCAAATTTTATTACGTTGTTGCTATGAAATTATGAATGGGGGAGGGGGGCAGGGGGCGGTACCCTTCAGTGCTACAATGGTCAAGTGGAGATTTATACTTCTACTTTTACAAGTGCGCACAAACACCTCATGATTTTTTGTATAACCTGCCGAATCAACTCTAATCTACTAGTACTCTACTCTAAGGAAATAAAGTTCTTCTAGTATGTCAGTGTTAATTTATTCAAGGCAAGATCTGTTTTCAAGATTTTATACAATGAAATTCTTTAAATTTGTGTAAGTTCCCGGCACCTGAATATATGGCATGGTGAAAATTGAGACAATAGAGGGAGACAGATTCAGACAATGTAACTGTATGTATTTGATTAGGGGTGCTGGTGTTGTTGATGTTTTTGTCCTTGCTCAAGTTGTTGTCTTATAATATAGTTATCTATTATTTTGCTAGAATGGTCTCTAGTTGCTGTGTTTCCCCTGGTTCAGGTTTGTGTGGATGATCTCTCTAGTCTAGGTTGTGTTGAGTTTGTGGCAGAGAACTGATGACATACTGCTTTCTAAGAAATCACTCTCCTCTGGTCTCGATCCTGGAGTTACTGTAAACCAAGAAATATTTGTGGTGGCTTTTGTCCATTGTTTTATCAGTGAGAACACATTGCAGATATGTGCTAGATGTCTTGCATTATGTTAACGTTACTTACAAACAGGTGCTTCAACCACAAACTTAAACATTGTAAACAACTCATTCTCTCTTCTTCTGCAAAAATTTATTAAGACCCAGCAAATTCAAATCAATTTACAGTAACACATGGAAGGAGTGATCAAAGGTTGAACCTCACATCAAAAGTATAATACTAGTACGCAAAGTTACAACTAAAGACAGTATCACTATCAGCCTTTAGTATCAGGGCTTTTGGAGTACTAATACAGTATCTAATACAGTGTAATACAGTAATCAATCAATACATCCGACTTGGACTTAATAGTATTTTTTCATTCATTCATTCATTCATCCATTCAATGTGCACCCACTCACTCACTCACTCACTCACTCACTCTCTCACTCACTCACCCACCCACCCACCCACTCACTCACTCACTCACTCACTCACTCACTCACTCACTCACTCACTCACTCACTCACTCACTCACTCACTCACTCACTCAATGATCCAACTCCAAGTGATCCATCCCTAACTCAGGCTACTTTTATTAGCATAATAAATGCAGGCTTGAACAGTTGCTGTTTTAGCTCAAAGTCAAACTGAAGAATGCAGATAGAGTTCTCTGTACCAGTCCCCTCCTGGTGTCACCTTCAGTGACATCTCAGGCTTTCCCAAACAACTCCAAATGGCTCCTTGACCCTGGGTAACCCACAGCTGTTCTGTATCAACAGTTGGGTGGTTTGTACCTCCGATCCTGCTCTTCTTGGAAATGTATAGCCCGGAAACTAGACTTTTTCCAGGCCAGCCCTCCTACTCAGTCCTCTCCTCCTCAGGGTCTACAGACACAAGCCTGCTTCCTGAGGTTCTGTATTGGGGATTCCTAGCCTCTACCAGGCTCCGCACGATTGCTGGGAAAATAGTAGAAATCGGCCAAATAGAGTGAATAGTATGCCAGGGGAAGTCAAGATCCGCTATACAGTTAAGCTCAATAGGCAATCCCCTAGAATACTATTCACTCTATAGCTAGCTATTTGGCCGATTTCTACTATTTTCCCAGCGATTGTGCGGAGCCTGGTAGAGGCTAGGGGATTCTGGCAACATTTAACAGTTCTGTATCAACTGTAGATTGCTTTGTATCTTCTGCTCTTCTTGGAGCTGGAACTGTTATAGCATGGAAGCCGGGATTTTTCTTGGAACTGCAATAGCCTGGAGGCAAGCCTTTTTCTTGGAACTGATAGTCTGGAAGCCAGACTTTTTCCATGTCCCCCCTCCTCCTTTGTCACTCAGTCCTCTCAAGGACGATTAAGACAATTTAAACTCCTTGGTTAGATTTGGTCCTCTCCTCCTTAGGGTCTACACAAGCCTACTTCTTGAGGGTCTGTATGGGGGATCCTGGCAACATTTAATGATAAATCTAGGAGGGCTGTCAATGCTTGACGGTAAATTCAGGAGGGGCTGGCAATGCTGTGAACAAGTTTTTTAGATTGTTCCAATGGGTTTTTGGGTGTCTGGCAAAACATATTGCTAAGACTAGTAACAGTAATACTGACATGTTATATGGGTTTCTATTTTGCCACTGGCAAAATAGAAACCCATATAACATCTAGAAACCCATATATCTTAGAGCACAGCCTGACCATAGAACTTCTTCCAAACATTGTTGGCTGGGCTGGCAAATTGCCAGCCCAGCCAACAATGTTTGGAAGAAGTTCTATGGTCAGGCTGTGCTCTAAGATATATTTGAACAAGTGCAAAACATATCAATGACAGCGAAATGTATGAAAAATTCAAAGAAGTTTTTCATTCATACCAGGTCAGCTTTGAAAGTTTGATAGCCATATCAGCTGCTGCTTGTCCATGATACCAGCTATATAAGGAGATATAGTACTCATGCGTGATACGTGATATCAGTAGACAGTAGTTCTTAGTGCTACATGGTCTACATGTGGTGCAAAAATGTGTCAACAGTTCCGTGATATCTATTGCCGACTGTTTGTGCTTGGTACGTTTCCTGACTGGAAATGTTGTCCTTTATCATAATCCTGGGAGCAGTCTTGCAGTGGGTCCATAAGAAAGTGAATACACCAGAAGCAGACATCCGCCCATCTCTTGAGACTGTTGTAGCGCTGTGTGAAGTTACTAAGGTTTGCATTATGAGTAAATATGGTTCATAATACTAGCAGTTCATTTCTAACTTGAATGATTGCTCTGTTTATTCAAGTACTGTATTGTAACTTTCTCGTTTATTAAGGACCTAAGATTTCAGCATATAAACTACGCACAAAAAGTTCGGAAACTTAACTTTGGTTGATCATATCTCCGTTGTTTTTTTACCGATTTTGATGCATTATATATCATTATAAAGCTTGTGTGATTCCCTTTTCTATGATACCAAACTTATTGTGATTGAAAACCCACGGAACAAGTACCAGGACTAATAACGTGAGTGGGTCACAGAGAAAAAGTGCCCAAAATTCCCTGTTGGTGTCATACGCGCGCTGTGACATCCTATTGGTATGGGCGCGGATGATGATTCAATATATTGTTTCCTCAGGTTCTAAGGTTATTTCTAGAACACAGACCATCCAAGGTTATTTCTAGCACACAGAACATCAAAGGTTATTTTAGCACATCGATCCAATTGTTTACACCACAGCATTTGGTGGTGGCAGCGTCATGGTATTGGGAGGCATTACCTCCAGGGGAAAGACAAGACTTGTCATTGTACCAGGAACCCTCAATGCAGAAAGATATCGTGACACAATACTTGATCCGGTGGCTATCCCTTTCCTCCATAACACGGGGCCGGATGCCTTGCTGCAAGATGATAACGCCCGCCCACACCGGGCAGGGATCATCGCCGACCATCTCCAGCATGCAGGTGTAGAGAGGATGGAGTGGCCCTCTAAGAGCCCGGACCTGAACCCCATCGAACATCTATGGGATCAGCTTGGGCGAGCTGTCAGTGCAAGAGTGACCGAGAGAACAACGCTGGCTGACCTTAGAGGACGACTGCTGGTGGAGGAATGGGACGCTATCCCACAGCATCGCATTGCGCGACTGGTGACGAGTATGAGGAGGAGGTGCCGTGCTGTAGTGACAGCGCGTGGCTGGGCCACCCGTTACTAAGACTCTTTGCTAACCCGTTACTAAGACACAGATTGTTGGTTTTGATAAAGAATAAACTTAGCTTTCATGAATATGTCTTGTTTATTCTTGTTGATTTTTCACAATACCCTCGTACAGAAGTCAATATCAACAGAAGAATATGTACGGAATAGCATGTTTGACTATAGTAAGGTTATCTGGGCACTTTATTTCTTCGACCCACTCACTTTAGCAGGCCTGATGCTCGTTTCATGAACTCGCAATCACAATAATTTTGGTATCATGGGAAAGGAAATCAAAAAAGCTTTTAAATGATATGTAATAAATTTAAATCGGTAAAAAAATAACGGAAATATGATCGACCAAAGTTAAGTTTCCGAACTTTTTGTGCGTAGTTTATATTGTACAGGGCCTGTATCAGATCCCTTTAATTTCTTTGTTAATTCTTACGTATCAATTATTTTGAAATACAGTGGTCATGACGCTAAATAACATGTACTAGTACAAATGTACAGCCAGGGCTGTCCATTGCCACTAACCAGTTAAAGGGGCATATTGTAGAATCAGGTGGGCAAAAACTACAAATAGTAAGAATTTGAAAGATCTACACAAAGATTCACATTTGTAACTTATTTGTTACTTATTTCCAACATATTCCCGTCATTTTGTCACATTTCCACCATTAATAAACGACGAAAAACGCAAAACGTGTAAAATCTGGTTCATCTACATATTAACTTGCGTCCCGCAAGTTAATATGCGAATAAGCCAGCGTAGAACGCTACGAAAAATCCGAATCGACCGTTATGGTCGGAGTTCGAGCGTCACAGGAAAATCACCACAAGTGAACAAACTTCAGAACGTCAGGCGTTTGATCGCGTGTTCGGTGGTTCGTCGGAATGTTGGACAAGATGGCGGCCAATTCAAGCGGCGGTGGGGATTGCGTATATAATTTTTTTCAAGACGTTCGCACGACACTACAAAGTCGCATCCGTACGTGATGAATAGTGCTGTGCAGTGTAATAAGGTAGATTCAACTAATGATGTAGAAAAATAATAAAAAGAAAGAGTTTTGTTTTATGTTCATGTCACAATATGCCCCTTTAACAAGAATTGTCACTTTTCAGTAGAAGTCATTACTCATTTTATTCACTCTCAACATCGTGAGAGTTGTTGCTGTAAATCTATTTATGTTTACAGGAACTTAATTTCACATTAGAAAGGGAAAGTAGATTTTGCAGTGTTTTAAGTTTGTAGTTGAAACTTGAACCAATTTTGTAATACAATAGGAATACAATGGAAACATATATTTACAGTGTCATCATTATGTGGTGAATTAAAACCAGCGCAAACAGTTAAAGTTTTACCATATGCAGACCAAGCCCCGCCCCCTCCCGTGCCCTGAGATGACCCCTGGGGAAACTTGGCACACTCCATTTCCATCTCAAAGACCCTAGCAGCAGGAATGCTGGGATATTTGCCTCCATCTGGTATGAATAGATCCAGGACTTCTGTGCAGGGAGGAAGTCTGTCAACAACACAGGGACTCAAAATGTCCGGCCTGGCGTCCGTGGAAAGTTTTTGCGGGGACGGGAATGTGTACAGGATACGAAAGGCAGGGCGTGTTCAAGTTTCTGTACTTTCTCAAGCCCCTGTATGCTCGCATGTGCGCAAAATGTGGGCTCGCGAATGCTTTGTGCCAGCTGCAAGCTTCAGTTTTCAATGCCGTTACGCTTCTTTCACATTTGTGGCCCTTTGTATATTGTGTTCTGGTGTGACCTATATCTTGTGTGATTGAAGTTCTTTGCATTAGTATGTAGCTTCCAGGGTACTACACAGCACCGTGACTTTGTTTTTGAATACTCGGCCCTTCCATTTGTCCTTGCTTTGTCTAGTTTGTGGCAGTACGTTGTGGTACAATGTCGAGATGCTGCTCACCCAATATCCAATCAGTATCATGAAGTATTTATTTGGGACCATGCCAGTGCTATGGAGAAAGCTGAGTTATCTAGTACAATCTCATACCACAATACTGTAGGGGCATCCAATTAGTCAGTATACTTCCTATTGGATGAATTAATTAATTAGACTGGATGGGGCCCAATTAGGGTCATGGTTAGGGATAGTGATAGGGCTGTACCATTAGCCGTTAGCCTCAAATATAGGGGTGTAAATTTATGGTGCAACTTTGACCTACTTTGACATTTTGATAACCATTTCGTTCAAGGCCTAGTAGTTTAGTTTTGGAGTTGTATTTCATTTCTTTAAGAATTTCTTTTTCCCATACATGTACATGCATGCTCAATTACTCCAAGCTTAGTTACCCTTTGTTTTAGAGTAGCCACTTCAAGAAATGCCAGAATTTGTGTTATAACTGTAACATCAACACTCATAATTCCACAGGGCACCACATGAAGAAATGTGTTACCGGTATCGTAAATTGAGGCCTTCTCGAGAATGTACTGAACATTTTTGTGTATATGTACCCCAGGGATTACTGATTTTTGATGAAATTAAGATTAAATGAAAATGAATCTGCTGCATTCATAGATTTCCTTGAAAATTTAAGTTGTTTTGGTTTTGTTATTCTGATCTGATGTGGCCATCTTAGGGCAGTGGAATTTTGAGAGTTGATGTTGCTGTAAACTCTTGCCAGTAAACTGCAGAGGCATGGTCTTGTTTTGTCTAGTTACCTTGGAGGTCAGCCAATATACAAGATAGTTGGCAGATAAAGTAGTTTAGTGTCTCTTCCTTTTTAGGCATCAAAATGTGAAACGACGGCATATCAGAGACTTACCCGGTATGTAGATATTCTGTAGATGTTCCAATAAGGCCCCGAAATACCAGCTGTAATATGAAAAAAAAATATGAGACTTGCAGGGAGAAAATATGCAATTTTGAAAGCTAGAAAAATTCATGTTATTTCCATATATGTCCTCTTACAAAACTGAGTCAACTTACAGATGTGATTTTTGTGGCAGAGACTGCCATTCTCGTATAGGGCTGTTAAGCCATAGTCGATGCTGTACGTCTGCTGTGAATTAGGATTTTACCATGGTCAATACTGACCAACGGAGGCCATATATATATATACAACAGGAATGTGCCATTCTGTCATAGGAGGGAAGCTGAGGTATAACAAGAATCCAAGGAGGAACAACAGCCACAGAAATGTTGAACTGATTATATATATTTTTGTATCTCAAATGAAATGTCTCTTTTTACTTTCCAGGAGGAGTTGGAAAGACTGAATGCTGCCAGCAATGAGATTAACAAATTAGAGGCAGAGCTGGATGTAAGTATAATATCTATGTCTTCTTGTCAGTTAAACTGATTGAGCAGAATAGGAATTTTCATATCTTTTAAGTCATATCCAAGGCTGTTTCCAGCTTTAGACTTTTTTTTGTCCCACTCATTGTTTGGGCGGCCATGTTGTTAATTTTCAATGTTAAATCTGCCATTTTATTATGCTCACACAAAAAATATCTTCATAAGTTTAATGTCATGGATGATGGAGTTCAGATTTTTGGGATGGATGGGTGAATTTTTTGCCCATCCCAGCAAGCAAATTTCCGTCCAGGGATGGAGGGACGGGTTCTGCAGACAGCCCAGGCCATAATCACATTGCCATCGTGAAATTTCATTAGGGAATTGTCTGTCAAAAATCCTAATTTGTGGTGTAGGGAGAGTTGTGACAGATGTGGTATGATTGGTAATGTATATGTAGCATATACAAGGCTCTAAGTGTTCCCTGTCTCAAACATACTGTATAGTTCTGTTCACACCAGCCAACTGTTGTATCAGTATAAACACAGCTGTTTCTGTCAGTTTGAAACATTGGATGCGAGAAATACCTTTAATTTCTACTTAGAAGATAACTTTTGTGAAAGTCTCCAGACAATTTGTAATGGTAAATTTAGGAGGACTGGAACTGCGTAACATTGAATTAACTCGTCATTGCGAAATTGCTTTGGGAATGAGTATATCGGATTATTCAATATCTATCTAGCGTAGATACCCAAATCTAGTGCGTAGAAGGGAAAACGCTCGTCAATTCACTGGTAAGCACTGCCAGCCTTCCAAGATTTGCAGTTAGGCTTTGCTGCCCCTAAATATGATATTAAGTATTACCTGGTCCCCCCATGTACATGTAGACCCTTTTCTAATCCAAGCCATTGTATTTTACAGGAAGCCCGTGCGCTGTTCCGACAAACCCTAACAGAGTCCACCCAGAAACTGAACCTCCTGTCCAAGAAGATGGGCAAGTCTGTACAGAAGGCACGGCCCTACTACGATGCCAAGAAAATGGCCAAACAGGTATTATTTGTTGATCTTGTAAATGAACCTTTATATCTTGCAAGTTTTATGTGAATCTTTATACAATATTTTGTTTTTGGACCTAACAATTAAACTGCTATTTTTGAATTAGGTACAGAACAGAGTAGGGACATTAAGCTGAATTGGTAGATTATGTATCTTTGACTATTACATGGTGATTCGAAATTCATCATAATAGTTAAAGAAAAAAGTGTCTTTAGATGCTGATTTTGCAATAATGCTTTCTGAACAAAATACTCCCGAAAGTGTACGTTGTTTGAAAGAGGAAGATGGGCTTCATGAGTTTACGTGTGTTATCCTGTATATATTTAGATAATACGTGTCAACATAGTCACATGATATACAGATTTGAACAACACTATGTCTGATATTAAACAGGCACAGATAGAAGCGCAGAAGGCAGCCGTTGAGTACCAGCGAGCCAACGGGATCCACCGCGCCGCCCGTGAAACCATCTCGCTGGCGGAGCAGCGACTGTTCAGCGACGCGGACGAGAAGAGGCAGTTCGACTCCGCCTGGCAGGAGATGCTGAACCACGCCACCATGAAGGTCAGGTCAAAGGTCAATCAGCTTGCTCTATACAAGTTCCTTTCTTTTTAGACAAACGCCTATTGATAATCTTTCTTGATATTTTTTGTCCATAGAACCTGTTACAGCTATATGTCATGCTCTACTGAAAAGGCAAATAATTCTATGCAAAATGCACCCCTCCTCTGTAAATGTACATTTAGCAATGTAAACCTTATTCAATGTTGCACAGATGTTGTTCTATTGAGGGACAGGAGATACGTTAACACGGCCCAGGTGTGACATAAATATAATGTATTGTATGCTAAGAGATTTTCTTTTTTTCAATTGTAAAAAGTCTTCATTCAAACTTTCAGGTGATGGAAGCAGAACAGATGCGATCAAAGAGCGAACACGACCACCAACAGAAGGCCGAGGCCTACACAACGGCCAATCAGAAACTTCAGCAGTTAGAGAAGTCACTGAAGAAAGTCATTACTAAAACAAAGTATGTTGATTTTTATCATTTTGCCAACACTTGTTGGCTTTAAATCAATAAGTCACTTTTTGAGTGTCCGCTTGTGAAGCTATATTCTGCAGGGTTTTTTCTAACAAAAAAACTACATGGGGGCACAAGGCGTATTGCATGACAGTTTGTTTAACTTACCTGCTGTGTTTGTTTTTTCAGACCATACTTTGATGTGAAGAACAGTTTTGAGCTACAACTTCTGGTGAGTCATTTGGTATAAAAAATTATCATCTCTCTCTCTCTCTCTTTCTCCCTCCCTCCCTCCCTCCCTCCCTCCCTCCCTCCCTCCCTCCCTCCCTCCCTCCCTCCCTCCCTCCCTCCCTCCCTCCCTCCCTCCCTCCCTCCCTCCCTCCCTCCCTCCCTCCCTCCCTCCCTCCCTCCCTCCCTCCCTCCCTCCCTCCCTCCCTCCCTCCCTCCCTCCCTCCCTCCCTCCCTCCCTCCCTCCCTCCCTCCCTCCCTCCCTCCCTCCCTCCCTCCCTCCCTCCCTCCCTCCCTCCCTCCATCTCTCTCTCTCTCTTCCTCCATCCTTCCCCTCCATCTCTCTCTCTCTCTTCCTCCATCCTTCCCCTCCCTCCCTCCCTCCCTCCCTCCCTCCCTCCCTCCCTCCCTCCCTCCCTCCCTCCCTCCCTCCCTCCCTCCCTCCCTCCCTCCCTCCCTCCCTCCCTCCCTCCCTCCCTCCATCCCTCCCTCCATCCCTCTCTCTCTCTTCCTCCCTCCCTCTCTCTCTCTCTCTGTTGTACTATGAGAGAGAGATTGTGTCCATAAAATACTTTGAAACCTACTTTGGTTTGGGTTAGACAATCTGACAGCCATGAGTTTTTTTCCTTTAAATTAGTTATAACTTAAAACACGAGTTGAACTTATTTTGCAACCCTTGCCCTTGCTGTTTTTATAGCAACAGAAACAGAACGTGGAAGACCTTCAAAAAGCCGTGTCAGCTTCCAAAGTCAAGTACAGGGAGGCCTTAAAGAACCTGGAGAGCATCTCAGACGAGATCCACCGCAACCGACAACTTCTCAAGGAGCCGCGCAGCGCAGGGGTGGGCGCCGAGGCGGAGCGTGATGACCTGCCGGAAATCAACCTCGATGGTATGGGTGGGCATTTTCTTATGATCAGGAAACAAGAGATGTCAGACCTAGGAAATCATGTCATACAATCATATATTGAAGGTTTTTGCTTGAAAATTTGCTGTTGAGGTAAAGGTTAAGAAACTTGGGAAAAGGTTGACATTTCATCGCAAAAATTAACATATTGTTTTTCATCATCCCCTCCTAGATGTGGACTCCTGTTCTCAGTTCTCAGACCTGGACGACGGCAATAGCCTGGACACAGACTCCACCACAGACGACGCCTCTATGGTCGCCCAGACGGACACCGCTAGCCTCGCCCGGAGGGAGAGGGGGGGATCGTTCACTTCTCATAGCAGCGAGAATTTCTCCTTGAGTTCACAAGATGTTACAGAGAAAACTTCAGAGGGAGGACTTGTCACTGAGGGAACAGCTACATGTCCAGCAGGATCTGTACAAGCTGTAGAGGGAGGAAGTGTCACTGATGGAACAGCGACACGTACAGTGTCAGAGTCTGTACAAGCTGTAGAGGGAGGAAGTGTCACTGATGGAACAGCGACACATACAGTGTCGGAGTCTGTTCAAGTCGTGGGGGGAGAAAGTGTTCCTGAAGGAACGGCTGCAGCAGTATCAAAGCAATCCGTTGAGGGAGGGCTGACAGAAAAGGTAACAGCAGTAGATGAGAACGAGACAGAGGGTGGAGCGACAGTTGCAGGAATGGCCACATGTAGGGAGGAAGAACCAAACAGAATGGAGGAAATACAGACAGAAAGTACAGAAGAAAACACTTCTCAAAATGATGATATTTCTGAGATAGATGCAGACAAACCAGATAAGGAAGACATAGATGTACATGTAGAGCAAGAGGTATTGAATGATGCTAAGAAAGCTTCTGAAGATGTTGCAGATGAAGGAGATATGTCTCATCATACAGCTGAATTTACACCTATTGCTGCACCTGGTAACATTATCACTGAAGAGAGTGTTGAACAAGAGAAAGATACATCTAGAGAAGTAGTTGAAGTTGAATCTGAGACATCACAAAATGTGAGGGATAGGAAAAACACACAAGATGTAGCTGAGGAATGTAATACAGCTGTACCAGATGAGGTCAAGGTCACAGAATGTAGGGAAGAGGTCATAGAAAACAAGGTAGAACAGGATAGTGTCAAGGTCGAATATAGTGAAGACAGTGCACTGGAAAGTCAGGAACCCACAGTTGTAGTTGAAGAGAGTCAGACAGCAGGGGAAGTTACAGGGAGGAAAGATGATGCTAAAAGGGAGGAAAGCACAGAAGTTAACAGTTTAGACTCACAGGAACTTCCTGTAACAGATACGACTGTCGAGGTAGTTTTAAACACTAGCGTAGAGGAAACGCCGTCAGAAATAAGACAGGCAGACAAACCTTCCAGTGTAGAAAACATAGAGGGTGGGGATCATCGGGTAGAGAAAAGTCAAGGGGTTGTAGAGGAACGTCAAGGATCAGAGGTCACAGAGGAAAGACAAAATACAAGAGAAGAAAGCTCTGAGATTCAGGGACAGGGAGACTCCCTTAAAAATGCGACAAAAGAAGAAAAGCAGAATTTGTCGAGTCAGGCAAAATCAGCGGAGGAATTGACAGCCGAGGAGATAGATGAACTTGAGGACACTTATTTGTAAGTCGAATAAAATGAGATTTTTTACACAACAAATATATAAAAATCCATTGATTGCCATGGTTATTCCTCAAATCAAATCAATGATACATATGCCTGATATGACATAGCAATTTGGTAGTACTTTACTACTGTTGTAAAACTTACCATTTGACCAAAAAAGAAAGATATTTGATGCATTCAAAATGAAGCCATATGAATTCCTGGGACATCAAGCAGTTTTCTGTACTTGACTGTGACAGCCTTGTGGAAATGTGGATTAAACAAAGGCAGTTGAGATTAATGTTATCATGATGAGCAATACATTGCAATTGTAAATGCATGGAAAAATTCCAAAGAAAAGAAGTATGTGTATTTTGGAAAAAGTGGTATATAAATAAAAAGACAATAATGTTATGAATGAACGCTGCACCATCACTTTACATGTAATTTTTTACCCCAAAAAGTTATCAAATTTTATAACTGACACGATTGCGTCAGAAGTTGAAATGCTCAAACACTGACATGTAGATATGCTGTAAAAAAAGAAGATACATTGTGTGATTTTATATACAAATATATATGATATAACGTTACAGGGTAAAATTGGTCCTAATGTAAGTGCACAATTGAAATCAACAAATCCTCATTGTATGACAGTTAACCATGTTTGCATCACAGGGTTCTATGTGTGAAAATGTACAATGATTCAAAAACTTGAAAATTCTCATTTGACAACATTTTTTCCAGTGTTAGTTCTCTTTATTTAGCATGTGTTCCCTTCCCATCCATCTACAATGTTTCTACGCACATTGTTACTATGAACACAACTGTTGTTGTTTACATAATGTATATACCATTATAAAGATTATACAATGTATATACTGCTATGTATCAGTGCTGTTATATTAATGCAGTGTTGTCATTGATTTTTATGCCACAAAAATAGTACTAGTAAACAATATGACTAAACATAATGTGGAACAAATATAAGCCATTGTATTGCCAAATCCTGGAGAAATTGTTGACTTTGTGACACTTTTTACTGTATACGTATTGTACATGTATGTAATTACAATCAGTATGTAACTAGTTAAAAGCACAGCAGGACAGGAATAAAAGAAATTACTCATAAAATGTATTAAGTATGGTATTGTGGACTGCAACTTCATCATCAGAAAGTTTCAGATTGAATAACAAAATACCAATACACATCGAAAGTGCAATTTATCAACATTTTTAAAGAGAATTCTGTAGTTTTTCAGCAAATGTATGATCGACTTGAAGTTATGATATTGGTTACCTATGCCTGAAACTTTTGTATTGTGGTTATGATAGTTCTTTTTTTTAAATCCAGATACAATTGCTGCATGTATTATTCTCAAGTAAACAGGAATGCAATATTTCATGTATGACAATGTTAATGTAGGTTTTGATAGTTTTTTTTAGATCCATAGTTACAATGGCTGCATGTATTATTCTCAAATGTAAACATGTATGCAATATTTCATGTATGACAATATAAATGGATCAGACTTAGTGCAACATATTATTTCTCAGTACCTGACAATTTTAGTCATAAGCAAGCTTAAACCTTCAAAATACATACTACATCAATAACAATGGATGATTTGAACAATGTTGAATGTTCATTGCCTCTTTTTGTACAGAGGAAAATTTAAACATCTGTACATGTGTGGAAATGTTTCCATGAGAGTATCTTAGGTTGACACACTTGTCAGATAGCTAATAAGGGCCAAGTGCTGTAGATATTTTTATACAAACTATCTTTCTCACATTTAAGAGTCATTGTGTGTAATTCTATTGTGCACAGGGAAGAGAAATAAAGTGGAAATATAGACAGAATTGTTGAGTTTGCTCAACTTTGCTGTAATACATGTGGATGTCACTTAATCGTCTCTGAAGTCCCACAGTAATAACTGTATTTTCTCTGATATATGTGCATGTTGCCATATAAGCTCATGTGCTGTGCTTTAATGAACAAGTTTCTAGTTGGTTTCACACAACGTCACATTCTTGAAAGTTCAGTTAGAAGTACATATATATTGGAGCTGTGCACTTACATGTATTAGCAATGATACATGAATTTTGAAGGTGGAATGTTCAATAACAGGAGAACGGTATACTAGGCATGAACATTGATGATTATTGAATGATTTTACCATTTTTCTACAATTCCCTTTGCCAGTCTGATACGATCTCTGCCACCGTTAGATCTGCTTGGAGATTAGTATTTAGCCAAGCACACGGATTGTGCTTTCCAAATATTCTCTTCAAAAGGCTTCAACCTTAGCCGTACCACTGTTGCTTGAACTCCCTGATGATGGACCTGGACAGTGTTTGAATCTGCCGGTCCTCCATACCGACGGGTGACAGCTTTTTCAGCTGCTGGCCCCACCTGGAACAGGCATGGAATCTCACACTATATATGGCTAGGTTAAGGGCCCTGTTACACTTGTGCGTATATTCAAGTGCGCGTGAGTTGCGCATTAGCATTTTTGGGTTTAAGTAAGGTTTGCGGAGGAAAAGTTGTTTTCTACTTTGACCCACCGTTGTGCAGCATTGTGATCGAACCTAAGAAATCAGTTAATCGGCTGCAAACTTAACCTAAACCAAAAACATGTTAATTCGCAACTCATTCGGACTTGTATATACGCACAAGTGTGATAGGGCCAGGGCTTAACGCAGTCGACTCGGAAAACGCGTGTGTAAACCCAGCCAGTTGTGGAACTAACGAGCACTAATGAGCTGTAATCGCGTGCCCGTGGTTACCTAATTAGAATTATTGTAGGCATCACACTTAGGTCCACATTTACCTGTATCCGTAAATACTGTGAACCACTAGACTTGGATGTAACGTTACATTGTATAGTACAGCATATACAATGTCGATCCGATATAGTACAGCATAAATCACACTAAACAACAATCCGTACAAAAGAAATTTAAAAACTTGGCATCCTTCCGTGTCTCCTAATTCCCAATAACTTAAGCACCGAGACGTAAAGCACCGAGAACTCAAAGGCCCTACTCAAAGGTATGTCCCTATAGCTCAACTGTTAGCAGCCTCAGTTCAGCTCCTGGTTCCAAATCAATTAGTAACTCAGAGACTCCGGTTCAAATACTAGGAGGCCCATCTCAATTGAGATGGCACCCATCTTTCAGATTTGACGAGTGCAGGTCAAGTTTTCGAGGAGGTGCCTTGAACACGTTTAAGGGAAGAGATAGCACCCCCTCCCTGTAACAATGAAACACGTTTGCTGACCTATGTGCCACTAGGCGCTATACAAGGTGAACAACAACAAAAACAAACCAGAACTGAAACCTTACGCACCCGTTGGTGATGTTCTCCTGGGTCTGCAGGATGACTGACAGCTTCTTCATCATTGCCTCCTGACTCATCATCTGCAGGCTCATCTGATTGGTCAGGTTCTCCTGATGCTCAAGGATGACGGACAGCTCATTGGTCAACATTTGCTCCATCTTTGTGACCTGTGAAGTTTTGGAGAGAGAAGTTGACTGCAATTATGTTTTGTCGAATAGCACCTAGTGTATATCTAGTCTAAATAAATTACGTTTCTAGCAGTCATTCCATTGGTCAGGCCCCAATAAGCTTGGAACAAATTGGGAGACGATGGGGAAGAGGTGGGAGCAAACATCCGAATCCTCTTGATTTGAATATGCATGATATGTGCTAACATGGGCCTGGCGCTATTGTCGTATTGAGAACAATCAGGGTGTTGGTTCTGTGGTGGCTGGTTTCCATAGTGACAGAGAATGCTGAGCTCCTATTGATCTTTAAACAGGTTAAAGGCCACAGGCTCTGCCTCGTTTCCATACATCCCTGGACAGTGATAGTAAATGTTACACAGACTACTGTACAAAACACACTTTTTTTCTCAGAAACATAATGTGAATTTTTACCTTTCCCATCTTTTCCTGTCCCTGGTCGATAGACTGCTGGACAGCCAAGCCTGGATTTGAAATAAAACTTTAGATAAAATTTGTACTGTTAAGAAACTGAATTTGAATTTACTAAACGTCAAACTCTGTTAATAAGGCCATGTTTTTTTGATTATATGGATGACATCCACGCACGCAGCAATTTTCGTCTGTCAATCCCAAAGTCAAAGAAGAAAATGTAAAAGAACTAAAATGTGTGTTTAGTATTGTTCATCCTTCCTGGCCACGTAGATTGTATGATGAAGGCAACTTTTCCATTTCTTTTTATTTATTCGCGCGCTCGCATTAGTTTTGGGGTCCCCGGTGGATGTCATCCATATGAGCACATGAATATGGCCTAACGAGGAAATCAGAGATGGCAAATTACATTGCCGATTTAGTAACTAACTCATATATTATTTAAGTTTTGTCTTGTAGGTAATGATGTCATAAGTTTTTTATCTGATTCACATACTTGTCATAGGTATGTAATATTATCTTTGATTACTATGTTAAGTTTTCTTTTGCATGTAATGATGTTAGGATTCTTATTTTATGCGCCTATTTGTCACATGTAGTTAGTTTCTGTTTACAATGTTGTGTCGCTTCTGTAATGTTACTTTCAAGTAATGTTCCAAATGATGTTGTGATTTTAACTTAAGTTTGTTGTAAAAACTTCGTTGTGAAAATTGGTGGTGGTGAATAAAGTAGTGAAAAAAAAACTAACTCATATATTATGTTGGTATAGAAACAGACAGGCCGATGATCACGGCACCATACTCACACATGGACACAACCACAGCCAGAAGGCAGCAGATGAGCAGCAGCAGGATGAAGCTGATGACGTTCAGCAAGGGCCAGGGGCGGTCTTCCGTCTGATCATGACCGGCCGGCTTCATGCCCACTCCCGGGATGTAGTCGTGCTGGTCATCGATGTCCGGAGATGTGTTGTCGTCATCGGTCTCTGAGCCGGAAAGTTCTGTTAAAGGCAACCAAAGCAATATTAGGGTCAAATGAATGGGAAAAAAGCTGATATCTTTATGGAAGTGACATTAACACTGTTTAGCAAATTTGAATTTAGCTTGTTTTTAATGTGTCAGTCTTATAGAGTACCTGGTGAAATTATGAGAGTTATGGTAAGACTAATGTTGCATATTTGGTATATTTTGTGCCCCGTTTGTTATTATTTGGTAGCCAGCCACTTCCGCGTCGTACGTGCTGTTTTCCAAACCTTGAGGGTATGACGTCATAACCTTGTAGGTATGATGTGGTGTCCCAGACAATTTCCATTTTTAATATATGCATTATATGTATAGCCAATGTCCTTTCTTTGAAATCATCGTATGCACAAACATTTAAGTACATCAAATATCATTGAAATACAAAGTAAATACGGTGGTCTTTCGTAGACATTCTATTAAATTCTTAGAAAAGATTCTAGGCATTATAACAGTATATTATATACCTTTTTACTTGCATATGTATTCAATCACGTCTGGGTACGGAATAAATAGCGTAACCTATTTAGTCTCACGGTGTAGCTAGAAAAAAGCTTCGCCCCCGCATATAATGTTTGCACGTTTTAACCTTACACCATTTTTAATGATACATATAGTAAGGATAAAGGGTTACAGATAGTAAAGATAAAGCAAGCCATAAATGAGGCAAAGTATATCAACATGTTATTTTCGGAGGCTGATAGCGCAATCGCAATGCGACTGCGTCACGGCTTGCAATTTTCAGCCAAGCACACCGGGTCGCACCTAGTCTACTGATAAGTGTCTTGGTGTCTTTATCGTACAAACGTTTCAAGCCTGAGGCCTCCACCATACAATACACAAGACTGACAGTTTTACGGGCACCGGTGTAGTAACAAATGGGTTTCTTGGTGTGTGTTTTTTCTGGACTCGAGAGCAAAAAGCCAGACATAATACAAAAAACCGGCATGCATCAGTTTTCAGATAAAGAATTGATATATAATTGAATTGGATTGCTACCCATATATCGCTGGGTCTCTGACGTTGAACGTACCTGCTTTACCATCCTCGCCCGATGTAAGGTCCAGTGATGTGCCCTTCTGGTCCAAGAAGCTTGACGGGTTCACCCTACAGGCGTCTTCATAGATGTCTGCCATGATGTCGAATGGTCCTCTTCCAATCTTCTGTCTGAGTGACACAAACTTTTACATATTCACTACTGAGGGAGCTGCTATGTTTATGTATGCAATTGTTTTTTCCTTCTTTTTTTGTTGTTGTCAAGGACAGCAAATTACTTGTACTTGCCCGGGTGTCTTGCTCATTCCAGGGGTAAAGCCTAGGAAAAGTATTGGCATTTTTCTGACAGCCGATTCATTTGATTATATCGGGAGCAAGGCACATTTAAGTATAAGACTGTAGACTCATCTGGTTCTCTCATTTTGACACGGAAAGATTTTACAGGTTTGAGGGCTATGGTGTTAACTTGGGAATGGGCACTTTCTTCCGTTGTTTGTTTGCTTGCAGGCATTTCAGTCAGTGTAGACCTGATTAAGAGTGTATTTTGCCACTTTTTAAAGGGACAAACCATTATTGGTATTAATTGTTATTGATTATTGGTATGATACGTAAAGGTAAAGGGACAAACCATTATTGGTAATAATTGTTAATTGATTATTGGTATTATACGTAAAGGTAAAGGGACAAACCATTATTGGTAATAATTGTTAATTGATTATTGGTATTATACGTAAAGGTAAAGGGACAAACCATTATTGCTCCTAACACCTCTGTTTCACTTAGTGTCCTCGACACTCCTCTAACATCTAATCACCTTCGCAAAAATGTGTTTTCGGCAGCGTTTGAATGTAATGGTGTTTAATTGTTGTTGATTTTTGTAAGTCAAGAAGCTATGGATGGATTGATGTCTTTAGGCCTTGACCAACCAAAGGAAAGATTTGAGGATGCCTCAAGAAGGGGTGAATGGATTTTGATGCTTTGGGGCGTGTTCGTAGCTTTCGTATGGATTTTGAAAAACTTTTATGACGTAATGTTAAATCATTCATTCATGGCTGTGAGTACGTTTTATGTGTAAGCAACAGTTTGTTTCAAATATGAATGTACTATTTCATGGGGCCAGATCTATCTTATTGTCTTATACTAACACACCAGCCAGCCAGTCACACTCACAAACTGTTAAAAAATCACAGATGCAAATTTATTCCTAACATTTCCCCTTTATTGTAGAAATCACCAAAAAGCGCAAAATCTTAATCATCTTTAACATCGCCAGTCTCAGAGAACAGTCAGTAGATACATTAGTGTTGGTGTTAAACTGCTTGAGTGTTACAGCCTTGATTGTTACAGTTGTTTCTTTACTAGTTATTCTTTATAGGACTGGAACAAACTACAATGTACATGTGGTTCAATGAGCAATACACTTTTTAAGCTGGTTTCCTTTGCATGATGTTAAACATAAGCACTACTTTCATCCAGTCAGTTCACTTCTTGTACAATCCTATAACATTAAATGATGTGATAATGATTGACACGTTGATAGCTTTGTAAGCACATCTCAAGTTCTTTACATATGTCACTAATTCTTCCATATCTCCATCAAAATCCATTATAAGGATCTTATAACATGTTCTTACAAATCAGCTGACATCATTGATGTACAAATGGAATTCTTGTACATTTACAGGTTTTCGTGAGATCTTGTACAGTGTTAAGACTTTCAACTGTTGATCATGAGACTTGGGGTTTAACTTTCACTTACCGTTACCTATGGATATATAGTTGGCAAAAGCAACAACAAAAATTAAATCCTAATATGGGTCTCAATGATGAACATCAACACATGTCATGCATAGATAGTTTTACACGTGTGTTAAGACAGATATGGTGGACTAAAATTCTGTATTTTAAGATAGAAAAGGCTTTGGTCTTGTAGCCACAAGGTCAGAATCTCAGACATGTTCTGCCCTGCATCTATTATGCTTCTATGTTCCAATTCTTTTGCTGCTCATGTTGTTAAACAACTGTTCCCCTACCAACACTATTGACATCCAACATCACTGTTTTTGTCAGATCCAATTGATTGTCACAAGTTCTTATCACCATACCGAAGAACAGTATAAAGGTAATCACCTTTCTAAAGAACAGTATAAAAGACAAACGGCCCTATCTTGTTTTACATGTTTCATGTATTCTGTACCTGTTTCAAGCAGTGTGGGCTTTTCTCTGTTTACCTTCAACTTGTGAGAGGAGCAAAGAAAAATACACACCACTAGAAAGATAGTGAGAATACAAAAAAAAAATATTTTTAAAAGGCAGAGACACACATCTGCTTGGAGATTACACATGGGGAACATCATGTTGTTATCAGTGTGATGTCATCATTGTTGCTCAGCCAATCAGTTTTCAACTGCATTTCTAAGACTCAGACTGAAGGTCTTATTGCCAAAGGTTGTGGTCAAGTTTTTGAAAGATGCTCTGTTTGCTAAGATGCACTATTTCAGTCAGAAGAACCAGCATGTTTTAAGGCAAGCATGTTTTAAGGCAAGCAAAAGTATTGTGACCCGTGCAGTATCCAACATTATGACTGAGCAGCCCCTAAGTTACATACATTTAACGTTAAAACAACTGTTCTATTAACACAATGTATACCTCTAAGACAGAATCACCATGTCTTAAGACTTGTTGCCTCCCAAATATTCAGGAAAAGTCAATCCGAGTGTTGCCAGTTTTTCACCAAGTAAACTTAGTATGATTCTGTTATCAGAGGGACATTGTGTGCCTGTATCTAAATACTAATAATAAGAAATAAAACTACTAAGATTTTAGTGGTACATCGTCTACCCCTATAACAAAATCACCATTCAAAGACTTAATATCTTCTTAGTATTCAAGAAAAATAATTCCGAGTGTTGCCAGTTTGTTTTTCACCAAGTAACATTGGTATGATTTTGTCATCAGAGGGACATTGTGTACCTGTATCTAAATAAGTAATGATAAGAAATAAAACTATACGGATTCTATTCGCATATCGTCTACCCCTATAACAGAAGAACCATTCCTAGATTTGATATCTTCCTAAAATTCAAGAAAACTCAATCCGGTTGTTGCCAGTTTTTCACCAAGTAAACCTGATATGGTTCTGTCATCAGAGGGACATTGTGTACCTGTATCTAAATACCAATAATAAGAAATAAAACTATGCAGATTCTAGTGGTACATCGTCTACCCCTGTGAAAGAAGGACCATTCCTAGATTTGATATCTTCCTAGAATTCAAGAAAATTCAATCCGAGTGTTGCCAGTTTTTCACCAAGTAACCTTGGTATGATTCTGCCATCAGAGGGGCATTGTGTACCTGTATCTAAATACCAATAATAAGAAATAAAACTATGCAGATTCTAGTGGTACATTGTCTACCCCTGTGAAAGAAGGACCATTCCTAGATAAGATTTGATATCTACCTACTATTCAAGAAAACTCAATCCGCGTGTTGCCAGTTTTTCACCAAGTAAACTTGATATGCTTCTTTCATTAGAGGGACATTGTGTATCTGTGTCTAAAAAGCAATAAAACTATGATCAGAGTGACTGAAATAAGGTGCTACAGAAGTAGAATTTGCAGATGCTTAGGCTTACAAGAAGGAGCTGTATGGCTGCAGATGAATCCTCTACAAAGCATGTGCAGTCAACTCCGAGGTCAACCTGAAAATGGATGAAAAATATATATATGAGATGACATAGTAAATTATAATATGATATGATATAATATGATATAACGTATCATAACGTAATATAACGTATCATAATATATTGTAATATGATTCTTGGATGTCCATCGCGCAGCGATGATGACGTCAATGGCGTCGTTGGTGAGACCGCAGGCCGAATGCAGAAGCGCAGATGCGCCCACACACCGGCAATATATGGAATTGAATACAGCGTCTAATAAAGCGTATAGGTCCCAGATATTGTAGAAATAGTCTAGTATATAGTCTAGTCAATAGCTGTATTGAATGGATATAGCTGTTGCCGGAGCGCCCTTTTTGTATGAAAAATAGAGCCTCAATGTGAATGGCATTAAGGGACTATTTTTGCATGTTTATTACGTACAACTTACCTACAACGAACTTCACAGCTCGTTGCGTCCCGGCTTTGCCCGTGCTAATAGTAAAAAGAGATAGAATCAGTGAAACATGAACAATACACTCTGTCATGTTCGAACACACTGAAAAATTGTAATGGTTCCCAGAGACGTGCTTTTAATATAAGATAACCGGAGAGACACACTGCATAAAGCCTTTACCAGAAGTCGGTCATGGCCTGACCTTGTCTTGCAAGAACGCTACACCTTTTATGGCATCATTATCGCATCAAAATTTTGTATTAGAAACGATACCTTAAATACATCAACGATGCTGCCATTATAGCATGAAAAAATTATTTCGGAAGAACGAAATGGAATCAACGATACCCATTAGTCTCTTTATATAACTTTACAATTTCCGTTTCAAAATATTGTATCAAAAAGTGTACATTTAATAAACAATCGTAAATGCACACACGATGTTGTGATAGGGACGTTACCGATGTCGCAATGTTATCAACGATATCAGCGAAACATTTAACTCAATATGTATACTGATGCCGTGCAGTATGACTATTGCATGTCCACCTGACGTACGTTGAACTGTATGTAATATGGGACATTATACGGTCCGCAAGCCTAGATTGCCCGGGCTTGCAAGAATTAGGCTCGACAGCGCGCCAACCGGTTACAAAACCAAGCTTTATAACATTAAATGCCATCTGTCTTATATCAACTTAAGATACACACACATCATAAAAGGACTAACCCTCAACATCCAGATCGAGTTGTTTAACCGGATGGTCATCACCATCTTTGGGATCAGTGGATAACTGGCAGCCGTGAGCGGGACAGGGAAAATTATAGAAGCGCCCAGTAAAAGAGTTGTAGACTTCAATCTGGAGTGAAGAATGTTTATTATTATATATCAAAAACCTCGAAGTTAGTTTAAAAGTAAATGGACATGCGTGGACTGAATACTTTCCGTAGTTCATATTATCATAACTTACCCGATCTAGTTTGAGCCAGTCGTCCCCTGAAATAGTAAGTCGAATCCGCGAAGGATCACCAAAGTTGGGACCCTCAAAGTCTCGACCGTAGTCCGTCCTTTGATGTTGATCATGTCGGAAAACACAACCATGGATTTATAAGTATAAGAGAACGTTACTTTGTAGCGTGGCAGATGTGACTTAAGCAAGGACAGTTTTACACTAATCTATATATTAACGTTAAAGTAAAAATCTGAAGGGACGCAGTGCATAGTGTATACGCAATGCTGGTCAACTATTACTACAACACAAAGTTTCAAGCAATTATTTATCAAACTCTAGGTAAAGACTTAACAGGGTTTTCTGTGCATACGAAAGACGTAACCGTACCAACACTACAGTCATGTACTTATGTATATCATTGTACTCACCCAGGTTCTGTAAGTCCTTGTACTGTCGTTATTACAGACGCGTCATCACAAAAATCAGAAAAGATTTCTACTGTCAGATCACCGCTGGTCTGGGAATTCTTTTCAGCATCTGTTTTAAGCCTCAGCCGATGACGCCCTGTTTGATGAATCAATATAAATGTTATTTCGTCGCTCGTTACTCAACACATCATGATCATGGCATCATTTCCATTCCAAAATTCCATATTGAAAAAAGGATCTTAAATAAACGTTGATACGTCTACCACACGGCAATTATATAGCATGAAATAATCAATTCGGGACTGATAACATTACGTTAGATTATACATATTTAGTTCAATCCTGCTATGATATGCGATATTGTAGGATATCATAGCACGCTATTGAAGCGCTATAGCAAACATCCCTATCAGTATCACAGCATCGTACATGTATGTGCGAGTGCTTTTAGGTACACTTTCTAATACGATATTTTGACACAGAAATTGTAAAGTTGTACAATGAGACGTATGGGCACCGTCAGAAAGGACATTTTAGTTCTTTCGAAATAACTTTTTTCATGCTTTTAATTCCATCATCAAGAAAAGGCTCGACAGCGCGTCAACATGTTACAAAACCAAGCTTTATCGCTTTAAGTGTTATTGGTCTTAAATATTAACTCGAGATACACACACACACACACACACACACACACACACACACACACACACACACACACACACACACACACACAAATACATCATTTAAGGGCTAACCCTCAACATCCAGATCGAGTTTTGGAACCGCATTGTCCGAATCCGTGGGATCAGTGGATAACTGGCAGCCGCCAGCGGGACAGGGAAAATGATAGGTGCGCCCAGTATAAGAGTTGTAGACGTCAATCTGGAGTGAAGAATGTTTATTATCTATCACCAAATTCGAAGTTAGTTCCGAAGTAAATAGACATGCGACTGAATACTTTCCGTAGTTCATATTATCATAACTTACCCAATCTAGTTTGAGCCCGTCGTCCCCTGAAATAGTAAGTCGAATCCGCGAAGGATCACCAAAGTTGGGTCCGGCAAAGTCTCGATTGTACTCCGTCCTTTGATCATGTCGGAAAATACAACCATGGATTTATAAGTATAAGAGAACGTTACTTTGTAGCAAAGCAGATGTGACTTTAAAAGCATGGACAGTTCAACCCGAATCTCACTTCGCCTCACCTCACCTCAAGTAAAGTCAAGTCAATGCCTTTATTTTTCTTAAGTGCTTGTTTGGCCATGTGGTTTGACCTCACCTATCCCTTGACCTCTTTTTGGGTCGTGGGGGCACCATGACTAGTTTCACTAGTCTACTATCCTCCTCCACCTCACTCTGTTTATATAAAGTTAATGTAAAAAATCTGATGGGACGTAGGGCACAGTGTATGAGCAATGCAGGCTGACTATTGCCATATCACATAGTTTCAATCTAATCAAACCTAGGTAAAGAATTTCACGTTACGTGTTTTTTTTTCTGTGCATTAGAAAGACGCAACCGTATCAACGCACTGTAGCCTATGTGTACAATATGTACATTTATGTCATGCCTGGGCCTGATACGGGTGTTCCGGACCGTGTGATAACTATCCGGATCACATAGGGTTCGGGAGTGTTATCACACAGGCTTCCATAGAATATTTCGAATGCATTTCGAGCACGCCGGTTGCACCGCCGTCGGAAATTCGAATACCGGATTCGGAGGTTAGAATCAATGTTGTTACAGTTTCTTGTTCGAGGACACAAAACTCCCTCAACTTCTGGCGCATTCCGCATTAAAAGGTGTGTTTTCTCGGGTGGGTATGGCCAAGGTATGACATAAATAAAATACAACACGGGGTATTCCGTATCACCCTCGGTCCCAGCCCGACCGCGGGTCGGATCGCCCTCCGGCCTACGGCCGTCGGGCGATCCGACCCGCGGTCGGGCTGGGACCGAGGGTGATACGGAATACCCCGTGTTGTATTCTATATATATTTAGAATATTGTTATAGCTCGTTATGCTGTCCATGTCAAAGATTCCATTGTAATGTCTTGTCTTTGTCAGCAGGGGTAGCCCTTTGTAATAGCCATAGGCTAGTTGAGTAACCCTGGCTGTGTCCTGAACAGCCAAACCAATAAATAAGTAAATAAACATTACAGCCATGTATATAAGTATATATCATAGTACTCACCCAGCTGTTGCGAGTCCTTTTACTGTCACTGTTGCACGGACTTTTTTGCAAAGGTCAGAAAATATTTCTACTGTCATGGTATTGGTGCTCTGAGAATGCTTGTTAGCATTTGTTTTAATCGTCAGCTTGTGAGCCCCTGTTTGATGAATCAATATAATTGTAATTCCGTCGCTTGTTACTCAACACATCATGATCGTTTCTCTGTCAAATTTCTGTATTGAAAAAATGTACCTTAAATAACGTCAATTAGAGAATGATACCATAAGTCATAATATCTATTTCAATGTTCCTATGATATACGATATTGTAGGAAATCGTAGCACGCTGTTGTTGTTGTTGTTGTGATATCGTAAACATCCGTACCAGTATCACAACATCAAACAGATAAATAAATAAGATAAACTAGAATAAACAACGTACATGTATTTACAATTTTTTCCCCTGCAATGTCGCACACACAGCAACTAAATATGTATACTTATGCCCAACAGATTGCCTATTGTATACGTGACGTACGTTACATGTGACATTATACTGTTCGCAAGCCTAAATACTTCGGGTATTTCTTTCAAGAGAAAAAGGCTCGATAGCGCGTCAGCCGGTTTTAACCGAAATCTGCACTTCTGGATCCAGTTTCTGCTAATCTAACTACTAGGTCATCGACACACATGCAATGGGGCGTAATTTGCATAGCTATTGGGAAAATTACAGTAAGGTGCACTGTCCCAGAACAATATGTGAAGCAATTCCACATGTCAACGTCCTTTGCCTGCCTTTCAACGTCTTTCAATGAGTAAATGTGCAGGAGACAATGTATGACCATTATAAACCATTTCATGCAAATGTACAATCATAATGCATTACGGTCTGAGGTCAAAGTTTACGATTTACGACAAATAATGTCTAATGACCTTAAACTTTGACCTCAGCCCACAATGCACAATCACGTCTGCACATGTGCACTAGGTTTATTACGTGTACCTGCAATTCCTCCCAGAGCCAATAGGACCAGCGACAGCTGGACCCACACATGAAACGTCATCGTCGGAGACTTGGCTGGCAGGATCTGACTGGAAGAAAGGAAAAGAAGAGGGTAACATTTCTCAGTAATTTGATATCTATTAGTCCAAAACTCTTCTGAAAGTTTTATAGTTGCTGACAGATTTAAAGAAGATGACATTTTGGATTCGACACCGAGATAAGAAATATAAGTTCGGGGACCTTCTTTTGACTTCCACATTAACATAAACTAATGCATGGTGATCTTCATCTTTAGCTAATTCTATGGGGGTGATGAGAACCAGAAAAGCCTGATATTTGCCCAAGGACAATCAGATAAAGTCAATCAGATAGAGACAGAAACGGCCCTTGCCCCTGTTCGAACATTCAAAGCCCGAAGCTACATGATTATGTTCGGTAATACCCCCATTCCACTTGGACGGCGCTCTCGCCGCGCTCTCACGGCGACCTAAAATTGGCCAGAGCGCCGTGAGAGCGCCGAACTCCTGAAAAACGTGCTCAAGTGGAATCTCTACGGCAACCCTTGCGCGCTCTCAGCGCGACCAAAATCTTAAATGTCAGCAACCTTTGATGAGCGACCAAAGACTTCACAGATCACTCAACGAATTCCAGAGATAAAGAACGAATTTTTTAACATGTTGTGTGCTATGTTGCCTTTGAAGTCATACATTTACCTTTTTCATCATATTTAAATTATGGAATCTAGGGGGAAGCAAATTCAATTTTGGTCGCTGCATGGTCGCTCAGCGTGTATCTTAAGTTATATATATGTTCAACTTATGTTCAAATATGTTTTTTCTGTGTTGTCTGTCATGTAACCTGTTTGCAATAAATATCTTTTATCATGCTACGTTATAATAGGAACGTAAATCACAGAATTTTGAAATACTTTTTGAACTACTGACAATAAAACTTGGAGGGAATTTTATCTGAATGAATGAAAGCATGTACTTAATTGTAGTGATTTGTCCATTTGTATTACCTATGAACAAAAGTATGAGTTGACCACAAAATTCCCAGAAATTCAAGATTTACCAGTTCAAGAATGAAATTTGTTTGAACTACAGTTGAGACCATTCAATCCTCGTAGAGCGCTCGCTGCGGACCTTTGATCCCACGTTGGGCGCTCTCACGGCGCTCACCGCGTTCTCACGGCGCTCTCACGGCGCTCACCGCGCTCGCTGCGCGCTCTCTCGGCGCTCCTACGGCGCTCTTTTTTTGATCGCCATCCTCGGTGCTCTCACGGCGACTGTTTTGGACATGTTCAAAACCATCGCCGAGGTGACGGCGCGCATGGCGCTCTCGCCGCGCTCCCTCCGCGCTCCCACAGCGCTCTCGCCGCGCCGTCCCAGTGGAATGGGGGCCTAATTGACGGCAAATAATGGGCCCATGACGGGCTTGTCGCAATCAACGTCAGAATGCGCCTAAATCTGTTCTTTCAAAGCACTGACCCGAGTGAAATTTGAGGCACCATGTGAAAGAGAAGATATCAATCTTATGACATTATGGCCGGATGGTCCCACCGTGTTATTGTTTTCTACTCCAAAATGGCTATGCATTCAGTCGACAGAGGCAAGCTATTTGTGACGGTGGTTTTATGACAGGAATTTTGATATAGAAGAGAATTATGTTCAAAAGTCGGAAAGAACTTTTAACTTTAGCTGCATGTTATGATTGCTAATTGTTGTACATTCAACAGCCAATTCTTCATACCGCCACTTTTTGAATACGCAGTTGCTATTTGAGTGACAAACAGGTAGGCTGGTGCTAGAGATCGGTATGGGTCAATCTCCGCAGCCAAACGTCAAGATCAGCTGTTGACATCTTGCATGGAGTGTGGGTTGGCCAAGTTGGCTGCAAGCATGGCTGGGGATGTTCTTACAGATACAGTATCTTCGCGAAGAAGTAAGAAGCGTTGCGCTGATATGGTGAATTGTATTTCAGTGGACTGCGTCTGAGGCGTCTCATGTTTTCTACACCTAACTTTTCTTCTGTATTTGCAAGTGCCCGGATGTGCCACCAGGATTTTTGGAGGTAAGGCCGAAACGACCTTGGGGTAGGAGTGGCGCGAACATGTAAGTATGTGATTGGTGGAGACAACAACCAATCATTACCTAATCGGCTTAATATAACTTTTCTTTTGTACTACCAAGTGCCCGGATGTGCCGTTGGGTTTCTTGAAGGTAAGGCCGAAACGACCTTGGGGTAGGAGTGGCGCGAACATGTAAGTATGTGATTGGTGGAGACAACAGCCAATCATTACCTAATCGGCTAAATATGTCCCTTCTTTTGTACTATCAAGTGCCCGGATTGGCGTTTTCAAAGATGACACTGGTGCTCATCTCCAAGCAGATATATTGGTGACAAAGACTGTATCCAACTGCATGGCAAAATGAGATTTGATCGCCACCGAGCTTGGAGATTAGGTGGTGCAGCATTAGAATAGGAGGGGCGTGAACACATCATGATGATGAAGTCACTATTTGTCTCTATGTACTTGTTCTTGTGAGTGCGGCAAGAAGCAGGACCCATGACGTTCTGTGGGTCTGCGATCTATAAGTGATATACTGTGTCAATCGATCCGAGGCCTTGTCCCTACGCTAGCAACACATATACGCAAATGCTTCTTGCAGAAGGGAAAAGAGCTCGAAGTTGGCGTAAACACTGTAACCGAAGCCGGACCATCCTTGTATTCAGGATCAGGGATAAACTAAACTATCAATCGTACAACGTTGATGTGGTGTTGGCTGACCCGGCCGCCATACCAGCTGCGTATTGTTTAGATGCAGTAACCCATGACACGTTGACATCACCTTTAGAGGTCCTTTCGGAACAATGATAATCAAGTGGTAAAACGTTGAAGCAGACGGTCGGGCCATCCCTGTATTCAAGTCCATGACCCCAGATAACGTGTTACTACCAATCGTCTGAAATTTGACATGATTTACCCAGGCTGCACAGGTAGGTGGTTATTGCCAGCTGAGCCATCATGCCTGTGTATTGTGGTGATGTAATTACCCTTGACAGATCGCCAAAAGATGATTATCTCATTTTTGTTTGCTCACAGACTTGAGAGAAGCCGACATTTTTCACTCTCGGATAAGGGACAACAATCTGCTGTAGTTTTATGTAGAACCACGAAATTCTGCAAATGATACAGTGGTAATTTTGGAGATACGGTTACATTGAAAGATAAGTCTGATTCTTTCCATTGGAATTCTCAAAACGAGGAACACTTTCCTAAATCTCTTAAGTTAAGAAACTATTTCTCAAAATATTTTCACCCTCAAGAATTTCTAGAAATTCAAGTTTCCCTTTCTTGGTTTTATTGACTTCGAGATTTTTTTCTGGTTATTTTTAAGAAAATATTAGAATTTTTCTATTCATTTTCTAGAAAAATCTTACTTTAAGAAAAATTTTGTAAGAAAAAATTACTTTAGAAAAATTTTTTTAACTCGTGGACGAAAAGTTTTTCTTAAAAAAAAAAAGTTTTCTTCGTTTAAGAAGTTTTTTCTGCCTATAAAAAGAAACAAGAAAAATAAGAGAAAGGCATTTTTGGTAGGGAAATGAAAAGAAAAAAGGCATCACAACAAAATGTCTGGGGGCGAAGGAATAGGCGAGCCAATAACTGAATTGGGCTCCTTATAACCTTGTCCTTATATTGACCTCGGTTGTTGTGATCGTTTCGTCTTAAGTTTTAGGGGCTGGTAGAACAAAATATCGTGCCGTGCGTCAAGTTACGTATCGGATGTTCTTGTCGATGTCTTCGCGGTCTCAAGTTCTCTCGCGAAGAAGCGCAAAGTGTGCGGCCGAAATGATTCCTTATATTTCAGCGGACTGCGCCTGAGGCGCCGCACGTTTGGCCAGATATATTTTTTTGTTTGGACCAGCAGGTGCCCGGAGGTTCATTCAGGTTGTTTATTTCTTTCAGGTAAGACCGACACGACCTTAGGATAGGAGTGGCGGGAAAATGTGACCATGTGATTGGTGGAAACAACGACCAATCATTATCTAATCGGCTATACATAACTTTTCTGTTGTACTTGCAGGTGTGCCCGGATGTGCCACTGGCTTTATTATGAGAAAAGGCTGATGTGACGTTGAGAGAGGAGTGGCGCGAACATGTAACGATGTGATTGGTGGAGACAACAGCCAATAAGATTAGGCTGATGTGACGTTGAGAGAGGAGTGGCGGGAAAATGTGACGATGTGATTGGTGGAGACAACAACCAATTAGGATTTAATTGGCTAAACATAACTTCTCTGGTAAATTTGCAGAAGCCGAGACGTGCCAAAAGATAATTATCTCATTTTTGCTCACAGACTTAAGAGAAGCCGACATTTTTCACTCTCGGATAAGGGACAACAATCTGCTGTAGTTTTTTTATCCCGTGTGATACGGGCAATTATCACACGGTCCGGAACACCCGTATCGAACGTTTTCGCGGCCAAGGTATGACATAAATATTGCCAATCGAACGACATAGGCATTGTCTCTACGCTAGCAACAAGATAATTAAATGGTTCCTACAGAAGAGCAACTAACTCGAAAGTGGGCGTAAACGCTGTAACTGCAAGCCGGACCATCCTTGTATTCAGGCTCAGGAACCAACTGGACGAGTAATTATCAATCGTACGAAAATGACGTGGTGCGGTTACCCGGCCGACATAACAGGTGTGTATTGTTTAGATGCAGTAATCCAGACAAAATGCTATCACCTTTAGATGTCCTTTCGGAACAATGATAATTAAGTCGTAAAACGCTGAAGCAGACGGTCGGGTCATCCCTGTATTCAAGTCTATGACCCCAGATAACGTGTTACTACCAATCGTCTGAAATTTGACATGATTTACCCAGGCTGCACAGGTAGGTGGTTATTGCCAGCTGAGCCATCATGCCTGTGTATTGTGGTGATGTAATTACCCTTGACAGATCGCCAAAAGATGATTATCTCATTTCTGCTCACAGACTTAAAAGAAGTCGACATTTTTCACTCTCGAATTAGGGACAACATTCTGCTGTAGTTTTTGCAGAACCACGAAATTTTGCAAATGATACGGTGGTAACTTTTGGAGATAAGGTTACATGGCTGAGATATCACCACAAAACAGTACTTAAGAAATAGGTGTACTGTAGACCATTACTAATACTAGGGTCACATATCCAAGCCGGGGCCCGACCTGGCTGTTTCAGAAAACAAAAAATGAAAAATGCATATCAAGAATATACGTGATCTATGGTCTTTTATATCGTATTTTTCATTCCCGCAAGCTACCCGGCCGGGCTCCGATTGGAAAAAGCGGCCCTAGCATACTAAAGAATTTCCGATCATCTTTCTTTACGTTTGCAACTTTTCTTTGTTCATTGTTCAATTAATGTTATTCTAATCTGATTTACTTTGTTGCGTTCTGTTCGAACAGGGCACATTGAAAACCACCAAGATGGCGACATGTCACCCCTGGTTAATAAAAGATATACTACCAAAAATATTTTTCTTCCTTTTCTCGTTTTTCTCGTTTTTCTTAACTCGTGGACAAATTTTCTCATATCAAGAATTTCAAGAATTAATGAGAAAGAAAAATTGAAAAATTAGTCTGATTCTTTCCATTGAAATTCTCAAAACGAGGAACACTTTCCTAAATCTCTTAAGTTAAGAAACTATTTCTCAAAATATTTTCACCCTCAAGAATTTCTAGAAATTCAAGTTTCCCTTTCTTGGTTTTATTGACTTCGAGATTTTTTCTGGTTATTTTTAAGAAAATATTAGAATTTTTCCATTCATTTTCTAGAGAAATCTTACTTTAAGAAAAATTTTGTAAGAAAAAATTACTTAAGAAGAAAATTTTTAAGAAAAAAAGAACGTTTTCTTCGTTTAAGAAGTTTTTTTTGCCTATAAAAAGAAACAAGAAAAATAAGAGAAAGGCATTTTTGGTAGGGAAATGAAAAGAAAAAGGCACCACAACAAAATGTCTGGGGGCGAAGGAATAGGCGAGCCAATAACTGAATTGGGCTCCTTATAACCTTGTCCTTATATTGACCTCGGTTGTTGTGATCGTTTCGTCTTAAGTTTTAGGGGCTGGTAGAACAAAATATCGTGCCGTGCGTCAAGTTACGTATCGGATGCTCTTGTCGATGTCTTCGCGGTCTCAAGATCTCTCGCGAAGTAGCGCAAAGTGTGCGGCCGAAATGATTCCTTATATTTCAGCGGACTGCGCCTGAGGCGCCGCACGTTTGGCCTGATATATTTTTTTGTTTGGACCAGCAGGTGCCCGGAGGTTCATTCAGGTTGTTTATTTCTTTTAGGTAAGACCGGCACGACCTTGGGATAGGAGTGGCGGGAAAATGTGACCATGTGATTGGTGGAAACAACGACCAATCATTATCTAATCGGCTATACATAACTTTTCTGTTGTACTTGCAGGTGTGCCAGGATGTGCCACTGGCTTTGTTATGAGAAAAGGCTGATGTGACGTTGAGAGAGGAGTGGCGCGAACATGTAACGATGTGATTGGTGGAGACAACAACCAATTAGGATTTAATTGGCTAATCATAACTTCTCTGGTAAATTTGCAGAAGCCGAGATGTGCTAAAAGATAATTATCTCATTTTTGCTCACAGACTTGAGAGAAGCCGACATTTTTCACTCTCGGATAAGGGACAACAATCTGCTGTAGTTTTTTTTATCCCGTGTGATACGGGCAATTATCACACGGTCCGGAACACCCGTATCGAACGTTTTCGCGGCCAAGGTATGACATAAATATTGCCAATCGACCAACATAGGCATTGTCTCTACGCTAGCAACAAGATAATTAAATGCTTCCTGCAGAAGCGGAACTAACTCGAAAGTGGGCGTAAACGCTGTAACTGCAAGCCGGACCATCCGTGTATTCAGGCTCAGGGACCAACTGGACGAGTAATTATCAATCGTACGAAAATGACGTGGTGTGTTTACCCGGCCGACATAACAGGTGTGTATTGTTTAGATGCAGTAACCTATGACAAGTTGACATCACCTTTAGATGTCCTTTCGGAACAATGACAATTAAGTCGTAAAACGCTGAAGCAGACGGTCGGGTCATCCCTGTATTCAAGTCCATGACCCCAGATAACGTGTTACTACCAATCGTCTGAAATTTGACATGATTTACCCAGGCTGCACAGGTAGGTGGTTATTGCCAGCTGAGCCATCATCCCTGTGTATTGTGGTGATGTAATTACCCTTGACAGATCGCCAAAAGATGATTATCTCATTTCTGCTCACAGACTTAAAAGAAGTCGACATTTTTCACTCTCGGACAAGGGACAACAATCTGCTGTAGTTTTATGTAGAACCACGAAATTCTGCAAATGATACAGTGGTAATTTTGGAGATACGGTTACATGGCTGAGATATCACCACAAAACAGTACATAAGAAATAGGTGGACTGTAGACCATTACTAATGCTAGGGTCACATATTTCCAAGCCGGGACTCGGCCGGGCTGTTTCAGAAAACAAAAATATGAAAAATGCATATCAAGAATATACGTGATTTATGGTAAGGAGTAACTCTTATACGTTGTGGGTGTTTTGTTGTCTCTTTTATCATATTTTTCATTGCTGCAAGCTAACGTTACCCGGCCGGGCTCCGATTGGAAAAAGCGGCTATAGCATATTAAAGGCACTACAACAGAATGTCTGGGTCTGAAGAAAAAGCGCAGCAAATAACTGCATGGAGCTCCTTCTAACCTTGGCCTTAAAGTGACCTTAGTTCGGAGTTGTTGTTATCGTTTACTCGTAAGTTTTAGGGGCTGGTAGAACAAAATATCGTGCCGTGCGTCAAGTTACGTATCGAATGTTCTTGCCGATGTCTTCACGGTCTCAAGTTCTCTCGCGAAGAAGCGCAAAGTGTTCGGCCGATATGGTTCCTTATATTTCAGCGGACTGTGTCTGAGCTATGAGGCGTCACACGTTTGGCCGATACGACCTGGGGTAGGAATGGCGCGAACATGTAAGTATGTGATTGGCGGAGACAACAGCCAATCATCTAGTCGGCTAAATATAACTTTTCTTTTGTACTACCAGATGCCCGGATGTGCCACTGGCTTTTTAATGAGTTAAGGCTGATGTGAAGTTGAGAGAGGAGTGGCCAATTAGGATTTGATTGGCTAAACACCACTTTCCTTCTGAATGAATGAATGAATGAATGAATGAATGAATGAACGAATAAAAACTTTATAACCGTGTCTTGCGCCATTTTGCGCCCAGCCCATGCAAATTTGCTGGCGTTTTCAAAGACGATGCTGATGGAACATTGGGGTAGGAGTGACGCGTATTTGTGACTATGTGATTGGTGGAGACAACAAACAATTATTGTTTAATCGGTCCCATGATGGACGCAAAGAACGAGTAATTATCAATCGTACGACATACTATAAAGAGCGGGATGTCGTGTTGGTTTGCCCGGCCACCATTGTGCATTGTTTAGATGTAGTTTTACAGGTTGGTAACACAAATTACGGTGCTGTGTGCTAAGTCGCCCGTCGCTCGTTAAAATCGTTTTTTTACGGCTTTAGAGAACAACATTAGGCGCTGTGCGCACAGTCGCGCGTCGGCTATTAAGACCGTGGAGTCGTCAGTTTTTTTTAAAACAAAATATGGCACTGTGCACTCAGTCATGGGTCGGTTGTTGAGACCGTGGATTCGTATGTATTTTTATTACACAGCAGAATTAGATAGGCACTTGGCGTCCCTTCTTGACACCATGCATTCGTCTGTTCTTAACAAAATACGGTGCTTTGCACTCAGTCGAGATTCGGTTGCTGAGATCAAGTTGCTGACAATTCTTATAGTTTGACAGAACAAAATACGGCGCTGTACGCTCCCCCCCCCCCCACAAAGCCCAGATCTCACTGGACCGGCGGCACGTCGGTGGCGTCGCTGCGACCCGAAATGGATTTATGTTTCCGTTCACTTTGTAATGGGAACATTATACAAGACGTACGGCTAAAAAGACAACAAAACACTCAAAGAGTTTTAAAAAATCGTTTTTATCGATGAAATTCGTTGAGCGCGCTGTCAAATCGCAGAAAGACAGTGAATTCGTCACTTTTTTACGGGTTGACAGAACAAAATAGAGCGCTGTGCGCTCAGCCCAGCGTCGCTCGTTGAAGACCGTGTCTGTCTGTTCTTCTAAGGGACGGCAAACAAAATACGGTACTGCGCCCTCAGTCGAGAGTCTCTTATCAAGACGATGGATTGGTCTGTTCTTATACGGGACAACAGAAGAAAAATACAGCACTGTGCCCTCAGTAGAGCGCCGGGTGTTGAAAAAAAACAACTCGTCATTTCATTTACGGTTTGACAAAAACAAAATACGGTGCTGTTCACTCAGATCAGTCGAGCGTCGGTTGTCGAGGCCGTGGAATCGTCTGTTCTTGTGCGAGACAACTGACGAAAATACCGCGCTGTGCACGTGCTCTCAGTCGAGCGTCGGCTGTTGAGACAGTAAAGTCGTTCCTTCTCTTAACGATTTTACAGAACAAAATACGGTGCTGTGCGCGCAGTCGAGCGAGTGTCTGTGTTTTTACTGGACGACAGAAGAAAATATCTTCGTCTGTTGTTCCACGGGCGCCGGGCCCGCAGAAAAAAACAACGCGCTGTTCTCTCAGTCAAGTGTCGGTTGTTTGGACCGTGGATTTGGCTGTTCTTGTACGGGACGACGGTTGTTGAGACCGTGGGTTCGTCTGTATTTCTACCGGACAGCAGACGAACATACGGCGCTGTGCTCTGAGTCCAGCGTCCCTTGTTGAGACCGTGGAACCGCCTGTTTTTGTACAGGACGGCAGTAGAAATTACGGTGCCGTCCTCTCAGTCGAGCGATCTCACTGGACCGGCGGCACGTTGGCGACGTCGCTGCGTCCCAATCTGGATTTGTGTTTCTGTTGACTTCATAATGGGAACATTATACAAAAAGTATGTCTAAAAAGATAACAAAATACTCAAAGCGTTTTAAAAAATCGTTTTTATCGATGAAATTCTTTGAGCGCGCTGTCAAATCGCTCGGTCGCAGCGAGGTCGCGAACGTGCCGCGGGTCCGGTGAGGTAGGGCTTAAAGCGTCGGTTGTTGAGACGGTGGATTAATTCGAACTCTCATAAAGGGAAAGGTCTTCCCGCCTTCGTAACGTACGGAATGAAAGTCGGTTTGGTGGACATACACAAACGTTAATATCCAGGCATGATTAAAGCAATGACATGAAGCAACCTCGCTGTAGCGTCAATATTGCAAAAAGAAGACAAGGAGACTCGAAAACGGTTTCATTAGGGCTTGACGTGCGGCGCGCGATCATTTCTGGTGCTGTGCGCGCAATAGAACGTCGGCTGCTGAGACCGTGGATTCGTTTGTTAACTTACGGGGTGACAAACACAATATGGCACTGTGCGCTCAATTGAGCTTTCTTAAAAGCAATATTCTTCCCAACTACACAACGTTTTTGTCGCTGCGAAAGGTGAATAAACATTTTGATGCCTCTATAAATACTCGCTGTCACATTGAAAACTTATTCCCCATACGAAATTACATTGATTTTGTGCCGTGGAAAATGCAGGAACGTTCAACTTAACATCAATGGATGATCAAAGCAATGAAAGGAAACAACTTCCTAGTAGCGTAATTGTTGCAAAGAAAGACAGGAGAGACTCAAATTTCATTTGGACTTCGCGTGCGGCTCGCGGTCATTTCTGGTAATTAAAGCACGCTTAATCGGTCGGTATCCCCGACTACGACAACCACAACGAACAGAACCTTCCCTAAAACTTAACTTCTAACAGACCTGTAACATAGGGAAATAATTCTGCTATTTAGCACATGTCATCATGAGTCCTGCAATCCTTACATATCATAAAATCGAGGGCATAGATACGGAGCTAACAAGATACGATAACATACACAAACGTTAATATCCCGACCCGGATTGAAGAAATAAAAGGGAACGACCTCACTGCAGCGAAAACATTGCAAAAAGAAGACAATGAGAGACTAGAAATCGGTTTTATTGGGACTTGACACGCGGCGCGCGATTATTTCTGGTGGATTCGTTTGTTAACTTACGGGGCGACAAAACAAAATGTAGCATTGTGCGCTCAAAACTCAACGATAACCAACTCACTGTTAGAAGCTGTCGGCTCAACTGTTGGTTGCGAAGTCAGCGCCGCAGAAGGTGGTTGGGATGTTCTCACTGGTGTCTTCGTTGTCTGAAGTTCTCTTCCGAAGAAGTGCGGAATAAGGCGTCGATATGGTCACTTATATTTGCAGCGGACCGCGCCCGAGGCGTCTCGTGTTTTGTCCGCACCTAAATTTTCTTTTGTACTTATAGGTGTGTGCGGGTGTGCCATTGTTTGTTACTGAGAAAAGAAGACTGATGCGACATGGAGAGAGGAGTGGCGCGAACATGTAACGATGTGATTGGTGGAGACAACAACCAATTATCATTTAATTGGCTAGACATAACTTTTCTGGCGAAGCCCGGATGTGTCACTGGCTATTTTAAGAGAAAAATTTTAAGAGACATTGGGATAAGAGTGGCGCGAACATGTGACGATGAGATTGGTGGAGACAACTAACAGTTATCATTTAATTGACTAAACAGAACTTTTCTTGTGTACTTTTATGGGACCGGATGTTTCACTGGCTTTTTCAAAAATGAGGCTGATGCGACATTGGGGTAGGAGTGGCGCGAACACGGGTAATGTTTTGGGTGGTAAAACAATAGACACTTATGATGTAGTTGGCTAAGATACTACAGTTACTGTTCTTTGTACTTGCAGGTGCCCGTATGTGCCGATGGCTTTTTCAAAGGCGAAGGCCGATGTGACGGTGGGTAGGAGTGGCAATGACGTGATGCTGTGGGTGGTGGAAACAATGAAACACTTATGATGCAGCTGTTTGAATACAACTGTTCTTGGTACTAGCAGGAGCCCGTATGCGCCACTGGCGTTTTCAGAGATGAGGCTGATTGGACATTGGGGTAGGAGTGGCGCGAACATGTGATGTTGTGCGCGGTAAACAATAGACGCTTGTGATCACCCCGACCAATCGATCGCATTGAAACTCAGATTCGAATCAGCCTTGACCCGACAAATCGCTTTCTAAGTTAACGACTAAATCTGACAGAAAAAAACTCGCCAGTGAGATGCTGGAAGGTGTCAGCTTTCAAAAGATGTTTACAGATTGACAATTTTTGACGTATCCGCGATTTAACGTTTAAAGAAAAGTAGTAGAAACTATTTTTAAACGTTAAATCGCGGATACGTTCAATCACTTCCAAAGTGCCAAAAATGTCAATCTGAAAACATCTTTTGAAAGCTGACACCTTCCAGCATCTCACTGGCGAGCTTGTTTTGTCAGATTTAGTCGTTAACGCAACTTAGAAAGCGATTTGTCGGGTCAAGGCTGATTCGAATCTGAGTTTCAATGCCATCGATTGGTCGGGGTTTGTAATGTAGTTGGCGAAGATACAACTGTCCGTTTTGCAGGTACCCGTGTGTGCCGATGGCTTTTTTAAAGATGACACTGATACAATGTCGGGATAGTAGTGGCAAAGACGTGAGTGGTGGTCAGTAGAACGTCCTAACTTCTTCTTCTGAGTTCGGTAGCATCTATACAAGCTCATGAAACTTCCCATGAGTTCAATAAGCAATAGCAAGTAGCAGCTGGCATACCGATTCGACACACGCCTGGTTTCTAGTACACAAGCAAATTGGAGGAACTCCTGGCAAAATAGCATTAAAAAACTACAATTTTATGATGCCATTTTCTATCAACTTGACCCACACTCGTTGCTGACTCAATCTGTTCTCTCCAGCCTCTACCTACATCTTTCCTGATGTAAACAGTCGAATAAAGGGACAGACGAGGCATACAGTTAATCGATAGATCATTACCTAGCACAACAATATCAAAATCACTTCATAACAGTTCTCCATTGACTGCTGTAAGTCTGAATGCTTGTAAAGTGGAGTCAGCTGGCACAAAATCAACTGAACTGTGCGACAGGATTGTGTTTTTATTAGAAAGGAATTTGACAAAATACAGTCTGCTTTGTCAAGGCGAGAAAAATCTGTATCTGTATCTATATAACCGGTATAACCACCATTCGGCGTAACACACCAGCTAAATCATGTTGCAGGGGGACATTGAACGCAGTAGCTGCTAGCCGGGTCACCTTTGTATTCGAGCCCATGATCCAACAGCACGAGTAATGATCAATCTTATGACATATGTCATTTGCTGAATTTTTAATGGGGATATGACAGTATCAACCAACATTCAACTCAAAAGTGGGCGTAAACACTTTCACTGCCAGCCGGTCCATCCTTGGATCTCTGACCCCCATGAACGAGTGATTTAAGACATATGACATGATATACCTGGGCAGGGTATGTTGTTTGTTAATCCATGTGAGGTAATGGTTTAATGCAATTCTCAACGCAACGCTGCGCTGTTCGTAAACAAAAACATAAAACGAATGAGTGACCCTTTCATGTTGGTGGGAAATTTCTGATGGGTGAAATATTCTGAAGAAGTAATATCTGTTTGGCAATTGCAAGAAATACTAACTTAGTTGACGTTTCTGTGTCCTTGTGGATGCTATCTTAAGCGTCCGTTGTCCTAACTGATGACCAACCAGATGACCTAGACTGGCGGAAGACCGCCAGCAGTGGAGAGCCTTCAGTGAAAGCTATGCTGCCCCGACGGCTGACTAAGCTATGGGAGAGAGTGAGAGTGAGTGAGTGTCCTAACTATGACACGAAGTGACAACTTGAACCTTCTTACCTTTTAAGTACATATTAACCACGGCAAAGCCAACCACAAAAGACATCCTCCCGACCACGGTAAAGCCAACCATACAAGTTTCCCTCCCAACCACACAAGTCACCCTCCCAACCACACAAGCCACCCTCCCAACCACACAAGTCACCCTCCCAACCACACAAGTCACCCTCCCAACCACGGCTAGGCCAACCACACAAGTCTCCCTCCCAACCACACAAGTTACCCTCCCAACCACACAAGTTTCCCTCCCAACCACACAAGTCACCCTCCCAACCACGGTAAAGCCAACCACACGTCTGAGTGCGGCAGCATCTATACGGGCCCATGCCACCTTTCGGGAGTTCAATTAGCAATAGCAATTAGCAGCTGGCATAACGATCTGACACCGTCCTGGCTTCTATAACTACACAAGCAATATAGAGGAACTTCCTATCGGTCAAAAAACTACCATTTTATGATGACATTTTCTTTTCCTTTGGCTGACACGCGTTGCCGACTCCGTTCGTTCTCTCTACATCAGATTCTATAGACATTTCCACCTACATCTGCTGGCCTCCACTTACATCTACCGGCCTCTACCTACATCTACTGCCCTCTACCTACATCTACTGGCCTCTACCTACATCTACTGCCCTCTACCTACATGTATAGGTCTCTACCTACATGAACCAGCCTCAACGTACATTAACCGACCTCTATCTTCATCTACTGATATCTACCTACATCTACCGGCCTCTATCTACATCTACTGGCCTTTACCTACATCTACCGGCCTCTACCTACATCTACTGGCCTCTACCTACATCTACCGGCCTCTACCTACATCTACCGGCCTCTACCTACATCTACCGGCCTCTGCCTACATCTACCGGCCTCTACCTACATCTACCGGCCTCAAGCTACATCTACTGGCCTCTATCTACATCTACCGGCCTCTACCTACATCTACCGGCCTCTACCTACATCTACCGGCCTCTACCTACATCTACCGGCCTCTACCTACATCTACCGGCCTCTACCTACATCTACCGGCCTCTACCTACATCTACCGGCCTCTACCTACATCTACCGGCCTCTAACTACATCTACCGGCCTCTAACTACATCTACCAGCCTCTATCTACATCTACCAGCCTCTACCTACATCTACAGGTATAAACAATCATATCGGCCGGGACAGACGAGGCATGTAGTTGATTGATAGATCACTACTAGGCACAACAATATCAAAATCACTTCATAACAGTTGACTGCTATATCAAAGTCTTAATGCGAGTCAAATTGAGTCAGCTGGCACAAAATCAACTGAACGGTGCTACAGGACTATCAAATACGTATTTTTATTAGAAAGAAATTCAACAGAATACTGCCTGTTTTGAAAAGGCGGGAAACACTGTTGCAAGGGGACACTGAACCAAGAAGTGGGCGTGAACGCTGTAGCTGCTAGCCGGGTCTCCCTTGTATTCAAACCCATTTTCTCACAGAACGAGTAGTAATCAATCTTATGGCATATGACATAATATACCCGGGCTGCACAGCTGGTTATTGCTAGCTGAGCCGTGTATTGTGTTGTTTCCCATGGCAGTTCGCCAACAGAAGATCACCTTGTTTTTGCCAACACACTTGGAAGAAGCCGAGTACGTCGTGAGGTTACGGCGCGGTCACTTCGTGCTAGAAGAATACGCCCCCTGCCTCCCATACATGCTTTGCATAGTAGTGTCATCTACATTTTGGAAGTTTTAAAGAGTGCTGTGACAGAACCAACCGTTCACAAGGATCTAAAGCATCCATTTTAATAACAAGACAGCTGACTTTTGTTTCACATGCCCAAATATCCCTAGGGTACCTTCATTATGCGATCCGATATGTTACGACAATTGTAAGATAAATTTTACCTGTCTTTTAGCAACAACAACACATGCTGTAGTTTTATCATGTTTTACCTCGAAACAGGTATAGGAACACGAAAGTTTCCAGTATGGAAAACACAGGCGTAACATTTGAAGATCTGCAAAGACGTCTTGATTGCATTTATACACTGTAGTTTCCCTTTATTTCCCGTTATACAGAAGAAGAACTTTATTGCACGACAATTGTATATGGTACAAGGTATGGCAAGAATTCGTTAACATAACACAAAGTTGAAGTATAGAAAAAGACTAAACATCATAATTACTAATACAATACAATAAGGGCTAGCGTACGTTTTCGATATTGTGTTATAATCATTGATTTAATCATTGGTTTCAGTATCTTTTTTAATGTGAAAGCAGTCGTTTAGATATCTACCTATGTTCGCATTGTGGGGATTGTTGCATTTAAATATGTACTCAAAGCAGTCTGTAGCATCGAGACTCTTAAAACTTGTACTTGTTTCGAGAAGTGTGAATAGCTTATGGCGTAAAACATAATATCTAGAGCATTCCATGACAAAGTGAAATTCATCTTCAATTTTCATTGGGCAAGATGGGCAAAACCTTTGATCAGGGGCTACATTATAATATCTGCCCGTCTCTATTTTCAACTTATGACTACTAATTCTTAACTGCGACGCTTTCCGAATATCAACGTTATTTATATCATCAAGACATTTTTCTTGTTCATAACAGTTTTTCGATTTGTTGAGAAAGGACAGTTTTGAATTACTTCTAATACGGCTAAACCACTCTTGTATATGTGTATCTTGTAGCCGGGAGCGAAGTTGGTGGGCAATATAATCTACTTTATAAGCCTCAGGTTTCATCCATATATGTCCAAAGCCGTGGTAACAGAGAGTGTCCTTAACATGATTAATCCAGTCATGAACACCAGTAAATACAGTTTTGTATGCATCGTGAAGCAAAGAGTCCTCAGGTAAGTTTACCAAACGGAACCAGTATTAGGAACTTTTCCCATTATGATATCTGCTAAAATTCAGCTCATTAAGAGCTGAATTTTATCAGATATCATAATGGGAAAAGTTCCTAACTCTCCTCGCAAGCCGTCGTTAGATGATTTTGAATGTACTCCAATTAGAAATTTTTGAAAACGTATGTCAATAATGTCGAATTCTGGTATATCTAAAGGGAGGCGTATATTATCGATTGAAAAGTCATCCTTTTCCAGACTAAGCCTAGATGCATATCTTAGGAACATGTCTTTGTCTGATATTTTTTCAAAATTAATGAAGTATGGTTACGTCAGTACAAGTGCTCTTTCGAATCAGTACTGGAATACTATCATCAATCTGAAATTTCTTCAATAAAACGGAGAAGATGTTTTTAGGGGAAGACACAGGAATGTTTTTCGATACAATAAGTTTCAGTGTTTTCGAGGTATGGTCAAAGCATGTTAACTCAGATCCATACAAAAGGATAGGTTTGACAAATTTGTCATAAAGATTTTTCCCTAACTTAATTGAAATATTTTCCGATGATAAAAGTGACTTTAATTTGAATATAGCTCTCATAGCTTTAGTTTTCAAAAATTTTCTGGCTATTTTACATCTACCTGAGGACGTAAGAGGGATTAACAGGTAGGTGTAGCTGTCCGTAACTTCTATCTTATCATCATAGATAAAGAATTCATTATCTTCGCCGAGTACTTGTACTCGGAGAAGATTATGTTTTCGGTTGAAAAATCTGTTGGGTGGGTCTGAATGTATGTCAGGAGCATAACTCAAGATAGCTTCAATGAATCTTTATAATTTTTGGTAGGTGTGTAGTAGTTGTGCAACGGAAGGTCAAGTTCGAAAATGGTTCACCTTGCGTTTTTCAACAGTACTGCAGCTGACTTTGCATTTTTTTGTGTTTGTATGTAGGCAAAAAAAGTGACGGAAACGTTTATGGATCTTCATGATTTTTTGCAGGTGCGTAGATGTTGTGGAAACGGGGGTCAAGTTCAAAAATGGTTCCCCTGGTATTTTCCGTTGGTACTGCAGCGGGGTTTGTGTGGATGCGTATTTGTATGTCGCCAGCATAACTTTAGAAGCTGTTGATGGATCCTGATGATATTTAGTGGATGGGTAGGATTTACAGAAAGGAAGGTCAAGTTCGATAATGGGCCTTCTAGCGGGTACCTAAGGTACTGCAGCGGAGCTTCAAAATTTAGGGGCATATTTTATGAAAGTGCTATGGTCATGATTTTTGTGTGGTAGATAGTTCATGCCACAGAAAGTAAGTTCTGTAAATTTGGGCCCCCTAGCGGCTTGTTAAGAACTGCAGTGGGTGTTTTTGTTTTGACATTCGGACATGGATAACTTGAGAAGGGGTCGACAGATCGTCGTGATGTTTGGTATCTAGGGAGCTCAGATGGTGCTTTACATTATCAATGACTAATTATGCAAATCAGGAGCTAATTTGCATAATAAGTAAGGAAAGTTTGTTAACCCACTGCATTTCAATGGGACATGGGACAGTGTCAGGTTATATAAACAGATAGCCTTGCATAAACGTACACGTAGGTCAAATAAATAAACTATTCTCCAAGCAGAGGTGTGGGTCCTGCTGGGTTTTAACGCGTTCAGTTTAAGCACTTTTGTTCAACACGGTTGGCGACATAACGAAATAGGGACAAAATAGAAAGCCTGACTAAAAACACCTAAAAACTCGTCAGATTTATTCTATTCATATGTATTGACTGTACTATTTCATCATCACTTTCAACTTTCAACACTGCAATATCGAACCTTTGTGGCCCATATAATATCAACATACTCGTATTTTTTCATGACCAGTTATAACATATATCAGAACATTCTACACATATACTAGTCATTTAACCCTATCTAGACTGGACTCATTCGCCCAATCATAAGTTCCAAATTGTATGGTGCATGATCAAACTTGCAGGGGGTGATAAGCACGTAAATATTAATCACTTTCCATAATAAGCCTTGATTATTTGGCGAAGATAATGTGTTCGTGGAACTCTAGTTAGATATTTTCTTTGTAGCACCTTTAGAGAAGACAAGAACTTTCGTTTTAGAGACATTAACAGTTAATTTCCAATTATTACAATATGATTCCAGCGTATTAATACATTGTTGGAGTCCATGTTTTGACAATGAAATTAGGGCAAGATCATCTGCCCACATATACAAGTGTGGGGTTGATCGTAGAATTTGCATGATTAGCTCTTTTGGAAAATCTTTCCTCACAACGTTAAGTTAGCGATCATAACCAAAAAAAAGTAATATAGTTAATTCAAACCCTGTACCAGGCAGGATGTACATGTAGGAAAAAGATGGGAACAACAGAAAATGTCATTGTATTAAACACTTTGGTTAGGAAGGCTATTAATGATACGTATTGCTTGTTTTGTAGATGTAGATAAAGCATTCAATTTTGTTTGGAGATTTGGTTCCGTATTTGAATTGACAAGGTAGGCAAATTTCTTCAAACAATCAAAGTCATGTACTCTTAATCTTGAAAATTGTGTCAAACTTAGAAATGGTATCACTGAGTCTCATGTTGAGTATGTCAAAAGATAAGTTACGCCAAAACCTCGGACAATCTTTTAACCATATTGCTATCTACTAAGTGTTGACAGGCATTGTACTGATTTGTGGTTCATCGCTTTCTTTGAAAATAAATTGGATGTAATGATGCGTAAAGGCAGAATACAGGAGTATCTTATAATCTAGGAGGGTGTGAAATGTTAGAAACTAAGAATTGTGCTTGAATGGTCCATACTATAAGGGATCAAGACATAACATTGTTATATTGAGACGAATCATTCGTGTTCCTTCCTGTCACTTGTCATGTTAACTGAGCCTGCAAAATTGATGTGGTTTTCATCATGTAATTACCCGTAAAGTTTACAAAACAGTGGGACTTATCCGTGTATGTGTTACTGTCGTGTTGCAACTGAAAGTTGCAACTGAAAGTTGGGTTTTTAAGCTATTTTCCTTAGTCGTAGCCTAGTAACCCAATCGCCGTGAGCTGCCCGATATCTCTACAGAGCTGGGAGTGTGCCCGCCCGCCCAGTTCATTGGCGTGCGCCGACAAATGTTTGCGGGGTTGGTTTCAAATTACTCCCGGGGCGTCTGTCAGAAACAGGCTTAAGCTTAGTCAAGCGCGACTTCTGTCAAAGCGTTTTTCATTTATGAAATTATGTTTTGAATATAAAATCGTTTTTTTTTTATTCATCTACCTTAACGCGTTATGATAAAATGTTTTCTTTTGGCATTACAACTGATGGGAAGATAGAAAAGACCTATGAGTTTTCACCGTCAAAAGCATGCCGTTTTCATATCTGTAGTTTTGATACATGCTGGCCTTGAATCACTCTATTATGCAGGCACGTATATTCCAATCATATCATGACGAAATGCACTGAAATAATGCACCTAAGATTTTGGTTGCTTCTATAAGTAAGGTCACTTTCTAAAACACCGAAAAACGACGGTAACATCAAACCACGAGATATTAGGTACTTAAGACAAACTGTCCACAGAATACAGTTTCCTTTGTCAGTGCAAGGTTTAGTTCTCGTTTTGAGGACAAGGACAACTGAAGACCATTGTACAGAATAAAAATCTCTACATACATCTACTGGCCTCTACATACATCTATCGACCTCTACCTACATTTACTGGCCTCTACTTACATCTACAGGCCTCTACCTGGTATAAACAGTCGAATAAAAAGGACAAACGAGGCATGAAGTTGATTGCTAGATCATTACTTGGCACAACAATATCAAAATCATTTCATAACAGTTCTCCTTGGATTGCCGTCAACCTAAATGCCAGCTGAAAATTTTCAGTTGCCAAAAAATTGACTGGGCTGTGTTGCAGGACAGTCTGCTTTGTCAATGCGAGGTTTGATTGTGATTTGGAGTAGCAATGTTCATTCAAGAAGAACAGGTAAAGTTACAAGAACATCTAGAACATCTAGAAAAAGATATCACGTTCTCACAGGCAAATAAACTACCTATTCTAAAACTGTGACGTTCGGCATAAACTATCGGACATTTCGGTGTGAAAACAGCTTGTTCCAAGGGCACATTGAACCCCTAAAGTGGGCGTAAACACCGTAGCTGCTAGCCGGGTCTCCCTTGTATTCAAACCCATTTTCCCACAGAACAGTAGTAATCAATATTATGACATGATATGCCCGGGCTGCACAGGTGGTTATTGCTAGCAGAGCCGTGTATTGTGTCGTTTCCCATGGCAGTTTGGCAACAGAGGATCACCTATTTTTTGTGTGGAAGAAGCCGAGCAGGTTGCACTGTGAGGTTACCACGCAGCCAAAATCATCCTAGAACGGCATACGATTTTAATATTGGACCCTACATCTCAGGACTACAAGTCTTTTAACAAAAGTGCCATCTACTAGGTTTGAAAGTTTTAAAGAGTGCTATGACAGAACCAACCTCCAACAAGAATCTGAAACATCCCGCTCAAGACAAGCTTAAGACAGCTGCATTTTTTTCGACACATGCGCAACTATCCCACGAGTACCTTCATTATGCGATCCCATATGTCACAATTGTGCGACAATAATCATCTGACTTTTGATAACAACACACATGCTGTAGTCTTATCTTGTTTTACCTCGAACGTACTGCAGTATAGAAGCTCGAAAATTTCCAGTATGTAAATAACACAGGCGTAACATTCTGCATCAAAGACGTCTTGATTGTATTCATAGTATCCCTTTATTTCCCTATTAAACCTGAATACAAATGTGGGGTCATATGGTAGAGCTTTCACTGCACGAAATGGCCTCGGATCCGGATGTATCCGGACAGGAGAACTCGGAGATCCGGAACCTCAGATCCGTAAGAATCCAGACGGATAGAAGGCTGTATTGTACTAAAACAACTCAAATTTACCTGAATTAACTTGCATGTGCAAGTGGTATAATACCAAATCAATGTACCGATTACATATGTAGTTTGATGTAGGTAAATTTGAGTTGTTTTAGTACAATACGGCCCCCGTATCCGTCTGGATTCTTACGGATCTGAGGTTCCGGATCTCCGAGTTCTCTTGTCTGGATACGTCAGGATCCGAGACTATTTCGTGCAGTGTTTTTCAGTAAAAAGATACGGATAGAGTACGTGGGCCGCTACTGCAAAATAGCCTGTCTATGTGTTATGTTTCATCCTCGCATTGTGCTTCGGCAGTGAAAAAATGTGGAGCAAAAACTTGTAACTTATTGAACTTCGTACAACGTTGGCCTCATAGGTAAAATGATAAAACTTATAAGTTTAGTCGCGCCCCAACTATCGAGCAAGTAAGGCATTATATTGATTTGTGGGTTCTTTTTCGGGTCGCTTTCTTTGAAAATAGGACAGAATGAGGAGCAAATAGAGGTGTGACATGTGAACTAAGAAGTTTGCATTACCTAAATGTTGCTTACCAGAATGGATCGAAACGAAACATTTATGTTTCTTCCTGTCATTTTTCATGTTACCCGTGGATTTATTCAGAACCATAATTTCCAACACAACAGAAAAATGGGTTTTAATCATCCGCGTATTACAGATGTTCTCTGGGTGTAAGTAGATTGTGAATTACTAGGACGTTCATCAGACCTGTTAATATATATGCTCCGTATATAAGCCCAAGTGCTTCGCCCACTTATAAAACACTGAAAAACATGTGTTAGAAAACAAGACGAAATATCTAAATACAGTTGTGAGATTCATTCTACTTTGGGGAGATCTAAATTCACATCTTGTCAATCTGTATGATTATGTAGACACCGATGACGGTCCCTCTGACATCTCAAACCCTTTAAAGATAGACAACACTCTGAAAATCAACTCCAAGCAGACTCATACAACCGACCTGGCCATCCCAGCTAATCATTTCCCCCAATTGCAACTTAAAATACAGTAGAATCCGCTTAACTGCACCACGCATTTGTCAGCGTTTTTGGTGCAATTATCCGGCTGGTGCAATTATGCGAAATGCCCAGCTGGACCGTACCACCATGGGCGGGGGGTGTATTGTTAGTCAGAAACACTAGCACAAAGAAAATAGACGAAATTATGCAGCTATTAACTTTATTTACGTATTCAAGGACATGTACTGTACAAAAATCTTGTAAAGTTTACCATGATACTGTTCAGATTAAACTTAACATTTTTTTGCTTCCTCACAGATGTTTAAATCAGTAGCTACACGTAACGTTACATGGGAGGCATTCTGAAACATCGTCATGGGATAACAGTTTCTGTGTTACATTACGTAGAGTACAGTTGTCGATTTACGTACATCATGTACCGCAATGAAACTAGCAATTCAAACTAAAACTTGGTTACTGATTACGGTTCAGCCCAGTGTCTCATGTCTGGACAGATTTGACTGTCGGCACCATGGTAGTGAATTGTACAGTGTATCTCGTGGGCAGATATGGTTAGATGACTCAGATCAAGGACAGATCATTCTCCTTATACAGTAGCAGAGCCTAACCCGCGTATACCTCGTTCCGGTGAATGCAGGAAGTTTCTAGGACGCGGATTCAGCCAGATGATCACGTTAGCACCGCACCGCCAAAAGCGACTGTTATGTCCGCCTACACGTCTGTAGCCCTTGCCGAGCCTCTATTGTTTCCGACTAGATGTAACGTTACATAAAGACGCCGGTCTTTTATTATCGGCAGCAGTATGTAGCGCTGCCGCAAACCTCAAACCACCGACAACACCCCATGCCATCCTTAACGCGACATCAAATCCACGCGAACTTGAATGCATTCACAGTAATAAGACAGTAGTACAGGTAGAGACCAATCTTAATTATTGAGTACAGCATGCTGTCTGCCAAAGCGCAATGCCGCCTTTGGTAGGCGTGCGTCTCTTGATGGTGCCGACACGCCCTGGACCCGCCCGGGACCTCCCATACGATCCCAATCAACGTGACTGTCAATGGAGACCGCCTTCTTTTGTAACTCAAAAATAGTTTTAAACATATTGGCGGTATTGCGCCTTTACACCGGCAGGTATCGGCTCATTTGTACCGCGTTTGCCGATTTTTAGCGCACCTTTTTAGTTAACTTTTTGAGGATTTTGGGAAAAAATTGGTGCAGTTATCCGAAATTGGTGACAATGCGCGGTGCAATTATGCGGAGTCACTAACAATGCAGTGAATGGGAACCGGTTTGGGATTTTGGGATTTGGTGCAATTAAACGGAAGGTGCGTTTATCCGAGGTGCAATTAAGTGGCTTCTACTGTACTTGTTTAGTCTACTATACAGAAAACAAGTGATATGGTGTATTTAGGCCCTACCGGGCAGGGTTAAGAAAAACTTAAAGAAAATATATTTGTATTCAACACCTTAGTAAGGAAGTATATTAGTAATACTTCTAGCATTTTCGCATGTTTTGTAGATGTCGATAAAGCATTCGATTTTGCCATACTTTGTCATGGTCTCATTGAATCGAATGTTAACTATGTAAAAGCTAAGTCGCGCCAATAGCTCAGACATTTTTTCAACCACAGTGCTATATGTATCAAATTTTCACAGGCATTGTGCTGACTTGTGGTGTATCGATTTGGGATGTAATGAGGTGCAAAGTCTGATGAGCAATAAAGTTCATTCCTTTAGTCAACGACGAAAACAATGAGCAAAACGGTCTACTTATCTATAATACAAAGATATACACTTTTTCTCTCGAGTCTTTTCTATGTTTCAGGCAGCACAACAGTTACGGTTACCGTTCATTCAGCGACTATATGCTTATTCGTGCCAAATCAGGTATTGATTATGTGACTTTTCTTATGGGAGTAGCATGGTGATCACACGTACAACCTGACCATTTGTACGAGAGACTGACAGTGGTTCATCACTAACTAAAAACAAATCACAGAAAGTCCTCAGATTATGCAATCAGTCAACCGTGGTTAGATTTGAAAAAGGCGTTTCCATATATCAGATAGGATGACTAATGCATCTGAAATGCACGTTACCCGCCTACGTGCTGTAAGCATGTTGCTGTTTCATCGTAGGGACGAAGTGGCCTGGCCAACCATGCAAGGGTGGCTAGTAGTCGGCGTACAAGAACATGGCTCCCGACCACTAGCCAGCCAATGTTGCCGGTAAGTCGGGAGTAGTATTACCAGTTTTAGGTTTAAAAAAAAATCAAATTTGACTCCCAAACACACCCAGACCACGACTGACATACTCCCAACCACCTGCCAACCCATTTCAGACCTCCCGTCCACAGCTGACTGTTTTCAAAATTTCAAAACTTTCCGCTGGCGCAGCCAAACACCAGCCAACCGGGCCGAACACCAGCCGACCGCGCCGAACACCAGCCGACCTAGGTCCCTAACCACTACCAACCATGGTTGGAGAGGCCATGTTCGGCCATATGTAACTGGGGCTTAAAGTTTTTTTTGTTTTTTTAAGGGAGCGGGAAAGATATTTGCGAATTCGAAGTTTCTAGACTTTGATTTCCTGCTGTCAGGTTGCCCTATCGTTCCGCTAGGGGGCGTCACAGAGCGAAACATAATTATGTTTGTATGACATTTAAAAGCACTTTGTGTACTTTCTTTTCTGTCTGGTCTGAAAGTAAATAGGGGATGGACAGACGCGTTGTGGTGTAATTATCTATCTGCACGTGCCTGACCTAGAACTTAAGATATCAGTGTAGAAACAAGCCTATTGCATGTAATGCTAGGGTCACATTTCCAATCCGGGGCCTGGCCGAGCAGTCTTTGGGAACGAAAATTATTATATAAAAGACAACAAAACCACCAAACGTACGCAAAATTATCTAAGAGCATAGCTTGTGCAAATTTATTTACATACACTTTCATTTTTCGTTTCCACAAACAGCCCGGGCCGGCCCCGGTTAGGAAATGTGACCCTAGCATAAGGTAGATCTGTCGGGCATGAAGAAAACATTACATTTTTTACCTGACCTCAAACACAACCACTAACTAAGTTTAGATATTTGTATTGACAATGTTGTTGCTCTGGTCTGAGTCATTGCAACACTATCCTTCTTTCATGGTTAAGGAACCTGAAACCACAAAAATGTCGAAACTGCTTTTCGTCCTCCGCTGTAGATAGGGGGGGGGGGCAGCTCTTGTGGAGTCAAATATGTAAACGTAGCCTGACACAACCATCAGTATTGACTTTTTGACTTAAGGTTTAGTCCACGACAAATAGAGGATAATTTAAGGCAAAACCTTAAGGCACGTCAGAGAACTACGAGGGACAAATATGAACAAATATTCTTCAAATGTTTCTCACTCCTACACCAGAAATGATTTGTTTCCTCACCTGAACTGAGCTGCATCCTTCGTCCATATCTCCTCGACACTTTCAATGATCATGGTGTTATTCCTGAATTCAGTATCGTGGTCAAATCTGTTTCTATACTACTAGAACTGCCCACCGCGTGGTTGCGTGGATTCTTCCATGGTCTGGCGGAAAGACTTGTGTCGACGATCCGCCAATTTGTCTCGTTCCAAGTCGCCATTGACGCCTTTGGTACTCTTTTGGGCGTATTTACAAGGGCCAAGTTCTCTCTGTAGTTTCGTCCGGAGGTCGCCGAACATGATGATCTACAGGTCCTCACTCTTTGAGTTTTAGCATGAAAAAACGACAAGAAGTGCGCAGAAGGCCAGACCATATCTCAGCTCTTTATGACCTTTTACCTGTTTGCTCAACTACAGGCAATTTTGTGCCTCCGGCAAAGATCTGGCAGCTTCGTAATTTTATGTTTGGTCGTCTGACCCTTGGGATAATTGGAGGTGAGAAGTAAACAGCATTAACACAGCTACCAGTGAAATGATATTAAAGTGGCCATTTCTTGACAGACCTTTTTGGCCAATGAGACTATCAGAACTGTTCTATATCAAAGCAACGGGATTCAAGAAACCTTACGAATAACCATACATGTACAATCTTAAAGAAAGAAACGTCTTGTACATTACAGACCATAACGCGAATATCTAGATACGTGTGCTTAAAGTCACAGTTAAGCTCTTTTCTCAGAGGGATATTTCAGGTGATTATCTTATGAATTCTACAGTTTATGCAGATATTATATTCTTAACTTAACTCTTGGAAAAGGAACATTTTACAAGTAAGTTTAAGTAAACAAAAACGCCCACAACCCACCTCCCTACAGATTTGAACTTCCAAAATGGCATGATTAACGTCGAATTTCTTCTCCGTGGCAACAACATCAAATTGCTTGGCGACTTAATGATTTATGTCAGCACTAGACGTTTTACAGCGTTCTCAGAGTAAGGGAAACTGCAGGGGGAGTAGTAAAATAGAAAACCCTTCTTCATCAGAATAGACATTCAAATGAAAGTGTCAATATGGAGGTTCCGAAAGATATCGGAAATTCGGAAGTCAAAACGCCCCAGGCAAAAGTGGAGAAGAAGCCGCCAAGCAGAGATATGGCAATCGGTGAGCACCGACATAAAATTTATCTTATCTTGCACGACTGGATCAAAGTTCTACCAACACACAAAACTTGAGAAAATTTTATTATTATTCTATTTTACTTAGTCCTATACTTGTTTTATACGGACATAGCCTCTTGAGTAAACAAAACGCACACAATCCCCTCTTTGACAAAATTAATCATTCAGCCTGCAGACTCATTATATTTGGAAGGAATGAATCCACCAATAACAAGTGATTTCGGAATTTCCTCTCCTCTCCTCGGGACTTAATGATTTTCGTCATTTCTGGACGAAATGCAGCATTCTTGGAGAGAGGAAAACTACAGGGGAAGCAACGATACAGGAAACCTTTACCCAGCATAGGCGACTATGTCCGAAAACGTTCGGAAAGCGATCGGAAATATGGAGGTTGAAGACGAAGAGACGGTCAAACAATATTAAACTTGGGAGGAAGAGCCTTATCCAAATTTAAAGGCTGGTTCACTTGCAGGAGTTACAGCAAATCCATCTGGGGAAAAATGAGCTGGCGCTCAGTCTCTCCTCACTGGCAAAGGCGTTTGTCAACATGACACGATTGCAATCTGTCCGCTTGTGGCCCATCACGTGTAGGGCGGCCTCCTTCCGCAAGGCGGCGCAACAGGTACGCGACGCTGTCCACACGCTTGAGGGCCAAGTACGCAGCATTTGGCAAGTTCTTATATATGAGGGTTCTACTGAAAGTACAGGCGGCACAAGGAAATCGGACACAGCATGGCAAAGAGTAGAACAGGAACTAACAGCAGGGGTTCACATTTCAAACAGATAGATGAAGATATCTTCAAAAATCGAGCTGTTGGAAGAGTAATCGATTGTTGTATTGTTTTCATAAGGGAGAGAGCAGACGTTGAGATATTTCATTGATATTGACTGACACATTCACAAGTCCAACACTTGTGAGCACAATTGTTCATGGTACTCAGCACAATTAATCCAAAAGCATATACCAGTCCCTGATTTTGAACACCATCCACACACAGGTAAACATGTCTGTCCTTGGTGCTGAACACCATCCACACACAGGTAAACATGCCTGTCCCTGGTGCTGAACACCATTCCCACACATTTTGGAAATAGCACTTTCCGTTCTAAATAGTCACTGTTTTGTGTAGTCAATGAAAACGCTGTATAGTATAAACCGCTGCTGATATGATAAATCTAAAGAAAGTATTCCTTTTAAAATCTTTGATTATTGCGGCTGTATTTGAATGAAACGAACGTCAACTAATAACAACCTTGATAATTCTTTTTAGTTTGATTCAAGGATGAGTGGAAAGAAAATCAGAGATCTCCATACGTCAAGCGAAATCCTTATTTGGTAATGCAGAAATAATGACGCGCATCGTAACAGAGTTAGCTTAGGCCCACGTCTTAATCACGTCCATTCCCACAGGAGGCGTGATGTCTTTGTAGTGACATCTGGGTTAATTGAATCCCAGAGAAGTTTATGTGAGCAAACAGAATCAAAGATCGACAACGGCTTTCGCCGAAGTAAAACGAAGTCTAAAGAAAATCGTTTATTGTGTCTTTCTTGTCAACGTATAGTATAAAGTATATGTTTGACGTTGAGACAGAGGGAAGGAGAGAGCGGGAGAGACAATGAGTACATTTGGGAGAGACTGGAGAAAGAGAATAAACTGATGACAAAAAGATAGACGTAGTGGCCTAGTGGACTAGCCGCATGTCGCATTTTGAGCTGTATGTATGCTGTTATATATTTCGCATTGTTAGAGCTAACATATTTTCGATTTAAGCCAATCCGTACACGGAAAGTAGGTTGTGTAGCAGCTGCCGCTGTTCGATAACATTAGAAATTCTTGTAAGGAATGAGAATCTTTCTTATGTGACAGTTCCCCAACATGGAGGACTATATTGGCTCAACAAAATAATAGGGCTTTCGTCAACTTCAAATAAACAAGATAGATACAACGATTCAACAACACAATCATTACAAGGCATATATGGGTACATTAGTTCATGAGTATATCAACATATAAGACACTAAGGCATGGCACTAAGTGAAACACTAAGGAAACAAAAAACCGAGAAGTGTAGAGAAGACTGGTTAGCAGATCTTCTGTGGTGCCCCAACGGTCAGGTATCTAGACTAAGCCATAGATAAGATGAGATAAGAAAGATATTCAAAGAAGAGAAAACGTGTCTCTCCGTCCTGTCAAGGACATGGAGATGTCTGGAATTTGACTTGGTTAGAGCGAAGTACTGACCCTGCATAAGAAGTCAGACTAAATGTGGTATCTGTCCTTGCACAAGGAAGATAACGCAGACTTAACTTTAAGTCCCTATTCTGGTTTCAAATTGATAGAATCGTAGGAGACAACGTACATTTACGTTGGAATAATGCCATTAGGTGCGTTTCACCTAATAGGCTTTTATATTGGATGGAACGTATCATCATTATTTGCCGTAATTAGCTAAACCTACGCGACGTTCGCCAGACTCCGTGATCTTGTCACATCTCTTGTTATCTTCGTGAAAAATGGAGATATAGTTTTTTTTGTGTGTTTGTGTTTGTGAGTGTGAGTGTGTGTGTGTGTGTCTGTGTGCATGTCTGTGTCTGTGTGTTTGTGTGTGTGTGTGTGTGTGTGTGTGTGTGTGTGTGTGCCCCTTGGTATGTGACCTTGGTACTGCAGCAGAACGTCCGTTTTTTTATATACCTGGACATGCTATGGTCTTGATTTTTGGGTGGCTTGCGATGTTAGGAATAATTGGTATGGGTTTCGGCCCCGATATAATTAGCTCAACCCACGCGATGTTCCGCATACTCTGTGATATTGGCACATCCCTTGTCGTCAGGATGAAATGGAGAAGTATGAAGTAAAGACCGCAATCTGGCTTTTCTCTGTTCTGTTGAACATCTTGTAAATGAATAATCAGAAGCGTCAGCAGTATTTGTGTGAATGTTACACGTTTGTCTATCAAAGCTTCGATGTGGGGTCGTGTGGCGTAACGGCAGGGTGTTCGGCCCAGAACAAAGCGTTCCCGGGTTCGAATCTCACCGACGCCACAGATGTTGTGTCCTTGGGAATTCGAAAAAGCACTTTATACGACTTTCCTCACTCCACCCAGGTGTACAAAAATGAGTTATTGTTCTCTGTACGTGGCACTGTTAGAATAAGTTATGAAAAACTAGAGCGCAGTGCCACGTCGTCCTTGTCTGTCAAAAAGCGAAGTAAAAGAAAGGCTTCGATGATACTTTATGTATTACTAAGCAACAATCGCATCAAGAGGTAGACTCTCTTCCGCTTGGAGAAAATGATGTTGGCGGCTTAAACAAATCAAGTAAAATTACTCCATTTGCGCAGGGTATCAATTACCCACGACGGGAGCGTGACAATACTATTTGTATAACACTAACAAACGATTACTCTAAACATACTCTTGAAGAACTGGTTGGGAGTTGGTAGGCGAGGTTGTCGCCTAAATATACTGAAATGTCATTTACATCAAAAAAGATCCCACAGGACTCTAAAATCGTAGACGTACTTTTATTTCAAAGTTACATATCGTTTGAAATCTTAAGCCTAGTATACTTGTAGAGCATAATGAACTTTCAAACAGTTAGATCTGAAAGGTGAGAAAATCTGACATTTGATACTTGTTATTTACGAGATTTCCGAACAGAAATAGACTACTTAGACAAACTATATACGTCACGTTTGAAAATGTTCAGTCTAGTATTATTGAAACGCACATTCGAACAATAGTTATTCTATAGAACATTTGACATGTGATTCTTCAACATTTGTCTAACACAAATAGAGTCATTAGACAAAATCCATTCGTCATTGACATTTAAGGTTTAAACATCCCTTATTCTGATGTTTGGATCTTTCTCAAACAATAAATTACAAACTATAAACATGATGGCTTCATGTGGTTGTATCACCACAACACACACTTTAAGCAGCTTCTTTTTACGAAATGACGTTTCTAGTCAAAACACAACCTAACACAAGAACTAACACAATAATCTTGAAAGGTCTGAATTGTCAACTATCCTTAAATACATCTCAAACATCAAAAGCCCCTATTCTCTGGTTAAAACGATAAAAAAGTGAATGTTTTGTTCATTTCTTTACATTGCAAGTTGCATCTGCTGAATTACATTGCCTGGGGATGTTCACACAGATCAAAACGACATACTTTCGACGTACGAACGTTTACAAAAGCTGGAATTTTTTTTTACAAATCGGCTTTGTCGGAGAACCGAACGAGTCTTACACATACTGTAATGTACTGGTCGTCTTTTGGTCATATATAACAACTTAAAATGTACCAGAATGGCAAACACATGTTAAAGAAGTCGGTACAAATGGGTTTAACAGGCAAATTGTGTCCTAGTATAGAGAGTATATTTACGTTTTGGCAGTAAGATCCCACAATACATACATATTGGTAGGGCTTCTGTAGCTGATTTATAACAAAAACGCACACAAAACTATGTTCTAGGAATAGAACCAATATGTTCCTCCTCTAATGAGTATAACCCTTCGGTACACTAACAATCATCCCTCATGACAATACTGACGAGACAGTTAAATATTCTATAACGTGACGGTCGTTTCGCCCATGGCCGCTGCATTGTCAGCTATCGGGGTCATGCAGGTCTCTTCAGAGGAATACGACACTTTCTCCGGCGACTGCTGCTTCTCGACTTTCCTGTCTTCCCTGCCGTTGTCTTGAGGCCCGGTCATCGCCAGTTCTATGTGTATGTGGGCGCTCGTACTGTCTGGATCGTCCGCTGAAGACAGTCTTCGCGGGCGGCTCCCGTTGTGGTGACTCGGGTTGCTGTCGAAGCAGGGCGAGAGAATGAATCCCAAACCAACGATGGGCGCAGTCGCGGACAGGATGAGGAGAAACAGCGCGGTCTTTTTGCTGATGGGGGTCGGCATGTGCAGTCCATAGCCGTCGTCGTTCGACGCAAAGGGATTCGCCGTGGTGGCTTTTCTTCGGCTGTGAGTCTGTTCAGGATCACCCGAGAGATTCTTCGAGGATGGCAGCGTTGTGCCTTTGCCGGCGCACGTCGAATTTCTTCTGGTGCCGCTGCTTTCTGTTCCAATCACCGCCGTCTCGTTGCACGCATCGTTTTCGACCATCTTCCTGATTTTCTGAAAAAGAGTTCCAACTTTTCCATGAGGTGTTCCCGTTTCACCGGCTGCAACCGTCTGAAGCATCCATACGGTAAGGATTCCCGCCAAGAGAAATTCAAAACGTAGAGCCATGCTGCTGAAAATATCGGTAGACAGTCAGTCAGTACCTGCTCCAGCGGTGGCACGCCATCCACGGACGCATCTGATCAGCTCTAAGTCGGCATCACTAGCTGGCGCTTGCCACAGCCCCCTCCTTTGTGAAGACCGCAAATGCCTGCCCTCGACAACACGGGAGGGCAGTCTGCGACCAGACAAGTCAATCCACGCTGACTTCACTTTGAGACACTACATTAGGACGTCAACAAAACGACCCGATGCCTCCTAGTTCAATCTCCGAGTCAACTACCCCGGCACACACACAGCCACTCCGGGAGGGTCTCACACATAAAACAACCTCATCGTCAATTTGACGTCCAATTTGCCGATCATATGGAGCCGAATCGCGCGGGAATCTAATTTCTATCTCGTCTGCGTAGCTGCGAGGCAATTATATAGAATATGCGGCGTTCCCAACTTCGTTATGCATCTCATCTGTGCTTCGTGCGCATCATGATTAATGTGACTACAGGCGTGCGTATGGGGAGGATTCTAATCAGAGATAAAACAAATAAGTCATGATTCATTCAAGAAGGTTGATCTATTATAGCAAATCAACAAAGAGACGTTCTGAATACGGAATGATGAATACGTTTTGTTTCCTTGAAAAAAAAGAAAAAAATATGGATCTAATGATTGAAAAGTGAAGCACATCTCCTAGTATTTCGTTGATTGGTGTCCTTTTTTAGATGTAAGATACATTTTGGGGCCAACTCTTTGATTTGACGGCGTGTGTATCTAGGGCAATAGATGTAAGAAGGAATGATGAACACGTTTTGTTTCCTTGAAAAATGGAAACATATGGATATGAAAATGGACTAAATCAAGCACATCTCCTAGTATTTCATTGATTGGTGTTTTTTTAAAGATGTAATATACATTTTCGGGGCCAACTCTTTGATTTGACGACGTGTGCATCTAGGGCAATAGATGTAAAGTTCAAATCTGAAGACCTCTACTGACATTTGTTTTGTGCGTATTTATAAGGGCTCCGCGCTGCCAATTTCGTTTCAGGCTTCTGGGCCTTCAAGGGCAGAGGCAATTACTACACAGCCGGCAGTGCTATTAACAAGTCTGCATACCAGCCGGCTTCTGGATAAAGCCCATTCAACTGGACAAAAGCAAAAAGAGGAACCGCGAAAAGACAGCCTTAGACGCGTGTGTCTATGACGTCTTTGATGATTAGGTATTCTTTTGTTATGTCTCCTTTCTGATAGAAACATCTTAGCGGTCTCTCTAAGGACCGGAATCCACTTGAACACAGCCTTACTATTCGAAGAACGGTATCAGGGCATTCAGATCTACCAACTGGACAAAAGGAGGAACTGTGAAAAGACAGCCTTAGACGTCTTTGACGATTAGGTCTTCTTAGGTTATGATGTCTCCTTTCTGATTCTGGCGACGGAGAATTTCGAGTTCATGTCAGTACGCATTGCCTTCTTGGTCCGTGCATGACTATTACTAAGCAGCGAGTAAATAGTATGGATGAAATCCTTTGCAGGCTCAAAATTAATGCGAGACCACAAAAATAAAGTTTGTTGATGTTGTGTGTTTATTATTGTTGTTGTATGCTTTTGATATGGGCTTGACTATGCCTGAAATAAAGTATCAAGAAATAAACCAAAAGATGGGGATACAACAAGATTTTCAAAAAAGAGGCCACAAAACGTTGTACCAAGAATTGAAGCAACAAATCATGGAAAAATGGTCTACAGGTAATCTATTCCTGGATTCAAGGAGTGCAGAAAACGACACTAGTGAGGTAGCCTTGTATTACTAAAATTACACTCAAGGGTATCGCGCTTCTGTCACTTCTACAACTACACTAATAGCTACCTCACTAGAGTCACTTCTACAACTACACTCAAGCCTTCGGCAACCTCACAAGTGTCAGTTCAACAACTATTATACAGGTGAAAATCAATGCGCGCAGGGATCTCATCCATAAAATGTGCTCGCTGTGGCTTAAATGCCCTTTCAATGTTGCTGTTATGCAAATCCAATCTACAGGCGAATGAGAGAAAACTAAGTGCCGAACTTTTAATTTCAAGTACCATTCCATGCAATGGGAAAACGTCGCTCAATCACTAATGAGGCTCAGCGTTTAGGTGTCGGTTGAAAATTACTCTTTTGAAAATTTCGGAGACAGATGTATCATTAAACAGCGCACAATTGCAGGGCAGACGGCAGATAAGCAATTCAATCTACTCTGTTCATTTAGTTACTTGTCTGATGATGGTAGAATTCACAAAACACTACGAACGCATGGCATATGTATCAGCACGCTACTCGGTGATTATTCAGCTGAGAAGTTTTCATCGCAATGTTAATATTGTAAGTGGCATCGTGTGATGTGATGGCAAGAGTCGACTAGCAAGGTAATTCAATGAACTGACATAAGGATAAATCAATTGAAAGCAAATTTTTGCATAGGAGAACTTTGTCTATTTCTAGCATATCCACTTGTGACTGCTTTTATGCTAGTTATTAGGTAGTAACGCCAATCCCCATCATTCCTCAGGGTACCTGCCAAAAAAGGGGAATTCAAAGACATCTACTAACGCAGCATCAGTCGTGCCGAGGTATGCACTCTTCAGATATCCTCAAGACATTCTTGAAAAGGCCTTAACAGCACCGTTTATTATGCGGCGTCTTTGGGACCGCTGCCCGGCAGATTTATGACAATTGATGTTATAGTACGCTAACTTTGAAGGTACGCTAGCTTTGTATTTTTCAGGCTACTGAGAAATTGATTGTCTGAATACAGCGCTAATTTTAAACAGACATAACACAGCTAATACTGTAAATGTAGAAATGTTCACAGTGGTGTTATGTTCGCGGTTTTCGCGGTGAGTACCCCAAAATTTTTTGCCCTTGTCTACTATTGTCTCAAACGCGAAATCAAAACCACAGCGGACACTCCATTTTCTCCCTACCGCGAAATTAAACCCACGCGAACTTAAATGCATTTTATTATATAGCGTGCGCAGTATATTGATATAGTGTTTCCATACAAACAGAAGACGTGATATTCATGTATGATCATGCCCTAACAGACGTACCACCCGCCTCTAAAGTTAGAGTTGACATTTCACTCAGTAATTTGGTTGTCTGTGGGCTGATTACCAAGTCACTTCATAATGCACTGCAAATTGGGATCGTGACCTCACAGCCCATCACCATTTTCCGCCCAGCAGATCTGAATCAGCGCCGCGATGCACTCTGTTATCTAGTTTGATGTCTGTACATGTTCATGGCCTTGATCTTTCCATGTAGTTATTACTCAGGGCTGGAACTGCACTTTTACCCACCCACAATTTAAGCGGTGCACCTGGTTTTTGACTGTAAGTACACTGGTGCACCTAGATATTTGTGTCTTCCAGGTTTTATCGATATCATACGACGTTTTCGCTATCAAAGTGTAAAAAAATGATAAAACTTTATTCAAAACTGTATTTCTTGTTCATAATTTCGAAATAGGCTAAAGAGTTTTGGTTTCAGTGCGATTTTTGTACTGAAGAGTACAAACTCCATATCCGGACAGATTTCGTCTAGATCCACTCACACACAGACGGACCGTATACATGGGACCTTGCGAAGTATATTGATATAGTGTTTCCATACTGACAGATGTTTCATGTCGGCACATGTTTCTGACCTTGATCTTACCATGCAGTCATTATTCAGGGCTGGAATTGCTGGGTGGAAATGCACTTTTACGCACCCACAATTTAAGCTGTGCACCTGTTTTTTGACTGTAAGTGCAGCTAGATATTTGTGTCTTCTATGTTTATATAAAGGGAGTACGACTTTTTCGAAATGTCAAACAAATATAAAACCTTATTCAAAAACTCATTTTGTTGTTTCGTTTGTGCAGCTTATGTCTAAAACCATTGCTGAGCCCAGGTGGACCGGTGCAGTACCAGGCCAGGTAATTGGGGTAATATTGGTCATAGCACAAGGTACCAGAAAGGTGCACAATTATGCAACTATTGGTCAAAATGAAATAAAAAATTGACTGAGGATTTAAAAAAAATCAAACGTATATCTAGTAAACATAGGAATAGGATATGTTGTTTAGGTCAACCCTGCTGCAAAACAACAATCAATGATGGCAGACTTCAATTTAACCATACTGATTTGTGACCTTTGAAGTTGCATGCACAGAGATGGCAGCACTGGTACTAAGGATGTATGTCAATGCTGCATTGTGCATATCGAGAACTATAGAAGACATACACACACACACACACACACACATGCATGTACACAGACAAACGCATGTACACAGACACACACATGTACACATACACATACACACAAACACACATGTACACAGACACACACATACACACACACGCACACACATGTACACAGACACACACAAACACACATGTACACAGACACACACATACACACACACGCACACACACGTACACAGACACACACATACATTGTACATGCATATCGAGAATTATAGAAGACATACACACACACACAAACACACATACTCAGATAACACGCTGAGACATATAGGCAAACAGAAAACACAATAAGATGACAGAAAGCACACATTGCATCTTTTGATGCTTAAAAGCAAAGCTTTATATGTTAGAAAAGGTTTTTCTATTGCAATAAAATGATAATAAAAGTGAAACTAGTGTTAATTTTTCACAAACTAGGGCATAGTGATCTTTTTGAACATAAGTTCTTTGAAATATCTTTATCATCATCTTTTGCATGTATTTGACGAATTTTTTCATTCATTTTCCATGTCTAAACATAATGCAACATATAGGTATTAAATGCAACATTCAATAAAACATTTACTATATGATAGTATTCTATTTTACACTTTGTGTGAAATCAAATACATGTACAATTTTTACATTATTATTTCTATAATCTCTGCAATATCATAATGCCATTTATTCAATCCAATTAAGTTCAACAAAGCATCTACATGTTAGGCAGGTGTAATAAGATATTAGAATGAAAAAATATAAAAAATGACTGTACAAGAATGATTGTCTAAACACAATATAGTAGTTTAAAGGCTTGATATGAAAAGGGTAACTTCAAGACAGTTTGGAAAAAAACAAATCTAGAATTGTGTCATAAAGATGTAAGACTTGCTGTAATTCCAAGGTAATTACGAGCATGATTATGTTTTGTTAACGAATTTACAATATACAAAGCGCAATTAATTGAAGATAATAATAACAAATTTTAAGCTCACTTTTCTTCAGCTTCAAGTGTTCCATAGCCATGAACTGATACAATCTTGAACTAGATTTATATACTGAACGACTTTTCTTTCATAATATTTCTCTATAAAGATTTGTAATATATATTATATATCTACAAAGATGTTCTCTCTATATATTATATGAAAATACATCTTTTAACAATGACTATTTTGTATAGATTTGGAGAAGTCTACTCTGAAGGTAAGACATGTCCCTATAAAGCTAACCGGTAGAAGCCTTGCAGTTGAGCTCCTGGTTCCAATTAGTTGCTAACTACAATATAGCAGACCCTGGTTCAAGTCAAGACCCCTACTTTGTCCCTTGCAGGGTTATCTGGGGGTACCCATGATGTTGATGATGATGAAGTCCTGGGGTCAGGACATTTTGTTCGGGGCTGCACTGTATTTAGGAAGGGATATAAAATAGACCCAGGAAACTTGCTGCACTATGTGCCACTAGGCACTGAAAGGGTCTGAATGAACAAACAAACCCTGAAGGCAGTTGTTTGGATCACATCATACTTCCCATTGTTGAAGGTGGGCCAGAGATGGGCAGGTAGCTCCACTTGGGACGCTGTATCTTGAACTAAAAGAAAGATACATCATCAGGATTGGTTACAGATATAGCAAATGGATTGTTTAAAAAATAAGAATGAATGTACAATCATCATCATCATCATTCCAAAAGAATTTCACAAAAAGAAGGGAAAAAGTAGTTCGGACTTACTGTGTCATTTTTCCCAAAGATCTCATTATAAAGTCTTTCGTCGTGTGCGTCTGGGTTGGTGGCTGACGGGCTCCGGCGTAGCTCGTTGGTGAACCCACGTCTGGGGAGATAGCGCCCGACAAAGATGGTGGGCCCGACTCGTTGCACCATGTCATCGGTCGTGGAACTGGAGTCTGAGTCGACTCCATATATGCTGTCTCTGGGTACGTAACTATGGGAGGGATAGATAGCAACTCTTATTAACTGTATCAAAAGTAATGAATGTATGAATGTATTCATAGACATAATCAGATGAAGAGATGATAAGGTTGGGTCCGAATGTTGCACCATGTCATCAGTCGGGGAACTCCTATATATAGTAAGCTGTCTCTGAGAACGTAACTGAGGGAGGGACAAAACTAATTCTTACAAACTGTATCAAAAGCAATGAATGTCTTCATAGATGAAGAAATGATAAGGATGGGTCTGACAGGGTTGCACCATAATGTCTGTTTTAGAACTTGTGTCTGATTGTACTCCTATAGTACACTATCTTGCAAACTATATCAAAAGCAATGTGTTTGAGACTTGTGATTAGTCATAACTATTATTTTTTTAAATTGCTAATTTTTCACAACTGTGCAATGAAGTATACTGTAATTACCTTCGCCGAGAAGGTTATGCAGAGGGTAGCGTTTGTGTGTGTGTGTGTGTGTGTGTGTGTTTGTGTGTAGTGGCACAGCATAACTCGAGAATGCCTTGATGGATTGTCTTGGTATTTGGTATGTTAGTAGGTTTTGATGAGACCTAAAAACGATTAGATTTTGGGCCCCCTAGCGGCTTCTTACGGTACTGCAGCGGAACTTCCTGTTTTGATATCTCGTGTTCTGGACATGCTATGGAACTTATTTTTGAGTGGTAGATAGATCTTTGGACAGAGAGTAAGTGGTGTGGGTTTGGGCCCCCTAGCGGCTTTTTTGGAACTGCAGGAGCAGGTTTTGCGTCTGACTTTGAAAGGGAATAACTCAAGAAGGACTTGATGGATGGTAATGATTTTTGGTAGGTAGATAGCTTGAGTGATGATGTACATGATTAGATACTTCTTATGCAAATCAGTATCTAATTTGCATAATTAATGAGGAAAGCTTATACAGCCGCCAAATTCCATGATAGGACTCTGAAACATGTGACATATGTAACTGAGGAAGACAGAAATATTAATTGATATGAACTATGCAAATGTAGACCTCATTTGCATAATTAATGAGAAAATACTATACCAAGATGGTCTTGATGGATGGTCATGATTTTTGGTATGTGGATAGCTTGTGTGATGCTTAGTATCATTTGACAATAATCATGCAAATTAGATTCTAATTTGCATAATTAATGAGGCAACTTTAAAAATCCGCTTTGTTCCATGATATGACTATTCAAATTGTAACTGAGGAAGAGAGGACTGTTAATAGATAAAAAATATGCAAATGTTGGCCTAATTTACATACTTAATGAGTAACTTCCATTATTCCACACTGGCAAATGACAGCAATTTCATACATTTAATACTTTTTTTGTGGCATCAGGGAGTTATGTGAATGTGAACATCGTTGAGTCAAATTATGCTCATAAGGGCGTCCTTTGCATAATTGATGATAAATATTAGCATAACATTCTTTGTTAAGCTTATAATTTGTTAAGCTCATACTTTGGACATGTTAAATTTTAAGACAATCAACTGGTATGATTTATAATTGATGAGAAACACAGACATACGTCAGTCATAAAGGTTAAAATCAGTTGGTGAAGGTATGAGGTCGTGGAACTCTAGTTACTAGATACTAAATACAGCATCGATGGCATTATAAAGAGAGCCCTCACTATCTGGTTTTGCTGCTCTTCTTCTGGATGAGGAACCAGTATCGACACAGGCACACCATCAGCAGCAGCAACAGGAAGGCTCCCAGGACCCCAAATATACGCGTCAGGAGGCCGGTGTCATCTGAAATATTAAAAAGATACTTAATAAAGATGTGATACTTAAACATTAACTCTCATAATTCCGCCAGGTACCTTTTAAGACTGATATATTTAAAAACAATCATTGTGTTATCGAGGCCTCCTTAAGAACGTTTTGAACACCTGGATATCTGAAGTGTGCATACCTCAGGGATTACTGATGCTGCATTAGTAGATCACTTTTTCAATGTGCCAATCTCACCATGATTAATTTTGCGATCTCAAATGTGTACAATGATTACATTGATTACTTTTGTTTATTTATTGGTTTGGCTGTAATTTATTGATTACATTGGCCCATCCATAGCAACCACAGTATGTTTTGTCCTTCAAAGATATCAGCATTAACAGAAAAAAAATCAGTCCTTACCTCTCCTCTCACATCTTATGCCAGCAAAGCCAGTTGGACATCTGTAAATTTAGAGAAGCAATGATATTGCATTAGAAATAGATATGTCTTTTAAGTATGAAAGACATTAAAACATCAAATATAAAAAGGCCCATAACAGGAATGCATAGAACAAGACTGACTTGCAAGTCCTCTCCTCACTGGCTGACTGAAAACAGCTTCCCCTGTTCATACAGTAGCTCCTGTAGCACAGCTCTGCAACGGAATCACAGGGAACAGGCATCAGACAAACTGTTACATAGGCCATAATGCTTGAACAATCATAACACTTCACGTAAACAAAGAAATATAATGAATGTTTTATTTGCAAGCTCTTGCCCGAGGGCTAATTGCAACATGAAACAATGCATAGAAAGGGTATAATTATAATCCATCCACAGCTTTGTGTGTTATGCTGTCTGGATACAAAAACACAATACATATTAGTTTTGCCACTAGGGAGCCTGTTATCAAACTTGACCTTCATCTTCCTGACACCTACCCACCTACCAATTATCACTAAGATCCCTTCACAGCTTCTTCAGTTATACACACATACATCCATGACTACTCAACCATAGAAAAAAAGAGAACCTAACCTTCTAGCCTCCGTTGCAGGCTCTGACGCGGCTTTTTGGGGGGCAAAATAATATGTTTTGCAGCCAGCCCGTAACCATCAGCCAACCCTGTAACTAATAGCCGCCTGATGGTTACGGGCTGGCTGCAAAACATATTATTTTGCCCCCCAAAAAGCCGCGTCAGAGCCTGCAACGGAGGCTAATAACCTTCTGGCAAAGGTAATAATCCCAAGAACAATATATGGAAAATTTAGCAACTACGTGAATAAATAAAACAGTAATTTTACATAGACAGCATACTACACGATATAGAATGCAAAAAAAAACAAAAAGGCTTTATCAAAATCTAAATACTGTCATAAAACATATTAATATCATGGACATGGTATAAAAGTGCATTTGTGAGCCTTATCAACTGTATATCAAACTCTGTGGTAGCTGATTCCATTTCAGAACCAAGGAGAGGACCACTCTGCAGCACAAATGTTAAATTATATCATATCTAAATCCTCAAAAGCATAAAAGTTTTATCTTAACATTGTGTCAACCATCCAAACAACGCACCCATCAACCAACCAATCAACCAATAAACCATGTTACAGACTTTGAACTAGAAAAATGCTCACAATACAGAACAGAACATATAATAAAGGATCTCCATGAATATCAAGGAAGACGTAACAAATCTTTAGCTTTAGCTATTAACTGTGCAATAACTTTCATAATGTCTTAAAGCTAGTCTTAAGCTAGTTATGTGGATTGTAACATGTCTAGTCTTATGTTGTCCATGTTCTAAACCCTCTGCAATGAGAACACAGGCCTTGAGGTTGACAACATGTACCAGGCAATGAGGTACAGAGACGCATGGGCGGCTATCGCGACTCAAGATCGGAGAAGCCTGGACTCAACATTAAGCAAGCAATGAGGACGCAATTCTGGTCTCGTGTTGTTACTGGAATAAAACCATGATGATTTACCTTCTATTGCTGGAGACTCGGGGTCGAACCCAAGTGTGTTGGCTGTGTCAGCAGAGATAGCCTGGGACAGGGCAGCAGCTACGTCATCCCTAGTGAGGAGAGAGTCCTCTTTGAAAGTGGCTGTGTGATAGGCTATGACGCTGCCGTTCAGGAACAGTTGTAGATTACAGTACAGGAAGTTGTCTGAGATACGGCTGTTCTGGTGGTAGCGATAGTAACTATCCAGCTAGAGAGAGAAGAAGCAACAAGTTTGAGTTATGGATTAACAACAGTTCATGGCCATCTTTAATAGATGAGCATGAAAATATGTAAGCAATAAACTTGTAAATAATGCAATGCAATGCAACAACACAATTGATATATATTTCAATATTAAATTTGATTGTCTGTGATAAAAGTTTATAAAATTATGTATTCATAACAATGTAATAAAACATTTAAACATTGATTTCTTCTCATTTTCAGGCCAAAGAACTGAGATTGTGTTTACTAACAAATTGATAACATTCTATTACATCACTGCACTTCTGTGTTTATCAATTTGAAGGAAACTATGCAACTGAAGGATAGAATTTTGGTTCCTTATAAACAGAATAAGAAGAGTGGTTTTGTTTTGGCCTTATCTATAATACCTGACTTGTATGCCTACTCATCTTTTGAACTGACAGGTGAATCCAAATCCATCCATCAATCAATCAATCAATCAATCAATCAATATGTCAATATGTCAATTATCAATATCTACTGACCCTTCTGAAGACAATCGGCCAGAGGTCCTGGAACTCCTGAGAGTTGCAGTTGTTCAGCTCATCCACAAATGAGATGTTCTTCATTCTCAGTCTCAGGTTGAATCCATTGGCAGCTGGGGAAGGAGATGAAAATATGTCTGAAATTCTTCATAATGTTCAAACAGGGAAGAATAAAACAATTCAAGCTTGTATAATGTTCAACAACGTGTTGGAAAAAAAGATAAATTCATTTACGTCTGTGGTGGTTTTATGTTACAATAAGTATACATGGGAGGCAAAAGGAGTTTTTAATGACGTTCACGATTGAAACATTTGTGTAGTACAGAAGCCATTCAATGGAACATGTATTTGTGGTGACTTGCAGTGTAGAGGTCACCGGGAAAACAAAACCACCACAAAAATGTCCAGATTTACAGTTTGTATGTACATCTGGCAACAAACAAGCTTTTCATTATATCTGAAAATTGATACAAATTACACCATAAAAATCTGAAAACTATCTGTAGATCTATACAATGTCAAACTAAATATACTTCGATAGGGATTGGGGCAGCAATGATTTTACAATTTTCTAGGAAGCTAAGAAAAGTAGAGTGGGTGGCAGACATTGTAACAAAGGGTAACAAAGTTACTGGGTTTCATTGGTAGAAATCCAATTGCTTTGATATCTTGAAATTGGTTAGCCTTCCAGCGTGACTGCTTTAAACAGATTTCCAGTGACGTCTGGGACCTGACACAATTACCAGTTGCAGCCCTTGGCTAAAACAGTTTCATATTATATTGCATTTGATATAGAAGCCATCTTGTCTTTCTTAAAAGATTAATCTCATATATAGGAACCTTGCATCAGAATTTGTTTTCAAATTGATATCATGGAGAATCTTAAATATCTACAACATTCATGACGAGATATGAAGTCAGTCTCTTGAGATTAAGATATTGTTTACTGTATAACAGTTGTTGCAATAAATATCAGAACACTACTGTACAAAAAGGTATAGGTAGTCAAATAGCCTTCTTGAGGCTGTAGGGGCAGTGGGTTGTTATCCACTATATGTTTAGGGCATGAAATCAAGATGGCAAAGCCCATCCCCCTCCTTCCACTGTCTTTAACCTCTCACCAAATCAGGTGAGTCAAGTCAGGATGGAGTGAGGAAAGTTGTGTAAAGGGCCTTTCCCAATGACACAACATCTAGCCAGGAACACCAGGGATCAAACCCCTGACCTCTCGATCTCGTGTTTGCTAGCCTAGCCATTTGGCCATTCTTTACCACAAACAAAAAGAATATCAAATCTCAAGGGTCAGGTTTCTCCCCTAGTTCACAGTATGTTCCATTCCCCATCCATCCAGGGTTGCACACACATTGTTCTCTGTTCCCTATCGTTAGGCATGACTGTAATGACTGTGCCTACCCAGTCCACAGTGTGCCCCATTCCACATTGCTATACATATAACTGTAATGTTACCTACCTAGTTCACAGTATGTTCCATTCCCCGTCCACCCAGGGTTGCACACACATTGTTCCCTGTTCCCTATCGTTAAGAAGCGAGCCTGGACATGGCAGTCGGTGTTACACTCCGCCGCTTCAGGAAGAACTACTGGAGGAACACCTGTTAAGTGTAAGAAAAGTAATGAATGATATTATAATTGTTAACACCAATGTGGCAGACCTCTGATGTCTTTATTAGTGCAATGTTAAAGGGCTAGATAACATATGAAATGTTAATCTTCACTTTGCTGTAATCTATCAATACTTAACATAATGTCTCTTGTTCAAATTGTGTTTAGTGATACTTACTGGATGAGTTTTTTTGTTCTCACTCACTCACTCACTCACTCACCACTCACTCACACACTCACTCACTCACCACTCACTCACTCACTCACTCACTCACCACTCACTCACTCACTCACTCACTCACTCACTCACTCACTCACTCACTCACTCACTCACTCACTCACTCACTCACCCATTCACCACTTGCCATTTCTTCATTCCCCCCCCCCCACATACACAATCCCTCTCTTCCTCCATCCCCCCTCACTTATACGAAACCAGAATTCATCCAATGTGAATAAACAGAGATCTATGTGAACTTTGTACTCATATAGTATCATACAATGTACCTGTAGGGCGAGTGACGGTAGGGGATATGAAGACTGAAGTTACACCAGGTATTGTAGGAGTCAGTGGTGAAGCTCTGTCTGTACTGGGGGAGGTTTTCGCTGTTGGAGTAGCAGTTGAAGCTGTGCAGAGAAATGAAGGATAGTAGAAAGAATTAGAACAATTCCAGAATTATGTATTTTCTGAGGATATTTCAAGAAGGTATACCCATGCTGTATTGTTAAACTTATTCCCTACATTTAAAACTGAGCTTTCCTGAGAAACATGTAAGTAGTATATTGCAATCAAGAACAGTCATACAAAATACTGGAGGCAACAATTCATGTTAGAATATTCAAAGAAAACTGAGCCAGCTGGGATAATAAAACAAGAACTTGGAGCACACAGTGTCATATATTCTATGTTCAAAATAATATTCAACCCATTCGGTCGGTAAGAAAGTTATAAAGTGATGGAATCTGCTGACAATGTCATTACATACTTAATTGATAGCAGAAATTTTGAACAGATAAGATTATGGGACAAAGATTTTACATTAAATGTACAAATAAACATAACGGAAACACCCTAAAATGCCTAAACTCAAAATATCAATGAGGTGTATGTAAAGTAAGTGAAAGCCAAGTGCTAACTTGTTGGTGGTAGTTGACATGTTCTCCTGTCTGACTGTAGCACATAGCCCGGGTTGCAGGCACAGACGAAGGACCCTACAGTGTTGGTGCACCTCTGCTGGCAGTTGTCTGTGTTCCGGGCACATTCATCCAAATCTGAAAAAAAGTGATCAACCTTCAAAATATGCTTAACTTGACTAGATGATAACATATCTATACTGATGCCTTGGGTATTGACATAGGTGTACAGTAACTTTGATTTATAATTACTGAAAGACACGGGGAAAAAATTACAAAGCAACACTGTGATGCATTTTGTGTTGAAAACATTTCAGGCACTGGAAAACTTTTAAATGTATCTCTCTTTAGGAAGCAATTGAATAAGAATGGTGTTCATCATTGAAATGTCTTACTTAAAAATTGCTGACTGGGCTTCATTGGCACTAAGTATCATGATATTGTTTTAGGATACACAGTCTAACAAATGACATCTCATGGCACAACCAACACAATGGTTATTTTTTTAATATGGACTTAGGCCACACCAAGTTTATTTCTTGGTTAACAGATTTTTTTTTAATTTTAGCACACAAAAAATCATGAAAACAGAAGACTGGGGTGAAAACTTGCACCTGACCCTGTTCACTCCCTGAAACTGTGTGCACCAAAGTACAAACTTTCCTCTGAGATTCTGTCTTCCTGTTGATTTTTCAATCTAGCTTTTTTTTAAAATTCTGTTAACCAAGAAATTACAATGGTGTGGCCTTAGCGAACAAAAATGAAAATTCAAAGTTCATGTAATTTGAGACATTTCCCACCTTGACATGACACTTGATCACTTGTGAGGAAGAAGCCAGTTCCACAGGTGCACATGTAGCCGCCCAAGGTGTTACTGCACCCAACCTGGCACGTTACAATGTCTGATCGCACACACTCATCTATATCTGTGGGGAAGAACAAAGTATTACTCTGTAACAGATGAAAACCTCAAGGGGTGAATAGCCATGAAGCTAACCTGTAACATTGACATATTAAGTACTGAAATGTTTGCATGCAAAATGTTTCACATTTTTGCTGAGACCTCAGCAGCAAAGTCATGACACCGCAAATAAGCATTTTGTCTTCTGTTTTTTTAACTACAATCATGATTATCTTAACAGCATTAAAAGATCTTTGTAAGACCTACACAAAATCTAATATCCCCTTCTCCCATGCAAAACTTAAAATGAATTTAAGTATGATGGATGGAACAAGAGTAATGGGCATGAGGTGTGGCTATCTTCACACACAGGACCTCCGGCTTTATGTCCCATCCTGAGAGGACATTCAAACACATAAGCCACATTCAAACCACACGTAGTACGCTTTAGATATGCTACATACCTCCACATGCGGTCCCGTCTCCCTCAAACCCATCCCTGCAGTGACAGGTGAACCCACCAACGGTGTTGTTACACTCGGCTTGTGTGGAGCAGTCATCCGTGCCTAACACACACTCATTCAGGTCTGGGAGACATGGTAGAAAAGCAAGAGAATTAATGTCAACTACAGTAACAATACAGCTTTTTAGAGTAAAAATAAAGTACTTGTTGTTACACTGGGTTTGTGTGGAGCAGTCATCCGTGCCTAACACACACTCATTCAGGTCTTGGAGATAAAGTAAAAAAGCAAGAGAATTAACATCAACAACAGGAACATTACTGTAACAGCTTTATAGAGCAACTAGTGACTGTTTTGTTGACAAGACTCAATATTGTTGATAGTAATGTTTATTCAGTAAACATTACAAGAGACCATGATACAACTTTTTCTGTATGATAATACACATAATATACATTTTGTTTGTTGTACATACAAAATGTATAGACATTTCAACTGAATCTTTTATAAAGAAGATATTGGTAGCTTCCAAGTTTATTTTTACTAACAAGTTTGTTTTCTAAAAAGTTATTTCCCTACACTCATTAATGACCACTTTGTTACAATTACTAAAAATGCTAACAGTAATCTGTATCTATCTTCTTTTTGCTTTATTTTCTGTGGCTTGTAATTATATTCTTTCTTTGGTTTCTTCCAAGTAAAACATGTATGGTCAGCATTTCAATCTAGATACTTTAAATTTGTTTGCATGCCTGTTAAGCCACTTTAAGATGTAACACACCACTTTTGCATGTCAAAGGGCAAAAAAAGGAGAGCATCTACCTTCACATGTCTTGCCGTCAGCTCCTAAGTTGTAGCCATCAGGGCAGGCACAGTTATAGGAGCCGTCTGTATTCTCACAGATGTCACTACAGCCGCCCTCATCTACTGCACATTCATTCACATCTGCAAGGGGGAGCCCATAACATGCATACATGTTTGTTTTTTCGTTTCAAGGCATCCTGATGTATGTCTGCTCAGTTTGCTACAAAATATGACCAAGCAGGACCTGAAACTAATAATGATGATAAAATACATTTTATACGTTTGTATCAATCATTCTACAAACTTCAACGACATATAAAACAAAACCTGTTGATTTCAATCACTTATAAGAACATAACTTTGAGAAATTTACATTTCTAGGTAAAACCATTTTTGAACCCAAGCCTATTTTTCAGGAATTGTCTTTTTTTTAGCTCTAATTATGGTACTGCTTAGTCAATATATGTAGGAATATCATACAATCCTGGTTGATATTTTTATATAATAATATTTATTATATAGTATGAATGATGAAGGAAGTTTGTACCATCACAGTGGCGTTTGCCATGGTTCTTGGTGATCTGATACCCGGTGTGACAGCTACAGTTGTAGTCACCCACAGTGTTCACACAGTCACCATGCTCGTCACACTGGTCAATGTCCAACGCACACTCATCAATATCTGAAATAAAGAAGAAATGAAATTCATTATTCATTGACCTACATATTCTGGAATATTCTAACTCATATTACAAGTGTATTGATAATCATCAAAACAAATTGATGACGTTTTATGTAGGTTTCCACCAATGATGATGATTGGGGGTTTGTGAATTTATTTTTGCAGTAGAGAGGGGTAGTTTGTGTAAAGAATTTAAAAAAAAGTACATGTCTTTAAAATCTGGGGGTTTATTTTCTTCCTTTTATTTACCATGAAATCCCTATAATTATACATTTTTCCAAGTTAATTTCACACTACAATAAAAGCAAGGGGGAGGGCTAGCAACCCCTCCCTGTAAAAACATACCCTGCTACTGAAACAGCAAGGAAAGTTTTTTTGTGTGTGTGATAATCTTTATTCATAAAGCAAAATAAAATACATACATTATACCATCCTTGAAAACAAGAAGTACAAATCATTGTGATTCAAATAACAGTGCTGGTAATTAACAAGTCAGCAACATAGTTTTACAGTACCCCATTTGCCCCAGTGCTTCTGCAGCTTTCCCCTCCTCATAGCTATAGAATATTCTACTTTGTGGAAGAAGTTCACATGATTGAGAAAGGATTGAAAAGTAACATGGTTGGCCTTTCTGCTTTTATAGATGCACACCTTACCTAGTAAAACAGCAAGGAAAGTTGCTGCCCTATGTGCCACTAGGCACTACAAGAGGAACAACAACAACAACAACAATGAAAGCAGCTGTTGTACCTTGGCATGAGTTGTCGGGTTGCAGGGCGTACCCAGTGACACAGCCACACACCTCCTCCCTCACACCGTTGGTGATGTTAGCTGCACACGTCCCCACAGGGTCGGGGTGGCAGGGGCTGGGGCTGGAGCAGTTCACAAGGGCTGGGGAGGAGGCAAAAGGACAGCTTTAATAACGGATATCTATTTGTTTATTCATCAATTTGTTCATTTATTCATCCATGCGATTGATGTGGATGTTTTTTCTTTCTTTCTTCCTTCCTTCCTTCCTTCTATCCATCCATCCATCCATCTTTCCTTCATTGATTTGTTCACCTATTTGTTTATTCATTCATCCATTTGGTCAATCAATCATGTATTCAATCATTCATCAATTTGTTTACTCATTTGTCCCTTTCAATGTTCATTCATTCATTCATTCATTCATTTATTCAGCCATTCCTACCTTTGTTCATTCATTTTGTATTCGTTTGTTCGTTCGTTACTTACAGGTATTATATAGATACTACGGCATGCCTTTGCTATTTATGCATGTGATAGCCTCTGTACTTTCAAATTGGTTTAGAAACACTTATTGTAGGAGAAGACAAAACTTAACAAGACTGAACTTACGTCTGCAAGTCCTTCCATCTCCGTTCAGAGTGAAGAGGTCATTGCAGCCACACTCGTAGAACCCGACCCGATCTGTACAGACCTGTTCACACGAGTTTCCTGCAGCACACTCATCCAGCTCTGTAGAGAATAAGAGAAGAAAAGTGAAGAAATAAAGTAGGAAAATTTGTACAAAAGATGAACATGAAATATGTAAACTGGGCCATCTTTACTCAGGACATTTGCCTTCTCCTTGGTGCTGAATGCTTGGTTATTGTCAAAAACTTTCCTTAATGAACAACATTAACCACAACATTTTCTGTTGTGCATGTCTTGATGTTCAGTTCATGCCAACTTGACATGGATTTTATTTTATTTCAAACTCATCCTCCTTGCAAAAAATAACTATTATTACTAATCCATTCTAAATGATTTCCCTAAACACTATGTCCTATTTTTATGCCTTTTTAAACTATATATTTCCTGTTCTTTCTCAGTAGATTCATTGGAGAGTTTTGATTTAGCAAATCAGAGCTGTCCTACCTTGACAAGTGCGTCCGTCCGGTCGTAGGAAATAGGCGATGCCACACTGGCACTTGAAGCTCCCGTCCTCGTTGACACAAATCCGCTCGCAGCCGCCATTGTTGTCTATACACTCATCAATATCTGCACAGGCAAACATGCAGCATTGTATGTAAAAATGTAGAACAGTATGTAATGGTTTGATGTATAAAGTGGAGTGGATTCATTCCTCAAGTTAACCGACATCTTTCACACCGCAGTCGTTCCTCAGTAAGACATCTGGAGCCACATAGTTCCTGTTTATAACTTTTATTCAGCCTAGTATGTAATGGTTTGAATACCCTGACCAATCAACATAACTATATTTTCACATATCACTAACATCTAATCTCCATTAACATTAATCCACCGGGTTACATAAATCCCCTACTTTCAAAAACAGAGGATTTGAGATATCTCTGGTGCAACAACCCTCAGATATGTACAGTTTAGATATACAGAATACTGGGGGACGTATCTGTTTGGACGTATCTTTTCAGGGTGGCAGAATTATGTACCCTGGTGAAATTATGTTAGTAGATGTCACACCAGGGGACCTTTTTTTCTTCTTTCAGAACTAAGATTTAAATGAATTAGATCAGAAAAAAGACTAAAACTTGTTTTATTTTGACATATCAGATCTTATTTGTTTCATTAAATGTCGTCCACTTTTATCTCTTTCCGACTTAATGTAACATGTCTTGTTATGTTGGGAAACCCAGCTGTCTTGAGATGAAATAAATAAATAAAGAAATCAACATATGTTCTTACCTGTGCAGGTGGTTCCATTGTCGTTGGTTGTATGTCCAGGCTGACACCGACACCTGTAGCCTCCCTCCTCGTTCACACATATCCCGTGGTGTGAGTCACAGCTGTTGTGGTCTTTGTTCCGACATTCATTTATATCTGGGCATCGAAAAAAATAAATACAGACTTAGGCTTCAGTCAACACTTGGAAGAACAATGTACTGTCCTTCTGTGTCTGTATCTGTATCTATACAGTCAGTATAATAACCACACCAGCTTTGCAGGCACGCTACTTTAGGGTGCTAAAGGTGAAGCACATAAGGCAAGGAAATTTGGCATGTGAAAATACACACCAATGCAGTGTTCTCACCAGAATTTTTTCACAGCATAGGGGTCAGGTACAGAAGGCCAACTTTACGCGGTGCAAGTCCCGCGTGGAGTGCTGAAGACATGACCAGATAGGGAGTCCGGCATGTTCCCCCGGAAAATTTGTAAATTCATAACCCAATGAGACATTATTTCATGCATTTTGAGGGATAAATTTTGTGAAGTAGACTTTTTCCTCTGTCACAGCCTCATTCTAAAGCCAAATATGAACTTTTTATAAGATTTATGAAGGGTCACAAGGTTTGTCCCAGAAAGAAACACCCCAATGCTGGTTGAAACACAGCATAGGGGTCCAGATCACAGCATAGGGGGTCCAAATCACAGCATAGGGGGCCCCTATGCTGAAAAGGCCTGGCGAGAACACTGCAATGGCTAAGACTGCAGTTCAGCAGTAAACAGGAAGGTGTCCTTACCAACACAGTGGTGGCCATCTCCATCCCTCTGGTAGCCTGGGTGACAGACACAGCTGAAGCTACCAGGTGTGTTCACGCAGTCAGCATTCACACAGGTATGGATGCCTGCATCACTGGAGTCTAGCAAGCATTCATTGATATCTGAAGGAAAAAAAAAAGTCATCATTATTAAAGACTTATTATCAATAGAATAGAAAACACCTTACAGTGATCAATTGTTTTGCGAACGGTAACCCAGTGCATACAGTTGACAACTGCAAATGTGATGTAGTTAAGATGGTTGTCCTTTCCACACAAATATATATGGTGTATAGGAGAGTGCCCGTCTCTATTTCCGTAGCCTTTGGCACAGAGTTATGCAAGCTAGAACAATGCTATTTTCAGTAATAGTTACTGTAATAGCACTCTGTATCACTGTACCTTCCATGCTCTTTCTCTCTTTACTAGAATCACTTACCTTTACTTTGCTTAAACTTGTACATGTATTGATATCCTATATTGACATCATGCTTCACCTCAGTTGACTGATTTACTTTTATCTTAAAAAGACTCCATATAGAGTGTGTCTACTTGGTGAAGAGGCATTGGAGCACATGTACTGGTCAGGCTATTCTTGCTTTGGTAAGCAATTTTTGTACCACTTAAAAAAAGTTATTCCTGACTACCTTCACATGTCTCTCCATTTCCCAGCATTCCATCCGGGCACTGCTCACAGGTGTATGACCTCTGACCTGGCTGCAGGGGGGCAGCAGCATCGTAACACTGCACTCCTGCAATAGAAAAAAAATCTTTAAAACAAGAATACTTGCTCTCTAAATAGTTGAATTAATAGTTTCATCCAGTTGTTACATGTAGGTAGGTCTAAGGGAAATTGAAGTTCTACGGCACATCAGGAAGAACTACTGGAGACCCTACTGTTAAGTGTATGACATTGTTCACCAATGTGGTACTCTTCTGATGTCTTTATTACTACATTTTTTGAAAGTGCTAGATAGATTATGAAATGTTAATCTTCTCCACTTGGCTGAAATCAGCAATGCATAATGTCTCTTCTTGAAACTGTGTTCTGATGCGAGCCATAGAAAGATCTGTGTTTGTGTGAGAAAAATATTTGATTCTTCAAAAAAATTTGTCAGAATTGTTTCACCTACCAGGAAAACACGGATTCCCTTCACAGGCATCAATGTCTATCTCACAATGTTCCCCACCGAAGCCAGGCGGACACTGGCACACTGCGGCGGCAAAGCCGTTCACCCTCTCTATCGTGTTGTTGTAGTCACAGGTCCCACCGTTGTGACAGTCGCATACAGTCACCTCCGGGATGAACTCTGCTCGAGCACCCTGTTGTGAGAAGAGTCAATATTTAAGCTATAAAATTCAAAATGAGGAGACCTTACAATTATGTTGACTGTCGGATCAAGTTGTTTCAGACCAGAAATTGAGAAGAGTCAATATTTAAGCTCCAACATTCAAAATGAGGAAACCTTAGGGTTATGTTGACTGTTTGCTTTAATTGTTTCATACTAAAAATGGAGAGAAAACTCAGACCTACAGAAGTTACTAGAATATTCTTAAATCAGTGACTTCAATCAGGGACTTTAGAAAGGTAACTTTCACCAAATCTACTGAATTACCAACCATGCGGCAGAATCATTAAATCATTGAAAGGAAGTCAAACGCAAAAAGCTTAGATTGTATTCTGTAGCAGTTCTTAGAATAGTCACTTGTTCCACTTGTCACTATTATTAACTTGCACTGCACTGTATTTTTTTCTTCAATACAGTGTTTCATGTTGCAATTAGCCCTTGGGCAAGAACTTGCAAATATAGAACTTGATTAACAAAAGAAGTTAACTTTCTAAAATTCCAAACTCCCACCTGCTCATCCTCTGCCACAAACTCGATGAAGACTTCATGTATGTGTGGCGGTGTCCACGTGAATGTGGCAGTTTTGGGCCCAGTCTTCACCAGACTTCCCTCGCTGCCCTCTTCAAGGCTCAGTTTGACCTCTGACCCCTCGTCGATAGCACTTATAGCCAGTGTATAGGTTGTGTGAGCTTCAACACGGATCTCATTGGGTACTACCAGTACTGGGGGCATGTTGTCTGTAAGAAGAGTTGGTTATTTTATCTTTATCTGAATCTGTATTGCCTTAACCTTCTCCCTGCTGCCTACCTCAAAAACATACAAATTTGGTGCCAAATGGCTACCTTACCAGGTTGAAGACTTAAAACCTTTTTCCATACATACAATTGTAACTGCAGCTTGTTAACTTGTAGTAAATTGTTGTAAAAAAATCAATAGCAAAATGTTTCTGAATATAAAGTTTGAAGTAGATTGTTTTAAATTCACAATGAGTTTTATTACATATCTTATTGTACATGTATAGCGATGCAATCAAATTGTTTCTCATACAAAATCTAGGAAACAAAACTTACTGAGAACTTCCTTAGCAGATTCAAAGGTGTTGTCTGATTGTAAAGTGTTGTTCCCGACAGCCAGTCTTCCTGTGACTGCGATGTCATACAGACACTCCGTACTGTTAACACACACAGCCTCTGCTTCCTGTCTCAGTGTGTCATCACTGAAGATCTGTCCGCCGTCGAAGAACATGGGAACAAAGTTCTCGTCCCCGTAGTTGTCTGGAGAGTTGTTGTTCGGGTCGGAAGGATACGAGGTGAAGAGAGAGAAGGCGTTGACGTCTTGGCTAAGATGCTGGCCCACATTCTTCAAGGACCCTAGTGGGCAATAGGGAAAAATAGAAATGCAGAATGTCAAAAGGTTATTATCTTTATCAGTAAAATATGTCCTATAGGTCAGTTGCAGTTTAGGTAGCGTGCATAGTCCAGTGGTTAAGCAGCCTTACCTCTGGAACTAAAAGCTGTGAGTTCGATTTCCGCTGCATTGCTCACCCAACATGCACTCTATCAGAAAGGGTAGCAGGCTGTCTTACAATACCATGCCATAGACACACTGTATTTATAGTTGATGGCCTCAAAAGGGCTTTGGTATCACCTTTACTTTTATATGATGAAGTCAACATGGCCAAGTTTACGCAATATGATAACTCACATGTGATAACTGACTGGAGGGTCTACGCCAAGAGTAGACCAACCTGGCGAGACCTAGCTACGCATGTCTGTAGCCGCCAAGCATCAGACACTGATGCCTGGGAAAGATTGATTGATTGACAACTCACATGTCTTGCCGTACGTAAACAGCTCCCTTTCTGTAGGGTCGCTAGGTGTGGCTGCAGTGATGACACTCCCGTCTGGCTTGATGAAGTCATCATTGCGGTCACCATTGGAATTACCAAGCAATCCCTGGGATATAGAATACACAAGAAGCATTGAAAAGACCATATATTCTGTTGCAGGAATAATAAAAAGATTGGAAGAGAGCACAATTCATTGGATGGTAAAATGTTAGTAATACATTTTAATGTAAGTAAATTCCACTAACAAATTACTCATGAAAGAATCATAATTGATGGTTTAGGCTACAAGTACATTAATTATTTTGCAAAATGCAACCTAAAATTCAATTTGAAAAAAAAAATGCTTTGTAACATATTTTACAAATAATAACTTCTACTAGTAAGTTACAGCATTTCTTTCTATTCTGGAACCAGATTTTTTTTAAAGCACTGTATACAGAATATAATTTGAACATTATAATGAAAAGCAAAACACTAACTGTGACTTTTCCTTCCATCTCAGCAATCATTCCAACAACAAACGTCAAGAGGCCGTCGACTGCAGTAACATGAACGGATATCCCAGAGGTGTAGGTCACCAGCACTCCCGATATCCTGGTAGGGTCGGTGTTATCTGGAACAAAGAAAATAGTGCTTGACTTAGTCAATTAGGTCTGAGAATGCTAAGATATTAAAAGAGCTTGCTCCTGTAGGCTTTATGGTAGTCAGTCAGGTACATTGTATACCACAGGGACTGTAGCAGATGGCTTAGGTAAAAATGTAAAGATTCTGTAGTTATAGTTTAACAGTAGGAAATGGGCACCAGTAACAGTTGGAGGAATGTCAAATCAGCCGACATCAACATAAGCAAGTATTCTATGAAATATATTTTCAAAATATGTTTTAGTACAGAGATACCGGGAAAAAGTAGTTGGAATTACTTGACATTACATCACACAACATATTACACCATATTACCACACTAAAAGGATTAACAAAGTTATGGAATGCAGTTCAGCACCAAGGGCAAACAGCGTAAGGTTTGAAAATAACAATCAGAAAAACAAAACACCTTCTTTCAATTCCCTCAACATTTGATAATTACAAAATGCTTGTGCTATAACAAGATTCAGAGTGATTAATTTTCAATGATACTTAATAGACAGTCCTCAGAGGGAAATGAAAAAATCTATCATAATGGTGGATTTACAAATTGACTTTTCGTACTTGGAGTATAATATGATCTATAGAGTAACTAGCAACAGTTTTGACTCACCATATACAGCAAGAAGCCTCCCATCAGGGAAGATCCCCTGGTTGTAGGAGTTGTCTGCGATGGATGCCAAGGTGACGTCTGTACTGTCCACGACGACTCGCACTGTGTCCGCCCCGGACAGGTACACTTGGACGCTGTTAGTTGGCTGTTTTACAGCAACTGCACTGTAAGGGTTTAAAGATAAACAGAATCAGTTTATTTTCTGTACATTCAATGTCCTTCACTGAAAGCATAAGAGAATCTCTGACACTGTTAAGTGCAAAAAGCAAGAGAAATCAAATGAAAAACCAAACAGAACTGAAACAAGACAGAAGAGATGAATCAAAGCATGTGACCCACTATTGATAACTGTTAATGAGGACACCAAGTGAGAACGCATGACCTTTTGAATTCAAAACGACAACAATCAACGATAATACAGGATTTACGAGATTACCTGGTTGTGTAAAAAGAATCCTATATCCTTTATTCTACCAACCTGATGAAATCATTTTCGGGGGATGATACAGGATGTTTTGTAAAGTTTGTGCAGTTTTTGTGACAACTGATCCCACAAATATAATACAGCCTATCTACTTACTTACTTTTTTCACACATTTACAAACCATTACATTAACACAGCTTTAACTTAAGTACACAATCATTCATTGTATTAACCTAGGTACTGTAAATTCTCTTGTTATATAATATGTAATAATTATCAGTGTCTAATAAGAAAAGTCAAGTGATTTCTGAAAATGCACCATAATTTTTCAATCAAAATTCATTCCTTTGTGGATCTCTTTTGTTGCATAGTATTTTAGTAGTTTAAGGTATATCGTGCAAACTCCTAGTTTCCTTGAACTGTTACCTGAAGACAGTAGCTGCTACTTGCGCCCCCTGGGCCATGGCCACAGCCGTGCGCGCCTGAAGCATGATCTCGTGTGGAGCATCACTGGTGGACATGAGCAGGACGTACTCGCCATAACCATTGAAGGTGAAGCCTCTGTTATCCAGCGTGGTGAAGTGGGGGTCACCAAAGGCATTGGCTGTGAAGGAAGCAATGAATGAATGAATCAATGAATATGTGAATGCATGAATAAATGAATGGGAAAAGGGAATTTCAAAGTGATCTTTATTTATCTTTAGCTGACACTGAAGAGCAAATCTTCTGCTGGTCGTAACAAACAAGAAAGACACTATGCAGAGTATTAGAGGTATATTGTACCAGGGAAATTCCCTTGCTTTTCACGACAAGAACATCAACAGTAGACTACAGGTTGATGTTCAGCATGCATGTCAGGTGAGCTACGACAGCCAGGATTCAAACTCCCAACCTTTAGATCCAGACAACTGTCTACTTCACATTGCCTCTTGCCCTACCTTCAACTAGTATCTTGTACATATTTAAATCTTTAATTTAGTACAATTATGAAACCAAATTACATTGTATACTACAAATTGAAGCCAAGTAATGCTAGGGTCACATTTCCAATCCGGGGCCCGGCCGGGCAGTCTTTGGGAACGAAAAGTATGATATAAAAGACAGCAGAAACAAAAAACGTACACAAAATTACTCAAGACCATAGCTTGTGCAGATTTATTGACACACACTTTGATTTTTCGTTTCCGCAAACAGCCCGGCCGGGCCCCGGTTAGGAAATGTGACCCTAGCATAAGACAAGTTCTTACAGATCTTGATCGCTCTGTACCGAGCTGATGTCCCGACTGGTCGTTTTTCTGCGTACTGCTTGCAGTACTCGTCCGAACCCGACTCTTCACAGCACCACTTCCGCGGCAGGAAGTCAAACTTGTAGTAGTTGGTTGTCCGGTCATTGGGGTTTCCCTAAAAGTTGCACAAAAACAATGTCATTGTCAAGGGATTTAGTGTTTAATAGAAGCCAGTACATTTTATACTTCCGAAACAGATATTAAAATCAACATGCTTTGACTTTGACTTCATTTGCATTCACAAATTTCTAACTTCATGTAGTCCTACAGTACATTGATACAAAATAACATGATACACAGGGTAACCACAGAAGGGCAGAAGCTGGTGGGTTACGCCAAAGGGTAGTTATATTGGCTATACAGATACAGCCTGATACAGAAGCTGATGTGTGATGCCAAAGGGTGATTATGAAGCTATAGAGAAACAAACACAGATGCAAAAGTATACCATAATTCTACATGATAAATCTCATCTTTCCTCTCACCTTGGGGTACCTGTGCAGAAAGCCTGTCGTACCACGGTGAACCCTGTTCAGGGTGTCAATCAGCTGACTCTTGTCTCCATAGCAACACTCCTGGTTACCACCTTTGGTATAAACAGAATGATACATTGCAATAGCAGCACATTTACAGATGAATTTAAAATGTAGTGGCCATGCATGGCCTATAAAATATACTTTGTGTTCACGATGCATTTAAATCCAATGCTCATAATTCCCCTGGGTACCCTAAGACTGGCCTTAACACCAATCTAACACTTATGACAGTTGATATCTTATCATCAATTGTGATTCATTCCATTTTTTTACTCATGCACTTCCAAATACTATATATCATTTAACTTTCAGTGAATATAACATGATATTTATGAATATGTGGCAAATGCACTAAATTTGTACCAAGTAATAAAAAAATGCTGCATTGCTATTATTGTTAATTATTTCTAAAGAAAGCAACTGCCTACCCGATCTGAGTGGAAAGATCTTCTGATAACACTGCGAGGACTGATCAGATGTGGTTTTCTCCCATCGTCCCCTCTCCTCCTTAGCCTGCCCTCCCCAGCCCGGACATGTGCCGATCACGTCTGCTGCAAAACTCTGCGGGTCTGGCTCAACCTGAGGGAAAACAAAAACAAAGATTCTTGAACTGAAAATCTAAAGCTATATTTGAAAGTGTGCAGCCTCATCAGCGTGGACCCGCTGGACAGATCCGCTTGGAAGCGTGTTGTGACGATTAGCTGACTGCTGCCCACCCGTGTCACTGGGAACCCCGCAGCAGTATACTCAAATACTGGATAGTTATTACCACTATATATCTGTTTGAACACCAGTAAGGTCTGTAAGCAGACTAATCCTCACAGACAATTGACATTTCTCATATCACAGTAACTCCTCAGTAAGATACATCAGCGGCCAGTATGTGAATTTTATATACAGTCACATTTATGCGATAGCATGTACTACAATAAGGGTGTTTCAGACCAGTTTACAGTATCATCTACATCTTCATTGGGTTACCCCCAAATAACCCCTTCAGGGGGGGAGTTGAGGTCCCGGGCTAAGGCGGGCAGGCCTCCAGCCTGGCACAGAACGACTCAACAGTGGGAGCCGTCGCAACCGTGCCAGGAAGGGTATTCCACTGTACCAGGCAGGGTATCACACAGGTTTTATATTTGTATCATACGGGCTTCTATAAAATAAATATCTAACCATCTAGGATGATCACATCTGAGTCACTTACCTCATACCAGTCCTGAAATGCCCTCCGTGAGGTGACATAGCTGTTGTCATTATCGTCCAGTTGGTATTTTACAGTATCAAACGAGCTTCAATAGAATAACCCTCTAACCATCTAAGACAGTGACGTTTCAAGCATCTCCCTGTGTATGTAAGTTTGTGTCTGATTAAATAAAAAAATTCAGTCACGTACCTCATACCAGTCCTGACAAGCCCTCTGTGAGTTGACATAACTGTTGTCATTATCGTCCAGTTGGTATTTTACAGTATCAATAGAACAGAGCTTCAATAGAATAACCCTCTAACCATCTAAGACAGTGACGTTTAAAGCATCTCCCTGTGTATGTAAGTTTGTGTCTGATTAAATAAACAGATTTAGTCACGTACCTCATACCAGTCCTGACAAGCCCTTCGTGGGTTGACATAGTTGTTGTTGTTATCGTCCAGTTGGTAGATGACCCTCCCCAGTCTGCCTGTGGTGGCGCTAACTTTCCTCTCCATTCTGTAGGCGTTCGCCTCTCCTCCGTGTCTGGACCACTCTCCTGAGTTTGGGTCTTCTACGTCGTACAGTGGCAGCCGGACCACATATCTGTAAACGAAAAAAAAAACATTTAAGCATACTGTAAAAATTCATTAATTCATTTACATGAACTTTCTTGTTTGACAATTGAACATGGTATAATGTATGGCAACCACTATTAAACAACACAGATCTAAAAATTGTTGTGGGTACACAGAGTACATTATTGACAGAAATATGTTCACAATTTCACAGCTAAAACCACTAAAATAAACACAGGAAATACTCAAGGTTTATAAAAAGTAACTATCAGACCCTGCAAACAAACAAACAAATAAACAGACTTACCCAATCCTGGCTGGATACCTATGGTGTTGTACATGTTCTTCATCATACACAGGTACCCAGGTCATCTCTGCATCTTCATACCGGTACAGGACAAACGTGTGGTGGTGGTCTGTGGCCAGGACTGCCTGGAACGTGTTGAACTGGATAGGGAAATAAGGCGAATATTACAGTTGGTTGTTTCTTGGAAATTGTAGATTACCATTAATAAACACCATTGAGAAATATGGGAAGGATGGAGGAAAAATGAAGAGAAAAGAAAGAAAGAACGAGAGAAAGAAAGAGAACGAAACAACATGTAAAGAAAGCTAGCAATTTTAACAAGATATATATTTCAGCACTAAGGACAGCACCATAGTTTGATTTGCATATTTGGGACAAATTAGAAGAAAATGGTCATTTGGGTTGTCCTGAATATGCAAATGAGGCAGATGTAAATATATGGTTTAAATGTTACTTGTGAGGCATCTGCTCTCTGTGGAGTAAAATTAGATAAACTCTCTATCTCGCTTGTTCCAAGTATGCAAATGAGGCATATGTAAATATTTGACTCTTTTTACAAGTTTGATAGACATTACCTGTGAGGCATCTGCTCTCCATGGAGGTGCCATGTCTTGCCAGGTGGCCACTAGAATGAACTCGGAGTGGTAGTTGGGCAGGGTGGTGAACTTACTGAGGATGGCCTGGTCCACTTTGTCAAACATGGGCTCATTCCCATGCGAGTACGCATGGTACCACACCTGGAGAAGGATTCACAGTGTTTGTCAATGGCTGTTGAAAATGCTTCCATTGCAAACTCCTCCCTCTATGGTTCTTCATAAATTTGAACTGTTTCCACACATGTATTAGTTAAAAAACTGGGAAAAGCAATCTCATCTACTTATCCATTCTTTTTTTCAAACTAAAAACAACAAAACTTTAACCGTTCAATTACAGAATAGAAAATTAAAAGGTTACAATCTACTATCATATATTAATCTTTTCTACAATCAAACAATGCAGGGAGATCAAAATAATTAAACCATTGCCTATAACTGCAATAAAACAGACTGTTCTTCTGACTAAATAAACACATGTACATGCAGAGCATCTCCCTACCTTAGGGTTCCGGCCCGGCTCCAGGCCTGTGAACCTGTTGTTTGCCCAGAATGCTGCGAGAATGGCACACGTCTCTGTTCTGTTGGACTCGAAGATGTCGTTGAGTGGTTCAGGGTTCCTGTAGGTCTCCTTGTCTCCTGTCTCGTGGTCTGTTATCCTGTCGTTCAAGGCCAGGACTCCATTCTCTGTCACCTGGGGAAATAAAGGTATAAATCTAAGTTAGATACAGTAGCTGTGAATCTTAAAATGTTTACGATTTCATTTTTGTCATTTTCTTGAAAATGCATCAACTTTACATATTACTACTACTGTGCTACAGAATTGTTTCAACAGCAAACTTAAAATATGGCAAAAAATATTGTTCCCCCCTACTTCAAAGTTATGATTGGTTATGTGTAACTTTTCTTCTTCACACTTCGACAATATGCTAAATATATTGAATCTCTTACTAAGAGAAAGACTAAACATAGAGATAAGGTCGATGAAGGCTAGACATCCAAGTAATATGACATGAAGCTCAGTCACTGATGAAAGGAGGGATGCCACAGAAACAATACTTCATTTCAACACTTTAAGAAATGTTTAGCTAAAGGTATAACTACAAAATAGAACAGTAAGAATGAACAATTTGTAAGACCTACATAGATAGAGTTGCAGAGTTTTCCTCTCCTTAGCGGAATGCCGTGTTGCACCCCTATGATGGGTGAAACCATTTCTCCTGTGGCTGCTGAATCGTTGTACAGCAACAAATCTCCCTCTGTCTCCCCATATGGGAACAGGCGTTTTTCTGAAGTTGTAAGGAAAAAAGTAGCTTCAGACAAACGCTTAAGGCAAAAGTTTGTTGGTTCAAGCATGTATAAAAAGTGATGTTGGTTATGGTGGTCCTTGCAAGATATTTTAGAAAGAGAATGACAATATTTCATAATTTGTAAATCAATCAAACATTATGTGATGGAACTCTTATGATTTGAAAGTCCACAGTATTCAATATTTAGAAAACTAAATGCAACTGTCTACAAAGACAATGCAAGGATAGTGTTATGACATTTGCACCTTCAAATCTTTAGAAACTACTATTGAGAGTTGACAATCTTATGAAATCTGACATACAATGTCACTTTTACCATACTTCTTTTTCTAAAGCACACATGGCAACATCATAAAACTTTGTCAAATAATCCTTATGTGCACAATGTAAAAGACTTGCTTACCTTTACACTGTCCAGGGAAGCCAGTGTCCTCCTGTACCCTACTGATGTACCCATCGTTACACAGACAGGTGTAGCTTCCATACAGGTTTATACAGTAGGCATTACGGTCACAGCGACGGGGTCCTTCTACCGTGCACTCATTTACATCTGATAGGGAAGAGCGTAGTTAACGTTAGATTCAAGCCTTTTTCTATAGGATCGGCAGACTTTTGTTACATAGGCACATTTATGACAGTTTGCTAAGTTTGTGAGAGTTTGAAAGTTCCATTTTCATTTTTTGTGAGGCATTTACAAGACAGCGACATGGCCTAACATGATGCACATATCTGTAACTGTATTGGGCAGCTAGTCACTGTCTGACTTTAAGACAGCATCTTAGTAGGTATATGGTAGTAGACTCTATCCTAAGCTGTATACCCTATTGATAGGTGACATGTATTGCCTAGCTTTGGCTATTTTTGCAACTCAAATATAGCCACTAATCAATGCTTTTCCCTTGTCTTGAGTAGCAATCAAAGTCGAAACTGATCGGTATTGATAACGTATGTAAATCCTATCGGGTTGCATCTTACGGAAAAGCAAGAAAGGAAAGCAAACTCATGAGAAATTGAAGTTCGGGGTGATTATAAATTAGTTTTTCTTACAAAAAGATTACTGTAAATGCAGAAATGTTTGCGGTGGCCTTATGTTCGCAATTTTTGCGGTGAACTTTCACGGCAAACTTAAAACCACCGCGAAATTTTTTGCCCACCTATGACTGTAGCACTACTATTGTTTTAAACGCGAACTTAAGACCACCGCGAACACTTCATTTTCTCCCTACCGCGAAATAAAACCACGCGAACTTAAATGCATTTACAGTATTTAATGCAAACCTTCACATGTTCCCTCCACCTGTGAGAACCCAGGCAGACAGGCACAGCTGTAGTTGCCCATGTTGTTCACACACTGGGAGAAGGTGCTGTTGCAGTCATGTTGGCCAGTAGCGCACTCATCCACATCTGCAAAACAACACATGTCCAGAAAACGAAACACACTGTCTACTGGATTTATCCATTCTCCTAATTTCTGTTTGCATACTGTTTATTGGAAAGAGCATAAATGACACATAAACTGCTTCTGTAGAAATTTTTGTTGTTCCATGAATGCATGCAAGCCTAGGATAATTACTAAACCACAAAAAAGCAGAAACCTATATACTTTGATGATAGAATGTTGTGGTGTGGTCTAAGTTTAAAGAAAAAATCATTTCCAAGTTAAGCTGGAACTTTATCATATTTCAAAGAAACCTGATAGCCAACATTTCAGTACCAAGGACAGCGCATACAAAAAGTTCTGAACATTCTTTTTTTTTCCAACCTTTCTTCATGAGGAGGTTAGCTATCAAGACTAAATTCAAGTGTTACTAATAATCTAAATATAATCAGCCTGTTACAAAAACATCTGAGTCAAAAACTGGCAATATTTCTCACCTTCACATCTCAAGAACATGGTACGGTCCGTTGACCTGACCTCTTGCCAACCCTCCTGACATGAGCACTGGTACCCAGCACCTGTGAGGGTGCAGACTCCCCCATGGTTCACCTGCCCGCACCTGTCCTCAGCATGGCTGCACCAGTCAATAACTGTAAAAAAAAGGTAAAGGTAGTCCAATAGCCCTTTTGTGGCCGTAGTAATCGTACATCGTAGTAGACCAGACTATTTTTTCAATGCGGTGGTCTTAGAGTACCTGATGGAGTATGAGAGTCTAGGTTACATGTAAAAAGATTTACCAATTTACCAATAATGTCAATAGAGAAATAATCTTCTGGGGTGGCCCTCAGAGATACAGTGTACAATTGTCACACACATGAACACAATCAATCAATCAAACAGACATATGTTATGAAAATTTATAGACTATAATTTGTAAGGGTCTTTCACAGCTACAAAGAACAGTCTAATGTGTTTCTTGAGCTGCAAGAGAAAGAAGAAAAAGGAAACAAGTTGTCTTACATCCAGGGGGGCAGTCTCCACTGAAACATGGTCTCTCCTGTCTGTCTGGTCCCTGACAGGTGCGGCCGCCATTTTGGGGAGGGGGGCTGTCACACTGCCGTGTTCTCTCCCGTGTGCCTAATCCACAGCTAGCAGAACAGTTAGACCAGGCACTCCACTCACTCCAACCGCCATCTGGTAGGATAGTTTAGAAATTCAATAAATAAGCTTGCAAACAAATTGACATGCAAAATTACTTGAAATGATCATAGATCATTTCTAACATACTCTAATTACTAAACATATGAAATCATTAAAAGAAAATGTGTGCATGTCTTAATTTCTTCCCCTATGCTGGAAATTAAGAAAAGATGGTAATATCCTTTTATTTATATATATATATAAACCTGCAATGCTCATTATCAAAGTATTCACTTGGAAAGGTTTTGAATATAAAACATATAAGCAAGAATAAAGCAATCATTATGTATCAGTTGTAAACTTTTTTTGTTTGACTGTTTAATTAATGTTTAATAGTCAGATGTGTATCAATATCACAGAAGGCAAGAAGAAATAGTATTTATTTATTTATTAATTACCTACTGTACCAGTTACTGTTGGTTGAATGGTTGTTGTTGTTTCTGTTACAGCTGCGGAAAGAAAGCAAACAATCATTAAGGAAAGAATCTCGAGAATAAACTACAAGTACGTTAGAAACTTTTGTATAACATGTTATGTCAATTTGAAATATGAGAATCTTATGATCTTCGCAAATCTTCAATTTTTTCAAATACTGATGTAGGTTTCTGAATAGATTCGTAACACATATCTATGGTAGATATTGCTCTTTCCGGTGATCAGTGCAGAATAGGCAGGCAGCAGTTTGATAATGCATGACTATAAAAATTTAATGTACCTGTACAGAATGTTCCATTTCCAGTGAAGCCATTTGAGCAAGTGCATGTGTAGGAACCTTCAGTATTTGTACAGTCAGCATTACTGTGACAATCATCCAAACCCAGCAAACACTCATCTATATCTGTGGATGCAACAAAGCACATGTTGGAGTTAGGAAACAGTCATAATGGATACAACTGGGTAATTCCATAGTAATGATCCAGTACCAATCCAGCATCAATCTAGCCCTTTTTTTTCCAGGGTTCCCGAAAATACAGCCTAAATACAATGTATTCTAAACAAGCCGGAGTTGAACCCAGTCACCATCACTGCTTATTATGAAATCATAATGAACATCATATTATATGTATCATCCCACTTAGACCTATAGGGCCACCAGTTACATGTATTTTGCTTGAATGTATTGATAAAATATGATGATGGAAATGTTACCTTGACAACTGACACCATCTCCTGTGAATCCAGTCTTACAATCGCAGCTGAAATAAAAGTACTCCTCCTTGCAGGTTGCAGCAGAACTGCAGTTATTGGTGCTGTCTGAGCTGCAGTCTGGTAGAGCCACCAGGAGAGCTGTTTAGAAAAACAGCGGGAGATCAAGAAAGATTGTGAATCAACATCATTGTTTTCTTATTTCTTATCAAGGAGTTGAAGAGTATAAAAGTACAGCTTCCAATATTCCCTACCATACATTGTGTTAATCAGGTCTTTTCCGCTTTGGAGCGGCACTGGAAAAAAAATGTAAAAAATAAAACCAACAAGAATATTTCACAATTCACAGTATCAAAGACTTTGTTCCTCAGTCTCAAAGAACAATTAGTAACTAGCTAGTTAGAAAATTAAGAACTTTGACCTTGGAAAATAACCTATGGTGATTACAACATTTTCACAAAAAAGGTAAAGATCTAATTACAGATGTCTCCAAAAGTGGTGAGGTTGCCATCCACTGGTAGATCTCCCAGTGTCCCGTCAGCTGTAGTGTGCAGGACGTCCTCCCTGAGACTGTCCACCTGTGTGACAGTCGTGTTCACCTGCAGGATGACTGCACCGTCAGGTAGCCTCACCTCCAGCACCTCAGCTGACAGCACAGCGTCGGAGATGTTCCTCACCTGTTGGATAAAGATGTTTTCATTTATCCTTTGTTTTCATTAGAAGAACCTTGAAAAAGCCTTAAGCATTTGAAATGAATGATGGAGTAGTCTCTAACATTTGGTTTTGAGCCTACATGTTTATCAAAAAACTTTATATATATAATACATATATATATATATGATATATCAATTTAAAAGAGTAACAGCTTCAAATTACTGATATGTGTATTCATGATAAGTCTATTTTGTTTTTTTCTTTGTGCATTTGTGTTCAGTGCATTTCTGTTACATTGAAAGAATTCTTGAAAAGCATCGATTCTACTAATTCAAGGCTGTTGTAAAATCTAGGGAGACTTTCATTCTGAATGTCATTCTTTCAACTATATGCAAGGACATTGTACTTGAAGGAAAACAAGTTACTGGAGGAATAATGGATTGAAGAATTCTAAAAGACTGTGCCTGCTTCAAATATGTATAACAAGTATTAGTGCAATAGCAAGCAAGTTTAGTACAGCTTACAAAAAAACAAGAGTACACCTACCAAGTCTTCTACCTGTTCCTGCAGCAGTTGGTACCCAGGGGAGGTTGGGTCTGAGTAGTCAACGTTGGGGTCCAGGTCCAGCAGCTTGAAGGAGATGTAGTTGGCAGCAATGGCTGGGAAAAGAAACATCACATTTGATCAGTGGGCTTTCATCAACATCTACAACATGGCAGGATTCCACAGGCCCAGTATTAGCTGTATGACAAAAAATAAAGTAGAACTTCTGAATCAATCTGAAACCAAATTACAAACCTTTGTGCCTCTCCTCATAGCTTGAATTTGAAATTCTATAGCTAACTTTGAAATTCTAAACATCAAAGGAAAACTCAAATGTCAGGAAAATTCTGTATGCTAGTGTACAATATATATTACATGTATATAGTACCTTCAATTACAAATATCTAGGTACACTAGTGCACTCACAGTCAAAAATTAGTTTCACAACTCCAGTTTTGGGTGCACTTAAGTGCATTTGCATCCAACATTTCGAGTAGGACATTGAAGAACCAACCTTCACAATGTGTTCCATTTCCATAGAACCCCTCCCTACAGTCACACCTGAAGAACCCTGGGATGTTGGTGCAGTCAGCAGCATCATGGCAGTTGTCTTGGTTCAGAAGGCACTCATCAATATCTGCAAATATTACAGGAAAAGATATGAAATATGTTCATTTTGATTAAATTTCGGTCTACTCTTGATCCTGTGGCAGGTTTTCTTGCCTGTTTGACAATTCTAATGTTACATGAATTTAAGAATACAGCAAATGCACATAAACATCAAAATACAGGTAGCATCATACCTATCAAAGTATGCTGTGCTGATTCATCTAAATGTTAGTCTGATTCCTCCCTTTTTTAAATGTCTTAGTGTGTATCATATGATATATCAAAACAAGTATTTTCATTAATATCTGTTCTGGTTTAAAGAGGAGGGCTTTGCATAAGTCTCACACTCACAGGCTTCTTCCCTCCTCCTGCACTTCTTCACTTTGCTGCTATCATTTTCTTATGTTTGTTGGATTCTTATGTGCAAATTGATAAAAAAACTAAAGAAAACAAAATATTATACATCAGAAAGAAGGTCACCTGTGCATTGTTGTCCATCTCCTGTGTATCCATGGTTACACACACAGGTGTAAAACAGGTACTCCTCCACACAGGTGGCCTCAGGGTCACAGTCGTTAGTACTGGTGTCATTACACTCAGGTAAGGCTACCAGCAGGGCTAGTGGACCAAATGACAAGATAGTATAGTGTTATTCAAACAAAGAAGTTCTATAGCCTTAAAAAAGAGTGAGAGATAGTTAAAATTTCAAAAAATTTTAGGAAGATTTTCCATAAAAGATATGCTGAAAACACTACATGCTAATCTTTTCAGAGAAGTAGATTTGCATCTCAGCTATAGTACATGATATTTCTACAAGATTTATAGACATTCTGCGTTTGTCATACTATCTCAATGTCCTTATTTTGTCTTATTCTATTTTTTGCTGGTCTATACATAAGTTTTTTCCTTGATGAAGTACATGTTGTTTTCTTGCATAAATACCAAATATTAGAGATAAAATGTGCCAAATGGAATCACCACATTAAGGCATAACATGTTATTTGTTATCACTATGTATAAAAACATTATCCCAGTACATACAGATGTTTCCGACTGTGGTGGCATTCCCCTCCACTGTGTAAGGTCCAACCATGCCATCCAGCCCTTCAGCTACTATGGCATCGTACACGTCAGGTAACTCATCTTCTGTCACATTCAACTCCAGAACAACTCCACCCTCTGGGAACCTAGGTGTGCAAAATCATTCATAAACACAACTGTTGCAATACAATTGATTGATTGACTCATTCATTCATCATTCAATCTGTTACTACTAAATTTTACAGCCAAATTTCTGTATGCTATGTAGTCTAGCTGTAGACAATATAGTGGATAGAGTATTTGCTTAACATACATTTCAGGGGTAGTGGGTTTAAACCCTGGACAAAAGACTTTAACAATGGCACAGCCAGCTTTCAAGTTGCAATAGCACACAGTACTTTAAAACAGACTTTTGAATAGATCTGCATGCAAAGGGCTTCCCATTCATTCAATAGGTATATCAACAGAGCTGCGATCGCTAATGGAAGACCGGACTGAGTGGTGCAGAAGGACCTACATTTTGTATTGTCTCCCGAGATGACATCACTGATGTCCTCGTTGAAGTTCAAGTTCAATATACTATTAGATTTTGCCTTTTACCATATTGTATGTATACAAATGTAACATTACCTGACATCAAGCAGTCGAACTCCAGTGACCTCATCTGACATGTTTCTCACCTATTATATTGAAAAAAAAGTTAAGACATTGTCAATATAGCAGTTAAAAGCAAACAGGACTTTTTGACTAAGTACATTCTGTAATTCAAAAGGCAAAGATGATTTTTGTTAATACCATGGAACAAACACTCACAAGTGACTCCAAATAGTCCTCCAGAGCCAAGTATGCTGTAGAATTGTCATCTTTGTAATCTTCTACTGGTTGTAGATTTGGCATCTTGAATGACGCGTATGTGGTGACAATGCCTGGAGATAAGAGCATAGTCTGTTGTATCAATAGTTGTTGAACAAAGTACAAAATTTATTTCATGCTTTACATTCAATTAGGCATTTTCTTAGTAATAGGTCAAGATAAAGACAAAAAGGAAAACATTCTTCTGACCTGTGTGTATCAGGGCACACAAACTTCCCCCATCCCATAGACTTTGTTATTAAGTTGATCTTTCAATTCAGCAGTGATATTTGAATAAAACATCCAACAAATTATTAGACACATGTAATTGAATAAGATTATTATAGTTTGGCTGCCTCCAAAACAGAATACAAATAAAGATTCCCTTTAAGGAAGTAGTCTCTGGGTCTTACGTTTGCAGACAGTTCCATTGCCTAAGTAGCCATCTTTACATTGACATTGGAACGAGCCAGGGGTGTTGTCACAGTCGGAATTGTCATCACAGTTGTCGAGTTCAAGGTCACACTCATCCACATCTGAAATACAAACATGAGTCAAACTTTTTGTAGATATGATAAACAGCATATTACTTACTTCATCAGCACATTTAGGAGTTAAGCATTGCGCTCTTAATTCCTCAAAATGATCTAGAATTCAGAAGAACTGTGAGAAAAAGGCAAAGAAAGAATACAACATCATATTCCATTTAGGACGTTTATTTTTGTACACATGTGCTGTATACAAAGTTTCAGTCATAACCACCCTGCATTATTTATGACTTTTTCCAGCATTTCTGTAGTTGATAAGATCTTTTCTGCAAAGATGACATACCAGTAGGCCATTTTATCCTACATGTAGTTGTCAAATCAAAGATGATTTTTATACCAGTTCTGAAGTTTTAGACGTTTCAAACACTCACCTTCACAGTATGTCCCATTCCCAGCATAGCCTTCAAAACAGTCACAGTCGAAGTACAGGTATCTCTCTGTACAGTTGGCCAGGTGGCTGCAGTTGTTTGTCCCATCTCTGCACTCGGGTAGAGCAACCTTCAAGGCTGAGAAAAAAAAAGTAGAAAAAGTGCTTTTTATCTTTTGCTTTCGTTAACTACATGCCAAAGATGTTGAAAATCCAATAAATGAAATCCTTTCTTGCGTTATCCTCTACTGACATTTCCAAAAAGAGCCTTGCAGCTCAAAAAAAGGTGCCAGGGGACCTAAACCTTTAGCACCTTTTTCCAAGCCCTAGATCTGTCTGTCTCCTTACAAATCACGACCAAAGCATATCCAGAACAGATGATACAAAAACCAGAAGATCTACTGCTGCAGTACTAAAGGAACCCCCCAGGGAGTCCGAAGTTGAACTTAACCTTTACCTTTATGATCAGATATTAGATTTCATGATAGTTCACAAACAGCTTGGTGAGTTGTGTCACACACACACACACACACACACACACACATACATACATACATACATACATACATACATACACCAAGACACTTACATATGTCCCCAAATGTGGTATCATTGTCCGCTACAGCAAACCTGCCAAGAGCCCCATCATCCCCCTCAGCAAGCACAGCTGCCTTCACCTGGTTCACATAGCTATCTGTGATGTTGATCTCAAAGATCACTCCAGCATCCGGTAACCTGGAAAAAAACACAGCAAATAGCAAAATCTGTCTGAACTCTTACTTATGAGTGTGAAAGTTACTTGAATGTCCAAAATTGGATAGCCACATAACAAAGATCACAAACACACACACACACACTAACATACACGCATACACACAAAAACACACTCAAAGAGAGAGAGAGAGAAAGAAAGAAAGGGGGAGACAGAGAGAGACAGAGGGAGAAACGGAGAGAGAGAGAGAGAGAGAGAGAGAGAGAGAGACAGACAGACAGACAGACAGACAGACAGACAGACAGATAGAGAAAGGCATGCAAAAACCTTCATTTTCTTGTGGGTGTAAAATTAAAAAAAAAGACCAATGAATGAATACACTTACCTGATGTCAATAAGCTCCACACCAACAATATTAGCTGAAATGTTGCTGACCAGTTCTTCCAGCAGGATTTTGAGAGCCTGGTATTCAGGTGTGGAGGTGCTGTTGTAGTCTATGGTCGGGTCCAAATCAGTGATCCGAAATGCTATGTACTGGTTGGTCACCTCTGTTGGAGACAAAAGGAGAAACATCAAGTCCTAAAAAGATCCATGAATCATGTTGCAGTTACACCACATAAAAATACAAATAAGCAATGGCATCGGACTTCACAGTGGCATGGAAAGGCCAAATGGCTAGGCTAGCAGAAACGAGATGGAGAGGTAATGGGTTCAATTCCTGGCATTCCTGGCTAGACGTTCTGTCCTTGAGGAAAGGCACTTAACACTACTTCCCTACACCACCAAGATGTAGAGAATGGGTACCTGACTTCAGTTAGGGAGGTAAAGGGCAGTGGAAGGAGACGAATGGGCTCTGCCTTCCAATACCGTGCCCTAGACACAGTAGATAACAACCCACTGCCCCTACAGTCTCAAAAAGGCTATGGGACTACCTTTATCATTTTTTTCTAGCTTTTTATCTGACTAAATTTAGCCAATTTATTTGTTCAATATACAATTATGATAAACTGTTGTTGCTCTAATAACATTTCAGCACCAAGGACATTACTTATTTTTGGATAAAAGTTACTTGGTACATCTGTAATCATTCCTGTATAGCTTTTAATAATCAGTTAATATTTCAATGACAATGTATACAGTCAACATTTCCTAGTGTAATAAGACCATTCAGGGGACCAATCAAACCTGGTCTATATGGATATTGCTTGCACCCTGCCCATATTTATAGTAAGTTAAAATTACAGATCATTCTTGCTAATACAAGTGTAATACCAGATGTCTTCAGCTTGGCATATTGAAACAACACAATGAGAAGAAAAAAATGGCCCTTCTCACCTTTACAAAATGTACCGTTGCCAAGGAAACCAGTGTCACACCGGCAGGTGAAGGAGCCAGGGATGTTCGTACAGACAGCGTTAGAGTCACAGTTTGCCACACCGTTAGTGCATTCATTATTATCTGCAACACAACAAACTGGATTACACAACAGATAATACTGTAACAGTTACAAAAATGAAAACATGATAGCAGCAACCATGTTTTGTAAAAAATCATCTTCAAAGCGGTTTATATCAAACTGAACAAAATGTTATCACATGTATGTTAGGGTAGTCTACAATTTGGCAGAGTCAGCAATTCTACTGGTAGAGATTGAGATGTTGACAGATATTTTGATCAGAATCTCTACTGGTAGAATCCTTATTTGTGCTGTTTTATGTCCCATTCTACGGATTGTGACCCTGTACAGAAGTGTACGACAATTAACAGCTGTTGGTCCTGAGGCAGGGTCGCTAACCACTTGACTATGCATGCAACTCTGCCAACAAAGACTCCAATCACGATCTCTATAGTCTAGATGAACCGCTGATGCTACCAGCTTCCACTCTCTACCCGACATATACATTTGACACGACATACTAAAATCTAAAATACCTTCACAGGTTGTTCCATTCCCAGTATACCCTTCTTTACAAGCACAGCTGAAGTACAGGTACTCCTCCTGGCAGTCTGCACCAGAACTGCAGTTGATCGTACTTGCATCATCACATTCTGGTAGCGCCACCAAGAGAGCTGCATTTTGATATAAACAAAATCTTAATAAATGTGATAAATGTTTTCTACACTTTAAAGATGCTCTTGTAGGTTTTAGCATCATAAACTGCAAATATTCCCCAGAATAAAAGTTTGCCTAATGTTGCTATCTATAATTCAGAAGGCATTGAATTTGTGCTCAGGATGTTTGTGGGTAATATGATAAGGTACATGTACAAGTCAACTTATCATATATAGAAATTCAGCAAACATTTTGATCATTCCAATCTACAATAGGAGACTTTAGCCTACATGCCCTCAAATTCAGAAATGAAAATCAACAGAATTATGTGATAAAAAAATATTGTAGTTGATACAATCCTAAACATAATATGTGAAGACATTTATGTGATCCTTACAAATAGGGCCAAAGGTTGTAGCATTTCCTTGAATGGTGAAGTCCCCCAGTGCATCGTCTGCTGCCTCATCAAATATGTCCTGCCTGACACTGTCTACATCTGCTGCTGTTGTGGTGATCAGGAAGATCACTCCTGTGTCAGGTAGTCTGAAATAATAGAACAGGTTAGAATACAAGCCAAAAACAGTCAAACCTATGATGATTAAGGTTATCCTTGGAAATATGAAATCAAACTAAACTGATGCAGTCAACTTAGACGGATATTGAAATAGCAGTTAGCAAAACCCCAATGGTGAATAGCTAGTTATAATGGTCAAACTAGATTACATAAAACTGCCTAAATTTAAACAGATACTAATGAGATATAACATTTTTGTTGCTCTAATTTTGACAATACCAGTAATACATGTAACAGATTTTGATGTTAATTTACCTGACATCAAAGAGCTCCACAGAAAGAATATCCCCTGTGATGTTCATGACCAGTTCTTCTAGCAACTCTGTCAGCTCCAGATAGTCGGCTGATGTTTTGTTCTTGTAGTCTTTGGTGGGATCCAGGTCCAGGATCTTAAAGGAGATGTAGTTGGACTGAACGGCTAAGAGAAGAACGATTGAAAGGAAACAAAGTTAGAACAATAGCTACAGTTTTACCAGTTACAAGTGTAGAAATTCTTCTGAAACTGAAAAGTACCTTCGCAGTGTGTTCCATTGCCAGTGTATCCATCCTTGCATCGACAGCTGAAGTAAAAGTACTCCTCCACGCAGTTTGCATCGGAACTGCAGTTGTGGGTAGTGTTTGAACTGCAGTCTGGCAGAGCCACCAACAAGGCTGAAAATAATGGAAAAGAAAAATTATTACACATGATATATGATATCAACCTTATATATAAAGCATGGAAATCAAAAGATTGCTGGGTTGGACACTTATTCCCATTATAACAACCATTATAATGTTATATTGCATATTTTCTTTATACAACTAGAAAAAAAAAACATTTTCAAAGGACTGCTTAATGTTTAAGTTCATATTGTCAGCCTAATAAATGTACCAACTGCTCTGTTTATTCTTACTCAATCACATTCATATGAATGGTGACCAGCAACCCCATCTCTGTCTTACCACTTGCTACATGTAAACAAACACCACAGGGTGTCTGCTACTTGGCCAGTAACCATCAGCAGTCGTCTGGTCTAGGTCATTCACCTTATTACTTCGAATCGGAAGAAGAAGAAACGGAGCAAAAAACAACATATTTTCCTTCGATAAAAGGTAAACATAACGTTATTTCACTTCATTTCACTGAATGATTCACCTAATTTGAACTCTGCTGCAACCTTAATCTACCAAGACTAGGTACTGTATACAAGCCATAGATTATTGTGTAATGTAAGATGTAACGATAAAGACTCACATATCGGTCCGAATGTTGTGTCATTCCCCTCCAAAGTAAACTGTCCCAGTCTGTCGTCCGAAGACTCGTCGAAGATGGCCTGTTTGACGTCTTCGACATCCGAAACAGTCGTGTTTACTTGGAATATCACTCCTGCATCCGGCAGTCTAGGCAGAAAACAGAGATGCAATCGTCAACAAGTTTGTTCTGCTCCTTTTAGACACTTGTAGATCTTCAATTATGCCACTGAACTGTAGTCACGGGCTATGATTTCTCCACAGACAGACGACAGAATAAAATTTGCGAAACTGTCCGCCATCTTGGATAAAGTGAATCCTGATTACCAATGTCGCAACACAGGGCATCCGCCTGACGATTAAGGGCTAATGAGTCTGTGCATGTTTCTGTTCCTGTTGCTACATCGGGCTGCAATTAACTTCACATAGTGTGTAAAAATTAAGTCGTTAATAGTTTGCCATAAATGATCATTCCTACTGAGTAAAAAAAGATGCTGAAAAGGGATTATTGATTTGAGTACTTTTAAACTTGGACAAAAATGATTAAAGACATCGTTACCTGACATCAAACAGCTCCACTGACAATATATCTCCTGTGATGTTGATTACCAACTCTTCCAGCGTAGCTTGCAGCTCCAAGTAGTCAGGAGTAGTCTTGTTTTCATAATCTTTGTTGGGATCCAGATCCAACACTTTGAACGAGATGTAGTTTGACTCCACCGCTAAGGAAGGGTACAGATATGAAAATTGTATCATCGGATATTATTGATACAATATACTTGTAATCAATAACGTCACCATCGTCAGTAACGTAGATTGGTAAAATGTTTTACAACTGGTTTGTAGCATTATACTCACCTTCACAGTCTGTCCCGTTGTAGACATAACCGTCTGCACACACACAGCTGAAGTACAGGTACTCCTCCACGCAGACTGCGTTGGTACTGCAGTTGTTGGTGCCGTCGGTGCACTCAGGTAGGGCCACGAGCAGAGCTAAAAACGAGAAACGGGAATTTGAATTAATAAATAGGGAACAACTTCATCAGTTATTCGGAAAATTCATAATGTAAGCGCTCGTTAAGATACATACAAATTGGACCGAATGTTGTGGCGTTCCCTTCAAGAACGAACTCTCCCAGTCTGTCGTCGGCAGCCTCGTCAAAAATGGCACTTTCCACACTCTCAGTATCGGATCTGGTGGTGTTGAGCTGGAATATCACCCCTGTATCTGGTAGCCTGAAGACGTAAACATGATATTCAGTTCATTGTTAAGATTATATACGCCATTTCTGTCCTCAGAGTAAAGCGCTACCACAAACTTTCGATCAGTTCTCTGATCATTCTTAAGTTGAAATGAATGTGGCTATATCCCCCGTCTCATAATTTAGTCCAGTTCAGTCTGATCATTAGCAGGAGACACAACTATAAATTAATTGATTGATTGGTTGATTGATTGATTGATTGATTGAGAAGCTATATTGTTTTCACAAACCTAACGTCAATTAGATCTACTGCAAGGATGTCCCCTGTGATGTTTGTAACAAGCTCCTCCAGTAAGACAGTTAGCTCCAAGTAATCCGTAGATGTTTTGTTGTCGTAGTCCTTTGTGGGATCCAGGTTCAGGACCTTGAAGGAGATGTAACTTGACTCTACCGCTGTGGTTGGGAAGAAAAACAGAGTTGGCTCCAAATCTTCTAACTGCTATGAAAGAAGCATTTCTTTCACAGATGTGAGAGAAAGACAGAGTTAATCTTGAAAATGTCAATACCATTATATCATTATTGCACGTACTTGTTCTCAACAATAGACTGTGCCATTTTCTATTTATTTCAAAGGAGTTATTGCCTCCTTGTTTATTTCAATACCTTCACAGTCGGTTCCGTTGAAGGCAAAGCCGTCTGCACACACGCAGCTGAAGTACAGGTACTCCTCCACGCAGACTGCGTTGGTACTGCAGTTGTTGGTGCCATCAGTACACTCCGGTAGGGCTACAAGTAGAGCTGGAGACGAACAAAAAAAACGTTACTACTTTATTGTTGCATCTGCAACATACCCAAATATAGATAGTAATAGTGTTATTGACAAAGCAATATACGCGTAGTTAGTGGGACAAAAAAAGCGTCCCTTAGCCATCTGATGGGCCTTCATTACAAAATGACCTTCAGTACGCAAATACTGTAAAAGGGAAAATTTGCGCAGGGATTTCGTCGTAGTAAGAAAATGTACCGTTCGTGGTGGTAGGATGAAGCAGGGGGTAGGCAGTAATAAGACAGAACAAATTAAACTTTTCTAGTTGGCTCTAAGTTTGCAGTGAAGAGGTCACCTCGAAAACCGCGAACTTAAAACCATCGCAAATATCTTAGATTTTGCGGTATCAGCTGCGCACAGGATGACGGGAAGGCATCACCCGCGTATTTTGTAAACGCCAGTCTTTGCAACGGTTTTGTTACTAGTAAAGATGCTGTAATTTTGGAGCAGTGACGATCCACGAATTTACCAGAGTGTGTGAAGAATAGTTTGGACAAAGTATGGGCAGTTTTGCTGCAGGTAAGGATGAATTGTACGTGTACGTAGCTCAGGTCTTCGAGAAAATCCGGTGGGGAGGGGGGCAAGGTTTTGATCGTAACAGGAAGCAAGTTTGCCTCCGTTGCTGGAGAAAATCGTAATTGCCGGCTACAGAAAGCCTGTGCCCTTTTGGGAACAACAGGCCCATTTAAACACTTATCGCAATTTGCACCCCCACTCCCATCCCTACCTTCAGATGTTCCTGCTGAGGCTTATGCCCTCCAAAAGCAACCCGCGTGAAGTTATGAGATGGAAAGACATCCTGATTCAGGTATGTAGAAATATCTGTTCTCTGGCTGGTACATTTCCTTAGTTACCATTTAATTTCTAAGTTGTCATTTTTTTTCGTTCAAGCAGAAGTGCTGTGGTTATTGGCTCTTTTCACAAAGAAAAAAGTCAAGTAAATACATGGTTGACTGCTTTTAAATCTCTTCACAATCTGAGGTAGAGGTTTGCTGCTTTTCATCTAACACAATAAAAGGGGATACATTTTCCTTTTCTGTTTGAATCTTGAAATAGGTCAACAGCCCATGTAGAGCGTTTGTTGGAGAAACAATTGAGGGATTCTGCCATTTTCATAACAAGAAGTCCACCTTGAGGCATGTGTGTCCAGATCTTGATGATGACGTATGTTGTGAATGTCCAAAGATATGAGCCATTTATGCATTTTGTATAATCTACATGATCAGTTTTAAACAAAAACTACACTTATCATCATCACAGCGTTAGTGATTCCTAAGAGCCTGTATGATAGTTACTGCAACATATACACATATAGATAAAGGACATATTATTTTCATTTGATGCTCCGTTCTATTTGTGTATTCATGTAAGATTTTAGACTTGTATATAGTCTTAGTGTTTGCCGTGCAAACTGTGGTACTTTATGGAGCTATTCTTAGTGAAATCGCATGTAATGAAAATCAGAAAACAATATATCGATTATATACAATTTGCTCTCTTCTCAATGAACGATATCTATTTCTGATGGAACTTACAAATGGGTCCAAAAGTTGTAGCGTTCCCGCCCAGCGTGAATGGCCCTAGTGTATCATCTGAAGCCTCGTCAAATATCGCCCCTTTAACGTCTTCCACATCAGACACTGTTGAGTTGATCTGGAAGATCACTCCTGAATCTGGAAGTCTACAAAACAAAACGGCGACAAGCATGGAGTTACGATAATGTGACAGACTTGAAGTATTGTAATCTAAGGAAGCAAGAAGCAATTCATCTTACCTGACATCAACCAGTAGAACTGATAGGATGTCGCCTGTGATGTTCATAACGAGCTCCTCTAGTAGCTCTGTCAGCTCCAGATAGTCTAATGATGTTTTGTTCTCATAGTCTTTGGTAGGATCCAGGTCCAGGACCTTGAAGGAGATGTAGTTGGACTCCACAGCTGAAAGTTAATATAATCAAGAGTTATTATCGAAAAAAGAATACGAATGTTAACAGATTTGCCAACGGAGGTTATCTTGGGACAGTCTCATTGCAGTCTGAAACGTACCTTCGCAGTCGGTACCGTTGAAAACAAACCCGTCTACACACACACAGCTGAAGTACAGGTACTCCTCCACGCAGACTGCGTTGGTACTGCAGTTGTTGGTGCCATCAGTACACTCCGGTAAGGCCACGAGGAGGGCTGAAGGAATACACAGTAACAAAAGATACATTTAGTAATGACAGTTTTTAACGGAATATTTGTGTTAAGAAGCCTATTTTGTTTGTCTATTTGAGAAGAGAACATTGAATTTATCAATGAATATTTTGAATTATCAGTGAAACTCACATATAGGTCCAAATGTTGTAGCGTTCCATTCTACTGTGAATGGTCCTAGGTTGTCGTCTTCAGCCTCATTGAAAATCGATCTTTTGATGTCTTCAGTATCAGACTCTGTGTGGTTGATTTGGAATATCACTCCTGCATCTGGAAGCCTGGAAAAGAAGCAGACAGCAGTTGAGACTACATTGCACATATACAGTACCGAAGGGACGATTCGAATCATATCAACGATGTATTTTCAAGTATCTAATATTCAACAATTTTTCTGACCTGACATCAAATAGCTCCACGGATAAAATGTCTCCTGTGATGTTTCTGACCAGTTCTTCTAGTAACTCTGTCAGCTCCAAGTAGTCGGCTGATGTTTTGTTCCCGAAGTCCTTGTTGGGATCCAAGTCCAAGATCTTGAAGGAGATGTAGCTAGACTCCACAGCTGAAATTCAGAATAATCAAGAATTATTGTCGAAAACAGGGATATGAATGTTTGATTATCATAGTTGTGCTAACGTAGGTTATCTTATGGTGGAGTCTAAGTCTGAAACGTACCTTCACAGTCGGTACCGTTGTAAACATAACCGTCTGCACACGCACAGCTGAAGTACAGGTACTCCTCCACACAGACTGCGTTGGTACTGCAGTTGTTGGTGCCATCAGTACACTCCGGTAGGGCCACAAGAAGGGCTGAAGGAAAGCATAGTTTGGAGAAATAGATTAGTAATGACAGACATTGCGCTGAGTAGTTCTGTAAAGATGCCTGTTTTATCATGATTATTTGAGTCATGGTGAAGATTTATGTTCAATTCCAAAGGATATTTTGCATTCTCAATGGAATAGAACTCACATATAGGTCCAAATGTTGTAGCGTTCCCTTCTACTGTGAATGGCCCGAGCTCGCCGTCTTCAGCCTCAGCAAAAATGGATCTCCTGACTTCTGCAGTATCAGCCTCTGTGTGGTTGATTTGGAAGATCACCCCTGCATCTGGAAGTCTAAAAAGAAAGAAGAAAGTAGTTAACTATGAATTCCACTGACGGTACCGAAGGGACGAGTGGGGTCAAATCAATGATTTATTGTCAAGTATATGGTATACACATATGTATCTAATATGTGTATCTTACCTGACATCGAACAGCTCCACCGACACAATGTCTCCTGTGATGTTTCTGACCAGTTCTTCTAACAGCACTGTCAGCTCCAGATAGTCTGCTGATGTTTTGTTCTCATAGTCTTTGCTGGGATCAAGGTCTCGAATCTTGAAGGAGATGTAGCTGGTCTCCACAGCTGAAATGGCATATGGTAATGAGTTATTGTCTAAGAAACAAATAGAGTTGTCAATTACCTACGCATGCTGCTTTCAAGAAGGTAATATTTTACTTTCCCGACAGAAGTAAGGTTTCGTTTTCACAACAATCATTACAAACAACTTACCGTCACAGTCAGTCCCGTTGAGTGCACACACACAGCGAAAGTACAGGTACTCCTCCACACAGACTGCGTTGGTACTGCAGTTGTTGGTGCCGTCCGAACACTCGGGTAGGGCCACAAGGAGGGCTGTAAGAATATATTATAGTGTGAGACAAGTATGAGATTACAGATCATGTCCAGACATTGTGTTGGTTTGTATATCAAGAAACTTAAGGTATGTGTTTATCTGATTCTCATTAATGTTATGCATTCTGAATAGAACTCACATATGGGTCCAAATGTTGTAGCTTCTCCGTCTACCGTAAATGGCCCGAGTCCGTTGTCTGCAGACTCGTTGAAAATAGATCCTCGGACATCATCAACATCTGATACTGTGGTGTTGATTTGGAAGATCACGCCTGCGTCTGGAAGCCTGGGGAGAATGAGTAAAAATCAACAATGAATTCACCAATGATACGAACAATTCGCTTTAGACAACTGTTATGTGAATAAGTGTTGGATTTCCACCATGACAAGTTTTAATTACCTAACGTCAAACAGCTGAACTGATAGTATATCGCCTGTGATGTTCGTAACCAGCTCCTTTAGCAGCACTGTCAGCTCCTGATAGTCCGCTGATGTTTTGTTCTCGTAGTCTTTGGTCGGATCCAGGTCTAGGATCTTGAAGGAGATGTAGTTGGACTCCACAGCTGAAAGTTGATATAATCAAGAGTTATTATCGAAAAAAGAATACGAATGTTAACAGATTTGCCAACGGAGGGTTATCTTGGGACAGTCCCATTGCAGTCTGAAACGTACCTTCGCAGTCGGTACCGTTGAAAATAAACCCGTCTACACAAACACAGCTGAAGTACAGGTACTCCTCCACGCAGACTGCGTTGGTACTGCAGTTGTTGGTGCCGTCAGTACACTCCGGTAAGGCCACGAGGAGGGCTGAAGGAATACACAGTAGCGAAAGATACATTTAGTAATGACAGTTTTTACACGGAATATTTGTGTTAAGAAGCCTGTTTTGTTTGTCTATTTGAGAAGAGAAGATTGATCTTATAAATCAATATTTTGAATCCTCAGTGAAACTCACATATAGGTCCAAATGTTGTAGCGTTCCCTTCTACTGTGAATGGTCCTAGGTTGTCGTCTTCAGCCTCATTGAAAATCGATCTTTTGATGTCTTCAGTATCAGACGCTGTGTGGTTGATTTGGAATATCACTCCTGCATCTGGAAGCCTGGAAAAGAAGCAGACAGCAGTTGAGACTACATTGCACATATACAGTACCGAAGGGACGATTCGAATCATATCAACGATGTATTTTCAAGTATCTAATATTCAACAATTTTTTCTGACCTGACATCAAATAGCTCCACGGATAAAATGTCTCCTATGATGTTTCTGACCAGTTCTTCTAGTAACTCTGTCAGCTCCAAGTAGTCGGCTGATGTTTTGTTCCCAAAGTCCTTGTTGGGATCCAAGTCCAAGATCTTGAAGGAGATGTAGCTAGACTCCACAGCTGAAATTCAGAATTTACAAGAATTATTGTCGAAAACGGGATATGAATGTTTGGTTATCATAGTTGTGCTAACGTAGGTTATCTTATGGTGGGGTCTAAATCTGAAACGTACCTTCACAGTCGGTACCATTGTAAACAAAGTCGTCTGCACACACACAGCTGAAGTACAGGTACTCCTCTACACAGACTGCGTTGGTACTGCAGTTGTTGGTGCCATCAGTACACTCCGGCAGGGCCACAAGAAGGGCTGAAGGAAAGTATAGTTTGGAGAAATAGATTAGTAATGGCAGACATTGCGCTGAGTAGTTATGTAAAGATGCCTGTTTTATCATGATTATTTGAGTCATGGTGAAGATTTATGTTCAATTCCAAAGGATATGTTGCATTCTCAATGGAATGAAACTCACATATAGGTCCAAATGTTGTAGCGTTCCCTTCTACTGTGAATGGCCCGAGCTCGCCGTCTTCAGCCTCAGCAAAAATGGATCTCCTGACTTCTGCAGTATCAGCCTCTGTGTGGTTGATTTGGAAGATCACCCCTGCATCTGGAAGTCTAAAAAGAAAGAAGAAAGTAGTTAACTATGAATTCCACTGACGGTACCGAAGGGACGAGTGGGGTCAAATCAATGATTTATTGTCAAGTATATGATATACACATATGTATCTAATATGTGTATCTTACCTGACATCGAACAGCTCCACCGACAAGATGTCTCCAGTGATGTTTCTGACCAGTTCTTCTAACAGCACTGTCAGCTCCAGATAGTCTGCTGATGTTTTGTTCTCATAGTCTTTGCTGGGATCAAGGTCTCGAATCTTGAAGGAGATGTAGCTGGTCTCCACAGCTGAAATGGCACATGGTAAAGAGTTATTCCATAAGAAACTAAAATGGTTGTTAATCAACTACGCATGCTGCTTTCGAGAAGATAATGTTTTGATTTTCCGACAGATGTTAGATGGGGCTGTGTCTTCACAACAATCATTAGAAACAACTTACCGTCACAGTCGGTCCTGTTGAGTGCACAAACACAGCTGAAGTACAGGTACTCCTCTACACAGACTGCGTTGGTACTGCAGTTGTTGGTGCCGTCAGTACACTCTGGTAGGGCCACAAGAAGGGCTGTAAGAATGTTTCAGAGTGTGAGACAAGTCTGAGATAACAGGTCGTGTTCCAGTATTCTGTTAGTTTGTATAAAAAATTCCCATTATAGTTTGTGTATATATGGTTCTTATAAGTGCTATACATTATGAATAAGACTCACATATCGGTCCAAAGGTTGTAGCTTCTCCGTCCACCGTAAATGGCCCGAGCCTGTCGTCTGCAGACTCGTTGAAAATGGATCCTCGGACATCATCAACATCTGATACTGTGGTGTTGATTTGGAAGATCACGCCAGCGTCTGGACGCCTGTGAAGAGGGATTAAAGAATCAGCAGTGAAGTCACCAATGATACGCACAATTCACTTTAGACAACTGATATGCGATTAAAAATCTTCACCAAGACAAGTTTTTCTAACCTAACGTCAAACAGCTGAACTGATAGTATATCGCCTGTGATGTTCGTAACCAGCTCCTCCAGTAGCGCTGTCAGTTCCAGATAGTCTGCTGATGTTTTGTTCTCGTAGTCTTTGGTGGGATCCAGGTCCAGGATCTTGAAGGAGATGTAGTTGGACTCTACAGCTGCAATGTAATATATGATCAAGTATATTGTTTCTAGAAGTTTAGATGCAAATCAAGTACAAGAGCATTTCCTTTAGTTTATCAGAATTAGGCTTTATAGTATTATCGTAGATTTCTCGATAGAGGCTATATAAGGAACTTTTAGTCTAAAATCGATGGCACGTACCTTCACAGTCGGTACCGTTGAAAACAAATCCATCTGAACACACACAGCTGAAGTACAGGTACTCCTCCACGCAATCTGTGTTGGTACTGCAGTTGTTGCTGCCGTCAGAACATTCCGGTAGAACCACAAGTAGGGCTGCCGAGAAAGATGTATCCATAACATTACTAACTGGTGACAGCTCGTCCGCTAATATAGCGCTTTTTTTCTGTCAAGAAAATCGCTTTACTCATCTATATTAGATTCGCTGTGGTTTTAACTACTATTGTAAATGGAACTCACATATTGGCCCAAATGTTGTAGCATTTCCCTTTAGCGTAAATGGGCCTAGCTGGTCATCTGCTGCCTCGTTGAAAACTGATCTTCGCACATCTTCAACATCCGTTACTGTAGCGTTGATTTGGAAAATCACTCCTGCATCTGGAAGTCTATTACGAAAAACAAAGACCAATCAGAATTATATTCAGTAAGGATGCTAAAGGGATCATAAGAGTAAAATCAAGGATATGTATCAGATTGGACATTTCCCCTGACCTGACATCGACCAGGTCCACTGAAAGGATGTCTCCTGTGATGTTTCTGACAAGCTCTTCTAACAACTCTGTCAGCTCCAGATAGTCGGCTGATGTTTTGTTCTCGTAGTCTTTGGTTGGATCCAAGTCCAAGATCTTGAAGGAGATGTAGTTTGGATCCACAGCTGAAAAAAGATATTATGTAGAATTATAGCAAAATAAAACACATACATGGAAAACGGCTTTGTAAGGTTTGGTGGTATCGGGAATAAGACTTTAAACATTGGTTTGCAATAGATTTTATTGTAGAATTGTGACATACCTTCACAGTCTGTACCGTTAAAAACAAATCCATCAGAGCAAAGACAGCTGAAGTACAGGTACTCCTCCACGCAGTCTGCGTTGGTACTGCAGTTGTTGGTGCCGTCAGTGCACTCCGGAAGGGCCACAAGAAGGGCTGTGAACGTAGGAGAAGCAAAATAAACGTGGTAAATGGTATTGAAGATAGAAACGTAGATTGATAATGACTTAAATTAAATGTTGAAAATTACGGTGATGACCTTTAATTCAGAAAGGTAATATTTTTGTCTATTTATGTTATGCATAGATAAATATTCACAGCACAATCATACCCAACGTGTGTAACATCGACCGCATTAAAGGAGGTACGATAACTTAAACGAAAACTTACAAATGGGTCCGAAGGTTGTTGCATTCCCTTCTATCGTAAATGGTCCCAGTTTGTCGTCTGCTGCCTCTACGAAGATGGATCGTTTGATATCTTCGACATCAGACACATTGGTGGTGATCTGGAAAATCACCCCTGCGTCTGGGAGCCTAGATGAAAACAACGAACAGAAATTGCTTTTGATTGAGGGCGTCTGTCAGAAAACAAGAACACCTTAGTATACGATAATACTATTCAGTTCATTAGTGGTGTCTTATGAAGTCACAGTTCTGTTGTTGATTCCTCACCTCACGTCAAACAGCTCCACAGACACGATGTCACCTGTGATGTTCATGACCAATTCTTCAAGCAGATCTCTCAGCTCTACGTAGTCGGCTGATGTTTTGTTTTCATAGTCTTTGGTCGGATCCAGGTCCAGGATCTTGAAGGAGATGTAGTTTGATATCGTCGCTGTGGTGAAAAAAAAGACGTCATGATCGGTTATGGCAAACATTTCACTTCTAATGGATTTCTATGCTCGTTTTAGCCAAGAGCGATAGCCTGGTCATATACACACACTTGTTTTAGGATCAAGGTGTACATATCTATTGTTAGTACTCATTGAGATAGTTGGCTAGGTTAACATTCGAAAAGAAGTTGAGAAGCATCTAAAAGAATGTAAACATCCGAAATGAAGTTAAACGTAGATTACGAACCTTCACAGCTTGTCCCGTTAAAAACAAACCCATCCTTGCAGGCACAGCTGAAATATAAATATTCCTCAACGCAGTCCGTGTTCCCGGTGCAGTTGTGGCTGCCGTCCTCGCACTCTGGGAGTGCCACAAGGAGGGCTACAATAGGAAATCAAAACACAGAAAATGAGATGGAATTTCACAAATTTGGTCAAGTTCATTCCACATCAGCATCATATTGCTCCTTTATAGCAAAAGAGGAAACCTTTTAAGTAAACAAGGTTTATTTATCCTCATCTTATTCAACAATTATATTCAAGGAACGAGCTTCGTGGTGGTATGGCTTCTATTTGGTGTTAAGATTGAACCATTACTGTTTCTACCAATTTTTTTACATACTAAACAGGTTCGCAACAAATGTTTCCTCTATAAGGAGGCAAAAATCCAAAACTCACAAATGTCTCCGAAAGTCGTTGCGTTTCCGTCCACAGTGAGAGATCCTAACCGATCATCATTGGCGGCATCAAAGACATTGTTTTTGACTTCGTCCCTTGAAGTCTCCGCAAAGTCAACTTCGAGAACCACTCCGGTGTCTGGAGGCCTGTAGAGAGTTGTTAAAATCGATTTTCGTAATGTGGAAACTCTAAAATAGGAACGTAATTAAGAGGTTTACTTTAATACAAAGCAGAGTAAAACTACCACCCAGTGTCAATTTACTACAGTGCTGTAGCAATGAATGTGCATGCAAATTGTGTTATTTCTCATAGATTTATCCTTACCATCACCAGAACGTTTTTGTCAGGTTTTCTGATATGGATATATGAACCTACCGAATGTCAATCACCCTGACGTCAACTACCCCATCCACTTCGTCGAAGACCTGTTTACAACAAGAACATCACAATCGGTTTAATGATTTATAGGACATTTACCTTTAGATTGAAATGCTACGATCAAAGTTTTTCAAACCCAAATTCTCAAGACTTTATTTTTTGGACCGAAAACACATTACTCTTATTCAAAGAGGTTTTTCAGTTTGTTTTTATCGCCGTATACAGTTTCTATGATTTGCTGTATCCTAGTACAAAGTTGTCAGATCATACCAGAAGCTCCAGTTGGTTCTTTAGATCTTGGTACGCTGTTGAGGAACTGTTCTCGTAGTCTAAGGTGAGGTTTAGCCCCAACACTTTGAAGGAGATATACTCTGATTCTACAACTGGAAAAGAAGCCATTATAGTATGGTGAATATCGTTTAGTTAACTCTTACTGTCAGAACAATACTTATATCTTAACAAACAAACTAAATACTTTCTATTTGTACTTTTTTAAAAAGTTGTTCGTAATCCTCTAAATGCATCATAAAGCAAAATAATATATGGAACAAGGCACAAAACTCAACAATGGTATGGTTTTCGTAATAAAAAATGTATCCTGTATAAGTTACCGAGACAAAAGTAAACGTTTCACGTTGGTTCAGTTTAGAAAAAGAAATTTTTAGGTTTAACAGCCCTTAGATGCACTTATAAAATGAAATTAATTGACTGTGCATTCTGAAGCAACGACAACAAAAGAAGATGCGTAATCTTACCTTCGCAGTATGTGCCATTGCCTACTGTGCCCATGTTACATGTGCAATAATAAGAGCCTATAGTGTTGGTGCAGGTGGCGTTATCATGGCAGTCATCTATACCCAGGGCACACTCATCGATATCTATAAAACAAGAGTGTGCGAATCATTGTCCTTTTGTGCATGATCTTAAGATTGTGCTGACAAACAAAGAACTACGTAACATTGTTTATAATGTTCTTGGCGTATTCAAATCATTACGACACAATCGAATCAAATCAACACTTTATCAGAAGACAAATTAGACCCTCGTGTTCTGCGTCATAATAGATTATTTGTAAAGGGCTGATTGATTGATTTTGCACACTCTTATATGTAGTCAGTATATACGTTGGGAGCGCCAAATTTTTATGACCACAACATTTTGCAGTAAAGAAAGTGCACAAGAAATCACATTCATTTCTCCTTTCAGGTAAAAAGGATCTACAGTTTTTTTCGTCGCATACAAGTATACACTCTTTGGGTTTTGCCACTTTCAAAGAGTTCAAGGGAGGAGGTCAGAGGTCTTGTTAACATAACATAGGGTATTATGATTAACAATAATACTGTCGATATTCAATGCTAATATCAATAATCGATGATACTTCATGTATCGACAATGAAGGTTAGACATCCAGGGAGCAAGATACGCAAGATAAACTTACTCAAGCAACTTACTAAATTTTCCAGTTGCTGGAGTGTATGTTATCTTACTATGATAGCATCATTCCATATCCCATAGTCATATTCACTTCAAATCAGATTATGTTTAGGTACCTTCACACCAGGTTCCGTTGCCGGTGAATCCGGGGTTACACTCGCAGTCCCAGGAGAAATACGTGTCCGTACACGTGGCGTTGTCGTGACAGTCGTGTGTCCCTAGGAAGCACTGCTCTATCGCAACCAGAAGGGCTGTAATGTTGATAAGTAATGAATAAGAATAGCTTTGTGAGACTAGAATCACATTCCCAACCCTTCGTCAGGGCAGTTTGCAGGAACGACAATTGTGATATAAAGACAACAAAACGCACATGTACAAAACTTAAACAAAAATAGTCATGGGCACACTTTGTATATCTTTCTTGATAGACACTTTTTCCTACTTTTCGTCCCCGAAAACAACCGGACGGGCCACAATTTAAAACGTGACCCTAGCATAAATATTTAAACTGTTTCACTGAGATAAGCTTTTCCAAAAGAAGTGTTAGGGATTAGTATATATTTTGACAAATACGTTCTTGGTGCAACACGGACATATATGCAGTATCTGTATCTGCAATTGTCATTGGAAATTGACAATGTATTGATGAAATATGGCAGTATACGTATATTCAGACAAACAGTCTTACAATGATCTCCGATTGTCGTCCTGTTAGTCTGTATGGTAAGGTTCCCGAGTTGCCCGCCTTTTGTCACGTTGACCACCAAATCCTCCAGCTCGGGTAGAGCGGGCTCTGTCACGTTCACCACGAAAATGGCGACGAAGCTGCCGTCCCTGTGAAGACAACGTATTCCTATTTCATAACAGTTGGGTTAACCTATATTGTTTAATACACGCATCATAGATCACCAACTTGTATTGTTTGCATTCACTTTTCTTGTATCCATTTTGTAGTTATGTACGTTTATTTACATTGTGTTTTACTCTTGTTTTATATTTATGTTTTTGAGTAGAACGTGTTATATAAGCAATTGTGCTTTTAGCCTGATACTCGTGAAATATATGTGAATAAAAAATGATAATGATACACGCATCTTAGTAAAAAGAAGTTTAAAAACACCAACCTGACTTCGTCCAAGTCCACTGAATGTACTCCGTAGTATATGTTGGGTCTATACATTATTGGCTGGAGTATACTGGATATCTGTAGATAAATGGACTCAATGTTAGAGCACGCACCAAAGCTGTAAAATGTAATGCAATTGCAGTGCGATAACCTGATAAACTGTCGATACAGGTTTTTATAAATTGGTAGCAGCAGGAAGTGGTATTTCAGCTCAAAGAACTTACCATTGGTAAAAGCCAGTTCCTCAGCCCGATGAATGCGTTGGAAGCTTTATTTCGATAAGCAGGTAAAAAAGGGTACCCTATGGCTCTGACTGACACGTACACAATGATGTCACCTGCATAGAGGTAAGAGATCGAAGGCGTTATGAAATACTGGAAGGCAAGGATAACAAGATAGATACAGCACTAATACGTGGATATGTCGATGAAGACCAGACACCCGAGTACAGTACTACATTATAAAAAGTGATTGAAACATCTCTTACTCCAGTTGTTTGGATAATTTTGCATGAAATGTAAAATGCAGAATGAGCTATGGAAGTGAATCCACTGTACACTTACTCATTCGTCTTTGGAAGATTATAACCATTATGATACTGCTGCAGCGAGTACATTTCTAGGGCTAGTCAATGCTTTCTCCACAGTATTTTGAAGATATCTCAACAAATGCCAACTTACGGACGCAGTACTTCCGACCGTTTCCCCGTGGATACCTGTTGATACAGAAGCAGTCATATCCGCCATCGTAGTTGTCACAGTACCCTCTCGTGCGATTGCAGTCATCGAGGTTTTCGGCACATTCATCAATGTCTGGAAAAGACCAAGTAACGTCTTAGATGGATTTCACGAACAAAAACTCATATTCCCTTATTGATGTAATGGTTTTATCGAGAACGCAATTTCGTATCACCACAGTCGTAGCCAAAAGGCTGAATTAATGTTTCGATATTGCAATATATGACTGTTAACAATGATATTAGTGCAATAGATCAGTATTAGAAACTGGCGAATCTCAAATACTTGTGCACTTCTTGTGCATGGTGCAGGTTAAGACACCGGTACATATAACACCGTTTCCCCTAAATCCTGACACGCAGGCGCAGGAGTAAGAACCGTTTGTATTTGTACAACTGGCCCATCGTGGATGGCAAGGTCGTGGTCTGTCGTCACATTCATTTATATCTGTGCCAAGTGGAAATACATTGGTGAGTTCTTTTGTTAAAGAGCATTGTTATTTATGTCTAAAAAATCCTCTGTTACTTATGTTACAGTTTTGTCATAAGTTTGTTTTCTTTGTTACATTTATGATATTACTGTTATGTAGTCTGGGCCCCATTGAAAATCAATTTGTTATATTTAAACGGGCCAACAGCTGTCTGAAAATTCAATAGATAAATAAGAAAAGATGTACGGCAGTACACTTCTGATGAAAAATGCATGAGTAGAAAGGTATGTTGTAATCAAATCCTTCCACAAGACATACAGTATCCAGTAAAGCACACGAAACCTGTCTCTCATACGAAGCACCCCGATTGTCCAAGACATTGTATATGATAGACACGAAAGTCTCGAAAAGCTTGCGAAAGACGTGAGGAACATAAAGCACAATAAATACCTTCACAGATGACACCGTTGCCGTTGTATCCAGGTAAGCAGATACACGTGCCGTTGACGCAGGTGGCCCAAACCGGATGACACAGTGAACACCCGCCCCCTGCTATTTAATGTTAACGACAATGACAATTGAATCCGTCCCCTGCTATTTAATTTTTAATGATAAAAATGATCTATTTAATAAAAATAAACGTACGTCGTGTCCAACAGTGGCAGTCAGCAGACTGAATTCATGCTATGACATTGCAACAGATTAAACCACAGGGTAGGGCGAATGAATTGTAGTCATTACAATACAGTACACACAGTATAACGTTGAAATCTATATACGTATGAACATGAAATTCAGCATCAAAATCACAGTTCGAGTAATCGCAGTTCGAGCAATGACAGCTGAAATGGTGACCTGATAATGGCACATGCCAACTACAAGATTACAGTTGGAATTACTGGTACCTGTAGTACTAGCTGATGATGCACTTGAGGCAGTTGGGGTCCTCGTTATTCTAGGTGTTACAGATGGCGACATCGCTGTTCTGTCGTAGGTTGTAGTCTAAATGGAAGATTGGAATTTCAGCTTTAGTACAATGTAATTGTGCACCCTCCTGTGAATAATCAGAGAAAAGCACCTGCGAAAGGCTTAGACTTAATGTCTTAAGATATGTGCTGAGGTCGATCAACTTACAGCAGATTTAGAATCTTTTTCCAACGCAAAGTAATTCACACCGAATTTCGACCTAGCATATGGCCAGGCTGCCACAAGATAATCTAGTTCAAATGTCGTGGAAAGCCTGTACCACTCACTGTTCAAATTGCAGCTACAGTTTTGACCATTACTTGAGTCAACTAACTGTATTGTTATATGTCCAAAGTAGCTGGGTTTTCAAGAAATCGCTGGGTTTTGAAACAAAATCAGTGAAGCTGAATTTTCCATGTTGGAAGAAAGTTTGACTCTGCCACAATGTAAATCACCAACACCGATAAGCCCCCGTGATAAGAATTGTACAAGCAATTCATGTAAGTAAGCTATTCTGAGGATAATGATACAATACTGTGAGCATATACATGTAGCTACAGCATCTTCTAGTGCGGAAATCACCACAAGCGCTAGTGCTTTGATTGTTTTTAATCAAACACATGGCATACCAGTTCGTTGGGGTGACTGTTTATTGCAAAAGATTGTATACTTTTCCAGAGAAGGTACGTAGTATTGGCCTCAATATGGATTTTAGCCCATGGCTGATACCTGCAAGCCTAATCTTAAGCCTAAAGGCGCGGTCACATTCGTCATAGACGTCGTACAAACAAAACAACCCATTTTCGTACGAAATATACACGACTACCCATAGCTAAGCTCAGTTTGTGATCGTATGACGACCGAACGAGGAAGTGACCGGGCCCTAACCAAAACCCGTTGCGTGAATGCAAACTAGCCATGGAGTGCAAAGGTGGAATACTCTTATCGAAACGCCACTGCTATGTGGTGTCTAGCGTGGGTGTGAAGCAACCCTTGTTCAACGTAGGACAATTTTACCGTTTGCGATGGGACAGGGGTGTTTGCTGATGTTGTCTTTATCGTGGAAGAGGCTAATGGACTAGAGGACGCTGTTGTTTTAGCTGAACCCACCACCGTTACTACAACTTCAGTTGTTTCAAATTGACTTGTTGGGGAAGCGGTTCCAAGAGCAGGGGTGGTCTTATTGACAGAGGTCTTTGTCATTGTTATTGGCAAGGACGTTTTTGTTGGTGTTGTTTCACGTCTTGAAGATGTAGTTGTTGTGGATGGGCTGAGTAGAGTTTCCGTTGTGTAGTTTGTTGACGTCACATTGGATATTGAAAGAGTAGGACCGGAAGTTAATTCGGTGGGTTTTGTTTTTTGCCCTGTTCCAAGAGGTGCTGATATTGTTGATGAATCACCATGAGTGGCTTGAGCAGCTGTAGATGTTGGCAGCGAAATAGCAGTGCCGTTGGAAGATGTGGGTCTTGAGACGGTACTTTGGGTCATGTCTGCTGTTGCCCTAGATGAAGACACCAACGGTACATGCTTTGTTGACGTGAAGCGCGTTTGTGTTGTTGATAACGAAGCGGCAACTCCTGATTTCGTTGTAGAGTATTGTGTAACCCTTCCACTTGTTGATCTTTTCGAAGACGCTTCTTTGCTCGTTACAACATCTGTTAGAACAAGTGTTGTAGCATCCACTAGCGTTGTGTCAGTTTCTTTAGTCGCTCTTACAAGGGTGGGTGAATATGATGAGACAGGACTGGTTCTTCCTGTCATAAGTCTGTCAGTAACAGGCGGAGATAACGTTGGCGATGATGATCTTTGCTGCGTTACAGACTTTGTTAACAATGTTGATGGTGTGGATGAGATTATGGGTGTATCAGGGGTGTCTTTAGTTGCCGAAGAGGACGTCGTGGGGTTTTCGGTTCGTGCTGAAGGTTCACCGGAACGTCTTAAAGACATAACGGTACTCGTTCTTGACGGGTCACTTTTGGTACTTGATTGGGACGATGCCGTAGCTGGAAGGAACGTAGAAGCCATTGTTTCGAAGCTGTCAGTCGTGATATCTGTCTTTTCGGGTGCATCAGCTTTGGTGGATGTTCTGTCAGCTTGAGATGTCATTGTGTCTGCTGACACGTTCAAACGGGTAGCTTGAGCAGACGTTGTTGTTGATACTGTACGGCTTATTCTGGTTCCAGAGGTGGACATATTCATTGAAACGTTTGCAGCTGTAGTACCGGTTGGAAACGACCTCGAAGTTTGGGTAGACCCAGGTGACCTGTCGGCACTGGATGTAGTAGATATCTTACTTTCAGAATTTGTGGTGGATTTGGGAACTGTTAACGTCATTGTCTCAGTGAATATCACAGTACCGGGTTCTGTTGATGTTCCCTCTGTGATAGATACTGGTGATACTGAGCTTTTAGGGACGGATAAAGAAATGGTTGTATTTGTCGTGGCATTAGCCCTTGGTCCAAAAGTAGACGAAATGTCAGGCGCCTTTGTTGGCTTGGTCAATGGAGTTTGGAGAGTGGATGCATTGTCACGCCTAACAGTGGTTGCGTTTGATGGCAGAGTTGTCGTTAGTGGTTCAGTGGCATTGCGAGTTACGGCAGTTGCTGTAGCATTATAAGAGAATTCTGTCTCTGTGATCTCAATAAGCGTTGTTGACTCTGACGCTGCAGTGAATAGACTACTCTGATTGGTAGTTGTTTGTTTTGAACCAAATGACGTAGTGCTTGGATCAGACACAGGTGTATATACTGTCTTCCCTGACGTCATTGTTTCCGTTGGTTGTGTTGTATCTTGTGGACTCTGTGACACCTTGAGACTTGATGTGGACTGTTTCATGAAGACTGGAGATACTGCTTCTGTTGTTTTGGGTGAAATGAATGGGTTTATAGTGGTCTCGGTACTCATATATTTCATGGTGCTCGCTGATTGAAAACCCGTTAAATCAGTGCTTTTCAATATTGTCGGGACCTGTGTACGTGGCTGTGTTCTTTGCTTGTCTGTTGAAGCTTCAGTAACCGATACCGAGGTCATCCGTGTACCGTGAGTTGTAACTGTATTCATCGGGCTTTCAGTTGTTTCGGGAATAACAGTGTCAACTACGATAGTATAATCTGGTGTTTTGGTTTGCCGTGAGGTGGAGGTGGTCGAGACTTGAGAGTCTGTTCTTGGTGGACGGCGAGATGTGGACGTGGCCTGGATTTCTGGGGTGACCATGGTGACATTTGCGACAGATTGCGTTGTTTTAGTACTTATACTAGGAGTGGGAGATCTTGTCGCATCGGATGGTGTTACCGAACGCGTACCTATCTTTGTCGATGCTGGCGTTTTTATCGGAGAAATTGCGGTCGAAATGGAATGCGAGATTGTAGACTCCGAGCTCTTGGGCGTAAGTTGACTAGCAGTAGTAGCTTTTACTGAGGACGTCGGAGACACTACCTCGGTGATGTCTGGCAAAAAGCTCGTTTGAGGAAATTCTGTTGGAGCCTCTGACGTCAAAGGAGAAAAGGCCTCTGTAGTTGTCACATTACGAGAAGGCGTGCTTCTGTCCCTTCCCTCGGTTGTAGCACGTGTCTTGGGTGTTGTTCGTGTGACTGTAGTAGCTAAAGACATGGCAAGCGTTGACATATTTTGTGGTGTTGAAGTACCGTTGTCAGGTGTTCGAGCAACTGTCTTTGTGGACGCATTGGCAACTTCTGTCGATAACGTTTTGTTTGGTATCTGTGTAGAGACGTCTGTAACAGTGGGGAAAGAAACGGGTGACTGGCTTGGAGCTTCCGTTCCTGTTTGTCCCACAACTTCAGTAGAAAGAGTTGGAGCAATTTGAGGTGTTTTCAGTGATGACATCTGCTGTACAGTGGATGACTGCTGTGTGATGTTTGGTGGCGTTTCGTTGGTCGTGTCTGAAATCACAGTGTAAACCAATGTAGTGTAATCCGGAGTTTTAGTTATTTTTGTAGCTGATACTGATGAACCTTCATCAGGTATAGTTGGTTGGGTGTTGGTGGATGGACTTGTTGGTGCTGTAGACGTTATACTCCTTGAAGCTGTTGGTAAAGATGGCCCAGTCTTGGTAGTCGGTGTAGAGCTAACTACAGAGGCTTTTGATTGTAATGTACTTGTTCCGGACGTTTTGTCTTGGGGTGAGATCATCGTTGGCTTTGTAAAGGTCACCCCTGTTGTAGTTGGCAACGGTGTTTGTGTCGCTGAGTTTTTTGTGGATTTAGGTGATGTCGACACCGTAGATTCTTCCTGAGATGTTTCAGCTACAATAGTCGAAACTATTGTACTGAGACCATCTGTAGTTACATCGTCACTCGGCACGGGCGATGTGGCTTGTGTAGCATTTTGTCGATCCGTTGTTGGTTGACTGTATGTTGTACCTTTGGTACGTTCCCTTGAGGAAGGTGTAGATACCAAAGTACGGGAGACTGGTGTTCTTATTTCCGTCGTTGAAGACGAGATTAAAGAACGCTCAGTAGTATTGAAGGTTTTGGTAGGTCCCATTGTTGTATTCACTGTTGGTTTTGGTTGGCTGGTGGGCATTGTGGCGAAGCTGCCTGTTGTAGATCCTTTCCCTGTTGACACTTTTGCTGTAGGTGACTCCGATGTTGCAGTGCTACTTGCTTTGTCTGGAGGCGTTGCGTCTGTTGTTTCCGGCAACTCTGTAGAGATTATTGTAGTCTGACTTACATCAATTGGCTTCGTGGTTGTTGGCTTAGATTTGCGCAAAGTTGATGTTCTGGGTTCTGTTGCTTTGGTTGATGTCTTTGTACTCGTTTGCTTAGACAAAGCAGTAGGGGTAACACTAGGTCCGGAATCATCCGTATCTGACTCAATGGTGGAAACAACTGTGGTGTATTCTTGAGTTTGGGGTGGTGATTGAGACGATTTCGTTGTTTCTGTTTTTGTAGATGACATTTCAGTACTGATAGGAGAAGACGCCACAGTAGACACCTGCATTATTTTAGTAGTAGAGTCAGTTCTTGGTTCTGGAGATTTTTGCAAGGTTGCTGTATTGGGCTCTGTTGAAATTGTTGCTGTCTGTTTCCCCGCTGTAACCGTTGGTGTTGAAGCTATGATTTGTGTGCCTTGTGGCCTTGCTGAGGCTGTAGGAGTTTCGCTAGGACCAGTGTCTTCAGTTGTGTCTGACTCCACGGTTGAAACAACTGTAGTATATTCTCTTGTTTGAGATGGTCTCTGCGATGGTTTCGTTGATCCCTTCGTAGATGATGTTCTATGCGTGACCATGGAAGAAGACATAGAGGAAACTTGCATTGTTTTATGAGGAGTATCAGTTCCTGGTTCTGGAGATTTTTGTGACGTTGCTGTTTTTGGCTCTGTTGAAATGGTTGTTGTCTGTTGTCTCGTTGGTGGGGTTGTAACCGTTGGTGAAGATGCTATAACCTGTGTACCTTGCGGCCTTTCTGTAGGTGTAGGAGTGACACTGGGGCCAGAGTCGCCAATTGTGTCTGACTCCACGGTAGATACAACTGTAGTATAGTCTTGTGTTTGGGATGGTGTCTGAGATGATTTCGTTGCTCTCTTTGTAGATGATGGTTTAGAGGTGGCCATGGACGATGCAATGGAGGAAGCCTGTTTTGTATTATGAGTAGAACCCGTTCTTGGTTCTGGAGATTTTATTAAGGTTGCTGTTTTTGGCTCTATTGAAATTGCTGATGTCTGTTGCCTCGTTGGTGGGATTGTAACCGACTTTGCTGTAGCTGTAGAAGTAACGCTAGGACCAGAGTCGTCAGTTGTGTCTGACTCCAAGGTGGACACAACTGCGGTGTAGTCTGCTGTTTTTGATGGTGTTTGAGATGGTTTCGTTGCTTCCTCCGTAGATGGTGATTTAGTACTGGCAGAAGAGGAAGCTATGGCGGAAACCTGCATTGTTTTAAGGGTAGAAGCAGTTGTTGCTGGTTCTGAAGATTTTCGCAAGGTTGCTGTCTTTGGCTCTGTTGAAATTGTTGACGTCTGTTGGCCCATTGTGGAACCTGTAACCGCTGGTGTAAAAGTTACCACACGTGTACCATTCTCCCTTGATGTAGACGTAGGGATGGATGCTGCAGGAGTAACACTTGGACCCAAATCGTCAGTTGTATCAGACTGCACGGTGGATACAACTGTGCTGTAGTCGCGCATTTGTGGTGGTGTCTCAGATGATTTCGTTGCACCCACTGTAGATGACGGTTTATCACTGGGAGGAATGGTGGTCAAAGTTGACACTTGCATTGTTTGATTGGTAGACGCAGTTTTTGTTGTTACTGACGCTACCACCGTCGATGTATCTGCCTTGGACGCTTGAGGCGACATTGATGACAGGGTGTTTGCAATGATACCCGATGATGTAGATTCAGACGTTGTGATCGTCACGGTCTTCGATGGTTCTGTAGATGATAATGATCCCACAAAGGGTGTTTTAGTCGTAGCAGTCGATAAAATATCAGTTTTTGGTGCTCCTTGTGTTGACGTTTCTGCTTTCATTGATGTAGTTACAGCCGACATGGAAGTTGAAGCAGACACTGAACCTTTTGTATACGTCGAAACTGATGATGACGGTGATGAAGCACTTGTTTTTGTCTGTCCGGGCGTTGGTGTCGTTTCGTTGGTTTTGTTGACTGTACTTTCTGTTCTAGCTGTGGATATGGATACAGTTTTCCCTGTAGTCCCTGCTTCTATCGTAGTAACAAACGTGTTGATTTCTTCCGTGGTCTGGTGCATTTCTGTCACTGCCGTTTCGTTTGTACTGGCTGTGACTACATCCCCAGGTGTCTCTGTGGCTGGCATGGAAGTAGACACCTGTGCCTGTTTCGTTGGTGTAATTGGCACTGCGGTGGTAGACGAAGCAAATATGCTACTTGTACTTGCCTTAGCGTCTGTAAGGATTGGAATTGTACTTTCTGTTGGCGATGCTGGAGACCCAGTGCTGACACGTGCCCTGGTTCTCACTGTTGACACGTCTGTCGTGTTCTGAGTAGACGTTTTGTCACTTGTGTTTGAAGGAATGGTTGAGATTACAGTAACGGAAGATAGCGTGGAAGATACCCCACGAGTGGACTGCTGAGTTGAAGTTATTCCTGATGTCGATATACCCGTTATAGGTTTTAAACTTGATTGGTTAACCCGGGATGTCACAGTGGACGACAAAGGTGGAGAGGAGGATACAGTCTTAGTATCCGCTGAGGTTGAGGTAAACCCTGTACCTTTAGTTTGTGAGAACGTGGACGTGTACGTGGTACCGGAGACTATTTCCTTTGTAGTATCAGCGACAATTGTGGTAACAATTGTACTTAGATCGGGTGTCTTGTCCTCTGGTGTTGTAGACTGGGGTGACGGTGTTGTTGACTTTGTTGTTTGTACTGGTTGAGAGTCAGTGCTCAAGCGTGCCTGGGTACCCTCTGTTGGCACCACTGTCAGGTTCGGAGGAGACGTTTTGTCAGTTGTGTTTGAGGGAATGGTTGAGATGACAGTAGCGGAAGATGGTGTTGAAGATGCTCCGCGAGTGGACTGTTGGACTGGTGTTGAGATGCCCGTTCTTGGTGTCGAACTTGATTGGTCAAGCCTTAGTGGGCTAGTAGATACTACAGATGGAGTGGGGGATACTGTTTTGGTATCCTCTGAGGTGGAAAAGAACCCGGTGCCTTTTGTTTGCGACAACGTTGACGTTTTGGACGTGGTACCAGAGACCGTTCGTTCTGTCGCATCAGCAACAATTGTTGTAAGTACTGTGCTTAAATCAGGAGTTTTGTCCTCCGTTGCTGCGGGTTGGGGCTGTGTAGATGTTGATCGCGTCGGTAGCGGTTGAGAGCTGGTGCTCAAGCCTGCCTGGGTCCCCTCTCTTGAAACGTATGTTGTGTTCTGAGTAGACGTTTTGTCCGTTGTGTTTGAGGAAATGGTTGACATTACGGTAGGGGAATATGGCGTAGAAGGTGCTCCCGGAGTGGACTGTTGGATTGAGGTTATACCTGTTGTTGATATACCCGTCCGTGGTGTCAAACTTGATTGGTCAAACCCGGATGTCATAGTGGATACTAAAGACGGAGTGGTGGATATAGTTTTGGTATCCTCTAAGGTTGAGGCAAATCCTGTACCTTTCGTTTGGGTAAATGTCGATGTTTTGGGTGTTGTGGGGCCAGTGACCTCATCATCTGTAGTATCACCAACAATGGTTGAGACAACTGTACTGAGATCAGGTGTTCTATCTGTTCGGTCTGTCGTCTCTTGCGTAGATGGTGAAAAACCCGAAGTAGCTGCATCTGTTGATGCTGATTTCGAGGCAGAGGTCGATGACCCCCTCTGTGTTACTGGTGTATCTGTGGTAGACCTTTGTATTGCAAGGCTAGACGTTCCACTACGAGATGTATTCGGGCTCTCTGTAGTAGATAACTTTGAGACATTAGGGGGCGTCGTAGATTTTGCGGTTATTCTTGTCGGACCAGTAGAGGTTGCAATGGACACAGAAAAGGATTCTTCTGTGTTCGTGGTGAACAATGAGGAAAGAAGAGCGGCTGTACCTGTAGTTCCCGAGGGCTGAAGTGTCTTGGCACTTACCGGTGTTGACGGGGTTGAGGCTGTGGGGTTCTGGGATGGAGGGGCAGTGGTTACCATGCATTCAAGGGAATGAATAACACAAACATAGTTCTAGATTTCATCTGGTTTATCACATACACATTTTTAAGATGATGACATACAGACTTTCAAAGGGTCGTACATAGGATGATGGAATGGAATGCGATGGGATAAGGTGCTAGCACAAAGGGATTCAATCGAAGTAGTCAAGTGTACTAGTCTACATGTATGTTGTAATATATGCCAGCGCTGCGCTGCTATAATACGGGTTGAACTCACATTTGTCGAGACGGTTGACGCTACACTATCAGTTGATGCTTGACTTGATGTAAGGCTAAATGGTGTTGATGATGTAACCGTTGCTGCTGTACTTCTCGTAGCTAGTGGCGCTGATGTGCTTGTTATTGTCTTTCCCATCGGTGTTGTCACCGTTAATGCTGTAGTTGCATCTGTCATTGTCGTTTCTAAAGGCACTATTGTGGTGTAAGATGTAGCTATCTCGGTTGTTTCCAATGACGATGGTCCCGCCGTAGAGGTCAGAGTTGCTTTAGGTGTTGGTGTCATTCTCGTAGCTGTTGGTTTTGTCGTAGCTACTGTGGATTTATTTACACCCTGCAACGTGGATCGACCAGTTCCTGCTATTTCCGTAGATAGTATTGCTGTTGTGCCTTCGGAAGATGTTTGGGAGAATGGTCTCTTTGTAGTTGTCATATTGGATGCCATCTCCGATGTAGACACTGTTCCTTTTGTCTTTGTTGGCGTGGGTGTATTCGTGAATGGCGAAGACCCCATGGACGTTCTGCTAAGTGTTGTATTTCCAGTAGTTGGTGTAGTTGACCGAGGTGTAGTTATGCTTGGACTAAGCGGAACAGTTCCTGTAGTTTCTACTACCGTTGTCACAAATGGTGCTTCAGTGGTTGTAACCGGCACAGATGTTTCCGACAATGATGAGGAAAGTCTCGTTGTCACATTTGTCGTTGACATTTGCGTAAATGGTGTAAGAGTTACATTGCTTGTTTTCAGCGTTGTAGGGCCGGTTTTGTCCTCCGTAGATGCTGCTGAAGACACAGTTGGAGTCGCCCTCTTTGTAGCCCCAGTCGATATGGGACCGGTTGTGGAAGACTCCAGCATGAGCTGTGTTGTAACTACCTCCGTGGCAGGAGATGTTGTACTAACAGTTGGTACTTCCGTCGACGAAGTTATTTTTTGTACTGTCTTCTCAGTGGTCTGCATCCTCATTGTTGTCGCCGGGTTCGGCACAGTTGTAGATGCCTTTGGTGGGCTAAATGAAATATTCTGTGTTGTTTCCGAAATACTAGTTGTTGCAATCACTGTAGAAATCAACGTGGCAGGTGCCTGTGTTGATAGATGGACGCCTGTCGTTGTGGTCACAGACTTCGGTGAAGTTGGTGTTATTGAAGCCATCGTCGTAGATTCTAGTGGCCTGACGTCGGTAGCGGAAGACACATTGGTTGAAGTCAGTGTTCTACTCGTTGTAGAAGGGAGTGTTGTAGCATTTGCAGTCGATACGTTCCTGGCTTCTGTTGTTGTGTCTTCTACAGATGCTGTTGTAATGAAGACAGAGGGTGTTGTAGCAGATGCTTTCGTTGCAGTCGTTACATTCTGTGTTGACATAGCGTCGGTCGATTCCTGTGTTACTACATCTGTTGAGATCATTGTTGGGGCATCGTGCGTTGTAATTTCTGAAGTATCTGTCACTTTGGGGCCTGATGTGACAGAAGGCGTTGTTATCTTGGTTGTCTTGTTTGTCGTTGGGATAAACGTGGTTGTTGCAGTTGTAACATTCCCTGCTGTAGCTACCACTGTCGATCCTATGTATGTTTCTGTAGCTGGGCGAACTGTTGTTGTCTGTGTTTTTGCTGCCGATGTTGTTTGCTTTGACATGGTAGCTACTGATGAGCCAGCATCCGTCATCTTAGAAGTGGCCGTGACTTCTTCAGTTGACACAAGTACGTCGGAAGTAGTCATGACAACGGAAGCCTGTGGTTCTGTGGGTGTACTTGTAACGCCTTCAACAGTCGTGTCGAAGAAACGCGTACCTGCCGTCGTCGTTAAGTCGGCTGATGTTTTCTCAGTGCTTTGAACGGAATTTAATCCCGTCGGTTGCTGTGTTGTTTGTCCTGTAATTATAAAGATGTAATTAGCCTACTTAATCGATCACTGAGCTCTGTCTGTCCTGGGAAAATGATATAACGAACAAAACTTTTCCGTTTATCAAAACAATAGTTACAGATGTACAAGATGTGTTAGAGACTGCCACTCAAGAATTGGCACTAAAGATTATCCATCAAAAAGATGTCAGGACCGACCATGACCAAACGGATCGTCTTTCAACACGAAATGAGGGTGATGATGAGTTACAGAAGCAAAACTGATCGATTTGGATGGGGCACATACACTGGAATCGTTCCAGGGCGTATTGGCGAAGTGTCCTCATGCCAAGTGGAATCAATTATGTTTTATACAGACATGACACAGGCTGGTATAATTAATGACACAGTGTTTCATTATTCATAACCCTAATGAAAACGGCACAGACAGTAACAGTAGAAACAAAACAGCTTATTTCGTGTTCCGGTGCAGAGTAAAACATGCTCGTCGTACGACGTTTTTTCATCTTATAACATGTATAATTACATCAATACATTTGGCAAAATGCTGATAACCTGACCCATTTATAGACGTCTAGACTCAAAGATTCTAAAAGCATCTTATAAACTTTTAAGATCTAGCCATGAAAATACAAAGGGGCTCCACATTTCTGCACACAGTTAGACTGTATGATACTTTAGAATCCGCGATGGCAGGATCAAGCATACTATAGAATGTAAACAAAGTAACAGAACAAATTATTGATATTTAGCTTCGAATCGATGCCATCTACTTACCAAGCGACGTCCCTACAAGAATACCGACTACGAATGCCATTACTGCTATCCGTAGCACACACATTGTCATCCACTGCGCTCCCTTCTTAGAGTCACCTTAACTCCAGGATGGCTACCTTTTTCGTTGTCAACCCGAAACTACATTGCCACACATTCAAGACATCCGGACTCTTGCGTACCATCGTCTTATGACTACGAATCACTCCAATATGACTAGCTTTTTGTCTAAAGGGTCTGATTGAATAGCTACGTCTTGCTATAATTTACAGGGATGTCAGAAAAGAATAGAAGCGTAACCAGTTCCGGTTTAATGTATGTGCGATGCGGACAAGATGACGCACAGCACACGGCACTCTCTAAAACGATAATGGCGTTTTCGTGCGCATTTGTGTGATCATAATAAGTGGCATTGACTGGAGACTTGGGGTTATGTTAGTTTGTATTGAAAAGCGAATTGTGTTCTGTAATGAAACATGTCACTACTACTGATTGATGCATATTTTGAAGGTTATCTACAATATGTTGCCTGTTTATAATACACACATATATAATACACATATATATGCATAGGGAAATGTTAGTTTTGTATATTTGAAAAGTGTTATTGACAGTGAAGGCTATTTAGTTCAATTCATGTTAACTCACATACGGATGTCATAACATATATATGATATGCAATGCTCTTTCAGGCCACCTTGCACGATTCATTCAAATTTTAATATTAAAGCAAACCGTCGTGAAATTATATGTGCCCAAAAAAACAATAAATACGAAAAACTACAAAAAATCTTGTCACATGATGTGTGGTATGGTATCTAGTTGACCTTCGCCTTAAACGACTTCCCAGGCAACTCAGAGAAAGAAGACCTTCATTTGAAATATTGTTAAACACGCTGACAATGCCAGGAGTGTAGACTGGGCAATGTGCATGTAATGAAGAATGGCCTGGCACGGCACTGCCGCACGGAATACCTGTCATTATTGAAATAGCCATTATGCCTCATATGAATATTTCATACGTAAACTAGAATACAATGTCCTTTATTTGCACTTATGACAATTGCACCTGGCCAATATGTTCTGGCTAGTCTGTATCTGAACATGTCGACTGTAGGTAGAGGCAACGACAAACTGTTTGAAACTTCGCTACGTTGCTAATCTCGCGGCGCTAATCCTTCCCGAGTTTTTGATATGTGAAACACTCTCCAAGTAAAAAAATCGATTCTTACATTCATCTATCTTAATCGACCTATAATGGTTTTCACTGAATAGGCTTTTACTGTGCCCTAATTCTACGTGAATGCTTGCTTATAAAGTTGTGCTCATTTGAGACAAGAATAATATAGATTAATGAGAAACCGGCAGTTCTAGCTAATGACAAAGTGTACCGATTCATTTCCCTCAATATGTTTGCAGTTATGTAGAATTGTGTCATTCTGGAGTATACCACTTACGTGAAGACAGAGCAGCACAATGATTTTATAGCGGCTCTAATTTAAGGTTATTATAAAATGTCAAACTTTTAAAACAAGATTACAACAACACCAAATTCTCACCTGCAGGTGTAGAGGATGATGTGTCTGGTGTCAATGCTTTTGTCGTCGACTTTGCTTGCTGTGTGGTCTCCGCTGTTGATGTGTTCGTTGTAAGAGTGGATGTAGACGGTGTAGTAGTTTCTTTGCTTGTAAGAATGGTTGTAGTGTTAGGAGTTGCTGTCTCTTCTTCGATACCCGTGGTTGTCGTGTCCCTTGTGACCAAGAGTGAAGTAGCTTCTGTCGATCCAGACACTGCTGTTTGCTCTGTGATTTCTAATGTGCTTTCAGCAAGGGTTGAAACCGCTGTTGTAGAACCGATGCTGTGTATCGTTTGTGTTGTCGCCGGTGCTAAAATTGTTGTTCCTCCGGTCACTACAGGTGTTGATTCAGCAGTCGTTGAAGTACGTATGGAAACTGGGGGTATGTCTGTAAAAGTTAAAACTGTTGTTTCTTCAGTTAACAGCAAGGTTGAACTAATCGTTCCTGCTGTAGTTTTTTGTGATGTCAAACCTGTTGTACCATTGTCAGCTTGAGTTGATGTCCGTGTAAAATCTGAAACGGTCGGTGTCGTTGCTTTCTCAGAGGAAGCAGCTGGTGTTGCTGTAGTTGTCAATGATGTTCCTTCAGTTGTTGGTGTCTTTGATGCAAGTGTGGCAGTTGTTTTCTCAGTTGTTTGTGGTATCGGGAAAGGTGTTGTGGTCCCTTCAGTAGTAACTCCTGTTCTAGTGACAACTGTCCCTTCCTCTGTAGTTTGTGATGTCGTGGAAGATGTTTTAGTCCCCTCTGTGGTAGCGACTCTTGTACTTGTCACTGCAGTTCTCTCTTCAGGTGTCAGTTGAGTTGTTGTAGCCCTTTCGGTAGAGACCCCTGTACTTTTTCCAAATGTTGGTTTAGGCGCTGTAGTCACATCTGTAGTGACTCCTGATCTTGTGACATCTGTTCTTCCTTCAGTTATTTGCGGAGTTGCAGTTGTCCCGTCGGTAAGGACTTCTGTACTTTGCACTACAGTCATTTCTTCCGTTGTCTGTATTGTTGCTGGGGATATTGTTGTTTCTTCAGTAGAGACGCCTGTACTAGTCACTACCGTTCTTTCTTCAGTAGTTGGCGGTGTTGCTTGTGTTGATGTGGTCCGTTTAACAGTGGTCCCTGTTATTGTTACCACAGTCTTTCCGTCAGTTGTCTGTGCTGTTGCTGGAGATGGTGTTGTTTCTTCAGTAGAGACGCCTGTTCTTGTCACACCGGTTCTTTCCACCGTTGTTTGCGGTGTCGCTGAAGATGTTGTGGTCCCCTCAGTTGTGATCCCCGTTAATGTTACAACAGTTCTTTCTTCAGTTGTCTTTGTTGTTGCTGGGGATGTTGTAGTACCTTCAGTACCCGTCACTACCGTTCTTTCCTCAGTAGTTTGCGGTGTCGCTGAAGGTGTTGCTGTCCCCTCTGTAGTTACCCCCGTTACTGTAAAAACAGTTTTGTCATCAGTAGTTTGTTGCGTCACCTGGGGTGTTGTATTTCTTTCAGAAGTTTTGTCTGTACTCGTCACTACGGTTCTTTGCTCAGTAGTCTGTGGCGTTGCTTGAGGCGTTGCGGTCAGTTCAGCAGTGGTCCCTGCTATTGCTGTTGCTGGAGGTGTTGTAGTCCATTCAGTAGTTACTTCTGTACTCGACACTGCGGTAGTTTGCAATGTTGCCAACGGCTTTGTGGTCCTATCAGCAGTGGTCCCTGTTGTTGGTACAATAGTTATTTCTTCAGTTGTCAGTAATGATGCTGGAGATGTTGTGGTCTCTTCACTAGTGAGGTCCGTACTCGACACTACGGTTCTTTCTACAGTAGTTTGCGGTGTCACCGGAGTCGTTGTGGTTTTTTCAGAAGTGACGTCTGTACTGGTGAGTAATGTTCTGACCACAGTAGTTTGTGGCGTTACTGAAGGTGTTGTAGTCTGGTCGGTAGTGATCCCTGTTCTTGTTACAATGGTTCTGTCTTCAGTAGTTTTCGATGTTACTGGAGGTGTTGCCGTTGTCTCAGAGGTTATGTCTGTACCCGTCACTACCGTTATTTTCTGAGTTGTTTGTGGTGTCACTGAAGGTGTTGTGGTCCCCTCAGTAGTTAGTCCTGTTATTGTTACAACGGTTCTATCCTCAGTAGTTTGTGGTGTCGCTAGAGCTGCCGTGGTTTTCGGTGTTACTGGAGGCGTTGTAGTCCCCTCAGTAGTGAGGTCTGTAATCGTCACTACAGTCCTTTCCTCAGTTGTTTGCGGTGTTGCTGAAGGCGTTGTAGCCCCCTCAGTAGTGAGGCCTGTAACAGTCACTACGGTTCTTTCCTCAGTAGTTTGCAGTGTCACTGAAGGCATTGTAGTACCCTCAGAAGTGAGGTCTGTAATCGTCACTACAGTTCTTTCCTCAGTAGTTTGCGGTGTTGCTGGAGGCGTTGTAGTCCCCTCAGTAGTGAGGTCTGTAATCGTCACTACGGTTCTTTCCTCAGTAGTTTGCGGTGTTGCTGGAGGCTTTTTAGTCCCCACGGTATCAGGGCCTGTAATCGTCACAACGGTTCTTTCCTCAGTAGTTTCCGGTGTTGCTGGAGGCGTTGTAGTCCCCTCAGTAGTGATGTCTGTAACAGTCACTACAGTTATTTCATCAGTAGTTCGCGGTGTTGCTGGAGGCGTTGTAGCCCCCTCTGTAGTGATGTCTGTAACAGTCACTACAGTTCTTTCATCAGTAGTTCGCGGTGTTGCCGAAGGCGTTGTAGTTCCCTCTGTAGTGAGGTCTGTAACAGTCACTACAGTTCTTTCATCAGTAGTTTTTGGTGTTGCTGGAGGTCTTGTAGTCCCCTCTGAAGTGTGGTCTGTAACAGTCACTACGGTTCTTTCCTCAGTAGTTTGCGGTTCTGCTGGAGGCGTTGTAGTCCCCTCAGTAGTGAGGTCTGTAACAGTCACGACAGTTCTTTCCTCAGTAGTTTGCGGTGTTGCTGAAGGCGTTGTAGCCCCCTCTGTACTGATGTCTGTAACAGTCACTACAATTCTTTCATCAGTAGTTTGTGGTGTTACTGGAGGTCTTGTAGTCCCCTCTGAAGTGTGGTCTGTAACAGTCACTACGGTTCTTTCCTCAGTAGTTTTCGGTTTTGCTGGAGGCGTTGTAGTCCCCTCTGTAGTGAGGTCTGTAATCGTCACTACGGTTCTTTCCTCAGTAGTTTGCGGTGTAGTCACCTCAGTAGTGATGTCTGTAACAGTCACTACAGTTCTTTCCTCAGTAGTTTGCGGTGTTGCTGAAGGCGTTGTAGCCCCCTCTGTAGTGATGTCTGTAACAGTCACTACAGTTCTTTCCGGCTCAGTAGTTTGTGGTGTTGCTGGAGGCGTTGTAGTCCCCTCCGTAGTGAGGTCTGTAATTGTCACTACATTTCTTTTCTCAGTTGCTTGTGGTGTTGCTGCAGGCGTTAAAGTCCCCTCAGTAGTGAGGTCTGTACTGGTAACTACAGTTCTTTCTTCAGTGGTTTGCGGTGTTGCTGGAGGCGTTGTAGTCCCCACAGTACTGAGGTCTGTACTCGTCACTACAGTTCTTTCCCCAGTAGTATGCGGTGTTGTTGGAGGCGTTGTAGTCCCCACAGAAGTGAGGTCTGTAATCGTCACTACAGTTCTTTCCTCAGTTGTTTGTGGTGTTGCTGAAGGTGTTGTAGTCCCCTCAGTAGTGAGGTCTGTACTCTTCACTACGGTTCTTTCCTCAGTAGTTTCCGGTGTTGCTGGAGGCATTGTAGTCCCCTCAGTAGTGAGGTCTGTAACAGGCACTACAGTTCTTTCTTCAGTAATTTGCGGTGTTGCTGGAGGCGTTATAGTCCCCTCAGTAGTGAGGTCTGTTATCGTCCCTACTGTTCTTTCCACAGTAGTTTGCGGTGTTGCTCGAGGCGTTGTAGTCCCCTCTGAAGTGTGGTCTGTAACAGTCACTACGGTTCTTTCCTCAGTAGTTTGCGGTGTTGCTGGAGGCGTTGTTGTCCCCTCGGTATTAAGGCCTGTAATCGTCACTACAGTTCTTTCTTCAGTAGTTTGCGGTATTGCTGGAGGCGTTGTAGTCCCCTCAGTAGTGAGGTCTGTAGTCGTCACTACAGTCCTTTCTTCAGTAGTTTGCGGTGTTGCTGGAGGCGTTGTAGTCCCCTCAGTAGTGAGGTCTGTAATCGTCACTACAGTTCTTTCTTCAGTTGGTGGTGGTGTTGCTGGAGGCGTTGTAGTCCCCTCAGTAGTGAGGTCTGTACTCGTCACTGCGGTTCTTTCCTCAGTAGTTTGCGGTGATGATGGAGGCGTTGTAGTCCCCTCAGTAGTGAGGTCTGTAATCGTCACTACGGTTCTTTCCTCAGTAGTTTGCGGTGTTACTTGAGGCGTTGTAGTCCCCTCAGTAGTGAGGTCTGTAATCGTCACTACGGTTCTTTCCTCAGTAGTTTGCGGTGTTGCTGGAGGCGTTGTAGTCCCCTCTGTAGTGAGGTCTGTAACAGTCACTACAGTCCTTTCCTTAGTAGTTTGCGGTGTTGCTGGAGGCGTTGTAGTCCCCTCTGTAGTGAGGTCTGTAATCGCCACTACGGTTCTTTCCTCAGTAGTTTGCGGTGTGGCTGGAGGCGTTGTGGTCCCCTCTGTAGTGAGGTCTGTAATCGTCACTACGGATCTTTCCTCAGTAGTTTGCGGTGTTGCTGGAGGCGTTGTAGTCCCCTCTGTAGTGAGGTCTGTAACAGTCACTACAGTCCTTTCCTTAGTAGTTTGCGGTGTTGCTGGAGGTGTTGTAGTCCCCTCTGTAGTGAGGTCTGTAACAGTCACTACGGTTCTTTCCTCAGTAGTTTGCGGTGTTGCTGGAGGCGTTGTGGTCCACTCAGTAGTGAGGTCTGTAATCGTCACTACGGTTCTTTCCTCAGTAGTTTGCGGTGTTGCTGGAGGCGTTGTAGTCCCCTCTGTAGTGAAGTCTGTAACAGTCACTACAGTCCTTTCCTTAGTAGTTTGCGGTGTTGACGGAGGCGTTGTAGTCCCCTCTGTAGTGAGGTCTGTAATGGCCACTACAGTCCTTTTCTCAGTTGTTTGCGGTGTTGCTGGAGGCGTTGTAGTCCCCTCAGTAGTGAGGTCTGTGACAGTCACTACAGTCATTTCCTCAGTAGTTTGCGGTGTTACTGGCGGTTTTGTAGGCCTTTCAGAAGTGACGTCTGTAATCGTCTCTACGGTTCTTTCCTCAGTAGTTTGCGATGTTGCTGGAGGTGTTGTAGTGCCCTCAGTATTGAGGTCTGTACTCGTCACTTTAGTTCTTTCTTCAGTTCTTATTGGTGTTGCTGAAGGCGTTGTAGCCCCCTCAGTAGTGAGGTCTGTAATCGTCTCTACGGTTCTTTCCTCAGTAGTTTGCGGTGTTGCTGGAGGCGTTGTAGTCCCCTCAGTAGTGAGGTCTGTAATCGTCTCTACGGTTCTTTCCTCAGTAGTTTGCGGTGTTGCTGGAGGTGTTGTAGTCCCCTCAGTAGTGAGGTCTGTAATCGTCACTACGGTTCTTTCCTCTGTAGTTTGCGGTGTAGCTGGAGGCGTTGAAGTCTTCTCAGTAGTGAGGTCTGTAATCGTCACTACAGTCCTTTCCTCCGTAGTTTGCGGTGTTTCTTCAGTACTTTGTTGGGTTGGTTGGGGCGTTGTGGTCCTCTCGGTAGTTAATCCCGTTATTGTTACAACGGTTCTTTCATCAGTAGTTTGCGGTGTTACTGAAGGTATCGTTACGTCTGAAGTAGCCGTCACTACCGTTCTTTTTTCTTCAGTAGACTGCGGTGTCACTTGGGGTGTTGTAGCCTCCTCTGTAGTAAGTTCTGTACTTGTCACTAGAGTTCTCTCCGAAGTAGTTTGTGGTGCCGCGAGAGTTGTTGTTGTCCCTTCCGTACTGGCCCCTGTAACTGTCATTACAGTCATTTCTTCAGTAGTTTGTGGTGTCGTTGGAGGTGATGTCGTCCCCTCAGTAGTGATTCCTGTTATTGTTACAAAGGTTGTTTCCTGAGTAGAGATCGTGGCCGCTTCAGTAGTGACGTCTGTACTCGTTGCAACGGTTCTTTCTTCAGTTGTTTGTGGTGCCGTTGGAGGTGATGTTATGTATTCAGTGGTTAAGTCTGTACTGGTCACTATAGTTCTCTCCGAAGCAGTTTGTGGTGTTGCTGGAGGCGTTGTAGTTCCCTCAGTAGTGAGGTCTGTAACAGTCACTTCAGTCCTTTCCTCCGTAGTTTGCGGTGTTGCTGGAGGCGTTGTAGTCCCCTCAGTAGTGAGGTCTGTAATCGTCACTACGGTTCTTTCGTCAGTGGTTTGCGGTGTTGCTGAAGGCGTTGTAGTCCCCTCAGTAGTGAGGTCTGTAATCGTCACTACGGTTCTTTCCTCAGTAGTTTGCGGTGTTGCTGGAGGCGTTGTAGTCCCCTCAGTAGTGAGGTCTGTAACAGTCACTGCAGTTCTTTCCTGTGTAGTTTGTGGTGTTGCTGAGGGCTTTGTGGTCGCCTCAGTAGTGAGGTCGGTACTCGTCACTACGGTTCTTTCTTCAGTGGTTTGCGGTGTTGCTGGAGGCGTTGTAGTCTCCTCAGTAGTGAGGTCTGTAATCGTCACTATGGTTCTTTCGTCAGTGGTTTGCGGTGTTGCTGGATCTTCTGTGGTCCCTTCCGTCATTGTTACAACGGTTCTGTCCTCTGTAGTCTCAGGTGTCGCTTCAGTAGTGAGGTCTGTACTCGTCACTGTGGGTCTTTCGTCAGTACTTTGTTGGGTTGGTTGGGGCGTTGTGGTCCTCTCGGTAGTGAATCCTGTTATTGTTACAACGGTTATCTCATCAGTAGTATGTGGTGTTACTGAAGGTGTCGTCGCCCTCTCGGTAGCTACGTCTGAAGTAATCGTCACTACCGTTCTTTCTTCAGTAGTCTGCGGTGTTGTATCCTCCTCTGTAGTAAGGTCTGTACTCGTCACTAGAGTTCTCTCCGAAGCAGTTTGTGGTGTCGCGAGAGGTGTTTTTGTCCCTTCCGTACTGACCCCTGTACCTGTCATTACAGTCATTTCTTCAGTAGTTTGTGGTGTCGCTGGAAGTGATGTCGTCCCCTCAGTTGTGATTCCTGTTATTGTTACAACGGTTGTTTCCTGAGTAGGGATCGTGGTCCATTCAGTAGTGACGTCTGTACTCGTTGCAACGGTTCTTTCTTCAGTTATTTGTGGTGTCGTTGGAGGTGATGTTATGTATTCAGTGGTTAAGTCTGTACTGGTCACTATAGTTCTCTCCGAAGCAGTTTGTGGTGTTGCTGGAGGCGTTGTAGTTCCCTCAGTAGTGAGGTCTGTAATCGTCACTACCGTTCTTTCTTCAGTAGTCTGCGGTGTTGTATCCTCCTCTGTAGTAAGGTCTGTACTCGTCACTATAGTTCTCTCCGAAGCAGTTTGTGGTGTTGCGAAATGTGTTGTAGTCAGCTTAGTGCTGATCCCTGTAGCTGTAACTACAGTCATTTCGTCAGTAGTCTGTGGTGTCGCTTCCGTCGTGATTCCTGTATTCGTCACTGCGGTTCGTTCTTCACTTGTTTGTTGTGTTAGTGGAGGTGTTGTGATACCTTCCGTAGTGGCCCCCTCACTTGAAACTACGGTAACGGTTCTCAGGTCTGTTGTTTGTGGTGCCTCTGGAGATGTGAAAGTCGTCCCTGGCGTTGTTGAAGGCACTGTTGTTCCTTCAGAAGTGACCTCTGTGCTTTTTACAACAGTTATTTCTTCAGTTGTTCCCGGTGTTGTAGGGGGCGCTGTTGTTACTTGAAAAGTAGTTTCTGTGCTGGTTACAGCGGTTCTTTCGTCAGCTGTCTGTGGTGTTGTCGGGGCCGCTGTTGTTCCTAAGAATGTAATTTCTGTCATTGTTGCAACTGTTCTTTCTTCAGTTGTCCCTGGTGTTGTTGGAGTCGTAGTTGTTCCTTCCGAGGTAATTTCTGTGCTGGTGACAACTGTTATATCTTCAGTTGTTCCAGGAGTTGATGGGGGCTGTGTTACAACGGTTCTATCTTCAGTTGTTCCTGGTGTCGTTGGAGGCGCTGTTGTTTCTTTGGATGGGACTTCTGTGCTGGTGACAACGGTTTTTTCTTCAGTTGTTCCCGGTGTTCTTGGAGAAGTTGTTGTTCCTTCAGACGTACTTTTTGTGCTGGTTACAACGGTTATTTCTTCAGTTGTTACCTGTGTTGTTGGGGGCTCTGTAAACTCTGTGATCGTTACAACTGTTCTATCTTCAGTTGTTTCTGGTGTTGTTGGAGGCGCTGTTGTTCCATCAGAAGTGATGTCTGTATTTGTTACAAAGGTTCTATCTTCAGTTGTCTGTGTTATTGTTGGACGCGTTGTTGTTACTTCGAAAGTAATGTCTGTGCTGGCTGCAACAGTTTTTTCTTCAGTTGGTCCCGGTGTTGTTTGAGGCCCGGTTGTTCCTTCAGAAGAAGTTTCTGTCATTGTCACTACTGTTCTATCTTCAGTCGTTTCTAGTGTTGTTCTAGGCGCTGTTGTTCCTTCCGAATTAAGTTCTGTGCTGGTTACAACTGTTCTTTCTTCAGTTGTCTGTGGTGTTGTCGGGGGCGCTGTTGTTTCCAAGGTTGTGATTTTTGTCATTGTTACAACGGTTCTATCTTCTGTTGTTTCTGCTGTTGTTGGAGGTGCTGTTGTTCCTTCTGTTGTGACTTCGGTGCTGGTTACAACGGTTCTATATTCAGTTGTTCCTGGTGTAGTGGGTGGCTCTGTTGTTCCTTCAGACGTAATTTCTGTGCTGGTATCAACGGTTCTTTCTTCAGTTGTTCCCGTTGTTGAAGGGGGCTCTGTTGCTACTTCCGAAGTTATTTCTGTGCTTGTTACAACGGTTCTATCTTCAGTTGTTCCTTGTGTTGTTGGAGGAGTGGTTGTTTCTACTGATGTTATTTCTGTCATTGTTACAACGGTTCTTTCTTCTGTTGTTTCTAATGTTGTCGGAGGTTCTGTTGTTCCATCTGTTGTGACTTCGGTGCTGGTTACAACGGTTCTTTCTTCAGTTGTTTCTGCTGTTGTCGGAGGCGCTGTTGTTCCTTCTGTTGTGACCTCTGTGCTGGTTACAACTGTTCTATCTTCTGTTGTTCCTGCTGTTGTCGGAGGCACTGTTGTTCCTTTGGATGTGACCTCTGTGCTGGTTACAACGGTTCTATCTTCAGTTGTTTCTGCTGTTGTCGGAGGTGCTGTTGTTCCTTCTGATGTGACTTCGGTGCTGGTTACAACGGTTCTATCTTCAGTTGTTCCTGGTGTTGTTGGAGACGTGGTTGTTTCTACTGATGTAATTTCTGTCATTGTTACAACGGTTCTATCTTCAGTTGTTTCTGCTGTTGTCGGAGGTGCTGTTGTTCCTTCTGATGTGACTTCGGTGCTGGTTACAACGGTTCTATCTTCAGTTGTTCCTGGTGTTGTTGGAGACGTGGTTGTTTCTACTGATGTAATTTCTGTCATTGTTACAACTGTTCTATCTTCCGTTGTGCCTGCTGTTGTCGGAGGTGCTGTTGTTCCTTCTGCTGTGACTTCTGTGCTGGTTACAACGGTTCTTTCTTCAGTTGCTCCTGGTGTTGTTGGAGGCGTTGTTGTTCTTTCCGAAGTAATTTCTGTGTTTGTTACAGCGGTTCTTTCTTCCGTTGTTCCCGGTGTTCTTTGAGGCGTTGTTGTTACTTCTGAAGTAATGTCTGTGCCTGTTACAACGGTTCCTTCTTCAGTTGTTTCCGATTTTCTTTGAGGCGTTGTGGCCATTTCCGAAGTAATTTCTGTGCTGGTGACAACTGTTCTATCTTTGGTTGTCCCTGGTGTTGTTTGAGGTGCTGTTGTTCCTTCTGTTGTTCCTTCTCTGCTGGTTACAACGGTTCTTTCTTCAGTTGTCTGTGGTGTTGTCGGGGGCGCTGTCGTTCCCAAGGATGTACTTTCTGTCATTGTTACAACGGTTCTATCTTCAGGTGTCCCCGGTGTTGTTGGAGGCGTTGTTGTTTCTTTTGATGTGACTTCTGTGATGGTTACAACGGTTCTTTCTTCAGTTGTTCCCGGTGTTATTGTTGTTCCTTCAGGGGCTATTTCTGTGCTGGTTACAACTGTTCTATCTTCAGTTGTCTGTGGTGTTGTTGGAGGCGCTGTTGTTCCTTCCGAAGTAATTTCTGTGCTTGTTACAACTGTTCTTTCTTCTGTTGTGCCTGACGTTGTTGGAGGCTTTAATGGTAGCGCCGTAGTTTCTTCCAAAGTTCGTACGGGTGAAGTTGTCCCTACACTGGTGATATCCGTACCTAGAACAACGGTAGTTCTTTCAGTTGTCTGTGATGTTTCTACAGCCGTAGTTTCTTTGTCTGTGGAGAAACCAGTATTCGTAACAACGGTAGAATAATTGGTATGCTGTGCTGTTAGAACGGTGCTTGTCTCTGTGCTGTCACCGGTACTGGAAATAGATGTTGCTGTCTGAGTTGTTTTAGGCATGGTTGTCTGTATAGTTGATGTCGCAGTTGCTTCTTCGGTTGTAACCAATGTTGATGGTGGGGCAGTAGTTTGTACAGATGTGTATGTTGCTGTAGGCATGGTTGTCTGTATAGTTGATGTCGCCGTGGCTTCTTCGGTTGTAACCAATGTCGATGATGGGGCAGTAGTTTGTACAGATGTGTATGTTGCTGTAGGCATGGTTGTCTGTATAGTTGATGTCGCCGTGGCTTCTTCGGTTGTAACCAATGTTGATGGCGGGGCAGTTGTTTGTACAGATGTATATGTTGCTGTAGGCATGGTTGTCTGTATAGTTGATGTCGCCGTGGCTTCTTCGGTTGTAACCAATGTCGATGATGGGGCAGTAGTTTGTGCAGATGTATATGTTGCTGTAGGCATGGTTGTCTGTATAGTTGATGTCGCCGTGGCTTCTTCGGTTGTAACCAATGTTGATGGCGGGGCAGTTGTTTGTACAGATGTATATGTTGCTGTAGGCATGGTTGTCTGTATAGTTGATGTCGCCGTGGCTTCTTCGGTTGTAACCAATGTCGATGATGGGGCAGTAGTTTGTGCAGATGTATATGTTGCTGTAGGCATGGTTGTCTGTATAGTTGATGTCGCCGTGGCTTCTTCGGTTGTAACCAATGTTGATGGCGGGGCAGTTGTTTGTACAGATGTGTATGTTGCTGTATGAGGCGTAGTTGGCTGGTTTGTCGTCTCTTCTGTTGATTTTTCAGTGGACTTTTCGGTTGTAACTAACATTGTTTCTTCTATTGCTTCACCCGTAGTTGACACTGTCTGTTGTGTTGTATAAAGAGTTGGTGTCTCTTCAGTTGATGTAGCAATGGTCTCCTCAGTTGTAATCACAGTTACTGAAGGCATAGTTGTATGTCCTTGTGTAAATTCTGTTGTAAGGCGTGTGTTTGGTTGGATGCTGGACACGATCGAGGTTTTCTCAGTAAATGACAAAGTTGTTGGAGGCACTGTTGTTCCCTCAGTTGTATCGCCCGTGGTTATTGTGGCCACTGTTTGCGTTGTGTGTAACGTAGGTGATGTAGCTTCCTCAGTCGTAACCAATTTTGCTGTGGGAAACCTTGTGGTTTGTTCAGATGTATCAAATGTCGTCTGAGGTGTGGTTGTACCAGTAGTCGACGTTGTTTCTTCGGTTGTTTCTCTAGTAAGTAATGTCGCTGTTGTTTGTTGTATTGTGTAAGGAGTAGTTGACATCGCAGATGATTCCTCAGTTGTAACTAGAGTTGTTGGTGGGACAGTGGTCTGTTCAGTTGTAAAGTTTGTCGTCTGAGGTGTAGTTGGCCTTTGGCTTGAAACAACTGATGTTTCCACAGTCGTTATGAAAGTTGTTGGTGGCACCGTGGTTTCTGTTGTTACATCAGCAGTCGTTGGGGCCTTTTTTCGTGTTGTTGTGTCAGGCGTAGTTGTATCTTCGGTTGATAGAATTGTGGCTTCCTCTGTTGTAACTATTGTTTGTACGGTTGAAGGGGGTGCAGTTTTATGTTGTGATGATATGGAGGATATTTCCTCCGTTGTAACAAGTGTTGTAGCCGACACAGTCGTATCATCTGTTGTCCCATACGTGGTAGATGGTGCCGCAGTTCCATCGGTTGATACTGCATCTGTCTGCTGAGTTGACATTACCGATATGTTCTCAGTTGTAGAAGACGTCGTTGTAGGGATTGTAGTTTGTGAAGTTCCACCTGTGGTATATCTTACTGAAGTTGCTTGGGTTGTTTGTTGTAATGTGTAAGGTGTCGCTGTCTCTTGTGTTGCTGTAACCGAAGTGTCAGTAGCTGTTAATAACGTTGTCGAGGGCAACGCCGTTTCTTCTGTAGTTTTGCCTGTAGTTGGTGGGAACGTTGTTTGCTGTGTTGTATGAGGTGTGGTTGACTGCATAGTTGATACTGACGAGAATTCTTCAGTTGTAACTAACGTTGTAGGTGGAAGAGTGGTCTGTTCCGATGTATATTGGGTTGTTGGTTGACCTGTTACTGACGATGTATCCTCACTCATTAGAGTCGTTGTTAAAGTTGCTTCCTCTGTTGTTGTACCTGTAGTAGATAAAACAGGTGTTTGTGATGTTGTCTCAGTCGAAGTTGCTTCTTCAGTTATCGTACCAGTGGCTTCTTCGGTTGAAACTAATGTTGATGATTGATCAGTAGTCTGAGGTGTTGTGGTAAGTGTTAAGGCTTCTGTGGTGGATGCAACCGAGCTTTCATCAGCTGTTGTTTGCACTGTTGTGTGATCGGTAGGCAATACTACAGTTGTTTGTGGCATTGTACCTGGTGTTGTTATCTCTTCGGTTGAAACAGCAGTAATTATCTTCGTCGTCAAAGCGGTAGTTAAAGGAACTGTGGTCTGCGTAGATGTATGCAGTGTTGGCTGATGAGTTGATACGACTGATGTTTCCCCAGTCGTTAGGGATGTTGTTGTAGGCATTGTTGTTTCTCTGGTTGCCATAGTTGATGGAAGCGTTGTTTGCTGTGTTGTGTGAGGTGTAGTTGCCTCTGTACTTGATGCGGAAGAGGATTCTGCAGAAGTAAGCAAAGTTGATAAAAGGAAAGTGGTAGCTTTAGACATCTGTGGTGTTGTGTCAAGCGTAGTACCCTGTTGGGTTGGCGCGGCAGTTTCCTCAGTCGATGCAGACGTTGCAGTTGTTTGCTGGGTTGTGTCTGGTGTGGTTGTATCTTCGGTTGATGTAGCAGTGACTTCCACAGTACTAACTACGGTTGTTGGCGCCACTGTTCTTGTTTCAGATTCTGTTGTTTGAGGTGTAGTAGGTTGCCGGCTTGTGATGACCGATGTTTCTACAGTAGTTGCAGACGTTATTAGGGGTAGCGTTGTTTCCTGGGTTGTCTTAGCTGTTGTTATCGGGGCCGTTGTTTGTGCAGTGTGAGTGGAAACGTCGGTTGATGTAGCAGATACTTCTTCCGTTGTGAACAATGTAGTTGGAGGGGCGGTGGTTTGGCCAGATTTATGCGGTGTTGTTTGAACTGTTGTTGATGATTGAGTTGAAACATCTGTTATTATGGGCGTTGTTGGAGGCATCGTTGTTCCCTCGGTTGTTTCCTCTGTAGTTGATGGAATCGTTGTTTGTAGTGTTGTATGAGGCGTTGTTATCTCTGCGGTTGCATCTTCTGTTGTAAGAAGTGTTGTAAGGAGTGATATTGGAGTCACAGTGGTTTGTTCGGATGTTTGTGGTGTTGTGCTAGATGTAGTTGCTAGTTGGGTTGACACGATCAATGTTTTCTCAGTCGTCAAAGACGTTGTTGCGGACACGGTAGTGCCCTCTGTAGTTGACAGAACTGTAGTTTGTTGAGTTGTTAAAACCGTAGGAGTTGGTTCGGTAGTTACTTCCTCAGTGCTAACTAATGTTGTTAGCGGTGCTGTTGTTTGTTCAGATGTATATTCTATGCTCTGAGGTGTAGATGATTGTCGGCTTGTAAAGACCGAGGTTTCCTCAGTAGACATAAACGTTGTTGGAGGCACCGTTATCTCATCTGTTGTTGAAAGAACTGTTGTTCGTTGCGTTGTGTCTGTTGTGCTTGTCTCTTCAGTTGATATGACCGTTGCTTCCTCAGTGCTCACTACTGTTGGCGGCACCGTTGTTTGTTGGGACGTATATTCTGATGTCTGAGGTGTAGTTTGCTGTCGGCTTGAAACAACAGATGTTCCCCCAGTAGTTAACGGCGTTGTAGGATGCAACGTTGTTTTGGCTGTAGTCAATGGGACCGTTGTTTGTGCAGTGTGAGTGGAAACTTCGATTGATGTAGCAGATACCTCTTCTGTTGTGAACGATGTAGTTGGAGAGGCGGACTGTTCTGTTGTGTGTGGTGTTGTATGAACTGTTGTAGGCTGTTGACTTAAAACATCTGTTGTTATGGACGTTGTTGGAGGTATTGTCGATTCTCCTGTAGCTGTAACCATTGTCTGCTGTGTTGTATGTGGCGTCGTCACCTCAGTAGTTGAGGGAGTTGTTGTTTCACCAGTTGTAGGCAATGATGTCATCACTGTTGTTGGAGGAGGAGTAGGAGTGGTCTGTTCGGATGTATATTGTGTTGTGTCAAGTGACGTTGTTGCTTGAGTCGAACCTGTTGAGCTTTTCTCGGTAGTTATTGACGTTGTTGGAGGCACCGTTGTTTCTTCCGTTGTTATTTGCGTTGTACCGGGCATAGTTGTCTCTTCAGTGGATGTACCAGTTACTTCTTCGGTACTAACTCCGGTTGATGGCGGCACCGTTGTTTGTTGGGATGTATATTCTGATGTATGCGGTGTAGTTGATTGTTGGCTTGTGACAACCGACGTTTCACCAGTAGTTGCGGGCGTTGTTGAAATTGTTCCCTCAGTTGTCTCAGTAGTAGTTGATGGCACCGTTGTTGACACTTCGCGTGATGTAGCAGATACCTCCTCTGTAGTAACCAATGTAGTTTGAGGGGCAGTTGTTTGTTCAGATGTATGAGATGTTGTCTGCTGAGTGGAAATGACTGTTGTTATGGATGTTGTTGGATGCATAGTTGTCTGCTCGGTTGTTTCCCCTGTAGTTGCTGTTGAAGCAGCTTCTTGGGTAGTTGAAGGGGTCGTGGAGTATTCAGATGTATATGGTGATGTATCCCCAGTAGTTTTGAACGTTGTCGGGGGCAGAGTTGTTTCTTTGGTTGTTATACCTGTGGTTGGTAGGGTAGATGTAACAATGGCTTCTTCGGTTGTAACTAGCGTTGTTAAAGGGACAGTGGTTTGTTCAGAAGAATGTTTTGTTGTTTGATGTGTGGATGTTTGTTGAGTTGACATGGCTGAGGTTTCCCCAGTCGTCACCAATGTTGTTTCAGGCACAGTTGTTTCTTCGGTTGTTTTGACTTTAGTTGGTAGCGTTGTTGTAACAGTGGCTTCGCCAGTTGTAAATAGCGTAGACGGGGGGACAGTGGGTTGTTCGGATGAATGGAGTGTTGTATGAGGTGTAGATGTCTGCTGGGTTGACACGACGGAGGTTTCCTCAGTCGTTAGTAACGTTGATTGAGGCATGGTTGTTTCTTCAGTTGTCTTACCTGTGGTTGGCAGGGCTGTTGTAGCAGTGACTTCGTCGGTTGTAAGTAGCGTAGTAGGAAGGACAGTAGTTTGATCAGATGTCTGTGGTGTTATGTCCCTTGTGGTGTCTTGCTGTGTTGATATGATCGAGGTTTTCTCAGTCGTTATCAACGTGGATGGTGGCATGGCTGTTTCATTGGTTGTTAGTAGCGTAGTAAGAAAAGCAGTAGTTTGCTGAGATGTAAATTCTGTTGTCTGAGGTGTAGATGTCTGCTGGGTTGACACGACCGAGGTTTCCTCAGTCGTTAGTAACGTTGATTGAGGCATGGTTGTATCTTCAGTTGTCTTACCTGTGGTTGATGTAGCAGTCATCTCTTCCGTTGTAAGTAGCGTTGGTGCAGGAGCAGTGGTTTGCTTAGATGTATGTGACGTTGTGACATGTCTCGTTGACTGTTGGGTTGATATGGCCGAGGTTTCCCCTGTAGTTATTAACGTTGTCGGGGGCAGAGTTGTTTCTTCAGTTGTACCTGTGGTTGATAAGGTAGATGTAACAACGGGTTCCCAAGTTGTAATCAGTGTTGAAGGGACAGTTGTTTGTTCAGATGAATGTTGTGTTGTTTGAGGTGTAGATGTAGAGGTTTCCTCAGTCGCCACTAACGTTGTTTGAGGCATGGTTGTTTCTTCAGTCGTCTTACCTGTGGTTGATAGCGTTGTTGTAACAGTGACTTTTTCAGTTGTAAGTAGCGTAGTGGGAGGGACAGTGGTTTGTTCGGAGGAATTTTGTGTTGTTTCAGATGTAGATGTCTGCTGGGTTGACACGACCGAGGTTTCCCCAGTCGTTGGAGGTATGGTTGTATCTTCAGTTGTCTTACCTGTGGTTGGTAGCGTTGTTGTAGCAGTGACTTCTTCAGTTGTAAGTAGCGTAGTAGGAGGGGCAGTAGTTGGAGGAGAAGTAGTTTGCTGAGATGTGAATTCTGTTGTAGCAGTAACGTCTTCCGTTCTTAGTAGCGTAGTAGGAGGAACAGTGGTTTGCTCAGATGTTTGTGGTGTTGTGTCACGCATCGTTGATTGTTGTGTTGACATGGCCGATGTCTCCCCGGTAGTTTTGAACTTTGTCAGAGGGAGAGTTGTTTCTCTGGTTGTAATACCTGTGGTTGGTATGATAGATGTGATAATGGCATTCTCGGTTGTAATAAGCGTTGATGGGACAGACGTTTGTACAGATGAATGCTGTGTTGTCTCCACGGTTGTATGTAGTGTAGTTGGAAAGGCAGTAGTTTGTTCAGATGTTAAGTCTGTTGTCTGAGGTAAAGATGTCTGTTGGGTTGGCACTACCGAGGTTTCCTCAGTCGCCATATACGTTGATTGAGGCGTGGTTGTATCTTCAGTTGTTTTACCTGTAGTCGACCCTGAAGCTGTAGAAGTGACTTCGATCGTTGTTAGTAGCGTAGTTGGAGGGACAGTGTTTTTTTCAGATGTATGTAATGTTGTGGCGCGTGTCGTTGATTGTTGGGTTGACATGACCGAGGTCTCCCCTGTAGTTTTAAACGTGGATGGTGGCATAGTTGTTTCCTCAGTTGTAAGCAGCGTAGTTGGAGGGACAGTGGTCTGTTCGGATGTGTGTGGTGTTGTGTCACGTGTCGTTGACTGTTGGGATGACAGGGAAGTTTCCCCTGTAGTTTTAAGCGTGGATGGTGGTATAGTTGTTTCCTCGGTTGTAAGTAGCGTAGTTGGAAAGGACGTTGTTTGTTCAGATGTAAATTCTGATGTTTGAAGTGTAGATGCCTGCTGGGTTGACAAGACCGAGGTTTCTCCTGATGTCAATAAAGTTGGCGGCATTGATGTATCTTCAGTTATTTTACTTGTAAGAAGCGTAGTTGGAGGAGATGTAGTTTGTTTTGATGTAAAACCTGTTGTTCCAGGTGTAGATGTCTGCTGGGTAGACACGACTGAAGTTTCCCCAGTCGTCATTAACGTTGATATAGGCATGGTTGTATCTTCTGTTGTCTTACCTGAGGTTGGTAGCGTCGTTGATGTAGCAGTGGCTTCTTCAGTTGTAAGTAGCGTAGTTGCAAAGACTTCGGTTGTACCTGCAGATGATGTAGAAGTGACTTCTTCAGTTGTAAGTAGTGTAGTTGGAGGGACAGTGGTTTGTTCAGATGTATGCGATGTTTCCTCAGTCTTCACTAACGTTGATGGGGGCATGGTTGTATCTCCAGTTGCCATACCTGTAGTTGGTAGCGTTGTTTTAGCAGTGACCTCTTCGGTTGTAAGAGGTGTAGCTGGAGGGACAGTGGTTTGTTCGGATGTATGTAGCGTTGTGTCACGTATCGTTGATTGTTGCGTTGGTATAATGGAGGTTTCTTTAGTCATTGAGGTTGATGGTGGCATGGTTGTTTTCTCGGTTGTAGGTAGCGTAGTTGGAAAGACAGTAGTTTGTTCGGATGTAGATTCTGTTATTTGAGGTGTAGATGTCTGTTGAGTTGAAATGTTAGTCGTCATTAACGTTGATAGAAGCACAGTTGTTTCTTCAGTCTTACCTGTGGTGGATAGGGCTGTTGTAGCAGTGACTTCTTCAGTTGTAAGAAGCGTAGTTGGAACGACAGTAGTTTGTTTAGAAGTATATTCCGTTGTTTCAGGTGCAGATGTCTGCTGGGTTGACTCAACCGAGGTTTCCTCAGTCGTCCCCAACGTTGTTTGAGGCATGGTCGTATGTTCAGTTGTTTTACCTGTAGGCGATTTTGTAGAAGTGACATCGGTAGTTGTATGTAGCGTAGTTATAGGGACAGTGGTTTCATGTGTAGATGTCTGCTGGGTTGACACGACGGATGTTTCCTCAGTAGTCATTGACGTTGATGGAGGTATTGTTGTTTCTTCGGTTGTCTTACTTGTGGTTGGTAAGGCTGACGTTGCAGTTACTTCCTCAGTTGTAAGTAGCGTAGTTGGAAATGTAGTAGTTTGTTCAGATGTATATTGTGTTGTCTGAGGTGTAGATGTCTGCTCAGTTGACAATACCGACGTTGATGGAGGCACAGTTGTTTTGAGGGTTGTACCTGCAGAAGATGTAGCAGTGACGTATTCAGTTGCAAGTAGCGTAGTTGAAGGGAAAGTGGTTTGTTCAGAAGTATGTGGTGTTGTGTCACTTATTGTTGATGGTTGGGTTGATTTGACCGAGGTTTCCCCAGTCGTCATTGATGTGGATGATGGCATGGTTGTTTCCTCGGTTGTAAGAAGTGTAGGTTGAAAGGTAGTTGTTTGTTCAGATGTAAATTCTGTTGTTTGAGATGTAGATGTCTGCAGGGTTGAAGCGACGGAGGTTTCATCAGACGTTATTAACGTTGATTTAGGTGTTGTTGTTTCTTCTGTTGTCTTACCTGTGGTTGGTAAGGCGGATGTAGCCGTGGCCTCCTCGGTTGTAAGAAGCGTTGTTGGAAAGGCAGTTGTTTGTGTAGATGTCTGCTGGGTTGACACGACCGGGGTTTCCTCAGTCAACATAGGCGTCGATGGAGGCATGGTTGATTTTTCGGTTGTACCTGTACCTGCAGATGATGTAGAAGTTACCTGTTCAGTTGTAAGGAGCGTAGCCGGAGGGACAGTGGTTTGTTCAGATGTATGTGGTGTTGTGTCACGTATCGTTAACAGTTGTGTTGATATGACTGAGGTTTCCCCAGTCGTCCTCAACGTTGATGGTTGCATTGTTGTTTTCTCCTTTGTAAGGAGTGTAGTCGGAAAGACAGTAGTTTGTTCGGATGTAGATTCTGTTGTTTGAGGTGTAGATGTCTGTTGAGTTGAAATGTTAGTCGTCATTAACGTTGATAGAGCCACAGTTGTTTCTTCAGTTGTCTTACCTGTGGTGGATAGCGTTGTTGTAGCAGTGACGTCTTCAGTTGTAAGTAATGTAGTTGGAGGGGCAGTGGTTTGTTCAGATGTATATTGTGTTGTCTGAGGTGTAGATGTCTGCTGGGTTGACATGGATGATGCTTCCCCAGTCGTCATTAACGTTGATGTAGGTATAGTTGATTCTTCAGTTGTTTTTCCTGTGGTTGATAATACTACAGTGATTGTATCTGTTGCAAGTAACGTACATGTAGTTGGAGGGGATGTGGTCTGTTTTGATATGAACTCTGTTGTTTCAGGTGTAGATGTCTGCTGGGTTGACACGACTGAGGTTTCATCAGTCGTCATTGACGTTGATGGAAGCATGGTTGTTTCTTCAGTTGTCTGACCTGTGGTCGGTAGTGTTGCTGTAGTAGTGACGTATTCAGTTGTAAGTAGCGTAGTAGGAGGGGCAGTGGTGCTCTCGGATGAAAGTTGTGTTGTCTGAGGTGAAGATGTCTGTAGAGTTGACATGGGTGATGTTTCCCCAGTAGTCATTAACGTTGATGGAGGTATAGTTGTTTCTTCAGTTGTCTTACCTGTGGTTGGTAAGGCTGATGTAGCAGCGGCTTCCTCTGTTGTTAGTAGCGTAGTTGGAAAGGCAGTTGTTTGCGTAGATGTCTGCTGGGTTGACGCGGCCGAGGTTTCCTCAGTCAACATTGACGTCGATGGAGACATGGTTGTTTTGTCGGTTGTACCTGTAGTTGATGTAGAAGTGACTTCTTGAGTTGTAGGTAGTGTTGTTGGAGGGACAGCTGTTTGTGCAGTTGTATGTGGTGTTTTGTCACGTGTCGTTGATGGTCGGGTTGACATGACCGAGGTTTCCCTGGTCGTCATCAACGTGGATGGATGCATGGTTGTTTTATGGGCTGTAAGAAGCGTAGATGGAAAGGCAGTGGTTTGCTCAGATGTTAAGCCTGTTGTTTGAGGTGTAGATGTCTGAAGGGTTAACACGACGGAAGTTTCTTCAGTTGTCATTAACGTTGATTGAGGCATGGTTGTTTCTTCAGTTGTCTTGCCTGTGGTCGGTAAAGCTGATGTAGCAGTGGCCTCATCTGTAGTAAGCAGCGTAGTTGGAGGGACAGTGGTTTGTTCAGATGTATCTGGTGTTGTGTCACGTGTGGTTGCATGTTGTGTTGATATAGTTGAAGTTTCACCAGTAGTTATAGGCTTTGTTGGAGGTATGGTTGATTCCATAGTTGCATTACCTGTTGTTGGTAAGGCTGGTGTTTCACCAGTAGTTCTATGCGTTGTTGGAGGCATGGTTGTTTCTTCAGTTGTCTTACCTGTGGTTGGCAAGGCCGATGTAGCAGTGACTTCCTCGGTTGTGAGTAGCGTAGTAGGGAAGGCAGTTGTCCGTACAGATGTATATTTTGTTGCCTGAGGTGTTGATGTCTGTTGGGTTGACACCGCCGAGGTTTCCTCAGTCAACATGGTTGTTTTGTCGGTTGTACCTGTAGTTGATGTAGAAGTGAATTTTTCTGTTGTAAGCAGCGTGGTTTGATGATGTGGTGTCGTGTCCCGTGTGGTTGTATGTTGGGTTGATATTTCATCAGTAGATATAGGCGTTGTTGGAGGCTTACTTGTTTCTGCTGTTGTCTTACCTGTAGTTGATAGTATTGATGTAACTGTGGCTTCATTGGTTGTAAATATCGTAGATGGAAAGGCAGTAGTTTGTTCAGATGTATATTCTGCTGTCTGAGGTGTGGATGTCTGCTCAGTTGACACGACTGAAGTCTCCTCAGTCACCATCGACGTTGATAGAGGCATGGTTGTTTCTTCGGTTGTATCTTTAGTTAATGTAGAAGTTACTTCTTTAGTTGTAAGTAGTAGCGTAGTTGGAGGGACAGTGGTTCGTTCAGATGTATGCGATGTTTCCTCAGTCGTCATTAACGTTGATGGAGACATGGTTGTATCTCCAGTTGTCTTACCTGTAGTTGGTAGCGTTACTGTAGTAATGACGTCTTCTGTTGTAAGAAGTGTAGTTGGAACGACAGTAGTTTGTTTAGAAGTATATTCCGATGTTTTAGGAGCAGATGTCTGTTGGGTTGACTCAACCGAGGTTTCCTCAGTCGTCACCAACGTTTTTTGAGGCATGGTCGTATGTTCAATTGTTTTACCTGTTGGCGATTTTGTAGAAGTGACATCGGTAGTTGTATGTAGCGTAGTTATAGGGATAGTGGTTTCATGTGTAGATGTCTGCTGGGTTGACACGACCGAGGTTTCGTCAGTAGTCATTGACGTTGATGGAGGTATTGTTGTTTCTTCGGATGTCTTACCTATTGTTGGTAAGGCTGACGCTTCAGTAGCTTCCTCGGTAGTTATTAGCGTAGTTGAAAAGGCAGTAGTTTGTTCAGATGTATGAGGTGTTGTCTGAGGTGTAGATGTCTGCTCCGTTGACACTACCGACGTTAATGGAGGCATAGTTGTTTTGAGGGTTGTACCTGCAGAAGATGTAGCAGTATCGTCTTCAGTTGTAAGTAGCGTAGTTGAAGGGACAGTGGTTTGTTCAGATGTATGTGGTGTTGTGTCACTTATTGTTGATTGTTGGGTTGATTTGACTGAGGTTTCCCTAGTCGTCATTGAAGTTGATGTTGGCATGGTTATTCTCGTGGTTGTAAGTAGCGTAGTTGGTAAGGCAGTTGTTTGTGTAGATGTCTGCTGGGTTGACACGACCGAGGTTTCTTCAGTTGTAAGCAGCGTAGTTGGTGTGACAGTGGTTTGTTCAGACGTGTGTGTTGTGTCACGTATCGTTGACTGTTTGGTTGACATGACCGAGGTTTCCCCAGTCTTCATTAACGTGGATGGTGGCATGGTTATTTCCTCGGTTGTAAGAAGCGTAGTTGGAGGGACAGTAGTTTGTTCTGATGTATGTGGTGTCGTCTCACGTGTGGTTGCATGTTGGGTTGATATTTCATCAGTAGTTATAGGCATTGTTGGAGGCTTACTTGTTTCTGCAGTTGTCCTACCTGTAGTTGATAGTATAGATGTAACTGTGGCTTCATTGGTTGTAAATATCGTAGATGGAAAGGCAGTAGTTTGTTCAGATGTATGTTTTGTTGTCTGACTCTGAGGTGTAGATGTCAGCAGGGTTGAACCGACTGAAGTCTCCTCAGTCGCCATCGACGTTGATGGAGGCATGGTTGTTTGGTTGGTTGTACCTTTAGTTGATGTAGAAGCTACTTCTTCAGTTGTAAATAGTGTAGTTAGAGGAACAGTGGTTTGTTCAGATGTATGTGGTGTTGTATCGCTTGTGGTTTCTTGCCGGGTTGATATGGCTGAAGTTTTCCCAGCACTCATGGACGTTATAGGTGGCTCTGTTGTTTTACCTCTACTTGATACAACTGTTGTTTGATATGTAGTGTCAGGTACAGTTGTCTTTTGAGTCGGTGTACCAGTGACTTCTTCAGTCGTTACCGACGTCGTAAGAGAGGCAGTTGTTTGTCCATCTGTAAGTGTAGTTGTCTTAGTTGTAGTTGTGTGCTGTGTTGACATGGCTGAGGTTTCTGTAGTCGCTCTTGACGTTCTAAAAGGCATCGTTGTCTCTTGAGTTGTTTTACCTGTTGTTAACTGGTCTGTTATTTGTTGTGTTGTTTGAGGTGTAGTTGTTTCTTCACTTGATGTAGCAGAGATGTCCTCTGTTGTAAGCACTGTTGATGAAGGGGCAGTAGTTTGCCCAGTTGTAGGAGGGGCAGTTGTTTTTTGTTCAGCTGTTGTCTGAATTGTAGTTGCGTGATGTGTTGACTTGACTGAGGTTTCTGCAGTCGTTATTGGCGTTGTTGGAGGCAGCGTTGTCTCTTCAGGCATCGTTGTCTGTGCAGTTGTTTTACCTGTGGTGTGTAGAATTGGTATAGAGGTGGCTTCCTCGGTTGTAAGTAATGTCATAGGAGGGACGGTTATTTCTTCAGTTGTATGTGGCGTTTTCTGAGTTGTAGTTGCGTGCTGCGTTGATATGACTGAGGTTTCTGCAGTCACTACAGACGTTGTAGGAGGCGTCGTTGTTTCGTCAGTTGTTGCACCTGCAGTTGATTGAACCGTTGTTTCTTGTGTTGTTTGAGGTGTAGTTGTCTCTTCATTTGATGTAACAGAGACTTCCTCTGTTGTAAGCAGTGTTGTAGGAGGAACAGTTCTTTTTTCAGTGGTATGTGAAGTTGTCGGATGTGTAGTTGCTTGCCCTGTTGACATGACTGATGTTTCTGTAGTCGTTATTGGCATTGTTGGAGGCAGTGTTGTCTTTTCATCCATCGTTGTCTCTTCCGTTGTTTTACCTGTGGTTTGTAGAATCCGTGTTGATGTGGCTTCCTCGGTTGTAAGTAATGTTGTAGGAGAGACAGTTGTTTTCTCTGTTGTAAATGGAGTTGTCTGACGTGTAGTGTGCTGTGTTGACATTACTGAGGTTTCTGCAGTCACTTCAGACGTTGTTGGTGGCATCGTTGTCCCTTCAGTTGTTCTACCTGTGGTTGACTGAATCGTTGTCTGTTGTGTTGTTTGAGGTGTAGTTGTCTTTTCATTTGATGTTGTAGAGACTTTTGTAACAATCGTCGGTGGAGGGACAGTTGTTTCCCCAGTTGTATGTGGAGTTGTCTGATGTGTAGTTGTGTGCTGTGTTGACATGACTGAGGTTTTTACAGTCGCTACAGACGTCGTTGGTGTCATCGTTGTTTCTTCTGTTGTTCCACCTGTGGTTGTCTGAGCCGCCGTCTCAGTTGTTACTGCTGTGGCGTTCTCAGTTGTAACCAATGTTGACAGAGGGACAGTTGTTTTCCCAGTTGTATGTGGAGTTGTCTGATGTGTAGTTGTGTGGTGTGTTGACATAACTGAGGTTTTTACAGTCGCTGCAGATGTCGTTGGTGGCATCGTTGTTTCTTCTGTTGTTCTATCTGTGGTTGTCTGGGACGTCGCCTCAGTTGTTATTGCTGTGGCGTTCTCAGTTGTAACCACTGTTGATGGAGGGACAGTTGTTTCCCCAGTTGTATGTGGAGTTGTCTGATGTGTAGTTGTGTGCTGTGTTGACGTGATTGAGGTTTCTGCAGTCGCTATTGGCGTTGTTGGAGGCATCGTTGTCTTTGTTGTACTACCCGTGCTGTAGGTAGAAGTCATCGACACTGTGGTGTCGTCAGTAGTGTCTGTCGGTACAGTCGTTGTCTCAGGTGGGGTTGATGAGTTTGTAGCGTCCGTTGTAGACACTAACGTTGTTTCAGGCATTGTTGACTGTTCTGTGGTGTCAACAGTGGTTACAACGAATGTTGTATCAGCTAAAGTCGACAGTTCTGTTTTTGTTTCGGTTGTTTCAGGCTTTGTTGACAGCCTTGTGGTGTCAAGAGTAGTTACAACGAATGTTGTATCAGCTAAAGTCGACAGCCCTGTTCTTGTGTTGGTTGATTCAGGCGTTGTTGATAGTTCAGTGGTGTTAACAGTAGTCACAACGAATGTTGTATCAGCTAAAGTCGACAGCCCTGTTCTTGTGTCGGTTGTTTCAGGCGTTGTTGATAGTTCAGTGGTGTTAACAGTAGTCACAACGAATGTTGTATCAGCTGAAGTCGACAGTTCTGTTTTTGTTTCGGTTGTTTCAGGCTCTGTTGACAGCTTTGTGGTGTCAGGAGTAGTTACAACGAATGTCTTATCAGCTGAAGTCGACAGTACTGTACTTGTTTCGATACTCGTAACTGTAGATGGTTGTGATGTGTGTGACGTTGTTATGAACTTCGTGGTAGCATCGGTGATATAGGTTGATGCTGCCGACGTTGTAGGTGGTGTTGACATTTCTGTGTTTGTCACTGTACTTTCGACAGTTGATGCACGCGTTGTGTTGTGTTGTACCGTTGTATCAGCAGAAGTTACAGCTGATACGTGTGTTGTATGGAGTGAAGTTGGCGGCGCTGTGCTGCCACCTGTTGTAACACCCGATGAAAGGCGGGTTGGAGCAAATGTGGTTGTATCTACAGTAGATACATAATGCACAAGGATGCAGGTGAGTTTAGTAGGTCAGTGGTAAGATAGGTCGACAATCCTGCTGGTGGGTATGTTGAGAGAAGTTGTTGTAACGTGTAATAAAGATCTGTTGTGACAAAGCATGAAGCAAAGAGCATGTTATGGTTAAGTGTGTTAACAGATTAACTGAGGTGACATGCTATGTTGTGGTATGTTGTTGTAACATATGTTAACAGATCGTTTGTGACAAAGGTAGAAATTTTAGTTCTAATATGTGCTAACAGATCTGTTATGACGGGGTAGGTTTAGGTCTGCTGTTGTAACATGCGTTGACAGATTTTTGTGACAGGACGTGTCTAGCTCTGTTGTTGTAACAGATCTGTTGCGACACGGTATGGTGAGGTTTGTTATAGCAACATGTGCTAACAGATGTTGAGATATGGTATGCTGAGGTACGTTGTTGCAAAGCCTGTTACCAGGTCTATTGTGCCTTATTAGGAATATTTTTTCTCCTTGCTCTCCTCTGGTTTCTGACTTGGAAAAAACCATGCGGAAGAACGTACAATACTACACATTGAACGATTGTATTGTGTTGCGTCATTGCATTGCATGTGTGGACAAAAGAATGTCGTTATGTGCAATTTGTGTGCACTTCGATAGAGGGCGCACCGTGCCGATCCTTCTGGTAGCCCTAAAATATATATGCTTATAGACTCACCGTTAGTAGTTTGTCCCGACACCGTGCCACAAGAACGACCAAACAGACCGATGTCTAGTTCCCTCCACGTCGAAAACAGAAGACACGTGCACAGCCAGGGCCGCATGGACACCATCCCGACCTCTTCTCAGTAAACCGACGGGACCACTAGTTCGGAAGCAATTTGTCAAAACACAAAAGTTCATAATAGATACCCAAACCACCAAATAAATAAACCGCCAACTAACTGACAAGAGAATGTATCCAGCTGACGTCACCATTCAAGGCCTTTTAAACGCCAGTAGACCAATTGACGTCATGAAACTTATCTTAGCACACTGTTCGTGATACCGCCATAGCGAATTTCAAAAGCTCTGTCAACAATTTTAAAGACAGTTGTATTCAAAGGTCCGTCAAAAGACCCATTCTGGATAGTTTTGACAGCTGTGAGATATTGTCAGTGATTGTTCGTCGATACCAAAGGGCGTTGCCTCTAGCTAGTAGGCACTTCCTGGTGGTGGTATGGTTGATTATACTTTACGGTTATTAGAGCTACATCTAAAGTGTTCTTGGCTTACAAAAAGGAAGATAATAGACCACTTGCCATATAGTATTATCTCCTCAACTTGCAAACATGCCATTTTGTGTTTAAATACTCTGTTTACAAACCATCAGGCTTTGGCTTAAGGGCGTATGCTAAGGATAATGTTAAATCCTGGGTGTTAGTTCTGTGTATATAGGATAAGTTTAAAGCCTGGGCGTTAGCTCTGCCGTAAATTTTGATAAGCCTGGTAACCTTTCAAAGATACATGACATCACTTTAAAAGATAAGCAGTACAGCCATTGTTGTTGTCGTCTAACAATGCATCAAGTTCGGTAAAGTGACGGGTGCATTTAAGGTATTTGATTTGAATCCATGATAAATGGTGCCTGTACCTAGTTATCATTAACTCTTAACATTATCACAGAACAGGCTTATCGTTGTGGTAAGCTCTTCAAAAAACATTGTGCAAGATTTGCATCCCCCTCTATACAAAGCAGTTGTAAATAGTGTAATCGGTGGTCCCATCCTCTGCATAGAATTTAACAGAAAACAATGTATTCAGACTCATAAACTGCTTATCCTCAAAAGATTTGTAAAAACAGCAAGGTTTTCTCAAAGGTTGATTATGTTTTATGATTTAATGAGAATGCCTAAAACTACTGTGGGTAGGGCAGTGCTGATATGTATGGACACAAAACAAGGTTAAACATGACAACTTAATAGGTGCTGTTAACTCGAACAATTAGATAATTGTGCAAACAGTGCGTTAAATCGAGTCAGTCCACTAATTATCAAGTGATAGAGGGTAAGGGACGAACATAAGATTGGTATCTACAGAAAGTATGCTATTTAGTGCTTTGAGGGGTCCACGGATAGTATACCATCCAGCACAATTTGGTGTTTATATTTTTTTCTCTCTCTCTCTGTGTATCTGTCTTTTTCCCTCTCTCTAGCTCTGTATCTGTCTTTCTCTCTTTGTATCTGTCTACCTCTCTCTCTATCTAACTCTGTATTTTTCTCTCTCTCTGCATCTCTCTCTCTTTCTCTTTTCAGTCTCTCTACTATCCAGTTTTCTTTGGTATGGGACCAACGTATTACATCGTATCTGTTAAGTTGGTGGCATTTAGTTACCTTTACGTATGCATGGGTAGGCAGGACACAATAAAGTTCTTGTACCCGAACACCTTTTATATTGTACACGCAGGTTACACTGGTTCGTGACCACAGCACTTAGCTCTTGAGAACACGCATTAACTTATAAATATTTCATTAACGCATCTAACCATTCACTTTTACATCTTCTAAATGGAACAACGTCTTATGATTGTGTTACCTATTAAGGTGGTAAGACCCTGTCACTTTCGTACTAGGTATTAGATCATCGTACGATCGCAAACTGAGGGTATTCTTGGGATACTAGTACATATGTCGTTACAGGATTCAACTGTCTTGTTATCATGATCATGAGAAAAGGCTGTCTTAGATCCTTATCGAGGTTGGTTCTGTCACAGCCTGCTTTGAAATTCTTAGTAAGGACTTCAAAATCGTCCTAAGACTTCAGTCGCCGTACGATTTAAAAAAAAGCCAGACTATGACAGAGCCGACCGTCGACAGATATCTTTGACACGTTTTCCGTCGGAAGATAGCTTGATATGAGATTTGTGTGACCTTGACGACGAAACAAACAATGCCCTCTTGTTGCGCTGTCGTAAAAAACGCACGACGGATATGGCATGCCGACAGTGCTCGTAAAGAGGCTGTTGGAATATAAACGACATTCGGCCGAATTTGTTGATCCTAGAAGATCGCCGAATTTCAAAATCGTCGTTTCTTCGCCTGTCAAGCTCCCCTGTCACATTAGACAGGGCACGGTGACCTGCGAACATAAGCCGATCCCTAAATACTGCACAGTTGAAAGGACACCGGCCGTTTTTACTGCCGAAAGGGACATTTTAGAGCTCACAGACTCCATCGGGCAAGCCTTTTCTTCCTGCCGTGTGACGACCCTTTTATCGAACAAAGACAATGCCGTTGCCTAGTTTCCTCCCTCAAATTACTATGGGAGATTTATTGTCCACTTAATGTTTAAATGGCCGTTCGGTAATTATCAATTTTTTTCTGTTCAAGGACACGCGGGTCATGACATTACACAAGCACAGCGGCGTTCGGTTTGTACAAAGCTGATAGTGTACCACTTCAAACCTTTATGGGAGATTTAATCAAGGTTCTTGTAATTCTGATTTTCATGAAATGTTTAAATGGCCGTTAAGTAATGCTCAAGGCTATCCCTGTTCAAGGACACACGGGTCATTACACGAACGCGCAGTAGGTCCTGTACATAGCTGATAATGTTGCGTTACTTGCGTACCACTTTAAAATCTCGTGGGAGATTTAAGGTACTGCTTTTCACTAAATGTTTAAGTGGACGTTCAGCAATGCTCAAAGACACATAGGTCATTACACAGATTTCAATTAGAGTCGACGACATAGTTTTCACAATGTTCCTTTCCTCGACCATGTTGTTGATATATGTTGTTTATGTGACTTATGTGGACGTTAATACATCAGAACTACTGCAGCTAGGGTGCTTTAAAGTGGGGCAGTGTATTTTGTGCAGGTTGTTGACCGCCCGGCTTGATACAGGTGTCACCTTGTTGTGCGACACAGACCAGCGTTGTGTGGTTAATCATGCGTAAATTCTCACGAACGACAGGGGCGGTTTGGCAAGTCAGTGCATCGATCAGTGGACGCCCAATGGGGCTTAGTTTTTTTATATGTACCCCCCCCCCAAAAAAAGATAACAATGAAAACGTACCTGGTTACAGAATACCTTTGTATGCAACGAAATAGAAAATTGTTGGACAGATATAACCTGTGGTATTGCCAAGTGTGAATGAGAGATTTTAAAATGCTGACATGTAAACGTATTAAAGTACGCATGTCAGGATTGTCTAGCTTGACCTAAACCTTCACCTGAGGGCTGGATATTCTGTCTTTCAATGCGTGGTCGCATTTTTCGTGCGATGCGTTTTTATATCGAATTTTCATGGAGGCTAGGGCCAAAACATCTTAAGGTTTTGTCAGGAGACATGTAAAGCTTAATTTTTGTATGGCACACGAACGAGTGTCACATGTATGTCCTTAATTTGTTGTCGTATGACATTCTAAATCTAATAATTACGTTAGACAGCCAACAGTGTGCACATGTGTTTCTAAATTGTTTTAAGAGAACATATTAAACAACTGGGACAAAGTCATAAACCGGAACAGTCATTTTCTACTGATAACAGAATTGACAAATAGTCCATATAGGACGGAAAAAAAGTTTTATAAAATAAGAATGATCACTTACATTTAACTTCCGGGGAGAAGTTTTTCTTGGGACCAAATTTGTCGAGAGGAAGAGGAATATCCCTCAAGAAATATCCAACGTTGTCAGCCTGAACGATCTACATGCACACGCGAATGTTCTGAACGTAAAGATTCGGCGTTGTTGTTATCACTCTAATGCCAAACAGTCGTCCCAACACCTGAAACTTGTCTCATGACATCATCATAACTCCAGCACAAAACGTTCTGACGACACACCCTTCTATTACAAGTCAACAAAAGTCGCCACATTGGCTTCCTGGCCGCCAAAACATGAGCACGAGTTTACACAGGCTAGTGTACTGTCCTTACGGTACTGCTTCTAAAAATTGACGTGATTATCAACTTAATTATCCCCTTAAGGCAAGTGCTTCCGGCTGGGCTGACCCAAGTTTAACATGATAGGGGAACCGGAAAAATATCCTACGCCCTTAAATGCGTTCAAACCAGTTCCAAAAATCTGAGAAATATCCATATATGTCTAAAAAAAGTATTTTGAAAGTATGTAAAACTGATGTGTGGTGTTCATGGTTCAGATAGTGTTGTCATTGTTGAGCTTGCCAGGCCTATTAGTGACTTCGTGACCGCCTATGTCTGTAGTAGTCTCCGAGGGAGCGTTTTCTCACGGGAAGGAATCGTCCGATAATTATCACTCGGTTGGGTTCACTGACGGGCGAGGTAGGGGCTGGGTGGGCCTGTATGTTACATGCTCAGTCATTAACTACAAATAATCAGATCATTTTGTAACAAAACACCTTACAGAAGTGTGTACTTGATATCAAATATTGTTCACCAGTAGCCTCATTTGTCTAGTGCGAAGCTACAGTTGGTAAACAAACGAAACACTGTTGAAAAATTCACTTTATAAATGAGTTGGGGCTGTAATGTCATACTCATACATATATATATACACGAAGCTCTTCTAGAACTTCAAATACAGACCCCTGTATTATTAGTTTAGATCATTTAACAATTGCTTATGACAATGCAATATCATCCGTTTCCTAAGACAGGTCCGGAGAACAACAGCACAATATTGAAATAGATGTATCAAAACCTTGATAGAGTGTGCTTGTATAGCATGACTGCCCCCAAATTCCTTTTCCTTTTCCTTTTCTATATCGAATGTATTTCGTTCCGTTAACGTTTATACGTCTTTAAAGTTTATACGAGTAGTGCCAAGGGTATTGCATGTACGTACAATATAATGATAGACGAATAATCGTTGACCTGTAAAGAGGACCTGTTCTGTTTATTTCTGACCAATTACACCTGTACACAGTGAGGGTGTAACCTGTGTTAGGGATGTATTGTCTCCGTACCCTACCGCCGTGGGAAGAGTGTGATCTTTACACAAAGTGCGTCACCTCTGGAAGATACCATTTACACCTTGTAGGGGTGAAGGATTTTGAAAACAACTTTGAGCATGCGCAAGTGATGAAAGAAGCGCTAAGTCAGCCCGGCAAGGATATCATAAACTTATCGTTTTTCCGGCAGTACTGAAATGGACATTTAAAACATTGACATCCTTAAAGAAAAGGAAACGTGATGTTTAGTACGAAACCTTTGTTGGACAGCTACGAATAATGTGACCTTGGGCATTAAAGTTCTTCTAAACCAACCAAGGAGACATTTACCCGCGAAGTTTGAGTGGTGTATCTGTCACCTAACGTTAAATGCCCTTCACTACTTAGTCATTCCCTCAGCTGGTGAAACTAGTCATGTTTAAGGTGGCCCTGTGAAATGATTAAATGATTAGCTCAAAACTAAACATATTATATTGTATATATATCTGTCATCCTTCAACCTTTTTTTCTGTCAGCTTTTTTAATCTAAGGGCCCTGTCACACTTGTGCGTATATTCAAGTGCGCGTGAGTTCCGCAGTAACATTTTTTTTTTGTTTAAATAAATTTTGCGGGGAGGAAGATGTTTTCTACTTTGACTATTTATATACCTTATATACGCTTGTAAACACAACAGAGTCAATATAGATGTAGCGAGGATCAGTATGGGTCTCAAACAAAGATATGATGTATACTGCTTATATGTGTATATATATATATATAGATATAAATGTCATATTTTGACATTGACAAGGCCGTTTTTATAATCAATCAGCTACTCTCCCATTCACGACTTGCCATTGTATCTCCTACAATGTAGATGGAATTTCATTTTTCTTCCCCATGCAATATATGGGCGTCTCCCGTTCATGACAAAAGGAAGCGAGGTCAGTGACGTTTCAGCGTCCGGTGTTTTGATATACTTGTTGTAGATACATTTGTAATTCTGTAATACTCAAAACTAAATGATTCATATAAGGGAAGTTGATAATGGATATCTGGGGTATGTCCTATTACAATATCCGTGAACAGTTTTTGACAAAGTTCTCTAGGGACAATAAGGATAAAACACTGAATACTGGGTATTAGACTTAACGTTGCCGTCAGCCCCGTGAAAATACCATTGGAATATATAGATATGAGCACAAAGTTGACATTCTTTTGATCTATCGTTGGTACTGTAAGTCATATTTGAGATGTTTTGACTACCTGCATATCTTAAATGATGAATGCATGAATGATGATGGTTATGTATTACACCTTTTTTTTTAAAATTTTATCACGTTGAAGTTGGTTATGACAAACTATTACCTCTTTCATGTCCCGTTGACGCTATATGCTATATGTGCTATACTGCCTGATATAGATTTAACTAAAACGGTAATAACGGCCAGTAGTCCGCATCCCATCAGCTAAGATGGCATGTGCGATGTCATGTCGGACGTTTAGGACTGTAAATGACTTCTAGTAAGCAGATATAGATATGTCGTTGTTAAATCAAAGGAAATGAAAAATAGAGAGATAACTTGAGATTGCATATCTGACTTAGGCCCCAATTCCACTAGACAGAGATCACCCCGCGATCTCGTTGCGACTTTACTTGGATTTGTGTAACACTTGAAGTGCTAGGCTCCATAATAGGAATGTCATGCAAAATGTAAAAGTATGACTAAGATTAAAGACAACAAAACACACAAAGCGTAACCAATTGCAAATTGATATCTATCTATAAAATTCGTTAAGCGATCCGTCAACTTTTAGGCCACCGCCCTTTTGCAACAGGGCATTATTGATCAAATGTTAGACATCATGCATATAGAACCTAGATTTGGTCATGAGCATAAACATATTAGGTATTATCAGACGCACCTACGTATACGCTGATTGATATAGCCTGATGCTAAAGAGATGTTGTTCTTCAAAAAGATCTATCTTTATGCAGTACCATTAAGATATTAGCCTCCACCAGACGTGAATGGAATGAGTGAAAATCGGCCAAATAAGCAGATGACATACAAAGGGAGAAATAGATACAGTTATGGCCAACTCGTCTAGTATGTTATCTGTCTATTCGGCCGATTTGAACTCTTTCCAGCCACGTTTGGAAGAGGCTATCAAATATATCATTTCTACTAGATTAGTATTTATGTCTATTCTAATCTCTACCATTTGCGATAAAACGTCCTATTGGCGTTGAAAAATACCAAGGCAGCGAAACTACATGTTGCTTATACTCTATCATCATTTGACTATTACAGAGTGATATCTGGAGCCAAAACTACTATCCAACCTTTTCCACATTGTGTATTGACAAAGATTAAGTACCTTTTTTACATGGCGAATGTATTCAAATTGATACTTGCTCTAGATTGCAGTGCAAGTCAAGATGACACTAAAAAAACAGCTAATATATCCTTAATATCTATTTTAGGAAAGATCGTTGAATGTACCCTATTTGCTCATATCTAATCAGCTTGGTTAATTTTGATCCAAAGCGATTCAAATTTTCTTTATATAAAACATTGAAATTGAACCTACCTCAATAGGAAGTCCCCCAATCAATCTTGCACGTCCGCACTAAAAACCGCCGGAATGCTTACACCCTTTCCACATGGAGATTTACATCACCACGTATACTTATTATCCAAACCCTATGAAAATATCCCACTTATCCAGCTGCACACGTAATGAATCGAACGAGTGTTTACAATTACACGCCACGCTCTACCGCAATGGTCTCCAGATAATTGCTGACCAATTGTTCAAGGCTTTCTCACAACAATAGAGAACTTAAATAAGTAATAAGTTCACCCAGCAACCGGCACGGCTGTCCCCCCAAAGGGGTCCTTGTTTTCTAAAAGCACGATCTTCCTGCTTTGACAACAAAGCATGGCGGTGAATTATAGTCTATTGTCGGTCGGGACGTCTGTAGCTTGCGTTTGAACTTCGAGGTATCAGTTGCTATCTTGTTTTTAATCTTTAATGTTAGCTTGTATATTCGAGGTGCTTTTGTAATTGTCAATTATTCACTTCTGTCACAACAAAAATAATGTCTTTATTAGTTAAATTTTGTCATCTTTCAATGCAGATAATTCAATAATACTGAACTATACGTATACAATTATACATTTTGTAAACGTCTTTGTGATTTTTGCACATACTATTTCGAAATACAAACAAAAGCCAAAAAACATTCGTCCAATCCACCTTCAATTTACAAAATCAATTACACTCAGAAAGGAAAGGGAGGTGTTGGTAGATAGTCCAGTACATTCTAAATGCTGCTACCAAACGCATAATCTGAACAAGGACACTTCTGCCCCAACTAAAGGTCAAGAATGAAACGATTAAAAGGAAGACGTCTTCGATCTACAGATTGTGAATGAGAAAGATTTGCTTTATAATATCTATTAGTGAACTTTCTATGGACCCCTGAAGCCGTCCCTCTTATCCAGAGAGGTTAAAGTTAATGCCAAGGTGAGAAACAAGTGATGAAGCTTTAAACGCCGTAGTTGTTTTCAAATATTACTAACAGACTGCAACTTGTTTCCCCTTCGGGCAGGTGTCGTTCAAGTCTTGTATCGCCAGGAGGAGCTAGGGAACGCAACACAACCACCTAAAAATGAGCGCCTCTACAATGTATATACATAACCAGATGCAAGACTTGAAAACTGACTTAGACTATACCAAAGAGTATTAAAGTAGCACCTTCCAAATTCAGAGTAAGCAATTCTTGTAAAACATTAGACTGATAAAATATGTGGTGCAACATATCGTCGGGATATTCCATACGGCCGTAATAGATGCATACATGTACATGTAATATAGTGAAATCAGGCTACAGTAAACTCCAAGCTTAGTACTCATCTTGAAAACATGAAAAACATGCAACAATCTGCTACAATGACATTACCACTTAGTACGTACGTAGTCGTGAAAGGAGTCAAGAGAAGTGAAAGAAGCCATCTACAGTATAGCCCTTAAACCATCCCTGAGCAGAGACGGGTGCGCCACAAACTTTCTACTTATGATCCACTGCTCACTGAGTTTGCATAACGTGACATCCCAAAAGCGGTGAATTGCTCATTCCGTGACAAAGACTAAAGACGTTTTTGCAGTAGAGCTATCGATGGAAACTAAACAAAGGCAGGGAGCTGGCTGACCAAACGAGCTGACTGACCCAAGCTACAATAGTTAAACAGACAATTAACCCTGATGGCAGATTCTTGGTGCATCAACTCAGAAAATACGACTTACTTGAGAAAAAGGAACAAAAGACAAACTTCAAAGTTGGTCCTCAACAACAGGAAAAAATGTCCTCGTTCGTCAGTGTCCTTGTGGCACGGCATCAGGACAATCAAAACAAAACATATAGAAGTATAGTAAATACATGATGAACAACACAGAAAATAAGCTGTAGTCATGCCTGTAATTGTGGTCTCCGCTGTAGTCGGTAAATCTGTGGCAACATAGGTGGTTGTACCAGGTGTTGTCTCGACGGTTGCACCGGCCGTTGTCTCGATGGTTGTACTAGCCGTTGTATCGATGTCTGTACCAGCTGTTGTCTCGATGGTTCTACCGGCCGTTGTCCCGGTGGCTGTACCAGGCGTTGTCTCGATGGTTGTACCAGGCGTTGTCTCGATGGTTGTACCAGCCGTTGTGTCGATGGTAGACGATTCTTCTGTAGTTGTGAAATCCGTTGTCCCCTTTGAAGATATTATGATAGTAGATTGCGGTTCTGTTGTAACTACTGTGGTTGGTGATTCTGTTGACAAGTCTGTAGTTGCAGGAGGTGTTGTTTCGGCGGTAGACAATACTTCCGTGGTTTGTTCGGTTGTTGGCGACCCTGTTGTCCCCTTTGAAGTCGCACTAGATGTTGGTATAATGGTAAATTTTGTTTCTGTTGTAATTCCCGTGGAATGCGATTCTGTAGATATATCTGTGGTAAGAGGAGGCGTTGTTTCGATGGTGGACAACAGTTCCGTGGTTTGCCCAGTTGTTAGCGACTCTGTTGGGACCTTTGTAGTCGCGTCAGATGTTGCTATAATGGTAGATTTTGGTTCTGTTGTAATTCCCGTGGATTGCAATTCTGTAGATACATCTGTAGTAAGAGGAGGCGTTGTCTGGACTGTGGACAACAGTTCTGTTGACTGCTCTGTAGTTATTGACTCAGTTGTCCCCTTTGTAGTCGCGTCAGATGTTGTTATGATGGTAGATATCGGTTCTGTTGTAACTACTGTGGTTGGTGATTCTGTTGACAAGTCTGTAGTTGCTGGAGGCGTTGTTTCGGCGTTGGACAATAATTCGGTGGTTTGCCCGGTTGTTAGCGACTCTGTTGTCCCCTTTGTGGTCGCAGTTGATGTTGTTATAATGGTAGATTTGGGTGCTGTAGTGAAGCCTGTAGTTGATGATTCTTTAGACATAACCGTAGTTTGAGGAGGCGTCGTTTTGCCAGTGGAGGATAGCTGTGTTGTTTGAGCCGTTGTAAACGACTCTGTTGTTCCCTTCGAGGATGCACTGGATTTTGTTAAAATGGTCGACTGTATTTCTGTAGTAAAGCCTGTGGTTGGTGATTCGGTAGACATATCTGTCGTTGAAGGAAGCGTTGTGTTAGAGGTTGGCAAATGTTCTGTGGTTTGTTCTGTTGATAGCAATTCTGCTGTTCCCTCTGTACTCGCACCAGATGTTGTGATGACGGTAGATCGCAGTTCTGTAGTAACGCCTGTGGTTGGTGATTCTGTAGACATATCTGTCGTTGCTGGAAGCGTAGTTTCTGCCGTGGTTAGTAGTTCTGTACTTTGTGCTGTTGTACGGAATTCTGTTGTCCCCTTAGTTGTCGCACCAGATGTAACAATAATGGTAGAAAGTGGCTCCGTTTTAAATCCTGTTGTTGGTGATTCTGTAGCCATATCTGAAGTTGCAGGAGGTGTTGTCTCTACAGTAGACGATATAATTGTAGTTTGTGCCGTTGTGGGTGATTCTGTCGTCCCCTTCGTAGTCTCACTAGATGTTGTTAAGATGGTAGATTGCAGTTCTGTAGTAAAGTCTGTGGTTGGTGATTCTGTAGACATATCTGTAGTTGCAGGAGGCGATGTTTTGGAGATGGACAGAATTTCTGTAGTTTGTGCGGTTGTTAGTGATTCTGTTGTTCCCTTCGTAGTCGCACCAGATGTTGTTACGACGGTAGACTGCGGTTCTGTAGTAAAACCTGTGGTTGGCGATTTTGTTGAAATGTCTGTAGTTGAAGGAGACGTTGTCTCTGAGGTAGACGATAAAGGTGTGGTCTGTGCTGTTGCTAGTGACTCTGTTGTCCCCACTGTAGTCGCACTAGATGTTGCTATGGTGCTAGATCGTGGTTCTATTGTAATAGCTGTGGTTGGTGGTTCTGTAGATACAACCGTAGTTTCAGGAGGTGTTGTTATGACAGTAGACTGTAGTTCTGTAGTAAGACCTGTGGTTGGTGATTCTGTAGTTGCTGAAGGTGTTGTCTCAACGGTGGACAGGGCTTTTGTGCTTTTCGCTGTTGTTGGCGATTCTGTTGTACCATTCGACGTCGTACTAGATGTTGTAATGACGGTAGATTTCAGTTCTGTAGTAAAACCTGTGGTTGGTGATTCTGTAGACAAATCTGTAGTTGCCGAAGGTGTTGTCTCGACGGTGGAAAAGGCTTTTGTGCTTTTCGCTGTTGTAGGCGATTCTGTTGTACCATTCGACGTGGCACTAGGTGTTGCAATGACGGTAGATTTCGGTTCTGTAGTGAAACCCGTTGTCGGTGATTCTGTAGACAAATCTGTAGTTGCTGAAGGTGTTGTCTCAACGGTGGACAGGCCTGTGGTTTCCTCCGTAGTTATAGTCTCTGTTGTCAAAACATTTGTTGTGACGATGGTAGATAGTGGTTCAGTAGTAAAGCCTGTAGTTGGTGATTCTGTTGACATATCTGTAGTTGCATGAGGCGTTGTTTTGTCAGTGGACAGTAAGTCTGTAGTTTGGGCGGTTGTCACTCCCGTTGTAGCATCAGATGTTGTTACGCTGGTAGACTGCAGTTCTGTAGTGAAGCCTGTAGTTGGTGATTCCGTAGTTGCAGGCGGCGTTGTTCCGACGGTGGACAAAAGTTCCGTGGTTTGTGCTGTTGTTAGCGACTCTGTTGTTCTCTTAGAAGTCGCATCAGCTGTTGTTATGATGGTAGACTGAGGTTCTGAAGTAAAAGATGTAGTTGGTGATTCTGTAGATCTTAAAGTAGTTCGAGGAGGCGTCGTCTTGACGGTGGACAATTGGTCTGTGGTTTGCTCTGTAGTTACCGACTCTGTTGTTCCCTTCGAAGTCGCACTAGTTGTTTTGACGGTAGATTGTGGTTCTGTTGTAAAGCCTGTTGTTGGATGTTCTGTAGACATATCTGTAGTTGCTGGAGGCGTTGTTCCGTTGGTGGACACTTGATCTGTAGTTTGCCCTGTTGTTGGTGACTCTGTTGTCTCTTTTGTAGTGACATCAGATGTTGTAATGATGGTAGACTGTAGGTCTGTAGTAAACCCTGTGGTTGCGGATTCTGTGGAAAAGTCTGTGGTCGCACGAGGCGTTCGCTTCGAAGTCGCACTAGATGTTGTTTTGACGGTAGACTGCGGTTCCGTAGTAAATCCTGTGGTTGGAGGTTCTGTAGACATATCTGTAGTTGCAGGAGGCGTTGATCCGACGGTAGAGAATTGTTTTGTAGTTTGGGCTGTTGTTGGTGACCCAGTTGTCTCCTTTGTAGTGACATCAGATGTTGTAATGATGGTAGACTGTAGGTCCGTAGTAAAACCTGAGGTTGCTGATTCTGTGGAAAAGTCTGTGGTCGCACGAGGCGTTGTCTCTAGACTAGATGTTAGAAATGTAGTTTGTGCTGTTGTAAGCGTCTCTGTTGTCCCCATCGTAGTCAAATCAGAGGTTTTTATGACGGTAGATTGTGGTTCTGTAGTAAAGCCTGTAGTTGATGATTCTGTCGACATATCTGTTGTTGCATGAGGCGTTGTTTCGCCGATGGACAATAGTTCGGTGACTTGTTCTGTTGTTAGCGATTCTGTTGTTCGCTTCGAAGTCGCACTAGATGTTGTTTTGACGGTAGACTGCGGTTTTGTAGTAAATCCTGTGGTTGGAGGTTCTGTAGACATATCTGTAGTTGCAGGAGGCGTTGTTCCGACGGTAGAGAATTGTTCTGTAGTTTGCCCTGTTGTTGGTGACTCTGTTGTCTCTTTTGTAGTGACTTCAGATGTTGTAATGATGGTAGACTGTAGGTCTGTAGTAAACCCTGTGGTTGCGGATTCTGTGGAAAAGTCTGTGGTCGCACGAGGCGTTGTCTCTAGAGTAGATGTTGGAACTGTAGTTTGTGTCGTTGTTACCGATTCTGTTTTCCCCATCGTAGTCGCATCAGAGGTTTTAATGACGGTAGACAGTGTGTCTGTAGTGTAGCCTGTGGTTTGAGATTCTGTAGACATATCCGTTGTTGCATGAGGCGTTGTTTCGCCGGTAGACAATAGTTCGGTGGATTGTTCTGTTGTTCTTTCAGTAGTCCCAACAGATGTTGTCATTACGGTAGATTGTGGTTCTGTAGTTGGTGATTCTGTAGACCTTATTGTAGTCAGAGGAGGCGTTGTCTCCACGGTGGACAATAGTTCTGTGGTTTGTTTTGTTGTTAGCGACTCCGTTGTGCCGATCGAAGTCGCACCAGATGTTGTTTCTATCATCGTGGATTTTGGTTCTGTAGTAAAACCTGTGGTTGTTGATTCTGTAGATATATCAGTAGTGTGAGGAGGCGTCGTCTCGATGGTGGACATTTGTTCCGTGGATTGCTCTGTTGTAAATGACAGTGTTGTCCCCGTCGAAGTAGCACTAGATGTTGTCATTAAGGTTGATGGTGGTTCTGTTGTAAAAACTGTAGATGGTGATTCTGTAGACCTTATTGTAGTTAGAGCAGGCGTTGTCTCGACGGTGGACAATAGTTCTGTGGATTGCTCTGTTGTTGGCGATTCTGTTGTCCCCATCGAAGTCGCACCAGATGTTGTTATTATGGTCGATTGTGGTTCTGTAGTAAAATCTGTGGTTGGATATTCTGTAGACGTATCTGTAGTTATTGGAGGTGTTGTTTCGACCGTGGAAAATAGTTCTGTGGTTTGTGCTGTTGTTAGTGATTCTGTTGTCTCCTTTGTAGTAGCACTAGATATAGTTGCTATAATGGTTGTTTGTGCTTCTGTGGATAGGCCTGTTGTTAGTGCTTCGGTAGACATATCGGTGGTAAAAGGAGGCGTTGTTCCCACGGTTGACAATAGTTCTGTGGATTGCTCTGTTGTTGTTCCCAGCGTAGTGGCACCAGATGTTGTTATGATGGTTGTTGGTGGTTCAGTAGTTACAATTGTGGTTGGTGATTCTGTTGATATAATTGAAGCTGCAGGAGGCGTTGTATCGGCGGTTGACAATAGTTCTGTGGTTTGACCAGTTGTAAGCGACTCTGTTGTCCCACTAGATGTTGCTTCAATGGTAGATTTCGGTTCTGTAGTACGATCTGTTGTTGGTGATTCTGTAGAGATATCAGTGGTAAGAGGAAGCGATGTTCCGACGGTGGACAATAGTTCTGTAGTTTGCTGTGTACTTAGTGACTCCGTTTTCCCCTTTGTACTAGCACTAGATGTTGCTATAAAGGTAGATCTTGGTTCTGTAGTGAAGCCTGTAGTTGGTGATTCTGTAGACATCTCCGTAGTTGCAGGAGGCGTTGTCTCGACGGTGGACAACAGTTCTGTGGTTTGCTCTGTTGTTGAAGACCCTGTTGTCCCCTTGGTAGTAAAATCAGTTGTTTTTAAGATGGTAGATTGCGGTTCTGTAGTAAAGCCTGTGGTTGGCGATTCTGTAGATATATCAGTAGTTCCAGGTGGCGTTGATTCCATGGTGGACATTATTTCTGTAGTCTGTTCTGTTGGAAGCGTTGTTTTCATCGATGTCGAAGTTGAAATAATGGTAGATTGTGGTTCTATTGGAAAAGTTGACGATTCTGTAGACAAATCTGTAGTTGCAGCATTCGTTGTCTCCACCGTAGACGATGAGGTTGTGGTTTGCTCTGTTGTTGGTGACTCTGTTGTCCTCTTTGTGGTCTCTTCAGATGTTATGACGGTAGATTGTGCTTCTGTAGTAAACGCTGTAGTTAGAGGAGGTGTTGTTTCGACCGTGGTCACTAGTTTTGTGGTTTGCCCCGTTGTGAGCGACTCTGTAGTCGCAGAAGATGTTGTAATGACGGTAGATTGTAGATCTGTTGTAACTACAGTTGTCGGTGATTCTGTAGACATCTCTGCCGTTGGGCGAGGTGTTGTTTCCACGGTGGACGATAGTTCTGTGGTTTGCTCTGTTGCGAGCGAGTCTGTTGTCCCCTTTGTGGTCCCAGCAGATGTTGTTATAACGCTAGATCGTGGTTCTGTTGAAAAAGCTGTAGTATGTGAATCCGTAGATCTTATTGTGGTTGCTGGAGGCGTTGTCTCGATGGTGGACAATAGTTCTGTGGTTTGTTTTGTTGTTAGCGACTCCGTCGTGCCGATTGAAGTCGCACCAGATGTTGTTTTGATGGTAGATTGTAGTTCTGTAGTAAAGCCTGTAGTTGGTGATTCTGTAGACATATCTGTAGTTGAATGAGGCACTGTTTCGACTGTGGATAGTAGTTCTGTGGTTTGTGCAGTTGTTAGCGATTCCGTTGTTATCTTTGTAGTCCCACCAGGTGTTATGATAGTAGATTGCGGGTCTGTTGTAAAGTCTGTTGTTGCTGATTCTGTAGACATGTCTGTAGTTGCAGGAGGCGTTGTCTCGTGGGTGGACAGTAGTTCTGTGGTTTGTTCTGTTGTTATGGCCTCTGTCGTTCCTTCAGTAGACACACGAGATGTTCTTATAATAGTAGACTGTGGATCTGTGGTTGAACCGATGGTTAATGATTCTGTAGACATATCTGAAGTTGTAGGCGGCGTTGTCTGGGCGGTTGACAATAGTTCTGTTGTTTGCCCCGTCGTTGTAAGTGAGTCTGATGTTTTCTTCGTAGTCGCGCCAGATGTGATAATGATAGTAGATTGTGGCTCTGTAATAAAATCTGTTGTTGATTCGGTAGACATGTCTGTAGTGTGTGGAGGTGTTGTTTCGACTGTGTTCAGTTGTTCTGTAGTTTGCCTTGTTGTAAACGAATCGGTTGTTCCTTTAGTAGCCACACCTGAAGTTGTCATGATGGTTGATTGTGGTTCTGTAGTAAAACCTGTGGTTAGTGATTCTGTAGACATGTCTGTAGTGTGAGGAGGCGTTGTTTCAACTGTGGTCAGTTGTTCTGTAGTTTGCCTTGTAGTAAACGACTCTGTTGTTTCCTCAGTAGTCACACCTGGTGTTGTCATAATGATTGATTGTGGTTCTGTAGTAAAACCTGTGGTAAGTGATTCTGTAGACATGTCTGTAGTGTGAGGAGGCGTTGTTTCAACTGTGGTCAGTTGTTCTGTAGTTTGCCTTGTAGTAAACGACTCTGTTGTTTCCTCAGTAGTCACACCTGGTGTTGTCATAATGATTGATTGTGGTTCTGTAGTAAAACCTGTGGTAAGTGATTCGGTAGACATGTCTGTAGTGTGAGGAGGCGTTGTTTCAACTGTGGTCAGTTGTTCTGTAGTTTGCTTTGTTGTAAGCGCCTCGGTTGTTCCCTTATTAGTAGTCACACCTGAAGTTGTCATAATGGTTGATTGTGGTTCTGTAGTAAAACCTGTGGTAAGTGATTCGGTAGACATGTCTGTAGTGTGAGGAGGCGTTGTTTCAAGGGTGGTCAGTTGTTCTGTGGTTTGCTTTGTTGTAAACGACTCTGTTGTTCCCTCAGAAGTTACACCTGATGTCATGATGGTAGATTGTGGTTCCGTAGTATAACCCGTGGTTAGGAATTTTGTAGACATATCTGTGGTAGAAGGAGGCGTTGTCCTGACAGTAGAAAGCAAATCTGTGGTTTGCTCAGTAGACAGTGACGCTGTTGATCCTTCCGCAGTTGTTGTTATTATCGTAGATAGTGGTTGAGTCGTAAGAACTGTAGTTGGCGATTCTGTCGAGACATCTGTGGTTGGACGAGGCGTTGTTTCTAAAGTGGAAAATTGCGTTGGGCTTCGTGTTGTTGAGTCTGTTGTCCCTATCGTTGTCACACTGGATGTTTTTAAAATGGTGGATTGTTGTTCTGTAGTAAATCCTGTGGTTTGTGATTCCGTAGACATATCTGTAGTTATCGGAGGCGTTGTCTCGACGGTGGATAACATTTCTGTGGATTGCTCGGTTGTAAGCGACTCTGTACTACCCGCCGTGGAAGGACGAGATGTTGTTCTGATGGTAGATTGTGGCTCTGTTGTAAAGCCTGTAGTTGGTGATTCCGTAGACATATCTGTAGTTGCCGGGGGCGTTGTCTCGGCAGTGGACAACATTGCTGTGGATTGCTCGGTTGTAAGCGTTGTAGATGTTGTTCTAATGGTAGATTGCGGTTCTGTCGTAAAGCTTGTTGTTGGTGATTCAGTAGACATATCTGTTGTTGGAAGAGGCGTTGTTTCTAAAGTGGACAACTGCACTGTACTTTGTGCGGTTGTTCGCGACTCTGTTGTCGCACCAGCTGTCATGATGGTAGATTGTGGTTCTGTTGTAAAGACTGTTGTTAGTGATTCAGTAGACATATCTGTGGTTGTAACAGGCGTTGTCTTGTGGGTGGACAATAGTTCTGTGGTTTGTGCTGTTGTTGGTGGCTCTGATGTCCCCTCTGTAGTCACACTGGATGTTGGTACTATGGTAGACGGTCGTTCTGTAGTAAACCGATTGGTTGGTGCTTCTGTAGACACGTCTGTAGTTGGAGGAGACATTGTCTCTTGGGTAGACGATAGAATTGTGGTTTGCTCTGTTGTAACTGAATCTGTTGTTCCCATCGTCGTCGCGATAGCTGTAGATTGTGATTCTGTAGACATGTCTGTGGTTGCAGGTGGCGTTGTCTCGACTGTTGATAGGTGTTCTGTGCTTTGAGCGGTTGTCGGAGACTCTGTGGTACCATCAGTTGTCAAGCCGAGTGTTGTTATAAAGGTGGATTGTGGCTCTGTAGTAAAGACTGTGGTTGGTGATTCTGTAGACATGTTTGCAGTTGCAGAAGGCGTTGTCTTTGCAGTAGAAAATAGAATTGTCGTTTGTTCTGTTGTAACTGAATCTGTTGTTCCCATCGTCGTCGCGCTAGATGTAGTTTTGAAGGTAGATTGTGGTTCTGTAGTAAAACCCGTAGATGGTGATTCGGTAGACACGTCTGTAGTTGGGGGAGGCGTTGTCTCCACTGTTGATAGTAGTTCTGTAGTTTGCTCTGTTGTCCCCATCGTAGTCGCGATAGATGTTGTTATGATGGTTGATTGTGGTTCTATAGTAAAAGCTGTAGATGGTGATTCTGTAGACACGTCTGTAGTTGGGGGAGACGTCGTCTCGACTGTTGATAGTAGTTCTGTAGTTTGTGCGGTCCCATCAGTTGTTGATCTGAGTGTTGTTATGACGGACGATTGTGGTTCTGTTGGGACTGTGGTTTGTGATTCCGTAGACAGGTCTGTCGTTGTAGGATGCGTTGTCTTTGCAGTAGACGATTGAGTTGTACTTTGTACTGTTGTCAGCGTCTCTGTTGTCCCCTTTGTTGTCGCACCCGATGTTGTAATGATCATGGTAGATCGTTGCCCTGTTGATGTTGACTCAGTTGACAAGTCTGTAGTTGTAGGAGGCGTTGTTTCGTCGGTAGACAGAAGTTCTGTGGATTGCTCGGCTGTTGGCAACCCTGTTGTCCTAATCGTAGTTTTGTCAGATGTAGTTTTGGTCATTGTAGATTGCGTTCCTGTAGTAAAGCCTGTGGTTTGTAATTCCGTAGACAAGTCTGTCGTTGGAGGAAGTGATGTTTCTTCAGTAGACAGTGGAGTTGTAGTTTGTGCTGTAGTTGTTAGAGACTCTGTTGTCCCCATTGCAGTTGTTGTAAAGATGCTAGATTGTGGTTCTGTTGTGAAGCCTGTCGTCAGCGATTCTGTAGACAAATCTGAAGTTGAAGGAGGCGTTGTTTCTACAGTAGACGATAAGGATGTGGTTTGTGTTGTTGTTGCCAGTGACTGTGTTGTCCCCATTGTAGTAAAATCAGTTGTTGTAAAGATGGTAGATTGTGGTTCTGTTGTAAAGCCTGTGGTCCGCGATTCTGTTGAGAAATCTGAAGTTGAAGGAGGCGCTGTTTCTACAGTAGACGATAAAAATGTGGTTTGTGCGGTTGTTGTAAGCGACTGTGTTCTACCCTTAGTAGTCACACTGGATGATGTTATAATGGTAGATTGCGGTTCTGTTGTAAAGCCTGTTGTTTGTAATTCTGTGGACATATCAGTAGTTATGGGAGGCGTTGTCTCGACGGTGGATAGTAGTTGTGTAGATTGCTCTGTTGTAAGCGATTGTGTTGTCCCCTTCGAAGTCACAGTGGGTGATGTTATAACGGTAGACTTTGGTTCTGTAGTAAAACCTGTTATTGGTAATTCTGTAGAAATATCCGTAGTTGGGGGAAGAGTTGTCTCGACGGTGGGCAGTTGTTCTGTAGTTTGCTCTGTTGTTAACGACTCTGTTGTCCCTTTTGTAGTCGCAATTGACGTTGTTATAATGCTAGATCGTGGTTCTGTAACCTCTGTGGTTGGTGATTCCGTAGATGTAAACGTAGTTTCGGGAGATGTTGTTTTGCCAGTGGATTTTGCTGTAGTTAGTGCCTCTGTAGTCGCACTAGATGTTGTTTCAATGGTAGATTGCGGTTCCGTAGTGTGATCTGTTGTTGGTGATTCTGTAGACTTTATCGTGGAAGGCGTTGTCTCGATGGTTGTCAATGTTTCTGTAGTTAGTTTTGTTGTTAGCGACTCTGTTGTCCTCATCGTAGTCCCAGAAGTTGTTTCCATGGTAGATTGTGGTTCAGTAGTCAGATCTGTTGTTAGTGACTCTGTAGACCGTACTGTAGTTGCCAAAGGCGTTGTCTCGATAGTAGTCATAATTTCTGTAGTTTGTTTTGTTGTTCGCAACTCTGTTGTCCCTTTTGGAGTCGCCCCAGATGTTATTATAACGGTAGAATGTGGTTCTGTAGTAAAATCTGTTGTTTGTAGTTCAGTAGACATATCCGTAGTTGAAGGAGGCGTTGTGTCAAGGGAGGACAATAGTTCTGTGGTTTGCTTTGTCGTTAGCGGTTCGGCTGTTCTCTTTGTAGAGGCATCAGTTGTTGTAAAGATAGTAGATTGTGGTTCTGTAGTAAAGCCTGCTGTGGGGGTTTCTGTGGGCAGGTCAGTAGTTTCAGGAGGCGTTGTTTCTTCAGTAGATAATTGAATTGTGGTTTGTGTCGTTGTTGGTGAGTCTGTTGTCTTCTTCGAAGTCGCACCAGGTGTTGTTTTAATAGTAGATTTTGGTTCTGTGGTTGGAGATTCCGTAGACATATTTGTAGTCGGAGGCGGCGTTGTCGCGACAGTAGACAATACTTCAGTTGATTGCTCGACTGTAATCGATTTTGTCGTCCCCATCGTAGTCGCTCTAGATGATGCTACGATGGTAGTTTGTGGTTCTGTAGTAGAACCTGTTGTTGGTGATTCTGTTGACAAGTCTGTAGTTGCAGGAGGTGTTGTTTCTTCAGTAGAAAATTGATCTGTGGTTTGTGCTGTAGTTAGTGACTCTGTTGTCCCCACTGTAGTCACATCAGCTGCCGTTATTATAACTGTAGATTGTGGATCTGTAGTAAAATCTGTAGTTTGTGATTCTGTAGACATATTTGTTGATATAGGAGTAGTTAACCGTAGCACTGTGGTTTCCTCTGTTGTTAATGTTCTCTTTGTTGTCGTTCCAGACGTTGTCTGGATAGTAGACTGCGATCCTGTGCTAAAGCCTGTAGTTGGAGATTCTGTAGACATATCTGTAGATGCAGGAGGCGTTGTCTCGACAGAGGAGAATATTTCTGTAGCTTGTGTGGTTGTTAGAGAATCCGTTGTCCCATCTGTAGTCGCAGTAGATGTTGTTGTGATAGTAGATAGTGGTTCTGTAGTGAAAATTGTAGTTGGTGGTTTTGTTGAGACATCTGTACTTCGAGGAGGCGTTGTAGGGACAGTGGACAACAGTTCCGCGGTCTGTGCGGTTGATGTTCGCGACTCTGTTGCCCCCTTCGTTGTCGCACCAGATGTTGTTATGATGGTAGTTTTTGGTTCTGTCGTAAAACCTGTGGTTGCTTTTTCTGTAGACCTATCTGTAGTTGTAGGCGTTGTCTCTAAAGTAGACAAAGAAATTGTCGTTTGTGCCGTTGTTACAGAATTTGTTGTCCCTTTTGTTGTCGCACTGGATGTTGTGACGATGGTAGATTGCGATTCTGTAGTTAAGTCTGTAGTTGATGATTCTGTAGAGATATCTGTAGTTGAGGGAAACGTTGTCTCGACAGTTGACAGTAGTTCAGTAGTTTGTGCTGTTGTTGGTGACTCCGTTGTTTTGTTGGTAGTCGTACCAACTGTCGTAATCACTGTAGATTCTAGTTTCGTGGTAAGACCCGTTGTTGGAGAGTTTGTAGTTGTATCTCTTGTCTCATCTGTTGATAACGGTATTGTAGTCGGTACTGGGGATGATACAAATGTTGTATTTTCTGCAGAAGATGGATTGAAAAATGGATTAGGCTGAGTTAACATTCTTGTATTTATAGACACAAATCGATTTCAAGATTAACTGAAGTGTGGTGGGTCTTACATTTGCTTTTCTCGTTGTATATTGTCACACTCTATCAGAATGGTTGATTGAAATCTCTATTCCCTTTTCAGGAAGAGTTAAATCATTGGCAAGCCGAGATAAAGTTTTGGAGAAAATCCTATCACTAATACTTTCAAAATTATCCATGGCGCGAGGTATGTTAAACCCACTTACACATCACTTATCTGGGGCAATGGGGCGCATCACTTTCAACGCGGAATTTTACCAGAGGTACATGCAAGGTTCGAGCCCAGGATCGATTTCCACTCAATACTTATTACACTTTTTTAGTCACCTTTGTATTCAATGTGTTTCTTACAGATTGTTAGAGATGTAGGCTCGAATTCGGACCCTACAAAGCTCCTTCGTCACTTTTTCACAGTGCACTGTCGCGGAAGAATTGGCCGATGGGCGTGCACCGTTTAAAACTTGGTTGACACAACATTGTGTAAGTTTACCTGAACTGTCACATCCTTTCCGGAGTGCACTTGGATAATCCCGTGGATCATCCCGTAAAGGTCATCCTAAAATCGGCTTGTAATAAACTAGAAAGGGAACAGTTGCAAGCAGATCGTAATATCTTACCTTCACATGGTGTAGCCTAGCAAACTACTGCTCTTTTTAGTCTTACTCAAACACGTTCATTTTTATTACTCTCCAAGCAGGGAAGATTGTGACCTTTTTATCATATATGCCATGTATTTTGTCCGCTCTCCCCACCAAAAAACGAGACATATGATGCAAAGGTCACAATCCTCCCCACCAACTTCTGCTTGGAAAGTACATTTTTATGGCAACCAGCCCCTGTTCTGCCAATTGCTACGTTATGTGATTGGACACCACAGAGCTACACATCCAGTAACCATGGTGAAAGCCATCTGTAGAGGTCATTGACCTTATTTGTTTGGAGAAGAAGAAGAAACTGAGCAAAAGCAGACATTGGGCAATTGAATGAATTGCGTGACAAACTATAATTACTACAAATCAATGGCATCATTACCAATGAGGACTTACAGTACAAAATATATTTTCTAACAGTACACTTACCGGTAGTGACGTTTGAGATAGCCATTGACAAAGCCAACATGGCGCATCCCCATATTAGGACAGGTAATGCTGAGGCCGATGAACTCATAATGGCGACGAGATGTTCTCAAGGTTGACCAATCTTCACATTCTATGACATGTTGAGAAAGGACAGAGATGGTGTAATGGGTTTCGTAGGAATAAAATGTACTGTTACAGGTGTTAGAAAGCATAGAACACAGAAAAGGTGAAGGCGCAAGATTATGTAAAAATGTATGAGACTGGAAGAGTAATCTTCAGTCTTAAGCTGGTGTCAAAATGTGAAATGGTCTCTATTTTTTTATAAACATGTACTTCACTAAGATGCTTCACTCACACACAAACACATACACATGCACACTCAAAGACAGACACACACACACACACACACACACACACACACACACACATGCATATACACCCCCCCCCCACACACAAAGACAGACAGACGTAACACTCCACCATACGGAAAATACATTTTAAATCAAAGAGAATTCATCAATATCCGATTGAAGGCCAATCGCTTCAAATTCTTAGACATTAAAACCACATTATGATCAACCCACTTATGTCTTAAAGATTATGAAAACAATTCCTTCGGTTTTATTACCCAATGAAATAAACATGTATCGGCATTTCTGAGATTTTTCCAATACAAATGGATGCGGCGCGAGGCCATGCATTGTTCTGTCGTCATCATTTATTCATCGGTATTTAGAGGCCAAACCCCAAGTGACTTAAACTATCGGGATCACTGAATACCAAAGTTACCTCACAGGGACAAAGGCCGCCCTTGTGGAACGCGCATGCGCTTTGGTCAATTTGTGGCCACTCTTTCTCTGCATCTTTCTTTTTCGAGGGCGTAAACGTGTTAAAGGGGTATCTATGGCGACTGAAAATGAGGAAACAAACTATCAATTGTAACCCAAGGTAAAGCAAAAAAAAAGCAACCGCTCCAAAACGCATCTACAGAATTTCAAACCTGATTTTTTCATCCTCCTCCCTTGCAAAGATAGATATTTCCGGTAGATAATTCGTCTTTCACTATGAAATTCGTTGGTCGCTAAGATAAGCGATCACTCAGGGGATGTCGCCGACGAATGCTCCGGTGGAATCATGGTAACCACCCTCTAACATGTACCGTGCGAACAGCTGGACTAAACAATTCCCGTAGTTTGGCCTGGATTGAAGCCCTGATCTGCTGCCTCTTAAGTGGGCTTGCAAACCACTTCACCAAAGCCTGGTGCAGAGAACTCAGAACAATACCAGTAGATTAGCAGACGTAGTTTCCATTAACTGTCATGATCTTGGTTCTTGCGAACAGAATAACAGTTGTTTCTTTCATAATAGCTTGGTCGATACAACAAAAGTGTGGGATCTATTTCAAACTCGAGTGCACACGAAGACAAGCATTATAATTGCCATCACAATCAACATGTGAAGTATTGTGCATCATATAATTGTTTCAACCCATGTACTGAATTAACGGTACGTTTCACAATTACATCTATGTCGCTGTGCTCTGTCCGAAGTAGAAAAAATAACACCGCTGGCCTTTGTCGTCGGAAAATATGCTGTTCTCGCGATCCGTACGTATTGATTGACAAGCAGGATCAAAATTGATATTCCAGTCGAATTCATGGGTTTTTAAAACTATTTTAAGGTATCCAGGATAACCGGTTTACATGTACTATATCTCTAGACTTCACCTCAGTAAATGAGAAAAAATAATGTTTAGAAAGTTTTTGTGATGAAAGTGCTGTGAAATAGAGTGCGTTAATCAATATTTTTCCTCTTTATTGGTAAGAGCGTTTGAACGATTTTTTCGCCAAGGGTAGAAAAATATGATTTCTTTACAACTGGTACAATCATAGCTTAAGCCAATTTTTTATATTACATATGGCCTCCTACATGCACAACTACACCTGTTTTAGGTCAGTACTTCATTGGGCGTATCCCTATAGAGAACAGCTTAGGTTTTACTTGAACTAACAATTCTCACAAAGGCTTGCCTATCACTAGCGATCTTCGAGACATGCTTGGTAAAGAATGTCTCAGTGACGGTTGGGGTGTGGTCACATTTGTCCTGCGATTATCATACGGTCGCAAACTATTCCTGGGATAGTCGTCCATGTGTCGTACAAAATCCAGCTGTTTTGTTCCAGAAAAGGCTGTATTAGGCCCGATTTACACGCGTTTCCACTTAGACTCGGAGATACATGTGTAAACCCAGCCTTAGATCTTTGTCGGCGTTTGGCGCTGTCACAGCCTTCATAGAAAGTGTACTTTAAAATCGTACGACTTACGGCAAATGTTACAGGGCCGTTAAAGGAGTTTGAAAGTCCAGAACACTAGCAGCCTTTCCAGCTTGAAGATAACGAACATGTAGTATGTAACATATTCCTACGTGTATACGTAAGCTCCATATTACAGGTGTCGTATCGGTCTACATACCACAGAGTAAGGCCTGTTTGCTCCTTGAAAATCAAATGCTTCTAAATCACAGAAAACTCACCTTGGCAAAGTTGAAGAAGACAGGTCTTCAGCAAAGCGATCGCGAGAACATCTTTTAGAGCTGTGAAAATCTTGACCTATTTCTCCTTAGAAAATTCCCCGAAGACTGTTAAGTCACGATCAAGACACAATGGCGGAGTGTCTGGAAGAATGAAGACTCCCGCAGATTTTAATTATGAAACAACCTCAAGTGGATTATGACCGCTGACCAACCAGATGGCACAGGATGATGGAAGAAACCAAAAGATGAAAAAGGGGGTGGTGTTACGTTTGCGTGCTAAAAGGCATGTAAAACGTCGTCCTTTATTCACTAACGCAAGTCACGGAATGCGTTTCAGCTATTACATGCAGTTTACAACACGTTATGAGAAATGTGCTTATTCAATGCTACATTACTGTCCTTTCATCTGTGAGTTATGGTTGGACTTCGTTGTTAAGTGAGGTTTACTGCCTTTCACCTTCGCTTCGTTCCAAGTTCTCATTCATTATTCAAACCTTAAGTGAAGAAGAATGGTATTGTCAATTTCATCGTCAAATCATGTATTCCCAAACGTCTGTAAGTGCAAATGCCACCCAACACCAACATGTTTCTCCCTACATTTTATCTGTACGTTTTTTCTACAATACTCTGTTTCAATTTTTTTGCAGAATACACTGAACTTGTACACTCTGTTATCAATGTGCATACGTATATACGCGTTAGGTTACGGGTATAGCAATGCTACCAGATATCTATAGATGAGTCTTACGTGTGTAAACACAAGACAGATTGAATAAAATCACACACACAGTCAATTATCCGTGGTTACACCCCTACGCGTCCGGTCGCGCCAAAGTTATGGAACCCTTCGTATCCTATGTTCGGACCCCCCCCCCCCCCCTAACCCGTACCCTAACATATAACATAGGGTGTCGGGAAATAGGGGTGTCCCCCAATAGTCGGCAGCTATTCTTCTTCTACCTGACCACGTATGTCCACCTGCCGAGAAATTGGCAGTTACTGACATGTATCGGGTCAAATCAGGCTGTAAGGTTTGGACCATCGCACACCGGGTCATGCCTCTAATCTTTTTAGAAAGGTGTGGTGGGTTCTTTAACGTGCGTGGGGTGTGGCTCTCCCCAAACCTGTGTATTCCGGTGTAAATCTCTGGTTTGTTTTAACCAGTGAGACTCCGTAAAGATGAATGCGTGTAAAACCCATCTGACACATAACCTTTGAGTTAATCCGCTGGGGATTATCCATCACTTCATGTAGCGATGGCGGGTTTATAGAATGCGTCGTACATTGTGCTTAAGAAATAATCATTTTCATACGAGAGAAGCGATTGAAATCAAGTGTGTTTGCATATTAGTTATTTTTGTATATATAACGTGTTGTATCATGTTCTGAGTGTTGGTTTGCCAGGGCTCCCATACTTTCCCCTCACCAACAAGAGAGGGTATGGGGTAAATGAACTAGGATGTCACTCAGGCTAGTTGTATTGCTTACATATGATATCTCAGATCTTATGTAAACCGACTATGTCAACAGGCGCCTTCACCGGTCGGCAAACCTTGACAGAAAGGCTTACTTCTTCAGCATCATAACAAACAACATGATTCTGTCTATTGTACTACTGCAGAGTTTGTGACGGTGACCCCGTAAACAGATCATCGCACACCTGGTCTGGTGTTTGACGTCGCCATGGCAACCTGCCCCAACACGAGGCGATCTGGAGCAAAGGTGATCCGACAGGAAGGGAGGGTGACGTCGTCTGGACAGCTTAAGTATGACAGACTACAGCGCCAGACAGCCAAGTACGTCAGTCATCGCTGTGTTACTTTATCGGCGTCTTTGATCACGTTTTGGTCCGGTGACAATGCCGTGAGATATCATGACATGCGCCAGGTAGACATATGAATTTCGAAGTGTGTTTTCTCGTCAGTCAGGTAGACATATAAAAGTTGAAGTGTGATGTCACGCTAATATCCAAGCAGATGCAGGGCATGAAAGAGTATTTGAACAGTCATTACGCGAAGCTCTGACGACAGTTTCGACTGAATCAGTATTCATCATGTCATAACCAGGAACATTGTACTTAATCATTTGCACTACGTAATATCAGGCTGTATTTTTTTTACCTGTTTTGATACATGAAATATCACAAGTTAAAGAAAATACGAATAGAATGTCATCCATATTTGATGATTCGAGTATCCGACAAGAACACCGTTTTTAAGTATGACAGACTACAGCACCAGACAGTCAAGTACGTCATTCATCGCTGTGTTATGTTATCGGCGTATTTGATCACGTTTTGGTCCGGTGACAATGCCGTGAGATGTCGTGGGCCAGGTAGACATATAAAAATTCGTGAGTGTGTTGCGCGTGAAAAATGATCTGTACAGCCATTTCACAAATGTCTGAGTGCAGTTTCAACTGAATCAGTGTTCACGACGTGGGCCAGGTAGACATATGAAATTCAAATTGTCGCTGGCCCTCCCCCTTTAACTTGCTCGAGGCACCACCTTAAACACGAGACCCCCCATATTACGTCCCCTCCAAAAAGAAGGGTGCAACCCCAACCGAGATGATCCTGCCCAGGATGGAACCGGGGTCTCCCAGTTAGCAACAGATTGGAATCATGAGCTTAATTGTGAAGCTGCTACCAGTTGAGTTTTAGGGACACCCCTTGTCCGGGTAGACGTATGAACTCCAGCGTGTGTTGTCCCAGCTAATATCCAAGCAGATATGGGGCGCGAAAGAGTATAGAGATGACTTTATTGTGCAACAATTGTACAAGGTATAAAGTATTGCTGGTGCATAAATTCAGTTCTATATATATATATCTAAAGGCGAATCTACCTAGTACAAGTCTTAGAGTGTATAGTATGGTTAAATATATGTACCAGCACTCCACAAAGGTCTGCTGGCAATTTCAATGTAAACTTAACCATTAACCATTGATCGATAGCTATAAAAGACGACCTAAATAAAAGTTAAGAAAAAGACACACACATACACAAGTACACACACACACGCGCGCGCCACGCATACATATTACATACATCAGACCAAGGAGGTTAACCTCCTTGATCATACACACACATACACACGCACACACACACATGCGCGCGCGCGCGCCGCGCATACATACATACATCATTCACACTCATACACACACACACACACACACACACACACACACAGACACAGGCAGATAGAGATCGACCGAGGGAGACTACTGGGACGGAAGAGTAAGGAAGGGAACCCTTAGAAGACAAATTGACATGTCATGGGGATTAACTAGTCTAAAGCCTACAATATCACTTAATAACATTCACATTCGTGAGTATTACATATTAATATTAGTTATTACAAACACTGTTCTGTCAAGACAAGTGCTTCGCACTTTTGTAAAAGTCCATTCGTCTGTGAAAAGGTTCTGAATGAACGTGGGTTCAGCTCTAATTTCTTTTAATTATAAAGATAAAGAGCTGTTTCTTTGGCAGAGGAGGATCGCTTCTAAGCTCACAACGCATGATGAACAATGTATGGGAACGACCATTCTTCATCAGTGAAAAGCGACTCCTAGCGACTAGTTCACGAACTAGTCAACACCATCTAACTTTTGTATATCCGTTGAAGCCCAATCTTATAAAAAGACTCATTCAAAGCAGAAAAGTTACGATGGTAATTATCAATTAAAATTTAAGTATAGTTAATCAACAGGATTCTGACGGTTGTAATCCTTATTCACCATCATCATTTACCACAAAAGGTATGGTTATAGTTAGCGAATCCGTCACAGGTTTCAACTGTATTGATATTCATGACGTCATAAAAAGCTACGCTACCCTTTATCCTTTGATCTACCTAATATCTCTTGACATAACCTTGTTGGTAGCCTGAGTGATGACGTGGACTTAAGTATCAAACTACGATAGTTAAGTATGCTGTACATGTATCTAGTAACCAGCGAACAAAAATATACATTAATGTGACTGGTTAACTAGTTGATACTTCAGATTTTTCATAAAGTACAAATAGTATACGATGTTAAAATTCCATGAATAGAATATATAACAGGTCTACGGTCCACCGCATCTGATTGTCAATAATAATCTCATTTTGCCCGTTGTATACGATCTTTGCCACCGTTAGAACTTCTTGGAGATTAAATATGTAACACGCGGGGATTTTAGTCGACTTGGGGTCGACTCAGGACTGTGCAAGGGGAATGCTAGGTCACTCAAGTAGAGTTTTGTACTCTTCTCTTTTAGGAAAACTCCACTTGAGAAGCCCAGAGCTCCACGCACAGAACCCCGAGTCGACTCCGATAACTTGTGTGTAAATTGGGCCTAAAGCACGAGCCACTTTTATGTATAATCAAAGGGGTCACGAGTCGGCAAATACGCCAGACTGGCCGCATGACAGGTGTTTTCTGTGCACAGGGTAACATGACATCATAGCTGGGATGTAGCAGCCCGTTGGCTGGCATATGGGATGTTCCACTCTGGACGATCTGTGGGGGTGAGGACTGCAATTTATTTCAGGCTTGTTAGTGCCGTACCGTATAGTAAAATGCAGAAATGCAGTGGAAAAAAACATCTAGTTGAAATGCAACCAAATGGTGAAGAAATAATGGCCAAACTATCAATATACACGATTCAACTTGCCATGAATGAAGAATGCCTTGGAAAAGTCAAGCTTCTTTAAAAGCAAAAATAAAAACACCTTCGCAACGCTAATCTTTTATAAATTCCTATGGTTCTAATAACAGCTTATTGCAATTTCCAATGTTTTCAACACTAAGAATTTGACAGAAAAATTCAGAGGTTAAGTATGGGTTATTCTTTTCTTGCTTGCCTGGAGCCGTCAAGGCTATAGCTATCTTTACCGCGTCAGCTGTTTACACAAAAGTTCAGCCGAACGTTCGAAAACATGTTTGTACAGCCCCTCCCCCCCTCCCCCAGTCTTTCCGTTCGCACACAGTACACGTGGTGTTTACAATAGAACGCCAGTTCCCGCAGTAACCTTGACAAGGACGCAAGTACTATTGCTACCTTTTAATTTCACGAGTATCTGCTTAAAATGTAGAAGGAGAAATATCCGCAGCATTATACCAACTTGCTGACAGTATACAACAATTTTGTTAAGCCTTTATAAATTCAAGGGTAGAAAATGACATGAAAAGAACAAATTGTCAATATTGTCCCAATGACGCGCGAAAAAAACTTCCGTAAGACCCTTTTTAATGCCCTCACATTATGTCCTAACTTCTTTACAGATTACACATAACTTCTTCATCTGTTCTAGATCCATTCACATAACTCTATTTCGTCAACACGTATGTTCAACTCCTTGGAAATTAACATGTTCCCCACGAAACGTTACGTGACATAACCTAACGGTCATATGTTTTACTGAAGGACATGGAGCGGATCATGTGACATCTGGGTTAACTAAACAGTTTGAGCATACATACTGGCCGGATAGAGATAAATGAAAATGACGATAATATTTTCAAGCCACTCACATTTGATATTTGTCCTTTGTATAGTTGTAAAATTAGCTTCGCACCGCAGGGCTTCCGTCGGAAGGTCAGCGCACTGTTGGCCAGGATGTCTATCTGAGTCGTAATTGGTTGAGTGAGTTTGCTGCGGTATTAACATAACGGAAATTTTGTTTGAGAACCAACGACAGGTCGGAAGGAGGGGGGGGGGGGGTAAGAAAGAGGATGGGGGTGGGGAAGGGGAGGGGGATGGGGAAGGGGAAGGGGAGAGGGTCATCGTTGGCTATCTGTGCCAGGGGCATACCACCTGTTATGCTTATGCGATGTTGACCACACTTTCACATTCTATGAACCTGTTGATTTGCGACAATCTTAAAGCAAAGATTTGAATCATGAATTTCAATGATTAAGAATGTTCCGCTGCACTGGAGCTAGAATAATTAGATACATTTCATGCTAGTCCCAACTCAGCGCCGACTTTGGCTGGGGAGTGTTCAGGAGTAAAGTCGTTGGAAGGCCATGGATGTGTAGCCTCCGTTGCAGGCTTTTCCACTAGCGATTTGTCAACTTATCGGGTCCAGGTTCTTTGGCTGGGGGGGGGGGGGGCATATCTGCTTGAGGCCCCGTATCTGCTTGGAACCCTGTAACCGCTGTGATCCTGTAACCGCTGCAGATACGGCCCCCAGCCATGCGCCAAAGAACCTGGACCCGATAAGTTGAAAAATCGCTAGTGGGAAGGCCTGCAACGGAAGCTAATGGATGTGTGACACGGGTTTAAGTGGCAAAGAATAGTTCACTTCATGAAGCATTGAAGTTCACTTCATGAAGCTGGTGTGTTACGCCGAATGGCGGTTATACCGGCTATATAGATACAGATACAGAATAAGGTGGCGAAAAAGTCACAAAGTTAACACTTGTAGTTAAGAACCCAGTACATGTTGATGATTTACCAGCCTCGGTGATGAAAGCATTCACGTATGTGCTGACATGTAATATGTTTGTACAACCCCGACTGTACTATCCGTCGGGTAGAGTGTGCACTACTGCTATTTGCCTTGGCTACGACAAGACCTCGTACGACACATTGCAGTGTAGCCATATGCTATCTTTTTAACTATCCCCCCTTGAGAAATATCCTCGTTATATGACAGTGACGGTGTTCTTCTTCTTCTTCCTGTCTGCTTAAGCCCCCCTTCTCACTGAACCCGTGACACGATGATGCCCTCGCTGCGACCGAGCGATTTGACACCGCGCTAAACGAATTTCATCGATAAAAAACTAATCTTTTTACGCTTTGTGTGATTTTTTTTGTCTTTAAGTCATGCTTGTACGTTTTGCATGTATTACCATTGACTTGTAAATCTAGGACGCAGCGAGGTCGCCAACGTGTCGCGGGTCCAGTAAAAACGAGATTGATAGCAGATTGCGCATGTACAAATGTTTAACGCTTTCGTTCAAACATTTTGAAAATTTCAGACATTGCTCACAGGCCGTTTAAACTATTACAACTTCACACGCCAATTCAAAAAAGACATATCTAATAGAACGTAAAGAAACTTGAGTGACAAAACTGACTATAGTTGACTGTACGCATGCTTGAAATGTGCTCACATGTAAAGATCGGGATTCCAGGCAATGTAACATTTCAACCGAATAAACTGCTATTCGCCCAATAGCGTACAGGTTAAGGCATTCAGCAAGTTCATCTTTAATGCCAATTTTACCATATTCCCTACATTGTATGTCATTTTATTAACTCCTGTCTTTTGTAATTATGATGATAGTGATGATTTCTTTTGGACATCTTTTACTCAGTTCAGTTTTATTCATTGAATTGGGTAGCTGTCACTAGATGAAGGATTAGTTGTCACAAATTACATATTGCAACAGGAAGGCACAACCACACGCTTCTACAACTTTGCCAATATGTAAGTTAAATCAAATGATCTGTTCATACATCTACACATGTACAAAGAAGCGAGAAGAAGTTGACTCTACTGGATTAGCTTAGCTTATCACTTTCGTCTATGTATGTTTAAACTATGTAACGTATATATTTTACTGTATATGTCACTTACATGTTAGATAGGTTTATGTTAGACGACCTGCATCTAGCCCCTCGGGGCACGAATGTACAATAAAGGTCTTCATTCATTCATTCATTACAATTACCCCATCCTTGCATAATTTGAAGTCCCCTCAAAATTTTCGACGTAGTCTACCGGTCACATGGTTTACCAAAGGACACGGCGGCGACGCGAAGGTAATGATATGATATCTGGCGCAAAACAAATACTATCAATATGCTGACATTCAGATAGGGAAACTGCATAGTCACAAAAATGACGAAATCCTGACGTAAGGTTATGACTTCCAATGCCTTCCACTTGTCTTTTAAATGCTTACATTTAATATTGTACTTCAAATCATTTTGTCCGTAGTTTAAATGCGTAGTTTAGATGCAAAAAAAGCAACCATCTGGTTTCCTTTGAAATACCTTCCCTTCTGTCACCCTCTCTTACTCTGTACATAGAGAAATAAGGCCACATAAAATACCTTTTACAAATGACATCCTCTGCAGACTCCAAACTTAACCAAAATTAACAAGATGGGTAAAAAATCAAAGTACCTAAGTTAAAAAGGAAAAGATCTAGAGACCATTTATATTGCTTACTGTAAGAAGTTGGTGTGCCCAACATATTGTAAGATCATGTTTTGCAGTGTAACATTCCTCACATTATGGCCTCGGACCATTCTGGTTCAGCGGGGTTACCCGCGGTCACTGAGATACATGATCGATAGAAACTATCACATGCCGTAATTTACCTAAGCACTTTTTGCCGTGAGAAGAACTTAAACGACAGGCATGGTATCAGAGCCAGCAGGTATTTTATTCCTGTGTTCAAGAAGTGCAGAAGGCGGCGTTACCATGGTTACTGAGCTAGAACCTAGAATCACTATAACTATGTATATAAACGCTCAATGCTACCACACTAGTTTCACCTCTACAACTACACACATGGTTACATCGCTAGTGCCATTGCTACAACTACACTCAAGGCTACCACAAGCGATGCGCGAGTTGATGTTATCCACAAAATTTACTTGCTATGACCTAGGTCATAAAAAAAAGGTGTGGAAAAATATGGCACCAAGTGTTAAACAAGACTTGCAGCGGATACTGATGAAACAGCAAACAGCGGCTATCAGGGTATCCGCCATGTCATCATCCTCGCGACGCAGACAGGAGGTTTCCCTGACCCAGGGGTCGTGTGACATCCGCACAATGGCACAGCTGCTCGTGCGCGGGCCGCTATATAACATCAACACACCTAGCGTCCTCCCATCCACTGTACACGGTGAAAGTTACGTACCTTGATCCTCCTCTACCTTGTTGGTGAACAAGTAAGTCTAACTTTTAAGTTTTTAAGTAATTTATTTAATCCTTACGTTTTTACGACATGTGTAAACTGATTCATTACCTGTGTAGTAAAAGTCTGAAGAGTTGCAGATATGTTCAAATCAGCATTGTGGTAAGATTAAGATTAGTGGCTTAATTATTTTTCATTTTTTGGACTCGCCCATATTTCCTATTCATACCTTACGGTGGATACTCTTTAAAATATGCTACAACATCATATGAATACTACGTCGTTATATGTAGGTTTGCTCATTTACTCATTAATTCGTATCAATTTATCTCCTAGTACTAGGATCATGCAATAGTACTACCGTTCCAAATTAATTTCAATCCTTTCTGACATGTTACATACTGCTTTGATGTCCACCCCTCGGATGTATGGCTTACGACACCCGTGTTTAATTCTTGTTTTGTAGACTTGTCCATAGTCATGAAGGCGTTCGTCGTTATCGCTCTGCTGTGCCTCGGGGGCGCCCAGGCAGGTATTCTCGACGATCTGGCCGCCGCCACGACGGCTGCCCTGGACGGCATTCTGAGCACTGCCCAGACGGCCGCACAAGGTAGCTTTCTTTCGTGATTTTCGAACCAACACTCTGGTCCATTCGGCCCAACACCCTGGTTGACTCGGCCCAACGACCTGGTCAACACAGCCCAACACCTTGATCAACTCGGCCCAACACCCTAGTCAACACGGTCAGGGTTAGGTTTGGCGTTAGGGTGTTGACCAGGGTTTGGTTTGGCATTATGGTGTTGGGCCGAGTTGTTGTGTTTAGCCTTAGACCGTGTTGATAAAGAGCTAAAGCGTCCTACAACCATTTTTCAATTCGTACAGATGGCAATAGTTAAGGCATACGGTAGCCTTTCTTCGCGTATGGTGAGCTTTGGTGTTTCCTGCTTCCAGAGGTGACTCGCTCTTCACAATTCGTACAAATGACTCTGCAGATGGATTCGTCTTTTTTTCCGCATTTGTCTCGCCAAGTTGAGTAGCCTGCATGTAGTTGTGGTCAAGCACTTGTGAAATACTCATAGTACACACGTGGAACGTGATAGTAATGATCCTTGTGAAGGGTTTCTGAACAGTTCAAAATTTCTAATAGCAGACTGAAAATTAAAAAATGACCTATATCAAATGAATGATAAGGGATTTTCTTGTACACCGTTTTCTGTGGAGTAAAGATGTTCTAATGATAGATGCATAATGCATTCTTATTTTCAGAACTGCTCGACACCTACGTTCCCGTCCTCGGTCAGGCTGCCCAGCAGCTGGTAGGAGAAGCGGTCTCCAATCTGGGAGACTCGCTGACCGGTCTGGTCACCGGCAAGAGGAAGCGTCAGGAGTTCCAGACCGAGATCGGACAGATCATCAACGACGGCATCCAGGCCCTTCTGGAGCACACCACCACCGCTGTCCAGAACGTCCAGACCGCTCTCACCGGAACCATCGACGCTCTGTTCGGTTCTCCCGACCCTGCAGCGGCTATCGCCACCACCAAGCGTAAGTGTTCTATGTTAACCTCTTTGTACTTCGTGCTTTCCTTTACCGGGATTCATATTGTATTGTTTAACCTGCAAGGTAGGTTGAATGTTTGTTATCGCTGTTGTTGATATTCCTCGTAAAACGTTTTTATCATCATCATCTTGACGAGCTAGCTGGTTGGATGCTCTTGGCTCTTTCACTCCTTTTCCCCCAACATCAGTCTAAAATATATATCATTTATCTACCATTAACCCTGAAAAAATTTCTGGTTATCAGCTCAACTGGTATTCTTAGTATTGCCATATCATTTCGGTAATCCGATCATTGGTCACAGATTCACAGTTCCATTGTTCCCGTTCATTCTACCCACACATGCTTTACCAGATTATCCAGCTTCTACAGTTTCAGATGAACTACCTAAACCAAAAACTAAAAGCAAAAGTGTACCTTTCTCTACCGAGGCATCAATCTATGTAATACTTAATAACCCAACATCAAATCATTGACAGCTCCTTATAACTTCGAAAAGGCCATCCACCAGTCATCTATCAGTTATTAGTAAGTTGAGTTAGCAATCTGTATATATGTTATGGTTATGTATATCTGTCCTTTCTAATCTGCTCTCTGTATATATGTCTGTATTTGTATGTATTAGTGTTGAACCCTGTAAAACTAGTTGAAATACGACTGAAGGGTATCGCGATAAATAAACCGTTTGGAATTTTTGTTCAGGTGCTCTGAAGAAGAACAGCCTGAAGGCAAAGAGCCTGATCAGCCAGACCAACCGTAAGATGAAGGCTATGGTTGTCAAGAAGGTGGTGAGTCTTTCACACTTTTATAACCACGGATGGAGAGACCTTTAATTACACAATAAGTACTCTGCTTGTGGTCCAAGAATAACACACAAGAGGATACATTCCTCCAATCTAGTTAGAGGTGTTAGAACAGAAATACTGTCATCAGATCTTTGCACAATTCTCAAGCAATAGGATACTTTTTTTAACGGTCAGACGTTTCAAGATCAGATAGCATCCGTTATATTTCGTCAATGACTAAGAATCGTAAGTATAACAGGAGTTTAATCCAAACTTTGATCTCTAGATCTTTTCTTTATGAGTTGATTTATCTTTTCAGTCCCGTGACTTCTTCGCCGACCTTGCTTCCGGTGTGTCCACCATCTTCCAGCCTGTCATCGACCAGGCTGCCCTGGCTTTCAACCAGGTCAGTAGTATATGAATATGCAAATTATCTGTAGCTTCGTCCACGGCACTGTCTGCTTCTTAACCAAGTGTAACTCTTTATCAAAATTGGAAGACAAAATCATCATTGTGGAACCATGACAGCATGTGCCCCAAATGGAGTCCTATCCCTCAACTAGAACATCATGAAACGAGATGTTTACAATCGACTTGCTGTCCGTGGATGATTGATTGATTGATTGATTGATTGATTGAACCACGGCAGTATAGGTGCAATCCGCCATTGATCGTTCACTCTGATACTTTTGTTCTACAGCAAATGTTAGTGATCGACACGATGATAACTTGATTCTTATTCAGCAAATCTATCTAGTAGCTAATTATGTATTTTTTGATCCACTTATTGTATGACATTGATGTGCGCCAGAAGCCTGGTGCAAATAAGAAATAAATCAACATATCGGTAACCATGACTGTGTTCCTTTGTAGCTCGTCGACGCCGCCACTGCTGTCGGTGCCCAGGTGGTCGATCACGGCACCACCCTGATCAACAACCTCACCACCACCGTCCAGGATACCGTCAGTAAGTTAACTCACTCACTTACTTCACCTAGGCTTTTTGCCCCTATCAGAGCATAGGCCACCGATGAGAGTCCTCCACTGCACTCGTCTCTGGGCCTTCCTTCTGAGGTCAAGCCAGCTGCTGTTTATGCTCCTCATCTCCTCCTCTGTGTCCCTCCTCCAGCTGGTCTTTGGCCGCCCTCTCCTCCTCTTACCCTGGGGATTTCAGGTCAGGGCCTGGTGTGTAATGCTAGATATAGGTTTTCTGAGGGTATGCCCTATCCATGACCATTTCTATGTAAGTTAACTTGCATAGTTTTATTCTTTGCCTTTAGACAACATTTTATCCTTAGCAACAAAACATATAATACAAACATACAATAACAGCAAGGGCAATAAAAGAAACATTCAGAACAATGAAAACAACAGCAGGGACGCCAGCTAAGACAATGACGACTTAGGTTGCCAAAGACTTCATTTGCTTGTCTCTCATGTCTAAAGCTGTTGAAAGATAGTTCCCTTGCTGCCTGATGAGGGAAGCTGTTAGGCCCCTTCTTAGTTCAATGAACTTTGTGGGTTCCGGACTTATACACGTTTCGGACTCAATAAGGTTCTTTGATGTAAAGTATGGACGGCCTCCTCTTGAGACCAGAGGAACAGTCTACCAGCTGGTTTGCAATGGCAAGTAACATGACTTACTTACTGACTTACTGACTTGTGTCGAGTGTCAGTCTTCCTCCGCCACTCGAACCACTCTGTCAGCCCAGAAACGTCTGTCCTCCATCGCCTTCTCCAATGATTCAGAGGGTAGGCCAGTGTTCTTCTGTAGTACATCTATGTAGGCGAGAGGCTGCCTTCCTGGCTTTCTCTTCTCGTGCCGAGGTACCCAGAGCACCAAGCTAGACACCACTTCTTTGCTGTTCCTGAAGCTGTGCCCTGCAAACCTGAGTCGCCTGATTCTCTCTTTCTGGGATATCCTCGGGAGTCCGGCATCAAGTTCCTTGTTCTTACAATGCCTATCCCATTTGATGTTATGGACATGCCGTAGCATCCTTGTGTAACATCCGTCTAGTTGTTTCTCCAACTTGGGGGTACGGTCCATGTCTCACAACCATATAACGAGGCTTAAATGATGTCGCTTGGCTTCTGCAGAGTTGGGTGGAACAAATGATTTAGTTAACGTAATGTTTTTTTCTTCCATTTCTAAAACACAGGCCAGGTGAGCGGTGTTGTCCAGCCCTACGTTGATGACGCCACGAACATCATCGGCTCCATCCAGAACCATTTCCAGAACACCTTCGGAGCCGACACCACCGCCTAAATACGAGGACTCACAGAGGAGTTAACAGATTTCCTGCCGGCTGAACTACATCTGAAACACTGCTTGGCGGGAATGTTAGTGGTGTTCTTTGAAAGTCAAGGACATTTCTTTCTCCGTGTCTCTCGTAATTGGAAATAAAGCAATTGCAATGATGACCTGGTCTGATAATGCCTCTTTTTGTATCAGCTACGTATATGAAGGGTTAGGCTATGTATTAAGATACGTATTTGTAGGTCTGTTTGCAAATTCCCGATCCCCTTATCCGTCGAGTATAGAGTGTACAATATACAAGTCGTACAGTGTAATATAACTGGCTACCCGAAGGCCAGTTATCCCAGCAATTCAGATATGTATACAGAAGTTGATGTGTTACACCGTAGGGCGGCAATACCTACTGTACAGATACAGATACAGATACAGAAGCTGGTGAGTTACGCCGAAGGACGGCTGTACCGGCTATACAGATACAGATTAAATGCTGCAATTGTCCCCGTAACTTAAGCAAAAACTAGGCTCCGTACAACCAGTGTTTCACACCCTATGAGTCGTTTGAAATGGTGAAGAGAACGTTCTCAAGCAACCTTCGTAACCTCTGCTTCTTCTATTAGGTCAGTTAGTAATCACTCTCAGTGAGTCGAGTTTGACTTTAGTATTGATTTTTCTGTCTTAGAAGAAAAGCTATTCAAGTCATATACATGTCACCTGTCACTTTGAAATGGCCTTCTGGTCGTGTCACGACTAAGATAAAAGTCCTAATACTAGTCCATCGGCCATATTGCACCTATGGACACAGCATACGAGATACGATAGCTTATGCTGACGACATACATTTTTCATCTTCTGACAAATCTTTCAAAGAGACAAAAGTCAGCATAATGATGACAGAAAGGTTTCGCGGGGACAAATTGGAGACAAAAAAGGAATAAGTACTAAAGAACGGAATACAAAGGCAGCCATCAAATCGATAGATGATGGCACATGCCACCTATGGATAATGGTAACCGTTGATGTATAACAACATAGAGGGTTAGATCCCGACCGTTCCTTGTCATGCAAGCTAGTGGTGGAGGTTGCTCTCACTCGAAGGGGGCCAACCTTAGGCCTCTACTCCCTGGTCTAAAGAGAACCACCATTACCACGTCAAAGAGCCCATCACACTTGTCAATGAAAGCAGATTGTTCTGGCCGCAACATCCAATGGTTGCACTCTGTCCTCTCAAGGTCACATGAGTTAATGCCAAATGTCAGCCGATCGATATCATTGTGCTTTGGCCCCGCCAGCTGTAACATACTGGTAATATACTCACAGTAATTAGATAAACCAAATATGGATACCGGCCTGTTTCCCATTCTGTAACTATACGTACACATGTGATATGTACAATATCCATGCATACATATATAACCTGAAGACTGCGTAACTGTTTTAATGTATTGGTGTAGGTACATCGTTTCACGCGATTTCACGGCCATTTGACGTTTCGTGGGTCAGTGGTTATGCACTTGTAAGATTTTAGCAACTCGGGCAAAGTGTCCAGAATGAGGCAGGATGTTTTGTGCGGTCTAAATCTCACGAGAGCGCACGAGATTGGTGACGATTCAAAACGACGCTGGAGATTTTGCATGGGATGCCAAGGTTAGCATTGACTAATGTCAATAATACCACACCATGCTGGGCAAAGCATTATTCTCAATATTAATTTTTACCAAAAAATGGGTTCACGGCGGATGTTAGGTGATACGACATAACGATTATCTTATCAATGTCATCGTCACCATACAAGGGAGGGCGGATACGGAAGGTTTGACTGCCGCATATAGGAGGGGCGGATACGGAACATTTGCCTGCTCCAAGGTTGTGTGACAAACATCCGCGCAAGGTCACACCTGCCGTGGACTTCTATATAACCGCCAGACATTCAACGTCGCTCCATCTACTGGTACACCAGACTGTGAAAGTTACGTGACTTGGTCTTCTAACTCAACTACGTTGGTGAAACAGTAAGTATCATGTTTGAATCACTACTCCTTTCTTTTGCCTGCTTCCGTTTGATCCTTTTCCAAATGGCGATGTAAAATGTAGTCAACTCTTGATAACATTTTGAATGCCTGTTACTGTTTCGATAACTTATGCCTTGGTCACAATTTTATACGGGGGCCCCATCGAAGCTGGTGTGATCCGCCGAATGGCGGTTATACCCACTATATAGATAGAGATACAGATACACCGGGTGGTTTACTGACTATTTTCCCCTTGGGCACCCTGCGGCTGCCGGGCAATTTTGGGCCAAGAGCTCGCGCAGGCGTTGGTTTTAATTCGGACTTTAAAAATCAACCCGGTTCCCAGCCACAATGTACCCCAAACGTCACCGCATCTAACGGGTGTCTACAGACAACGACCGATACACGTTCCAAAACTTTCAATGGAAAACATCCCGACAGCGTTAAAAAAAATTGTGACTTCTATGCATTTATCTAACACATTATGATCCCTGTCTTGCAGATCATCATGAAAGCCTTCATCGTTATCGCTCTGCTGTGCCTCGGGGGCGCCCAGGCTAGCCTTCTGGACGATCTGGCCGCCGCCGCGACGGCTGCTCTGGACGGCATCCTGACCACTGCCCAGACCGCCGCACAAGGTGACTTGTTTTAGTGATTTGCTGTGAGACCAGGACAATACCTAGCCTCTACCAGGCTCCACAGGTCGCAAACAGTAACTTTTTTGGCGGGCCAACTCCTCTATTTATCTATTGGCTATTTGGCCAGGTTCTACTATTTGTGGTAGAGGCTAGACGATACGGCCCTTTACCAACTCGGCTCAGTCAACTTGACCAAATTAACATCCTGGGCAATTTGTCCCAACACCCTGATCAATTCGGCTATGTTAGCGTTAGGGTGTTTTTTTCGTACACCGTTTTCTGTGGATTAAAGATGTGCTAGTAATAGATGTAAATACGTTCTCTATTTTCAGAACTGCTGGACACCTACGTCCCCGTCCTAGGCCAGGCCGCCCAGCAGCTGGTAGGAGAAGCGGTCTCCAATCTAGGAGACTCTCTGACCGGTCTGGTCTCCGGCAAGAGGAAGCGTCAGGAGTTCCAGACCGAGATCGGACAGATCATCAACGATGGCGTCCAGGCCCTTCTGGAGCACACCACCCAGGCCATCCAGAACGTCCAGCAAGCCCTGACCGGCACCATCGACTCTCTGTTCGGATCTCCCGACCCTGCACAGGCCATCACCACCACTAAGCGTAAGTGTTTTATGTTAAACTGTTTGTGCTTTTCTCTCCCAGGCTGTGTTGTATCCTCTGTAAAGAAAAAGTAACTGGTTCGGTCTAGAACTCGACAATTGCACTGTTTAACATGTAGCTGTAAGACTCGCTGTTTGTTAGCGCTGTTGCTGATGTCCTTTGCTGTTAAGTCGTAACACGTTTTCAACATCATCTTGACGACCTATTTGCTAGGATACTTTCCCTCCTTTTTCCCCTCAGTCTTATATACATATAATTTATCTACCAATAAACAATGAACAACTTTATGGCCATCGGCTGAACTGATATTCTTAGTACTGCCAGAGCATTTCGATAATTAGATTATTGGAATTTTTGTTCAGGTGCTCTGAAGAAGAACAGCCTGAAGGCCAAGACCCAGATCAGCCAGACCAACCGTAAGATGAAGGCTATGGTTGCCAAGAAGATGGTGAGTCTTTCACACTTTTATAACCGCCGATGGAGAGACCTGTGATAACATAAAAGTTATCTAACTTGTGACCAAGACTCACACAAGACAAGATGGTGTATTCCTCCAGTCTAGCTAGAGGTGTTGGACCCGAAATACTTGTCAAGTTCGTATTAGATCTTTGCAAAATACTCAAGCAAATGAATACGTTTTGTAAACGGTCAGACGTTTCATGATCAGATAGCATCAGCTATTTTCCTTAAGAATCTAAAGGCTAACAGGTGTTAAATCCAGACTATGACTTCTAGATCTCTTCTTTACGACTTGATTTGTCTTTTCAGTCCCGTAACTTCTTCTCCGTCCTACCATCCGTCTCTCTCTCTATATATGTCTCTATATCTATCTACCTATCTATGTATTTAGCTAGTTACCTATGAAAGAGAGGAAATTGAGATTCTTAAACTTAAATGTTAGTCTTTTTTAAATATTTTTCGACGCTTGTCGTCTAAGTGGAAGGTCTCGTCAGTCGATCGCGTAAGTCCTAGCGGGCAGTAATTTTTTCCTTTTCCACCCCGGTTTCTTTGACAGCTGTGACCGGTTTTATCCGGCATTATCCAAGCATTTACCGCTTCCCTCCACCTGCTTCCTTGTTTTTATTTTGTACATTAATCTTTTTTTTCAGTCCCGTGACTTCTTCTCTGACCTTGCCAATGGCGTGGCCACCATCTTCCAGCCCGTCATCGACCAGGCTTCCCTGGCTTTCAACCAGGTCTGTGGTCAGATTATGCAAATTTCCTTTAGGTTCGTTCACGGCACTGCCTTACGAATATGCTTCTTAACGAGGTGTTACTCTTCAGGAAAATTGAAAGACAAAACTATCATTGTGGAACACAACAACAGCATATGTCGAATGCCTCAAACAGAACATCCATGTCTACAGTCGCCTTGCATCAGTAGTTGCTGTCCTTAGATGATTGATTGATTAATCCACGACAGTGTGGTGATGAGTCCAATCCGCCAACAACGTGCCACCTATCATAATTATGTTTTTCCTCAATGTAACCTGTCTTCAACAGTATTAAAACGCTTGCCACCAATCGTAGAGATACGTTCGGCATGAGACGTATTTTGCAACTCGACTACTTTCCTTTGACAATGCCAGTATCAAATTGATCGTTCACTCTGATACTATAATAACTTGATTCTTATTCAGTAAATCTATCTAGTAGCTGATTATCTATCTTTTAAACCACTTTTTGCATTGCACTGATGTGCGCCAAAAGCCTGGTGCAAATAAGAAATAAATCAACATATCGGTAACCATGACTGTGTTTTCTTTGTAGCTCGTCGACGCCGCCACTGCTGTCGGTGCCCAGGTGGTCGATCACGGCACCACCCTCATCAACAACCTCACCACCACCGTCCAGGATACCGTCAGTAAGTTTACTTTTTTATTTGCCTTTGGACAACATTTTGTCTTGAGCAACAAAATATAAAATTCAAACTTACAACAACAACAACAGCAACAATAAAAATAAAAGAACCGAAACAATCAAAACAACATAAAACAAAAGCAGAGACGCCAGTTAAGACAATGACGACTTAGGTTAGCAAAGCCTTCATTCGCTTGTCTCTCATGTCTAAAGCTGTTGAAAGATATCTAGTTTTATTCTTTGCCTTTGGACAACATTTTATCCTTAACAACAAAACTCACAAACTTACAAACAACAACAACGATAAAAGAATCAACCACATTCTTAAAAACAACAGCAGAGACGATAGTTAAGACATAAACGACTTCACGAGGCTCCCGGGGCAATCATTTGCATGTCTGTCATGTCTAAGGCTGTTTGAAGATATTTCCCTAGCTGCCTGATGAGGGGGACTGTTAGGCCGCTAATGATCATGAGTTCAAAGAACTTGTGTGAGTCCGGGCTTAAACACTTGAACAAGTTTCGTACTCCATAATTAATGTAAGGTATGGGCATCCCGCATTTGCACTACCACTAACCACTGGAAAAAGTATCATGCTTCACCTCAAATGAGGATGCCTTGAAACGAAAAAAAAATGGACAGCCTAATTTTCCTTTGGGCTTTTGGAGAACAAAGGAGCGGCAGTTTACCAGCTGGTTTGCCATGACATGTAACATGACCAGCGAAGCTTAACCGACGTCACTTGACTTCTGTAGAGATGTGTGTAATGAATAATATTTTTCCATTTTAAACGCAGACAGTCTGTCTGGGGTTATCGACCCCTACGTTCAGGACGCGCAGACCATCATCGGCTCTGTCACGGACCACTTCACCAACACCTTCGGAGCCGACACCACCGCCTAAACACGAGGGCTCACAGAAAATAGCGGAAGTTCCTGCCGACTGAACTACATCTGAGACACTACTCGGCGTAATCTTAGTGGTGTTCCTTTAAGGTCAATGTCAATAATTTTCCGTATCTCTCGTATACTTTGAAATAAAGCAAAATGCAATGGTGACCTGGTTCTGATAATGCCTCTTTTTTTATATCAGCTACGTATGGTTAGGCTTTGCATTCAGACACGTATTTGTAAGTATGTTTGCATAATTCCGATTCCCTTATCCGTCGAGTATTGAGTGTACAATGTACAAGTCGTTCAGTGTAATACATCTGGCTACCCGAAGGCCAGTTATCCCAGCAATTCAGATACGTATACAGAAGTTGATGAGTTACACCGTAGGGCGGCAATACCTGCTGTACAGATACAGCCACAGAAGCTGGTGAGTTACGCCGAAGGACGATTATACCGGCTATACAGATACAAATCAAATACTACAATTGCCCCCGTAACTTTAGTGAAGACTGGGCCCAGAACAACCAGTGTCTCACACCCTATGAGTAATTCGAAATGGTGAAGAGAGCGTTCTCAAGCAACCTTCGTAACCCCTGATTCTTCTGTTAGGTCAGTTAGTCCTCACTCTCAGTGAGTCGAGTTTGTCTTGAGTGAGTCTTGGTCCAAACAACATTTTCACTGAGGAGGAAATATTGCATGAATTTGCTAAACTTAACTTCATGTAAATGTAGGTGACGTTTACCTGAGCATGAATGAAACGATTATTCATTCTCCACATGAGAGGAGATGCTTGTGCATTCAGGATAGCTAGTTAGTTTGTTTGCTGTTACTTTAACTGTAAATTTCGACCTGGGGATTTGTAGCTGATTGCCTTTCAGTAAGACAATTTAACAATATGCGCATTTCATGGTACCGTTTATGACGATATTGAACTCTAAATATATATAACACATATTTGCTATATTGAACGAGACCTCACGGCGGATATCAGGTGATTCGGCAGAGTGATGTCATCGTCGCCATACAAGGGAGGGCGGATACGGAAAGTTTGACTGACGCATATAGGACGGGCGGATACGGAACATTTGCATGCCCCAAGGTCGTGTTACATCCGCACAAGGTCACACCTGCTCCATTCTCGTGGACTTCTATTTAACCGCCAGACATTCAACGTCGCTCCATCTACTGGTACATACGACTGTGGAAGTTACGTGACTTGGTCTTCTTGCTCAACAACAAGTGTCGTGCACGCTGCTGGTGGAGGATGCCTTCTGTAAGAGGGTGCCTCTTCTCCCTTGCCAGAAGCTAGAATCACACTTTCATCACGTCAAGGAGCCCATCACACTTGTAAATGAAAGCAGACGGTTATGTCCGCAATGTCGAATGGTTGCACACTGTCTATTCAAGGTCACATGAGTTAGTGCCAAATGGCAGCCGCTCAATATCATTGTGGTTTGGCCTTACCAACTGTAACATACTGATAATTTACTCACAGTAATTAGCCAAACCAGACATGCAAGTTTTTCCCATTCCGTAACGATATGAACGCACCCATATTTTCATCATGAATGCGTATGATATATAGACAGTGTAACTGTTTAAAGTGGATTGGTGTGCGTTCATATGCATCGTTTCTCGCAATGCCTCGGCCCTGTGACGTTCTCAGGTCAAAGTTCATGCACAAGATTTTAACAAGCTAGGTCATGTGCCTTTGAAGCCACTATAAAAAGCAGTGCGGTGCTGCTTAATCAAGAGGTTAGTGTTCACAAATTAGGAAATATTTCAGTGGTTTGCTAAACTTAGCTGCATGTATGGTTGAAGGGGTAGGTGAACCTTGAAACCTTGAATGGGGACATCTTTTTTGATGTCAACACGGGGAACAATGGGTTATTCTTTTTCACTATCAGCCCTGTTCTCCATCATTGAGCGAAGTTCTGCTGTAATGATGTCACTGGGCCCAGCATCCCTTTTTAAGTTGTTGATGTAGGTTTTGCATTGTCTGCCCCTTTTCCGCCTTCCCCCTGTTGGCTCCCAGAGAACAAGCTGACTGGCTATCAGCTCGGTATGTCGGAGGCAGTGTCCAGCCTGGGCCATTCTCCATAGGCTTATCTTCTCAGATAGTTTAGGAAGGGAGGTGATGTTTAACTAAACATGAATGAAACATAATACAATGCTAAACTTTCTTCCAACACTAAGGTATTCACGGATTGAATTTTCGTGACCACTATCGACTTCTTCAGGATCAATAATGACCAGTCACTGCCGAACGTAAACTCGCGTGAGTTACCGACCGTGACTTTATTGACACGTGCCATTGCGAATACGTGACGTCAGTAATTGGTCAAACGTGCCAGAAGTTAATAACGTCCACTATCTTTGTTGAGTGATGGCTGGAGTGCCCTGATGTATATTGCCTCCTTTATACCTCTATTACTGACGTCACGTATCCGCAATGACACGTGTCAATAAAGTCACGTGTCTGTAACTCTCGCGAGTTTACGTTCGGCAGTGACTGGTCATTATTGATCCTGAAGAAGGCGACAGTGGTCGTCGAAAATTAGATCCGTGAATACCTTAGTGTTGAAAGAAAGTTAAGCATTATATTATGATTACTACCAACATAGATGAGCTTTCATTATGAATGAATTTAGGAAACGAAGATACCTGCGTCTTCAGGGAATCTAATTTTCTTAACTATTAACTGTAACCTTCAATTTAGAGATGTGTAGCTGATTGCTTTTCAGTGAAAAACAATTTACAACACTTGCATCTCATGATATCGTAGATTGCAGTAGCGACACATATTTGCAGTATACTAATATTGAACGAGACCTCCCGGCGGATATCAGGAGATACGGCAAAGTAATTACCTTATCAATGTCATCGTCAACATACAAGGGAGGGCGGATACGGAAGGCTTAACTGTCGCGTATAGGAGGGCCGGATACGGAAAGTTTACCCCAAGGTCGTGTGACATCCGCACAAGTTCACAGCTGCTCCATGGACTTCTATATAACCAGAAGACGTTCAACGTCGCTCACTCTACTTATACATCAGACGGTGAAAGTTACGGGACTTGATCATCTTCTTCAACTACGTTTGTGAAACAGTAAGTATTACGTTTGAATCTCTACTCCTTTATTATGTCTCCTGCCAAGACGTTCTAAGCTTCCGCTCAATCCTTTGAATGATGGCGACGTGAAAACGTTTTCTATCTAAAACTTGGATTTTAACATCTATTTGCCAATATCCAAAGTAACGTTTCTGCGGTTGGACAGGACAGTGAGAACCAGTCTTCCTTGGGTTCGTGTGCTGTAACGGCAGGTTGTTCGGCTAAGAGCCCAGCGACGGCACTAATGTTGTGCCCTTGAGAAATTCACTCCACCCAAGTGTAAAATGGGTTATTGTCCGTGGCACTGGTAAAATAAGTGATGAAAAATTTGAGCGCACTGCCACGTCGTCATTGTCTGTCCAAAAGCGAAGTAAAAAAAAAAAAAGTCGGCACCATGCCGTACCCCACAAATCACCGTCACGGCAACAGACAGGTGCCTACCGGACAACCGCCGATACATGTGCCAAATGTTTCAACCAAAAACCTGGAAAATTTGATGTGCCCGGCCGTGCATTTGAGATCAAGGCGTTACATAACGCAATATCAACGCTGTCTTTCAGATCATTATGAAGACGTTTATCGTTATCGCTCTGCTGTGCCTCGGGGGCGCCCAGGCTAGCCTTCTGGACGATCTGGCCGCCGCCACGACGGCTGCCCTGGACGGGATCCTGACCACTGCCCAGACCGCCGCACAAGGTGAGTTGTTTATGTATTTTTAATATTTTTATTTGTATATCTTTAATTTTTTTATGGCTCTTTTATTTCCTGGTGACAGCCATTCAGAGAGGTCCTGGGTATGTATAGATATATATATAATACACACATACAAACAGTACAGCAATATGCAACAGGCAAGAGAGATCTATGCGTCAAATTCCAAAATCGTTATCCATATCCATGCCAGGTCGGAAGAACGGCAAGGCAAATCGTAAGGCGAATCTAACTTGTCTAGATATAGCCAACACTAGTGTTTGAAACGATCTCTTCTTACGATCATATCAATCACTGACCATTGTCACATGTATGTCTCCTATGTTTCTACCATGTAATTAGCCTTCGGGCATGACATTGCAAAATACTTTCTCCATCACTGACAAAACTTTTGTTTTCAGAACTGCTGGACACCTACGTTCCCGTCCTCGGCCAGACCGCTCAACAGCTGGTAGGAGAAGCGGTCTCCAGTCTAGGAGATTCGCTGACCGGTCTGCTCAGTGGCAGGAGGAAGCGTCAAGAGTTCCAGACCGAGATCGGACAGATCATCAACGATGGGGTCCAGTCCCTGCTGGAGCACACCACCCAGGCCATCCAGAACGTCCAGGATGCTCTGACCGGAACCATCGACTCTCTGTTCGGAACCACCACCACCGACCCTGCACAGGCTATCACCACCACCAAGCGTAAGTTCCCTTTGATATTGTGATCATATTTATCTTTGGCAACTGTTGACAGTCTCAATTTTTTTGTACAAACTGCATGGCTGGTCACAAGAAAAACCTAGAGGCAAACGAATGATATCGATGCCACCGAAAATGTTACTATGCAATCGTAAGATATTTTGCCTCGTCTGCCTGAAACAAGGAATCGTAACACCTACTTTGCAGATATAACATGACTTTGTTATCTACCTACTTTGCACTCGTGCCCAGTTGCTTCGCCTGTTTTTCTTAGAAAGTCAAGCACCCTTTACATTGTCAAAACATTTCGTGTAATTATTTTTCCTCAATATTTTGTCCAGGTCTTCTGGTTAAGAACCAAGGCAAGGCCAAGCGCGCAATCGCTGCAACAAGCGGCAAGATGGCCCGGAGGATGGTAAGACTACAACTGTGACAATAATCATTATTATCGTCCACTGATGAGTGGCTGTAGGCTTTACTCTTTATAACTCTTTATCTATCTCTGAGTTTGGCAGCTGACTGCACACATACCTGTCCACAAAGCAGCAGATCTCCTTTTTAGAATTCACCTTCAATTTGGCACATCCTTTACCAAACTCACATTGGCGTCGTGTGGCGCAACTGTAGAGCACGCGGCTGTCAAACAATGGGTCCCGGGATCTAATCCCAGGTGCGCCCAGAGACATGTCCGAACTTGCGCCCCGACGTTGTGCCCTTGGGAAAGGCACTTAACACGACTTTCATCACTTCACTCAGGTGTAAATGAGTACCTAGCTCATCTAGGGTTAGGGACGTCCCTCGGATAGGACGTTAAATGGAGGTCCCGTGTTTGGGGAGAGCAACACCCCGCGCACGTTAAAGAACCCACCACACCTTTCGAAAAAGAGTAGGAGCATGCCCCGGTGTGCGATGGTCCAAATCTTACAGTCCGGTCTGGGATGACATCTTGAAAAGGTGATAGTTCACCTGTTATGTCAATCCTTCCACAAAATGTGGTAAATCAAAATAAATAAATAAATAAATAAATAAATAAACAGTGAATGTGCGGACTTCCTCTCTGTTGGAACTCTGTCCTCGTAAAAGTTCATACTATGTGATATATTACATATATTACGATATGATATATTCCTGTCCTACCATCCACCTATATATTTTTCTGCCTCCCTAACTACCTTCATCATGTATCTAATGTATCTAGCTACCTATCAAAGAGATGACAATGAGATTCTCAATATTTATCTTTTTTCAATATTCTTCGACGCCTATCTTCTAAGCGGATGGTATTTAACAGCACTCCTACACTACAAAAAATGCCATTCTCGTTTTTTCTTGTTTTTTCTTTGTTGAAGAAAAATTATCTTCTAGAAAGAAAATTATTCTGTGTGCAAGAATAAGAACGGATAAGGAAATGTCAGTGAGGATGTAAGGAATATAAACTTTTTCTTAGAATATTTTTCTCTGACCAAGTTGTTTTTTCTCACACATATGTGACTAAACCCTCGAAATAAATTTTCTTGTTGTTATGATTCTTCTTTGGCACAGAATTTTTATCTAAGATATATAAATTCAGAGGAAAATATTCTAAGAAAAAGTTTATATTTGTTACGTCCTCACTGACATTTCCTTATTTCTTCTGTCCTCAAGAATAAATTTCCTACACCTAGAATAAGTTTCTTGCACTAAGAGTGAGGTTCTTGAAATAGGAATACCCTTCTGTCCTCAAGAATGAATTTCTTACATCTAGAATGAGTTTCTTCCAATGAGAGCGAGGTTCTTGAAATAGGAATACCTTTCTGTCCTCAAGAATGAATTTCTTACATCCAGAATGAGTTTCTTGCACTAAGAGCGAGGTTCTTGAAATAGGAATACCTTTCTGACCTCAAGAATGAATTTCTTACACCTAGAATGAGTTTCTTCCACTAAGAGCGAGGTTCTTGAAATAGGAATACCTTTCTGACCCCAAGAATGAATTTCTTACACCTAGAATGAGTTTCTTCCACTAAGAGCGAGGTTCTTGAAATAGGAATACCTTTCTGACCCCAAGAATGAATTTCTTACACCTAGAATGAGTTTCTTCCACTAAGAGCGAGGTTCTTGAAATAGGAATACCATTCTGTCCTCAAGAATGGATTTATTACACCTAGAATGAGTTTCTTGCACTAAGAGTGAGGTTCCTGTTGTAGGAATACCTTTCTGTCCTCAAGAATGAATTCCTTAAACCTAAAACAGTTTCTTGAATTTAGATGGAGGTCTTGAATCAAGAATACCATTTAATAAATCAATGATAATATAATTTAAATATGTTCCAATCATATTTATTATCATTGATCTAATTGTTTAATACACAGTTTTGGATTTTTCTTTCTAATGCCCATTCTTAACCAAGGATTGCAAAGATCAACCAGTTTGCAATACTATTGTTTCCATAAATGTTTCACATTTGATGCTGTGATAAAAGCACATTTTCTCTGTGCTCATACCAATAACTAATTGTCCTTCTAAAACTGTCAGTTCTGCAGTGTTGTAGCTGTCCTTCTTATAATCAATGACTTGTAATTGTTGAATGATTTTCCAAACTTGAGACGGGGGCATCTTCTTTGGTCCAACAGGTTTCTAAGTCTGGAAAAACACCAAAAAAATATGACGATGACTGTCATTTTCCTACATCGCCCCCCTCCCCTTATACATGCATGGGGATGGGGGCTTGTGCATTTGCTTTAAAATGTTATACTTTTATAGTACCTTGTAGGTATTACTGCCCTTAACATACATGTTCTGCAATTACTGGTTGGCCGTATCATGCAACCACAAACACAACAAAGGTTTCTAAGCCTAGAAAAACACACAAAGAGTTAGTGACTGTCATTTTCCTATATCGCCCCCCTCCCCCATATACATGCATGGGGGAGGGGGGGCTTGTGCATTTGCTTGAAAATGATATACTTCAACTTTTTTAGTACCTTTTAGGTATAACTGCACTAAACGTACATGCTCTGCAATTACTGGTTGGCTGTATCATGCAACCACAAACACAAAACTAAGAGTATCTACTTGGGAAATAAGTTATTTTCATGCAAGACAGGCTATAACATACCTGGAGCATATCTGTTGATGGCGTTGGCCTGAGGAAGCATTTTGGAACTTAAAACAAGTCATCTACGCTGTGTAGTGAGTCCCACATGATACCAAAAAGTGTCCTCACAAAACTAGCCACATCTTTCCCTATTATTGTAAGATCTAAAGCGCACATCAGGCAAATGCAGCTGGAGCCCAAACTCAACGGTCCACATTCAAACTGTCTACAGCAAAGGATGATGGGAGTATCAGATTAGCATAATTTACTTTCTCATTACAAGAAAAAAAAAATTATATTCTTGAGCTTTACAATGTTAAGAAAAGAAAGGAAATCATGCAAATTCGAACTTTCATTTTTAGATAGCACAGAAAAGCAGGAATCATCTTTCTTTAACTTTGTGGAAAAGGAATTCGAACAGAAAAACACTTGGGAATTACTTGTTTGACAGTTTCTTGATTTTCTCATTTTTCTTAACTGTATTTGGTCAAGAAAATCCTTACATCTTCTTAGCTATACTAAGAATGGCAAGAATCATATTCCTCAGACTTCCTAAATCAAGAAAACAAGAAATGTCAAGAATGTTTTCCTAGTGAAATGAAAGTCTAAAGAAAAATTCATGTATGGCAAGAATAAAAATCTTAAGAGTAGATTCTGTAAAATACTCCATTTGACCAAACAAGAAGCAAATATTGTGTGAAGAATAAGGAAGAAAGATTGACTAGAATTTCTAGAATGTTCTTGCTGATAAAAAATCATACTAGAAATCCTCTCTTCACCTAAGAAAAACAAGAATAAAACTCTTAATGTAAGATTTAACGTACAAAGGTTTTACGTAAGGTTTCTTGATTTTCTTGAAATTCTTTATGGAAGAAAATCTTTCTCTCAATAAGAAAAAATAAGAAAACAAGAAAAATAAGAAACAGCATTTTTGGTAGTGTACCGAGCAGTATTCTCCCTCTTTCCGCACCGGTTTCTCTGGCAGATGTGCACAGTTCTATCCAAGCCTTTGCAGCTAACCTCCAACTGCTTCATTTGTCTTTATTTTGTACATAAATCTTTCTTTTCAGTCCCGTGACTTCTTCACCGACCTTGGCAATGGCGTGGCCACCATCTTCCAGCCCGTCATCGACCAGGCTGCCCTGGCTTTCAACCAGGTCAGTGATTGGAATATACAAATTACATGTAGCTTTACCGTCTTTGCGGCACTGTCATATGAATATGCTTCTTAACGGTATAACTCACAAGTCTAACCTCTTTAAGAATACTGAAAGACGACATTATCATTGTTGGACTGCTACAGTATAGGTGCAAACTACGTGATCCCAACACGTACAATAATGATTCGGAAATGATGATTTCACTGAGTATGAGCACCGACAGTATCCTTTTTCTCTTTTAAAGCCCTACCATACTGGCCTCTTACAACGCTATCGTTAAATTAAGTGCTATTATCCAGCTGATGCTGATTTCTACGTCTGATTCTGACGACACTACATTAGATTCTTAGTTGGGAGTTTTCTTGTAATTCAATTTTCTTGTACTGTATTGTATTGCATTCTATTGTAGTGTTATGGATCAAGAGCCTGGTGCAAATGAGTAGATATTAATCAACATATCGGTAACCATGACTGTGTTTTCTTTGTAGCTCGTCGATGCCGCCACTGCTGTCGGTGCCCAGGTGGTCGATCACGGCGCCGCCTTCATCAACAACGTCACCGACTCCGTCACCCAGACCATCAGTAAGTTTAGTTACATCTTTGTATCATTGTCTAACGACTTTTATGGGTTTGAGTATCGTCTTTTAAATTTGAATGTTTGATTGTGGAATATGAGCGTACATTAACGATACCGTCAATACGTTTCCTTAACATCTATCTATCGCCGCCTACAGTTTTATGATCTTTATGAATTTTGATCATCTCTCTTAAATTGGTATGCGTTTATTGTCCAATAACCATGCATGTACAGATATGTCATAAGACTTTTTTGCTCTCAAGTGTATAAATAGCGAGTAAAAGCGACCCTATTCATCAATTCATCTGTTTTTGAGAAATCAAATCTCATTTCCACACCTATTCGTTAATTTTCCTGGTCGTTAGGGCACCGCTGAAAAGGACGCCACTTTCTTTCGTCGATATTTCAGCTGAAATAATTGTAATTTTAACCATTTCTTTCTTTTTTTTAAACACAGACAATCTGTCTGGGGTTGTTGACCCCTACGTTCAGGACGCCCAGAACATCATCGGCTCCGTCACGGACCACTTCACCAACACCTTCGGAGCCGACACCACCGCCTAAACACGAGGGCTCACAGAGAAGGCAGCAGATTTCCTGCCGACTGAACTGCATCTGAGACACTACTCGGCGTAATCTTAGTGGTGTTCCTTTAAGGTCAATGTCAATAATTGTCCGTATCTCTCGTATACTTGGAAATAAAGCAAAATACAATGGTGACCTGGGTCTGATATAATGCCTCTTCTTTTTCTACGTCAGCTACGTCTAGGAAGGGTTAGGCTATGTATTCAGACACGTATTTGCAGGTCTGTTTGCATAATCCTGATTCCCTTATCCGTCAGGTATAGCGTGTGCAATGTGCAGGTCATAAATGTGAACATACCGTCGCGTGACTGTGAAGCTGGTGCGTCGCGCTGCAAAATGCTACAAAGCAAAGTGTTACATGAAGAACGAAAGCAAACAATAATGAGTGAAAACATTGAATGCGTGCACTTATGCATTGTCACTTCTACCATTAGAAATGTAGTAAAATCAGAAAATTAAAGCAGGGTGTCCCACGGGGCCACGTAGGGTCATGCAAAGTACAAAGTGCAAAGTAAACCCGTAAACTGCCCGGTGGGGACTTTTTCTTCCAATTGTGACCGTAGCATTACTAGTATGTCTGTTGCCCGAAGTGAGGTCACAGGTCTCCACCTAGCGGATTTTTTATACTTGACAATGTAGAATGCGACCGTTGTTACTGTGAAAGCTGTATATCCTTTTTTGTGCACATCAAAAAGCTTAAAAGATAAAAAATATACAGAGATGTGTTTGCTTCAACAAAAAGACCACGCTGAGAATACGTTTGGGGACAACGTTGAATCCATTAAAACGTCGTCACTTTGTTCATGACGTCAGCGCGATAATCTTCCATCCAATGCATTTTTCAGTCACCGTTTTGAAAGAAATGCTTTCCAAGAAAGACCGGTATTGACACCTGCTTTGTGGACGTTTTCTGTTCGTGTCAAGGATTAAGATATATCCACAGAATCAACCCTATTCCGTTGTCTAAAGATAAAATCTAAAGACCTGTTTTACGCGTCGAGGTCCCCCACACTGTATAACAATGCAGGTCTTACATGGCCTAAGGGCTTCGACACAGTTTGAAATGTCAAAAGATCTAAATGTGCGTCTAAATGTCATGGCAAAAGTTTTTGGGTCATCACAGGCTAGGCGTAATAGCATGTTGCAAATCCCTAAATAGCATATGGAGTCAATTTTAGGTTGAATTCAAAGTTTGAATCGCAAGTCTAAATTTCTAGAATTTGACTTGAGTGGTTAGTGTGATAAACCCCTTATGTTAACGTAGTTATAACGTTTCCAGAAAAACAAACAAGCAAAGAAAGATTTTACCCTAGATGAGACTAGATGGTAAATGTTAAAACTATGGTTCCCAAAAGTGTAACATCGGGCACAGTACCGAGATAATAACTAGGATTACCCACTTATCTATTTTTTTGTCTTTTCTGACAAACATTTTTGGATTTCATTATGCCACCCGAGTCCAAGGAGACCCTCTGGTTGTTGGTCTTCAAAGGATTGCAATCTAGAAGATTATAGCATGCTTTATGTGCTATTTCCGTGGTGAATGTTTTACATATACTGAATTTGTCGCTAAAAAGATAAGAAACTGTTCTGTAGAACATGCTCCAATTTTGTAAAGGTCACCCAGCCAATAATTGCTACCTTGGATGACCCCTGCTGACCCTAGATTGCCCTAAGCGTCATCTGAAATTCCAATCCGGCCTATCACCATTTTTCGATCCGCTGAATCTTTTATTGAGAATTTGGTTCTAGGCTGGAGAAACGTTTTGCTTTTGTTCTCATTATCTGATGTGTTCCGATGCACATGCCTACGAGCTCTTATCGAGCATTTATCTACGATCCTGTACTTTGAAATGGAAAAAGTACCGACTCTTTTCAGTAGGCATAGGGCAATGACCGGCATTGTACTGGCTGACATATAGACAATATTGCACAATAGGATAAAGTGTTACGAAAGAAAAACAAACATACAGCGTTGTATTCTTTATCCGAATTTAAACGTTCGACATAATACTGACTTAGGCAAACGTTAACGACTAAAACCACAGTCACACAGCATACAAAAGTGGTTGGCCGACGAGTGTCCGAGCTCTGAACGACATTTTCGGCTCTGTGTTCTCTCCATCATCGTGCTATTTTAACGCATCGGTCTACGTTCGCAGGTCAATGAGCCCCGATCAATGTAATAGCCAAGACTTTCAGGCGGAAAATATTCGCAACTCTCGGGCGATTTTGAAATCCGACGACTTTTTTTTTATTTCTTATTATGTTTTTTACATTCTTTTTATTAGTTTTCAAAATAACAAAGAAATAATAAGAATAACATGGCACATATACAAAATAAATGAAACACATGAAAAAGCACAAAACTGATACATAAAACCCGGAAACAATAATATATGATCACACATAATAAATGAGAACCTATACATCTTGGTAATCAAAACCATAATGACAAGAAAGATTTACGTAGAAAGGACAGTATATAGTTTTCCCCACTTTTCCAGATGTTTTTGAATCTATCAAGTCGTTTGGCAATAATATATTCTAATTTTTGAATATGAGAAACATAAGAAATAAACCAGATAAATGTAAGGTCTTCTCACGATATTTGAGAATATAGATTTTACCTAAAAGAATAAATAAATGTCAGAAATCCGACGACTTTCTGACAGCAAAGAATCAACAAGTTCGGCCGAAGCCCGTCGACTGTCTGATGAGGACGGTGATGACTAAGTCTAAGGACGGCACTTCAATGGTCATTTGACGCGTCGTTAGCAGTTGCGGTCAATTTTGACTCAATTCAAATATCTGTATAAGCATAGTCCGATGAATCAGATGCATGCGTTTATATTAGCAGCTTCATTGGCTAATCGTGCGGTAGTCGAGCAAAACACTCTTTTCTATCAACACTGTATCTCTCCAAGCAGAGGTTGGATGGGGGGTAACTTTTTACTCTCCCCTCTTTCTTGATAGCAGGTAACGATCTACCCTTCTAAACCTATACTTGGAGGGTAAACCTTTTATCGGTTCCTAACGTCTCCCAAGCCAAGCTTGTTCCCTTTATCTATGAAATTCTTTCAAGACAACAAAAAATTACAGAATTATAAACGGTCAGACGACATTGAAAGATTCACAAGCATAGCCTTTATGCATGCTATAGTCCTACTGCTACACGAAGATAGGTCTCAAAGTGATAACTTAACACTCAAAAGAAATATAGCGCGATTTCTAGTATATTTTGTCACATTGGTAGCAGCCAATCTTTTTACCTTAAATAAACGAGTAGTTATGAAACTGGGGTAGACATAATAACGGCGATTACTTCATTACTTTTCCTGTGAACATTCCTTTGTATAGGATAAGTGACACAGTAACAATTTGGCAGCAACTCACATTAAGACATGCACCGCTGGCCCACAATGCCCTCCGTGACATTTTTGATGGGGACACAAAAAAACTAATCTGGGAGATTTTCTTTCTACTTCAGTCACTGCAGGTGCTCTTTCTCTTGTTAGCGAATGTACTGCTAGCAAGCTTTGAGCGATTCAAAGTTTCATTTTCACTTATTTTCAAGAAAGACTGAAAACTACATACATTGAGGTATTATGCAATGATATAGCCTTCGGTTAAGCACAGGCTAGAAAACTATCATGACGTTACATCTGTCGAATGATAGATTCGTCTTCATAGTGGCACGAATCTTTCAGAATAAGACCTTGCCAGTTTTTCTTCACACGATCCCAAATTTGAGCGTTGACAGATTTTCTTATCTAAATGGCATGTTGGTTGCGAAACGATAATTGTTTCTAATTGCTTTGCTGACATTCTTGAAGAGACAAAGGCGTGGTGATTTTCGCATTATGTCCACCGATCCAGTCTGAAAGAAACAGACAAAGATCACCAAACGATTATTACTGTCAGTGTTAGTACCGGCGTATTCAATACAGCTTTATCCAGACCACACCGATAGAAAGTCTGCCATTTTTGTGGACGACAAGTTCTGAAGACGAAAATGGAGTAGCAGGTATGTAGAGAGTTTTTTTCTGTACCAGAAACTATTTCTTAGACAGGATTGCCTGAATGTAGATTAGCACTCATCGTTTACTCTTCATGTAATGAATTAGTCGTCTATTGCTATTTGCCATGTTTGTTGAAGAATTGACATATCAAGGAACTATCAACTTTTCAAGATGTCAACCCAGATACCTGACTGTAACCCCGGTATAGGCCCCTACTGTTTTTGTATAAGTGTAGGGCGTTGTTCAGTGTTCTCTAGGTGTGTTTCTCCTTCAAGCACGGGACCTCCGACTTTGCGTTCAATTACATAGGACATCCTAACGGAAGATATCGGCTCTCATTTTCACATGGGTCGAGTGAGGAAATAGGTTTTAAGTACCGTAATTTCTCAGAGACGCACCACTGGGACATGCCAGAGAATCGAAAAGTCAACAATCCTAACCACATCACCACCTTGCCACCCTGTTATCAACGTCTGAATGTGAGTTTACACTCATACTTAGAATAGGTACGAGTAATTGTTGACAAAGTCTAGTCAGACCACAGAGTACTTGGAAACATTTCAGAATACCGGGCGTACACTACACGACGTAAAGATACAGTGCAAAGACTTGAGCACGAAATCTTAATCTCAAAATTGAACAAACATTTGAAGTCGTTTATGTGCTATATGTATTCCTTTCGACCATGAGATGTTATATATTTTTAGAATGCTTGGTATGGTGTTTTTCACACCTTAACAAATCAAATATATTCTAAGATTCTCTACAACGAGAAGACAACAACTGAGATTACCCATATCCGTGTCCCCAAATCCATGTCCCTTAGAGACAATGATGAATGAAGAATGTAGAAGATTAAAGGCCATGCCAAAAGTGAATAATGTATTCCTACGCAATGTATCATCAAATCTTCTCTAAAAATGTCTAACAGCAATCAAGATTCTGTCGGGTACGTCTGAAGAACATTGAAAAGATGACAGTAGTTTAGATCATCTCAAGGTGTTAAGATAAAACTGGAACAATTTAGTGGATCTGTTGGTCAGGCCATTACAATAAGGCAAGGGCACTCCCCGTAACTTTTTTTTTCAATTTCCGTCTAAATCATAAAACATATACCCCCCCTCCCCACCACACACACATAAACATAACAAGACTATGCAAAGGAACACACAGAAACGCACGAAACATAAACGCACACGCACAAAGAACACAAACACACACCACACAAGCACACATAAACACAAATACATACAGCACACCACACAAATTAAATGGTACACAAAGAGTACATTAGATCAAACTATAGTAGACATGGTATCTAGTGACATTGGCCATACTAGTATTTCAATAGCGACTGTATACGGCCGGTGTTGAAGAACTTAGTGTTACTAATATATGATTTTGATATTATATAATATATCACTGTAAAAATATAATTTCAGCGCTTCACCCATTACATAAGGATGATATTGGACATTCATAGGGGCATTATTTTGTTTTCTAGAGAACTGTTGGTAGAGGCTGATTCCTTGCAGTAAAAAGTGTTGTGTAAGGGCCGATGCGTGTGGCTGCAGGCTAGACTAGCGGTGAAATTGAGTGTGATTGTTGATAAGCTGTTGTCTGTGCTGCAACGACGCAGGTGCAATGAGAAGACTAGTACGGAGTGTAGAGGTGTTCTGAAGCACTTAAGTTAGGGTGCGTAAAACAGCAGGAGAGATCACCCTAAGAGTCGATCTGCGAGCTCTAAAAGACATTTTCGGCGGTAATACGCCCGTTGTCGTCTCGAACATGTTTTATTTTATTTAACGAATTCTATGTTTTTTGTAAATTTAGATGGGGGAAGACCTTGTATAAGCCATTATGGCTTTTTTTCTTCCCCCGTGTATTTTCTTGTTTTATTATGTAATACAAACCGATTTTAATATGTGCAAATAAATCAAATAAAAATAAAAAACAAGTCCAATGTGACAGGGTAGAATTTCAGATGAAAAATCCACTCGACTCTCTCTGTGGCAACCAACAAAGTCGGTCAGAAAGATGATACCAGATAACTAACTCAAACCAGTAACCATAAAATTAGGAGGGTGTAGCAACCTAAATACCAAAATCAATGTTATCGTAATAGTCAAGGGAACGGATAAACAGTTTTGTAGCTGTAACTTCATTTCTTAAGTACCGAACATTCATTCTCCCCTCTAAGGGTAAGGATTGAAATGTTGCTCAGGATAGAATCTAGACGTAAGAGAGAAAGAAAGAGTAGTCTATCATGAAGATCAAAGAACAAAAAACGGTCGCCCGCATAACTAAAACCTACAATGTATAATCAGAGCTTTCATCATATAATTACTGTCAACAAAAGACTAATTGATTGCACCTTTGTTCTTACTCTATTACAGCTTCATTATAGGTTCTTTTGTTGGCGAAATAATTATAGGGATGGAGCGTAGAACATAGTAGTACTGTTTTAAGTTAAGTGTGGGAGGGGGGCATTGGTCGTTTCGGCGTAAACGAAAAGTAAACACATTACTATCTAGGGCAAGCAAGTGATAATGATCATTGGCTCAGGATAGGCGGTGATTTCACAGCAAGTGATTACATTAGCGTGTTGTGGCAACAGTATTGAAATTGCAATAATGCGTAACTTCTTTGGCACCACGAACCTTTAAGGCTAGTTTTTAAGACAACTCAAATGTTGCACTTTCATGCATGTATGACTCGTGGTTCTGCTATTTGTCTTTCGAGACAGTACAATTAGTATAATTATCACTCAGAACGATTTAACAGAGATAAGAGTACATGGGTTTTTGTACAAAGTACAGTTAAAACATCAACACGAATTGATAGATTTTTACTAACAAATGATGATTTCACATTTTCATGATGCATAAGAAACTGCTGGTTTTATCCACTATAAGCCCCGTGGACTAGACTTCAATGTGTGTTGTGTCTCTGTGTTAGACATTTTTATTTTAGAAAAAAGTTTATCTAATGCATTGGCGGTTCACTTAATTAGGAAGAATCGATTGAGACAATCAGTGCACTTTCTACCAAAATTTTGAAAGCTTGTGGGTTAAACTTAAACCCCTAGGCCTGTCACGGACATTTGGGACTTTCTCGCGGCTTTTCTCCCGACCTCGGCCCAACCAAGCAACCTGGAATCCATCCCAGTTCGCCCCTCTGATCGGATCCAAGCAGATGATGACAATTTTTTTTCAAATTTCATTGTCGGCTGGCGCAGACAACATTTAAAACTAGTAGGCAACTTAACCGACCAACTCTCAATCACAGATGACTCCGGCCACGACTAGCTCCCAACCATGGTCTGGAAAAGGTCGGGGTGGGTGGGGGTTGGTGGGGGGTGGGGGGTGGATTTGGTTGTGGATCCCCTTGATTTCAGTGACTTAGTGTATTTGTTACCCCTAACGTTATTTCTGTATTACTACTTTATATACCAAACCTCAAAATTCGGTCTCTTAGCTGCCAGGAGATACCGTTGTCCAGTCATAAGAAAATGGACCATTCATTCGCTTATTAATTCATTCATCCATTCATTCATTCAGTGTTTTCTTGTCCCGTATTCTCATCATTTTTAAAAGTTTCTACTCTGGTGTTTTCTTATATATCTTAATAGTGTCAAAGAATGCGGTGTGAACCCGTTTAGTGGACACTTGCTCCAGGCTAATACGTATATATATATATATAACACCTGACCAACGCAGCTGTAGATCGGCTATCATAGGGTAGAACAAAAAAAAGGACTGACGTCACAGAAACCTGCTTTTGTGCGTAACATTTTGAGTAGATACGTACATACGGCTTCTGTCATTTTCCGCCCCATTTAACTAAGCGGAGGAGAGCGAAGACATGTGTCATCAAGGCAATACATCATTGGCAATAACTGTCACATGGCTGGGACCGGGCTGTGATTAAAGATAAACGATCTTTCTACCGGCATCGTGCTCTGTCACTGTAACTCTACACAGTTAGCACAGTTTGTCATTTCGTCTCCTCCATTTCGAAGGTAAAAAGAAGGGAAGAAAAAATAAGACGATTGCAATTACACGTCCTACAACGGTCCTGCCTCAAAAGGGCAAAATATAAGCTATTACGGTGTTTTCTACCATGCCAGTGGTCGAGATTTGATAACGAGAGCTAACTAAGTCTGTTTATATATATCTATAAAGTTGACCATCTTTGTTCGCGTTTTATCAGTACACACAGTACAACGCGATATGAGTAGAAATTTGCCAACAAAAAAAACCAACTTATTATAATAAGGTACTATGGATTTTTTAGTAGTTGAAGATTGTTTTGGGAACCTTGGAACGTTAAATAATAATAACTTTATTGCACAACAATTGTACAAGGTACAAAGTATGGCATTCACTGGTACATAGATAACATTCTATTGGGCTAATCAGTCTATTTTATACAATATGGTGTAGTAGTATGGGATGACAATGGGACTTTACAATCATTGGAGGAGTTTCTAACGTCTAGACATTCCTTGATATACTTCCCAATGTATATCATGCATGGGTTATCACATGTCATTTTGTACTTTAATTTGCTATTCATGTCCATTGAGATAAATCCTGGTAAATCCGACGATAGCATTGAGTATAGTATATTACGTATATCAAAATATTTGTCGACAGAGATCAGGGTGCTAGGAATATGTTAGAGAGGTCACCTAGTTATAACTCATGAAATCCATGTCAATCCTTTGATCTAAAGTGACATTTTTTTTTATTCCACCAGGACACTCTGTAAATTGTTCTAACTAGCCCGAATTCAACGCAGACGTTACAAGCACAAATGTTAGCTGCTTAGCCACTAGTACTACTAAAACTTTTTACTGGAAATGTTACCTTTTATGTTCATACGAACATACGAACATAAGAACAGACTTTCTTGCTGGGTGACTTCCAATGACTCTCGTGCTTTTAGGGAGAAGCCCTGTAAGAAAAGCACAAGCCTACTCGAAGAAGAATGTAGCAAAATTGTGATATTTGTTACAAAAGAAATTGGAAACTAGGGACAGGTGCATAATGAGGGAACTTCTGTAGTCAAAGCTGCCGTCAAACTGTTGTCGCCTGTCTATGTTAATCGCCAGAGGGTCTCCAAATGTTAAAATCGCCACAGAATCGAGCGTATTTTTCGTCAGAAAACCTATCCTGTTAAATTGGTCGGGGCTCGGTGTCCTGCGAACATCGGCCGATCGCTGAAAACGGCTCAGAGATCGAGACGAAACCGGCGTATTTCAGCCGAAAATCACTCGTCTGGCGAGCTTTTTTTATTGCTGTGCTACGCCGGCTTAATTAGACAACTCAAATTTGTTTACTTCTTCACCTATAAGCATATGATGCGCTAACCACTCTCGGTCGTCGATTTGTTATGATAATCATCACAAAAGCCGATCGAAAATAGTGACGAAGTAGTGCAAAAAGCTCTTCCTTGATGTTTTTGCAAAATTACAGCCTATCAGATGCAGGTATTTTTATGTAAATTGAGGGCTCTAAAAGCGTGCCCCAGGGTGCCTGTACATTGCACAACCTGTTCATGCCTTCTCAGTATCCTACAGTGGACGATACCATCACATAGTGGGAGGGATACATTGTAGAGGCGGCAAACCGTACGCCGATATTCAAAATAATTCTAAATCGAACATACTCAAACATCTAAAAGGGAAAAGGGAATTCTAAAAGAAAAGTAAAGGCAACAAAAAACAGTTGTTTTAAACGCTGTCTACAGCGCAACAGCTGACTAGAAAAGCTGGCTAGAAAAAGCTACTAGAAAAAAATGAAATTGGCATGACTACCAACTTTGAATCCACACACACTGAAAGGTACACACCTTACCTGTTGTGTAGTTTATTGTTCCTTTAGGTGTTCATTCAAATCTGAAAAATACTTCGTTTTTGCCACACTTTTAACGAATAATTTAATCACAATAGTCTATGATTGGGCTTAATTACAAGCGTCACATAATAGGTCGTCTTGACAACACACCACTTGCGAAACAGGTTTTGGTTCGGCCTACTTTCACGAAGCTTCAGGGTTGTTTTATCAGTCGGGGTTGGATCGTAACGCGAATGCTAGTCTGGCTACCAGAATGGATTTACGTATTTGTTTTAAGATAATCGAAAGGAGAGACGTTCTCACTTGTCGTGGATTATAGGATGTTTTCCGTGCCATTTCCAGGAGGATTGAAAAATGAAGCTGCAGTCCTACTCGGCATGGCCGTGGAGAAGAGTTCTGTTGTATCTTGTCTGCGTCGTCGCCTGTAGTTTCATCGCCGTGAAAACGTTTAATCTTTTCAGAGGTACGTGATGTAAAATTTTACAATATCTGTGTATCAACTGTTTTGTGAGGGTGGTGCGTGTATGAAATGGGTGGGGGGAATTATAGACCACGCAGTAAATAAAGCATAGTATGTCAACTAGGACCTGTCTCGCGAACTTTACTACACGTACAACCACGGAATGATAAATGAATGCCAATTTGTAGCTCACAGAAAGCTTTTCGAAAAGTTGTCGCCTGATCAAATCTTCCTCTTTTATGCGAGGATTCCGCGTGAGTTTATAACAACGAAATCCAGATTAGACCATCGTGTAAAAGCCTTTTAATTTATGGTAGATATACGTGTATACATAACAGAACATGACATCACATAACTCAATATAAAACATCTAAGCATGCATCCGGTACATTTACATGGTTATAGTTTCTTGCCATGTCAAGACGTAACGTCCAAGGAATTTTAGATGACAGCAGTAATAAAGATTTTAATGCTAATGACGTAAACGCTGTAAGGACAAGGCCCGCTCATTTCTCAGAAGCCGCTCCTTACATAAAAAGTCATTAATTTGAAGGTCTCACAGGTGACCTAAATTTCAGTTTGAATTCAAGTACTAGCAGAACACTTTACCCAAATCAGACGTTACTACTTTGCGGGTATGTGTAAAAAAGTGTTACCGGTCCAAATGCTTGTTGTAATGTTGTAATGCACGTATACGAGAGTTAGGACGCGTTAGTCAGTCTGTACACGGACGGATAGGGCAAATAGGGCACGAGCGTGTTTGTGCCTTGGAGGGGGAGGGGGGGGCTGCGCATTAAGTATAGCCATTTTCAAATAAATTCATTATGCTTCCTTCTCTAACTACCAACTAAAGCACTACTTGTTTAACGCTTAACGCCAACGACGCAAAACAGCCCTGAGTATCTTCGTAAAACTCGGTGTTTTCGGTCTGATAATATCGTGTGAAATAGCAAAGTTGTGTGGAATGTTGCATTAATGGCTATGTTGCACATGAATATAGCCGTATAAGTTTCGGATAGATGATAACTCATTTGTAAGAAAACACTCAATGTTATCTTATGTATGGGCTATCAGCTATCCGAAACCTTCATCTCCTTTTTTATGATATTTGTGATAATTTGTGATGATCAGGCTGGTGTGATGTAACGTCAGCTGTCATGATTCAGCCAGTTACATTGTTAAAAAAAGGGAATGTCTTGAAGATCAGAACGATATCCCAAGGAGGTTCCATGGATATCCAGAGTGTATACACGTCAAGGATTACTGATACTACATTTGTAAATCTCTTCGGATTCACGTTTTGTAAATTCTCAACCTCTTCGGTGAAGTTGACAGAAATCAGTGTTGCGAAACACGATGATTGCTTGCTACAGTTTTACTTAAACTACATTTGATACATGCATTTGCCAGTTTGAAATGTATGGACCTGTCTGTCATGAACACTATCTGAATGTTACATTGTTTTGATCTACACCTACACAATGCATGCGGTTAAAGTTCGTGTGGTAAGGGGCTTGAGTTTGGGAAAAAATCAGCTCCATTTGTACATCGATCACCGGCAGTGATTACAGTCCCTAGGGAACAACGTTGTCAACAGACCCTACCTTTCTTAGAAGACCCACACGGACAGGAACAGAAAACGTTACAAGAAAATGATAACACGCAATTGTCAAAAAAATCAGAGGCCAACCTCGATTTTTGTTTTTAAGAACAAAAACTACCCACGACTGAAGTAGGCAGATAGTAAGGACAACCTCAAGCCAACCGTACACACTCACGCCACATCTTCAGAAAAGACGCTGTAGCCGCGTAGTTCCCGTTTAGAACGTTATTTGAGCCCACACCAACATGTTTCGCCTTACGTGTGGCTTTTTCAAGGAAACAAGGCTCGAAGTTAAACCCATGACTGAAGCTTTTCTCGCATCTAGTCGATACTAACAGTACGGAACACGCACAGGTGCGTTAACAACTTACGCAACAAGACGGTAATCGGTTACACAAGTTATCCTCAGAGGATCAGGTCCAGCAAGTAATGTGACAAGCTTGCTCTTCTACACCGTAAGATATAACATATAAGGAGTTTGTTCTTGCCATTACCCCAAGGACAATTTTAAACGTACTCGATTAAGAACAAGGATGACCCACGGTGTAGTAAGATAAGAAGAGAGAAAATGCAACATGACTACATCGAATGAACGTGTAAAGCAGCAGCTGCCTGTTTGTTTGTTTGTTTGTTTGTTTTTTCGTCGATTTACGGCCGTAGATAGATCTATCGTCTGTATCCAGTACCTAAGCGGCCATGTACTGTCTGTTATTAGTCTCTACCAGACTAACCGCGCCGCCTTTAGGGAGAACATATGCCGGGGGACTTTGGCCATGGAGGGTTTCATTCGCAGCCGCAGTTAGGGTTGCAAATTTGACCCTCTCTTCGTAGCCGACTTCCGTCATACAATTGACTCTATTTGGCCAATTTCTACTATTTTCCCAGCCCCGCGGAGGCTGGTAGAGCCTAGTCTGTTATCAAAAGAAGGGAGTTTCGTCTTCCTCTGCTTCCAAAAAAGAAGGCAAACCCAACTTGTCTATTCTCGAAGCAGAGGTTACGATCAGGGAATTAGTAGTGGCCGGAATTTCTAACGTCTTCCTCACTCCTCGCATAAAGCATTAGGGCGGAGCTATTATCTCAGAATCGGTAACGCTGCCCCTCCACGTGTACCATTGATTCATCGTTAGGGAGTTTTACTGCCCGGGGATTAACACGGATCCGGCAACTTTGAAGTGAGGAAGACGTTAAAATCCCGGCCACTACTAACCCCCCGATCGAAATCTCTGCTTGAAGAATACAACTTGTCTAGATAGAGCCAGTAATAGTATTGGAGTAGCCTTGTTGCAATAATGTCGATCACTGTCTATTGTCACATGTGTGCCTCCTATGTTTCTACCACGTACAGATCTTGCAATTAGCCTTCGGCATGAACTTGCAAATAAACTTTGTTTGATTAAAACAGGGTCATAATGCAAACCCATTGTTATACGTACAAACATGCACGATTTGATACAACGTGTAGCGCACGCGTTGCAACAGTAGTTGATGCATTTGGGAAAAGTGGTACGCCCCCTACCATATGTTGATATGTACTACATATCAGAAAAATGTTGTTGCACAGAAGTTCCGAAAAGACTTTCGTAGAGGCTGTGGTAGAGGTTACCCTGGGGGCTAGCCTGACGAATCGCGCTCCTAGTGGCCAGCCGGTCCTGTAACCGCCATCCCCCTAGGGCTGGGGGTCAGTAACCTCCGGCCGAGAGCTTGTGTAAATACAGGCTACCCTTGGGACATGTTATCTCTAGAGGGTCCACTCCTAGTGCGAAGGAGCTGGCCTGTGCTGGCCACTCAGTCAGGCCCCCATGCCCCGTGTGGGGGACTACTAGACCAATAAATCAAAAACAGGGACCGTTCACTGTACCATGACACTGGATAGGAGGATAGGGTCCTTTGGTTTGTAATCTGTCGTTTTGCAGAGGCTTGGGCAATATTATTGCACAGAGGCTCCGTAGCCTGAGGGTTTCGTAGAGAGTGCATAAATATCGCTGCCAAAGGGCTTCCTCATTGCTGCATAGTGGCTGCGAAAATGCTCTTTCTCGGAGGTTGCATAGGATGTCCTTTTGGGCCTTCGTACCATGTGTAACAGTAGGAAGCCTCACTCAGGGACACATCCCGTTATGTAAGGCAAGGAAGTAGTTTGTCAAGATCTTAGTACAAGATGCCAGGGAAATGCTTAGGATTAGGGACAAGTTTGGAACTGAGGATAAAAGCACTAAAGGTCGTCGGCTGTGTATAACGTCGTCAAGGTCCACGTGTGCGACTGTGTGTCTTACAAAGGCAATTTTATAAGGCCAACGACCTGATCGTGAGTAGAACAGTTCTAAACCTTACCAAATTGTGTGTCCAGATTCATAAAAAAGACCGTGGTCGAAACAAGGAGGTTTTAACTTGCTCCAAACAAAAATAGCCTGTATGCCAGACCTCCGGTCTTTATAATATCATTTCTTTTGGTGTTACTCAGTGGCACATGGGGTCTCACGGTTGAAGAATTTCCTTGGGGGCATGTTAAATAATAGAGCCGATGAGTTGGCCTATGTATACCATCGAAACAGTCTTCCGTCTAAGCTAATACAACTGCCATACTGTGTCTGTGATTGTGTTGAAAACGTGGATTGTTATTCAATTCTGTGGTGTCTACTCGACCTCGAATGTGATGAACAGTTGGCGGTAGGGAGAGAGAATGAACTGTTATTGTTGTTTTTGTCGGCCGCGGGGAGTGGTGACATGTGGGGGGGGGGGGGGCGGGGTGACACATCTTGGGCTTCATGCCGGTAGGCGGGCGGGCCAAAACAAGTCAATAAACTGTGAACTGGTTGTTAATCAAGTAAAGGGGGGATGTAAAGGAAAAAAAGGTGCTATATCCGCGAACGTAAAAGAAAAAAGGGGAGAGGAATGTAAGAAAAACACCTACACAGTGGAATGTAATGAAAGGGAGAACAAAATCGGAACTAAATAGGAAATCGCAACTAGTGACTACGTGGCGAGTTCACAGACAGCAACCGAAGTAGGTGAATGTTAAGATAATCAGTATCAGTTATCCACAAGGCATGCACACTTCAGATATCCAGGTGTTCAAGACATTCTTACGAAGGCCCCGGTGACACTTTTTTTTCAATGTGTCGGTCATAGGGTACCCGGTGGGATCATGAGAATTGACGTTGTATCACGTCAAATGCCCCAAAGAAATTCCCATGCAATATGAAATCTATAATGCGCTTGAGCAAGGAAATATAAAACGCATTACGTAAGACATCAAATCTCGAGCAGTCAATGTGACAACTTTGTTGTGATTACTATTTCAGCACATTCGAATGGCACTAACACAACGGCGGACGTGCCTTTTGCTGGAAGATCTAAGCAAAATGCCGCATGGACATTCGATGGCTCAGGAAATGAAAGGCGACCGTCTCCTTCTAAAGAAGAGACGACAAATCCTGAAGTTGCAAGGCTGCAGTTTACGAACAGTCATCATCAAAAGAAAGGTTTGCCGAGGAAAACGGGAGATGATACTGAGAACACTGCCACGGATAGGAATGTAAATTTACCGGGAAGAGACGGTGTAAGCAGAATGAGGAATACATACAATGAATCTGTAAATAGAAATAAAGATCTTTTTCAAAATTACCTTACAACATGGAAAGATGTACAAAGTAAGATGAAGAAGATAGAGATGCAAACTAGTGATGTGATAACGATAAAGAGTACAGGGCAAGACGCAGTGAACAAAGAAAGTCTTTCAACGAAAAAGAAAACATTTTTAGAATTGATTTCTATTGAAACCGAAAACTACATAGAAACGGGACAGCAAAAGACACCTTTTAAAACTGTCAAACAAAAGGCAAGAAATAGAAGAGAAGATCACATGGAACCTACATCACAAACAACAGCAGAAGGTGTGACTGCAATGCAGACAACATTTGAACAAAGTACTGTGACAGGCCAAAGTACATTTCTCCAAGAAACTCAATTTCCTACACTGAAGGTAACAACGGATGAAAACACTGTATCATCAACTCTTCAAGCGACAACAGTGGCTGATAAACAAACAGTTCAGACCGGCAAGATGATATCGTCTTCAGCAACGACTTTACAAAGTAACACGAGAACGATTGTTAGCACGTCAGGTCATTCCACAGTTGTGGAGACTGAAGCGGAATCTACACAAGCAGGCCAAAGTATCACCGGGAAGAATACCAACTTCCCTACACTGCTGGTAACAACTGAGCAAAGCACTTTGCCATCTACTATTGAAGAGACCACGGAGGCTGAAACAACAACGGAAAGTGCTAGCACATTTGGATCGTCTTCCGCAATATCGTCAGGACAAAGTACCACGAGCACTATTGTCAGCACGTCGGAAGGCTATTCAACCGTTGCGGAGACCTCAGCAGAATCTATACTGACAGAAAAAAGGACAACAGCACCAAAAACAGACTTCCCTACACTGTTGGTAACAACAGACCAAAGCACTTTGCCATCTACTATAGAAGAAGAGACCACGGAGGCTGAAACAACAACGGAAAGTGCTAGCACATTTGGATCGACTTCCAAAAGACAAAGTACCACGAGCACTATTGTCAGCACGTCGGAAGGCTATCCCACCGTTGCGGAGACCTCAGCAGAATCTATACTGATAGAAAAAAGGACGACAGCACCAAAAACAGACTTCCCTACACTGTTGGTAACGACAGACCAAAGCACTTTGCCATCTACTATTGAAGAGACCACGGAGGATGAAATTACATCGGAAAGTGCTAGCACATTTGGATCGACTTCCAAAGGACAAAGTCCAACGAGCACTATTGTCAGCACGTCGGAAGGCTATCCCACCGTTGTGGAGACTTTAGCAGAATCTACACTGACAGACAAAAGTACGACAGCACCAAAAACAGACTTCCCCACACTGTTGGTAACAACAGACCAAAGCACGTTGACATCTACTATTGAAGAGACCACGGAGGCTGAAACAACAACGGTAAGTGCTAACACATTTAGATTGTCTTCCGCAATATCGTCAGGACTAAGTGTCACGAGCACTATCGTCAGCACGTCGGAAGGCTATTCCACCGTTGCAGAAACTTCAGCAGAATCTACAATGGCAGAAAAAAGTACGACAGTACAAAGAACAAACTTCCCTACACTGCTGGTAACGACAGACCAAAGCACTTTGCCATCTACTATTGAAGAAGAGACCACTGAGCATAAAACAACAACGGAAAGTGCTAGCACATTTGGATCGTCTTCCACAATATCGTCAGGACAAAGTACCACGAGCACTATTGTCAGCACGTCGGAAGGCTATTCAACCGTTGCGGAGACCTCAGCAGAATCTATACTGACAGAAAGGAGGACGACAGCACCCAAAACCAACTTCCCTACACTGCTGGTAACGACAGACCAAAGCACTTTGCCATCTACTATTGAAGAGACCACAGAGGCTAAAACTACAACAGAGCTGACAAGTACAGCCGGGAAAAGCACTTTGTCTTTAACATCACATCTTGAAGAGACCACGAAGGATGAAACAACAACTGAAAGTGCTAACACAGTTGGATCGTCTTCCACAATATCGTCAGGACAAAGTACCATGAGTAATATTGTCAGCACGTCGGAAGGCTATTCCACCGTTGCAGAAACTTCAGCAGAATCTACACTGACAAAAAGAAGTACGACAGCACCAAAAACCAACTTTCCTACAGTGCTGGTAACGACGGACCAAAGCACTTTACCATCTACTATTGATGAGACCACGGAGGCTAAAACTACAACAGAGCCGGCAAGCACAACCGAGCAAAGCACTTTGATGTCAACCTTGGCTGAGCCCACAGTGGCTAGTACAACAACGGAGAGGGCTAGCACATTTGAATCGTCTACGTTACAGTCTTCCACACATACTGCCACAAGCACAGTTGTTGGCACGTCGGAAGGTCATTCCACCGTCGCGAAGACTTCAGCAGAATCTACACTGACAGACAAAAGTACGACTGAACAACGAACAAACTTCCCTACCCTGTTGGTAACAACAGAGCAAAGCACTTTGCCATCGACTCTTCAGGAAATAACAACTGAGCTTGCCAGCACATTTGAATCGTTTTCTGCAAAATCGGCAATACAAAGTACTGCAAGCACAATTTTCAGCACGTCGGAAGACTATTCCACTGTTGCGGAGACTTCAGCAGAATCTACACTTACAGCAAAAAGTACGACAGCACCCAAAACCAACTTTCCTACACTGCTGGTAACGACAGAGCAAAGCACTTTGCCATCTACTATTGAAGAGACCACGGAGGCCAAAACGACAACAGAGCCGGCAAGCACAACCAAGCAGAGCACTTTGATGTCAACCTTGGCTGAGCCCACAGTGGCTAGTACAACAACGGAGAGGGCTAGCACATTTGAATCGTCTACGTTACAGTCTACCACACATACTGCCACAAGCACAGCTGTTGGCACGTCGGAAGGTCATTCCACCGTCGCGAAGACTTCAGCAGAATCTACACTGACAGACAAAAGTACGACTGAACAACGAACAAACTTCCCTACCCTGTTGGTAACAACAGAGCAAAGCACTTTGACATCGACTATTGAAGAGACCACGGAAGCTGACACAACAACAGAGAAGGTTAGCACATACAAATCGACTTTTGACGCAACAGAGAGTGCAACAAGCACTCTTGTCAGCACTTCTGAAGATCATTCAACTGAGGAACTGACTACAGCACATTCTTCAAGAGGCACAACCAGTCACGCCAGCGGATCAAGAACTTCCGTCCAATCGACAACGCTTTCCGAATCTACACCGGTAGAGCAAAGTACGACCACACAAAGAACCAAGGTTCCTACAATATCAGTAACAACAGAGCAGAGCGCTTTAACGTCAAGCTTAGCAGAGACCACAGTGGCCAGTTCAACAGCGGAGAGGGCTAGCACATTCGAATCGTCTTCAACATACAGTGCAACAAGCACAATCGTTGGCACGTCGGAAGGTAATTCAACCGTTGCGGAGACTGCAGAGAATACTTCGACTCGAACAACCTATGCAACAAGCCCGAGAACTACAAACCCCTCTACAACGCGTGTAGAATCTACAACGGCAGATCAAAGAACGACCTCGCAAATGACAACATTTCGTACAGTTCTAGCAACAACAGATCGAAGTACGATGACGTCAACTCTTGAAGAGAGCACACTGGCTGGTACCACAACGGGGAAGACAAGCACGATAGGATCGTCTTCCGCCGCCACATCAACTCTTGAAGAGACCACAGTGGCTGGTACAACTACAGAGCAGACAATCACAGTTGGATCGTCGTCCGTCGCATCTTCAACAGAAAATGCTACAAGCACTCTTGTCCGAACTTCGGAAGGTCCTTCAACTGCGGGACAGACTACAGCACATTCTTCAACAGGCACAACCATGGACTTAAGCTCCACCACCAGCGGATCAAGAACTTCAGTCCAATCGACAATACGTAACGAATTTACAACCGAAATTCAAAGTACGACCGCGAAAAGAACCAAGGTCCCTACAATGCCAGTAACAACCGAGCAGAGCACTTTGTCGTCAACTTTTGCAGAGATCACAGTGTCTAATACAACAGCAGAGAGGACGAGCACATTGGAATCGTCATCCTTGGGGTCTTCAACACATAGGGCCACAAGCACAATCGTTGGCACGTCGGAAGGTCATTCAACCGTTGCGGAGACTACAGGGAATACGTCGACCGACACAACGTTTGGAACCAGATCTACAACAAGCAGCCCGAGGACTACAGACGCATCTTCAACGCGTGTAGAATCTACACCGGCAGATCAAGGAACGACCTCGCAAATGAGTACATTCCGTACAGTGCCGGCAACAACAGATCGTAGCACTGTGACATCAACTCTTAAAGAGACCACACCGGCTGGTTCCACAACGGGGCAGACAAGCACAATAGTAACGTCTTTCGCCACGACATCAACTCTTAAAGAGAGCACAGCGGCTAGTACAACTACAGAGCAGACAAGCACCATTGCATCGTCCTCTGCATTGACATCAACTCTAAAAGATACAACAGTGGCTGGTACAACTACAAAGCAGACTAGCACAATTGGATCGTCTTCCGTCGCATCTTCAACGGAAACGTCAACAAGCACTCTTGTCAGCAATTCTGAAGGTCATTCAACTGCGGAGCAGACAATGGCACATTCTTCAACAGGAACAACAGATATATTTAGGTCCAACACCAGAACTTCAGGCCAAACGACGAGACGTTCCGAATCTAGCGCTGGAGTTCAAAGTACGACCGCGGACAGAACCAAGGTTCCTACAATGCCAGTAACAAGCGATCAAAGCACTTTGACGTCAACCCCGGCAGAGACCACTTTGGCTAGTACAACGACGGAGAGGCCCAGCACATTTGAGTCGTCTTCTTTGAGGTCTTCAACGCATAGTGCTGCAAGCACGAGCGTCGTCACATCGGAAGGTTATTCCACTGTCATAGACGCTACAACAGGGCTTGCTTCGACTGGTACAGCCCTTGCAACCAGATCGACCACAAGCAGCACGTCGACGCGTGTAGAATCTACACCGGCAGATCAAAGTACGAGCACGCAAATGAGTACATTCCGTACAGTGCCGGCAACAACAGATCGTACGACTGTTACAACAACTCTTGGGGAGACCACAGTGGCTGGTTCAACTACAGAGCAGACAAGCACTATGGCATCGTCTTCTATCGCGACATCAACTCTGAAGGAGAGTACATTGGCTGGTACAAGTACAGAGCAGCCAAGTACATTTGGGTCGTCTACCGCATCTTCAACAGAAAGTGCTACAAGCACCCTTGCAAGCACTTCTGAAGGTCATTCAACTGCAGGGCTGACAACAGAACATTCTTCAACAGAAACAACAGTTGAATTTAGCTCGACTACCAGCGGATCAAGAACTTCAGTCCAATCGACTACAGGTTCCGAATCTACCGCCGGAGTTCAAAGCACGACCGCCGATAGAACCAAGGTTTCTACAATTCCAGTAACAAGCGAGCAAAGCACTTTGACGTCAACCCCGGCAGAGACCACAGTGGCCAGCACAAGAACGGAGAGGGCCAGCACATTTGCCAGCACTTCCGAAAGTCATTCAACTGCAGGGCTGACAACGGAACATTCTTCAACTGGAACAACAGTTGACTTTAGCTCCACCACCAGCGGATCAAGAACTTCAGTCCAATCGACAACGCTTTCCGAATCTACCGCCGGAGTTCAAAGCACGACCGCAGAAAGAACCACGGTTTCTACGATTCCAGTAACAAGCGAGCAAAGTACTTTAACGTCAACCCCGACAGAGACCACAGTGGCCAGCACAACAACGGAGAGGGCCAGCACATTTGAGTCGTCTTCTTTGAGGTCTTCAACACATGGTGTCACAAGAACAAGCGTCGGCACATCGGAAGGTTATTCTACTGTCATATACGCTACAACAGGGCATGCTTCGACTGGTACAACCTTTGCAACCAGATTGACCACAAGCAGCCAAATAACTTCCGTCCCATCGTCGACGCGTGTGGACTCTACACCGGCAGATCAAAGTACGAGCACACAAATGAGTACATTCCGTACAGTGCCGGCAACAACAGATCGTACGACTGTTACAACAACTCTTGGGGAGACCACAGTGGCTGGTTCAACTACAAAGCAGACAAGCACTATGACACCGTCTTCTATCGCGACATCAACTCTGACGGAGAGTACATTGGCTGGTACAAGTTCAGAGCAGCCAAGTACATTTGGGTCGTCTACCGCATCTTCAACAGAAAGTGCCACAAGCACCCTTGCAAGCACTTCTGAAGGTCATTCAACTGCAGGGCTGACAAGAGCACATTCTTCAACAGAATCAACAGTTGAATTTAGCTCGACTACCAGCGGATCAAGAACTTTAGTCCAATCCACCACACGTTCCGAATCTACCGCCGGAGTTCAAAGCACGACCGCCGAAAGAACCAAGGTTTCTACAATTCCAGTAACAAGCGAGCAAAGCACTTTGACGTCAACCCCGGCAGAGACCACAGTGGCCAGCACAACAACGGAGAGGGCCAGCACATTTGCCAGCACGTCTGAAGGTCATTCAACTGCGGGGCTGACATCGGAAAATTCTTCAACTGGAACAACAGTCCAATCGACAACGCTTTCAGAATCTACCGCCGGAGTTCAAAGCACGACCGCAGAAAGAACCAAGGTTTCTACAATTCCAGTAACAAGCGAGCAAAGCACTTTGAGGTCAACCCCGACAGAGCCCACAGTGGCAAGGACAACAACGGAGAGGGCCAGCACATTTGAGTCGTCTTCTTTGAGGTCTTCAACACATGGTACCACAAGCACGAGCGTTGGCGCATCGGAAGGTTATTCTACCGACATAGACGCTACAACAGGGCTTGCTTCGACTGGTACAACCATTGTAACCAGATCGACCACAAGCAGCCAAATAACTTCCGCCCCATCGTCGACGCGTGTAGAATCTACACCGGCAGATCAAAGTACGAGCACACAAATGAGTACATTCCGAACAGTGCCGGCAACAACAGATCGTACGACTGTGACATCAACTCTTGGGGAGACCACTGTGGCTGGTTCAACTACAGAGCAGACAAGCACTATGGCATCGTTTTCTATCGCGACATCAACTCTGAAGGAGAGTACATTGGCTGGTACAAGTACAGAGCAGCCAAGTACATTTGGGTCGTCTACCGCATCTTCAACTGAAAGTGCTACAAGCACCCTTGCAAGTACTTTTGAAGGTCATTCAACTGCAGGGCTGACAACAGAACATTCTTCAACAGAAACAACAGTTGAATTTAGCTCGACTACCAGCGGATCAAGAACTTCAGTCCAATCGACTACAGGTTCCGAATCTACAGCCGGAGTTCAAAGCACGACCGCAGAAAGAACCAAGGTGACGTCAACCTTGGCAGAGACCACAGTGGCAAGAACAACAACGGAGAGGGCCAGCACATTTGAGTCATCTTCTTTGAGGTCTTCAACACATGGTCCCACTAGCACAAGCGTTGGCACATCGGAAGGTTATTCTACTGTCATAGACGCTACAACAGGGCTTGCTTCGACTGGTACAACTATGGTAACCAGATCGACCACAAGCAGCCAAATAACTTCCGTCCCATCGTCGACGCGTTTGGAATCTACACCGGCAGATCAAAGTACGAGCACACAAATGAGTACATTCCGTACAGTGCCGGCAACAACAGATCGTACGACTGTGACATCAACCCTTCGGGAGACTACAGTTGCTGGTTTTACTACAGAGCAGACAAGCAATATTGCATCGTCTTTAGTTACAGAAACGCTTTCTGCGTCAACCAGAACGGAAGGTAATTCGTGTATACATGTTATCGTTTTTTTTTATGTCGATTTTACTCTGTTTCGAAAGTTATCACTATGCATTAGAACTCAATCGTTCAGATGTGCCGTCGACACTTACTTTAAAAGTATGTCGTTAATATATTGACGTTTATTCTGGGGTTATGGTTGCATTCCTTTATTATATTTCAACAGTATGTTAAGAATACCTGCGATGTTCATTATTAGAAATGTTTTTAAACTCTCTTTTTTTCTTAAGATGCCTGCTTGACGTGTGTGTCTAACTCGTTCTGCCTTACTACTGACGGAGATCCTCAATGTGTGTGCAACCCGGGGTACTTTCTGAACGGGACGTCATGTGAAGAATGTAAGTCTTTTCTACACATACATTGTAGTTACATGCATGTCTTTTTACTCTCGCAGTACACTTAACTGTTGGATAAGACATATGTCATCTGCACGATTAAGAAGTGACATATTTTCATTCAAGTATCTGTACTATGATCAAGTGATCTTGTTTTTTGTTTCACAGTTCCAGCTGTTATTGGATTGGAACTCACCCTTGGTGTCCTGGAATGGAATTCTGAATACTTAGTCAATTCGAGCAATCGGTTTAGAAGCGTTTCGAGCATTGTAGTAGACAAGGTGAGTGGGTATTTTAACGTCATGTTTCCATATCTTTGCACTTTGCAAATTGTTTGGTTGACTAATCGTTATATCTCTCAGGTCCTTTATGCCACATTCATTGTCACTGTTGTACCGTCATGTATACACAAATCGCTACACATTCACTTTGATAAGACATTTTTGCGTATAGGGAATAAAAGGCGTTTAACCGGAGTGAATGAGTGAGTGAGAGAGTGAGTGAGTGAGTGAGTGATTGAGTTAGTGAGTGAGTGAGTGAGTGAGTGATTGAATGAGAGTGAGTGAATGAGTGATTCGGTGGGTGAGTAAGTGAATGAGTGAGTCAGTGAGTCAGTGATTGATTGAGTTAGTGAGTGAGTGTTTGAAAGAGAGAGTGAGTGAATGAGTGATTGAGTGAGTGAATGAATGAGTGACTGATTGAGTTAGTGAGTGAGTGATTGATTGATTCAATGAGTGAGTGAGTGAGTGAGTGAGTGAGTGAGTGAGTGAGTGAGTCTGTCAGTTAGGAAGTCAGCCAGTTAGGAAGTCAGCCAGTTAGTTAGTCAGCAAGTACGTGTATAAAGACTGCGTTGTATTTCAATTGTCGGTGATAAAAATCCGTTGTTTTCTTGTGGAGATTCTTATCATTCATATTCTCTTCAGATATCCGAGTACTTCACCTCTAACAGTGGTTCGAGACTCAGCACGATCTTCGGTAGTTCTACGGTCATCGGCTTTTACGAGGGCAGTGTCGTTTGTATGGCGCTTCTGAACTTTAGTAAACCCTGCGTGGAAAACGAAGAGGTTACAAGTTTCCTAACCGAGTCTATTGCTGCTGACAGCAACAACACACTCGGCGTCTCTCTACGGACTACCTACGGTACATTGTTTTCTACAACATTTTGGCTCATTTACGTACTTGAAAAATTGATATACATAGTATATGCGGCACCGGCTATCCAGTCATGTCCTTTACTTATAGCAATAAAAATCACAACGCATACAATGTCACTCGTAACATGAGACCTTTAATATTTGCACCGGCATGGATACAGTATGTTTAGTATGGGGAATATTGGTTTACTATGGTAATACTAAAGTATTTTTGTATCTTGCTTTAAACTATGCCATTTCATTTATGGACCCTGTAAATAGCTCTCAAACGTTAACGCCGTCGACATCTTATACTCTACAGAGATTTGCTCGGATGAATACTGTCCCGATGAAGCATCTTGCTCCGAGGCCGGCACCGACAGAGAATGCAGGTAATGTGTCTTCATTTTTACCAACGACAATATAACACAAAAACTGCAACGTTTATAGCATTATATGTCGGTGGCTTACTTTATCTCATTCTCTTTTATCTATTATCTACAGAATTGGCGAACTAGTTGTGCCGTGCGACTGTGAAGGTAAGGTCTTTGTTGCGATTTCCATACGTTTCAATATTATACGAAAGATAATTCGTTGAAAGGCGACAATAATTTATCGATCGAAAGGTGATGGACAGAGCACATTTGAATCGTCTCCATTGAGGTCTTCAAAAGTTCAACACATAGCGCTATAAGACAGCACAGAAAAATATCATCCTAAAGTACAACATGATATCCACATCCAAATGTAAAGCAACCCTACCTATCATGAACAAAACATTTTGCAAACATTAACAAGTCACATGTATAATCCTCCATTATTGGATATTATGAAGACTGTCAAGCATTGCTCAAACAGACCAAAACGATATTCACAACTTTTTAAGGTTTATCGACATAGAAAACGTTTTACAATTAGTTACCAGATGTTTCTAAAATCGACTCCATCAGCTATTCCATTCTAATGATAGATAGTGTATTTTGACCGCATCACGCAACATAAAACAATACAGAAGCACTAACTATGTTTACAACTTTGCTACTGGCAACAATGAGCACTGTTACCCGACCAACATTGCCCAAAATACAGTCTCCCTTCTCATCTGCTTTACTCACTCAAAGATACGACATCGGCAAAGGGAGTACGATGAACATACACATTAAAGACAGATTTGTGCCTATGTCAATCAATATGTCAGCACACATCCTAAAAAACAACAACATGCCATCAGACCATACAACACACCATATTTTTCTGGATCATGACCACAGTGCCAACAACAATTATGACAACGGACCATCGACCTACAAGTGGAATAAGTTCCACTTCCAGGACGGAATCAAAAATAACGACAATACTTTCCGATTCTACGGCTATGGAGCAAAGTACGATCGCGCAAAGAACTACAGTTCCTACAATGCCGGTAACAACAGAAAAAAGCACTATGATGTCAACCTATGCACAGACCACGGTTCCTACTTCAACAAAGGAGAGGGCGAGCACATTAGAATCGTCTTCCGCCACGTCTTCAACTCATAGTGCCACACGCACATCTTCAACAGAAGGGGTTACAAACATTCTTGTCGCCACTTCAAAAGGTCATTCAACTGCGGGAAAAACTACGGGACAATACTCAACAGAAACAACAGTTAAATTTAGCTCGACCACCAGCGGATCAAGAACTTCAGCCCAATCGACCACACGTTCCGAATCTACCGCCGGAGTTCAAAGCACGACCGCGGAAAGAACCAAGGTTTCTACAATTCCAGTAACAAGCGAGCAAGGCACTTTGAAGTCAACCTTGGCAAAGACCACAGTGGCCAGCACAACAACGGAGAGGGCCAGCACATTTGCCAGCACTTCTGAAGGTCATTCAACTGCGGGGCTGACAACGGAACATTCTTCAACTGGAACAACAGTTGAATTTAGCTCCACCACCAGCGGATCAAGAACTTCAGTCCAATCGACAACGCTTTCAGAATCTACCGCCGGAGTTCAAAGCACGACCGCAGAAAGAACCAAGGTTTCTACAATTCCAGTAACAAGCGAGCAAAGCACTTTGACGTCAACCCCGGCAGAGACCACAGTTGCAAGCACAACAACGGAGAGGGCCAGCACATTTGAGTCGTCTTCTTTGAGGTCTTCAACACATAGTGCTACAAGCACGAGCGTCGGCACATCGGAAGGTTATTCTACGGTCATAGACGCTACAACAGGGCTTGTTTCGACTGGTACAACCATTGCAACCAGATCGACCACAAGCAGCCAAATAACGTCCGTCCCAACGTCGACGCGTGTAGAATCTACACCGGCAGATCAAAGTACGAGCACACAAATGAGTACATTCCGTACAGTGCCGGCAACAACAGATCGTACGACTGTGACATCAACTCTTGGGGAGACCACAGTGGCTGGTTCAACTACAGAGCAGACAAGCACTATGGCATCGTCTTCTGTCGCGACATCAACTCTTAAGGAGAGTACATTGGCTGGTACAAGTAAAGAGCAGCCAAGTACATTTGGGTCGTCTACCGCATCTTCAACAGAAAGTGATACAAGCACCCTTGCAAGCACTTCTGAAGGTCATTCAACTGCAGGGCTGACAACAGCACATTCTTCAACAGAAACAACAGTTGAATTTAGCTCGACTACCAGCGGATCAAGAACTTCAGTCCAATCCACCACACGTTCCGAATCTACCGCCGGAGTTCAAAGCACGACCGCGAAAAGAACCAAGGTTTCTACAATTCCAGTAACAAGCGAGCAAAGCACTTTGACGTCAACCTTGGCAAAGACCACAGTGGCCAGCACAACAAGGGAGAGGGCCAGCACATTTGCAAGCACATCTGAAAGCCATTCAACTGCGGGGCTGACAACAGAACATTCTTCAACTGGAACAACAGTTGAATTTAGCTCCACCACCAGCGGATCAAGAACTTCAGTCCAATCGACAACGCTTTCAGAATCTACCGCCGGAGTTCAAAGCACGACCGCAGAAAGAACCAAGGTTTCTACAATTCCAGTAACAAGCGAGCAAAGCACTTTGACGTCAACCCCGGCAGAGACCACAGTTGCAAGCACAACAACGGAGAGGGCCAGCACATTTGAGTCGTCTTCTTTGAGGTCTTCAACACATAGTTCTACAAGCACGAGCGTCGGCACATCGGAAGGTAATTCTACTGTCATAAACGCTACAACAGGGCTTGCTTCGACTGGTACAACCCTTGCAACCAGATCGACCACAAGCAGCCAAATAACGTCCGTCCCAACGTCGACGCGTGTAGAATCTACACCGGCAGATCAAAGTACGAGCACACAAATGAGTACATTCCGTACAGTGCCGGCAACAACAGATCGTACGACTGTGACATCAACTCTTGGGGAGACCACAGTGGCTGGTTCAACTACAGAGCAGACAAGCACTATGGCATCGTCTTCTGTCGCGACATCAACTCTTAAGGAGAGTACATTGGCTGGTACAAGTACAAAGCAGCCAAGTACATTTGGGTCGTCTACCGCATCTTCAACAGAAAGTGCTACAAGCACCCTTGCAAGCACTTCTGAAGGTCATTCAACTGCAGGGCTGACAACAGCACATTCTTCAACAGAAACAACAGTTGAATTTAGCTCGACTACCAGCGGATCAAGAACTTCAGTCCAATCGACCACACGTTCCGAATCTACCGCCGGAGTTCAAAGCACGACCAAGGAAAGAACCAAGGTTTCTACAATTCCAGTAACAAGCGAGCAAAGCACTTTGACGTCAACCTTGGCAAAGACCACAGTGGCCAGCACAACAAGGGAGAGGGCCAGCACATTTGCCAGCACTTCTGAAAGCCATTCAACTGCGGAGCTGACAACAGAACATTCTTCAACTGGAACAACAGTTGAATTTAGCTCCACCACCAGCGGATCAAGAACTTCAGTCCAATCGACAACGCTTTCAGAATCTACCGCCGGAGTTCAAAGCACGACCGCAGAAAGAACCAAGGTTTCTACAATTCCAGTAACAAGCGAGCAAAGCACTTTGACGTCAACCCCGGCAGAGACCACAGTGGCCAGCACAACAACGGAGAGGGCCAGCACATTTGAGTCGTCTTCTTTGAGGTCTTCAACACATAGTGCTACAAGCACGAGCGTCGGCACATCGGAAGGTTATTCTACTGTCATAGACGCTACAACAGGGTTTGCCTCGACTAGTACAACCCTTGCAACCAGATCGACCACAAGCAGCACGTCGACGCGTGTAGAATCTACACCGGCAGATCAAATTACGAGCACACAAATGAGTACGTTCCGTACAGTGCCGGCAACAACAGATCGTACGACTGTGACATCAACTCTTGGGGAGACCACAGTGGCTGGTTCAACTACAGAGCAGACAAGCACTATGGCATCGTCTTCTATCGCGACATCAACTCTGAAGGAGAGTACATTGGCTGGTACAAGTACAGAGCAGCCAAGTACATTTGGGTCGTCTACCGCATATTCAACAGAAAGTGCTACAAGCACCCTTGCAAGCACTTCTGAAGATCCTTCAACTGCAGGGCTGACAACAGCACATTCTTCAACAGAAACAACAGTTGAATTTAGCTCGACTACCAGCGGATCAAGAACTTCAGTCCAATCGACCACACGTTCCGAATCTACCGCCGGAGTTCAAAGCACGACCAAGGAAAGAACCAAGGTTTCTACAATTCCAGTAACAAGCGAGCAAAGCACTTTGACGTCAACCTTGGCAAAGACCACAGTGGCCAGCACAACAACGGAGAGGGCAAGCACATTTGCCAGCACTTCTGAAGCTCATTCAACTGCGGGGCTGACAACGGAACATTCTTCAACTGGAACAACAGTTGAATTTAGCTCTACCACCAGCGGATCAAGAACTTCAGTCCAATCGACAACGCTTTCACAATCTACCGCCGGAGTTCAAAGCACGACCGCAGAAAGAACCAAGGTTTCTACAATTCCAGTAACAAGCGAGCAAAGCACTTTGACGTCAACCCCGGCAGAGACCACAGTTGCAAGCACAACAACGGAGAGGGCCAGCACATTTGAGTCGTCTTCTTTGAGGTCTTCAACACATAGTGCTACAAGCACGAGCGTCGGCACATCGGAAGGTTATTCTACTGTCATAAACGCTACAACAGGGCTTGCTTCGACTGGTACAACCCTTGCAACCAGATCGACCACAAGCAGCCAAATAACGTCCGTCCCAACGTCGACGCGTGTAGAATCTACACCGACAGATCAAAGTACGAGCACACAAATGAGTACATTCCGTACAGTGCCGGCAACAACAGATCGTACGACTGTGACATCAACTCTTGGGGAGACCACAGTGGCTGGTTCAACTACAGAGCAGACAAGCACTATGGCATCGTCTTCTATCGCGACATCAACTCTGAAGGAGAGTACATTGGCTGGTACAAGTACAGAGCAGCCAAGTACATTTGGGTCGTCTACCGCATCTTCAACAGAAAGTGCTACAAGCACCCTTGCAAGCACTTCTGAAGGTCATTCAACTGCAGGGCTGACAACAGCACATTCTTCAACAGAAACAACAGTTGAATTTAGCTCGACTACCAGCGGATCAAGAACTTCAGTCCAATCCACCACACGTTCCGAATCTACCGCCGGAGTTCAAAGCACGACCGCGGAAAGAACCAAGGTCTCTACAATTCCAGTAACAAGCGAGCAAAGCACTTTGACGTCAACCTTGGCAAAGACCACAGTGGCCAGCTTAACAACAGAGAGGGCCAGCACATTTGCCAGCACTTTTGAAGGTCATTCAACTGCGGGGCTGACAACGGAACATTCTTCAACTGGAACAACAGTTGAATTTAGCTCCACCACCAGCGGATCAAGAACTTCAGTCCAATCGACAACGCTTTCAGAATCTACCGCCGGAGTTCAAAGCACGACCGCAGAAAGAACCAAGGTTTCTACAATTCCAGTAACAAGCGAGCAAAGCACTTTGACGTCAACCCCGGCAGAGACCACAGTTGCAAGCACAACAACGGAGAGGGCCAGCACATTTGAGTCGTCTTCTTTGAGGTCTTCAGCACATAGTGCTACAAGCACGAGCGTCGTCACATCGGAAGGTTATTCTACGGTCATAGACGCTACAACAGGGCTTGCTTCGACTGGTACAACCCTTGCAACCAGATCGACCACAAGCAGCCAAATAACGTCCGTCCCAACGTCGACGCGTGTAGAATCTACACCGACAGATCAAAGTACGAGCACACAAATGAGTACATTCCGTACAGTGCCGGCAACAACAGATCGTGCGACTGTGACATCAACTCTTGGGGAGACCACATTGGCTGGTTCAACTACAGAGCAGACAAGCACTATGGTATCGTCTTCTATCGCGACATCAACTCTGAAGGAGAGTACATTGGCTGGTACAAGTACAGAGCAGCCAAGTACATTTGGGTCGTCTACCGCATCTTCAACAGAAAGTGCTACAAGCACCCTTGCAAGCACTTCTGAAGGTCATTCAACTGCAGGGCTGACAACAGCACATTCTTCAACAGAAACAACAGTTGAATTTAGCTCGACTACCAGCGGATCAAGAACTTCAGTCCAATCGACCACACGTTCCGAATCTACCGCCGGAGTTCAAAGCACGACCGCGGAAAGAACCAAGGTCTCTACAATTCCAGTAACAAGCGAGCAAAGCACTTTGACGTCAACCTTGGCAAAGACCACAGTGGCCAGCACAACAAGGGAGAGGGCCAGCACATTTGCCAGCACTTCTGAAGCTCATTCAACTGCGGGGCTGACAACGGAACATTCTTCAACTGGAACAACAGTTGAATTTAGCTCTACCACCAGCGGATCAAGAACTTCAGTCCAATCGACAACGCTTTCACAATCTACCGCCGGAGTTCAAAGCACGACCGCAGAAAGAACCAAGGTTTCTACAATTCCAGTAACAAGCGAGCAAAGCACTTTGACGTCAACCCCGGCAGAGACCACAGTTGCAAGCACAACAACGGAGAGGGCCAGCACATTTGAGTCGTCTTCTTTGAGGTCTTCAACACATAGTGCTACAAGCACGAGCGTCGGCACATCGGAAGGTTATTCTACTGTCATAAACGCTACAACAGGGCTTGCTTCGACTGGTACAACCCTTGCAACCAGATCGACCACAAGCAGCCAAATAACGTCCGTCCCAACGTCGACGCGTGTAGAATCTACACCGGCAGATCAAAGTACGAGCACACAAATGAGTACGTTCCGTACAGTGCTGGCAACAACAGATCGTACGACTGTGACATCAATACTTGGGGAGACCACAGTGGCTGGTTCAACTACAGAGCAGACAAGCACTATGGCATCGTCTTCTATCGCGACATCAACTCTGAAGGAGAGTACATTGGCTGGTACAAGTACAGAGCAGCCAAGTACATTTGGGTCGTCTACCGCATATTCAACAGAAAGTGCTACAAGCACCCTTGCAAGCACTTCTGAAGATCCTTCAACTGCAGGGCTGACAACAGCACATTCTTCAACAGAAACAACAGTTGAATTTAGCTCGACTACCAGCGGATCAAGAACTTCAGTCCAATCGACCACACGTTCCGAATCTACCGCCGGAGTTCAAAGCACGACCAAGGAAAGAACCAAGGTTTCTACAATTCCAGTAACAAGCGAGCAAAGCACTTTGACGTCAACCTTGGCAAAGACCACAGTGGCCAGCACAACAACGGAGAGGGCAAGCACATTTGCCAGCACTTCTGAAGCTCATTCAACTGCGGGGCTGACAACGGAACATTCTTCAACTGGAACAACAGTTGAATTTCGCTCGACTACCAGCGGATCAAGAACTTCAGTCCAATCGACAACGCTTTCAGAATCTACCGCCGGAGTTCAAAGCACGACCGCAGAAAGAACCAAGGTTTCTACAATTCCAGTAACAAGCGAGCAAAGCACTTTGACGTCAACCCCGGCAGAGACCACAGTGGCAAGCACAACAACGGAGAGGGCCAGCACATTTGAGTCGTCTTCTTTGAGGTCTTCAACACATAGTGCTACAAGCACGAGCGTCGTCACATCGGAAGGTTATTCTACTGTCATAGACGCTACAACAGGGCTTGCTTCGACTGGTACAACCCTTGCAACCAGATCGACCACAAGCAGCCAAATAACGTCCGTCCCAACGTCGACGCGTGTAGAATCTACACCGGCAGATCAAAGTACGAGCACACAAATGAGTACATTCCGTACAGTGCCGGCAACAACAGATCGTACGACTGTGACATCAACTTTAGGGGAGACCACAGTGGCTGGTCCAACTACAGAGCAGACAAGCACTATGGCATCGTCTTCTATCGCGACATCAACTCTGAAGGAGAGTACATTGGCTGGTACAAGTACAGAGCAGCCAAGTACATTTGGGTCGTTTACCGCATCTTCAACAGAAAGTGCTACAAGCACCCTTGCAAGCACTTCTGAAGGTCATTCAACTGCAGGGCTGACAACAGCACATTCTTCAACAGAAACAACAGTTGAATTTAGCTCGACTACCAGCGGATCAAGGACTTCAGTCCAATCGACCACACGTTCCGAATCTACCGCCGGAGTTCAAAGCACGACCGCGGAAAGAACCAAAGTTTCTACTATTCCAGTAACAAGCGAGCAAAGCACTTTGACGTCAACCTTGGCAAAGACCACAGTGGCCAGCTTAACAACGGAGAGGGCCAGCACATTTGCCAGCACTTCTGAAGGTCATTCAACTGCGGGGCTGACAACGGAACATTCTTCAACTGGAACAACAGTTGAATTTAGCTCCACCACCAGCGGATCAAGAACTTCAGTCCAATCGACAACGCTTTCAGAATCTACCGCCGGAGTTCAAAGCACGACCGCAGAAAGAACCAAGGTTTCTACAATTCCAGTAACAAGCGAGCAAAGCACTTTGACGTCAACCCCGGCAGAGACCACAGTGGCAAGCACAACAACGGAGAGGGCCAGCTCATTTGAGTCGTCTTCTTTGAGGTCTTCAACACATAGTGCTAGAAGCACGAGCGTCGTCACATCGGAAGGTTATTCTACTGTCATAGACGCTACAACAGGGCTTGCTTCGACTGGTACAACCCTTGCAACCAGATCGACCACAAGCAGCCAAATAACGTCCGTCCCAACGTCGACGCGTGTAGAATCTACACCGGCAGATCAAAGTACGAGCACACAAATGAGTACATTCCGTACAGTTCCGGCAACAACGGATCGTACGACTGTGACATCAACTTTTGGGGAGACCACAGTGGCTGGTCCAACTACAGAGCAGACAAGCACTATGGCATCGTCTTCTATCGCGACATCAACTCTGAAGGAGAGTACATTGGCTGGTACAAGTACAAAGCAGCCAAGTACATTTGGGTCGTCTACCGCATCTTCAACAGAAAGTGCTACAAGCACCCTTGCAAGCACTTCTGAAGGTCATTCAACTGCAGGGCTAACAACAGCACATTCTTCAACAGAAACAACAGTTGAATTTAGCTCGACTACCAGCGGATCAAGAACTTCAGTCCAATCGACCACACGTTCCGAATCTACCGCCGGAGTTCAAAGCACGACCGCGGAAAGAACCAAGGTTTCTACAATTCCAGTAACAAGCGAGCAAAGCACTTTGACGTCAACCTTGGCAAAGACCACAGTGGCCAGCACAACAACGGAGATGGCCAGCACATTTGCCAGCACTTCTGAAGCTCATTCAACTGCGGGGCTGACAACGGAACATTCTTCAACTGGAACAACAGTTGAATTTAGCTCCACCACCAGCGGATCAAGAACTTCAGTCCAATCGACAACGCTTCCAGAATCTACCGCCGGAGTTCAAAGCACGACCGCAGAAAGAACCAAGGTTTCTACAATTCCAGTAACAAGCGAGCAAAGCACTTTGACGTCAACCCCGGCAGAGACCACAGTGGCAAGCACAACAACGGAGAGGGCCAGCACATTTGAGTCGTCTTCTTTGAGGTCTTCAACACATAGTGCTACAAGCACGAGCGTCGGCACATCGGAAGGTTATTCTACTGTCATAGACGCTACAACAGGGTTTGCCTCGACTAGTACAACCCTTGCAACCAGATCGACCACAAGCAGCACGTCGACGCGTGTAGAATCTACACCGGCAGATCAAAGTACGAGCACACAAATGAGTACGTTCCGTACAGTGCCGGCAACAACAGATCGTACGACTGTGACATCAACTCTTGGGGAGACCACAGTGGCTGGTTCAACTACAGAGCAGACAAGCACTATGGCATCGTCTTCTATCGCGACATCAACTCTGAAGGAGAGTACATTGGCTGGTACAAGTACAGAGCAGCCAGGTACATTTGGGTCGTCTACCGCATCTTCAACAGAAAGTGCTACAAGCACCCTCGCAAGCACTTCTGAAGGTCATTCAACTGCAGGGCTGACAGCAGCACATTCTTCAACAGAAACAACAGTTGAATTTAGCTCGACTACCAGCGGATCAAGAACTTCAGTCCAATCGACCACACGTTCCGAATCTACCGCCGGAGTTCAAAGCACGACCGCGGAAAGAACCAAGGTTTCTACAATTCCAGTAACAAGCGAGCAAAGCACTTTGACGTCAACCTTGGCAAAGACCACAGTGGCCAGCACAACAACGGAGAGGGCAAGCACATTTGCCAGCACTTCTGAAGCTCATTCAACTGCGGGGCTGACAACGGAACATTCTTCAACTGGAACAACAGTTGAATTTAGCTCCACCACCAGCGGATCAAGAACTTCAGTCCAATCGACAACGCTTTCAGAATCTACCGCCGGAGTTCAAAGCACGACCGCAGAAAGAACCAAGGTTTCTACAATTCCAGTAACAAGCGAGCAAAGCACTTTGACGTCAACCCCGGCAGAGACCACAGTTGCAAGCACAACAACGGAGAGGGCCAGCACATTTGAGTCGTCTTCTTTGAGGTCTTCAACACATAGTGCTACAAGCACGAGCGTCGTCACATCGGAAGGTTATTCTACTGTCATAGACGCTACAACAGGGCTTGCTTCGACTGGTACAACCCTTGCAACCAGATCGACCACAAGCAGCCAAATAACGTCCGTCCCAACGTCGACGCGTGTAGAATCTACACCGGCAGATCAAAGTACGAGCACACAAATGAGTACATTCCGTACAGTTCCGGCAACAACGGATCGTACGACTGTGACATCAACTTTTGGGGAGACCACAGTGGCTGGTCCAACTACAGAGCAGACAAGCACTATGGCATCGTCTTCTATCGCGACATCAACTCTGAAGGAGAGTACATTGGCTGGTACAAGTACAGAGCAGCCACGTACATTTGGGTCGTCTACCGCATCTTCAACAGAAAGTGCTACAAGCACCCTTGCAAGCACTTGTGAAGGTCATTCAACTGCAGGGCTGACAACAGCACATTCTTCAACAGAAACAACAGTTGAATTTAGCTCGACTACCAGCGGATCAAGAACTTCAGTCCAATCGACCACACGTTCCGAATCTACCGCCGGAGTTCAAAGCACGACCGCGGAAAGAACCAAGGTCTTTACAATTCCAGTAACAAGCGAGCAAAGCACTTTGACGTCAACCTTGGCAAAGACCACAGTGGCCAGCACAACAAGGGAGAGGGCCAGCACATTTGCCAGCACTTCTGAAAGCCATTCAACTGCGGGGCTGACAACAGAACATTCTTCAACTGGAACAACAGTTGAATTTAGCTCCACCACCAGCGGATCAAGAACTTCAGTCCAATCGACAACGCTTTCAGAATCTACCGCCGGAGTTCAAAGCACGACCGCAGAAAGAACCAAGGTTTCTACAATTCCAGTAACAAGCGAGCAAAGCACTTTGACGTCAACCCCGGCAGAGACCACAGTTGCAAGCACAACAACGGAGAGGGCCAGCACATTTGAGTCGTCTTCTTTGAGGTCTTCAGCACATAGTGCTACAAGCACGAGCGTCGTCACATCGGAAGGTTATTCTACTGCCCTAGACGCTACAACAGGGCTTGCTTCGACTGGTACAACCCTTGCAACCAGATCGACCACAAGCAGCCAAATAACGTCCGTCCAAACGTCGACGCGTGTAGAATCTACACCGGCAGATCAAAGTACGAGCACACAAATGAGTACGTTCCGTACAGTGCCGGCAACAACAGATCGTACGACTGTGACATCAACTCTTGGGGAGACCACATTGGCTGGTTCAACTACAGAGCAGACAAGCACTATGGCATCGTCTTCTATTGCGACATCAACTCTGAAGGAGAGTACATTGGCTGGTACAAGTACAGAGCAGCCAAGTACATTTGGGTCGTCTACCGCATATTCAACAGAAAGTGCTACAAGCACCCTTGCCAGCACTTCTGAAGGTCATTCAACTGCGGGACCGACAACGGAACATTCCTCAACTGGAACAACAGTTGAATTTAGCTCCAGCACCAGCGGATCAAGGACTTCAGTCCAATCGACTACAAGTTCCGAATCTACCGCCGGAGTTCAAAGCACGACCGCAGAAAGAAACAAGGTTTCTACAATGCCAGTAACAAGCGAGAAAAGCACTTTGACGTCAATCTTGGCAGAGACCACTGTGGTCAGCACAACATCAGAGAGGGCCAGCACGTTCGAGTCGTCTTCTTTGAGGTCTTCAACACATAGTGCCTCAAGCACAATCGTCGCCACGTCGGAAGGTCATTCTACAGCCGTAGAGACTACAGGCCAAACTTCGACCGGCACAACATATGGAGCCAGATCGACCACGAGCACCCCAAGTACTTCCGTACCATTTTTAACGCTTACGGAAACTACAGCAGCAGATGAAAGGACGACCACGCAAAGAACTACATTCCGTACAGTGCAAGCAACAACAGATCGAAGCACTGTGACGTCCACTCTTGGAGAGACCACAGCGTCTAGTACAACTGCAGGGCAGACAAGCACAATCCCATTGTCTTCTGCAGCAACATCGACTCTTGGAGAGACCACAGAGGCTAGTCTAACTACAGAGCAGGCAAGCACACTCGGGTCGTCTTCCGCCGCATCTTCAACAGAAAGTGCTACAAGCACCCTTGCAAGCACTTCTGAAGGTCATTCAACTGCGGGACAGACAACTGCACATTTTTCAACTGGAACAACAGTTGAATTTAGCTCCACCACCAGCGGATCAAGGACTTCAGTCCAATCGACTACAGGTTCCGAATCTACCGCCGGAGTTCAAAGCACGACCGCAGAAAGAACCAAGGTTTCTACAATTCCAGTAACAAGCGAGCAAAGCACTTTGACGTCAACCTTGGCAAAGACCACAGTGGCCAGCACAACAACGGAGAGGGCCAGCACATTTGCCAGCACTTCTGAAGGTCATTCAACTGCGGGGCCGACAACGGAACATTCTTCAACTGGAACAACAGTTGAATTTAGCTCCAGCACCAGCGGATCAAGGACTTCAGTCCAATCGACTACAAGTTCCGAATCTACCGCCGGAGTTCAAAGCACGACCGCAGAAAGAACCAAGGTTTCTACAATTCCAGTAACAAGCGAGCAAAGCACATTGACGTCAACCTTGGCAGAGACCACAGTGGCCAGCACAACAACGGAAAGGGCCAGCACGTTTGAACCGTCTTCTGTCAGGTCTTCAACACATAGTGCCTCAAGCACAATCGTCGCCACGTCGGAAGGTCATTCTACAATCGTAGAGACTACTGTCCAATCTTCGACCGGCACAACATTTGGAGCCAGATCGACCACGAGCAGCCCAAGTACTTCAGTCCCATTTTCAACGCTTGCGGAAACTACAGCAGCAGATGAAAGGACGACCACGCAAAGAACTACATTCCGTACAGTGCAGGCAACAACAGATCGAAGCACTGTGACGTCCACTCTTGGAGAGACCACAGCGGCTAGTACAACTGCAGGGCAGACAAGCACAATCCCATCGTCTTCCGCAGCGACATCGACTCTTGGAGAGACCACAGAGGCTAGTCTTACTACAGAGATGGCAAGCACACTAGGGTCCTCTTCGGCCGCATCTTCAACAGAAAGTGCTACAAGCACCCTTGCAAGCACTTCTGAAGGTTATTCAACTGCGGGGCCGACAACGGCACATTTTTCAACTGGAACAACAGTTGAATTTAGCTCGACTACCAGCGGATTTAGAACTTCAGTCCAATCGACTACAGGTTCCGAATCTACCGCCGGAGTTCAAACCACGACCGCAGAAAGAACCAAGGTTTCTACAATTCCAGTAACAAGCGAGCAAAGCACTTTGACGTCAACCTTGGCAGAGACCACAGTGGCCAGCACAACAACGGAGAGGGCCAGCACGTTTGAACCGTCTTCTGTCAGGTCTTCAACACATAGTGCCTCAAGCACAATCGTCGCCACGTCGGAAGGTCATTCTACAATCGTAGAGACTACAGGCCAAACTTCGACCGGCACAACATTTGGAGCCAGATCGACCACGAGCAGCCCAAGTACTTCAGTCCCATATTCAACGCTTGTGGAAACTACAGCAGCAGATGAAAGGACTTCCACGCAAAGAACTACATTCCGTACAGTGCAGGCAACAACAGATCGAAGCACTGTGACGTCCACTCTTGGAGAGACCACAGCGGCTAGTACAACTGCAGGGCAGACAAGCACAATCCCATCGTCTTCCGCAGCGACATCGACTCTTGGAGAGACCACACAGGCTCTTCTAACTACAGAGAAGGCAAGCACACTAGGGTCCTCTTCGGCCGCATCTTCAACAGAAAGTGCTACAAGCACCCTTGCAAGCACTACTGAAGTTCATTCAACTGCGGGACAGACAACGGCACATTTTTCAACTGGAACAACAGTTGAATTTAGCTCGACCACCAGCGGATTTAGAACTTCAGTCCAATCGACTACAGGTTCCGAATCTACCGCCGGAGTTCAAAGCACGACCGCAGAAAGAACCAAGGTTTCTACAATTCCAGTAACAAGCGAGCAAAGCACATTGACGTCAACCTTGGCAGAGACCACAGTGGCCAGCACAACAACGGAGAGGGCCAGCACGTTTGAACCGTCTTCTTTGAGGTCTTCAACACATAGTGCCTCAAGCACAATCGTCGCCACGTCGGAAGGTCATTCTACAATCGTAGAGACTACTGTCCAATCTTCGACCGGCACAACATATGGAGCCAGATCGACCACGAGCAGCCCAAGTACTTCAGTCCCATTTTCAACGCTTGCGGAAACTACAGCAGCAGATGAAAGGACTTCCACGCAGAGAACTACATTCCATACAGTGCAGGCAACAACAGATCGAAGCACTGTGACGTCCACTCTTGGAGAGACCACAGTGGCTAGTACAACTGGAGGGCAGACAAGCACAATCCCATCGTCTTCCGCAGCGACATCGACTCTTGGAGAGACCACAGAGGCAAGTCTAACTACAGAGCAGGCAAGCACACTAGGGTCGTCTTCCGCCGCATCTTCAACAGAAAGTGATACAAGCACCCTTGCAAGCACTTCTGAAGGTCATTCAACTGCAGCTGAGACTACAGTGCATTCTTCATTGGGCACAACACTTGTATCTAGCTCCACTTCAATCGGATCAAGAACTTCAGTCCAATCGACGACGCTTTCGGAATCTACCCTTGTAGACCAAAGTACGACATCGGAAGCAACTGAGTTTCCCACAATGCTGGTAACAACAGAGCAAAGCACATTGACGTCAACCTTGGCAGAGACCACAGTGGCCAGCACAACAACGGAAAGGGCCAGCACGTTTGAACCGTCTTCTGTCAGGTCTTCAACACATAGTGCCTCAAGCACAATCGTCGCCACGTCGGAAGGTCATTCTACAATCGTAGAGACCACTGGCCAATCTTCGACCGGCACAACATTTGGAGCCAGATCGACCACGAGCACCCCAAGTACTTCAGTCCCATTTTCAACGCTTGCGGAAACTACAGCAGCAGATGAAAGGACTTCCACGCAAAGAACTACATTTCGTACAGTGCAGGCAACAACAGATCGAAGCACTGTGACGTCCATTCTTGGAGAGACCACAGCGTCTAGTACAACTGGAGGGCAGAAAAGCACAATCCCATTGTCTTCTGCAGCAACATCGACTCTTGGACAGACCACAGAGGCTAGTCTAACTACAGAGATGGCAAGCACACTAGGGTCCTCTTCGGCCGCATCTTCAACAGAAAGTGCTACAAGCACCCTTGCAAGCACTTCTGAAGGTCATTCAACTGCGGGACAGACAACGGCACATTTTTCAACTGGAACATCAGTTGAACTTAGCTCGACCACCAGCGGATCAAGAACTTCAGTCCAATCGTCTACAGGTTCCGAATCTACCGCCGGAGTTCAAAGCACGACCGCAGAAAGAACCAAGGTTTCTACAATTCCAGTAACAAGCGAGCAAAGAACATTGACGTCAACCTTGGCTGAGACCACAGTGGCCAGCACAACAACGGAGAGGGCCAGCACGTTTGAACCGTCTTCTGTCAGGTCTTCAACACAAAGTGCCTCAAGCACAATCGTCGCCACGTCGGAAGGTCATTCTACAATCGTAGAGACTACTGCCCAAACTTCGACCGGCACAACATTTGGAGCCAGATCGACCACGAGTAGCCCAAGTACTTCCGTACCATTTTCAACGCTTGCGGAAACTACAGCAGCAGATGAAAGGACTTCCACGCAAAGAACTACATTCCGTACAGTGCAGGCAACAACAGATCGAAGCACTGTGACGTCCACTCTTGGAGAGACCACAGCGGCTAGTACAACTGCTGGGCAGACAAGCACAATCCCATCGTCTTCCGCAGCGACATCGACTCTTGGAGAGACCACGGAGGCTAGTCTAACTACAGAGCAGGCAAGCACACTTGGGTCGTCTTCGGCCGCATCTTCAACAGAAAGTGCTACAAGCACCCTTGCAAGCACTTCTGAAGGTCATTCAACTGCAGGAGAGACTACAGTGCATTCTTCATTGGGCACAACCCTTGAATTTAGCTCCACTTCAATCGGATCAAGAACTTCAGTCCAATCGACGACGCTTTTGGTATCTACCCTTGTAGACCAAAGTACGACAGCGGAAGCAACTAAGTTTCCCACAATGCTGGTAACAACAGAGCAAAGCACATTGACGTCAACCTTGGCAGAGACCACAGTGGCCAGCACAACAACGGAGAGGGCCAGCACGTTTGAACCGTCTTCTGTCAGGTCTTCAACACAAAGTGCCTCAAGCACAATCGTCGCCACGTCGGAAGGTCATTCTACAATCGTAGAGACTACAGGCCAAACTTCGACCGGCACAACATATGGAGCCAGATCGACCACGAGCAGCCCAAGTACTTCAGTCCCATTTTCAACGCTTGTGGAAACTACAGCAGCAGATGAAAGGACTTCCACGCAAAGAACTACATTCCGTACAGTGCAGGCAACAACAGATCGAAGCACTGTGACGTCCACTCTTGGAGAGACCACAGCGGCTAGTACAACTGCAGGGCAGACAAGCACAATCCCATCGTCTTCCGCAGCGACATCGACTCTTGGAGAGACCACACAGGCTCTTCTAACTACAGAGAAGGCAAGCACACTAGGGTCCTCTTCGGCCGCATCTTCAACAGAAAGTGCTACAAGCACCCTTGCAAGCACTTCTGAAGTTCATTCAACTGCGGGACAGACAACGGCACATTTTTCAACTGGAACAACAGTTGAACTTAGCTCGACCACCAGCGGATTTAGAACTTCAGTCCAATCGACTTCAGGTTCCGAATCTACCGCCGGAGTTCAAAGCACGACCGCAGAAAGAACCAAGGTTTCTACAATTCCAGTAACAAGCGAGCAAAGCACATTGACGTCAACCTTGGCAGAGACCACAGTGGCCAGCACAACAACGGAGAGGGCCAGCACGTTTGAACCGTCTTCTGTCAGGTCTTCAACACATAGTGCCTCAAGCACAATCGTCGCCACGTCGGAAGGTCATTCTACAATCGTAGAGACTACAGGCCAATCTTCGACCGGCACAACATTTGGAGCCAGATCGACCACGAGCAGCCCAAGTACTTCAGTCCCATTTTCAATGCTTGCGGAAACTACAGCAGCAGATGAAAGGACTTCCACGCAAAGAACTACATTTCGTACAGTGCAGGCAACAACAGATCGAAGCACTGTGACGTCCACTCTTGGAGAGACCACAGTGGCTAGTACAACTGCAGGGCAGACAAGCACAATCCCATTGTCTTCTGCAGCAACATCGACTCTTGGACAGACCACAGAGGCTAGTCTAACTACAGAGCAGGCAAGCACACTAGGGTCGTCTTCCGCCGCATCTTCAACAGAAAGTGCTACAAGCACCCTTGCAAGCACTTCTGAAGTTCATTCAACTGCGGGACAGACAACGGCACATTTTTCAACTGGAACAACAGTTGAACTTAGCTCGACCACCAGCGGATTTAGAACTTCAGTCCAATCGACTACAAGTTCCGAATCTACCGCCGGAGTTCAAAGCACGACCGCAGAAAGAACCAAGGTTTCTACAATTCCAGTAACAAGCGAGCAAAGCACATTGACGTCAACCTTGGCAGAGACCACAGTGGCCAGCACAACAACGGAGAGGGCCAGCACGTTTGAACCGTCTTCTGTCAGGACCTCAACACAAAGTGCCTCAAGCACAATCGTCGTCACGTCGGAAGGTCATTCTACAATCGTAGAGACTACAGGCCAATCTTCGACCGGCACAACATTTGGAGCCAGATCGACCACGAGCAGCCCAAGTACTTCAGTCCCATTTTCAACGCTTGCGGAAACTACAGCAGCAGATGAAAGGACTTCCACGCAAAGAACTACATTTCGTACAGTGCAGGCAACAACAGATCGAAGCACTGTGACGTCCACTCTTGGAGAGACCACAGTGGCTAGTACAACTGGAGGGCAGACAAGCACAATCCCATTGTCTTCTGCAGCAACATCGACTCTTGGAGAGACCACAGAGGCTAGTCTAACTACAGAGCAGGCAAGCACACTAGGGTCGTCTTCCGCCGCATCTTCAACAGAAAGTGCTACAAGCACCCTTGCAAGCACTTCTGAAGTTCATTCAACTGCGGGACAGACAACGGCACATTTTTCAACTGGAACAACAGTTGAACTTAGCTCGACCACCAGCGGATTTAGAACTTCAGTCCAATCGACTACAGGTTCCGAATCTACCGCCGGAGTTCAAAGCACGACCGCAGAAAGAACCAAGGTTTCTACAATTCCAGTAACAAGCGAGCAAAGCACATTGACGTCAACCTTGGCAGAGACCACAGTGGCCAGCACAACAACGGAGAGGGCCAGCACGTTTGAACCGTCTTCTGTCAGGTCTTCAACACAAAGTGCCTCAAGCACAATCGTCGCCACGTCGGAAGGTCATTCTACAATCGTAGAGACTACTGGCCAAACTTCGACCGGCACAACATATGGAGCCAGATCGACCACGAGTAGCCCAAGTACTTCCGTACCATTTTCAACGCTTGCGGAAACTACAGCAGCAGATGAAAGGACTTCCACGCAGAGAACTACATTCCGTACAGTGCAGGCAACAACAGATCGAAGCACTGTGACGTCCACTCTTGGAGAGACCACAGCGGCTAGTACAACTGCAGGGCAGACAAGCACAATCCCATCGTCTTCCGCAGCGACATCGACTCTTGGAGAGACCACGGAGGCTAGTTTAACTACAGAGCAGGCAAGCACACTTGGGTCGTCTTCGGCCGCATCTTCAACAGAAAGTGCTACAAGCACCCTTGCAAGCACTTCTGAAGGTCATTCAACTGCAGCTGAGACTACAGTGCATTCTTCATTGGGCACAACACTTGAATCTAGCTCCACTTCAATCGGATCAAGAACTTCATTCCAATCGACGACGCTTTCGGAATCTACCCTTGTAGACCAAAGTACGACAGCGGAAGCAACTGAGTTTCCCACAATGCTGGTAACAACAGAGCAAAGCACATTGACGTCAACCTTGGCAGAGACCACAGTGGCCAGCACAACAACGGAGAGGGCCAGCACGTTTGAACCGTCTTCTGTCAGGTCTTCAACACATAGTGCCTCAAGCACAATCGTCGCCACGTCGGAAGGTCATTCTACAATCGTAGAGACCACTGGCCAATCTTCGACCGGCACAACATTTGGAGCCAGATCGACCACGAGCACCCCAAGTACTTCAGTCCCATTTTCAACGCTTGCGGAAACTACAGCAGCAGATGAAAGGACTTCCACGCAGAGAACTACATTTCGTACAGTGCAGGCAACAACAGATCGAAGCACTGTGACGTCCACTCTTGGAGAGACCACAGTGGCTAGTACAACTGGAGGGCAGAAAAGCACAATCCCATTGTCTTCTGCAGCAACATCGACTCTTGGACAGACCACAGAGGCTAGTCTAACTACTGAGCAGGCAAGCACACTAGGGTCGTCTTCCGCCGCATCTTCAACAGAAAGTGCTACAAGCACCCTTGCAAGCACTTCTGAAGGTCATTCAACTGCGGGACAGACAACGGCACATTTTTCAACTGGAACAACAGTTGAACTTAGCTCGACCACCAGCGGATCAAGGACTTCAGTCCAATCGACTACAGGTTCCGAATCTACCGCCGGAGTTCAAAGCACGACCGCAGAAAGAACCAAGGTTTCTACAATTCCTGTAACAAGCGAGCAAAGCACTTTGACGTCAACCTTGGCAGAGACCACAGTGGCCAGCACAACAACGGAGAGGGCCAGCACGTTTGAAACGTCTTCTGTCAGGTCTTCAACACATAGTGCCTCAAGCACAATCGTCGCCACGTCGGAAGGTCATTCTACAATCGTAGAGACTACTGGCCAATCTTCGACCGGCACAACATTTGGAGCCAGATCGACCACGAGCAGCCCAAGTACTTCAGTCCCATTTTCAACGCTTGTGGAAACTACAGCAGCAGATGAAATGACTTCCACGCAAAGAACTACATTCCGTACAGTGCAGGCAACAACAGATCGAAGCACTGTGACGTCCACTCTTGGAGAGACCACAGCGGCTAGTACAACTGCAGGGCAGACAAGCACAATCCCATCGTCTTCCGCAGCGACATCGACTCTTGGAGAGACCACAGAGGCTATTCTAACTACAGAGATGGCAAGCACACTAGGGTCCTCTTCGGCCGCATCTTCAACAGAAAGTGCTACAAGCACCCTTGCAAGCACTTCTGAAGTTCATTCAACTGCGGGACAGACAACGGCACATTTTTCAACTGGAACAACAGTTGAACTTAGCCCGACCACAAGCGGATCAAGAACTTCAGTCCAATCGACTACAGGTTCCGAATCTACCGCCGGAGTTCAAACCACGACCGCAGAAAGAACCAAGGTTTCTACAATTCCAGTAACAAGCGAGCAAAGCACTTTGACGTCAACCTTGGCAGAGACCACAGTGGCCAGCACATCAACGGAGAGGGCCAGCACGTTTGAACCGTCTTCTGTCAGGTCTTCAACACATAGTGCCTCAAGCACAATCGTCGCCACGTCGGAAGGTCATTCTACAATCGTAGAGACCACTGGCCAATCTTCAACCGGGACAACATCTGAAGCCAGATCGACCACGAGTAGCCCAAGTACTTCAGTCCCATTTTCAACGCTTGCGGAAACTACAGCAGCAGATGAAAGGACTTCCACTCAAAGAACTACATTTCATACAGTGCAGGCAACAACAGATCAAAGCACTGTGACGTCCACTCTTGGAGAGACCACAGCGGCTAGTAAAACTGCAGGGCAGACAAGCACAATCCCATCGTCTTCCGCAGCGACATCGACTCTTGCAGAGACCACGGAGGCTAGTCTAACTACAGAGCAGGCAAGCACACTTGGGTCGTCTTCGGCCGCATCTTCAACAGAAAGTGCTACAAGCACCCTTGCAAGCACTTCTGAAGTTCATTCAACTGCAGCTGAGACTACAGTGCATTCTTCATTGGGCACAACCCTTGAATCTAGCTCCACTTCAATCGGATCAAGAACTTCAGTCCAATCGACGACGCTTTCGGAATCTACCCTTGTAGACCAAAGGACGACAGCGGAAGCAACTAAGTTTCCCACAATGCTGGTAACAACAGAGCAAAGCACATTGACGTCAACCTTGGCAGAGACCACAGTGGCCAGCACAACAACGGAGAGGGCCAGCACGTTTGAACCGTCTTCTGTTAGGTCTTCAACACAAAGTGCCTCAAGCACAATCGTCGCCACGTCGGAAGGTCATTCTACAATCGTAGAGACTACAGGCCAATCTTCAACCGGCACAACATTTGGAGCCAGATCGACCACGAGCACCCCAAGTACTTCAGTCCCATTTTTAACGCTTGCGGAAACTACAGCAGCAGATGAAAGGACGACCACGCAAAGAACTACATTCCGTACAGTGCAGGCAACAACAGATCGAAGCACTGTGACGTCCACTCTTGGAGAGACCACAGCGGCTAGTACAACTGCAGGGCAGACAAGCACAATCCCATCGTCTTCCGCAGCGACATCGACTCTTGGAGAGACCACGGAGGCTAGTCTAACTACAAAGCAGGAAAGCACACTTGGGTCGTCTTCCTCCGCATCTTCAACAGAAAGTGCTACAAGCACCATTGCAAGCACTTCTGAAGGTCATTCAACTGCAGGAGAGACTACAGTGCATTCTTCATTGGGCACAACACTTGAATCTAGCTCCACTTCAATCGGATCAAGAACTTCAGTCCAATCGACGACGCTTTCGGAATCCACCCTTGTAGACCAAAGTACGACAGCGGAAGCAACTAAGTTTCCCACAATGCTGGTAACAACAGAGCAAAGCACTTTGACGTCAACCTTGGAAGAGACCACAGTGGCCAGCACACCAACGGAGAGGGCCAGCACGTTTGAACCGTCTTCTGTCAGGTCTTCAACACATAGTGCCTCAAGCACAATCGTCGCCACGTCGGAAGGTCATTCTACAATCGTAGAGACTACAGGCCAAGCTTCGACCGGCACAACATATGGAGCCAGATCGACCACGAGCAGCCCAAGTAGTTCAGTCCCATTTTCGACGCTTGCGGAAACTACAGCAGCAGAGGAAAGGACTTCCACGCAAAGAACTACATTCCGTACAGTGCAGGCAACAACAGATCGAAGCACTGTGACGTCCACTCTTGGAGAGACCACAGCGGCTAGTACAACTGCAGGGCAGACAAGCACAATCCCATCGTCTTCCGCAGCGACATCGACTCTTGGAGAGACCACAGAGGCTAGTCTAACTACAGAGCAGGCAAGCACACTTGGGTCGTCTTCCTCCGCATCTTCAACAGAAAGTGCTACAAGCACCCTTGCAAGCACTTCTGAAGGTCATTCAACTGCGGGACAGACAACGGCACATTTTTCAACTGGAACAACAGTTGAATTTAGCTCGACCACCAGCGGATCAAGAACTTCAGGCCAATCGACTACAGGTTCTGAATCTACCGCCGGAGTTCAAAGCACGACCGCAGAAAGAACCAAGGTTTCTACAATTCCAGTAACAAGCGAGCAAAGCACTTTGACGTCAACCTTGGCAGAGACTACGGGCGCCAGCACAACAACGGAGAGGGCCAGCACGTTTGAAACGTCTTCTGTCAGGACCTCAACACAAAGTGCCTCAAGCACAGTCGTCGCCACGTCGGAAGGTCATTCTACAATCGTAGAGACTACAGGCCAAACTTCGACCGGCACAACATATGGAGCCAGATCGACCACGAGCAGCCCAAGTACTTCAGTCCCATTTTCAACGCTTGCGGAAACTACAGCAGCAGATGAAAGGACTTCCACGCAAAGAACTACATTTCGTACAGTGCAGGCAACAACAGATCGAAGCACTGTGACGTCCATTCTTGGAGAGACCACAGCGTCTAGTACAACTGGAGGGCAGAAAAGCACAATCCCATTGTCTTCTGCAGCAACATCGACTCTTGGACAGACCACAGAGGCTAGTCTAACTACAGAGATGGCAAGCACACTAGGGTCCTCTTCGGCCGCATCTTCAACAGAAAGTGCTACAAGCACCCTTGCAAGCACTTCTGAAGGTCATTCAACTGCGGGACAGACAACGGCACATTTTTCAACTGGAACATCAGTTGAACTTAGCTCGACCACCAGCGGATCAAGAACTTCAGTCCAATCGTCTACAGGTTCCGAATCTACCGCCGGAGTTCAAAGCACGACCGCAGAAAGAACCAAGGTTTCTACAATTCCAGTAACAAGCGAGCAAAGAACATTGACGTCAACCTTGGCTGAGACCACAGTGGCCAGCACAACAACGGAGAGGGCCAGCACGTTTGAACCGTCTTCTGTCAGGTCTTCAACACATAGTGCCTCAAGCACAATCGTCGCCACGTCGGAAGGTCATTCTACAATCGTAGAGACTACAGGCCAAACTTCGACCGGCACAACATTTGGAGCCAGATCGACCACGAGCAGCCCAAGTACTTCAGTCCCATATTCAACGCTTGTGGAAACTACAGCAGCAGATGAAAGGACTTCCACGCAAAGAACTACATTCCGTACAGTGCAGGCAACAACAGATCGAAGCACTGTGACGTCCACTCTTGGAGAGACCACAGCGGCTAGTACAACTGCAGGGCAGACAAGCACAATCCCATCGTCTTCCGCAGCGACATCGACTCTTGGAGAGACCACACAGGCTCTTCTAACTACAGAGAAGGCAAGCACACTAGGGTCCTCTTCGGCCGCATCTTCAACAGAAAGTGCTACAAGCACCCTTGCAAGCACTACTGAAGTTCATTCAACTGCGGGACAGACAACGGCACATTTTTCAACTGGAACAACAGTTGAATTTAGCTCGACCACCAGCGGATTTAGAACTTCAGTCCAATCGACTACAGGTTCCGAATCTACCGCCGGAGTTCAAAGCACGACCGCAGAAAGAACCAAGGTTTCTACAATTCCAGTAACAAGCGAGCAAAGCACATTGACGTCAACCTTGGCAGAGACCACAGTGGCCAGCACAACAACGGAGAGGGCCAGCACGTTTGAACCGTCTTCTTTGAGGTCTTCAACACATAGTGCCTCAAGCACAATCGTCGCCACGTCGGAAGGTCATTCTACAATCGTAGAGACTACTGTCCAATCTTCGACCGGCACAACATATGGAGCCAGATCGACCACGAGCAGCCCAAGTACTTCAGTCCCATTTTCAACGCTTGCGGAAACTACAGCAGCAGATGAAAGGACTTCCACGCAGAGAACTACATTCCATACAGTGCAGGCAACAACAGATCGAAGCACTGTGACGTCCACTCTTGGAGAGACCACAGTGGCTAGTACAACTGGAGGGCAGACAAGCACAATCCCATCGTCTTCCGCAGCGACATCGACTCTTGGAGAGACCACAGAGGCAAGTCTAACTACAGAGCAGGCAAGCACACTAGGGTCGTCTTCCGCCGCATCTTCAACAGAAAGTGATACAAGCACCCTTGCAAGCACTTCTGAAGGTCATTCAACTGCAGCTGAGACTACAGTGCATTCTTCATTGGGCACAACACTTGTATCTAGCTCCACTTCAATCGGATCAAGAACTTCAGTCCAATCGACGACGCTTTCGGAATCTACCCTTGTAGACCAAAGTACGACATCGGAAGCAACTGAGTTTCCCACAATGCTGGTAACAACAGAGCAAAGCACATTGACGTCAACCTTGGCAGAGACCACAGTGGCCAGCACAACAACGGAAAGGGCCAGCACGTTTGAACCGTCTTCTGTCAGGTCTTCAACACATAGTGCCTCAAGCACAATCGTCGCCACGTCGGAAGGTCATTCTACAATCGTAGAGACCACTGGCCAATCTTCGACCGGCACAACATTTGGAGCCAGATCGACCACGAGCACCCCAAGTACTTCAGTCCCATTTTCAACGCTTGCGGAAACTACAGCAGCAGATGAAAGGACTTCCACGCAAAGAACTACATTTCGTACAGTGCAGGCAACAACAGATCGAAGCACTGTGACGTCCATTCTTGGAGAGACCACAGCGGCTAGTACAACTGGAGGGCAGAAAAGCACAATCCCATTGTCTTCTGCAGCAACATCGACTCTTGGACAGACCACAGAGGCTAGTCTAACTACAGAGATGGCAAGCACACTAGGGTCCTCTTCGGCCGCATCTTCAACAGAAAGTGCTACAAGCACCCTTGCAAGCACTTCTGAAGGTCATTCAACTGCGGGACAGACAACGGCACATTTTTCAACTGGAACATCAGTTGAACTTAGCTCGACCACCAGCGGATCAAGAACTTCAGTCCAATCGTCTACAGGTTCCGAATCTACCGCCGGAGTTCAAAGCACGACCGCAGAAAGAACCAAGGTTTCTACAATTCCAGTAACAAGCGAGCAAAGAACATTGACGTCAACCTTGGCTGAGACCACAGTGGCCAGCACAACAACGGAGAGGGCCAGCACGTTTGAACCGTCTTCTGTCAGGTCTTCAACACAAAGTGCCTCAAGCACAATCGTCGCCACGTCGGAAGGTCATTCTACAATCGTAGAGACTACTGCCCAAACTTCGACCGGCACAACATTTGGAGCCAGATCGACCACGAGTAGCCCAAGTACTTCCGTACCATTTTCAACGCTTGCGGAAACTACAGCAGCAGATGAAAGGACTTCCACGCAAAGAACTACATTCCGTACAGTGCAGGCAACAACAGATCGAAGCACTGTGACGTCCACTCTTGGAGAGACCACAGCGGCTAGTACAACTGCTGGGCAGACAAGCACAATCCCATCGTCTTCCGCAGCGACATCGACTCTTGGAGAGACCACGGAGGCTAGTCTAACTACAGAGCAGGCAAGCACACTTGGGTCGTCTTCGGCCGCATCTTCAACAGAAAGTGCTACAAGCACCCTTGCAAGCACTTCTGAAGGTCATTCAACTGCAGGAGAGACTACAGTGCATTCTTCATTGGGCACAACCCTTGAATTTAGCTCCACTTCAATCGGATCAAGAACTTCAGTCCAATCGACGACGCTTTTGGTATCTACCCTTGTAGACCAAAGTACGACAGCGGAAGCAACTAAGTTTCCCACAATGCTGGTAACAACAGAGCAAAGCACATTGACGTCAACCTTGGCAGAGACCACAGTGGCCAGCACAACAACGGAGAGGGCCAGCACGTTTGAACCGTCTTCTGTCAGGTCTTCAACACAAAGTGCCTCAAGCACAATCGTCGCCACGTCGGAAGGTCATTCTACAATCGTAGAGACTACAGGCCAAACTTCGACCGGCACAACATATGGAGCCAGATCGACCACGAGCAGCCCAAGTACTTCAGTCCCATTTTCAACGCTTGTGGAAACTACAGCAGCAGATGAAAGGACTTCCACGCAAAGAACTACATTCCGTACAGTGCAGGCAACAACAGATCGAAGCACTGTGACGTCCACTCTTGGAGAGACCACAGCGGCTAGTACAACTGCAGGGCAGACAAGCACAATCCCATCGTCTTCCGCAGCGACATCGACTCTTGGAGAGACCACACAGGCTCTTCTAACTACAGAGAAGGCAAGCACACTAGGGTCCTCTTCGGCCGCATCTTCAACAGAAAGTGCTACAAGCACCCTTGCAAGCACTTCTGAAGTTCATTCAACTGCGGGACAGACAACGGCACATTTTTCAACTGGAACAACAGTTGAACTTAGCTCGACCACCAGCGGATTTAGAACTTCAGTCCAATCGACTTCAGGTTCCGAATCTACCGCCGGAGTTCAAAGCACGACCGCAGAAAGAACCAAGGTTTCTACAATTCCAGTAACAAGCGAGCAAAGCACATTGACGTCAACCTTGGCAGAGACCACAGTGGCCAGCACAACAACGGAGAGGGCCAGCACGTTTGAACCGTCTTCTGTCAGGTCTTCAACACATAGTGCCTCAAGCACAATCGTCGCCACGTCGGAAGGTCATTCTACAATCGTAGAGACTACAGGCCAATCTTCGACCGGCACAACATTTGGAGCCAGATCGACCACGAGCAGCCCAAGTACTTCAGTCCCATTTTCAATGCTTGCGGAAACTACAGCAGCAGATGAAAGGACTTCCACGCAAAGAACTACATTTCGTACAGTGCAGGCAACAACAGATCGAAGCACTGTGACGTCCACTCTTGGAGAGACCACAGTGGCTAGTACAACTGCAGGGCAGACAAGCACAATCCCATTGTCTTCTGCAGCAACATCGACTCTTGGAGAGACCACAGAGGCTAGTCTAACTACAGAGCAGGCAAGCACACTAGGGTCGTCTTCCGCCGCATCTTCAACAGAAAGTGCTACAAGCACCCTTGCAAGCACTTCTGAAGTTCATTCAACTGCGGGACAGACAACGGCACATTTTTCAACTGGAACAACAGTTGAACTTAGCTCGACCACCAGCGGATTTAGAACTTCAGTCCAATCGACTACAAGTTCCGAATCTACCGCCGGAGTTCAAAGCACGACCGCAGAAAGAACCAAGGTTTCTACAATTCCAGTAACAAGCGAGCAAAGCACATTGACGTCAACCTTGGCAGAGACCACAGTGGCCAGCACAACAACGGAGAGGGCCAGCACGTTTGAACCGTCTTCTGTCAGGACCTCAACACAAAGTGCCTCAAGCACAATCGTCGTCACGTCGGAAGGTCATTCTACAATCGTAGAGACTACAGGCCAATCTTCGACCGGCACAACATTTGGGGCCAGATCGACCACGAGCAGCCCAAGTACTTCAGTCCCATTTTCAACGCTTGCGGAAACTACAGCAGCAGATGAAAGGACTTCCACGCAAAGAACTACATTTCGTACAGTGCAGGCAACAACAGATCGAAGCACTGTGACGTCCACTCTTGGAGAGACCACAGTGGCTAGTACAACTGGAGGGCAGACAAGCACAATCCCATTGTCTTCTGCAGCAACATCGACTCTTGGAGAGACCACAGAGGCTAGTCTAACTACAGAGCAGGCAAGCACACTAGGGTCGTCTTCCGCCGCATCTTCAACAGAAAGTGCTACAAGCACCCTTGCAAGCACTTCTGAAGTTCATTCAACTGCGGGACAGACAACGGCACATTTTTCAACTGGAACAACAGTTGAACTTAGCTCGACCACCAGCGGATTTAGAACTTCAGTCCAATCGACTACAGGTTCCGAATCTACCGCCGGAGTTCAAAGCACGACCGCAGAAAGAACCAAGGTTTCTACAATTCCAGTAACAAGCGAGCAAAGCACATTGACGTCAACCTTGGCAGAGACCACAGTGGCCAGCACAACAACGGAGAGGGCCAGCACGTTTGAACCGTCTTCTGTCAGGTCTTCAACACAAAGTGCCTCAAGCACAATCGTCGCCACGTCGGAAGGTCATTCTACAATCGTAGAGACTACTGGCCAAACTTCGACCGGCACAACATATGGAGCCAGATCGACCACGAGTAGCCCAAGTACTTCCGTACCATTTTCAACGCTTGCGGAAACTACAGCAGCAGATGAAAGGACTTCCACGCAGAGAACTACATTCCGTACAGTGCAGGCAACAACAGATCGAAGCACTGTGACGTCCACTCTTGGAGAGACCACAGCGGCTAGTACAACTGCAGGGCAGACAAGCACAATCCCATCGTCTTCCGCAGCGACATCGACTCTTGGAGAGACCACGGAGGCTAGTTTAACTACAGAGCAGGCAAGCACACTTGGGTCGTCTTCGGCCGCATCTTCAACAGAAAGTGCTACAAGCACCCTTGCAAGCACTTCTGAAGGTCATTCAACTGCAGCTGAGACTACAGTGCATTCTTCATTGGGCACAACACTTGAATCTAGCTCCACTTCAATCGGATCAAGAACTTCATTCCAATCGACGACGCTTTCGGAATCTACCCTTGTAGACCAAAGTACGACAGCGGAAGCAACTGAGTTTCCCACAATGCTGGTAACAACAGAGCAAAGCACATTGACGTCAACCTTGGCAGAGACCACAGTGGCCAGCACAACAACGGAGAGGGCCAGCACGTTTGAACCGTCTTCTGTCAGGTCTTCAACACATAGTGCCTCAAGCACAATCGTCGCCACGTCGGAAGGTCATTCTACAATCGTAGAGACCACTGGCCAATCTTCGACCGGCACAACATTTGGAGCCAGATCGACCACGAGCACCCCAAGTACTTCAGTCCCATTTTCAACGCTTGCGGAAACTACAGCAGCAGATGAAAGGACTTCCACGCAGAGAACTACATTTCGTACAGTGCAGGCAACAACAGATCGAAGCACTGTGACGTCCACTCTTGGAGAGACCACAGTGGCTAGTACAACTGGAGGGCAGAAAAGCACAATCCCATTGTCTTCTGCAGCAACATCGACTCTTGGACAGACCACAGAGGCTAGTCTAACTACTGAGCAGGCAAGCACACTAGGGTCGTCTTCCGCCGCATCTTCAACAAAAAGTGCTACAAGCACCCTTGCAAGCACTTCTGAAGGTCATTCAACTGCGGGACAGACAACGGCACATTTTTCAACTGGAACAACAGTTGAATTTAGCTCGACCACCAGCGGATCAAGGACTTCAGTCCAATCGACTACAGGTTCCGAATCTACCGCCGGAGTTCAAAGCACGACCGCAGAAAGAACCAAGGTTTCTACAATTCCTGTAACAAGCGAGCAAAGCACTTTGACGTCAACCTTGGCAGAGACCACAGTGGCCAGCACAACAACGGAGAGGGCCAGCACGTTTGAAACGTCTTCTGTCAGGTCTTCAACACATAGTGCCTCAAGCACAATCGTCGCCACGTCGGAAGGTCATTCTACAATCGTAGAGACTACTGGCCAATCTTCGACCGGCACAACATTTGGAGCCAGATCGACCACGAGCAGCCCAAGTACTTCAGTCCCATTTTCAACGCTTGTGGAAACTACAGCAGCAGATGAAATGACTTCCACGCAAAGAACTACATTCCGTACAGTGCAGGCAACAACAGATCGAAGCACTGTGACGTCCACTCTTGGAGAGACCACAGCGGCTAGTACAACTGCAGGGCAGACAAGCACAATCCCATCGTCTTCCGCAGCGACATCGACTCTTGGAGAGACCACAGAGGCTATTCTAACTACAGAGATGGCAAGCACACTAGGGTCCTCTTCGGCCGCATCTTCAACAGAAAGTGCTACAAGCACCCTTGCAAGCACTTCTGAAGTTCATTCAACTGCGGGACAGACAACGGCACATTTTTCAACTGGAACAACAGTTGAACTTAGCCCGACCACAAGCGGATCAAGAACTTCAGTCCAATCGACTACAGGTTCCGAATCTACCGCCGGAGTTCAAACCACGACCGCAGAAAGAACCAAGGTTTCTACAATTCCAGTAACAAGCGAGCAAAGCACTTTGACGTCAACCTTGGCAGAGACCACAGTGGCCAGCACATCAACGGAGAGGGCCAGCACGTTTGAACCGTCTTCTGTCAGGTCTTCAACACATAGTGCCTCAAGCACAATCGTCGCCACGTCGGAAGGTCATTCTACAATCGTAGAGACCACTGGCCAATCTTCAACCGGGACAACATCTGAAGCCAGATCGACCACGAGTAGCCCAAGTACTTCAGTCCCATTTTCAACGCTTGCGGAAACTACAGCAGCAGATGAAAGGACTTCCACTCAAAGAACTACATTTCATACAGTGCAGGCAACAACAGATCAAAGCACTGTGACGTCCACTCTTGGAGAGACCACAGCGGCTAGTAAAACTGCAGGGCAGACAAGCACAATCCCATCGTCTTCCGCAGCGACATCGACTCTTGCAGAGACCACGGAGGCTAGTCTAACTACAGAGCAGGCAAGCACACTTGGGTCGTCTTCGGCCGCATCTTCAACAGAAAGTGCTACAAGCACCCTTGCAAGCACTTCTGAAGTTCATTCAACTGCAGCTGAGACTACAGTGCATTCTTCATTGGGCACAACCCTTGAATCTAGCTCCACTTCAATCGGATCAAGAACTTCAGTCCAATCGACGACGCTTTCGGAATCTACCCTTGTAGACCAAAGGACGACAGCGGAAGCAACTAAGTTTCCCACAATGCTGGTAACAACAGAGCAAAGCACATTGACGTCAACCTTGGCAGAGACCACAGTGGCCAGCACAACAACGGAGAGGGCCAGCACGTTTGAACCGTCTTCTGTTAGGTCTTCAACACATAGTGCCTCAAGCACAATCGTCGCCACGTCGGAAGGTCATTCTACAATCGTAGAGACTACAGGCCAATCTTCAACCGGCACAACATTTGGAGCCAGATCGACCACGAGCACCCCAAGTACTTCAGTCCCATTTTTAACGCTTGCGGAAACTACAGCAGCAGATGAAAGGACGACCACGCAAAGAACTACATTCCGTACAGTGCAGGCAACAACAGATCGAAGCACTGTGACGTCCACTCTTGGAGAGACCACAGCGGCTAGTACAACTGCAGGGCAGACAAGCACAATCCCATCGTCTTCCGCAGCGACATCGACTCTTGGAGAGACCACAGAGGCTAGTCTAACTACAAAGCAGGAAAGCACACTTGGGTCGTCTTCCTCCGCATCTTCAACAGAAAGTGCTACAAGCACCATTGCAAGCACTTCTGAAGGTCATTCAACTGCAGGAGAGACTACAGTGCATTCTTCATTGGGCACAACACTTGAATCTAGCTCCACTTCAATCGGATCAAGAACTTCAGTCCAATCGACGACGCTTTCGGAATCCACCCTTGTAGACCAAAGTACGACAGCGGAAGCAACTAAGTTTCCCACAATGCTGGTAACAACAGAGCAAAGCACTTTGACGTCAACCTTGGAAGAGACCACGGGGGCCAGCACAACAACGGAGAGGGCCAGCACGTTTGAACCGTCTTCTGTCAGGTCTTCAACACATAGTGCCTCAAGCACAATCGTCGCCACGTCGGAAGGTCATTCTACAATCGTAGAGACTACAGGCCAAGCTTCGACCGGCACAACATATGGAGCCAGATCGACCACGAGCAGCCCAAGTACTTCAGTCCCATTTTCGACGCTTGCGGAAACTACAGCAGCAGAGGAAAGGACTTCCACGCAAAGAACTACATTCCGTACAGTGCAGGCAACAACAGATCGAAGCACTGTGACGTCCACTCTTGGAGAGACCACAGCGGCTAGTACAACTGCAGGGCAGACAAGCACAATCCCATCGTCTTCCGCAGCGACATCGACTCTTGGAGAGACCACAGAGGCTAGTCTAACTACAGAGCAGGCAAGCACACTTGGGTCGTCTTCCTCCGCATCTTCAACAGAAAGTGCTACAAGCACCCTTGCAAGCACTTCTGAAGGTCATTCAACTGCGGGACAGACAACGGCACATTTTTCAACTGGAACAACAGTTGAATTTAGCTCGAACACCAGCGGATCAAGAACTTCAGGCCAATCGACTACAGGTTCTGAATCTACCGCCGGAGTTCAAAGCACGACCGCAGAAAGAACCAAGGTTTCTACAATTCCAGTAACAAGCGAGCAAAGCACTTTGACGTCAACCTTGGCAGAGACTACGGGCGCCAGCACAACAACGGAGAGGGCCAGCACGTTTGAAACGTCTTCTGTCAGGACCTCAACACAAAGTGCCTCAAGCACAGTCGTCGCCACGTCGGAAGGTCATTCTACAATCGTAGAGACTACAGGCCAAACTTCGACCGGCACAACATATGGAGCCAGATCGACCACGAGCAGCCCAAGTACTTCAGTCCCATTTTCAACGCTTGCGGAAACTACAGCAGCAGATGAAAGGACGACCTCGCAAAGAACTACATTCCGTACAGTGCAGGCAACAACAGATCGAAGCACTGTGACGTCCACTCTTGGAGAGACCACAGCGGCTAGTACAACTGCAGGGCAGACAAGCACAATCCCATCGTCTTCCGCAGCGACATCGACTCTTGGAGAGACCACAGAGGCTAGTCTAACTACAGAGCAGGAAAGCACACTTGGGTCGTCTTCCTCCGCATCTTCAACAGAAAGTGCTACTAGCACCATTGAAAGCACTTCTGAAGTTCATTCAACTGCAGGAGAGACTACAGTGCATTCTTCATTGGGCACAACACTTGAATCTAGCTCCACTTCAATCGGATCAAGAACTTCAGTCCAATCGACGACGCTTTCGGAATCTACCCTGGTAGACCAAAGTACGACAGCGGAAGCAACTAAGTTTCCCACAATGCTGGTAACAACAGAACAAAGCACATTGACGTCAACCTTAGCAGAGACCACGGGGGCCAGCACAACAACGGAGAGGGCAAGCACGTTTGAACCGTCTTCTGTCAGGTCTTCAACACATAGTGCCTCAAGCACAATCGTCGCCACGTCGGAAGGTCATTCTACAATCGTAGAGACTACAGGCCAAGCTTCGAACGGCACAACATATGGAGCCAGATCGACCACGAGCAGCCCAAGTAGTTCAGTCCCATTTTCGACGCTTGCGGAAACTACAGCAGCAGAGGAAAGGACTTCCACGCAAAGAACTACATTCCGTACAGTGCAGGCAACAACAGATCGAAGCACTGTGACGTCCACTCTTGGAGAGACCACAGCGGCTAGTACAACTGCAGGGCAGACAAGCACAATCCCATCGTCTTCCGCAGCGACATCGACTCTTGGAGAGACCACAGAGGCTAGTCTAACTACAGAGCAGGCAAGCACACTTGGGTCGTCTTCCTCCGCATCTTCAACAGAAAGTGCTACAAGCACCCTTGCAAGCACTTCTGAAGGTCATTCAACTGCGGGACAGACAACGGCACATTTTTCAACTGGAACAACAGTTGAATTTAGCTCGACCACCAGCGGATCAAGAACTTCAGGCCAATCGACTACAGGTTCTGAATCTACCGCCGGAGTTCAAAGCACGACCGCAGAAAGAACCAAGGTTTCTACAATTCCAGTAACAAGCGAGCAAAGCACTCTGACGTCAACCTTGGCAGAGACTACGGGCGCCAGCACAACAACGGAGAGGTCCAGCACGTTTGAAACGTCTTCTGTCAGGACCTCAACACAAAGTGCCTCAAGCACAGTCGTCGCCACGTCGGAAGGTCATTCTACAATCGTAGAGACTACAGGCCAAACTTCGACCGGCACAACATATGGAGCCAGATCGACCACGAGCAGCCCAAGTACTTCAGTCCCATTTTCAACGCTTGCGGAAACTACAGCAGCAGATGAAAGGACGACCTCGCAAAGAACTACATTCCGTACAGTGCAGGCAACAACAGATCGAAGCACTGTGACGTCCACTCTTGGAGAGACCACAGCGGCTAGTACAACTGCAGGGCAGACAAGCACAATCCCATCGTCTTCCGCAGCGACATCGACTCTTGGAGAGACCACAGAGGCTAGTCTAACTACAGAGCAGGAAAGCACACTTGGGTCGTCTTCCTCCGCATCTTCAACAGAAAGTGCTACTAGCACCATTGAAAGCACTTCTGAAGTTCATTCAACTGCAGGAGAGACTACAGTGCATTCTTCATTGGGCACAACACTTGAATCTAGCTCCACTTCAATCGGATCAAGAACTTCAGTCCAATCGACGACGCTTTCGGAATCTACCCTGGTAGACCAAAGTACGACAGCGGAAGCAACTAAGTTGATCACAATGCTGGTAACAACAGAACAAAGCACATTGACGTCAACCTTAGCAGAGACCACGGGGGCCAGCACAACAACGGAGAGGGCAAGCACGTTTGAACCGTCTTCTGTCAGGTCTTCAACACATAGTGCCTCAAGCACAATCGTCGCCACGTCGGAAGGTCATTCTACAATCGTAGAGACTACAGGCCAAGCTTCGAACGGCACAACATATGGAGCCAGATCGACCACGAGCAGCCCAAGTAGTTCAGTCCCATTTTCGACGCTTGCGGAAACTACAGCAGCAGAGGAAAGGACTTCCACGCAAAGAACTACATTCCGTACAGTGCAGGCAACAACAGATCGAAGCACTGTGACGTCCACTCTTGGAGAGACCACAGCGGCTAGTACAACTGCAGGGCAGACAAGCACAATCCCATCGTCTTCCGCAGCGACATCGACTCTTGGAGAGACCACAGAGGCTAGTCTAACTACAGAGCAGGCAAGCACACTTGGGTCGTCTTCCTCCGCATCTTCAACAGAAAGTGCTACAAGCACCCTTGCAAGCACTTCTGAAGGTCATTCAACTGCGGGACAGACAACGGCACATTTTTCAACTGGAACAACAGTTGAATTTAGCTCGACCACCAGCGGATCAAGAACTTCAGGCCAATCGACTACAGGTTCTGAATCTACCGCCGGAGTTCAAAGCACGACCGCAGAAAGAACCAAGGTTTCTACAATTCCAGTAACAAGCGAGCAAAGCACTTTGACGTCAACCTTGGCAGAGACTACGGGCGCCAGCACAACAACGGAGAGGGCAAGCACGTTTGAACCGTCTTCTGTCAGGTCTTCAACACATAGTGCCTCAAGCACAATCGTCGCCACGTCGGAAGGTCATTCTACAATCGTAGAGACTACAGGCCAAACTTCGACCGGCACAACATATGGAGCCAGATCGACCACGAGCACCCCAAGTACTTCAGTCCCATTTTCGACGCTTGCGGAAACTACAGCAGCAGAGGAAAGGACTTCCACGCAAAGAACTACATTCCGTACAGTGCAGGCAACAACAGATCGAAGCACTGTGACGTCCACTCTTGGAGAGACCACAGCGGCTAGTACAACTGCAGGGCAGACAAGCACAATCCCATCGTCTTCCGCAGCGACATCGACTCTTGAAGAGACCACAGAGGCTAGTCTAACTACAGAGCAGGAAAGCACACTTGGGTCGTCTTCCTCCGCATCTTCAACAGAAAGTGCTACTAGCACCATTGAAAGCACTTCTGAAGGTCATTCAACTGCAGGAGAGACTACAGTGCATTCTTCATTGGGCACAACACTTGAATCTAGCTCCACTTCAATCGGATCAAGAACTTCAGTCCAATCGACGACGCTTTCGGAATCTACCCTGGTAGACCAAAGTACGACAGCGGAAGCAACTAAGTTGATCACAATGCTGGTAACAACAGAGCAAAGCACATTGACGTCAACCTTGGCAGAGACCACAGTGGCCAGCACAACAACGGAGAGGGCCAGCACGTTTGAACCGTCTTCTGTCAGGTCTTCAACACATAGTGCCTCAAGCACAATCGTCGCCACGTCGGAAGGTCATTCTATAATCGTAGAAACTACAGGCCAAGCTTCCACCGGCACAACATATGGAGCCAGATCGACCAAGGGCAGCACAAGTACTTCAGTCCCATTTTCGACGCTTGCGGAAACTACAGCAGCAGATGAAAGGACGACCACGCAAAGAACTACATTCCGTACAGTGCAGGCAACAACAGATCGAAGCACTGTGACGTCCACTCTTGGAGAGACCACAGCGGCTAGTACAACTGCAGGGCAGACAAGCACAATCCCATCGTCTTCCGCAGCGACATCGACTCTTGGAGAGACCACAGAGGCTAGTCTAACTACAGAGCAGGAAAGCACACTTGGGTCGTCTTCCTCCGCATCTTCAACAGAAAGTGCAACTAGCACCATTGAAAGCACTTCTGAAGTTCATTCAACTGCAGGAGAGACTACAGTGCATTCTTCATTGGGCACAACACTTGAATCTAGCTCCACTTCAATCGGATCAAGAACTTCAGTCCAATCGACGACGCTTTCGGAATCCACCCTTGTAGACCAAAGTACGACAGCGGAAGCAACTAAGTTTCCCACAATGCTGGTAACAACAGAGCAAAGCACTTTGACGTCAACCTTGGAAGAGACCACAGTGGCCAGCACAACAACGGAGAGGGCCAGCACGTTTGAAACGTCTTCTGTCAGGTCCTCAACACAAAGTGCCTCAAGCACAATCGTCGCCACGTCGGAAGGTCATTCTACAATCGTAGAGACTACAGGCCAAGCTTCGACCGGCACAACATATGGAGCCAGATCGACCACGAGCAGCCCAAGTAGTTCAGTCCCATTTTCGACGCTTGCGGAAACTACAGCAGCAGAGGAAAGGACTTCCACGCAAAGAACTACATTCCGTACAGTGCAGGCAACAACAGATCGAAGCACTGTGACGTCCACTCTTGGAGAGACCACAGCGGCTAGTACAACTGCAGGGCAGACAAGCACAATCCCATCGTCTTCCGCAGCGACATCGACTCTTGGAGAGACCACAGAGGCTAGTCTAACTACAGAGCAGACAAGCACACTAGGGTCGTCTTCGGCCGCATCTTCAACAGAAAGTGCTACAAGCACCCTTGCAAGCACTTCTGAAGGTCATTCAACTGCGGGACAGACAACGGCACATTTTTCAACTGGAACAACAGTTGAACTTAGCTCGACCACCAGCGGATCAAGAACTTCAGTCCAATCGACTACAGGTTCCGAATCTACCGCCGGAGATCAAAGCACGACCGCAGAAAGAACCAAGGTTTCTACAATTCCAGTAACAAGCGAGCAAAGCACATTGACGTCAACCTTGGCAGAGACTACGGGCGCCAGCACAACAACGGAGAGGGCCAGCACGTTTGAACCGTCTTCTGTCAGGTCTTCAACACATAGTGCCTCAAGCACAATCGTCGCCACGTCGGAAGGTCATTCTACAATCGTAGAGACTACAGGCCAATCTTCGACCGGCACAACATTTGGAGCCAGATCGACCACGAGCACCCCAAGTACTTCAGTCCCATTTTCAACGCTTGCGGAAACTACAGCAGCAGATGAAAGGACGACCACGCAAAGAACTACATTCCGTACAGTGCAGGCAACAACAGATCGAAGCACTGTGACGTCCACTCTTGGAGAGACCACAGCGGCTAGTACAACTGCAGGGCAGACAAGCACAATCCCATCGTCTTCCGCAGCGACATCGACTCTTGGAGAGACCACAGAGGCTAGTCTAACTACAGAGCAGGAAAGCACACTTGGGTCGTCTTCCTCCGCATCTTCAACAGAAAGTGCTACTAGCACCATTGCAAGCACTTCTGAAGGTCATTCAACTGCAGGAGAGACTACAGTGCATTCTTCATTGGGCACAACACTTGAATCTAGCTCCACTTCAATCGGATCAAGAACTTCAGTCCAATCGACGACGCTTTCGGAATCCACCCTTGTAGACCAAAGTACGACAGCGGAAGCAACTAAGTTTCCCACAATGCTGGTAACAACAGAGCAAAGCACTTTGACGTCAACCTTGGCAGAGACCACAGTGGCCAGCACAACAACGGAGAGGGCCAGCACGTTTGAAACGTCTTCTGTCAGGTCCTCAACACAAAGTGCCTCAAGCACAATCGTCGCCACGTCGGAAGGTCATTCTACAATCGTAGAGACTACAGGCCAAACTTCGACCGGCACAACATATGGAGCCAGATCGACCACGAGCAGCCCAAGTAGTTCAGTCCCATTTTCGACGCTTGCGGAAACTACAGCAGCAGAGGAAAGGACTTCCACGCAAAGAACTACATTCCGTACAGTGCAGGCAACAACAGATCGAAGCACTGTGACGTCCACTCTTGGAGAGACCACAGCGGCTAGTACAACTGCAGGGCAGACAAGCACAATCCCATCGTCTTCCGCAGCGACATCGACTCTTGGAGAGACCACAGAGGCTAGTCTAACTACAGAGCAGGCAAGCACACTTGGGTCGTCTTCCTCCGCATCTTCAACAGAAAGTGCTACAAGCACCCTTGCAAGCACTTCTGAAGGTCATTCAACTGCGGGACAGACAACGGCACATTTTTCAACTGGAACAACAGTTGAATTTAGCTCGACCACCAGCGGATCAAGAACTTCAGGCCAATCGACTACAGGTTCTGAATCTACCGCCGGAGTTCAAAGCACGACCGCAGAAAGAACCAAGGTTTCTACAATTCCAGTAACAAGCGAGCAAAGCACTTTGACGTCAACCTTGGCAGAGACTACGGGCGCCAGCACAACAACGGAGAGGGCCAGCACGTTTGAAACGTCTTCTGTCAGGACCTCAACACAAAGTGCCTCAAGCACAGTCGTCGCCACGTCGGAAGGTCATTCTACAATCGTAGAGACTACAGGCCAAACTTCGACCGGCACAACATATGGAGCCAGATCGACCACGAGCAGCCCAAGTAGTTCAGTCCCATTTTCAACGCTTGCGGAAACTACAGCAGCAGATGAAAGGACGACCACGCAAAGAACTACATTTCGTACAGTGCAGGCAACAACAGATCGAAGCACTGTGACGTCCACTCTTGGAGAGACCACAGCGGCTAGTACAACTGCAGGGCAGACAAGCACAATCCCATCGTCTTCCGCAGCGACATCGACTCTTGGAGAGACCACAGAGGCTAGTCTAACTACAGAGCAGGAAAGCACACTTGGGTCGTCTTCCTCCGCATCTTCAACAGAAAGTGCTACTAGCACCATTGAAAGCACTTCTGAAGTTCATTCAACTGCAGGAGAGACTACAGTGCATTCTTCATTGGGCACAACACTTGAATCTAGCTCCACTTCAATCGGATCAAGAACTTCAGTCCAATCGACGACGCTTTCGGAATCTACCCTGGAAGACCAAAGTACGACAGCGGAAGCAACTAAGTTTCCCACAATGCTGGTAACAACAGAACAAAGCACATTGACGTCAACCTTAGCAGAGACCACGGGGGCCAGCACAACAACGGAGAGGGCAAGCACGTTTGAACCGTCTTCTGTCAGGTCTTCAACACATAGTGCCTCAAGCACAATCGTCGCCACGTCGGAAGGTCATTCTACAATCGTAGAGACTACAGGCCAAGCTTCGACCGGCACAACATATGGAGCCAGCTCGACCACGAGCACCCCAAGTACTTCAGTCCCATTTTCGACGCTTGCGGAAACTACAGCAGCAGAGGAAAGGACTTCCACGCAAAGAACTACATTCCGTACAGTGCAGGCAACAACAGATCGAAGCACTGTGACGTCCACTCTTGGAGAGACCACAGCGGCTAGTACAACTGCAGGGCAGACAAGCACAATCCCATCGTCTTCCGCAGCGACATCGACTCTTGGAGAGACCACAGAGGCTAGTCTAACTACAGAGCAGGCAAGCACACTTGGGTCGTCTTCCTCCGCATCTTCAACAGAAAGTGCTACAAGCACCCTTGCAAGCACTTCTGAAGGTCATTCAACTGCGGGACAGACAACGGCACATTTTTCAACTGGAACAACAGTTGAATTTAGCTCGACCACCAGCGGATCAACAACTTCAGGCCAATCGACTACAGGTTCTGAATCTACCGCCGGAGTTCAAAGCACGACCGCAGAAAGAACCAAGGTTTCCACAATTCCAGTAACAAGCGAGCAAAGCACTTTGACGTCAACCTTGGCAGAGACTACGGGCGCCAGCACAACAACGGAGAGGGCAAGCACGTTTGAACCGTCTTCTGTCAGGTCTTCAACACATAGTGCCTCAAGCACAATCGTCGCCACGTCGGAAGGTCATTCTACAATCGTAGAGACTACAGGCCAAACTTCGACCGGCACAACATATGGAGCCAGATCGACCACGAGCAGCCCAAGTACTTCAGTCCCATTTTCGACGCTTGCGGAAACTACAGCAGCAGAGGAAAGGACTTCCACGCAAAGAACTACATTCCGTACAGTGCAGGCAACAACAGATCGAAGCACTGTGACGTCCACTCTTGGAGAGACCACAGCGGCTAGTACAACTGCAGGGCAGACAAGCACAATCCCATCGTCTTCCGCAGCGACATCGACTCTTGAAGAGACCACAGAGGCTAGTCTAACTACAGAGCAGGAAAGCACACTTGGGTCGTCTTCCTCCGCATCTTCAACAGAAAGTGCTACTAGCACCATTGAAAGCACTTCTGAAGTTCATTCAACTGCAGGAGAGACTACAGTGCATTCTTCATTGGGCACAACACTTGAATCTAGCTCCACTTCAATCGGATCAAGAACTTCAGTCCAATCGACGACGCTTTCGGAATCTACCCTGGTAGACCAAAGTACGACAGCGGAAGCAACTAAGTTTCCCACAATGCTGGTAACAACAGAGCAAAGCACATTGACGTCAACCTTGGCAGAGACCACGGGGGCCAGCACAACAACGGAGAGGGCCAGCACGTTTGAATCGTCTTCTGTCAGGTCTTCAACACATAGTGCCTCAAACACAATCGTCGCCACGTCGGAAGGTCATTCTACAATCGTAGAGACTACAGGCCAAATTTCGACCGGCACAACATATGGAGCCAGATCGACCACGAGCAGCCCAAGTAGTTCAGTCCCATTTTCGACGCTTGCGGAAACTACAGCAGCAGAGGAAAGGACTTCCACGCAAAGAACTACATTCCGTACAGTGCAGGCAACAACAGATCGAAGCACTGTGACGTCCACTCTTGGAGAGACCACAGCGGCTAGTACAACTGCAGGGCAGACAAGCACAATCCCATCGTCTTCCGCAGCGACATCGACTCTTGGAGAGACCACAGAGGCTAGTCTAACTACAGAGCAGGCAAGCACACTTGGGTCGTCTTCCTCCGCATCTTCAACAGAAAGTGCTACAAGCACCCTTGCAAGCACTTCTGAAGGTCATTCAACTGCGGGACAGACAACGGCACATTTTTCAACTGGAACAACAGTTGAACTTAGCTCGACCACCAGCGGATCAAGAACTTCAGGCCAATCGACTACAGGTTCCGAATCTACCGCCGGAGTTCAAAGCACGACCGCAGAAAGAACCAAGGTTTCTACAATTCCAGTAACAAGCGAGCAAAGCACTTTGACGTCAACCTTGGCAGAGACTACGGGCGCCAGCACAACAACGGAGAGGGCAAGCACGTTTGAACCGTCTTCTGTCAGGTCCTCAACACAAAGTGCCTCAAGCACAGTCGTCGCCACGTCGGAAGGTCATTCTACAATCGTAGAGACTACAGGCCAAACTTCGACCGGCACAACATATGGAGCCAGATCGACCACGAGCAGCCCAGGTACTTCAGTCCCATTTTCAACGCTTGCGGAAACTACAGCAGCAGATAAAAGGACGACCACGCAAAGAACTACATTCCGTACAGTGCAGGCAACAACAGATCGAAGCATTGTGACGTCCACTCTTGGAGAGACCACAGCGGCTAGTACAACTGCAGGGCAGACAAACACAATCCCATCGTCTTCCGCAGCGACATCGACTCTTGGAGAGACCACAGAGGCTAGTCTAACTACAGAGCAGGAAAGCACACTTGGGTCGTCTTCCTCCGCATCTTCAACAGAAAGTGCTACTAGCACCCTTGCAAGCACTTCTGAAGTTCATTCAACTGCAGGAGAGACTACAGTGCATTCTTCATTGGGCACAACACTTGAATCTAGCTCCACTTCAATCGGATCAAGAACTTCAGTCCAATCGACGACGCTTTCGGAATCTACCCTGGTAGACCAAAGTACGACAGCGGAAGCAACTAAGTTTCCCACAATGCTGGTAACAACAGAGCAAAGCACATTGACGTCAACCTTAGCAGAGACCACGGGCGCCAGCACAACAACGGAGAGGGCCAGCACGTTTGAAACGTCTTCTGTCAGGTCCTCAACACAAAGTGCCTCAAGCACAGTCGTCGCCACGTCGGAAGGTCATTCTACAATCGTAGAGACTACAGGCCAAACTTCGACCGGCATAACATATGGAGCCAGATCGACCACGAGCAGCCCAAGTACTTCAGTCCCATTTTCAACGCTTGCGGAAACTACAGCAGCAGAGGAAAGGACTTCCACGCAAAGAACTACATTCCGTACAGTGCAGGCAACAACAGATCGAAGCACTGTGACGTCCACTCTTGGAGAGACCACAGCGGCTAGTACAAGTGCAGGGCAGACAAGCACAATCCCAACGTCTTCCGCAGCGACATCGACTCTTGGAGAGACCACAGAGGCTAGTCTAACTACAGAGCAGGAAAGCACACTTGGGTCGTCTTCCTCCGCATCTTCAACAGAAAGTGCTACAAGCACCCTTGCAAGCACTTCTGAAGTTTATTCAACTGCAGGAGAGACTACAGTGCATTCTTCATTTGGCACAACACTTGAATCTAGCTCCACTTCAATCGGATCAAGAACTTCAGTCCAATCGACGACGCTTTCGGAATCTACCCTGGTAGACCAAAGTACAACAGCGGAAGCAACTAAGTTTCCCACAATGCTGGTAACAATAGAGCAAAGCACATTGACGTCAACCTTGGCAGAGACCACGGGGGCCAGCACAACAACGGAGAGGGCCAGCACGTTTGAACCGTCTTCTGTCAGGTCTTCAACACATAGTGCCTCAAGCACAATCGTCGCCACGTCGGAAGGTCATTCTACAATCGTAGAGACTACAGGCCAAACTTCGACCGGCACAACATATGGAGCCAGATCGACCACGAGCAGCCCAAGTACTTCAGTCCCATTTTCGACGCTTGCGGAAACTACAGCAGCAGAGGAAAGGACGACCACGCAAAGAACTACATTCCGTACAGTGCAGGCAACAACAGATCGAAGCACTGTGACGTCCACTCTTGGAGAGACCACAGCGGCTAGTACAACTGCAGGGCAGACAAGCACAATCCCATCGTCTTCCGCAGCGACATCGACTCTTGGAGAGACCACAGAGGCTAGTCTAACTACAGAGCAGGAAAGCACACTTGGGTCGTCTTCCTCCGCATCTTCAACAGAAAGTGCTACTAGCACCCTTGCAAGCACTTCTGATGTTCATTCAACTGCAGGAGAGACTACAGTGCATTCTTCATTGGGCACAACACTTGAATCTAGCTCCACTTCAGTCGGATCAAGAACTTCAGTCCAATCGACGACGCTTTCGGAATCTACCCTGGTAGACAGAAGTACGACAGCGGAAGCAACTAAGTGTCCCACAATGCTGGTAACAACAGAGCAAAGCACATTGACGTCAACCTTGGCAGAGACCACGGGCGCCAGCACAACAACGGAGAGGGCCAGCACGTTTGAAACGTCTTCTGTCAGGTCCTCAACACAAAGTGCCTCAAGCACAGTCGTCGCCACGTCGGAAGGTCATTCTACAATCGTAGAGACTACAGGCCAAACTTCGACCGGCACAACATATGGAGCCAGATCGACCACGAGCAGCCCAAGTACTTCAGTCCCATTTTCAACGCTTGCGGAAACTACAGCAGCAGATGAAAGGACTTCCACGCAAAGAACTACATTCCGTATAGTGCAGGCAACAACAGATCGAAGCACTGTGACGTCTACTCTTGGAGAGACCACAGCGTCTAGTACAACTGCAGGGCAGACAAGCACAATCCCATCGTCTTCCGCAGCGACATCGACTCTTGGAGAGACCTCAGCGGCTAGTACAACTGCAGAGCCGACAAACACAATCCCATCGTCTTCCGCAGGGACATCGACTTTTGGAGAGACCACAGAAGCTGGTACAACTATAAAGCAGACAAGCACAAATAGGTTGTCTTTTGCAACATCATCGACAGAGAGTCCTCGCACGTTTCTGACCTCACCTGTGGAATCTACTCTGAAAGAGGAGAGGACGCCATATATTTCAAGTGGATCAACGTTGCGACCTTCGTCGGAACTGACAACAGGTGCGTTTTTTTCTAAATTATTTCAACGACACTTTTTTGATATTAGTTTCTATTCTAGTGGAAGTTTTTTATATATATTATTGCCACAAGATTTTAGCCTCGTTTAGCATTGACATACTTAACCTTTTTTTGCATTTTATATTGCACACACGTCAGCTAGAAAAGACTTGAATTTATGTCAGTGTTTATACTTATTTTTATAGCTATCATTTCATATTAACAAGATGTTTACAATTGAAGGTGAGTACATTGTTTTGAAATGAATTTCATGTTTTTAACCATGACTATATATGATGACAAAGACATCGAGGTATAGAATTATCACTAACAGAAGCGCTGCTTTTTGGACAGAACGACCAAGTACAGAGACTACTTCAACAGACAGATCACAAACGTCGACAACTCCTACATTCTTGACCTCTAAAACAACAACGGCTCTTGAGGTTACAACCGACATCAGCGATACTTCCTCGACAGAGCGACCAAGTACAGAATTAGAAGCAACTTCCAAAACGGGACCACAAACATTGACAAGTACTTTGAGATCCACTTTTTCATTCATGACGACGAAAAGCAGAGACATGAAAACCACTATCTCTACCTCCAAGCGGAGTAGCACGTCTCCCACGCTTTCTGCTACCACCGAACAGAACGACATGTCATCTACGTATGACACAGACAGTTCCCCTCAGACAATCATACCACGAACAACTGAAATAACACCGACAACAACGGGCCAAGCTCTGTCATCTACAACTAAAATTGGAAAATATTCACCGACACAATCTTCTACGACCTCTCACACAACTCAATTAAATACTGACAGGGGAGGGTTACAAGTTAGCACTCTTCCCAATCTATCAACTGCTCTACTCACACATGAACACAGAAAAACAAACACAGCTAGAACTACATACCTTACAGATACAATTCCGACTACATCATCCTCAACATTAACAAGTACACAAAGTTCCACTCAGATAAGATTAGATCAAACAACAGATGACACAATCATAATAGAAACCCAAACTACATTATCGACAAGTGATGTAATAAGTACTACAACCGAGCAATCTAGTAGCCCCTCTCAAACAACTGGAACAACAGTGGAACTAAGCTCAGCCACTAAAAGCACAAGAAGTTTAGGACAATCGACAAAACTTTCTCAATCAACACCAGTAAAGAAAAGTACGACCACTCAAAAGACCACATTCCGTACAGTGCCAGTAACAACAGAACAAAGCACTGTGGCTTCAACACTTGACAAAACCACAGTGTCTAGAACAGGGAAGACGAGAACAATTGGATCGTCTTTTGCCACATCTTCAAGAGAAAGTGCCAAAAGCACACTTGCCGGCACTTCTGAAGGCCATTCAACTGTTGTACATTCTACGGAGCATTCTTCAGAAGGCACAACAGTTGAATTTGTCTCCACCACCAGTGGAGCAAAAACGTCAGGCCAATCAACAACGCTTTCTGAATCTACCACTGTGGACCAAAGTACGATTGCGCAAAGAACCACAGTACCTACACTATCTGTCACTACGGAGAAAAGTACATTGACGCCAAGTGTTACAGAGACCACAGTGGCTGGTACTACAACGGAGATGGCTAGCACATTGAAATCCACTTTCTTACCGACTTCCACACATAGTGCCCCAAGCACAGTCGTTGGCACATCGGAAGGTCATTCCACATTTCTGGAGACTACAGGACATACGTCGACTGGTACAACATACGGAATCAGATCGACCACAAGTAGCCCAAGAACCTCAGTCTTACAGACAACGAGTGTCAAATCTAGAACGGTAGATCAGAGTTCGACCACGCAAAAGACCACATTCCGTACAGTGCCAGCAACAACAGAACAAAGCCCTGTCACGTCAACTCTTGAAGAGACCACAGTGGCTAGTACAACTCTAGGGAAGACAAGAACAGTCGAAGTGTCTTTCACGACCTCTGCAACAGAAAGTGCTACAAGCACACTCGCCGGCACTTCTGAAGGCCATTCAACTGTTGTACATTCTTCGGAGCATTCTTCAGAAGGCACAACAGTTGAATTTGTCTCCACCACCAGTGGAGCAAAAACTTCAGGCCAACCAACAACGCTTTCTCAATCTACCACTGTACACCAAAGTACGATTGCGCAAAGAACCACAGTACCTACACTATCTGTCACCACGGAGAAAAGTACATTGACGCCAAGTGTTACAGAGACCACAGTGGCTGGTACAACAACGGAGATGGCTAGCACATTAAAATCGACTATCTTACCGACTTCCACACATAGTGCCACAAGCACAGCCGTTGGCACATCGGAAGGTCACTCCACATTTCTGGAGACTACAGGACATACGTCGACTGGTACAACATACGGAATCAGATCGACCACAAGTAGCCCAAGAACCTCAGTCTTACAGACAACGAGTGTCAAATCTAGAACGGTAGATCAGAGTTCGACCACGCAAAAGACCACATTCCGTACAGTTCCAGCAACAACAGAACAAAGCACTGTCACGTCAACTCTTGAAGAGACCACAGTGGCTAGTACAACTCTAGGGAAGACAAGTACAGTCGAATCGTCGTTCACGACCTCTGCAACGGAAAGTGCTACAAGCACACTTGCCGGCACTTCTGAAGGCCATTCAACTGTTGTACATTCTACAATGCATTCTTCAGAAGGCACAACAGTTGAAGTTGTGTCCACCACCAGTGGAGCAAAAACTTCAGGCCAACCAACAACGCTTTCTGAATCTACCACTGTGGACCAAAGTACGATTGCGCAAAGAACCACAGTACCTACACTATCTGTCACTACGGAGAAAAGTACATTGACGCCAAGTGTTACAGAGACCACAGTGGCTGGAACAACAACGGAGATGGCTAGCACATTAAAATCGACTATCTTACCGACTTCCACACATAGTGCCACAAGCACAGCCGTTGGCACATCGGAAGGTCACTCCACATTTCTGGAGACTACAGGACATACGTCGACTGGTACAACATACGGAATCAGATCGACCACAAGTAGCCCAAGAACTTCAGTCTTACAGACAACTTCTGTTGAATCTACATCGGTAGATCAGAGTTCGACCACGCAAAAGACCACATTCCGTACAGTGCCAGCAACAACAGAACAAAGCACTGTCACGTCAACTCTTGAAGAGACCACAGTGGCTAGTACAACTCTAGGGAAGACAAGTACAGTCGAATCGTCGTTCACGACATCTGCAATAGAAAGTGCTACAAGCACACTTGGCGGCACTTCTGAAGGCTATTCAACTGTTGTACATTCTACGGAGCATTATTCAGAAGGCACAACAGTTGGATTTGTCACCACCACCAGTGGAGCAAAAACTTCAGGCCAACCAACAACGCTTTCTCAATCTACCACTGTGGACCAAAGTACGATTGCGCAAAGGACCACAGTACCTACACTATCTGTCACTACGGAGAAAAGTACATTGATGCCAATTGTTACAGAGACCACAGTGGCTGGTACAACAACGCAGATGGCTAGCACATTAAAATCCACTTTCTTACCGACTTCCACACATAGTGCCACAAGCACAGCCATTGGCACATCGGAAGGTCACTCCACATTTCTGGAGACTACAGTTCATACGTCGACTGGTTCAACATACGGAATCAGATCGACCACAAGTAGCCCAAGAACTTCAGTCTTACAGACAACTTCTGTCGAATCTACAACGGTAGATCAGAGTTCGACCACGCAAAAGACCACATTCCGTACAGTGCCGGCATCAACAGAACAAAGCACTGTCACGTCAACTCTTGAAGAGACCACAGTGGCTAGTACAACTCTAGGGAAGACAAGTACAGTCGAAGTGTCTTTCACGACCTCTGCAACAGAAAGTGCTACAAGCACACTTGCCGGCACTTCTGAAGGCCATTCAACTGTTGTACATTCTACAGAGCATTCTTCAGAAGGCACAACAGTTGAATTTGTCTCTACCGCTAGTGGAGCAAAAACTTCAGGCCAACCAACAACGCTTTCTCAATTTACCACTGTGGACCAAAGTACGATTGCGCAAAGGACCACAGTACCTACACTATCTGTCACTACGGAGAAAAGTACATTGACGCCAAGTGTTACAGAGACCACAGTGGCTGGTACTACAACGGAGATGGCTAGCACATTAAAATCGACTTTCTTACCGACTTCCACACATAGTGCCACAAGCACAGCCGTTGGCACATCGGAAGGTCACTCCACATTTCTGGAGACTACAGGGCATACGTCGACTGGTACAACATACGGATTCAGATCGACCACAAGTAGCCCAAGAACTTCAGTCTTACAGACAACTTCTGTCGAATCTACATCGGTAGATCAGAGTTCGACCACGCAAAAGACCACATTCCGTACAGTGCCAGCAACAACAGAACAAAGCACTGTCACGTCAACTCTTGAAGAGACCACAGTGGCTAGTACAACTCTAGGGAAGACAAGTACAGTCGAAGTATCTTTCACGACCTCTGCAACAGAAAGTGCTACAAGCACACTTGCCGGCACTTCTGAAGGCCATTCAACTGTTGTACATTCTACGGAGCATTCTTCAGAAGGCACAACAGTTGAATTTGTCTCCACCACCAGTGGAGCAAAGACTTCAGGCCAACCAACAACGCTTTCTGAATCTACCACTGTGGACCAAAGTACGATTGCGCAAAGGACCACAGTACCTACACTATCTGTCACTACGGAGAAAAGTACATTGACGCCATGTGTTACAGAGACCACAGTGGCTGGTACAACAGCGGAGATGGCTAGCACATTAAAATCGACTATCTTACCGACTTCCACACATAGTGCCACAAGCACAGCCGTTGGCACATCGGAAGGTCACTCCACATTTCTGGAGACTACAGGGCATACGTCGACTGGTACACCATACGGATTCAGATCGACCACAAGTAGCCCAAGAACTTCAGTCTTACAGACGACGTCTGTCGAATCTACATCGGTAGATCAGAGTTCGACCACGCAAAAGACCACATTCCGTACAGTGCCAGCTACAACAGAACAAAGCACTGTCACATCAACTCTTGAAGAGACCACAGTGGCTAGTACAACTCTAGGGAAGACAAGTACATTCGAATCGTCGTTCACGACCTCTGCAACAGAAAGTGCTACAAGCACACTTGCCGGCACTTCTGAAGGCCATTCAACTGTTGTACATTCTACGGAGCATTCTTCAGAAGGCACAACAGTTGAATTTGTATCCACCGCCAGTGGAGCAAAAACTTCAGACCAACCAACAACGCTTTCTGAATCTACCACTGTGGACCGAAGTACGATTGCGCAAAGGACCACAGTACCTACACTATCTGTCACTACGGAGAAAAGTACATTGACGCCAAGTGTTACAGAGACCACAGTGGCTGGTACTACAACGGAGATGGCTAGCACATTAAAATCCACTATCTTACCGACTTCCACACATAGTGCCACAAGCACAGCCGTTGGCACATCGGAAGGTCACTCCACATTTCTGGAGACTACAGGGCATACGTCGACTGGTACAACATACGGATTCAGATCGACCACAAGTAGCCCAAGAACTTCAGTCTTACAGACAACTTCTGTCGAATCTACATCGGTAGATCAGAGTTCGACCACGCAAAAGACCACATTCCGTACAGTGCCAGCAACAACAGAACAAAGCACTGTCACGTCAACTATTGAAGAGACCACAGTGGCTAGTACAACTCTAGGGAAGACAAGTACAGTCGTAGTGTCTTTCACGACCTCTGCAACAGAAAGTGCTACAAGCACACTTGCCGGCTCTTTTGAAGGCCATTCAACTGTTGTACATTCCACGGAGCATTCTTCAGAAGGCACAACAGTTGGATTTGTCTCCATCACCAGTAGAGCAAAAACTTCAGGCCAACCAACAACGCTTTCTGAATCTACCACTGTGGACCAAAGTACGATTGCGCAAAGGACCACAGTACCTACACTATCTGTCACTACGGAGAAAAGTACATTGACGCCAAGTGTTACAGAGACCACAGTGGCTGGTACAACAACGGAGATGGCTAGCACATTAAAATCCACTTTCTTACCGACTTCCACACATAGTGCCACAAGCACAGTCGTTGGCACATCGGAAGGTCACTCCACATTTCTGGAGACTACAGGGCATACGTCGACTGGTACACCATACGGAATCAGATCGACCACAAGTAGCCCAAGAACTTCAGTCTTACAGACAACGTCTGTCGAATCTACATCGGTAGATCAGAGTTCGACCACGCAAAAGACCACATTCCGTACAGTGCCAGCAACAACAGAACAAAGCACTGTCACGTCATCCCTTGAAGAGACCACAGTGGCTAGTACAACTCTAGGGAAGACAAGTACATTCGAATCGTCGATCACGACATCTGCAACAGAAAGTGCAACAAGCACACTTGCCGGCACTTCTGAAGGCCATTCAACTGTTGTACATTCTACGGAGCATTCTTCAGAAGGCACAACAGTTGAATTTGTATCCACCACCAGTAGAGCAAAAACTTCAGGCCAACCAACAACGCTTTCTGAATCTACCACTGTGGACCAAAGTACGATTTCGCAAAGAATCACAGTACCTACACTATCTGTCACTACGGAGAAAAGTACATTGACACCAAGTGTTACAGAGACCACAGTGGCTGGTACAACAACGCAGATGGCTAGCACATTACAATCCACTTTCTTACCGACTTCCACACATAGTGCCACAAGCACAGCCGTTGGCACATCGGAAGGTCACTCCACATTTCTGGAGACTACAGGACATACGTCGACTGGTACACCATACGGATTCAGATCGACCACAAGTAGCCCAAGAACTTCAGTCTTACAGACAATGAGTGTCGAATCTACATCGGTAGATCAGAGTTCGACCACGCAAAAGACCACATTCCGTACAGTGCCAGCAACAACAGAACAAAGCACTGTCACGTCAACTCTTGAAGAGACCACAGTGGCTAGTACAACTCTAGGGAAGACAAGTACAGTCGAATCGTCGTTCACGACCTCTGCAACAGAAAGTGCTACAAGCACACTTGCCGGCACTTCTGAAGGCCATTCAATTGTTGTACATTCTACGGAGCATTCTTCAGAAGGCACAACAGTTGAATTTGTCTCCACCACCAGTGGAGCAAAAATTTCAGGCCAACCAACGACGCTTTCTGAATCTACCACTGTGGACCAAAGTACGATTGCGCAAAGGACCACAGTACCTACACTATCTGTCACTACGGAGAAAAGTACATTGACGCCAAGTGTTACAGAGACCACAGTGGCTGGTACTACAACGGAGATGGCTAGCACATTAAAATCCACTATCTTACCGACTTCCACACATAGTGCCACAAGCACAGCCGTTGGCACATCGGAAGGTCACTCCACATTTCTGGAGACTACAGGGCATACGTCGACTGGTACAACATACGGATTCAGATCGACCACAAGTAGCCCAAGAACTTCAGTCTTACAGACAACTTCTGTCGAATCTACATCGGTAGATCAGAGTTCGACCACGCAAAAGACCACATTCCGTACAGTGCCAGCAACAACAGAACAAAGCACTGTCACGTCAACTATTGAAGAGACCACAGTGGCTAGTACAACTCTAGGGAAGACAAGTACAGTCGTAGTGTCTTTCACGACCTCTGCAACAGAAAGTGCTACAAGCACACTTGCCGGCTCTTTTGAAGGCCATTCAACTGTTGTACATTCTACGGAGCATTCTTCAGAAGGCACAACAGTTGGATTTGTCTCCATCACCAGTAGAGCAAAAACTTCAGGCCAACCAACAACGCTTTCTGAATCTACCACTGTGGACCAAAGTACGATTGCGCAAAGGACCACAGTACCTACACTATCTGTCACTACGGAGAAAAGTACATTGACGTCAAGTGTTACTGAGACCACAGTGGCTGGTACAACAGCAGAGATGACTAGCACATTAAAATCGACTATTTTACCGACTTCCACACATAGTGCCACAAGCACAGCCGTTGGCACATCGGAAGGTCACTCCACATTTCTGGAGACTACAGGACATACGTCGACTGGTACACCATACGGAATCAGATCGACCACAAGTAGCCCAAGAACTTCAGTCTTACAGACAACGTCTGTCGAATCTACATCGGTAGATCAGAGTTCGACCACGCAAAAGACCACATTCCGTACAGTGCCAGCAACAACAGAACAAAGCACTGTCACATCATCCCTTGAAGAGACCACAGTGGCTAGTACAACTCTAGGGAAGACAAGTACATTCGAATCGTCGATCACGACATCTGCAACAGAAAGTGCAACAAGCACACTTGCCGGCACTTCTGAAGGCCATTCAACTGTTGTACATTCTACGGAGCATTCTTCAGAAGGCACAACAGTTGAATTTGTATCCACCACCAGTAGAGCAAAAACTTCAGGCCAACCAACAACGCTTTCTGAATCTACCACTGTGGACCAAAGTACGATTTCGCAAAGAATCACAGTACCTACACTATCTGTCACTACGGAGAAAAGTACATTGACACCAAGTGTTACAGAGACCACAATGGCTGGTACAACAACGCAGATGGCTAGCACATTACAATCCACTTTCTTACCGACTTCCACACATAGTGCCACAAGCACAGCCGTTGGCACATCGGAAGGTCACTCCACATTTTTGGAGACTACAGGACATACGTCGACTGGTACACCATACGGATTCAGATCGACCACAAGTAGCCCAAGAACTTCAGTCTTACAGACAATGAGTGTCGAATCTACATCGGTAGATCAGAGTTCGACCACGCAAAAGACCACATTCCGTACAGTGCCAGCAACAACAGAACAAAGCACTGTCACGTCAACTCTTGAAGAGACCACAGTGGCTAGTACAACTCTAGGGAAGACAAGTACAGTCGAATCGTCGTTCACGACCTCTGCAACAGAAAGTGCTACAAGCACACTTGCCGGCACTTCTGAAGGCCATTCAACTGTTGTACATTCTACGGAGCATTCTTCAGAAGGCACAACAGTTGAATTTGTCTCCACCACCAGTGGAGCAAAAATTTCAGGCCAACCAACGACGCTTTCTGAATCTACCACTGTGGACCAAAGTACGATTGCGCAAAGGACCACAGTACCTACACTATCTGTCACTACGGAGAAAAGTACATTGACGCCAAGTGTTACAGAGACCACAGTGGCTGGTACAGCAACGGAAATGGCTAGCACATTAAAATCGACTTTCTTACCGACTTCCACACATAGTGCCACAAGCACAGCCGTTGGCACATCGGAAGGTCACTCCACATTTCTGGAGACTACAGGACATACGTCGACTGGTACACCATACGGAATCAGATCGACCACAAGTAGCCCAAGAACTTCAGTCTTACAGACAACGTCTGTCGAATCTACATCGGTAGATCAGAGTTTGACCACGCAAAAGACCACATTCCGTACAGTGCCAGCAACATCAGAACAAAGCACTGTCACGTCAACTCTTGAAGAGACCACAGTGGCTAGTACAACTCTAGGGAAGACAAGTACAGTCGAATCGTCGTTCACGACCTCAGCAACAGAAAGCGCTACAGGCACACTTGCCGGCACTTCTGAAGGCCATTCAACTGTTGTACATTCTACGGAGCATTCTTCAGAAGGCACAACAGTTGAATTTGTCTCCACCACCAGTGGAGCAAAAACTTCAGGCCAACCAACAACGCTTTCTCAATCTACCACTGTGGACCAAAGTACGATTGCGCAAAGAACCACAGTACCTACACTATCTGTCACCACGGAGAAAAGTACATTGACGCCAGGTGTTACAGAGACCACAGTGGCTGGTACAACAACGGAGATGGCTAGCACATTAAAATCCACTTTCTTACCGACTTCCACACATAGTGCCACAAGCACAGCCGTTGGCACATCGGAAGGTCACTCCACATTTCTGGAGACTACAGGACATACGTCGACTGGTACAACATACGGAATCAGATCGACCACAAGTAGCCCAAGAACTTCAGTTTTACACACAACGTCTGTCGAATCTACATCGGTAGATCAGAGTTCGACCACGCAAAAGACCACATTCCGTACAGTGCCAGCAACAACAGAACAAAGCACTGTCACGTCAACTCTTGAAGAGACTACAGTGTCTAGTACAACTCTAGGGAAGACAAGTACAGTCGAATCGTCGTTCACGACCTCTGCAACAGAAAGTGCTACAAGTACACTTGCCGGCACTTCTGAAGGCCATTCAACTGTTGTACATTCTACAGAGCATTCTTCAGAAGGCACAACAGTTGAATTTGTCTCCACCACCAGTGGAGCAAAAACTTCAGACCAACCAACAACGCTTTCTGAATCTACCACTGTGGACCAAAGTACGATTGCGCGAAGAACCACAGTACCTACACTATCTGTCACTACGGAGAAAAGTACATTAACGCGAAGTGTTACAGAGACCACAGTGGCTGGTACAACAACGGAGATGGCTAGCACATTAAAATCGACTTTCTTACCGACTTCCACACATAGTGCCACAAGCACAGCCGTTGGCACATCGGAAGGTCATTCCACATTTCTGGAGACTACAGGACATACGTCGACTGGTACAACATACGGAATCAGATCGACCACAAGTAGCCCAAGAACTTCAGTCTTACACACAACGTCTGTCGAATCTACATCGGTAGATCAGAGTTCGACCACGCAAAAGACCACTTTCCGTACAGTGCCAGCAACAACAGAACAAAGCACTGTCACGTCAACTCTTGAAGAGACCACAGTGGCTAGTACAACTCTAGGGAAGACAAGTACAGTCGAATCGTCGTTCACGACCTCTGCAACAGAAAGAGCTACAAGCACACTTGCCGGCACTTCTGAAGGCCATTCAACTGTTGTACATTCTACGGAGCATTCTTCAGAAGGCACAACAGTTGAATTTGTCTCCACCACCAGTGGAGCAAAGACTTCAGGCCAACCAACAACGCTTTCTGAATCTACCACTGTGGACCAAAGTACGATTGCGCAAAGGACCACAGTACCTACACTATCTGTCACTACGGAGAAAAGTACATTGACGCCAAGTGTTACAGAGACCACAGTGGCTGGTACAACAACGGAGATGGCTAGCACATTAAAATCCACTTTCTTACCGACTTCCACACATAGTGCCACAAGCACAGTCGTTGGCACATCGGAAGGTCACTCCACATTTCTGGAGACTACAGGGCATACGTCGACTGGTACACCATACGGAATCAGATCGACCACAAGTAGCCCAAGAACTTCAGTCTTACAGACAACGTCTGTCGAATCTACATCGGTAGATCAGAGTTCGACCACGCAAAAGACCACATTCCGTACAGTGCCAGCAACAACAGAACAAAGCACTGTCACGTCAACTCTTGAAGAGACTACAGTGTCTAGTACAACTCTAGGGAAGACAAGTACAGTCGAATCGTCGTTCACGACCTCTGCAACAGAAAGTGCTACAAGTACACTTGCCGGCACTTCTGAAGGCCATTCAACTGTTGTACATTCTACAGAGCATTCTTCAGAAGGCACAACAGTTGAATTTGTCTCCACCACCAGTGGAGCAAAAACTTCAGACCAACCAACAACGCTTTCTGAATCTACCACTGTGGACCAAAGTACGATTGCGCGAAGAACCACAGTACCTACACTATCTGTCACTACGGAGAAAAGTACATTAACGCGAAGTGTTACAGAGACCACAGTGGCTGGTACAACAACGGAGATGGCTAGCACATTAAAATCGACTTTCTTACCGACTTCCACACATAGTGCCACAAGCACAGCCGTTGGCACATCGGAAGGTCATTCCACATTTCTGGAGACTACAGGACATACGTCGACTGGTACAACATACGGAATCAGATCGACCACAAGTAGCCCAAGAACTTCAGTCTTACACACAACGTCTGTCGAATCTACATCGGTAGATCAGAGTTCGACCACGCAAAAGACCACTTTCCGTACAGTGCCAGCAACAACAGAACAAAGCACTGTCACGTCAACTCTTGAAGAGACCACAGTGGCTAGTACAACTCTAGGGAAGACAAGTACAGTCGAATCGTCGTTCACGACCTCTGCAACAGAAAGAGCTACAAGCACACTTGCCGGCACTTCTGAAGGCCATTCAACTGTTGTACATTCTACGGAGCATTCTTCAGAAGGCACAACAGTTGGATTTGTCTCCACCACCAGTGGAGCAAAGACTTCAGGCCAACCAACAACGCTTTCTGAATCTACCACTGTGGACCAAAGTACGATTGCGCAAAGGACCACAGTACCTACACTATCTGTCACTACGGAGAAAAGTACATTGACGCCAAGTGTTACAGAGACCACAGTGGCTGGTACAACAACGGAGATGGCTAGCACATTAAAATCCACTTTCTTACCGACTTCCACACATAGTGCCACAAGCACAGTCGTTGGCACATCGGAAGGTCACTCCACATTTCTGGAGACTACAGGGCATACGTCGACTGGTACACCATACGGAATCAGATCGACCACAAGTAGCCCAAGAACTTCAGTCTTACAGACAACGTCTGTCGAATCTACATCGGTAGATCAGAGTTCGACCACACAAAAGACCACATTCCGTACAGTGCCAGCAACAACAGAACAAAGCACTGTCACGTCAACTCTTGAAGAGACCACAGTGGCTAGTACAACTCTAGGGAAGACAAGTACAGTCGAATCGTCGTTCACGACATCTGCCACAGAAAGTGCCACAAGCACACTTGCCGGCTCTTCTGAAGGCCATTCAACTGTTGTACATTCTACGGAGCATTCTTCAGAAGGCACATCAGTTGGATTCGTCTCCACCACCAGTGGAGCAAAAACTTCAGGCCAACCAACAACGCTTTCTGAATCTACCACTGTGGACCAAAGTACGATTGCGCAAAGGACCACAGTACCTACACTATCTGTCACTACGGAGAAAAGTACATTGACGCCAAGTGTTACAGAGACCACAGTGGCTGGTACTACAACGGAGATGGCTAGCACATTAAAATCGACTATCTTACCGACTTCCACACATAGTGCCCCAAGCACAGCCGTTGGCACATCGGAAGGTCACTCCACATTTCTGGAGACTACAGTTCATACGTCGACTGGTACACCATACGGATTCAGATCGACCACAAGTAGCCCAAGAACTTCAGTCTTACAGACAACGTCTGTCGAATCTACATCGGTAGATCAGAGTTCGACCACGCAAAAGACCACATTTCGTACAGTGCCATCAACAACAGAACAAAGCACTGTCACGTCAACTCTTGAAGAGACCACAGTGGCTAGTACAACTCTAGGGAAGACAAGTACAGTCGAATCGTCGTTCACGACCTCTGCAACAGAGGGTGCTACAAGCACACTTGCCGGCACTTCTGAAGGCCATTCAACTGTTGTACATTCTACGGAGCATTCTTCAGAAGGCACAACAGTTGAATTTGTCTCCACCACCAGTGGAGCAAAAACTTCAGGCCAACCAACAACGCTTTCTCAATCTACCACTGTGGACCAAAGTACGATTGCGCAAAGGACCACAGTACCTGCACTATCTGTCACTACGGAGAAAAGTACATTGACGCCAAGTGTTACAGAGACCACAGTGGCTGGTACAACAACGGAGATGGCTAGCACATTAAAATCGACTATCTTACCGACTTCCACACATAGTGCCACAAGTACAGCCGTTGGCACATCGGAAGGTCACTCCACATTTCTGGAGACTACAGGACATACGTCGACTGGTACAACATACGGAATCAGATCGACCACAAGTAGCCCAAGAACTTCAGCCTTACAGACAACGTCTGTCGAATCTACATCGGTAGATCAGAGTTCGACCACGCAAAAGACCACATTCCGTACAGTGCCAGCAACAACAGAACAAAGCACTGTCACGTCAACTCTTGAAGAGACCACAGTGGCTAGTACAACTCTAGGGAAGACAAGTACAGTCGAATCGTCGTTCACGACCTCTGCAACAGAAAGTGCTACAAGCACACTTGCCGGCACTTCTGAAGGCCATTCAACTGTTGTGCATTCTACGGAGCATTCTTCAGAAGGCACAACAGTTGAATTTGTCTCCACCACCAGTGGAGCAAAAACTTCAGGCCAACCAACAACGCTCTCTCAATCTACCACTGTGGACCAAAGTACGATTGCGCAAAGAACCACAGTACCTACACTATCTGTCACTACGGAGATAAGTACATTGACGCCAAGTGTTACAGAGGCCACAGTGGCTGGTACAACAACGGAGATGGCTAGCACATTAAAATCCACTTTCTTACCGACTTCCACACATAGTGCCACAAGCACAGTCGTTGGCACATCGGAAGGTCACTCCACATTTCTGGAGACTACAGGGCATACGTCGACTGGTACACCATACGGAATCAGATCGACCACAAGTAGCCCAAGAACTTCAGTCTTACAGACAACGTCTGTCGAATCTACATCGGTAGATCAGAGTTCGACCACACAAAAGACCACATTCCGTACAGTGCCAGCAACAACAGAACAAAGCACTGTCACGTCAACTCTTGAAGAGACCACAGTGGCTAGTACAACTCTAGGGAAGACAAGTACAATCGAATCGTCCTTCAAGACATCTGCCACAGAAAGTGCCACAAGCACACTTGCCGGCACTTCTGAAGGCCATTCAACTGTTGTACATTCTACGGAGCATTCTTCAGAAGGCACATCAGTTGGATTTGTCTCCACCACCAGTGGAGCAAAAACTTCAGGCCAACCAACAACGCTTTCTCAATCTACCACTGTGGACCAAAGTACGATTGCGCAAAGGACCACAGTACCTACACTATCTGTCACTACGGAGAAAAGTACATTGACGCCAAGTGTTACAGAGACCACAGTGGCTGGTACTACAACGGAGATGGCTAGCACATTAAAATCGACTATCTTACCGACTTCCACACATAGTGCCCCAAGCACAGCCGTTGGCACATCGGAAGGTCACTCCACATTTCTGGAGACTACAGTTCATACGTCGACTGGTACACCATACGGATTCAGATCGACCACAAGTAGCCCAAGAACTTCAGTCTTACAGACAACGTCTGTCGAATCTACATCGGTAGATCAGAGTTCGACCACGCAAAAGACCACATTTCGTACAGTGCCAGCAACAACAGAACAAAGCACTGTCACGTCAACTCTTGAAGAGACCACAGTGGCTAGTACAACTCTAGGGAAGACAAGTACAATCGAATCGTCCTTCACGACATCTGCCACAGAAAGTGCCACAAGCACACTTGCCGGCACTTCTGAAGGCCATTCAACTGTTGTACATTCTACGGAGCATTCTTCAGAAGGCACAACAGTTGAATTTGTCTCCACCACCAGTGGAGCAAAAACTTCAGGCCAATCAACAACGCTTTCTGAATCAACCACTGACGACCAAAGTACGATTGCGCAAAGAACCACAGTACCTACACTATCTGTCACTACGGAGAAAAGTACATTGACGCCAAGTGTTACAGAGACCACAGTGGCTGGTACTACAACGGAGATGGCTAGCACATTAAAATCCACTTTCTTACCGACTTCCACACATAGTGCCACAAGCACAGTCGTTGGCACATCGGAAGGTCACTCCACATTTCTGGAGACTACAGGGCATACGTCGACTGGTACAACATACGGAATCAGATCGACCACAAGTAGCCCAAGAACTTCAGTCTTACAGACAACGTCTGTCGAATCTACATCGGTAGATCAGAGTTCGACCACGCAAAAGACCACATTCCGTACAGTGCCAGCAACAACAGAACAAAGCACTGTCACGTCAACTCTTGAAGAGACCACAGTGGCTAGTACAACTCTAGGGAAGACAAGTACAATCGAATCGTCCTTCACGACATCTGCCACAGAAAGTGCTACAAGCACACTTGCCGGCACTTCTGAAGGCCATTCAACTGTTGTACATTCTACGGAGCATTCTTCAGAAGGCACAACAGTTGAATTTGTCTCCACCACCAGTGGAGCAAAAACTTCAGGCCAACCAACAACGCTTTCTCAATCTACCACTGTGGACCAAAGTACGATTGCGCAAAGAACCACAGTACCTACACTATCTGTCACTACGGAGAAAAGTACATTGACGCCAAGTGTTACAGAGACCACAGTGGCTGGTACAACAACGGAGATGGCTAGCACATTAAAATCGACTATCTTACCGACTTCCACACATAGTGCCACAAGTACAGCCGTTGGCACATCGGAAGGTCACTCCACATTTCTGGAGACTACAGGACATACGTCGACTGGTACAACATACGGAATCAGATCGACCACAAGTAGCCCAAGAACTTCAGTCTTACAGACAACGTCTGTCGAATCTACATCGGTAGATCAGAGTTCGACCACGCAAAAGACCACATTCCGTACAGTGCCAGCAACAACAGAACAAAGCACTGTCACGTCAACTCTTGAAGAGACCACAGTGGCTAGTACAACTCTAGGGAAGACAAGTACAGTCGAATCGTCCTTCACGACCTCTGCAACAAAAAGTGCTACAAGCACACTTGCCGGCACTTCTGAAGGCCATTCAACTGTTGTACATTCTACGGAGCATTCTTCAGAAGGCACAACAGTTGAATTTGTCTCCACCACCAGTGGAGCAAAAACTTCAGGCCAACCAACAACGCTTTCTCAATCTACCACTGTGGACCAAAGTACGATTGCGCAAAGGACCACAGTACCTACACTATCTGTCACTACGGAGAAAAGTACATTGACGCCAAGTGTTACAGAGACCACAGTGGCTGGTACAACAACGGAGATGGCTAGCACATTAAAATCCACTTTCTTACCGACTTCCACACATAGTGCCACAAGCACAGTCGTTGGCACATCGGAAGGTCACTCCACATTTCTGGAGACTACAGGGCATACGTCGACTGGTACACCATACGGAATCAGATCGACCACAAGTAGCCCAAGAACTTCAGTCTTACAGACAACGTCTGTCGAATCTACATCGGTAGATCAGAGTTCGACCACACAAAAGACCACATTCCGTACAGTGCCAGCAACAACAGAACAAAGCACTGTCACGTCAACTCTTGAAGAGACCACAGTGGCTAGTACAACTCTAGGGAAGACAAGTACAATCGAATCGTCCTTCACGACATCTGCCACAGAAAGTGCCACAAGCACACTTGCCGGCACTTCTGAAGGCCATTCAACTGTTGTACATTCTACGGAGCATTCTTCAGAAGGCACATCAGTTGGATTTGTCTCCACCACCAGTGGAGCAAAAACTTCAGGCCAACCAACAACGCTTTCTCAATCTACCACTGTGGACCAAAGTACGATTCCGCAAAGGACCACAGTACCTACACTATCTGTCACTACGGAGAAAAGTACATTGACGCCAAGTGTTACAGAGACCACAGTGGCTGGTACTACAACGGAGATGGCTAGCACATTAAAATCGACTATCTTACCGACTTCCACACATAGTGCCCCAAGCACAGCCGTTGGCACATCGGAAGGTCACTCCACATTTCTGGAGACTACAGTTCATACGTCGACTGGTACACCATACGGATTCAGATCGACCACAAGTAGCCCAAGAACTTCAGTCTTACAGACAACGTCTGTCGAATCTACATCGGTAGATCAGAGTTCGACCACGCAAAAGACCACATTTCGTACAGTGCCAGCAACAACAGAACAAAGCACTGTCACGTCAACTCTTGAAGAGACCACAGTGGCTAGTACAACTCTAGGGAAGACAAGTACAATCGAATCGTCCTTCACGACATCTGCCACAGAAAGTGCCACAAGCACACTTGCCGGCACTTCTGAAGGCCATTCAACTGTTGTACATTCTACGGAGCATTCTTCAGAAGGCACAACAGTTGAATTTGTCTCCACCACCAGTGGAGCAAAAACTTCAGGCCAATCAACAACGCTTTCTGAATCAACCACTGACGACCAAAGTACGATTGCGCAAAGAACCACAGTACCTACACTATCTGTCACTACGGAGAAAAGTACATTGACGCCAAGTGTTACAGAGACCACAGTGGCTGGTACTACAACGGAGATGGCTAGCACATTAAAATCCACTTTCTTACCGACTTCCACACATAGTGCCACAAGCACAGTCGTTGGCACATCGGAAGGTCACTCCACATTTCTGGAGACTACAGGGCATACGTCGACTGGTACAACATACGGAATCAGATCGACCACAAGTAGCCCAAGAACTTCAGTCTTACAGACAACGTCTGTCGAATCTACATCGGTAGATCAGAGTTCGACCACGCAAAAGACCACATTCCGTACAGTGCCAGCAACAACAGAACAAAGCACTGTCACGTCAACTCTTGAAGAGACCACAGTGGCTAGTACAACTCTAGGGAAGACAAGTACAATCGAATCGTCCTTCACGACATCTGCCACAGAAAGTGCTACAAGCACACTTGCCGGCACTTCTGAAGGCCATTCAACTGTTGTACATTCTACGGAGCATTCTTCAGAAGGCACAACAGTTGAATTTGTCTCCACCACCAGTGGAGCAAAAACTTCAGGCCAACCAACAACGCTTTCTCAATCTACCACTGTGGACCAAAGTACGATTGCGCAAAGAACCACAGTACCTACACTATCTGTCACTACGGAGAAAAGTACATTGACGCCAAGTGTTACAGAGACCACAGTGGCTGGTACAACAACGGAGATGGCTAGCACATTAAAATCGACTATCTTACCGACTTCCACACATAGTGCCACAAGTACAGCCGTTGGCACATCGGAAGGTCACTCCACATTTCTGGAGACTACAGGACATACGTCGACTGGTACAACATACGGAATCAGATCGACCACAAGTAGCCCAAGAACTTCAGTCTTACAGACAACGTCTGTCGAATCTACATCGGTAGATCAGAGTTCGACCACGCAAAAGACCACATTCCGTACAGTGCCAGCAACAACAGAACAAAGCACTGTCACGTCAACTCTTGAAGAGACCACAGTGGCTAGTACAACTCTAGGGAAGACAAGTACAGTCGAATCGTCCTTCACGACCTCTGCAACAAAAAGTGCTACAAGCACACTTGCCGGCACTTCTGAAGGCCATTCAACTGTTGTACATTCTACGGAGCATTCTTCAGAAGGCACAACAGTTGAATTTGTCTCCACCACCAGTGGAGCAAAAACTTCAGGCCAACCAACAACGCTTTCTCAATCTACCACTGTGGACCAAAGTACGATTGCGCAAAGGACCACAGTACCTACACTATCTGTCACTACGGAGAAAAGTACATTGACGCCAAGTGTTACAGAGACCACAGTGGCTGGTACAACAACGGAGATGGCTAGCACATTAAAATCCACTTTCTTACCGACTTCCACACATAGTGCCACAAGCACAGTCGTTGGCACATCGGAAGGTCACTCCACATTTCTGGAGACTACAGGGCATACGTCGACTGGTACACCATACGGAATCAGATCGACCACAAGTAGCCCAAGAACTTCAGTCTTACAGACAACGTCTGTCGAATCTACATCGGTAGATCAGAGTTCGACCACACAAAAGACCACATTCCGTACAGTGCCAGCAACAACAGAACAAAGCACTGTCACGTCAACTCTTGAAGAGACCACAGTGGCTAGTACAACTCTAGGGAAGACAAGTACAATCGAATCGTCCTTCACGACATCTGCCACAGAAAGTGCCACAAGCACACTTGCCGGCACTTCTGAAGGCCATTCAACTGTTGTACATTCTACGGAGCATTCTTCAGAAGGCACATCAGTTGGATTTGTCTCCACCACCAGTGGAGCAAAAACTTCAGGCCAACCAACAACGCTTTCTCAATCTACCACTGTGGACCAAAGTACGATTCCGCAAAGGACCACAGTACCTACACTATCTGTCACTACGGAGAAAAGTACATTGACGCCAAGTGTTACAGAGACCACAGTGGCTGGTACTACAACGGAGATGGCTAGCACATTAAAATCGACTATCTTACCGACTTCCACACATAGTGCCCCAAGCACAGCCGTTGGCACATCGGAAGGTCACTCCACATTTCTGGAGACTACAGTTCATACGTCGACTGGTACACCATACGGATTCAGATCGACCACAAGTAGCCCAAGAACTTCAGTCTTACAGACAACGTCTGTCGAATCTACATCGGTAGATCAGAGTTCGACCACGCAAAAGACCACATTTCGTACAGTGCCAGCAACAACAGAACAAAGCACTGTCACGTCAACTCTTGAAGAGACCACAGTGGCTAGTACAACTCTAGGGAAGACAAGTACAATCGAATCGTCCTTCACGACATCTGCCACAGAAAGTGCCACAAGCACACTTGCCGGCACTTCTGAAGGCCATTCAACTGTTGTACATTCTACGGAGCATTCTTCAGAAGGCACAACAGTTGAATTTGTCTCCACCACCAGTGGAGCAAAAACTTCAGGCCAATCAACAACGCTTTCTGAATCAACCACTGACGACCAAAGTACGATTGCGCAAAGAACCACAGTACCTACACTATCTGTCACTACGGAGAAAAGTACATTGACGCCAAGTGTTACAGAGACCACAGTGGCTGGTACTACAACGGAGATGGCTAGCACATTAAAATCCACTTTCTTACCGACTTCCACACATAGTGCCACAAGCACAGTCGTTGGCACATCGGAAGGTCACTCCACATTTCTGGAGACTACAGGGCATACGTCGACTGGTACAACATACGGAATCAGATCGACCACAAGTAGCCCAAGAACTTCAGTCTTACAGACAACGTCTGTCGAATCTACATCGGTAGATCAGAGTTCGACCACGCAAAAGACCACATTCCGTACAGTGCCAGCAACAACAGAACAAAGCACTGTCACGTCAACTCTTGAAGAGACCACAGTGGCTAGTACAACTCTAGGGAAGACAAGTACAATCGAATCGTCCTTCACGACATCTGCCACAGAAAGTGCTACAAGCACACTTGCCGGCACTTCTGAAGGCCATTCAACTGTTGTACATTCTACGGAGCATTCTTCAGAAGGCACAACAGTTGAATTTGTCTCCACCACCAGTGGAGCAAAAACTTCAGGCCAACCAACAACGCTTTCTCAATCTACCACTGTGGACCAAAGTACGATTGCGCAAAGAACCACAGTACCTACACTATCTGTCACTACGGAGAAAAGTACATTGACGCCAAGTGTTACAGAGACCACAGTGGCTGGTACAACAACGGAGATGGCTAGCACATTAAAATCGACTATCTTACCGACTTCCACACATAGTGCCACAAGTACAGCCGTTGGCACATCGGAAGGTCACTCCACATTTCTGGAGACTACAGGACATACGTCGACTGGTACAACATACGGAATCAGATCGACCACAAGTAGCCCAAGAACTTCAGTCTTACAGACAACGTCTGTCGAATCTACATCGGTAGATCAGAGTTCGACCACGCAAAAGACCACATTCCGTACAGTGCCAGCAACAACAGAACAAAGCACTGTCACGTCAACTCTTGAAGAGACCACAGTGGCTAGTACAACTCTAGGGAAGACAAGTACAGTCGAATCGTCCTTCACGACCTCTGCAACAGAAAGTGCTACAAGCACACTTGCCGGCACTTCTGAAGGCCATTCAACTGTTGTACATTCTACGGAGCATTATTCAGAAGGCACAACAGTTGAATTTGTCTCCACCACCAGTGGAGCAAAAACTTCAGGCCAACCAACAACGCTTTCTCAATCTACCACTGTGGACCAAAGTACGATTGCGCAAAGGACCACAGTACCTACACTATCTGTCACTACGGAGAAAAGTACATTGACGCCAAGTGTTACAGAGACCACAGTGGCTGGTACAACAACGGAGATGGCTAGCACATTAAAATCGACTATCTTACCGACTTCCACACATAGTGCCACAAGTACAGCCGTTGGCACATCGGAAGGTCACTCCACATTTCTGGAGACTACAGGTTATACGTCGACTGGTACACCATACGGATTCAGATCGACCACAAGTAGCCCAAGAACTTCAGTCTTACAGACAACTTCTGTCGAATCTACATCGGTAGATCAGAGTTCGACCACGCAAAAGACCACATTCCGTACAGTGCCAGCAACAACAGAACAAAGCACTGTCACGTCAACTCTTGAAGAGACCACAGTGGCTAGTACAACTCTAGGGAAGACAAGTACAGTCGAATCGTCGTTCACGACCTCTGCAACAGAAAGTGCCACAAGCACACTTGCCGGCACTTCTGAAGGCCATTCAACTGTTGTACATTCTACGGAGCATTCTTCAGAAGGCACAACAGTTGAATTTGTCTCCACCACCAGTGGAGCAAAAACTTCAGGCCAACCAACAACGCTTTCTCAATCTACCACTGTGGACCAAAGTACGATTGCGCAAAGGACCACAGTACCTACACTATCTGTCACTACGGAGAAAAGTACATTGACGCCAAGTGTTACAGAGACCACAGTGGCTGGTACTACAACGGAGATGGCTAGCACATTAAAATCCACTTTCTTACCGACTTCCACACATAGTGCCACAAGCACAGTCGTTGGCACATCGGAAGGTCACTCCACATTTCTGGAGACTACAGGGCATACGTCGATTGGTACACCATACGGAATCAGATCGACCACAAGTAGCCCAAGAACTTCAGTCTTACAGACAACGTCTGTCGAATCTACATCGGTAGATCAGAGTTCGACCACGCAAAAGACCACATTCCGTACAGTGCCAGCAACAACAGAACAAAGCACTGTCACGTCAACTCTTGAAGAGACCACAGTGGCTAGTACAACTCTAGGGAAGACAAGTACAGTCGAATCGTCCTTCACGACCTCTGCAACAGAAAGTGCTACAAGCACACTTGCCGGCACTTCTGAAGGCCATTCAACTGTTGTACATTCTACGGAGCATTCTTCAGAAGGCACAACAGTTGAATTTGTCTCCACCACCAGTGGAGCAAAAACTTCAGGCCAACCAACAACGCTTTCTGAATCTACCACTGTGGACCAAAGTACGATTCCGCAAAGGACCACAGTACCTACACTATCTGTCACTACGGAGAAAAGTACATTGACGCCAAGTGTTACAGAGACCACAGTGGCTGGTACAACAACGGAGATGGCTAGCACATTAAAATCGACTATCTTACCGACTTCCACACATAGTGCCACAAGTACAGCCGTTGACTCATCGAAAGGTCACTCCACATTTCTGGAGACTACAGGGCATACGTCGACTGGTACACCATTCGGATTCAGATCGACCACAAGTAGCCCAAGAACTTCAGTCTTACAGACAACGTCTGTCGAATCTACATCGGTAGATCAGAGTTCGACCACGCAAAAGACCACATTCCGTACAGTGCCAGCAACAACAGAACAAAGCACTGTCACGTCAACTCTTGAAGAGACCACAGTGGCTAGTACAACTCTAGGGAAGACAAGTACAGTCGAATCGTCGTTCACGACCTCTGCAACAGAGAGTGCTACAAGCACACTTGCCGGCACTTCTGAAGGCCATTCAACTGTTGTACATTCTACGGAGCATTCTTCAGAAGGCACAACAGTTGAATTTGTCTCCACCACCAGTGGAGCAAAAACTTCAGGCCAACCAACAACGCTTTCTGAATCTACCACTGTGGACCAAAGTACGATTGCGCAAAGGACCACAGTACCTACACTATCTGTCACTACGGAGAAAAGTACCTTGACGCCAAGTGTTACAGAGACCACAGTGGCTGGTACAACAACGGAGATGGCTAGCACATTAAAATCCACTTTCTTATCGACTTCCACACATAGTGCCACAAGCACAGCCGTTGCCACATCAGAAGGTCACTCCACATTTCTGGAGACTACAGGACATACGTCGACTGGTACAACATACGGAATCAGATCGACCACAAGTAGCCCAAGAACTTCAGTCTTACAGACAACGTCTGTCGAATCTACATCGGTAGATCAGAGCTCGACCACGCAAAAGACCACATTCCGTACAGTGCCAGCAACAACAGAACAAAGCACTGTCACGTCAACTCTTGAAGAGACCACAGTGGCTAGTACAACTCTAGGGAAGACAAGTACAGTCGAATCGTCGTTCACGACCTCTGCAACAGAAAGTGCTACAAGCACACTTGCCGGCACTTCTGAAGGCCATTCAACTGTTGTACATACTACGGAGCATTCTTCAGAAGGCACAACAGTTGAATTTGTCTCCACCACCAGTGGAGCAAAAACTTCAGGCCAACCAACAACGCTTTCTGAATCTACCACTGTGGACCAAAGTACGATTGCGCAAAGGACCACAGTACCTACACTATCTGTCACTACGGAGAAAAGTACCTTGACGCCAAGTGTTACAGAGACCACAGTGGCTGGTACAACAACGGAGATGGCTAGCACATTAAAATCCACTTTCTTACTGACTTCCACACATAGTGCCACAAGCACAGCCGTTGCCACATCAGAAGGTCACTCCACATTTCTGGAGACTACAGGACATACGTCGACTGGTACAACATACGGAATCAGATCGACCACAAGTAGCCCAAGAACTTCAGTCTTACAGACAACTTCTGTCGAATCTACATCGGTAGATCAGAGCTCGACCACGCAAAAGACCACATTCCGTACAGTGCCAGCAACAACAGAACAAAGCACTGTCACGTCAACTCTTGAAGAGACCACAGTGGCTAGTACAACTCTAGGGAAGACAAGTACAGTCGAATCGTCGTTCACGACCTCTGCAACAGAGAGTGCTACAAGCACACTTGCCGGCACTTCTGAAGGCCATTCAACTGTTGTACATTCTACGGAGCATTCTTCAGAAGGCACAACAGTTGAATTTGTCTCCACCACCAGTGGAGCAAAAACTTCAGGCCAACCAACAACGCTTTCTGAATCTACCACTGTGGACCAAAGTACGATTGCGCAAAGGACCACAGTACCTACACTATCTGTCACTACGGAGAAAAGTACCTTGACGCCAAGTGTTACAGAGACCACAGTGGCTGGTACAACAACGGAGATGGCTAGCACATTAAAATCCACTTTCTTATCGACTTCCACACATAGTGCCACAAGCACAGTCGTTGGCACATCGGAAGGTCACTCCACATTTCTGGAGACTACAGGGCATACGTCGACTGGTACAACATACGGAATCAGATCGACCACAAGTAGCCCAAGAACTTCAGTCTTACAGACAACGTCTGTCGAATCTACATCGGTAGATCAGAGCTCGACCACGCAAAAGACCACATTCCGTACAGTGCCAGCAACAACAGAACAAAGCACTGTCACGTCAACTCTTGAAGAGACCACAGTGGCTAGTACAACTCTAGGGAAGACAAGTACAGTCGAATCGTCGTTCACGACCTCTGCAACAGAAAGTGCTACAAGCACACTTGCCGGCACTTCTGAAGGCCATTCAACTGTTGTACATACTACGGAGCATTCTTCAGAAGGCACAACAGTTGAATTTGTCTCCACCACCAGTGGAGCAAAAACTTCAGGCCAACCAACAACGCTTTCTGAATCTACCACTGTGGACCAAAGTACGATTGCGCAAAGGACCACAGTACCTACACTATCTGTCACTACGGAGAAAAGTACCTTGACGCCAAGTGTTACAGAGACCACAGTGGCTGGTACAACAACGGAGATGGCTAGCACATTAAAATCCACTTTCTTACTGACTTCCACACATAGTGCCACAAGCACAGCCGTTGCCACATCAGAAGGTCACTCCACATTTCTGGAGACTACAGGACATACGTCGACTGGTACAACATACGGAATCAGATCGACCACAAGTAGCCCAAGAACTTCAGTCTTACAGACAACTTCTGTCGAATCTACATCGGTAGATCAGAGCTCGACCACGCAAAAGACCACATTCCGTACAGTGCCAGCAACAACAGAACAAAGCACTGTCACGTCAACTCTTGCAGAGACCACAGTGGCTAGTACAACTCTAGGGAAGACAAGTACAGTCGAATCGTCGTTCACGACCTCTGCAACAGAAAGCGCTACAAGCACACTTGCCGGCACTTCTGAAGGCCATTCAACTGTTGTACATTCTACGGAGCATTCTTCAGAAGGCACAACAGTTGAATTTGTCTCCACCACCAGTGGAGCAAAAACTTCAGGCCAACCAACAACGCTTTCTGAATCTACCACTGTGGACCAAAGTACGATTGTGCAAAGGACCACAGTACCTACACTATCTGTCACTACGGAGAAAAGTACATTGACGCCAAGTGTTACAGAGACCACAGTGGCTGGTACAACAACGGAGATGGCTAGCACATTAAAATCCACTTTCTTACCGACTTCCACACATAGTGCCACAAGCACAGCCGTTGGCACATCGGAAGGTCACTCCACATTTCTGGAGACTACAGGACATACGTTGACTGGTACAACATACGGAATCAGATCGACCACAAGTAGCCCAAGAACTTCAGTCTTACAGACAACTTCTGACGAATCTACATCGGTAGATCAGAGTTCGACCACGCAAAAGACCACATTCCGTACAGTGCCAGCAACAACAGAACAAAGCACTGTCACGTCAACTCTTGAAGAGACCACAGTGGCTAGTACAACTCTAGGGAAGACAAGTACAGTCGAATCGTCCTTCACGACCTCTGCAACAGAAAGTGCTACAAGCACACTTGCCGGCACTTCTGAAGGCCATTCAACTGTTGTACATTCTACGGAGCATTCTTCAGAAGGCACAACAGTTGAATTTGTCTCCACCACCAGTGGAGCAAAAACTTTAGGCCAACCAACAACGCTTTCTGAATCTACCACTGTGGACCAAAGTACGATTCCGCAAAGGACCACAGTACCTACACTATCTGTCACTACGGAGAAAAGTACATTGACGCCAAGTGTTACAGAGACCACAGTGGCTGGTACAACAACGGAGATGGCTAGCACATTAAAATCGACTATCTTACCGACTTCCACACATAGTGCCACAAGTACAGCCGTTGACTCATCGAAAGGTCACTCCACATTTCTGGAGACTACAGGGCATACGTCGACTGGTACACCATTCGGATTCAGATCGACCACAAGTAGCCCAAGAACTTCAGTCTTACAGACAACGTCTGTCGAATCTACATCGGTAGATCAGAGTTCGACCACGCAAAAGACCACATTCCGTACAGTGCCAGCAACAACAGAACAAAGCACTGTCACGTCAACTCTTGAAGAGACCACAGTGGCTAGTACAACTCTAGGGAAGACAAGTACAGTCGAATCGTCGTTCACGACCTCTGCAACAGAGAGTGCTACAAGCACACTTGCCGGCACTTCTGAAGGCCATTCAACTGTTGTACATTCTACGGAGCATTCTTCAGAAGGCACAACAGTTGAATTTGTCTCCACCACCAGTGGAGCAAAAACTTCAGGCCAACCAACAACGCTTTCTGAATCTACCACTGTGGACCAAAGTACGATTGCGCAAAGGACCACAGTACCTACACTATCTGTCACTACGGAGAAAAGTACCTTGACGCCAAGTGTTACAGAGACCACAGTGGCTGGTACAACAACGGAGATGGCTAGCACATTAAAATCCACTTTCTTACCGACTTCCACACATAGTGCCACAAGCACAGCCGTTGCCACATCAGAAGGTCACTCCACATTTCTGGAGACTACAGGACATACGTCGACTGGTACAACATACGGAATCAGATCGACCACAAGTAGCCCAAGAACTTCAGTCTTACAGACAACGTCTGTCGAATCTACATCGGTAGATCAGAGCTCGACCACGCAAAAGACCACATTCCGTACAGTGCCAGCAACAACAGAACAAAGCACTGTCACGTCAACTCTTGAAGAGACCACAGTGGCTAGTACAACTCTAGGGAAGACAAGTACAGTCGAATCGTCGTTCACGATCTCTGCAACAGAAAGTGCTACAAGCACACTTGCCGGCACTTCTGAAGGCCATTCAACTGTTGTACATACTACGGAGCATTCTTCAGAAGGCACAACAGTTGAATTTGTCTCCACCACCAGTGGAGCAAAAACTTCAGGCCAACCAACAACGCTTTCTGAATCTACCACTGTGGACCAAAGTACGATTGCGCAAAGGACCACAGTACCTACACTATCTGTCACTACGGAGAAAAGTACCTTGACGCCAAGTGTTACAGAGACCACAGTGGCTGGTACAACAACGGAGATGGCTAGCACATTAAAATCCACTTTCTTACTGACTTCCACACATAGTGCCACAAGCACAGCCGTTGCCACATCAGAAGGTCACTCCACATTTCTGGAGACTACAGGACATACGTCGACTGGTACAACATACGGAATCAGATCGACCACAAGTAGCCCAAGAACTTCAGTCTTACAGACAACTTCTGTCGAATCTACATCGGTAGATCAGAGCTCGACCACGCAAAAGACCACATTCCGTACAGTGCCAGCAACAACAGAACAAAGCACTGTCACGTCAACTCTTGCAGAGACCACAGTGGCTAGTACAACTCTAGGGAAGACAAGTACAGTCGAATCGTCGTTCACGACCTCTGCAACAGAAAGCGCTACAAGCACACTTGCCGGCACTTCTGAAGGCCATTCAACTGTTGTACATTCTACGGAGCATTCTTCAGAAGGCACAACAGTTGAATTTGTCTCCACCACCAGTGGAGCAAAAACTTCAGGCCAACCAACAACGCTTTCTCAATCTACCACTGTGGACCAAAGTACGATTGCGCAAAGGACCACAGTACCTACACTATCTGTCACTACGGAGAAAAGTACATTGACGCCAAGTGTTACAGAGACCACAGTGGCTGGTACAACAACGGAGATGGCTAGCACATTAAAATCCACTTTCTTACCGACTTCCACACATAGTGCCACAAGCACAGCCGTTGGCACATCGGAAGGTCACTCCACATTTCTGGAGACTACAGGACATACGTTGACTGGTACAACATACGGAATCAGATCGACCACAAGTAGCCCAAGAACTTCAGTCTTACAGACAACTTCTGACGAATCTACATCGGTAGATCAGAGTTCGACCACGCAAAAGACCACATTCCGTACAGTGCCAGCAACAACAGAACAAAGCACTGTCACGTCAACTCTTGAAGAGACCACAGTGGCTAGTACAACTCTAGGGAAGACAAGTACAGTCGAATCGTCCTTCACGACCTCTGCAACAGAAAGTGCTACAAGCACACTTGCCGGCACTTCTGAAGGCCATTCAACTGTTGTACATTCTACGGAGCATTCTTCAGAAGGCACAACAGTTGAATTTGTCTCCACCACCAGTGGAGCAAAAACTTTAGGCCAACCAACAACGCTTTCTCAATCTTCCACTGTGGAGCAAGGTACGATTGCGCAAAGGACCACAGTACCTACACTATCTGTCACTACGGAGGAAAGTACATTGACGCCAAGTGTTACAGAGACCACAGTGGCTGGTACAACAACGGAGATGACTAGCACATTAAAATCGACTTTCTTACCGACTTCCACACAAAGTGACACAAGTACAGCCGTTGGCACATCGGAAGGTCACTCCACATTTCTGGAGACTACAGGGCATACGTCGACTGGTACACCATACGGAATCAGATCGACCACAAGTAGCCCAAGAACTTCAGTCTTACAGACAACGTCTGTCGAATCTACATCGGTAGATCAGAGTTCGACCACGCAAAAGACCACATTCCGTACAGTGCCAGCAACAACAGAACAAAGCACTGTCACGTCAACTCTTGAAGAGACTACAGTGGCTAGTACAACTCTAGGGAAGACAAGTACAGTGGAATCGTCGTTCACGACCTCTGCAACAGAAAGCGCTACAAGCACACTTGCCGGCACTTCTGAAGGCCATTCAACTGTTGTACATTCTACGGAGCATTCTTCAGAAGGCACAACAGTTGAATTTGTCTCCACCACCAGTGGAGCAAAAACTTCAGGCCAACCACTAACGCTTTCTGAATCTACCACTGTGGACCAAAGTACGATTGCACAAAGGACCACAGTACCTACACTATCTGTCACTACGGAGAAAAGTACATTGACGCCAAGTGTTACAGAGACCACAGTGGCTGGTACAACAACGGAGATGGCTAGCACATTAAAATCGACTATCTTACCGACTTCCACACATAGTGCCACAAGTACAGCCGTTGGCACATCGGAAGGTCACTCCACATTTCTGGAGACTACAGGGCATACGTCGACTGGTACACCATACGGATTCAGATCGACCACAAGTAGCCCAAGAACTTCAGCCTTACAGACAACGTCTGTCGAATCTACATCGGTAGATCAGAGTTCGACCACGCAAAAGACCACATTCCGTACAGTGCCAGCAACAACAGAACAAAGCACTGTCACGTCAACTTTTGAAGAGACCACAGTGGCTAGTACAACTCTAGGGAAGACAAGTACAGTCGAATCGTCGTTCACGACCTCTGCAACAGAAAGTGCTACCAGCACACTTGCCGGCACTTCTGAAGGCCATTCAACTGTTGTACATTCTACGGAGCATTTTTCAGAAGGCACAACAGTTGAATTTGTCTCCACCACCAGTGGAGCAAAAACTTCAGGCCAACCACTAACGCTTTCTCAATCTACCACTGTGGACCAAAGTACGATTGCGCAAAGGACCACAGTACCTACACTATCTGTCACTACGGAGAAAAGTACATTGACGCCAAGTGTTACAGAGACCACAGTGGCTGGTACAACAACAGAGATGGCTAGCACATTAAAATCCACTTTCTTACCGACTTCCACACCACATAGTGCCACAAGCACAGCCGTTGCCACATCAGAAGGTCACTCCACTTTTCTGGAGACTACAGGACATACGTCGACTGGTACAACATACGGAATCAGATCGACCACAAGTAGCCCAAGAACTTCAGTCTTACAGACAACGTCTGTCGAATCTACATCGGTAGATCAGAGAACGACCACGCAAAAGACCACATTCCGTACAGTGCCAGCAACAACAGAACAAAGCACTGTCACGTCAACTCTTGAAGAGACCACAGTGGCTAGTACAACTCTAGGGAAGACAAGTACAGTCGAATCGTCGTTCACGACCTCTGCAACAGAAAGTGCTACAAGCACACTTGCCGGCACTTCTGAAGGCCATTCAACTGTTGTACATTCTACGGAGCATTCTTCAGAAGGCACAACAGTTGAATTTGTCTCCACCACCAGTGGAGCAAAAACTTCAGGCCAATCAACAACGCTTTCTGAATCTACCACTGTACACCAAAGTACGATTGCGCAAAGGACCACAGTACCTACACTATCTGTCACTACGGAGAAAAGTACATTGACGCCAAGTGTTACAGAGACCACAGTGGCTGGTACAACAACGGAGATGGCTAGCACATTAAAATCGACTATCTTACCGACTTCCACACATAGTGCCACAAGTACAGCCGTTGGCACATCGGAAGGTCACTCCACATTTCTCGAGACTACAGGGCATACGTCGACTGGTACAACATACGGAATCAGATCGACCACAAGTAGCCCAAGAACTTCAGTCTTACAGACAACGTCTGTCGAATCTACATCGGTAGATCAGAGTTCGACCACGCAAAAGACCACATTCCGTACAGTGCCAGCAACAACAGAACAAAGCACTGTCACGTCAACTCTTGAAGAGACCACAGTGGCTAATACAACTCTAGGGAAGACAAGTACAGTCGAATCGTCCTTCACGACATCTGCCACAGAAAGTGCCACAAGCACACTTGCCGGCACTTCTGAAGGCCATTCAACTGTTGTACATTCTACGGAGCATTATTCAGAAGGCACAACAGTTGGATTTGTCTCCACCACCAGTGGAGCAAAAACTTCAGACCAACCAACAACGCTTTCTGAATCTACCACTGTGGACCAAAGTACGATTGCGCAAAGGACCACAGTACCTACACTATCTGTCACTACGGAGAAAAGTACATTGACACCAAGTGTTACAGAGACCACAGTGGCTGGTACAACAACGGAGATGGCTAGCACATTAAAATCCACTTTCTTACCGACTTCCACACATAGTGCCACAAGCACAGTCGTTGGCACATCGGAAGGTCACTCCACATTTTTGGAGACTACAGGGCATACGTCGACTGGTACACCATACGGATTCAGATCGACCACAAGTAGCCCAAGAACTTCAGTCTTACACACAACGTCTGTCGAATCTACATCGGTAGATCAGAGTTCGACCACGCAAAAGACCACATTCCGTACAGTGCCAGCAACAACTGAACAAAGCACTGTCACGTCAACTCTTGAAGAGACCACAGTGGCTAGTACAACTCTAGGGAAGACAAGTACAGTCGAAGTGTCTTTCACGACCTCTGCAACAGAAAGTGCTACAAGCACACTTGCCGGCACTTCTGAAGGCCATTCAACTGTTGTACATTCTACGGAGCATTCTTCAGAAGGCACAACAGTTGAATTTGTCTCCACCACCAGTGGAGCAAAAACTTCAGGCCAACCAACAACGCTTTCTCAATCTACCACTGTGGACCAAAGTACGATTGCGCAAAGAACCACAGTACCTACACTATCTGTCACTACGGAGAAAAGTACATTGACGCCAAGTGTTACAGAGACCACAGTGGCTGGTACAACAACGGAGATGGCTAGCACATTAAAATCGACTATCTTACCGACTTCCACACATAGTGCCACAAGTACAGCCGTTGGCACATCGGAAGGTCACTCCACATTTCTGGAGACTACAGGGCATACGTCGACTGGTACACCATACGGAATCAGATCGACCACAAGTAGCCCAAGAACTTCAGTCTTACACACAACGTCTGTCGAATCTACATCGGTAGATCAGAGTTCGACCACGCAAAAGACCACATTCCGTACAGTGCCAGCAACAACAAAACAAAGCACTGTCACGTCAACTCTTGAAGAGAACACAGTGGCTAGTACAACTCCAGGGAAGACAAGTACAGTCGAAGTGTCTTTCACGACCTCTGCAACAGAAAGTGCTACAAGCACACTTGCCGGCACTTCTGAAGGCCATTCAACTGTTGTACATTCTACGGAGCATTATTCAGAAGGCACAACAGTTGGATTTGTCTCCACCACCAGTGGAGCAAAAACTTCAGGCCAACCACTAACGCTTTCTGAATCTACCACTGTGGACCAAAGTACGATTGCGCAAAGGACCACAGTACCTACACTATCTGTCACTACGGAGAAAAGTACATTGACGCCAAGTGTTACAGAGACCACAGTGGCTGGTACAACAACGGAGATGGCTAGCACATTAAAATCCACTTTCTTACCGACTTCCACACATAGTGCCACAAGCACAGCCGTTGCCACATCAGAAGGTCACTCCACATTTCTGGAGACTACAGGACATACGTCGACTGGTACAACATACGGAATCAGATCGACCACAAGTAGCCCAAGAACTTCAGTCTTACAGACAACTTCTGTCGAATCTACATCGGTAGATCAGAGCTCGACCACGCAAAAGACCACATTCCGTACAGTGCCAGCAACAACAAAACAAAGCACTGTCACGTCAACTCTTGAAGAGACCACAGTGGCTAGTACAACTCTAGGGAAGACAAGTACAGTCGAATCGTCCTTCACGACCTCTGCAACAGAAAGTGCTACAAGCACACTTGCCGGCACTTCTGAAGGCCATTCAACTGTTGTACATTCTACGGAGCATTCTTCAGAAGGCACAACAGTTGAATTTGTCTCCACCACCAGTGGAGCAAAAACTTCAGCCCAACCACTAACGCTTTCTGAATCTACCACTGTGGACCAAAGTACGATTGCACAAAGGACCACAGTACCTATACTATCTGTCACTACGGAGAAAAGTACATTGACGCCAAGTGTTACAGAGACCACAGTGGCTGGTACAACAACGGAGATGGCTAGCACATTAAAATCCACTTTCTTACCGACTTCCACGCCACATAGTGCCCCAAGCACAGCCGTTGGCACATCGGAAGGTCACTCCACATTTCTGGAGACTACAGGACATACGTCGACTGGTACAACATACGGAATCAGATCGACCACAAGTAGCCCAAGAACTTCAGTCTTACAGACAACTTCTGTCGAATCTACATCGGTAGATCAGAGCTCGACCACGCAAAAGACCACATTCCGTACAGTGCCAGCAACAACAGAACAAAGCACTGTCACGTCAACTCTTGAAGAGACCACAGTGGCTAGTACAACTCTAGGGAAGACAAGTACAGTCGACTCGTCGTTCACGACCTCTGCAACAGAAAGTGCTACAAGCACACTTGCCGGCACTTCTGAAGGCCATTCAACTGTTGTACATTCTACGGAGCATACGGAGCATTCTTCAGAAGGCACAACAGTTGAATTTGTCTCCACCACCAGTGGAGCAAAAACTTCAGGCCAACCAACAACGCTTTCTCAATCTACCACTGTGGACCAAAGTACGATTGCGCAAAGGACCACAGTACCTACACTATCTGTCACTATGGAGAAAAGTACATTGACGCCAAGTGTTACAGAGACCACAGTGGCTGGTACAACATCGGAGATGGCTAGCACATTAAAATCGACTATCTTACCGACTTCCACACATAGTGCCACAAGTACAGCCGTTGGCACATCGGAAGGTCACTCCACATTTCTGGAGACTACAGGGCATACGTCGACTGGTACACCATACGGATTCAGATCGACCACAAGTAGCCCAAGAACTTCAGTCTTACAGACAACTTCTGTTGAATCTACATCGGTAGATCAGAGTTCGACCACGCAAAAGACCACATTCCGTACAGTGCCAGCAACAACAGAACAAAGCACTGTCACGTCAACTCTTGAAGAGACCACAGTGTCTAGTACAACTCTAGGGAAGACAAGTAAAATTGCATCGTCTTTCCCCTCATCTTCACGAGAAAGTGCTTCAAGCACATTTGTCACTACTTCTGAAGGTCATTTAAATACGGCACATTCTATAGCAGGCACAACATTTGATTTTATCTCCACATCTGCCTTTCCAACACAAGAATACACTACCACAGACACATCCATAACACGCATGAGCGATACATCTCGTTCGACCTCAAGCACAGACCTGGCCTCTACCTTACTTGTGAAAACTAGTCACCCCAGCACACACCAAACAACTCAATCTCTCTCAAGCAAAACCACAGCTCCCACCACGACCGTAAAAACATCTTTTGGGGATACCAGTGACAGGAGCACTACATCTCTTAAAGAGAGACATACGACAGAAACCCTGACCGCAGTTACAGATAGACCACAGACTTCGACGTCTGAAATCTTAAGCTTCACTTCTTTGTCTGTTACGACGGGAAGTGGTGAATCAAAAACAGCGAAGTCCACAAACTCGCACAGCAGCACGTTACACACTATTGCTGCTACTACGGAACAGACCAGAATGTCCTCCACATTTGACAGTACAAAAAGTTTCTCTCAGAACAATAGTAAACGACCCACTGATGGTACACTGTCGACTACAAGCACGGATATTGCCTCTTCCTTACTTGAGAAAACAAGTCACACCACTACACACCAAACCCCTCAATCATTCTCAACCGTGACCACACCTCATTTCACGACGGTGAAAACGCCTTTCATGGTTACCAGTAAATTAAGTACTCATCTAACGACGGCGATGACACCTATTGGTGCTACCACTGACATGACTTCATTATCAAGGACAGAACAAACAAGCTCAGACGCTCATACAGTTACTTTGTCTACAGTAAACTTACAATCATCTACAACGTCCAAATTCTCTTCTATTTTGTCCGACACGACAGAAACTAGTAATCCGCCGACAACATCTGCGGAATCGACGCTAGCAGTCCTTAGTACAAGCGCCTCAAAGACCACATTTTCAACTGTGAGGCCAAGTACAGAGCAAAGCACTTTGACGTCTACTCTTCAAGAGACAACTCTGCCTGTTACGACAACGGCGCAGGCTAGTTCAGTAAGGTCGTCTACACCAACATCTACAACAATGAGTGAAAGAAGCACAGTTGCAACCACATTGGGAGGTCCTTCTACCGTCGGTCAGTCAACAGTACATTCAACAATTACTACGACAAAGGGAATAAGCTCGACCACCGGCAGCTCCGCAACTTCCATCCAGCCGACAACACTTATGGAATCGACCGTGCCAGGCCAAAGTACGGCCTCGCAAAGGACCACATTTCCTACAGTGCCAGCAACAACAGAACAAAGCACTGTAACATCAACTCTTAAAGACACCACAGTGGCTGGCACAACTACAGGGCAGACAAGCACACTCGGATTGTCGTCCGCAGCATCTACAAGGCAAATCGCCACTAGCACATTCTCCAGCACTTCAGAAGGTGGGTCAACCAAGGGCCAGTCTACAGGTCATTCCTCTATTGCCACAACAGAAGAAGGGAGCTCTAGCAGCTCAAGAACTTCAGTCCAACCGACAACACTTTTGGAATCTACCCTGATAGAGCAAAGTACGCCCGGCTATACGAGTGCTTCAACATTAAGAGGTGTGCAATTACATTTTTTTCTATTATATTTTTTACGTTTAAGCTATTTTCAAGTTGAAGACACCCCTTTTCCCCCGAACAGAAAAAAATCAGTGACAGTAAGTTACGTTTCTTTTGCATTGAAACAAATGTACTGCTGTGCGTCAATGTTTCTTTGGGCTTATTTTACTCTTTTTTAAAATACATATTCAAAGTGGTTTTATTTTGTTTATCTTAATGTGAATCAATTTGCCAGTACAGTTCTGTGCGGTATGTGGAATAGGTCAAACCTAGCGTGCATCACACGAAAACTATCATTTGAGTTGATGATACGTAACATTTTTTAACTTACTGTTGATAACAAACTACGATACTTGATATACTCCAGGCCTTTTCTCTACGAATGGGTGAAAGTCAAGCATACATTATCTGTAAGCAAACAAACTACATATTCAATCTCAAAACCTTCGAAGGAAAGCATTCTCTTATCTTCACATCTCTGCCATTTGCAACGTTTTCATGTAAGTGATGGAAATAACATGACTTTAGAGACTTCTAGTAGTAACGACAGATGATAAACATCTCTGCATGCAACAGCCATAGGCATGACATTTACCGCAAATTAATGCAAAATCCACCCTAGCCGGTACAGACCTAACCGCAATATCTTCGTCAGCCATGCATGACATACAGCATCTCATTGTAACAACTGACTTATGTTTTACTTTCCGGACAGAGCGACAAAGTACAGGAGGCATGACTATATCCTCAACAAGAGCACAGACCTTGACAACGCCTAGCATCTTGAGCTCCACTTCATCATTTTCCATGACAGAAAGTAGTGATTTCCAAACAACAGACACCATCTCGAAACATACCACCACAGAGACAGCTACCACTTTATCTATAAGAGATACATCTCTGTCTGCAATAACAACAGACATGGTGTCCACACTGCTGGAGACAACAAGTCACACAACAACTGACCACGCCACAGAACCGTTCTCAACCATGAGTACAAGTCCAATAACAACAATAATACCACCTCATGTCGATACTACTGACATGCGAACAATTTTGCGGACAGAGCGACAAAGTACAGAAACTTCTACTTTGACTACTTTAACAACAGGAACGGAAACGCCGACGACGTCAAGTACGTCTTTAGACTATACTGATTTACCCACAAAAAAACAAACCAGCGCAGACACAGCTACTATTACAGACACATCTCTGTCTGCCTCAAGCACAAACATGCAATCAACACTCATTGAGGGAACAAGAAACCCAACAACGGACCACACCACAAAATATGTTTCTAGCAGTCCGTTAACAACTCGCTCAGAATCCACATCATCAGGTAAAAGTACAACCTCGCAAAGGACCACATTTCGTACAGTCATGGAAACAACGGATCAAAGCACTGTGACTTCGACTCTTGAAGAGACCACAGTGGCTGATCACACTCAAGAGCAAACAAATACCAAATTTACAACGCAGAGTGCTACAAGCACACTTGTCAGTACATCCAAAACTCATTCAACTGAAGGACAGTCTACGGCTTATCCTTCAACGGGCACAACAATTAAATCACAAACAAGCGGAACACGAACTTCAGTCCAATCGAAGACGCTGTCCGAATCTACCCAAGTAGACCAAAGTACGACCGTGCAAGAAACCAAGTTTCCTACGATGCTGGTAACTACAGAGCGAACCAGTTTAACTTCAGCCTTGCCAGAGACCACAGTGGCTAGTACAACTACGGAGGTGGCTAGCACAATGGGATCGACTCCCGTGACGACTACAACACAGAGTGCAACGAGCACGTCGGAAGGTCATTCCACTGTTGTACAGACTACAGAACACTCTTCCACCGATACAACATATGGAATCAGATCGACCACAAGCAGCCCAACAACTTCAGTCCAATTGACAACGCCTACTGTATCTACATCTGCAGATCAAAGTACGGCCTCTCAAAGGACCACCTTTCCTACTGTGCCAGCAACAACAGAACAAAGCACTGTGACATCAACTCTTGAAGAGACCACAGTGGCTGGCACAACTACAGGGCAGACAAGCACTCTTGGATTGTCGTCCGCCGCATCTACAAGGCAAATCACCACCAGCACATTTTCCAGCACTTCACAAGGTCGATCCACCGTTGGCCAGTCTACAAGCTATTCCTCCATTGCCACAACAGGAGAAATCAGCTTAACCACAAGCAGCTCGGCAACTTCTATCAAGACGACAACACCTGCAGAATCGACGCTAGAAGTCCTTAGTACAAGCGCCTCAAAGACCACATTTTCAACTGTGAGGCCAAGTACAGAGCAAAGCACTTTGACGTCTACTCTTGAAGAGACAACTCTGCCTCTTAGGACAACGGCGCAGACTAGTACAGTAAGATCGTCTGCGCCAACATCAACAACAATGAGTGCCGGAAGCACATTTGCTGGCACTACGGAGGGTCCTTCTACCGTCGGCCAGTCAACAGTACATTCATCAATGGCTACGACGGAAGAAATCAGTTCGACAACTTCTATCCAGCCGACAACAGTTATGGAATCGACGCTGGCAGGCCAAAGTTTAACCTCGCAAAGGACCACATTTCGTACAGCTATGGCAACAACAGATCAAAGCACTGACACATCAACTCTTGAAGAGCCCACAGTGGCTGGGACGACTCTAGCAGAGACAACCACTCTAAGGTCGTCCGCAACATTTTTAACAAAGAGTGCTACAAGCCCACTTGTCAGCACATCTGAAATTCAGTCAACAGAAGGGCAGTCTACATCACATCCTTCAACAGTCTTAGCAACTGAATTGAGCTCGACCAGCAGAACGAGAACTTCAGCTCAATCGACAACGTTGTCTGAATCTACACATGTAGACCAAAGTACCACCGCGCACAGGACTACGATCCCTACAATGTCGGTAACAACGGAGCAAAGCACTATGACGCCAACATTGGCACAGACTACACCGGCTAGTACAACTACGGAGGGGACTAGCACATTGGGATCGTCTTCCGCCAAAACTTCAACACAAAGTGCAACGAGCACAGTGATTGGCACGTCGGAAGGTCATTCCACTGTTGTACAGACTACAGAACACTCTTCCACCGGTACAACATATGGAATCAGATCGACCACAACCAGTCCAACAACTTCAGTCTCATCAACAACGCCTACTGAATCTACATCTGCAAATCAAATTACGGCCTCGCAAAGGACCACCTTTCCTACAGTGTCAGCAACAACAGAACAAAGCACTGTGACATCAACTCTTGAAGAGACCACAGTGGCTGGCACAACTACAGGGCAGACAAGCACTCTTGGATTGTCGTCCGCCGCATCTACAAGGCAAATCGCCACCAGCACATTTTCCAGCACTTTACAAGGTCGATCCACCGTTGGTCAGTCTACAAGCTATTCCTTCATTGCCACAACAGGAGAAATCAGCTCAACCACAAGCAGCTCGGCAACTTCTATCAAGCCGACAACACCTGCAGAATCGACGCTAGAAGTCCTTAGTACAAGCGCCTCAAAGACCAAACTTTCAACTGTGAGGCCAAGTACAGAGCAAAGCACTTTGACGTCTACTCTTGAAGCGACAACTCGTCCTCTTAGGACAACGGCGCAGACTAGTACAGTAAGATCGTCTACGCCAACATCTACAACAATGAGTGCCGGAAGCACATTTGCTGGCACTACGGAGGGTCCTTCTACCGTCGGCCAGTCAACAGAACATTCATCAATGGCTACGACGGAAGAAATCAGCTCAACCATCAGTACTTCGGCAACTTCTGTCCAGCCGACAACACTTACGGAATCGACGCTGAACTTAAGTACAGAAGAAGCACTCACAATCACACATTCGCAACCAAGTTTTACAAGTGCAATTGGCAGCACAGTTCTTGCAACAACGGAACAAAGTACTCTAACATCTACCCTTCACATGTCCACTGTCCCTGATGAGACCACAGTGTTGTACAGTTCAGAGGAGCCGTCGACACCGAGTGCAACAAGCACACTGGGCAGCACAGTGAAGGCAACAACAGAACAAAGTGCTCTAACGTCGACCCTTCAAGAGTCTTCTGTCGCAGATGTAACCACGATGTTCTCCAGTACAGAGGAACTACATACATCACAAAGTGCCACAAGCACATTTAGGAGCACAGTGAAGGCAACAACGGAACAAAGCACTCTATCAACTACTCTTCGAGGGTCCACGGTCGCTGATGAAACAACGATGCACTCTAGTACTGGAGAACTTTCGACCCTAGCACATTCAACACCTCTTTTAACAAGCACAATTGGGAGCACAGTTCAGGTAACATCGGAACAGAGTGCCCTAACATCAACCATTCAAGGGTCCACAGCGGCAATGCACTTTAGTACGGAGGAACATCTCACAACCACGTATTGGAAACCAAGTTCCACAAGCACACTTGGCAGCACAGTGCAGGCAACAACGGAACAAAGCACAGTAGCATCAACCCATCCAAAGACCACAGTCGCGGATGAAACGACAATGCACTCTAGTACAGAAGAACGATCGACACCAATTCATGCCACAAGCACACTTGCCAGCACAGTGCAGACAAGCACGGAACAAAGCACAGTAGCATCAACCCATCAAAAGACCACAGTCGCTGATGAAACCACAATGCACTCTAGTACAGAAGAACGTACGACACCAACTCATGCCACAAGCACACTTGCCAGCACAGTGCAGGCAACAACGGAACAAATCACAGTAGCATCAACCCATCCAGAGACCACAGTCGCTGATGAAACCACAATGCACTCTAGTACAGAAGAACGATCGACACCAACTCATGCCACAAGCACACTTGGTAGCACAGTGCAGGCTACAACGGAACAGAGTGCGCTAACATCTACCCTTCAAGAGACCACGCATCCACAACCAAGTGCGACAAGCACACTTGGCAGTACGGTGTTTGGATCGAGGGAACAAACCACTCTAACATCAACTATTGCAAAGACGACAGTTGCTGATGAAACTACGATGCACTCTAGTACAGAAGAACGTTCAACACCAACTCCGTCACCATCGAGTGTCAAGAGCACAGTTCTTGCAACTACGGAACAAAGTACTCTAACATCTACCCTTCACATGTCCACTGTCCCTGATGAGACCACAGTGTTGTACAGTTCAGAGGAGCCGTCGACACCGAGTGAAACAAGCACACTGGGCAGCACAGTGCAGGCAACAACGGAACAAAGTGCTCTAACGTCGACCCTTCAAGAGTCTACAGTGGCAGATGTAACCACTATGTACTCCAGTACAGAGGAAATACATACATCACAAAGTGCCACAAGCACATTTAGGAGCACAGTGCAGGCAACAACGGAACAAAGCACTCTAACAACTACTCTTCGAGGGTCCACGGTTGCTGATGAAACCACGATGCACTCTAGTACTGGAGAACTTTCGTCACTAGCACATTCAACACAAAGTGTCACAAGCACACCTGGCATCACAGTGCCGGTAACATCGGAACATAGTGCCCTAACATCTACCCTTGGAGGGTCCACAGCGACAATGCACTCCAGTACGGAAGAACCTCTCACAACCACGTATTGGAAACCAAGTTCCACAAGCACACTTGCCAGCACAGTGCAGGCAACAACGGAACAAAGCACAGTAGCATCAACCCATCCAGAGACCACAGTCGCTGATGAAACCACAATGCACTCTAGTACAGAAGAACGATCGACACCAACTCATGCAACAAGCACACTGGGCAGCACAGTGCAGGCAACAACGGAACAAAGTGCCCTAACATCTACCCTTCAAGAGACCACGCATCCACAACCAAGTGCGACAAGCACACTTGGCAGTACAGTGTTTGGATCGAGGGAACAGACCACTCTTACATCAACTATTGCAAAGACGACAGTTGCTGATGAAACTACGATGCACTCTAGTACAGAAGAAAGTTCGACCCCAACGCCGTCACCATCGAGTGTCGAAAGCACAGTTCTTGCAACTACGGAACAAAGTACTCTAACATCTACCCTTCACAAGTCCACTGTCGCTGATGAGACCACAGTGCAATACAGTTCAGAGGAGCCGTCGACACCGAGTGCAACAAGCGCACTGGGCAGCACAGTGCAGGCAACAACGGAACAAAGTGCTCTAGCGTCGACCCTTCAAGAGTCTACAGTGGCAGATGTAACCACGATGTACTCTAGTACAGAGGAACTACATTCATCACAAAGTGCCACAAGCACATTTAGGAGCACAGTGAGGGCAACAACGGAGCAAAGCGCTCTAACATCCACTCTCCAAGGGTCAACAGTTCCTGATGAAACCACGGTCCCCTTCAGTTCAGAAGAACCTTCGACACCCACACATTCACCACCAAGTGAAAAGAGCACACTTGGCAGTACAGTGCAGGCAACAACTGAACAAACTCTAACGTCGACTCTTCAAGAGTCTACAGTGGCAGATGTAACCACGATGTACTCCAGTACAGAGGAACTACATTCATCACAAAGTGCCACAAGCACATTTAGGAGCACAGTGCAGGAAACAACGGAGCAAAGCACTCTAACATCTACTCTCCTCGGGTCAAAAGTTCCTGATGAAACCACGGTCCCCTTCAGTTCAGAGGAACCGTCGACACAGACATATTCACCCTCGATTGACACAAGTACACTTGGCATCACAGTGTCGGTAACAGCGGAACATAGTGCCCTAACATCTACCATTCAAGAGTCCACAGCAACAATGCACTCCAGTACGGAGGAACCTCCCACAACCACGCATCCACAACCAAGTGCGACAAGCACACTTAACAGTACAGTGTTGGGAACAAGGGAACGAAGCACTCTAACATCAACCGAAGCAAAGACCACAGTTGCTGATGAAACCACAATGTTCTCTAGTACAAAAGAACGTTCGACACCAACTCATACCACACGCACACTGGGCAACACAGTGCAGGCAACAACGGAACAGAGTGCCCTAACATCTACCCTTCAAGAGACCACGCATCCACAACCAAGTGCGACAAGCACACTTGGCAGTACAGTGTTTGGATCGAGGGAACAGACCACTCTTACATCAACTTTTGCAAAGACGACAGTTGCTGATGAAACTACGATGCACTCTAGTACAGAAGAAAGTTTGACACCAACGCCGTCACCATCGAGTGTCACAGTTCTTGCAACTACGGAACAAAGTACTCTAACATCTACCCTTCAAAAGTCCACTGTCGCTGATGAGACCACAGTGCAATACAGTTCAGAGGAGCCGTCGACGCTGAGTGCAACAAGCACACTGGGCAGCACAGTGAAGGCAACAACAGAACAAAGTGCTCTAACGTCGACCCTTCAAGAGTCTACAGTTGCAGATGTAACCACGATGTACTCCAGTACAGAGGATCTACATACATCACAAAGTGCCACAAGCACATTTAGGAGCACAGTGAGGGCAACAACGGAGCAAAGCGCTCTAACATCCACTCTCCAAGGGTCAACAGTTCCTGATGAAACCACGGTCCCCTTCAGTTCAGAGGAACCTTCGACACCCACACATTCACCACCAAGTGAAAAGAGCACACTTGGCAGCACAGTGCGGGCAACAACAGAACAAATTACTCTAACATCAACACTTCAAAAGTCCACAGACACTGATGAAAGCACGTTACACTCTAGTACAGAAGAGCTGTCCACACCAACATATACACTACCAAGTGGTGCAACAAGTACACTTGGCAGCACAGCGCAGACAATAACGAATCAGATCACCCTAACATCTACTTCCCAACTGTCCACCGTCCGTAAAGAAACCACAATTCACACCAGTACAGAGGAACCGTCAACACCCACTCACACATCGCAGAGCACACTTGGCAGCACAGTCGAGGGTACAACTTTTAGCCACTCCACCACATACCAGACAACTCCATATTTCTTATCCAAGACCACATCTGCAACGACGACAGTAAATACACCTTACAGTGACAGAAGTACGCGTCTAGCGACGACAAGGACACCCATTGGAGTTACCAGTGACATGACTACACTATCTAGGACCGAGCAACCAAGTGCCACAAGCACAGTTCGAACGGAACAAACCGCTCTAACATCTAGTATTCATGAGTCCACAGACGCGAAGAAAACCACGATGTTCTCTAGCACAGAAGAACCGTTGACATCCCCACTTTCATCCCAGAGTGCCAGAACCGCACTGGGCAGCACAGTTCAGGCAACAACCTTTAGCACGACAACCAACCTTGTAGACCAAACTACGTCCGAGGTACCAAGTACCACATATCAGGAAGATGCAACTGCATCTACCACATCTACAACGGAAATTCTACCAACAACAGCCGAGGAGCCATTCACAGATTTTCTAGCAACAACAGCCGAAAATGTAGTCACAGAACCTCCGCCAACTACAACCGAAGGGCTATTCACTTCAACTATGTCAACAACGCCATCGGCAGTGCTAACTACCGGGAAAACAAATGGGATTCTATCAACGACCAGAAACCCAACAACCTCAGTTCCTTTTTCGACACTTGTATCAACTGCAGACCAAAGAACGCCCCAGTCTACACAAGTTACAGGTCTTTCCACATCAACCACAACGGAAGGTAAATTGTGTATACATATTACCATTTTTTTTATACATATTTTACACTGTTTCAAAATTAAGCACAACGCATCAGAACTCAATAAGCAAGATTTATATCTGATGATAGCTTTTTTTATCTTTGGTCAGTGTATTTAAATTTATTCTAAGGCTATGGTTACATTCTCTCTATTATCACTTCACACCATGTAAAAAGACAGAGGCGATGTTCATAATTATAAATGTTTTGAAACTCAATATTTTCCTGAAGATGCCTGCCTGTCGTGTGTGCCTAACGCGTTCTGCCTAAGTACTGAGGGCGATCCTCATTGTGTGTGCAACCCGGGATACGTTTGGAATGGGACGTCATGTGAAGAATGTAAGTTTTTGCTACGTATAGATTGTACATGTAGTTACAAGTGTTGGTTTAGACATATGTCATCTGAACGTTTAAGAAGTGAATACCCAGAACTTCAGGAAGCATTTCAAAGTTCATAAAGGCGTGAAAATATGTTGTATCTTTACCACGAGGGGATAACTTGGTTACTTCTATTACCTTCTCTTGATCTTGTTGCTTTATTAAAGCAAACAAATTCTATACAATGTATTGCAGACAGATAGCATGATTTAATTGCAGTTATCACTGCAGTTTGCAGTTCCATTCAAATGTCTGTACTATGATCTAGTGTCCTGTTTTTTTCCACAGTTCCAGCTATAATTGGATTGAAACTCACTCTCAGTGCCCTGGAATGGGATTCTGAATTCTTAGTCATTTCGAGCACTCGGTTTAGAGGCATTTCGAACATTGTAATAGACAAGGTGAGTGGGTATATTGTTTCGCTGATTATGTTTCTGACTAATCGTTATATTACGTTCATTGTTACTGTTGTACCGTCACGTGTACACCCATTGCTACATTTGGCTTGAATAAGCCTTTTTTTGTACGTCTGGTATTCGATGATAAGATTTAATCTGCAAATTAATATATTGCAAACTGTTTTGTGATAAGCACAATGACAAGAGGAAAGTTTGGGAAATACTTTACCTTTCTATCTATATTTTTTCAAACTATTTATCCATGTTTGTACAATCTAGCTCTACTTCATAGTTTTCAAACCTAAAGAAGAACCAGAGCTGTAGCATTTGCAAGCATTGTTTCACTGCGATGTACTTAACGATATTATTTGATTTTTTTCGACACCTAATCACTAAAATCCTTGCCTTATTCACGAATGAATTTTGTGAACGCGAAAATAACCCCTTTGTTGTACTAGTAAAGATCTTTTTCATCACTTTTTCTACAGATATCGGAGTACTTTACCTCTAACAGTGGTTCGAGACTCAGCACGATCTTCAGTAGTTCTACAGTCCTCAACTTTTACGAGGGCAGTGTCGTATCTGCGACGCTTCTGAGCTTTAGTTCATCCTGTGTGGAAAAGGAAGAGGTTACAAGTTTCCTAACCGAGTCCATTGCTGCAGACAACAACAACACGCTCGGCATCATTCTACGTTCTGCCTACGGTACATTGTTTTCTACAACATTTTGGCTCATTTATAATATACAGAAACTTAAGAAAAAGATAGACATGAATTAAGCAGCACAAGCTGTCCAGGCGTTAAAAACAGCTAATCCGTGTACATATAGCAATAAAAATCACTACGCATACAATGTCATTCTATGCATCAAGCCAGGATGTTTGTACCGGCATGTGTTACAATGCCATGAACACAGTTTGTTTACTATGGAGTTTGGTTTAAAATATCAAAGCCTTTTTCCATCTGATTTTAAACTATGCCATTTTATTTACCTACACTGTGGATGGCTTACAATCTTTAACGTTGTCGATATTTCATCCCCTAAGAAATTTGCTCGGATGATTACTGTTCCGATGAATCCTCTTGCTCCGAGGTCGACACTGACACTGAGACTGACAGAGAATGCAGGTAATGTGTGTTAAATTTCATCAACAATATTTTGCAAAAACTGCTATGTATTGCCTTATAGTGTCTTATAGTCGTATTCATTGTGATTTTAATGTTAGTGGTCCGCAACATCAGCTTGTCTGCCTGGCGTTCCACTGTGTATTGTATTGTTGCAATTTCTAATAAAGATAAAGAAAAACTGCTACGTTCGTTGTAAAATGCAGTGTATGTCGGACGCTTTCGTCTTTTTTCATTTTCTTTCATCTATCTCTTTACAGAATAGGGGACCTTGTTATACCGTGCGACTGTGAAGGTAAGGTCTTCGTCACGATTTCCATACGTTTCCATATTGTATGAAAAATAATTCCTTGAACAAGATAACAAAACACAATAGCACAAACTATACTAACAACTTAGCTAGAGATTAAACAAGCATTGTTGCCACATTTACATTGCAAACAACACAGCCTGATTCACTCACACGATCACAACATTGTCACAGGGCATACAATTACTAAACATTTAAAGACAGATCTGTATCTTTGTCAATCAAGTAGAAGGCACAAAACATACCATCTAACCATACAGTACACGAAAATATTTTTTTCCTGAACTATGACCACAGTGCCAACGACAACTATGACAACGGGTGGTCGGCATACCAGTGGCATCAGTACCACGTCTCGAACGGAATTACCAACTTCGTCATTGGTCACGATAGATGAGGACACCACTCAGTCGAGCCCTTACCAACGAACCAGCGCAATTCCAATGATTGTTCCGACCTCAGAGCAGAACATTATGACCCCATTCTTTGAAAGCACAGAAAGTTCTCCTCAAACAAGACTTACGACGAAAAGTGCCATGAGTACATTGGCCAGTACTTCGAAAGATCATTCAAGCGTCGCGCAGTCTACTGCATATGCCACAACAGAAGAAATCAGCTCGACCACAAGCAGCTCAAGTAGTTCAGTCAGATCTACATTGGAAGGCCATAGTACGAATGCTCAAGAAACCATAATGCCTACAGCGCAAGCAACAACAGAACAAAGCACATTGACGTCTACTTTAAAAGACAAAACAAAGCCTGCTACAACAATGATGACCAACACACAAGGATTATCTACAACGCAACGCGCTATAACCATATTTGCCAGCACTGAGGGGGTACATTCGTCCGTAGGACGGTCTACGGGACATTCCTTAATTCAAACAACACAAACTACAACTCCAGGCATATTTGCTAGCACTTCAGAAGGTGGATTCACCGTTGGCCAGTCAACAATTCTTCCCTCAACAGAAAAAGCAAAGACGACCAGTAGCTCTAGAACTTCAGTGCAGCCAACAACATTTATGGAATCGACAACAGGCCAAGGAACAACCGACAAAGTTACCAAACCTCAGACAGCCCAGGCAAGTACTGAGATAAGCACTTTCACATCTACTCCTGGAGAGGCCACTCTGCCTTTCACGACATCAACACAGACTAGCAGCACATTTCCCAGCACAGTGATTGGTACGTCGGAAGGTCATTCCACCGTTGTACAGACTACAGAACACTCTTCCACTGGTACAACATATGGAATCAGATCGACCACAAGAAGCCCAACAACTTCAGTCCAATCGACAACACTTGCAGAATCTACAGCTGTAGACCAAAGTACAACCGCGCAAAGGACTACGATCCCTACAATGCCGGTAACAACGGAGCAAAGCACTATGGCCTCAACCTCTGCACAGACCACAGTGGCTAGTACAACTACGGAGGGGGCGAGCACACTGAGATCATCTTCTGCCACAACACTTGCAGAATCGACGCTAGCTGTTCTGAGTACAAGCGCCTCAAAGACCACTTTTTCAACTGTCAGGCCAACTACAGAGCAAAGCACTTTGACCTCTACAATTGAAGAGACAACTCTGCCTGTTACGACAACGGCGCAGACTAGTACAGTAAGATCGTCTACGCCAGTATCTACAACAATGAGTGCCAGAAGCACATTTGCAAGCACTACGGATGGTCCTTCTACCGTCGGCCAGTCAACAGAACATTCATCAATTGCCACGACAGAAGAAAGCAGCTCGACCATCAGTAGTTCGGCAACTTCCATCCAGCCGACAACACGTGTGGAATCGACGCTGGCAGGCCAAAGTGCGACCTCACAAAGGACCACATTTCGTACAGTCATGGCAACAACAGATCGAACCACTGGCACATCAACTCTTGAAGAGACCACAGTGGCTGGGACGACTCCAGCAGAGACAAGCACTCTTGGATCGTCGCCCGCCATGTCTTCAACACAGAGTGCTACAAGCACACTCCTCAGCACATCTGAAGTTCATTCAACAGAAGGACAGTCTACATCACATCCTTCAACAGCCACATCAACTGAATTGAGCTCGACCAGGAGCTCCAGAACTTCAGATCAATCGACAACGCTGTCCGAATCTACAGCTGTAGAACAAAGCACCACCGCGCAAAGGACTACGATCCCTACAATGCCGGTAACAACGGAGCAAAGCACTATGGCCTCAACCTCTGCACAGACCACAGTGGCTAGTACAACTACGGAGGGGGCGAGCACACTGAGATCGTCTTCTGCCACAACACTTGCAGAATCGACGCTAGCAGTTCTAAGTACAAGCGCCTCAAAGACCACTTTTTCAACTATCAGGCCAACTACAGAGCAAAGCACTTTGACCTCTACAGTTGAAGAGACAACTCTGCCTGTTACGACAACGGCGCAGACTAATACAGTTAGATCGTCTACTCCAACATCTACAACAATGAGTGCCCGAAGCACATTTGCAAGCACTACGGAGGGTCCTTCTACCGTTGGCCAGTCAACAGAACATTCATCAATTGCCACGACAGAAGAAAGCAGCTCGACCACCAGTAGTTCGGCAACTTCCATCCAGCCGACAACACTTGTGGAATCGACGCTGGCAGGCCAAAGTGCGACCTCACAAAGGACCACATTTCGTACAGTCGTGGCAACAACAGATCGAACCACTGGCACATCAACTCTTGAAGAGACCACAGTGGCTGGGACGACTCTAGCAGAGACAAGCACTCTTGGATCGTCGCCCGCCATGTCTTCAACACAGAGTGCTACAAGCACACACCTCAGCACATCTGAAGTTCATTCAACAGAAGGACAGTCTACATCACATCCTTCAACAGCCACATCAACTGAATTCAGCTCGACCAGCAGCTCCAGAACTTCAGCTCAATCGACAACGCTGCCCGAATCTACAGCTGTAGAACAAAGCACCACCGCGCAAAGGACTACGATCCCTACAATGCCGGTAACAACGGAGCAAAGCACTATGGCCTCAACCTCTGCACAGACCACAGTGGCTAGTACAACTTCGGAGGGGGCGAGCACACTGAGATCGTCTTCTGCCACAACACTTGCAGAATCGACGCTAGCAGTTCTAAGTACAAGCGCCTCAAAGACCACTTTTTCAACTATCAGGCCAACTACAGAGCAAAGTACTTTGACGTCTACAATTGAAGAGACAACTCTGCCTGTTACGACAACGGCGCAGGCTAGTACAGTAAGATCGTCTACGCCAGCATCTACAACAATGAGTGCCAGAAGCACATTTGCAAGCACTACGGAGGGTCCCTCTACCGTCGGCCAGTCAACAGAACATTCATCAATTGCCACGACAGAAGAAAGCAGCTCGACCATCAGTAGTTCGGCAACTTCCATCCAGCCGACAACACTTGTGGAATCGACGCTGGCAGGCCAAAGCGCGACCTCACAAAGGACCACATTTCGTACAGTCATGGCAACAACAGATCAAACCACTGGCACATCAACTCTTGAAGAGACCACAGTGGCTGGGACGACTCTAGCAGAGACAAGCACTCTTGGATCGTCGCCCGCCATGTCTTCAACACAGAGTGCTACAAGCACACTCCTCAGCACATCTGAAGTTCATTCAACAGAAGGACAGTCTACATCACATCCTTCAATAGCCACATCAACTGAATTGAGCTCGACCAGCACCCCCAGAACTTCAGCTCGATCGACAACGCTGTCCGAATCTACAGCTGTAGAACAAAGCACCACCGCGCAAAGGACTACGATCCCTACAATGCCGGTAACAACGGAGCAAAGCACTATGGCCTCAACCTCTGCACAGACCACAGTGGCTAGTACAACTACGGAGGGGGCGAGCACACTGAGATCGTCTTCTGCCACAACACTTGCAGAATCGACGCTAGCAGTTCTGAGTACAAGCGCCTCAAAGACCACTTTTTCAACTATCAGGCCAACTACAGAGCAAAGCACTTTGACCTCTACAGTTGAAGAGACAACTCTGCCTGTTACGACAACGGCGCAGACTAATACAGTTAGATCGTCTACTCCAACATCTACAACAATGAGTGCCCGAAGCACATTTGCAAGCACTACGGAGGGTCCTTCTACCGTTGGCCAGTCAACAGAACATTCATCAATTGCCACGACAGAAGAAAGCAGCTCGACCATCAGTAGTTCGGCAACTTCCATCCAGCCGACAACACTTGTGGAATCGACGCTGGCAGGCCAAAGTGCGACCTCACAAAGGACCACATTTCGTACAGTCGTGGCAACAACAGATCGAACCACTGGCACATCAACTCTTGAAGAGACCACAGTGGCTGGGACGACTCTAGCAGAGACAAGCACTCTTGGATCGTCGCCCGCCATGTCTTCAACACAGAGTGCTACAAGCACACACCTCAGCACATCTGAAGTTCATTCAACAGAAGGACAGTCTACATCACATCCTTCAACAGCCACATCAACTGAATTCAGCTCGACCAGCAGCTCCAGAACTTCAGCTCAATCGACAACGCTGCCCGAATCTACAGCTGTAGAACAAAGCACCACCGCGCAAAGGACTACGATCCCTACAATGCCGGTAACAACGGAGCAAAGCACTATGGCCTCAACCTCTGCACAGACCACAGTGGCTAGTACAACTTCGGAGGGGGCGAGCACACTGAGATCGTCTTCTGCCACAACACTTGCAGAATCGACGCTAGCAGTTCTAAGTACAAGCGCCTCAAAGACCACTTTTTCAACTATCAGGCCAACTACAGAGCAAAGCACTTTGACGTCTACAATTGAAGAGACAACTCTGCCTGTTACGACAACGGCGCAGGCTAGTACAGTAAGATCGTCTACGCCAGCATCTACAACAATGAGTGCCAGAAGCACATTTGCAAGCACTACGGAGGGTCCCTCTACCGTCGGCCAGTCAACAGAACATTCATCAATTGCCACGACAGAAGAAAGCAGCTCGACCATCAGTAGTTCGGCAACTTCCATCCAGCCGACAACACTTGTGGAATCGACGCTGGCAGGCCAAAGCGCGACCTCACAAAGGACCACATTTCGTACAGTCATGGCAACAACAGATCAAACCACTGGCACATCAACTCTTGAAGAGACCACAGTGGCTGGGACGACTCTAGCAGAGACAAGCACTCTTGGATCGTCGCCCGCCATGTCTTCAACACAGAGTGCTACAAGCACACTCCTCAGCACATCTGAAGTTCATTCAACAGAAGGACAGTCTACATCACATCCTTCAATAGCCACATCAACTGAATTGAGCTCGACCAGCACCCCCAGAACTTCAGCTCGATCGACAACGCTGTCCGAATCTACAGCTGTAGAACAAAGCACCACCGCGCAAAGGACTACGATCCCTACAATGCCGGTAACAACGGAGCAAAGCACTATGGCCTCAACCTCTGCACAGACCACAGTGGCTAGTACAACTACGGAGGGGGCGAGCACACTGAGATCGTCTTCTGCCACAACACTTGCAGAATCGACGCTAGCAGTTCTAAGTACAAGCGCCTCAAAGACCACTTTTTCAACTATCAGGCCAACTACAGAGCAAAGCACTTTGACCTCTACAATTGAAGAGACAACTCTGCCTGTTACGACAACGGCGCAGACTAGTACAGTAAGATCGTCTACGCCAGTATCTACAACAATGAGTGCCAGAAGCACATTTGCAAGCACTACGGAGGGTCCTTCTACCGTCGGCCAGTCAACAGAACATTCATCAATTGCCACGACAGAAGAAAGCAGCTCGACCATCAGTAGTTCGGCAACTTCCATCCAGCCGACAACACGTGTGGAATCGACGCTGGCAGGCCAAAGTGCGACCTCACAAAGGACCACATTTCGTACAGTCATGGCAACAACAGATCGAACCACTGGCACATCAACTCTTGAAGAGACCACAGTGGCTGGGACGACTCCAGCAGAGACAAGCACTCTTGGATCGTCGCCCGCCATGTCTTCAACACAGAGTGCTACAAGCACACTCCTCAGCACATCTGAAGTTCATTCAACAGAAGGACAGTCTACATCACATCCTTCAACAGCCACATCAACTGAATTGAGCTCGACCAGCAGCTCCAGAACTTTAGCTCAATCGACAACGCTGTCCGGATCTACAGCTGTAGAACAAAGCACCACCGCGCAAAGGACTACGATCCCTACAATGCCGGTAACAACGGAGCAAAGCACTATGGCCTCAACCGCTGCACAGACCACAGTGGCTAGTACAACTACGGAGGGGGCGAGCACACTGAGATCGTCTTCTGCCACAACACTTGCAGAATCGACGCTAGCAGTTCTAAGTACAAGCGCCTCAAAGACCACTTTTTCAACTATCAGGCCAACTACAGAGCAAAGCACTTTGACCTCTACAATTGAAGAGACAACTCTGCCTGTTACGACAACGGCGCAGACTAGTACAGTAAGATCGTCTACGCCATTATCTACAACAATGAGTGCCCGAAGCACATTTGCAAGCACTACGGAGGGTCCTTCTACCGTCGGCCAGTCAACAGAACATTCATCAATTGCCACGACAGAAGAAAGTAGCTCGACCATCAGTAGTTCGGCAACTTCCATCCAGCCGACAACACGTGTGGAATCGACGCTGGCAGGCCAAAGTGCGACCTCACAAAGGACCACATTTCGTACAGTCATGGCAACAACAGATCGAACCACTGGCACATCAACTCTTGAAGAGACCACAGTGGCTGGGACGACTCCAGCAGAGACAAGCACTCTTGGATCGTCGCCCGCCATGTCTTCAACACAGAGTGCTACAAGCACACTCCTCAGCACATCTGAAGTTCATTCAACAGAAGGACAGTCTACATCACATCCTTCAACAGCCACATCAACTGAATTGAGCTCGACCAGCAGCTCCAGAACTTCAGCTCAATCGACAACGCTGTCGGAATCTACAGCTGTAGAACAAAGCACCACCGCGCAAAGGACTACGATCCCTACAATGCCGGTAACAACGGAGCAAAGCACTATGGCCTCAACCTCTGCACAGACCACAGTGGCTAGTACAACTACGGAGGGGGCGAGCACACTGAGATCGTCTTCTGCCACAACACTTGCAGAATCGACGCTAGCAGTTCTAAGTACAAGCGCCTCAAAGACCACTTTTTCAACTATCAGGCCAACTACAGAGCAAAGCACTTTGACCTCTACAATTGAAGAGACAACTCTGCCTGTTACGACAACGGCGCAGACTAGTACAGTAAGATCGTCTACGCCAGTATCTACAACAATGAGTGCCAGAAGCACATTTGCAAGCACTACGGAGGGTCCTTCTACCGTCGGCCAGTCAACAGAACATTCATCAATTGCCACGACAGAAGAAAGCAGCTCGACCATCAATAGTTCGGCAACTTCCATCCAGCCGACAACACGTGTGGAATCGACGCTGGCAGGCCAAAGTGCGACCTCACAAAGGACCACATTTCGTACAGTCATGGCAACAACAGATCGAACCACTGGCACATCAACTCTTGAAGAGACCACAGTGGCTGGGACGACTCCAGCAGAGACAAGCACTCTTGGATCGTCGCCCGCCATGTCTTCAACACAGAGTGCTACAAGCACACACCTCAGCACATCTGAAGTTCATTCAACAGAAGGACAGTCTACATCACATCCTTCAACAGCCACATCAACTGAATTGAGCTCGACCAGCAGCTCCAGAACTTCAGCTCAATCGACAACGCTGTCCGAATCTACAGCTGTAGAACAAAGCACCACCGCGCAAAGGACTACGATCCCTACAATGCCGGTAACAACGGAGCAAAGCACTATGGCCTCAACCTCTGCACAGACCACAGTGGCTAGTACAACTACGGAGGGGGCGAGCACACTGAGATCGTCTTCTGCCACAACACTTGCAGAATCGACGCTAGCAGTTCTAAGTACAAGCGCCTCAAAGACCACTTTTTCAACTATCAGGCCAACTACAGAGCAAAGCACTTTGACCTCTACAATTGAAGAGACAACTCTGCCTGTTACGACAACGGCGCAGACTAGTACAGTAAGATCGTCTACGCCAGTATCTACAACAATGAGTGCCAGAAGCACATTTGCAAGCACTACGGAGGGTCCTTCTACCGTCGGCCAGTCAACAGAACATTCATCAATTGCCACGACAGAAGAAAGCAGCTCGACCATCAGTAGTTCGGCAACTTCCATCCAGCCGACAACACGTGTGGAATCGACGCTGGCAGGCCAAAGTGCGACCTCACAAAGGACCACATTTCGTACAGTCATGGCAACAACAGATCGAACCACTGGCACATCAACTCTTGAAGAGACCACAGTGGCTGGGACGACTCCAGCAGAGACAAGCACTCTTGGATCGTCGCCCGCCATGTCTTCAACACAGAGTGCTACAAGCACACTCCTCAGCACATCTGAAGTTCATTCAACAGAAGGACAGTCTACATCACATCCTTCAACAGCCACATCAACTGAATTGAGCTCGACCAGCAGCTCCAGAACTTCAGCTCAATCGACAACGCTGTCCGAATCTACAGCTGTAGAACAAAGCACCACCGCGCAAAGGACTACGATCCCTACAATGCCGGTAACAACGGAGCAAAGCACTATGGCCTCAACCTCTGCACAGACCACAGTGGCTAGTACAACTACGGAGGGGGCGAGCACACTGAGATCGTCTTCTGCCACAACACTTGCAGAATCGACGCTAGCAGTTCTAAGTACAAGCGCCTCAAAGACCACTTTTTCAACTATCAGGCCAACTACAGAGCAAAGCACTTTGACCTCTACAATTGAAGAGACAACTCTGCCTGTTACGACAACGGCGCAGACTAGTACAGTAAGATCGTCTACGCCAGTATCTACAACAATGAGTGCCAGAAGCACATTTGCAAGCACTACGGAGGGTCCTTCTACCGTCGGCCAGTCAACAGAACATTCATCAATTGCCACGACAGAAGAAAGCAGCTCGACCATCAGTAGTTCGGCAACTTCCATCCAGCCGACAACACGTGTGGAATCGACGCTGGCAGGCCAAAGTGCGACCTCACAAAGGACCACATTTCGTACAGTCATGGCAACAACAGATCGAACCACTGGCACATCAACTCTTGAAGAGACCACAGTGGCTGGGACGACTCCAGCAGAGACAAGCACTCTTGGATCGTCGCCCGCCATGTCTTCAACACAGAGTGCTACAAGCACACTCCTCAGCACATCTGAAGTTCATTCAACAGAAGGACAGTCTACATCACATCCTTCAACAGCCACATCAACTGAATTGAGCTCGACCAGCAGCTCCAGAACTTTAGCTCAATCGACAACGCTGTCCGAATCTACAGCTGTAGAACAAAGCACCACCGCGCAAAGGACTACGATCCCTACAATGCCGGTAACAACGGAGCAAAGCACTATGGCCTCAACCGCTGCACAGACCACAGTGGCTAGTACAACTACGGAGGGGGCGAGCACACTGAGATCGTCTTCTGCCACAACACTTGCAGAATCGACGCTAGCAGTTCTAAGTACAAGCGCCTCAAAGACCACTTTTTCAACTATCAGGCCAACTACAGAGCAAAGCACTTTGACCTCTACAATTGAAGAGACAACTCTGCCTGTTACGACAACCGCGCAGACTAGTACAGTAAGATCGTCTACGCCATTATCTACAACAATGAGTGCCAGAAGCACATTTGCAAGCACTACGGAGGGTCCTTCTACCGTCGGCCAGTCAACAGAACATTCATCAATTGCCACGACAGAAGAAAGTAGCTCGACCATCAGTAGTTCGGCAACTTCCATCCACCCGACAACACGTGTGGAATCGACGCTGGCAGGCCAAAGTGCGACCTCACAAAGGACCACATTTCGTACAGTCATGGCAACAACAGATCGAACCACTGGCACATCAACTCTTGAAGAGACCACAGTGGCTGGGACGACTCCAGCAGAGACAAGCACTCTTGGATCGTCGCCCGCCATGTCTTCAACACAGAGTGCTACAAGCACACTCCTCAGCACATCTGAAGTTCATTCAACAGAAGGACAGTCTACATCACATCCTTCAACAGCCACATCAACTGAATTGAGCTCGACCAGCAGCTCCAGAACTTCAGCTCAATCGACAACGCTGTCGGAATCTACAGCTGTAGAACAAAGCACCACCGCGCAAAGGACTACGATCCCTACAATGCCGGTAACAACGGAGCAAAGCACTATGGCCTCAACCTCTGCACAGACCACAGTGGCTAGTACAACTACGGAGGGGGCGAGCACACTGAGATCGTCTTCTGCCACAACACTTGCAGAATCGACGCTAGCAGTTCTAAGTACAAGCGCCTCAAAGACCACTTTTTCAACTATCAGGCCAACTACAGAGCAAAGCACTTTGACCTCTACAATTGAAGAGACAACTCTGCCTGTTACGACAACGGCGCAGACTAGTACAGTAAGATCGTCTACGCCAGTATCTACAACAATGAGTGCCAGAAGCACATTTGCAAGCACTACGGAGGGTCCTTCTACCGTCGGCCAGTCAACAGAACATTCATCAATTGCCACGACAGAAGAAAGCAGCTCGACCATCAGTAGTTCGGCAACTTCCATCCAGCCGACAACACGTGTGGAATCGACGCTGGCAGGCCAAAGTGCGACCTCACAAAGGACCACATTTCGTACAGTCATGGCAACAACAGATCGAACCACTGGCACATCAACTCTTGAAGAGACCACAGTGGCTGGGACGACTCCAGCAGAGACAAGCACTCTTGGATCGTCGCCCGCCATGTCTTCAACACAGAGTGCTACAAGCACACTCCTCAGCACATCTGAAGTTCATTCAACAGAAGGACAGTCTACATCACATCCTTCAACAGCCACATCAACTGAATTGAGCTCGACCAGCAGCTCCAGAACTTCAGCTCAATCGACAACGCTGTCGGAATCTACAGCTGTAGAACAAAGCACCACCGCGCAAAGGACTACGATCCCTACAATGCCGGTAACAACGGAGCAAAGCACTATGGCCTCAACCTCTGCACAGACCACAGTGGCTAGTACAACTACGGAGGGGGCGAGCACACTGAGATCGTCTTCTGCCACAACACTTGCAGAATCGACGCTAGCAGTTCTAAGTACAAGCGCCTCAAAGACCACTTTTTCAACTATCAGGCCAACTACAGAGCAAAGCACTTTGACCTCTACAATTGAAGAGACAACTCTGCCTGTTACGACAACGGCGCAGACTAGTACAGTAAGATCGTCTACGCCATTATCTACAACAATGAGTGCCAGAAGCACATTTGCAAGCACTACGGAGGGTCCTTCTACCGTCGGCCAGTCAACAGAACATTCATCAATTGCCACGACAGAAGAAAGCAGCTCGACCATCAGTAGTTCGGCAACTTCCATCCAGCCGACAACACGTGTGGAATCGACGCTGGCAGGCCAAAGTGCGACCTCACAAAGAACCACATTTCGTACAGTCATGGCAACAACAGATCGAACCACTGGCACATCAACTCTTGAAGAGACCACAGTGGCTGGGACGACTCCAGCAGAGACAAGCACTCTTGGATCGTCGCCCGCCATGTCTTCAACACAGAGTGCTACAAGCACACTCCTCAGCACATCTGAAGTTCATTCAACAGAAGGACAGTCTACATCACATCCTTCAACAGCCACATCAACTGAATTGAGCTCGACCAGCAGCTCCAGAACTTCAGCTCAATCGACAACGCTGTCGGAATCTACAGCTGTAGAACAAAGCACCACCGCGCAAAGGACTACGATCCCTACAATGCCGGTAACAACGGAGCAAAGCACTATGGCCTCAACCGCTGCACAGACCACAGTGGCTAGTACAACTACGGAGGGGGCGAGCACACTGAGATCGTCTTCTGCCACAACACTTGCAGAATCGACGCTAGCAGTTCTAAGTACAAGCGCCTCAAAGACCACTTTTTCAACTATCAGGCCAACTACAGAGCAAAGCACTTTGACCTCTACAATTGAAGAGACAACTCTGCCTGTTACGACAACGGCGCAGACTAGTACAGTAAGATCGTCTACGCCATTATCTACAACAATGAGTGCCAGAAGCACATTTGCAAGCACTACGGAGGGTCCTTCTACCGTCGGCCAGTCAACAGAACATTCATCAATTGCCACGACAGAAGAAAGCAGCTCGACCATCAGTAGTTCGGCAACTTCCATCCAGCCGACAACACGTGTGGAATCGACGCTGGCAGGCCAAAGTGCGACCTCACAAAGGACCACATTTCGTACAGTCATGGCAACAACAGATCGAACCACTGGCACATCAACTCTTGAAGAGACCACAGTGGCTGGGACGACTCCAGCAGAGACAAGCACTCTTGGATCGTCGCCCGCCATGTCTTCAACACAGAGTGCTACAAGCACACTCCTCAGCACATCTGAAGTTCATTCAACAGAAGGACAGTCTACATCACATCCTTCAACAGCCACATCAACTGAATTGAGCTCGACCAGCAGCTCCAGAACTTCAGCTCAATCGACAACGCTGTCCGAATCTACAGCTGTAGAACAAAGCACCACCGCGCAAAGGACTACGATCCCTACAATGCCGGTAACAACGGAGCAAAGCACTATGGCCTCAACCGCTGCACAGACCACAGTGGCTAGTACAACTACGGAGGGGGCGAGCACACTGAGATCGTCTTCTGCCACAACACTTGCAGAATCGACGCTAGCAGTTCTAAGTACAAGCGCCTCAAAGACCACTTTTTCAACTATCAGGCCAACTACAGAGCAAAGCACTTTGACCTCTACAATTGAAGAGACAACTCTGCCTGTTACGACAACCGCGCAGACTAGTACAGTAAGATCGTCTACGCCATTATCTACAACAATGAGTGCCAGAAGCACATTTGCAAGCACTACGGAGGGTCCTTCTACCGTCGGCCAGTCAACAGAACATTCATCAATTGCCACGACAGAAGAAAGTAGCTCGACCATCAGTAGTTCGGCAACTTCCATCCAGCCGACAACACGTGTGGAATCGACGCTGGCAGGCCAAAGTGCGACCTCACAAAGGACCACATTTCGTACAGTCATGGCAACAACAGATCGAACCACTGGCACATCAACTCTTGAAGAGACCACAGTGGCTGGGACGACTCCAGCAGAGACAAGCACTCTTGGATCGTCGCCCGCCATGTCTTCAACACAGAGTGCTACAAGCACACTCCTCAGCACATCTGAAGTTCATTCAACAGAAGGACAGTCTACATCACATCCTTCAACAGCCACATCAACTGAATTGAGCTCGACCAGCAGCTCCAGAACTTCAGCTCAATCGACAACGCTGTCGGAATCTACAGCTGTAGAACAAAGCACCACCGCGCAAAGGACTACGATCCCTACAATGCCGGTAACAACGGAGCAAAGCACTATGGCCTCAACCTCTGCACAGACCACAGTGGCTAGTACAACTACGGAGGGGGCGAGCACACTGAGATCGTCTTCTGCCACAACACTTGCAGAATCGACGCTAGCAGTTCTAAGTACAAGCGCCTCAAAGACCACTTTTTCAACTATCAGGCCAACTACAGAGCAAAGCACTTTGACCTCTACAATTGAAGAGACAACTCTGCCTGTTACGACAACGGCGCAGACTAGTACAGTAAGATCGTCTACGCCAGTATCTACAACAATGAGTGCCAGAAGCACATTTGCAAGCACTACGGAGGGTCCTTCTACCGTCGGCCAGTCAACAGAACATTCATCAATTGCCACGACAGAAGAAAGCAGCTCGACCATCAGTAGTTCGGCAACTTCCATCCAGCCGACAACACGTGTGGAATCGACGCTGGCAGGCCAAAGTGCGACCTCACAAAGGACCACATTTCGTACAGTCATGGCAACAACAGATCGAACCACTGGCACATCAACTCTTGAAGAGACCACAGTGGCTGGGACGACTCCAGCAGAGACAAGCACTCTTGGATCGTCGCCCGCCATGTCTTCAACACAGAGTGCTACAAGCACACTCCTCAGCACATCTGAAGTTCATTCAACAGAAGGACAGTCTACATCACATCCTTCAACAGCCACATCAACTGAATTGAGCTCGACCAGCAGCTCCAGAACTTCAGCTCAATCGACAACGCTGTCGGAATCTACAGCTGTAGAACAAAGCACCACCGCGCAAAGGACTACGATCCCTACAATGCCGGTAACAACGGAGCAAAGCACTATGGCCTCAACCTCTGCACAGACCACAGTGGCTAGTACAACTACGGAGGGGGCGAGCACACTGAGATCGTCTTCTGCCACAACACTTGCAGAATCGACGCTAGCAGTTCTAAGTACAAGCGCCTCAAAGACCACTTTTTCAACTATCAGGCCAACTACAGAGCAAAGCACTTTGACCTCTACAATTGAAGAGACAACTCTGCCTGTTACGACAACGGCGCAGACTAGTACAGTAAGATCGTCTACGCCAGTATCTACAACAATGAGTGCCAGAAGCACATTTGCAAGCACTACGGAGGGTCCTTCTACCGTCGGCCAGTCAACAGAACATTCATCAATTGCCACGACAGAAGAAAGCAGCTCGACCATCAGTAGTTCGGCAACTTCCATCCAGCCGACAACACGTGTGGAATCGACGCTGGCAGGCCAAAGTGCGACCTCACAAAGGACCACATTTCGTACAGTCATGGCAACAACAGATCGAACCACTGGCACATCAACTCTTGAAGAGACCACAGTGGCTGGGACGACTCCAGCAGAGACAAGCACTCTTGGATCGTCGCCCGCCATGTCTTCAACACAGAGTGCTACAAGCACACTCCTCAGCACATCTGAAGTTCATTCAACAGAAGGACAGTCTACATCACATCCTTCAACAGCCACATCAACTGAATTGAGCTCGACCAGCAGCTCCAGAACTTCAGCTCAATCGACAACGCTGTCGGAATCTACAGCTGTAGAACAAAGCACCACCGCGCAAAGGACTACGATCCCTACAATGCCGGTAACAACGGAGCAAAGCACTATGGCCTCAACCTATGCACAGACCACAGTGGCTAGTACAACTACGGAGGGGGCGAGCACACTGAGATCGTCTTCTGCCACAACACTTGCAGAATCGACGCTAGCAGTTCTAAGTACAAGCGCCTCAAAGACCACTTTTTCAACTATCAGGCCAACTACAGAGCAAAGCACTTTGACCTCTACAATTGAAGAGACAACTCTGCCTGTTACGACAACGGCGCAGACTAGTACAGTAAGATCGTCTACGCCAGTATCTACAACAATGAGTGCCAGAAGCACATTTGCAAGCACTACGGAGGGTCCTTCTACCGTCGGCCAGTCAACAGAACATTCATCAATTGCCACGACAGAAGAAAGCAGCTCGACCATCAGTAGTTCGGCAACTTCCATCCAGCCGACAACACGTGTGGAATCGACGCTGGCAGGCCAAAGTGCGACCTCACAAAGGACCACATTTCGTACAGTCATGGCAACAACAGATCGAACCACTGGCACATCAACTCTTGAAGAGACCACAGTGGCTGGGACGACTCCAGCAGAGACAAGCACTCTTGGATCGTCGCCCGCCATGTCTTCAACACAGATTGCTACAAGCACACTCCTCAGCACATCTGAAGTTCATTCAACAGAAGGACAGTCTACATCACATCCTTCAACAGCCACATCAACTGAATTGAGCTCGACCAGCAGCTCCAGAATTTTAGTTCAATCGACAACGCTGTCCGGATCTACAGCTGTAGAACAAAGCACCACCGCGCAAAGGACTACGATCCCTACAATGCCGGTAACAACGGAGCAAAGCACTATGGCCTCAACCTCTGCACAGACCACATTGGCTAGTACAACTACGGAGGGGGCGAGCACACTGAGATCGTCTTCTGCCACAACACTTGCAGAATCGACGCTAGCAGTTCTAAGTACAAGCGCCTCAAAGACCACTTTTTCAACTATCAGGCCAACTACAGAGCAAAGCACTTTGACCTCTACAATTGAAGAGACAACTCTGCCTGTTACGACAACGGCGCAGACTAGTACAGTAAGATCGTCTACGCCAGCATCTACAACAATGAGTGCCAGAAGCACATTTGCAAGCACTACGGAGGGTCCTTCTACCGTTGGCCAGTCAACAGAACATTCATCAATTGCCACGACAGAAGAAAGCAGCTCGACCATCAGTAGTTCGGCAACTTCCATCCAGCCGACAACACTTGTGGAATCGACGCTGGCAGGCCAAAGTGCGACCTCACAAAGGACCACATTTCGTACAGTCGTGGCAACAACAGATCGAACCACTGGCACATCAACTCTTGAAGAGACCACAGTGGCTGGGACGACTCTAGCAGAGACAAGCACTCTTGGATCGTCGCCCGCCATGTCTTCAACACAGAGTGCTACAAGCACACTCCTCAGCACATCTGAAGTTCATTCAACAGAAGGACAGTCTACATCACATCCTTCAACAGCCACATCAACTGAATTAAGCTCGACCAGGAGCTCCAGAACTTCAGATCAATCGACAACGCTGTCCGAATCTACAGCTGTAGAACAAAGCACCACCGCGCAAAGGACTACGATCCCTACAATGCCGGTAACAACGGAGCAAAGCACTATGGCCTCAACCTCTGCACAGACCACAGTGGCTAGTACAACTACGGAGGGGGCGAGCACACTGAGATCGTCTTCTGTCACAACACTTGCAGAATCGACGCTAGCAGTTCTAAGTACAAGCGCCTCAAAGACCACTTTTTCAACTATCAGGCCAACTACAGAGCAAAGCACTTTGACGTCTACAATTGAAGAGACAACTCTGCCTGTTACAACAACGGCGCAGGCTAGTACAGTAAGACCGTCTACGCCAGCATCTACAACAATGAGTGCCAGAAGCACATTTGCAAGCACTACGGAGGGTCCTTCTACCGTCGGCCAGTCAACAGAACATTCATCAATTGCCACGACAGAAGAAAGCAGCTCGACCATCAGTAGTTCGGCAACTTCCATCCAGCCGACAACACGTGTGGAATCGACGCTGGCAGGCCAAAGTGCGACCTCACAAAGGACCACATTTCGTACAGTCATGGCAACAACAGATCGAACCACTGGCACATCAACTCTTGAAGAGACCACAGTGGCTGGGACGACTCCAGCAGAGACAAGCACTCTTGGATCGTCGCCCGCCATGTCTTCAACACAGAGTGCTACAAGCACACTCCTCAGCACATCTGAAGTTCATTCAACAGAAGGACAGTCTACATCACATCATTCAACAGCCACATCAACTGAATTGAGCTCGACCAGCAGCTCCAGAACTTCAGCTCAATCGACAACGCTGTCCGAATCTACAGCTGTAGAACAAAGCACCACCGCGCAAAGGACTACGATCCCTACAATGCCGGTAACAACGGAGCAAAGCACTATGGCCTCAACCTCTGCACAGACCACAGTGGCTAGTACAACTACGGAGGGGGCGAGCACACTGAGATCGTCTTCTGCCACAACACTTGCAGAATCGACGCTAGCAGTTCTAAGTACAAGCGCCTCAAAGACCACTTTTTCAACTATCAGGCCAACTACAGAGCAAAGCACTTTGACCTCTACAATTGAAGAGACAACTCTGCCTGTTACGACAACGGCGCAGACTAGTACAGTAAGATCGTCTACGCCAGTATCTACAACAATGAGTGCCAGAAGCACATTTGCAAGCACTACGGAGGGTCCTTCTACCGTCGGCCAGTCAACAGAACATTCATCAATTGCCACGACAGAAGAAAGCAGCTCGACCATCAGTAGTTCGGCAACTTCCATCCAGCCGACAACACGTGTGGAATCGACGCTGGCAGGCCAAAGTGCGACCTCACAAAGGACCACATTTCGTACAGTCATGGCAACAACAGATCGAACCACTGGCACATCAACTCTTGAAGAGACCACAGTGGCTGGGACGACTCTAGCAGAGACAAGCACTCTTGGATCGTCGCCCGCCATGTCTTCAACACAGAGTGCTACAAGCACACTCCTCAGCACATCTGAAGTTCATTCAACAGAAGGACAGTCTACATCACATCCTTCAACAGCCACATCAACTGAATTAAGCTCGACCAGGAGCTCCAGAACTTCAGATCAATCGACAACGCTGTCGGAATCTACAGCTGTAGAACAAAGCACCACCGCGCAAAGGACTACGATCCCTACAATGCCGGTAACAACGGAGCAAAGCACTATGGCCTCAACCTCTGCACAGACCACAGTGGCTAGTACAACTACGGAGGGGGCGAGCACACTGAGATCGTCTTCTGTCACAACACTTGCAGAATCGACGCTAGCAGTTCTAAGTACAAGCGCCTCAAAGACCACTTTTTCAACTATCAGGCCAACTACAGAGCAAAGCACTTTGACGTCTACAATTGAAGAGACAACTCTGCCTGTTACAACAACGGCGCAGGCTAGTACAGTAAGACCGTCTACGCCAGCATCTACAACAATGAGTGCCAGAAGCACATTTGCAAGCACTACGGAGGGTCCTTCTACCGTCGGCCAGTCAACAGAACATTCATCAATTGCCACGACAGAAGAAAGCAGCTCGACCATCAGTAGTTCGGCAACTTCCATCCAGCCGACAACACGTGTGGAATCGACGCTGGCAGGCCAAAGTGCGACCTCACAAAGGACCACATTTCGTACAGTCATGGCAACAACAGATCGAACCACTGGCACATCAACTCTTGAAGAGACCACAGTGGCTGGGACGACTCCAGCAGAGACAAGCACTCTTGGATCGTCGCCCGCCATGTCTTCAACACAGAGTGCTACAAGCACACTCCTCAGCACATCTGAAGTTCATTCAACAGAAGGACAGTCTACATCACATCCTTCAACAGCCACATCAACTGAATTGAGCTCGACCAGCAGCTCCAGAACTTCAGCTCAATCGACAACGCTGTCCGAATCTACAGCTGTAGAACAAAGCACCACCGCGCAAAGGACTACGATCCCTACAATGCCGGTAACAACGGGGGAAAGCACTATGGCCTCAACCTCTGCACAGATCACAGTGGCTAGTACAACAACAAAGGGGGCCAGTACATTGGGAACGTCTTCAGCCACGTCACATCGTGCCACAAGCACAGTGATTGGTACGTCGGAAGGTCACTCCACTGTTGTAGAGACTACGGAACGCTCTTCCTCTGGTACAACATATTGGATCAGATTGACCACAAGCAGGCCAACAACTTCATTCCCATCAACACCGCCTGCTGAATCTACAGCTGCAGATCAAAGTACGGCCTCGCAAAGGACCACCTTCCATACAGTGCCTGCAACAACAGAACACAGCACTGTGACATCAAATCTTGAGGAGACAACAGTGGCTGGCACAACTACATGGCAGACAAGCACTCTCGGATTGTCGTCCGCCGCATCTATAAGGCAAATTGCCAGCAGCACATTTTCCAGCACTTCAGAAGTTGGGTCCACCGAGGGCCAGTCTACAGGTTATTCCTCTATTGCCACAACAGAAGAAAGCAGCTATAGCAGCTCGAAAACTTCGGTCCAGCCGACAACACTTTTGGAATCTACCCTGAAAGAGCGAACGAGTGCTTCAACATTAAGAGGTGTGCAATTATCGATTCTGTTCTATGATATTGATTACGTTTAAGCTATTTCTAAGTTGAAGACAATTCTTTGTTCTCCTAACAGATTTGAATCAATGACAGCAAGTTACGTTGTTAAGCATTTAAACAAATGTACTGCTGTGTGTCAAGATTTCTTCGCGCCTATTTTACTTTTATCTCGATAGGCATCTGTGTTCATTTTATCTTAATGTGTATCAATTTAACAGCACAGTTCTGTGCGGTATGTGCAATAGGTCAAACCGTTGCGTGCATCGCCGTCACAAGAAAACTAATGTTTTATTCAACAGAGTTGATGCTACGTAACACTATTTATTTTACTGTTGATAACAAACTACGATACTTGATATGACGTTTCTCTACGAATACCCCAAAGGCAAGCACACATTATCTTAGACAAACAAACTACATATTCACTCTCGAAATCTTCGAAGGAAACCATTCTCTTCTGTTCCAACCACTGCCATTTGTTACGTTTTCATCTACATCATGCAACTAACATTACATTACAGACTTCTACTAGTAACGACAAATGATAAACATCTCTGTATGCAACAAGCACAGGTATGCCATTGACCGCAAATAAATGCAAAATGCACCCCAGCCGCTACAGACCTAATCGCAATATTCGTTAACCATGACAATGACAACATTTCATTTTAACCAATGACTTATGTTTTACTTTCCGGACAGAGCGACAAAGTACAGGAGGCATGACTGTGTCCTCAACAACAGCACACACCTTGACAACGCCTAGCATCTTGAGCTCCACTTCTTCGTTTTTCACGATAGAAAGTAGTGATTTACAAACAACAGACTCCATCTCGAAGCAAAGCAGCACATTCCCCACGCTTGAAGCCACCACAGAACAAAATGCCATGTCGACGACTTTATCCAGCACAGAACATTTCGCTCAAACAGATATAACACCTACATCAACACCACAAACTCTTGTATCCACTAATAATGTGAAAAGCACTACTGCCAAACCTGATAAGACACCATACACAGCATGGTCATCGACTTCTCCAGAGGCTTCAACATCTAGCTCCTCTTCCTTGGCGTCAAGTGCGTCTATACCAACAACTGCTCTACCCACACAAGAGCATACCACCACAGAGACAGATACCACGTTATCTATGAGAGATACATCTCTGTCTGCAATAACAACAGACATGGTATCCACACTGCTGGAGACAACAAGTCACCTAACCACTGACCATACCACAAAACAGCTTTCAACCATGACTACACGTCTAATCACGACAATAACACCGTCTCATGTCGATACTACTGACATAAAAACACTTTTGCGGACAGAGCAACAAAGTACAGAAACTCCTTCTTTGACTACTGTAACAACAGGAACAAAAACGCCAAGAACTTCAAGATTCTTCACCTCTCCGACTTCATTTGACGTGACAGAATCTAGTAGATTTGAAACAAGAGACTCAACTTCCAAGCAAGGCAGCACATTTCCTACAATTCCTGATACTACAGAACACACTACTCTGTCCTCTCATACAAGACTTTTAAGCTCAACGGATATGACTCCCTCAACGGAAACTCAAACGCCTATACTTACAAGTCAGAAAGCTACAACTAACCCCAAACAAACGACTTTGGGACTGTCAACAGTTGGTATCCATTCTACCCTCTCAGAAATGGCGTCAAGTACGTCTTTAGATTATACTGATTTACCCACTAAAGAACATATCAGCATAGACACAGCTACTATTACAGACACATCTCTGTCTGCTGCAAGCACAAACATGCCATCCACACTGCTTGAGGGAACAGGCAACCCAACCACGGACCAGACAACAAAGTATTTATCTAGCAGTCCATTAACAGCGCGCTCAGAATCCACATCATCAGATCAAAGTACGACTTCGCAAAGGACCACGTTTCGTACAGTCATGGCAACAACAGACCAAAGCACTGTCACATCAACAATTAAAGAGACCACAGTGGCTGGTAAAACTCAAGAGCAAACAAGTACTCATGAATTGTCGGCCACCGAATTTACAACGCCAAGTGTTACAAGCACACTTGTCAGTACATCTGAAACTTATTCCACTGAAAGACAGTCTACGTCACATCCTTCCACGGGCATAACAACTGAATCTAGCTCCGCCACTAGCGGATCAAGTACTTCGTTCCAATCGACGACGCTTTCGGAATCTACCCAGGTAGACCAAAGTACGACTGCGCAAGGAACCAAGTTTCCTACAATGCTGGCAACAACAGAACTAAGCACTACGACGTCTACTTTTGAAGAGACCACCGAATCTACATCTCTAGACCAAAGTACGTTGGTGCAATATACCACAGTTCCTACATTGGAGGTAACAACGGAGCAAAGAATGATGACGTCAACCTATCCACAGAGCACAGTGGCTGGGACAACGACAGAAATGGCGAGCACAATGGGACCGTCCTCAACCAGATCTCAAACATACAGTGCCACAAGCACAATGATTGGTACGTCGGAAGGTCACTCAACTATTGTAGAGACCACAGAACAGTCTTCCACTGGTACAACATATGGAATCAGATCGACCACAAGCAACCCGACAACTTTAGTCCCATCGACAACGCCTACTGGATCTACATCTGCAGGTCAAAGTACGGCCTCGCAAAGGACCACCTTTCCTACAGTGCCAGCAACAGCAGAACAAAGCACTGTGACATCAACTCTTCAAGAGACCACAGTGGCTGAAACAACTACAGGGCAGACAAGCACTCTTGGATTGTCGTCCGCCGCATCTACAAGGCAAATCGCCACCAGCACATTTTCCAGCACTTTACCAGGTCGATCCACCGTTGGCCAGTCTACAAGCTATTCCTCCATTGCCACAACAGGAGAAATCAGCTCGACCACAAGCAGCCCGGCAACTTCTCTCCAGCCGACAACACCTGCAGAATCGACGCTAGAAGTCCTTAGTACAAGCGCCTTAAAGACCACATTTTCAACTGTCAGGCCAAGTACAGAGCAAAGCACTTTGACGTCTACTCTTCAAGAGACAACTCTGCCTCTTAGTACAACGGCGCAGACTAGTACAGTAAGATCGTCTACGCCAACATTTACAACAATGAGTGCCAGAAGCACATTTGCAAGCACTACGGAGAGTCCTTCTACCGTTGGCCAGTCAACAGAACATTCATCAATGGCTACGACGAAAGAAATAAGCTCGACCATCAGTAGTTCGGCAACTTCTATCCAGCCGACAACACTTATGGAATCGACGCTGGCAGGCCAAAGTTTAACCTCGCAAAGGACCACATTTCGTACAGCTTTGCCAACAACAGATCAGAGCACTGTCACATCAACTCTTGTGGAGACCACAGTGGCTGGGACGACTCTAGCAGAGACAACCACTCTTGGGTCGTCGTCCGCAACGTCTACAACACAGAGTGCTACAAACACACTTGTCAGCACATCTCAGGTTCATTCAACAGAAGGACAGTCTACATCACATCCTTCAACGGGCATAACTGAATCTAGCTCCGCCACTAGCGCATCAAGTACTTCTGTCCAATCCACGACGCTTTCGGAATCTACCCAGGTAGACCAAAGTACGACTGCGCAAGGAACCAAGTTTCCTACAATGTTGGCAACAACAGACCTAAGCACTTCGACGTCTACTTTTGAAGAGACCACCGAATCTACATCTGTAGACCAAAGTACTTCGGTGCAATATACCACAGTTCCTACATTGGAGGTAACATCGGAGCAAAGAATGATAACGTCAACCTATCCACAGAGCACAGTGGCTGGGACAACGACAGAAATGGCTAGCACAATGGGACCGTCCTCAACCAGATCTCAAACATACAGTGCCACAAGCACAATGATTGGTACGTCGGAAGGTCACTCAACTATTGTAGAGACTACAGAACAGTCTTCCACTGGTACAACATATGGAATCAGATCGACCACAAGCAACCCGACAACTTTAGTCCCATCGACAACGCCTACTGGATCTACATCTGCAGGTCAAAGTACGGCCTCGCAAAGGACCACCTTTCCTACAGTGCCAGCAACAGCAGAACAAAGCACTGTGACATCAACTCTTCAAGAGACCACAGTGACTGAAACAACTACAGGGCAGACAAGCACTCTTGGATTGTCGTCCGCCGCATCTACAAGGCAAATCGCCACCAGCACATTTTCCAGCACTTTACCAGGTCGATCCACCGTTGGCCAGTCTACAAGCTATTCCTCCATTGCCACAACAGAAGAAATCAGCTCGACCACAAGCAGCCCGGCAACTTCTATCAAGCCGACAACACCTGCAGAATCGACGCTAGAAGTCATTAGTACAAGCGCCTTAAAGACCACATTTTCAACTGTGAGGCCAAGTACAGAGCAAAGCACTTTGACGTCTACTCTTCAAGAGACAACTCTGCCTCTTAGTACAACGCCGCAGACTAGTACAGTAAGATCGTCTACGCCAACATTTACAACAATGAGTGCCAGAAGCACATTTGCAAGCACTACGGAGAGTCCTTCTACCGTCGGCCAGTCAACAGAACATTCATCAATGGCTACGACGAAAGAAATAAGCTCGACCATCAGTAGTTCGGCAACTTCTATCCAGCCGACAACACTTATGGAATCGACGCTGGCAGGCCAAAGTTTAACCTCGCAAAGGACCACATTTCGTACAGCTATGCCAACAACAGATCAAAGCACTGTCACATCAACTCTTGTGGAGACCACAGTGGCTGGGACGACTCTAGCAGAGACAACCACTCTTGGGTCGTCGTCCGCAACGTCTACAACACAGAGTGCTACAAACACACTTGTCAGCACATCTGAGGTTCATTCAACAGAAGGACAGTCTACATCACATCCTTCACCGGGCATAACAACTGAATCTAGCTCCGCCACTAGCGCATCAAGTACTTCTGTCCAATCCACGACGCTTTCGGAATCTACCCAGGTAGACCAAAGTACGACTGCGCAAGGAATCAAGTTTCCTTCAATGCTAGCATCAACAGACCTAAGCACTTCGACGTCTACTTTTGAAGAGACCACCGAATCTACATCTGTAGACCAAAGTACTTCGGTGCAATATACCACAGTTCCTACATTGGAGGTAACATCGGAGCAAAGAATGATGACGTCAACCTATCCACAGACCACAGTGGCTAGTACAACGACAGAAATGGCGAGCACATTGGGACCGTCCTCAACCAGATCTCAAACATACAGTGCCACAAGCACAGTCATTGGTACGTCGGAAGATCACTCAACTATTGTAGAGACTACAGAACAGTCTTCCACTGGTACAACATATGGAATCAGATCGACCACAAGCAGCCCAACAACTTTACTCCCATCGACAACGCCTACTGAATCTACATCTGCAGATCAAAGTACGGCCTCGCAAAGGACCACCTTTCCTACAGTGCCAGCAACAGCAGAACAAAGCACTGTGACATCAACTCTTCAAGAGACCACAGTGGCTGGCACAACTACAGGGCAGACAAGCACTCTTGGATTGTCGTCCGCCGCATCTACAAGGCAAATCGCCACCAGCACATTTTCCAGCACTTTACCAGGTCGATCCACCCTTGGCCAGTCTACAAGCTATTCCTCCATAGCCACATCAACAGAATTTAGCTCGACCAGCAGCTCGAGAACTTCAGCTCAATCGACAACGCTGTCCGAATCTACAGCTGTAGACCAAAGTACCACAGCGCAAAGGACTACGATCCCTACAATGCCGGTAACAACGGAGCAAAGCACTATGGCCTCAACCGCTGCACAGACCACAGTGGCTAGTACAACTACGGAGGGGGCGAGCACACTGAGATCGTCTTCTGCCACAACACCTGCAGAATCGACGCTAGAAGTCCTTAGTACAAGCGCCTCAAAGACCACATTTTCAACTGTCAGGCCAAGTACGGAGCAAAGCACTTTGACGTCTACTCTTCAAGAGACAATTCTGCCTCTTAGGACAACGGCGCAGACTAGTACAATAAGATCGTCTACGCCAGCATCTACATCAATGAGTGCCAGAAGCACATTTGTAAGCACTACGGAGGGTCCTTCTACCGTCGGCCAGTCAACAGAACATTCATCAATGGCTACGACGGAAGAAATTAGCTCGACCATCAGTACTTCGGCAACTTCTATCCAGCCGACAACACTTATGAAATCGACGCTGGCAGGCCAAAGTTTAACCTCGCAAAGGACCACATTTCGTACAGCTATGGCAACAACAGATCAAAGCACTGTCACATCAACTCTTGAAGAGACCACAGTGGCTGGGACGACTCTAGCAGAGACAACCACTCTTGGGTCGTCGTCCGCAACGTCTACAACACAGAGTGCTACAAGCACACTTGCCAGCACATCTCAGGTTCATTCAACAGAAGGACAGTCTACATCACATCCTTCAACGGGCATAACAACTGAATCTAGCTCCGCCACTAGCGCATCAAGTACTTCGGTCCAACCGACGACACTTCCGGAATCTACCCAGGTAGACCAAAGTACGACTGCGAAAGGAACCAAGTTTCCTACAATGCTGGCAACAACAGACCTAAGCACTTCGACGTCTACTTTTGAAGAGACCACAAAATCTACATCTTTAGACCAAAGTACTTCGGTGCAATATACCACAGTTCCTACAATGGAGGTAACAACGGAGCAAAGCACGATGACGTCAACCTATCCACAGACCACAGTGGCTAGTACAACGACAGAGATGGCGAGCACATTGGGACCGTCCTCAACCAGGTCTCAAACATTAAGTGCCACAAGCACAGTCATTGGTACGTCGGAAGGTCACTCAACTCTTGTAGAGACTACAGAACAGCCTTCCACTGGTACAACATATGGAATCAGATCGGCCACAAGCAGCCCAACAACTTTACTCCCATCGACAACGCCTACTGAATCTACATCTGCAGATCAAAGTACGGCCTCGCAAAGGACCACCTTTCCTACAGTGCCAGCAACAACAGAACAAAGCACTGTGACATCAACTCTTCAAGAGACCACAGTGGCTGGCACAACTACAGGGCAGACAAGCACTCTTGGATTGTCGTCTGCTGCATCTACAAGGCAAATCGCCACCAGCACATTTTCCAGCACTTTACAAGGTCGATCCACCCTTGGCCAGTCTACAAGCTATTCCTCCATAGCCACATCAACTGAATTTAGCTCGACCAGCAGCTCGAGAACTTCAGCTCAATCGACAACGCTGTCCGAATCTACAGCTGTAGACCAAAGTACCACCGCGCAAAGGACTACGATCCCTACAATGCCGGTAACAACGGAGCAAAGCCCTATGGCCTCAACCGCTGCACAGACCACAGTGGCTAGTACAACTAGGGAGGGGGCGAGCACACTGAGATCGTCTTCTGCCACAACACCTGCAGAATCGACGCTAGAAGTCATTAGTACAAGCGCCTCAAAGACCACATTTTCAACTGTGAGGCCAAGGACAGAGCAAAGCACTTTGAAGTCTACAATTGAAGAGACAACTCTGCCTCTTGGGACAACGGCGCAGACTAGTACAGTAAGATCGTCTACGCCAGCATCTACATCAATGAGTCCCAGAAGCACATTTGTAAGCACTACGGAGGGTCCTTCTACCGTCGGCCAGTCAACAGAACATTCATCAATGGCTACGACGGAAGAAATTAGCTCGACCACCAGTAGTTCGGCAACTTCTATCCAGCCGACAACACTTATGGAATCGACGCTGGCAGGCCAAAGTTTAACCTCGCAAAGGACCACATTTCGTACAGCTATGGCAACAACAGATCAAAGCACTGTCACATCAACTCTTGAAGAGACCACAGTGGCTGGGACGACTCTAGCAGAGACAACCACTCTTGGGTCGTCGTCCGCAACGTCTACAACACAGAGTGCTACAAGCACACTTGCCAGCACATCTCAGGTTCATTCAACAGAAGGACAGTCTACATCACATCCTTCAACGGGCATAACAACTGAATCTAGCTCCGCCACTAGCGCATCAAGTACTTTGGTCCAACCGACGACGCTTTCGGAATCTACCCAGGTAGACCAAAGTACGACTGCGCAAGGAACCAAGTTTCCTACAATGTTGGCAACAACAGACCTAAGCACTTCGACGTCTACTTTTAAAGAGACCACCGAATCTACATCTCTAGACCAAAGTACGTCGGTGCAATATACCACAGTTCCTACAATGGAGGTAACAACGGAGCAAAGCACGATGACGTCAACCTATCCACAGACCACAGTGGCTAGTACAACGACAGAGATGGCGAGCACATTGGGACCGTCCTCAACCAGGTCTCAAACATTAAGTTCCACAAGCACAGTCATTGGTACGTCGGAAGGTCACTCAACGCTTGCAGAGACTACAGAACAGCCTTCCACTGGTACAACATATGGAATCAGATCGACCACAAGCAGCCCAACAACTTTACTCCCATCGACAACGCCTACTGAATCTACATCTGCAGGTCAAAGTACGGCCTCGCAAAGGACCACCTTTCCTACAGTGCCAGCAACAGCAGAACAAAGCACTGTGACATCAAATCTTGAGGAGACCACAGTGGCTGGAACAACTACAGGGCAGACAAGCACTCTTGGATTGTCGTCCGCTGCATCTACAAGGCAAATCGCCACCAGCACATTTTCCAGCACTTTACAAGGTCGATCCACCCTTGGCCAGTCTACAAGCTATTCCTCCATAGCCACATCAACTGAATTTAGCTCGACCAGCAGCTCGAGAACTTCAGCTCAATCGACAACGCTGTCCGAATCTACAGCTGTAGACCAAAGTACCACCGCGCAAAGGACTACGATCCCTACAATGCCGGTAACAACGGAGCAAAGCACTATGGCCTCAACCGCTGCACAGACCACAGTGGCTAGTACAACTACGGAGGGGGCGAGCACACTGAGATCGTCTTCTGCCACAACACTTGCAGAATCGACGCTAGAAGTCATTAGTACAAGCGCCTCAAAGACCACATTTTCAACTGTGAGGCCAAGGACGGAGCAAAGCACTTTGAAGTCTACAATTGAAGAGACAACTCTGCCTCTTGGGACAACGGCGCAGACTAGTACAGTAAGATCGTCTACGCCAGCATCTACATCAATGAGTCCCAGAAGCACATTTGTAAGCACTACGGAGGGTCCTTCTACCGTCGGCCAGTCAACAGAACATTCATCAATGGCTACGACGGAAGAAATTAGCTCGACCATCAGTAGTTCGGCAACTTCTATCCAGCCGACAACACTTATGGAATCGACGCTGGCAGGCCAAAGTTTAACCTCGCAAAGGACCACATTTCGTACAGCTATGGCAACAACAGATCAAAGCACTGTCACATCAACTCTTGAAGAGACCACAGTGGCTGGGACGACTCTAGCAGAGACAACCACTCTTGGGTCGTCGTCCGCAACGTCTACAACACAGAGTGCTACAAGCACACTTGCCAGCACATCTCAGGTTCATTCAACAGAAGGACAGTCTACATCACATCCTTCAACGGGCATAACAACTGAATCTAGCTCCGCCACTAGCGCATCAAGTACTTCTGTCCAATCCACGACGCTTTCGGAATCTACCCAGGTAGACCAAAGTACGACTGCGCAAGGAACCAAGTTTCCTACAATGTTGGCAACAACAGACCTAAGCACTTCGACGTCTACTTTTGAAGAGACCACCGAATCTACATCTCTAGACCAAAGTACGTCGGTGCAATATACCACAGTTCCTACAATGGAGGTAACAACGGAGCAAAGCACGATGACGTCAACCTATCCACAGACCACAGTGGCTAGTACAACGACAGAGATGGCGAGCACATTGGGACCGTCCTCAACCAGGTCTCAAACATTAAGTTCCACAAGCACAGTCATTGGTACGTCGGAAGGTCACTCAACTCTTGCAGAGACTACAGAACAGCCTTCCACTGGTACAACATATGGAATCAGATCGACCACAAGCAGCCCAACAACTTTACTCCCATCGACAACGCCTACTGAATCTACATCTGCAGATCAAAGTACGGCCTTGCAAAGGACCACCTTTCCTACAGTGCCAGCAACAACAGAACAAAACACTGTGACATCAACTCTTGAAGAGACCACTGAGTCTCGTTCAACTGCAGGACAGACAAGCATTATTGGATTGTCGTCCGCCCCATCGACAAGGCAAATCGCCACCAGCACATTTTCCAGCACTTTACAAGGTCGATCCACCGTTGGCCAGTCTACAAGCTATTCCTCCATAGGTCATTCTGTAACTGATTTGGGAGGGTCAACAGCTAAAACGTTTTCAACACTCCCCACACAGACGTCAAGTATTTCTATACCCACAAGTGATCTACCTATACAAGAACACACAACCTTACAGTCAGCTTTTACTACACACATGGAAGACACATCTCTGTCTGTATCTAGCACACATATGCCATCCACCTTGCTAGAGAAAACAAGTTACCGCACCACGGACCACTCTTCTAAATTTGTTTCGACCATGACATCAGGTCCAATGACTTCAATGACAACACTATTTGGAGTTACCGATGTCATGAGCACAAAAAGTCTGACTACATCCGCAGGGAGTGCACCCAGTTCGACAACACCAATAGACTTTGGCTCTTCCTATTCTTCTGTTACGACGGAAGGCGGGAGGTTTAAAACTTCTAAAAGCCCCTCTAAACAAATGAGCACATTTCCGACTTTTGCTCCCACTACGGAACAGAGCACTATGCCCTCTACCGTAGCCAGCACAGCCGGCCCCACAACAGACTACACTACAGAATCTTTCTCGACCATGACAACTAGTCCAACGACGACAATGACACCACTTAGACCGACCACGGATATGACTACTTCTTACTTAACAGAGCGACTAACTACAGAAAGTCAGACTTCATCAACACCAATAGCAGATACCTCAGCAAGGCCTACATTCTCTAGCTCCACATCTTCATCTGTCACGACAGAAAGTAGTATGTTTGAAACTACCGAGTCCACATTCAGGGAAAGCAGCACCTTCCCCACCCTCCCAGTAATTACAGAACAAACTACTATGTCAACGACCGCATCTAGCACTGATATACGACCCACCATAACAACAGAAGCTCCCTCATCCACTGATAACGTAGAAATTACTACTGCCAAACATTCTACGACCTCATACACAACACGGTCAACAACTTCATCTTTCGCGTCACGTTTACCCACACAAGAACATACCACTACAGAGACAGATATCACTTCATCTTTAGGAGATACATCTTTGTCTGCAACAAGCACCGATATGGCATCCACCATGCTTGACGAAACAAGTTACCCGACAGACCATACCACCAATCTATTTTCATCTGTCAGCACCCGTCAAACGACGACAATGACACCTGTTGGTGTTACCACTGACATGACTACAACATCCATGACAGAACGACCAACTACAGAAGGACTTAAAATGACTTCATCAACAGTACGGGTAGAAATACCCACAACTTCTAAAGTCTCTTCCATTTTATCCGATACGACAGAAGCTAGCGATCTTTCATCGACGAGTTTGTCCACGTCGAAGCAAAGCAGCCAACTTTCGACGCTTGCTGCCACTACAGAAAGAAGCACGCTGGCCTCCACCATGTCAAGCACATCAGGTTTGTCTAACCCACAAACAACTTTACCACTTTCGACGGAAATTCTTTCAACAGAAAGATCACCAACGTCCGAGCCATTTCTATCAACCGCACTCAAAACACAAAGCACAAGCCAAGGCAGTACGGTCTCGACATCGACAGAAAGAAACACAGTTCCTACATCTACGCAGAAAACAGTAATGATGTCTACTCCACAGACAACACATTTTGATATAACGACGAAGTACATTACCGCAAAGAGGCCGTTACCACCGACACTTCCCCAAACAAGTGCCTCGAGCACAACAACGGAACAAAACACCGTAACATATACCCCTCTAAAGACCACAGTCGCTGACGAAACTACGATGCAGTCTAGTACAGAGAAGCGTTTGACAACAGCACATTCACAACCAATTGCCACAAGCACACTTAGCAGCACAGTGCAGGCAACAATAGAGCGAAGCACCGTAACATCTACCCCTCACAAGACTACAGTCGCTGACGAAACTACGATGCAGTCTAGTACAGAGGAGCTTTTGACAACAACACATTCACAACAAAGTGCCATAAGCACGATTGGCAGCACAGTGCAAGCAACAACAGAACAAAGTACTCTTCGAGGGTCTACTGTAGCTGTTGCAACCACACATTCACAATCAAGTGCCTCGAGCACATTTGGCAGCACAATTCACGCAACAAGGGAACAAAGCACTCCAACATCAACCCTTCAACAGTCCACAGTGGCTGATGAAGCCACAATGTACTCTACTACAGAAGAGCTTGTGACAACAACACATTCACAACCAATTGCGACAAGCGCACTTGGTAGCACAGTGCAGGCAACAACGGAACAAACCACCGTAACATATACCCCTAAAAAGACCACAGTCGCTGACGAAACTACGATGCACTCTACTACAGAAGAACTTTTGACAACAGCACAGCCACAACAAAGTGTCATAAGCACGATTGGCAGCACAGTGCATGCAACAACGGAACAAAGTACTCTGACATCTACCATTCAAGTTTCCACGGTCGCTGACGAAACCACAATGCACTCTAGTACAGAAGAGCTTTCATCAACACACCCACAACCAAGTGCCACGAGCACGTTTGGCAGCACAGTACACGCAACAACGGAACAAACTGCTTTAACATCTAGCCTTCGAGGTTCTACTGTCGCTCCTGCAACCACATTGCACTCTATTACAGAGGAACCGTTGACACCGACACATTCACAAACAAGTGCCTCGAGCACACTTGGCAGCACAGTTCACGCAACGACGGAACAAAGCACGGTAACATATACCCCTCAAAAGACTACAGTCGCTGACGAAACTACCATGCGGTCTAGTACAGAAATGCTTTTGACAACTACACAGCCACAACAAAGTGCCATAAGCACGATTGGCAGCACAGTGCATGCAACAACGGAACAAAGCACCGTAACATATACCATAGTCGCTGACGAAACTTCGATGCACTCTAGTACAGAAGAGCTTTTGACAACAACTCATTCACAACCAATTGCCGTAAGCACTCTTGGTAGCACAGTGCAGGCAACAACAAAACAAAGTACTCTAACACCTACTCTTCGGGGGTTTACTGTCGCTCCTGCAACCACAATGCACTCTAGTACAGAGGGATCGTTGACACCGACACATTCACAAACAAGTGCCTCGAGCACAATTGCCAGCACAATTCGCGCAACAACGGAACAAAGCACTCTGACATCAACCCTTCAACAGTCCACAGTTGTTGATAAAACTACAATGCACTCTAGTACAGACGAGCTAACATCAACACACTCACAACCAAGTGCCACAAGCACGCTTGGTAGCACAGTGCGGGCAACAACGGAACAAAGTGCTTTAACATCTAGTCTTCGAGGGTCTACTGTTGCAACCACGGTGCACTCTAGTACAGAGGAATCGTTGCCACCCACACATGCTACAAGCACGATTCTCAGCACAGTAGGTGCAACAGCAGAACAAAGCACTCTAACATCTTCCCTTCAGGCCTCCACAGTCGCTGACGAAACCACGATACACCTCAGTACAGAGGAACCCTTTACATCCACACGTACAGCACAAAGTGATACAAGCACACATATGAGAACAGCGCAGGAAACAACGGAACAAAGGACATCTACAGTCGCTTTTGATACCACTATGCTCTCTAGTACAGAGGAACCGACAACACCCAAACATTCATCCCAAAGTGTCACAACCACCTTGACCAGCACAGCACAGGCATCTACAGAACAGAGCACTCTAACATCTACCCTTCAACAATCCACCTTCGCTGATGAAACCACCGCCTATGAAACGATATACTCTAGTACGGAGGAACCGTTAACACCCACACCAATTGTCACAAGCGGTTCTGTTGTGTCAACAACGGATCAAAGCACTTTAACATCAACCCTTCAAGAATCCACAATCGCTGATGAAACGACGATGCGCTTAAGTACAGAGGAACATCTTACACCCACACATTCACAACTAAGTTCGACAAGCACACTCGGCAGCACAGTGCCGGAAACAACGGAACAAAGCACTGTAACATCAACCCGTTTAGAGACCAGCAAAGCAGATACAACCACGATGTACTCTAGTACAGTGGAACCGTTGACATCCGCACATCCAAGCACACCTAACAGCACAGCTTTCATCCAATCGACCTCTTTTACAGAATCCACATTTGTCGAAGTTACGTCCAAATTACCAAGTACCACATATAAAGATGATAGAACATTATCTACAACATCGGCTACAACAAGCCCTACAACAACTGACAGAACAAAGGGCATTACCTCGACGACCAGCAGCCCAATAACCTCAATACCTTTTTCGACGCTTGTATCAACTACAGTTGCGAGCCCAAGTACGCCCGAATTCACGATAACAACCAACCAAAGAGATACAACACTACTACCCAAGGTATTGATTTTTGTTTCAATCTTTAATTTCACTTTCATTGCAGCTTTTTTGTTTGTATCAGTATAGAATTAACATTTCGATAATCCAAGTTAATAGATGGAACTCTGCAAACCATTTCCACACATATTATTTCCACACAGACATCTTATGGACCAAGCACTCGGGGGACATATAGCAAGGCACAGTCCACCCCGCTCTCGACGACAACACCTTCAACCACTGTACCCTTCGTAACGACAGAGCATCAGACGGGAGCAAAACCCACATCTACATCAGAAATTCTACCAACAACAGCTGAGGAGCCGTTCACAGATTTTCTACCAACAACAGCCGATAGGTTAGTCACAGAACTACCACCAACTACAGCCAAAGGTCTATTCACGTCAACAGAAGCATCGGTGAGAACATCTGCTGGTCGCACCACCGTCGCTGGGCAAGGGACAACATTCTCCACGACGGGTAATCATTTAATCGTTTCATCATTGTTTTAATCATTGTTTTGATCATTGTTTTAATCATCGTTTTAATCATCAGTTTAATCACCGTTTTAGTCATTGTTTAAGTCATTGTTTTAGTCATTGTTTTAATCATTGTTTTGATCATCGTTTTAATCATCGTTTTAATCATTGTTTTCATGTCGTATGTTCGTCTGTACTTTGTGGGTCAGCCGTTACCAGCGAGAGCTGCCTAGGCTGACCCAGTGTAATGACTTGTCCTCATTGCCATTAGATACAAATCAGTGTTTTAATCAATGTTTTAACCGCAAAATGACTGGAACTTTTATGTTTTGTGTATTCATATTTTCTTAAAGATGTCTGTCCAACATGTCTGCCTAACGCGTTCTGTCTAACTACTGAGGGAGATCCTCAATGTGTGTGCAAACCTGGATATTTTTGGAACGTGACAGTCTGTTCTGAATGTAAGTTTTGTTTTAGTTCAAAGTATAGTGCAGTAGTTTAGACATACATTTCTGACGATTTTTGTCATCTTATATTTCTTCATCTTATATTTCTTGAGATATGTAGAAAATCTATGCAACTTAGCAAAGTTCCTGAAAGCGTAATATATGTTGAATTTCAAACCTCATTGGGATAGATTTAACTTTCCCTTCATGTTTTGTACACGCAGATTCTTCAAAGGGTTTTGTAGCTAAGAGATATGTTTTCATGGAAGCTCATCTGTGTTGGTAGTGATCATAGTACGATGATAATCTTTCTTCCAACACTTAAAGGTATTCACGGATCAAATTTTCAACGACAACTGTCGTCTTCCTCAAGATCAATAAATGGATACGTTTTTCGTCGCGTTATATATTGTGATAACTAAGTGTCAATTGACCATTCCTTGTATGATTGGGTCAAATATTGTTTTTTTATAGTCCCAACTGTACTCGGAGTGAACTTCACCCTCGAAGCCCTGGAATGGGACCCTGAGTACTTAGACTACTCGAGCAGACTGAGCAGAAGCATTGCAAGGGAACTTACCGACAAGGTAAGGAACTATTGTTACGTTGATGGTGTAAGTTTGGTAAACTTGGTAAAAGATGATAGTTAAAAAAGAAAATGTTCCATTTTGTGTATGATTGTAGAAGAATCCTTACCATTCTTATCTTCCTCAGGTATCCGAGTACTTCATCTCGAACAGCGATACCTTCCCCGCCACGATATTCGGGAGTGCTGCAGTGCTCAGCTTTTTTGAGGGGAGTGTAGCCTCCACCGTCCTTCTGAACTTCAGTTCCCCCTGCGTGGAAAAGGAAGAGGCTGAAAGTTTCCTGACCGAAGTAATCACTGCTGACAGCAACAACACACTTGGCATCGCTCTACGGGCTGTCTACGGTACAGCGCTTTCTGTTGCATTTTCATTAAATACTAACATTTTTACTTATGCTAAACGGGGAAAAAACGTGATGCTTAAACCAGTAAACGAATGTGCATATGAGTATGAATACGTACTTGGTCACATGAAGCAAGAATATTTCGTACATGCAAGTGTTGACATGCAATGAACAAGTTTTACAGAGATGTAATTTTCACATATATATATATATACATATATATATATGGCGAGGCGATAACGTTTTCGATATTTCATCCCCTACAGAGGTTTGCAGCGACGAGTACTGCTCTAGCGAATCATCTTGCATCGTGGTCGACTCCGACAGGGAATGCAGGTAATGGGTCAATTATTGTACATGTCTATTCATTTTCTTACACAAAATCTGTCGTTTGTAGAGATGTTATTGTAACATCGACGTCAATTGTATCATTTGTATTTATGTCTGCGTTATTATCCCAATAAAGATAGATGATGCAAAATTGTTTCTGTTAAAACATCTTGCACTCTGCGGGTTAGTGATTTAAACTTATCCATTTTTTTTACAGAATTGGTGATCTCGTTGTGACGAGCCCATGTGACGGTAAGACAAATTCCTAAGGTTCTACTTTATGAACGATTCGTCCTCAAAACGGTAAAATGACATAAACATTTGAAGGATGATGGTATTGTTGATTTAATGCCATACATTGTACCATGTGCGATTGTTGAGCAATAAAGTTCATTCATAAAGTTCATTCATTCTAATATACCAGCATGATATACAAATGTATATACAATGCTCTCTAATTACATTTTTTCTGAAAATGAAACGAAAAGACACGAAAAGACACCTTTATATTATATATATATAAATATATATATACATATATATACAATGTATAACTTAATGCATGTGAATGAAGCTAACAGCTTCTAGCAGCTAGCATCTAAAGAACAAACCAATTTAATTTTTTATCTCCATACCGCTTACAACAGAGAAGACAACACTTCCAACAACAGTAGTCCCAACGACACACATCTCTACGGAAGAAACTACAGAACAGACAACCGAAAAGACAACAATACCAACTACGATTGTGACTACTCAGAAATCAACACAACAAACTACTCAAAAGAGTACAATACCATCAACAGTACAACCTACAACAGAGGCCACAACAGGTAAAACTACTCATCCCTTCAAACACTATGAAAAGTAGGCTTTGCCTACGCACAAGCAGTGTCGAGATATTTACACGCTAATTTCCAAAGTCCCTACCAACATATTAACGGAACAATTACCAACGAGTACTAGACGTTCAATGTGTATGGCAGAATGTCCAACAGAGGGGATGAAAAATATGCAATTTCTTAACAAATCACTTTAATTGAAATATTTCAGACAAAGAAAGACATATAAACAATGCTCTCTAATTACATTTTTCTGAAAATGATTAAATGTGGACATTTATTGTAGAGAAAACAACGCGAGTCACCACAAACCCTACGACGATGCATCCAACAACACAAATAACAACTCTCCCAACGACGATGCATCCAACAACTCTCCCAACGACGATGCATCCAACAACTCTCCCAACGACGATGCATCCAACAACACAAATAACAACTCTCCCAACGACGATGCATCCAACAACTCTCCCAACGACGATGCATCCAACAACTCTCCCAACGACGATGCATCCAACAACTCTCCCAACTACGATGCATCCAACAACTCTCCCAACGACGATGCATCCAACAACTCTCCCAACGACGATGCATCCAACAACTCTCCCAACGACGATGCATCCAACAACTCTCCCAACTACAATGCATCCAACAACTCTCCCAACGACGATGCATCCAACAACTCTCCCAACTACGATGCATCCAACAACTCTCCCAACTACGATGCATCCAACAACTCTCCCAACTACGATGCATCCAACAACTCTCCCAACGACGATGCATCCAACAACTCTCCCAACGACGATGCATCCAACAACTCTCCCAACGACGATGCATCCAACAACTCTCCCAACGACGATGCATCCAACAACTCTCCCAACGACGATGCATCCAACAACACAAGTTACCACAGGTGAATGTGCTATATACATCTTTGTAAGTAACTCATACGAACAGAAGTTAGTACACAAACCCACACTTCAACATTACAAATGCCGTCATAGCAATTTATTGAGTCATAGCGAACAATTTATCTAATCTCAGAGAAAACAACTACACACAGAGCGGAAGATACAGCAATTCCTACAACGCTAGACCCAGCAAAGCATGTAACTTCCAAAAGAACTAAAGCGCAGTCTACCGAAAGGACAACGACACCAAGTGCAATTATTACCACTCAAAAAACACCAAAGACTACTACTGAAAACACAACTCATATCACCACAACTAAAATAACCGCAATTCCACCCACACAAGTTACCACAATCTTAACGACGTTAAAACTAACAACATAACTTACAACAGGTACAAATTCTAAAGGCACATCACATTTAGAAACGGAAATATGTCAACACACGCATTTACATATCTACGGAGCATCTTGTGACAGAGGTCATCAGTCTAAGGTTTAGCAACAATATATGCGTACCATTAAATGATAGAAGCATTAATAAGAAAACTCTCATTCAAACAATAGTTGACGTGATAGAAAAGGGTCAGCATCACCTTCATTGCATCTTTTGCAGCAAAAACAAATATCGGCATATCTACAGACCAGACATCCTTACAATTTCTATGTTTATCAACAATAACAAATTACACCATCGTATCTCAGACACAACTACGCGGGTAACAACGGAGAAAACAACTCTGCCAACAACAGTAGTCCCGACAACACACATCTCGACGGAAAGAAGTACAGCACAAACCACCGAAAAGACAACTTTACCGACTACCATGATTGTCACCACACAAAAACTGACACAGCAATCTACCCATAAGTCAACGTTACCATCCACAGTACAACCTACAACCTTAGTAACCACGGGTAAATGTCCACACTTTATTTCAGACAAAATCTAACCGCTTCTAGCAGCTAACAGCTAACAAACAAACCAATATTAATTGTTTATCTCCACACCGCTTACAACAGAAAAGACAACACTTCCTACAACAGCAGTCCCAACGACACACATCTCTACGAAAGAAACTACAGAACAAACAACCGAACAGACAACAATACCAACTACAATTGTGACTACTCAGAAATCAACACAACAAACTACTCAAAAGAGTACAATACCATCAACAGTACAACCTACAACAGAGGCCACAACAGGTAAAACCACTCATCCCTCCAAACACTGAAAAGTAGGCTTGGCCTACGCACTACCAGTGCCGAGATATTAACACGCCAATTTCCAACATATTAGCGTCCCTTCCAATATATTAACAGAACAATTGCCAACGAGTACTTGACGTTCAGTGTGTATGGCAGAATGTCCATCAGAGGGGATGAAAAATTTGCAATTTCTTAACAAATCCCTTTAATTCAAATATTTCAGACAAGGAAAGACATACATGTATATATTCTATACTAACGGTAAATTTTCAACCATCGTTATAGCATCAGTCACAACAGCAGGAATGTCAACTGAAGGCGCACAATCATCAACAGGCATTGAACAGACCACTGGAAGTCTACTGGCGTCTACTCTGACAGACGCAAGAGAGACATCATCTGCAGCTACTACAAGTCAGGTATTCACAAGCACTACTGGGCCTGTAACATCTTCACAACCAACAACCGTTATTCCCACAACAGAGGAGGCTGTTTCTGAACAAACACAAAACTTGCCAACAACAACCAAAGACACCACCACATCTACCATTGACTTGCCAACTTCACAAACGTCACACGGACCGACATTGTTCCGTTCTACCACTTCATCTGTTTCAACTCGAAGTACACAACTGAAAACGACTGAATCCACATCCAGACCAAGCAGTGCAGTCTCTACGATTGCTGCTACCACAGAAAAAACGACACGGTCAACCGCCTTAGCCACCACAGAAACAGCTTCTCTGACTAGTCGCCCACAAACAACTTACTTACAACCCTCTACAGCTGCGCAAACGTTAATGCCTACAAATGAACCAGTAAGTACTCCAGCCAAGCAATCCACTGCCAGTGACCACACAACACTTTCGTCTCTCTCAACATTGGCGTCGAGTGCTTCTTTACCCACGACTGTGTTACCCACACAAGAAGATGACATCACCACAGAAATAAGACATACCTCTCTGTCTACGTCGGGAACAAACATCGCAACCACATCTGAAGGCAAACAAAGTCAACTTCCCACAGACCAAACAACCACATTGACGACAACGAACATTACACCTATTTGGGGAACCACTGACACCAGTACTGCTTCCAGGACAGACCAAAGAACAAGTTCAAAAACTCCTACTATTTTTACTTCAACAGTAAGTCCCGAAATGTCTACATTGTATAGCCCTACTATTTCGTCTGTCACGACAGAAAGCACACAACTCAAAACGACTGTATCCACGTCTATACCGAGCAGTGCATTGCCAACGCTTGTGCCTAGCACAGAAAAAATGGCCACTCAGACAAGTCCTCAAACAGCAGGTGTGATATCGTCAACTCTTGCAATACATACGTCTTTACCCACAACTGTCCTGCCCACACAAGACGAACTTACAACGGAAACCACAATTGCTACCAAAATTCCGGGCACCGACATGTCATCTACAATCCAAGGCGAAACAATTCATCCTACTACAGACCAAACAACATTGTTGCTTTCCACTATGACCACACGTCCAATAGCAACTATTTTAGCTACCACTGATACCACAACGAAGACGATGCAAACGTCTACAGCTAGTACTGTTTCTGAACTCTCAACACATGAGTCAACTACTCTTTCTCCCACGACTGCTCTACCGACGCAAGAACAGGACTTCACCACAGAGACGACGGTGCAGAAAAGCACACACAGATCGACTTTACTGGCATCTACAACGCAAACTGCGACAAGTCCCTTTGCAAGCACTTGGAAGGGTTATTCAACCGTCGGTCCGACTACAGGGCATTCTTCTATTGCCACAACAGGAGTCAGCTCGACCACCAGCGCTCCGAGAACTTCAGTCCAGCCGACATTTATGGAGTCGAAACTGCTAGGCCAAAGTACGACCGCCCATAGAACCTATGTTTCTACTGTAAAGCCGAGTACAGAGCAAAGCACTTTGACCTCTACTTTTGAAGAGACAACTGAGGGTCTTTCCTCTCTTGGCCAGTCTACAGATCATTCCTCGATTCTAACAACAACTTCAGTCCAGCCTACAACACATGACGAATCGACGCTAGCAGTCCTAAGTACAAGCGCCTCAAATACCATATTTTCAACTGTGATGCCAAGTACAGAGCAAAGCACTTTGACATCTACTCTTGAAGAGACAACTCTGCCTGTTACGACAACGGCGCAGACTAGTGAAGTAAGATCTTCTACACCTCAATCTACAACGACAAGCCCCTATGTCGGTCTTACCACTGTTGGCAAGTCTACAGTTTATTCGTCAACTGCCACCACAGATGGAATCAGCTTGATCACCACCGCTTCAAGAACTTCGGTCCAGCCAACAATTACGGAATCGACACTTCCAGCCCAAAGGACCACATTACTTACTGTGCAGGCAACGACAGATCGAAGCACTGTATTATCAACAGTTAGGGAGACAACCAGTTCCGATACAACGGTGCAGACAAGCACAGAAGGAGTAACTTCTACAACAACACAAACTGCCTCAAGCACATCTGCCAGCACGTCGGAAAGTCTTTCCTCCATTGGCCAGTCTACAGGTCATTCGTCAACTGCCACAACAGCAGAAATCAGCTCGACCACCAGCGGCTCAATAACTACAATGCAGCCAACAACACTTTTCGAATCGACACTGCTAGGACAAAGTACGACCGCCCATAGAACCTCGGTTTCTACTGTAAAGCCGAGTACAGAGCAAAGCACTTTGACCTCTCCTTTTGAAGAGACAACTGAGGGTCTTTCCTCTGTTGGTCAAACTACAGATCATTCCTCGATTGCCACAACTTCAGTCCAGCCTACAACATATGCAGAATCGACGCTAGCAGTCCTAAGTACAAGCGCCTCAAAAACCATATTTTCAACTGTGATACCAACTACAGACCAAAGCACTTTGACGTCTACTCTTGAAGAGACAACTCTGCCTGTTACGACAACGGTGCAGACTAGATCGATCACAAGCGGCTCAATGACTACAGTCAAGCCAACAACACTTTTGGAATCGACACTGACAGGCCAAAGTACGATCGCCCATAGAACATCGTTTTCCACCGTGAACACAAGCACAGAACTAACTACAACGACCTCTTCTTTTGAGGAAACAACTGAAGGTCTTTCCACTGTTGGCCAGTCTACAAGTTATTCCTCGATTGCCACAACAGAAGGAATCAGCTCGACCATCGGCGGCTCAATAACTACACCTTCGCAATCGACAGTAGGTAGCCAAAGTACAACTGCCACAAGAACGATATTTTCTACTTTAAAGCCAAGTACAGAGCAAAGCACGTCTACATTTGATGAGACAACTTTGCCTGGACATTTTTCTACTGTCACGACAGGAGGAGTCAGCTCGACCACCAGCGCTTCGAGAACGTCAGTCCGGCCAACACTCATTGAATCGACACTGCAAAGCCAAAGTACGGCCTCGCAAAGGACTACATTGCTTACAGTGCCAGCAACAACAGAGCGAAGCACTGTAGCATCAACTGCTGGTGAGACAACCGTTTCCGGTACAACAACGGCGCAGACTAGCACACGCGGGTTCACTTCATCGGAATCTACAACGCAAACTGCCAGCACACTTTCTAGCACGTCAGGACGTCAATCCACCGTTGGTCAATCTACAGGTTCTTCTTCGATTGTCACGACAGAAGAGATAAGGTCGACCACCAGCAGCTCGAGTACTTCAGTCCAGCCGACAAGACCTGCAGAATCGACACTGAGAGGCCAAAGTACGACCGCCCATAGAAGCACATATTCTACAGTGAAGCCAACTACAGAGGAAGCCACTTTGACATCTTCTAGGAAAGAGACAACTGTGCAGACTAGCACGGTATCTCCTACGATAAGTACCGAAATCACATCTGCAAGCACTTCGGCAGATCACTCCACTGTTTTCGAATCTACAGGACATTCCACTGTTTTCACAACAGAAGGAATCACCCCGACCACCAGCAGTGCGAGAAGTTCAGTCCAACCGACAACACTTTTGGAATCGACATTGGCAGGCCAAAGTACGACTGCAGAAAGAACAAAGTCCCCAACAGTGCAAGCAAGTACAGAGAAAACCACTTTGAGCCCTCTCACGTCTTCTGTTGAAGAGACAACTCTACCACTCACAACAATGGTGCAGAAAAGTACAGAAGGACCGTCTACACAAACATCTACAACAATGACTACAACAGGCACAATTGCAAGCACTTCAGACGGTTATTCAACCGTCGGCCAATCCACAATACACCCCTCAACTGCCACGACGGAAGGAATCAGCTCGGCCACAAGTACTTCCAGAACTTCAGTCCAGCCAACAACACTTACGGAATCGACATTGGAAGGCAAAAGTCCTACCTCGCAAAGAACCACATTTCTTACAGTCCCTGCAACAACAGAGCGAAGCACTGTATCATCAACTGCTGATGAGACAACCGTGTCCGGAACAACAACGGTGCAGACAAGCACATATGGAGAGACTTCGCTGACATCTACAAGGGAAAGTGTCACAAGCAGAGCTGCAAGCACTTCGGAAAGTATTTCCACTGTTGAGCAGTCAACAGGTCATTCCTCAATTGCCACGACAAAACAAGGAGTCGACCTGACCACCAGCAGTTCGAGAACAACAGTCCAGCCGACAACAGACCAAAGTACCAAATTCTCTACTTTCAAGCCAAGTACTGAACAAAGCACGTTGACGTCTTCTCCTGAAGAGACAACTTTGCCTGCAACGACAACGGTGCATACTAGCACAGAAGAATCGTCTACACAAGCATCTACAACAATCAGTGCAAGAAGCACATCTCCTCTCGCATCAGAAGGTTTTTCCTCTATTTACGAATCTACAATTGCCACAACAGAAGGAATCAGCTCGACCACCAGCAGTTCAGTAACAACAAGGCAGCCGACAACATATGTAGAATCGACGACTGCAGGTCAAAGCACGACTGCCCAAAGAACGGGACTTTCTACTGTGAAGCCAAGTACAGAGCAAAGCACTTTGATGTCTACCGTTGAACAAACAACTCTGCCTGCCACGACAGCGGAGCAGAGTAGCACAGTAGGGTCGTCTACGCAAAGCAGCTCAGGAGTTTATTCAACGGTGGGTCAGTCTACAATACATCCTTCGATTGCCACGACAGAAGGAATCAGCTCGACCAGAAGCACTTCTAGGACTTCAATCCAGCCAACAACACTTATGGAATCGACATTGGAAGGCAAAAGTCCAACCTCCCAAAGAACCACATTTCTCACAGTCCCTGCAACAACAGAACAAAGCACTGTATCATCAACTGCTGGTGAGACAACCGTTTCCAGTACAACATCGGTGCAGACTAGCGCACATGGATTGACCACACAAACATCTGCAACTCAAAGTGCCACAAGCACCGTTGCCATCACTTCGGAAGGTGTCACGACTGTTGGCCAGTCTACAGCTCATTCATCAACTGCCATAACAGAAGGAATCAGCTTGACAACCAGCAGCTTAAGAACAACATTCCAGCCGACAAGACCGACAGAATCGACACTTGCAATTCAAAGTACAACCGCCCAAAGAACCAAATCCTCTACTTTCAAGCCAAGTACAGAACAAAGCACGTTGACGTCTACCCTTGAGGAGACAACTTTGCCTGCCACGACATCGGTGCAGACTAGCACAGAAGAATCGTCTACACCAGAATCTACAACGGTCAGTGCTAGAAGCACATCTGCTCTCGCATCAGAAGGTTTTTCCTCTGTTTACGAATCTACAGGTCATTCTACAATTGCCACAACAGAAGGAATCAGCTCCACCACCAGCACTTCAGTAACAACAAGGCAGCCGACAACACATGTAGAATCGACGCTGGCAGGTCAAAGTACGACTGCCCAAAGAACGGGACTTTCTACTGTGATTCCAAGTACAGAGCAAAGCACTTTGACGTCTACCGTTGAACACACAACTCTGCCTGCTACGACAGTAGAGCAAGGTAACACAGCAGGGTCGTCTACGATAACAAATGCCGGAAGCACATTGGCAAGCACGTCAAGAGTTTCAACGGTGGGTGAGTCTACAAGTCATTCCTCTATTGGCACGACAGGAGTAACCAGCTCGACCAGAAGAACTTCCAGAACTTCAGTTCAGCCGACAACACTTATGGAATCGACATTGGAAGGCACAAGTCCAACGACGCAAAGAACCACATTTCTCACCGTTCCTGCAACAACAGAGCAAAGCACTGCATCATCAACTGCTGGTGAGACAACAGTTTCCGGTACGACATCGGTGCAGACTAATTCACATGGATTGACTTTACCGACAACTACAACTCAAAGTGCCACAAGCAAAGCTGCAAGCACTTCGGAAGGTGTCACCACTGTTGGTCGGTCAACGGCTCATTCCTCAACTGCCACAACAGAAGGAATCAGCTCAACAACTAGCAGCACGAGAACAACAATTCAGCCGACAACACCGGCAGTATCGACACTTGCAGTTCAAAGTACTACCGCAAAAATGACCGCGTTTCCTACTTTAAAGCCAAGTACAGGGCAAAGAACGTTGACGTCTAGTCTCGAAGAGACAACTGTGCCTGCCACGACAACGGCGCAGACTAACAAAGAAGAATCGTCTACACAAGCATCTACAACGATCAGTGCCAGAAGCACATCTCCTCTCGCATCAGAAGGTTTTTCCTCTATTTACGAATCTACAATTGCCACAACAGAAGGAATCAGCTCCACCACCAGCACTTCAGTGACAACAAGGCAGCCGACAACACATGTAGAATCGACGACTGCAGGTCAAAGTACGATTGCCATAAGAACGGGACTTTCTACTGTGAAGCCAAGTACAGAGCAAAGCACTTTGACGTCTACCGTTGAAGAGACAACTCTGCCTGCTACGACAGCAGAGCAAAGTAGAACAGCAGGGTCGTCTACGATAACAGATGCCGGAAGAACATTGGCAAGCACGTCAAGAGTTTCAACGGTGGGTGAGTCTACAAGTCATTCCTCTATTGGCACAACAGAAGGAATCAGATCGACTACAAGTACTTCCAGAACTTCAGTCCAGCCAACAACTCTTATAGAATCGACATTGGAAGACAAAAGTCCAACGTCGCAAAGAACCACATTTCTCACCGTTCCTGCAACAACAGAGCAAAGCACTGCATCATCAACTGCTGGTGAGACAACAGTTTCCGGTACAACATCGGTGCAGACTAGCACATATGGATTGACTTTACCGACAACTACAACTCAAAGTGCAACAAGCACCGTTGCAAGCACTTCGGAAGGTGTTACCACTGTTGGCCAGTCTACGGCTCATTCCTCAACTGCCACAACAGAAGGAATCAGCTCGACAGCCAGCAGCGCTAGAACAACATTCCAGCCGACAACACCGGCAGAATCGACATTTGCAGTTCAAAGTACTACCGCAAAAATGACCGCGTTTCCTACTTTGAAGCCAAGTACAGAGCAAAGCACGTTGACGTCTACTCTCGAAGAGACAACTTTGCCTGCAACGACAACGGTGCAGACTAGCACAGAAGAATCGTCTACACAAGCATCTACAACGATCAGTGCCAGAAGCACATCTGCTCTCACATCGGAAGGATTTTCCTCTGTTTACGAATCTACAGGTCATTCTACAATTGCCACAACAGAAGGAATCAGCTCCACTACCAGCACTTCAGGAACCTCAAGGCATCCGACAACACGTGTAGAATCGACGACTGCAGGTCAAAGTACGACTGCCCAAAGAACGGGACTTTCTACTGTGAAGCCAAGTACAGAGCAAAGCACATTGACGTCTACCGTTGAAGAGACAACTCTGCCTGCTACGACAGCAGAGCAAAGTAGCAGAGTAGAGTCGTCTACGATAACAAGTGCCAGAAGCACATTGGCAAGCAGCTCAGGGGTTTATTCAACCGTAGGCCGATCTACAATACATCCATCGATTGCAACAGAAGGAATCAGCTCGACTATAAGCACTTCCAGAACTTCAGTCCAGCCAACAACACTTATGGAATCGACATTGGAAGGCACAAGTCCAACCTCGCGAAGAACCACATTTCTCACAGTCCCTGCAACAACAGAGCGAAGCACTGCATCATCAACTGCTGGTGAGACAACCGTTTCCAGTACAACATCGGTGCAGGCTAGCACACATGGATTGACTTTACCGACAACTACAACTCAAAGTGCCACAAGCAAAGCTGCAAGCACTTCGGAAAGTGTCACCACTGTTGGCCAGTCAACGGCTCATTTCTCAACTGCCACAACAGAAGGAATCAGCTCGACAACCAGCATCGCTAGAACAACATTCCAGCCGACAACACCGGTAGAATCGACACTTGCAGTTCAAAGTACTACCGCAAAAATGACCGCGTTTCCTACTTTGAAGCCAAGTACAGAGAAAAGCACGTTGACGTCTACTCTCGAAGAGACAACTTTGCCTGCAACGACGACGGTCCAGACTAGCACAGAAGAATCGTCTACACAAGCATCTACAACGATCAGTGCCAGCAGCACATCTACTCTCACATCGGAAGGATTTTCCTCTGTTTACGAATCTACAGGTCATTCTACAATTGCCACAACAGAAGGAATCAGCTCCACCACCAGCACTTCAGGAACAACAAAGCAGCCGACAACATATGTAGAATCGACGACTGCCCAAAGAGCCGGACTTGCTACACTGAAGGCAAGTACAGAGCAAAGCACTTTGACGTCTACCGTTGAAGAGACAACTCTGCCTGCTACGACAGCAGAGCAAAGTAGCACAGTAGGGTCGTCTACGATAACAGATGCCAGAAGCACATTGGCAAGAACGTCAAGAGTTTCAACGGTGGATGAATCTACACGTCATTCCTCTATTGCTACGACAGAAGGAATCAGCTCGACTACAAGTTCTTCCAGAACTTCAGTCCAGCCAACAACACTTATGGAATCGACATTGGAAGGCAAAAGTCCAACCTCGCAAAGAACCACATTTCTCACAGTCCCTGCAACAACAGAGCAAAGCACTGCATCATCAACTGCTGCCGAAACAACGGTTTCCGGTACGACATCGGCGCAGACTAGCACACATGGATTAACTTCACCCACATCTACAACTCAAAGTGACACCAGCAAAGTTACAAGCACTTCGGAGGGTGTAACCACTGTTGGCCAGTATACGGCTCATTCCTCAATTGCCACAACAGAAGGAATCAGCTCGACATCCAGCAGCTCGAGGACTTCAGTCCAGCCGACAACAACCGTAGAGTTGACGACTGTAGGCCAAAGTACAAGCGCCTTAAAGACCACATTTTCTACTGTAAAGCCAAGTACGGAGCAAAGCACTCACACGTCTAAGTTGGAAGAAACAACTGTGCCTGCTACGACGACGGAGCAGAGTAGTACAGTTATATCAACTCTTGCAGGTCAAAGTACGGTAGCCGTAAGAACCTCATTTTCTACTGTGAAGCGGACTACAGAACAAAGCACCTTGACGTCTACTTCTGAAGAGACAACTTTGCCTGCCACAACAAAGATGCAGATTAGCACATTGGAATTATCTACACAAGCACCTACAACGACCAGTGCCAGGAGCACATTTGCTGTTACTTCGGATGGTATTTCCTCTGTTTACGAATCTACAGGTTACTCCACAACAGAGGGTGCAATCTCCACCACCGGCAGTTCGAAAACAACACGCCAAGGAACAACTCCTGCAGAATCCACACTGCCACTGTCAGGCCAAAGTACGACCGCCCAAATGACCACATATTCTACATTGAAGCCAAGTACAGAGCAAAGCACCTTAACATCAACTGATGAAGAGACAACTGTGTCTCCAACGACAACAGTGCCCACTAGCACAGTAGGAACGTCTACACCAACATCTACAACGGCGAGTGCGACAAGCCACTCTGAAAGCACTTCAGACGGTTATTCAACAGTTGGTCAATCTACAAGACATCCTTCGATTGCCACGACAGAAGGAATCAGCACGTTGACAACTACAGTCCAGCCAACCACACTTATGTCGTCGACACTGGCAGGCAAAATTACGACCTCGCAAAGAACCACGTTTCTTACAGTCCCTGCAACAACCGAGCGAAGCACTGTTTCATCAACTGCTGGTGTGACAACCTCCCCAACATCTACAACGCAAACAGCCACAAGCACTGTTGCTAGCACTTCAGAAGGTCTTTCCACTGTTGGCCATTCGACAGCGTATTCCTCAATTGTAACAACAGAAGGTCTTACCTCTGTCGGCCAGTCTACAGTTCATTCCTCAACTGCTACAACAGACGGAATCAGGTCGACCACCAGCAGAGTGAAAACAACATTCCAACCAACAACATTTGCAGAATCAACTCATGCAGGTCAAAGTACGGCAGCCATAAGAACCACATTTTCTACTGTGAAGCCGACTACAGAACAAAGCACGTTGACGTCTATTCCTGAGGAGACAACTTTGCCTGCAACGACAGTGGAGACTAGCACAGTAGAGTCGTCAACACAAGCATCGACAACGACCAGTGCCAGAAGCACATTTGCTGTCGCTTCAGAAGGTATTTCCTCTGTTTACGAATCTACAGGCTATTCCACAAAAGAAGGAGGAATATCGACCACCAGCAGTACGAAAACAACACGCCAGTCGACAACACCTGTAGAATCCACACCGGCGGGCCAAAGTACGACCGCTCATATAACCACATATTCTACGGTGAAGCCAAGTACAGAGCAAAGCACCTTAACGTCAACTGCTAAAGAGACAACTGTGCCTACAACGACAACAGTGCACTCTAGCACAGTAGCAACAGATACACAAGCATCTACAACTACGAGTGCGACAAGTCACTTTGAAAGCACTTCAGAAGGTTATTCAACAGTTGGTCAATCTACAAGACATCCTTCGGTTGCCACGACAGAAGGAATCAGCTCAGCCGCCAGCACGTTGACAACTACAGTCCAGCCAATCACACTTATGGAGTCGACACTGGCAGGCACAATTACGACCTCGCCAAGAACCACATTTCTTACAGTCCCGGCAACAACAGAAGAAAGCACTGCATCATCAACCGCTGGTGACACAACTGTCTCCAGCACAACAACGGTGCAGACTAGCACATATGTATTGACTTCACCAACCTCTACAACGCAAACTACAACAAGCAAAGTTCCCAGCACTTCGGAAGGTCTTGCTACTGTTGGCCTGTCAACAGCTCATTCTTCAATTGCATCAACAGAAGGAATCATGTCGACCACCAGCAGCTCGAGAACTTTAGTCCAGCCGACAACAACCGTAGAATTGACGACTGCTGGGAAAAGTACAGGCGCCTCAAAGACCAGCACTGCAACTGGTCTTTCCACTATTGGTCAGTCTATTGCCCATTCATCAATGGCCACAACAGCAGAAGGATTCAGCTCGACCACGAAAACAACAGGCCAGCCGACAAGACTACTTGTAGAATCGACACTTGCAGGCCAAAGTACGACTGCCCAAAGAACAGTATTTTCTACACTGATGGCAAGTACAGAGCAAAGCACTTTCACGTCTACGTTGGTAGAGACAACTCTACCTTCTTCGACAACAGTGCAAAGTAGTATAGTAGGATCGTCTACACCAAAGTCTACAACGATGAATGCCAGAAGCACAATGGTCAACACCCCGGGAGGTCTTTCCACGAGTGCAACAACAGAAAGAATCAGCTCTACCATTAGCAGTCGGTCGGTCCAGCCGACAACCCTTATGGGATCGACACGGGCAGGCCAAAGTAAGACCTCGCAAAGACCAACATTTCTCACAGTCCCTGCAACAACAGAGCGAAGCACAGTAACATCTACTGCTGGTGAGACAACCGTATCCGGTACGACAACAGTGCAGCCTAGCACACATGGATTGACTTCGCCGACCTCTACGACGCTGAGTGCCACAAGCACCGTTTCAAGCACTTCAGAAGGTCTTTCCACCGTTGGTCAGTCTACAGTGCATTCCTCAATGGCCTCAACAGAAGGAATCAGCTCGACCACCAAATATTCAAAAACAACAAGTCAGCCGACATCACATATAGAATCCACACTGGCAGGCCAAGGTACGACCGCCCAAAGAACCTTATATTCAACAGTGGAATTAAGTACAGAGAAAAGCACTTTGACGTCTTCTGTTCAAGAGACAACTGTTCCTGATGTGACGACGGCGCAGACTAGCACAGAAGGATCGTCTGAAGCTACACCTACAACGATGAGCGGTACAAGCACGATTGCAAGCACTTCAGAATATCATTCGACCGTTAGCAAGTCTACGGGACATTCCTCTATCGCCACGACCAAAGGAATCATGTCGACCACAAGCACTTCACTCCAGCCAACAACACTACTGGAGTCGACACGGGCAGGCCAAAGCACGTCTTCCCAACGGACCACATTTCTTACAGTCCCTGCAACAACAGATCAAAGCACTGTAACATCAACTCTTGAAAGGACAACATTGGCTGATACAACAACTGGGCATGCAAGCACACATATGTTGACTTCACCCGTATCTACAACGCACACTTCCACAAGCAATGTTGCCAGCACTCCGGAAGGTATTTCCACTGTTGGCCACTCTACAGCTCATTCCTCAATTGCAATAACAGAAGGAACCAGCTCTATCAGCACCAGCGCGAGAACAACAGTTCAGCCAACGACACCTGTAGAAACGACACTGGCAGGCGAAAGTACAACCGTGGAAGGAACCGCATATTCTACAGTGAACCCAAGTACAGAGCAAAGCACTTTCACGTCTACGTTTGAAGAGACAACTGTGCCTACTACGACAACAGTGTCGATTAGTACAGTAGGATTGTCTACAGCAGCATCTACAACGATGAGTGCCAGAAGCACATCGGTCAGCACTCCGGAAGGTCTTACTACTGTTTACGAATCAACAGGTCATTCAACAAGTTCCACAACGGAAGTAGTCAGATCGACCACCAGCAGAAGTTCAGTCCAACCAACAACGTTTTTGGAAACGACATTGGCAGGCCAGAGTACGACTGCACAAAGAACCAAATTTCCAACAGTGCAGGCAAGTACAGAGCAAACCACTCTGACGTCTTCTGTTCAAGAGACGACTTTGCCTGCCGCTACAACGGTGCAGACAACTACAGGAGGATCGTCTACGCCAACAACTGTAACGCTGAGTACAACAGGCTCACTTCCCAGCACTTCAGGTCTTTTCACCGCTGGACAGTCTACAGGGTTCTCACCCACGTCTAAAACAGTAATCATTTCGACCACGAGCAGCTCAAGAACTACAATCCATCCTACAACACCTGTAGAATCGACATTGGCAGGCCAAAGTACGACTGCCCAAAGAACCACATTTTCTACATTGAAGCCAAGTACGGAGCAAAGTACAACTGTGTCTGCAACAACAACGGAGCAGACTAGCACAGTTGAATCGTCCACACCAAAATCTACGACGATGAGTGCAACAATCCCCTTCTCCAGCACTTTGGAAAATTATTCAACAATTGGTCAGTCGACAGGACATACCTCAGTTGCCGCGACAAGCACACTTAAGAGCACAGTTCAGTCAGCAACTGGACATGGGCGGACAGTAAAGGAAACAACAGAGCAGGAACCTCTTACATCTACTATTGGTGAGTCCACCGTCGCAGATGAAACCACTGTGCACTCCAGCACAGAGGAAAAAATGACAACCACACATTCACAACAAACTGCCGCAAGCACATTTAGGAACACAGTGCAGGCATCAACGAAACAAACGACTATAGCATCTACAATTCAAGAGAGTACAGAGGAACCGTTGATAACCACACATTTACCACAAAGTTCCATAAGCACACTTGGCAGCACAGTGCAGACAACAACGGAAGAATACACTCCGGCATTTACTGTGCAAGAGTCCACCGTAGATGATGAAACGACGATGCATTCCAGTACAGAGGAACCGCCGACATCAACAACGTCGGTAGAACGTACCACAAGCACATTAACGAGCACGGTGCAGGCAACAACTGAACAAACAACCTTAGCATCTACCATTCAAGAGTCTACTATCCTTGATGAAACGACAATGCACTCAAGTACAGAAGAACCAACGACTCTAACATCTACAATTCAAGAGAGTACAGAGGAACCGTTGACAACCACACATTTACAACAAAGTTCCTTTGGCAGCACAGTTCAGGCAACAACGGAAGGATATACTCTGGCATCTACCATGCAAGAGTCCACCGTGCTTGATGAAACAACGATGCACTCAAGTACAGATGAACCGTCCACATCAACAACGTCGGTAGAAAGTGCCACAAGCACAGTAACGACCACAGTGCAGGCAAAAACTGAACAAACGACCTTAGCATCTACCGTTCAAGAGTCTACTAGCCTTGATGAAACAACGATGCACTCCAGTACAGAGGAGCCGTCGACATCCACGCATTCAGCACAAAGTGCCACAAGCACGTTTAGGAGCACGGTACAGGGAACAACTGAACAAACGACCTTAGCATCTACCATTCAAGAGTCTACTAGCCTTGATGAAACAACGATGCACTCCAGTACAGAGGAGCCGTCGACATCCACGCATTCAGCACAAAGTGCCACAAGCACAGTAACGAGCACAGTTCAGGCAAAAACTGAGCAAACGACCTTAGCATCTACCGTTCAAGAGTCTACTAGCCTTGATGAAACAACGATGCACTCCAGTACAGAGGAGCCGTCGACATCCACGCATTCAGCACAAAGTGCCACAAGCACGTTTAGGAGCACGGTACAGGGAACAACTGAACAAACGACCTTAGCATCTACCATTCAAGAGTCTACTATCCTTGATGAAACGACAATGCAATCAAGTACAGAAGAACCAACGACTCTAACATCTACAATTCAAGAGAGTACAGAGGAACCGTTGACAACCACACATTTACAACAAAGTTCCTTTGGCAGCACAGTGCAGGCAACAACTGAAGGATACACTCTAGCATCTACCATTCAAGAGTCTACTAGCCTTGATGAAACGACGATGCATTCTAGTACAGCGGAACTGTTGACATCCACACATTCCCCGCAAAGTACACTTGGCAGCACAGTGGTTCCAACAACCACACAAAGCCCTCTAATATCTACTGTTCAAGAGTCCACCGTCCCTGATGAAACGACGATGCACTCTAGCACAGAGGAACCGTCGACATTAACACTTGCCACAAGCACCATTAGAAGCACAGTGCAGGCAACAACGGGGCATGGGAGCACATTGAAGGCAACAACAGAAGAAACCACTCAAACATCTACAATTCAAGAGTCTACCTTTGTTGATGAAACGACGATACATTCTAGTACAGAAGAACCGTTGACAACAAAACATTCGGGTATAGAATCGACCTTGGCAGCCCAGGTTACGACCGCGCAAAGAACAACATTGGCTACATTGAAGGCAAGTACAAGTCAAAACACTTTGACATCTACTGTCGAAGAGACAACTGTGCCTACTAAAACAACAGTACAGACCTTCGCTTATGAAACAACGATGCACTCCAGTACAGAGGAACCTTTAACAACAAAATCGACACTGCCAGTTCAAAGTACGACCGCGCAAAGAACAACATTGAAGGCAAGTACGGATAGAAGCACTTTGACGTCTACTGTTGAAGAGACACCTGTGCCTCCTACGAGCACAATAGAACCGTCTACACCAACATCTACAACAATGAGTACAACAAACGTCTATTCTTCGGAAAGTTTTTCAACCTTCGGTCAGTCTACAGGACATTCCTCTATTGCCATGACAGAAGGAATCAGCACCTCGAGAGCTACCGTCCAGCCAACGACGCTTATGGAATCGACACGGGAAGGCAAGAGTACAACTTCGCAAGGAACCACATTTGCTACTTTACAGGCAATCACAGAGCAAAGCACCATGACGTCTCCCGTTCGAGAGACTACTGTGCAGACTCGAACAGTAGCATCGTCTACACCAATACCTACTACCATCGTCTACTCAAGCAGTTCGGAAGGACTTTCCACTGTTAGCCAGTCTGTAGGCTATTCTACAATTGCCGCGACAAAGGAAGGAATCAGCTCAACCACCAGCAGCTCTCAAAGTTCAGTCCATCCAAGCACACCCATGGAATCGACACGGGCAAGTGAAAGGACAACCGCGCAGAAAACAACACTTGCCACGTTTCAGGCAAGTACAGAGAATACACAGGAAAGCACTTTGACGTCTACTGTTGAAGGGACAACTCTGCCTGCTACGACAACGGTGCTGACTAGCACATTACAATCGTCTACACCAACATCTTCAACGATGAGTGCAACAAGCTCATTTGCTAGCACTTCGGAAGGTCTTTCCTCTGTCATCCAGTCTACAGGTCATTCCTCAATAGCCACGACTGAAGCTACCACCTCGACCACCAGCAGCTCAAAAACTACAATCCAGACGACAGAACATGTAGAATCGACAAGGGCAGGTCAAAGTATGACCTCGCAAAGAACCACAATTCTTACAGTCCCTGCAACAACAGAGAGAAGTACTGTAAAATCAACTGTTGGTGAGACAACAGTTTCAGGTACAACATCGGTGCAGGTTAGCACACATGGATTGACTTTACCAACATCTACAACGCAAAGTGCCACAAGCACGTTTGCCAGCACTTCCGAAGAAACTACCACCCTGCCTACTACAAAGGTAACCTCACAAACGCCAACAAGGTCTCCATTTTTGAGCTCTACTATTTCACCACACACGACAGAAAGTATAACGTCCAAAGCTGGCAGCACATTCCAAACACTTGTCGCTACTACAGAAAAGGACATTTATCCATCTACAATAGCTACCTCAGAACACACCTCTCAGGCTAGTCTTCTACAAACAACTGACCAATCGCTGTTGGCAACCACGCAAGCTCCATTTGCTACAAGTGACTTAAGACGTACAACATCTAAGCATTCCACTAGCACAGATCACACTACAATGTTTATAACGGCGTTAGAAGGATCAACAGCTAGCTCAGTTTCCACCATCTCAACGCCTACGTCAAGTACCTATCTACCCACAACTGCTATACCCACAGACGAGCACACCACTACCGAAACTGCCATCACTACCGACAGAACAGACATATCTCTGTCTACATCGACTAAAAATATAGCATTTACACTGGAAAGCCAGAAAACAAGTCACCAAGACGTTAGTTCACAAACACCCACTGGGTCTCAAACATTGCGCTCTACAATCTCACCATTCACGACAGAAAGTTCACAACTGACAACGTCTATATCAACGTCCAAACCCGGCAGCTCCTTTCCTACGATTGCTCCTACCATAGAAAGACGCACTCAGACTAACATTTCACCAACAACACACGTACATGTACCATCCTCAACAAAGACGCAGGCTCCAATGCTCACAATTTACGCAGAAAACACAACATCTGAGCTTTCCACTACCACAGATCACACGACACAGCCATCATCTGTGTTTAAAAGGTCAACAGACAGCTCTGTTTCCGCCCACTCAACTCTAACGTTAACAACATCTTCCCCCACAACTGCTCTACCCACACAGGAAAATGACATCACCACAGAGACTGCCAGTACTATGCCTGTATCAAGCACAAATCACACAGTAACCACACGTCCAACGACGACTGTGACAACAACAGCACAGGCTACCACTGGCATGAGCACTGCTTTCCGGAAGCAAGCAACTACGAGTGCAGAAACGTCTTCCATGTCTACTTCAAAGGTAAGCTCACAAACGCCTCAAGTATTGAGCTCTACACTTTCGCCGCTCACGACAGAAAGTTCACGACAGACAACGTCTGCATCAGCGACAATACGAGGCAGTACATTTCAGACGGTTGTCGCTACCACAGACACCACCACTCTGTCGTCGACAAGAGCTACAACAGAAACAACCTCACAGACTATTCATTTAAAAACAACTAACGCACCCCTCTTGACAACGACACTAACTGGATTGTCTACAACTGACGCTAGCAGTACGACATCCAACCATTACCCAACTACAGACCAGACGGCATCAGTAGGAACTGCGTTAGGGACATCAACAGCTAGTTCTGTTTCCGACCTTTCAACACTGGCATCAACTACCCATTTACCTACAACTGCTGTGCCTACACAAGAACACCCCACTGCAGAGACTGCCAGCACTACAGACATAACAGACACATCTCTGTCTCTATCGAGCACTGATACCGCATCTACACCCCAAGGCCAAACAATTCAACAAACTACTGATATCGCAACACCATCTTCCTCAACTATGACCACGCTTTCAGCGACGAAAACTGAATCGCCTCCACATGCTTCTACTGACATGCAAACTAATTTCCAGACAAAGCAATCTACTTCTGCAGAGCGTCCTTCCTTTTCTACATTCTACACAGAGGTAACCACACCCAAAACTGCAGGGCGTTCTTTCGTTGGCTCCACTTTCCCATCCATTTCGACTGAAAGTACATATCCTAAGACGACTATATCCACCTCAAAAGCAGATAGTACATTTCCAGTACACTTCACGATTGTACCTACCACCGAACACATCCCTCTGTCATCAACGTTAGCAGCTAAAGAAACTACCAGTCAGATCAGTATAGCACATACGACAGACATAGCACTCGAAACAACTAGCGAAGCTAGCACTACGACTGAGTATACTAGTGCTCATCAAACAACACTTAAAACAGCTACAGCGTCACCTAGTAATACTGCCCCTGCACATTCAACCCAGGCGTCAACTACATTTTTACCCAAAACTGTTCTACCCACACAAAAAACCGAAAGTACCACAGAAATTGACAGCATTACGGACTTGAAAGACACAACTATGTCTATGGCTAGCACATCTACACTCCAAGACCAAACAAGTTATTCCACTATTGAACACACAACGCCGTCTTTTACAACTGTGTCAACACGCCCAATGAAAACTACAACAGCACTTCTTCGCGCTACCACTGCCTTGAAAAGTACATCCGAAACTAGAACCCTTCCCACTTCAAAGGTAAGCTCAGAAACGACTACTGGATCTCAATTTGTAAGCTCTAGTACAACTATTGCACCACTCACGACGGAAAGTACAACCAGCTCATCAACGTTGAGACCTGGCAGCACATTACCAACGGTTGCCCCTACCAAAGAGAGAAGCACTCCATCAACTAAAGCCACCACAGAAAGGACCTCCGAGACTAGGTTTCCACAAACAACGGACCAATCGCTCTCGGCGACCACGCAAGCTCCCCTGTATACAACTGACGTTGCAAAATCAACAGATCACAGTACAAAACTGACCCCTGTGCAGGCTACAACAGAACATGGGAGCACAGTGAGGGCAACAACGGGACGAGAAGCTTTAACATCTACCATTCAAGAGTCTGCCTTTGTCGATGAAACCACGGTGCACTCCAGTACAAAGAAACCTTCGACAATCACACATTCATCAGAAAGTGCAACAACCACAGTCGGCAGCACAGTACGGTCAACGACTGAGCTAAACACACTAACGCAGGCTATTCAAGAGTCTACCTTCGCTGAGGAAACTACGGTGCACTCCAGTACAGAGGAACTGTTGACAACCAAACATTCACTTATGGTATCGACAATGGCACCGCAAAGTACGGCCGCACAAAGAACAACATTTCCTACATTAAAGGCAAGTACAGAGGAAAGTCCTTTGACGTCTACCGTTGAAGAGACAACTCTGTCTGCTACGACACCGGTACCGACCAGCACAATAGGATCTTCTACATCAACATCTACAACAATGAGTGCAACAAGTATATTTGCCAGCACTTTGGAAGGTCCTTCCTCTGTTAGCCTGTCTACAGATCATTCGTCAATTGCCACGACAACAGAAGCAATCAGCTCGACCACCGGCTTTTACAGGACTTCAGTTCGTCCAACAACACGTATGGAATCGACACGGGTAGGTCAAAGTACATCTTTGCAAAGAATAATATATGCTACATTAAAGGCAAGTACAGAGCAAAGCACAATGGCAACTACTTTCGAAGAGACGACTGCGCCTGCTACGCCATCGGTGTTGACTAGCACAGAAGATTCGTCGACAACAGGATCATTTCCCAGCACTTCAGAAGGTCGATCCACTGTTAGTCAGTCTACAGGTCGTCCCTCCATTGCTACAACGGATCGAATAAGACCGACCACAAGCACATCGACAACTTCAGTTCGGCCAACAACAACACCAGCAGAATCGACAGCTGTAGACCAAAGTATGACTTCACAAAGAAGCACATTTTCAACAGTAAAGGCAACCACCGAGCAAAGTATTTCAAGTTCTAGTTTTAAAGACACGTCTTCACTAAATAGTGCCACAAGCACAGTGATTGGTACGTCGGGAGGTAATTCCACTGTTGTACAGACTACAGAACACTCTTCCACTGGTAAAACATATGGAATCAGATCGACCACAGGCAGTCCAATAACTTCAGTCCCATCGACAACGCCTGCTGAATCTACATCGGCAGATCAAACTACGACCTCGCAAAGGACCACCTTTCCTACAGTGCCAGCAACAACAGAACAAAGCACTGTGACATCAACTCTTGAAGAGACCGCAGTGGCTGAAACAACTACAGGGCAGACAAGCATTCTTGGATTGTCGTCCGCCGCAACTACCAGGCAAATCTCCACCAGCACATTTTCCAGCACTTCACAAGGTCGATCCACCGTTGGCCAGTCTACAAGCTATTCTTCCATTGCCACAACAGGAGAAATCAGCTTAACCACAAGCAGCCCGGCAACTTCTATCAAGCCGACAACACCTGCAGAATCGACGCTAGAAGTCATTAGTACAAGCGCCTCAAAGACCACATTTTCAACTGTGAGGCCAAGTACAGAGCAAAGCACTTTGACGTCTACTCTTCAAGGGACAACTCTGCCTCTTAGGACAACGGCGCAGACTAGTACAGTAAGATCGTCTACGCCAACATCTACAACAATGAGTGCCAGAAGCACATTTGCAAGCACCACGGAGGGTCCTTCTACCGTCGGCCAGTCAACAGAACAGTCATCAATTGCTACGACGGAAGAAATCAGGTCGACCATCAATAGTTCGGCAACTTTTATCCAGCCGACAACACTTATGGAATCGACGCTGGTAGGCCAAAGGTTAACCTCGCAAAGGACCACATTTCGTACAGCTATGGCAACAGTAGATCAAAGCACTGGCACATCAACTCGTGAAGAGACCACAGTGGCTGGGACGACTCTAGCAGAGACAAGCACTCTTGGGTCGTCGTCCGCAACGTCTACAACACAGAGTGCTACAAGCACACTTGTCAGCACATCTGAGGTTCATTCAACAGAAGGACAGTCTACATCACATCCTTCTACAGTAACAGCAACTGAATTTAGTTCGACCAGCAGCTCGAGAACTTCAGGTCAATCGACAACGCTGTCCGAATCTATAGCTGTAGAACAAAGTACCACCGCGCAAAGGACTACGATCCCTACAATGCCGGTAACAACGGAGCAAAGCACTATGGCCTCAACCTCTGCACAGACCACAGTGGCTAGTACAACTACGGAGGGGGCGAGAACATTGAGATCGTCTTCTGCCACAACACTTGCAGAATCGACGCTAGCAGTTCTGAGTACAAGCGCCTCAAAGACCACATTTTCAACTGTCAGGCCAACTACAGAGCAAAGCACTTTGACGTCTACAATTGAAGAGACAACTCTGCCTGTTACGACAACGGCGCAGACTAGTACAGTAAGATCGTCTACGCCAGCATCTACAACAATGAGTGCCAGAAGCACATTTGCTAGCACTACGCAGGGTCCTTCTACCGTCGGCCAGTCAACCGGACAGTCATCAATTGCCACAACAGAAGAAATCAGGTCGATCATCAGTAGTTCGGCAACTTCCATCCAGCCGACAACACTTGTGGAATCGACGCTGGCAGGCCAAAGTGCGACCTCACAAAGGACCACATTTCGTACAGTCATGGCAACAACAGATCGAACCACTGGCACATCAACTCTTGAAGAGACCACACTGGCTGTGACGGCTTTAGTAGAGACAAGCACTCTTGGATCGCCGCCCGCCATGTCTTCAGCACAGAGTGCTACAAGCACACTCGTCAGCACATCTGAAGTTCATTCAACAGAAGGACAGTCTACATCACATCCTTCAACAGTCACAGCAACTGAATTTAGCTCGACCAGCAGCTCGAGAACTTCAGCTCAATCGACAACGCTGTCCAAATCTACACATGTAGAACGAAGCACCACCGCGCAAAGGACTACGATCCCTACAATGCCGGTAACAACGGAGCAAAGCACTATGGCCTCAACCTCTGCACAGACCACAGTGGCTAGTACAACTACGGAGGGGGTTAGCACGTTGGGGTCGTCTTCTGTCACGTCTTCAACACATCGTGCCACAAGCACAGTGATTGGATCGTCGGAAGGTCATTCCACTGTTGTACAGACTACAGAACACTCTTCCACTGGTACAACATTTGGAATCAGATCGACCACCAGCAGTGTAAGAAGTTCAGTCCAACCAACAATACTTTTGGAAACGACATTGACTGGCCAGAGTACGACTGCCCAAAGAACCCAATTTTCAACAGTTCAGGCAAGTACAGAGGAAACTACTTTGACGTCTTCAGTTCAAGAGACAACTTTGGCTACTACTGCATCGGTGCAGACAAGCACAGTAGAATCGTCTACGCCAACATCTACAACGATGAGTACAACAAGCTCATTTCCCAGCACTTCAGAAAGTCATTTCACTGTTGAACAGTTCTCCCCCACTGCTAAAACAGAAGGAATCAGCTCGACTACCAGCAGCTCAAGAACTACAATTCATTCGACAACACCCATAGAATCGACATTGGCAGGGCAAAGTACGAGCGCGCAAAGAACAACATTTGCTACGTCGAAGGCAAGTACAGAGCAAAGCACTTTAACTGCTGCTGCTCAAGGGACAACTCTTCCTGCTACGACAACGGTGCAGACAAGCAATGTACAATCGTATACACCAACACCTATAACGACGAGTGCAACAAGCCCTTTTTCCATCACTTCGGAAGGTTTTTCAACCGTCAGACAGTCTACAAGACAATCCGCCATTACCACAACAAAAGGAATCAGCTCGACCACCAGCAGTTCGGGAACTTCAGTTCATCCTATATCAGAATCTACAATGGCAGGCCTAAGTACGACCGCCCAAAGAACTAAATTTACTACATTAAAGGCAAGTACAGAGCAAAGCACTTTTACGTCTACGGTTGAAGAGGCAACTACGTCTGCTACGACATCCAAACATTCACAACAAAGTGCCACAAGCACACTTGGCAGCACAGAGCAGGCAACAACGGAACAAACCACACTAACATCTACCCTTCAAGAGTCTACTTTCACTGATGAAACGACGATGCATTCTAGTACGGAGGAACCACCGACATCCACGAATTCACAACCAAGGACCACACGCACACTTAGTAGTACTGTGGTGGCAACTACTGAGCAAAAAACACTAACATCTACGCTTCAAGCGTCTACTTTCACTGATGAAACGACGATACATTCTAGTACAGAGGAACCATCGACATCCACACATTCACAACCAAGGTTTACGAGCACACTTGGCAGCACTGTGGTGCCAACTACGGAGCAAAACACACTAACACCTACCCTTCAAGAGTCTACTTTCGCTGATGAAACGACGATGCACTCTGGCACAGAGGAACCGTTGACAACCACACATTCACAACCAAGTGGTGCTACAAGCACATATGGCAGCACAGTGCTGGCAACAACGAATCAAAATGATCTAACATCTACCCTTCGAGGGTCCACGTCCTTTGATGAAACGACGATTCACTCTAGTACAGAGAAACCGTTGACAACAACACATTTACAATCAAGTGGTGCTACAAGCACATATGGCGGCACAGTGCAAGCAACAACAGACCAAAGCACATCTATGCTTCATAAGTCCACAATCGCTGATGACACCACGACGCAGTCTAGGACAGAGAAACCGTTGCAAACCACGCATTCACCACAAAGTGCCACAAGCACACTTGGTAGCACAATGCAGGCAACTACCGGACATGGGAGCTCAGTAAAGACAACAACGGAACAGGGCGCCTTAGCATCTACCATTCAAGAGTCCACCACAGTCGAGGATGAAACAACGGTGCATTCCAGGACAGAGGGACCGTCGACAACCACACAAAGTGCCACAAGCACATTTGGGAGTACCGTGCAGGCAACAACAGAACATGGGAGCACAGTGAAGGCAACAACGGAACAGAAGTCTCCAACATCTACAATTCAAGAGTTGACTTTCGCTAGTGAAACCACAATGCACCCTAGCACAGAGGAACCATTGACATCCACACTCTCGCCACAAAGTACCACAAGCGTGCTTGGCAGCACAGTACGGGCAACTACAGAACAAAGCTCTCAGACATTGACCATTCTAGAGTCCACCTTCGCTGATAAAACAACGGTGTACTCAGGTTCAGAGGAACCGTTGATGACCACGCATTCACAACCAAGTGCTACCACAAGCACACTTCGCAGCACAGTGCGGGCTAAGATGGAGCAAACCACTTTGATACCTACTATTCTTGGGTCCACCTTCGCTGATGAAACAACTATGCATTCTAGTACAGAGGAACCGTTGACTTCCACACGTGCACAGCCAAGTGCGACAAGCACGCTTGGCAGCACGGTTAAGGAAACAACGAAACAAAGTGCGCTAACATCGATCCTACCAGAGTCCAGCTACTCTAGAGAAACCACGGTGCACTCCAGTACAGAGGAACCGTTGACAACCACGCAGTCACAACCAAGTACTACAAGCACATTTAGGAGCACAATGCAGGCAACAACGGAGCAAAGGTCTCTGACATCTACCCTTCAAGAGTCTGCTTCCACTGGTGAAACGACGATGCATTCTACCACAGAGGAACCTGTGACAACCACGCGTTCACAACAAAGTACCACAATCATACTTAGCAGCACAGAGCAAGCTACGATGGAGCAAACCACTCTAAAAACTACAATTCAAGAGTCTACCTTTGCTGATGAAACGACGATACATTTTAGTACAGAGGAACCTTTGACATCAACACGTGCACAACCAATTGACGAAAGTACCTTTGGCAGCACAATGGTGGAAACAACGGAACAAATCACTTTAACTTCTACCATTCAAGAGTCCACATCCCACGCAGGCAACACATTTCCAACCCTTGCACCTACAACTCTGTCATCCACATTACCAACTAACGAAACTACCAGTCAAACACATTCAACAGACATACCACTCGAAGAAACTTCGACATTATCGACAAATAGAGTTGCAAGACCTTCAACTGAGTATCCCACTACCACACATCAAACAACGCTCCAAACAGCTCCTTTTGCAGTGCCAACAGGCACGGCTGTTTCTATACTCTCAACCGAGGTGCCTACTGCATTTTCACCCACACAAGAAAACATAATCACCACAGAGACTGTCAGTACATTAGACAGGAAATACACAACTATGCCTGCAGCCAGAACATCTTCACTTCACGACAAAACAAGCCAACCCGCTATTGACCACACAACACCGTCTTTTTCCATTGTGACCAAACGTCCAACAACAATGACATCTTCACTTGACACTACCACCGACTTCTATACTGCATCCACGAAAGAGCAAAGAACAAGCTCGGAAACTCTTACTCTGTCAACTTCAAAGGTAAGCGCTCAAACGCCAACCAGATTCCATTTGTTGACCTCTACAATTTCACCATTCACGACAGAAAGAACACAACATACAGCGTCGAAAGCTGGTAGCACATTTCAAACCCTTCCTCCTACAACAGAAAGAAGCACACTGTCCTTAACATTACCCACTACAGAAACTTCGACTCAGACTAGTATTACACCGACAACAGACGTAGCAATCTCAACAAGGACGCAAGCTAAGTTGTTTACAACTGACGTTGACAGCGCGACATCTGAGCATACCACTACTACAGATCACACGACAGTGACAATGACTGCGTTTGAAGGGTCAACATCTAGCTCTGTGTTCGACCTCTCAACTGTAGCGTCAACACCATTTTTACCTACAACTGCTCTATTCACACAGGATCATGAAATCACCACCGAGACTGACAGTGCTACAGACAACAGAGACACAACTATGTCTGTGTCAAGCACAGAGATAACATCCACAGTCCAAGGCAAAACTAGTCGTCCAACTGCTGGCTACTTTTCAACTGTATCCACGCGTCCAACGACGACTATGACAACGCCCATTCTGGCTACCAGTAGCATGAGTTCTACATCCAAAGCAGAGCGAAGAACGACTGCAGAAACCACTACAATGTCTACTTCAAAGGTAAGCTCACAAACGCCAACTGGGCCTCAATTATGGAGCTCTACACTTTCATCGCTCACGACAGAAAGTTCACAACAGACATCTCCTGAATCGACGTCAATACCAGGCAGCACATTACAGACACTTGCCGCTTCCACAGAAGGAAGCACTCTTTCGTCGACTATACCCAGCACAGAAACTACCACTCAGACCACTCTTCCACCAGCAACAGACATACATCTCTCAACACCGACTCAAGTTACATCGTCCACAAATGCCGAAATTGTGACATCAAAGCATTACACTACTACAGATCACACAACACTTCGAGCAACTGCGTTCTCAACGCAAACATCAACCAAGCCTTTACCTACCACTGCTCTACCCACACAAGAACACACCACCACGGGCATTCCTCGTACTACTGAGACCTCATCAACATTCAAACCTGGCAGCATGTTCCCAACGCTTGCTCCTACCTCAAAGAGAAGCACTTCGTCATCAACCAAAGTCACCACAGAAACAACCTCCGACACTACCTTTCCACAAACAACTGACCAATCACTCTCGGTAACCACGCAAACTACATTGTCTACACGTGACGGTGGAAGATCGACAACCAGGCGTTCCACGTCAACGTATCACACTACATTACCAAGCACAGTGCAGGCAACAACGGAACATACCATTTTAACATCTACTTTTCAAGAGTCTACCATTCCTGATGAAACTACGATGCACTCTAGTACAGAGGAACCGTCAACATCAGAACATACACCAGGAAGTGCAACAAGCATTCTTGGCAGCACAATGGCGGTAACACGGGAACAAACCACTATAACACCAGCCATTCAGGAGTCTACCTTCCTTGATGAAACGACAATGCACTCTAGTACAGAGGAACCGTTGACAACCACACATACACCACAAAGTACAATAAGCACATTGAGGACCACAGTAAAGGCAACAACGGAACAAATCTCACAAACATCTACTATTCAAGAGTCTACAGTCACAGGTAAAACCACGATGCACTCTAGCACAGAAAACCCGTTGGCATCCACACAACCAAGTGCCACAAGCACGCTTGCCAGCACAGTGCAAACAACACCAAAAGCTTATACATCTACTCTTCATTGGTCTACTGTCGCTAATGCAACCACGGAGCACTCTAGCACAGAAGAGTCGTCGACATCAACACATTCACAACCAACTGGCACAAGCACATTTAGGGGTACAGCGCAGGTAACCGCGGAACAAACCACTTTAACATCTACCAATGAACAGTCCACAGTCGGTGATGAAACCACGATGGTGCATTCTAGTACAGAGGGACTGTCGACGCGAACACATTCGCAGCCATCTGCCACAAGCACACTTCGCAGCACATTGCAGCCAACAACAGAACGAAATACTTTAACATCTACCATTCAAACGTCCACCTTCGCTGCTGAAACGACGATACATTCTAGTACGGAAGAACCGTCGACATCCACACATTCACCACAAAGCCCCACATCAACCCCTCATGAGTCTACCTTTATTGATGAAACGACAACACCTTCTAGTACGGAGGAAACGTTGACATCCACACATACACAACCAAGTGGTGCCATAAGCACACTTGGCAGCACAGTAGAGGCAACAACGGAACGAAGCACTGTAACATCTACCATGCAAGAGTCCACAGTCGCTCATAAGACCACAGTACAATCTAGTACAGAAGAAATGTCGACACCAACACATTCGCAACCGATTGCTTCAAGCACACTTGGTAGCACAGTACAAGTAACAACGGAACTTAGTACTCTAACATCCACCCTTCAAGAACCTACCTACATTGATGAAACGACGGTGCACTCTGGTACAAAGGAACCATTTACAACCCCACATTTACCACAAAGTGCGACAAGCACTGTGCAGGCAACGATTGAACAAAGCACTCTAAAATCTACAATTCAAGAGTCTACCTTTGCTGATGAAACGACAGTACATTCTAGTACAGAGGAACCGTCGACATCTACGCGTTCACAACAATATCCCACAAGAACATTTGGCAGCACAGTCCAGGCAACAACGGGATATAAGAGCACAGTGAAGGCAACGACGGAACAAATGTCTCAAGCATCTACAATTCAAGAGTCTACAGTCGCAGATAAAACCACGATGCACTCTAGCACAGAAGAACATTTGACCGCCACACATACAGCACAAAGTGCCACAAGCACATTTATAAGCACAATAAAGTCAACGACGGGACGTCGAAGCACAGTAAAGGCAACAACGGAACAAAGCACTCTAGCATCTACTATCCAAAAGTCTACAGTCGCTGATAAAACCACGATGGTCTTAAGCACAGAAGAACCGTTTACATCCACACAATCAAGTGCCATAAGCACGCTTGCCAGCACAGTGCAAACAACACCAAACGCTTTTACATCTACTATTCGAGGGTCCTCTGTCGCTGCCACACGCCCACTTCGCAGTACAGTGCAGGCGACAACGGACCAGAGCACACGCACATCTACTATTCAAGAGTCTTCCTTTGCTGATGAAACAACGATGCATTCTAGCACAGAACAACTATTGACGTCCACACATTCACAACCAAGTGCCACGAGCATATTTAGGAGCACAGTGCAGGCAACAACGGAACAAAGCGATCGAACATCTACCATTCAAGAGTCCACATCTCTTGATGAAACGACGATTCACTCCAGGACAGAGGTACCGTTGACGTCAACACATTCACAACCAAGTGGTGCCACAAGCACCCAGAGCAGCAGTTTGGTGGCAACTACGGAACAAACCACGCTAACATCGACCCTTCAGGAGTCTACTTTCGCTGATGAAACGACGATGCACTCCAGTACAGAGGAATCGTCTACATCCACACATGCAAGACGAGGTGCCACAAGCACATCTGGCAGCACAATAGTGGCAACAACTAAACAAACCACTCTAACATCTACCACACCTACCATCGACGATGAAACGACGATGCATTCTAGAACGTTGACACCCACACATTCACAAGCAACTAATGCCAGAAGCACACTTGGCAGCACAGCACAGGCAACAACGTTTACATCCACACTTGGCAGTACAATAGTGCCAACAACAAAACAAACCACTCTAACATCTACTGTACAAGAGTCTACAGTCGCTGGTAAAACCACAGTGCACTCAAGTACAGAGGAACCATCGGGACCCACACATCCACAACCAAGTGCGACAAGCACACTTGGCAGTACTGTAGTGGCAACTACGGAACAAACCACACTTACATCGACCATTCAGGAGTCTACTTTCACTGATGAAAAGACGATGCATTCTAGTACGGAGGGTTTGTCTACATCAACGCATTCAAGACAGAAATCGACTGAACAATCTGTCAGCACAGCACCACAACAGTCAACATTATCTACTGCCGTAGAAATAGCATCAACGGCTGGTTCACCTAGCATAACGCTAACCTCACAGCGACCAACCCATACAACCTCCAGTAAATCATCAATTACGTCAACTCCTAGTACGGCATCCACACAAGAAAGCACACGGGAGAAAATAACCACTCGCCACACTGTCATGCCAACTCATATTTCCACACAGACATCCGCAAAACCAAGTACCCAGGAGACTGCTAGCAGGTTACCGTCCACCCAGCCTACGACTGCAACCTTGCCATCTACTACAACCTTCACATCAACGCAATCATCCACAACACAGGGACAACCGACACAGTCCACTATTACAGGCCAGACAGAAATTGCTAGTACACCACGTACATCACATCGACCTACCTACACTACTCCCAGCACGTCGTCAATTTCGTCCACAACTGGAGTGACGTCTACACAGCAAGAAAGTACACCAGAAGGAACAAGCACACATCGAATGTCAACCATCCCGCCCATCACAATTTCAAGCTCGACGTTAGTACTGACAACATCACAAGAACATTCGAGCGTGACGAATCATATCTCCACCCATGCATTTTCAAAACCAAGTACTCAGACGACCACCGGCGAAGCAACATCCACTAAGCATTCAACGACAACCACATCATCTATAGAACCCTTTACATCCACCCTACATTCATCTACACCTGCAACCACATTTATCACAGAAATTGCACCAACATCGACACAAGAGGGGCCCAGATCTACGTTAGCAGAAACAACTGAACGCATCACCTATTCAGATCAAGTGACAACAACCTCCACTGCAAGCCAGGTATTTAGAATACGCACTGAATCTAATGCACCACAACTTAGGAGCGCAATACAAACAACAGATAAGACATTGTTCCTACCAAAAGTTACATTCACCACGTTTACAGCACTTACTACACAAGCAATAGTTGCGTCCACCCAAAATCTATTTTGAGTGATCAATCTGACATAACAACACAGTCTGTCGTTGAACTGATATTAACAGGTGCTGCACAGACACCCATCTCCACTACAGTTAAGCATCATTAAACACGCCAAGCAATGACTTTGCATATACACAAAAAGAAAGCACACAGATCAAAACAAGCAAACACCGAATTTTGACCATATTGGCACCACTTAACATTTCAAGGTAAATCATACCTTCCTCAAATCTTTTGAAATAACGTTGCATCCTCTCCTATTTCCACACAGCAGTCACAGGCACCGAGTACTCTGGTGACAACTAGCAGTGCACTGTCTACAGAGGTGACAACTAGCAGGGCACCGTCTACAGAGATGACAACTAGCAGGGCACCGTCTACAGAGGTGACGACTAGCAGGGCACCGTCTACAGAGGTGACGACTAGCAGGGCACCGTTTACAGAGGTGACAACTAGCAGGGTACAGTCTACAGAAGTGACAACTGCAGTTCCGACATCCACGCAACTTCTCACTGTAGAAGCTACTGCAACTATTACTGAAATTGCGCCAACAAGGACAGAGGGACTCCTCACGTCTACTTTGACAGAAACAACAGTTAGAACATCTGCCAGACGCACCACCGATGCGGACGAAGTGACAACGATCTCTACGCCTGGTGTTTCCACGACAACAATCAGAGACCTTTCGTCTCCTCCAAAGACAGTGGTGCCATCCACTGCACCCTTCACATCAACAGTTCCGACTTCAACTAAAACCACAGCTACTACAGATATTCAAGGAACAACAGCAGAAGGGCTGCTAACATCTACTTTGACAAAAACATCTGCCAGACGCACCACCGATGTTGGCCAACTAACAACGATCTCTACTCCTGGTGTTTCTTTGACAACACTCGGAGACCTTTCGTCTACGTCCGTTCTTATTTCCACACAGACATCCTCAACGCCAGGGTCTCAGGAGGCCACTAGCTGGACACCACCTACTACTCCTCCAGAGACAGTTGTGCCATCCACTGCACCCTTCACATCAACACACGTTCAAACTGTAGCAAAAACCACATCTACCAAAGATATGCAGCCAACAACAGCAGAAGGACTGCTAACATCTACTTTGACAGAAGCAACCGCAGCTACCACTGTAATTGAACCAACAACGGCAGAAGGGATATTCACATCTACTCTGACAGAAACAATAGTAAAAACATCTGCCGGACGCACCACCGATGTAAACCAATTGACAACGATCTCTACGCCAGGTGTTTCTTCGACAACAATCGGAGACCTTTCGTCTACGTCCATTCTTATTTCCACACAGACATCCCCTTCACCAAGTTCCCAGGAGGTCACTAGCTCGACACCACCTACTACTCCTCCAAAGACAGTTGTGCCATCTACAGCACCCTTTACATCGACGCAACTTCCAACTGCAGCTAAAACTACACCTTCTACAGACATTACACCAACAACGGCAGAAGGGCTCTTTAAGTCTACTTTGACAAAAACAACAGAGCTAACATCTGCCAAGCACACCACCTATGCGGACGAAGTGACAACGCTCTCTACGCCTGGTGTTTCCTCGACAACAATCGGAGACATTTCGACTACGTCCGTCCAAACTTCCACACTGACATCTCCATCACCAAGTTCCGAGGAGGCCACTAGCTCGACACCACCTACTACTCCTCCAAAGACAGTGATGCCATCTACTGCACCCTTTACATCAACGCAACTTCCAACTGCAGCTAAAACTACATCTACTACAGACATTACACCAACAACGGCAGAAGGGCTGCTAACATCTACTTTGACAGAAACAACAGAGCGAACATCTGCCAGACGCACCACCGAAGCTGGCCAACTAACAATGATCTCTACGCCTGGTGTTTCATCGACAACAATCGGAGACATTTCGACTACGTCCGTCCTAACTTCCACACTGACATCTCCATCACCAAGTTCTCAGGAGGCCACTAGCTCGACACCACCTACTACTCCTCCAAAAACAGTGGTGCCGTCCACTGCTCCCTTTACATCAACGCAACTTCCAACTACAGCTAAAACTACATCTACTACAGATATTCAAGCGACATCGTCAGGAGGACTGCTAACATCTACTTTGAAAGAAGCAACAGAGCGAACATCTGCCAAACGCAGCAGCAATGTAGACCAGGTTACAACGTTTTCCACGTCTGGTGTTTTCTCCAAAAGCCAGGTACTCAGCACAACGACCTCTCTACCTATTGAACCCTTCACAACAACGCAACTTCTCACAGCGATAGAAACCACATCTGCTGCAGAAATTCCTTCAACAACGGCAGAAAGGCTAACCACATCTACTTTGACGGAACCAACAGAGCTAAGTTCTGCCAAACACAGCACCAATGTAGACCAGGTTACAACGTTTACCACTTCTGGTGTTTCCTCCACTAGCCAGGTACTCAGTACGACAACCTCTCTACCTACTGCACCCTTCACATCAACGCAACTTCTCACTGCGCTGGAAACCACATCTGCTGCAGAAATTGCTCAAACAACGACAGAAAGGCTACCTACATCTACTTTGATGGAGACAACTTCTGCCAAACACAGCACCGATGCTGACCAAGAAACAACGTATTCCACGTCTGGTATTTCCTCCACTAGCCAGGTGCTCAGTACTCGAGCTAGCCCGTCGCAGCTTACCAGTACCAAACTAACATCGGCACAGGCATCTGTATCGCCAGCATTAAGTACTTTGGCTCAAACTACAACAAGAGTAACAATAGTTGCATCGACCTCGAATGAACTTGACTTAACAGCACCCGGACAAACAACACAGTCTACCGTTGCTGGGGCGACGTCAGGAGCAACCGTACCTCACACATCACAGCAACCTACCACATCACCTACTTCCTCTTACGCATCGGTTATCACTTCGACTACTGATATGGCATCTACAAAAGAAGAAGCGACCACACGCCGAATGCCCACTTCTACGTCTCCTTCGCTTTCAACATCGTTACCATCAACAGCAGTTGAAGAATTTTCGAGCATGTCCACTGGTATGTCCACACAGTCACCAAGTACTCGGGGGACGTATACCATGACACCATCCACTCTTATCTCAACAATAACCTCTCTACCTACGGAACCCTTCACAACAACGCAACTTCTCACTGCGCTAGAAACCACATCTGCAGCGGAAATTGCTCCAACAACAACAGAAGGGCTAACCACATCTACTTTGACAGAAACAACAGAGCTAACTTCTGCTAAACGCAGCACTGATGCTGACCGAGTGACAACGGTATCTACGCCTGGTGTTTCAAGTACAAGTCATGTATTTGGAACAACAACTCAATCTAAAACATCTGAAGAGACGAGCACTAAACAGACACCAATACAGACAACGTTATCACCAGCGTCCAGCACTTTGAAAACAACCACACAGCGAAGCCCACCTACCACATCTCCCTCAGTTTCAACATCGTTACCGTCGACAGCAGTTGAAGAACTTTTGAGTATGTCCACTAGTATGTCCACATCTTACGGACCAAGTACTCGGGGGACTAATAGCAAAGCACCATCCACCCAGCCATCGACGACAGCCGCTTCACCCACTGTAACCTTTACAACAACGCAACCTCTCACTGCGCTAGAAACCACAGAAATTGCTCCAACAACGGCCGAAAAGCTACTAGCATCTACTTTAACAGAAACAACAGAGCGAACATCTGCCAAGCGCAGCACCGATGCTGGTCAAGAGACAACGGTCCTTACGGCTGGTGTTCCCTCCACTATAAGTCAGGCATTTCGAACAACTGCTTCATCTGAAGAGACGAGCACTAAGCAGACACCAACACAGACAACGTTATCACCAGCATCCAGCACTTTGACAGCACCTACTACACCGGCAACAACAGTAGCATCTACACCCGAAGAAACAAGTTCTCAAGTAACCATTGGTGGAGCACCATCCACCTATCTGACCACAACAATGTCACCATCAACTATACCCTTGAGAACAACAGAACATCCAACGGGAGTAAGACCCACAACTACTCAAGAAATTCTACCAACAACAGCCGAGGAGCCATTCACGGATTTTCTGCCAACAACGTCCGAAGGGCCAGTCACCGAACTCCCACCAACAACAGGAAAGGGGCTATTTACGTCTGCTCCAACAGAAACACCAGAGCGAACATCTGCCCGAAGCAGCACCGATGCTGGCCAAAGAACAACGAGTTCCACGTCGGGCGTTTCCACCACTAATCAGGTAACGTTACTTACTACTCAATCTAGCACATCGCAACATACCAGCACCGAACAAACATCACCACAATCATCCTCGTCACCAGCATCTACTACAGGACGTACTAAGGAGGCATCATCAGTTGCCTCAACACCTGATTACTTCACAACACTCAGACAACCAACACAGTCAATTTCTGCTGGGTTGTTATCGACAGTTAGTACACATCAAACATCACAGCGACCCATCACCACTACATCAGCTATAACTTCAACCACTGACATTATGTCTACACGAGAAGAAAGCACACGCCAAGAAGCGAGCACACTTCAAAGTCCCACCTTCACGTCTCCCATAACTTCAAGGTCGATCTTACATTCGACAACACTTGCGGACTTTTCGACCACGTCTACCCTTACTACCACACAGGCATCTCCAGAGCAAAGTACTCCGGGGACCACTAGTAAGGCACAATCCACCAAATTCTCCTCAGCAATATCCCCATCTACTGTACCCTTTACATCAACCCAGCATCCAGCCACATCTACCATAGAAATTGCACCAACAACGGCCGGAGAGATGGCTACTTCTACTATATCAGAGACAACACCAAGGCCATCTTACAAACACACCACACCAAGGTCTATCTTACCCTCGACAGCATTTACAGACGTTTCGACCACGTCTACCCTTACTACCACAAAGGCATCTCCAGAGCGAAGTACTCAGGAGACCACTAGTAAGGCACCATCCACCAAATTCTCCTCAGCAATATCCCAATCTACCATACCCTTTACATCAACCCAGCATCCAGCCACATCTACCATAGAAATCGCACCAACAACGACCGGAGGGATGGTTACTTCTACTATATCAGAGACAACAGTGAAACCATCTTACAAACGCACCACCGATGCAGAACACGCAAAAATGGTCACTGCTTCTGGTGTTTCCTTTGCTACCACTAAGGTACTCAGAACAACAACACAGTCTGATTCTACACAACAAACAAACACGGTAGTAAAGACACCGCATCCACCACTAGCATCGACTGTATTCACATCAACAGCTGCATCGACCCATGAGGAAGGTACCTCTCATGCCGATACATCCACAATATCCCCATCTACTGTACCTTTTACATCAACCCAGCCTCCAGTCACATCTACCATAGAAATCGCACCAACAACGACCGGAGGGATGGCTACTTCTACTATATCAGAAACAACGCCAAGGCCATCTTACAAACACACCGCACCAAGGTCTATCTTACCCTCGACAGCATTTACAGACGTTTCGACCACGTCTACCCTTACTACCACACAGGCATCTCCGGAACATAGTACTCTGGAGACCACTAGTAAGGCACAATCCACCAAATTCTCCTCAGCAATATCCCCATCTACAGTACCCTTTACATCGACCCAGCTTCCAACCACATCTACCATAGAAATTGCACCAACAACGACCGGAGGGATGGTTACTTCTACTATATCTGAGACAACACCGAGGCCATCTTACAAACACACCACCGACGCAGAATTGACAATGGTCACCACTTCTGGTGTTTCCTCTACTATCACCCAGGTACTCAAAGCAACAACACAGTCTAGTTCTACACCACAAATAAATACGGTAGCAAATACATTGCTACCACCAGCAGTATCGACTGTATACACATCAACAGCTGAATCGACCCATGAGGAAGGCACCTCTCGTGCCGATACATCCACAATATCTCCATCTACTGTACCCTTTACATCAACCGAGCTTCCTACAACATCTACAATAGAAATTGCATCCACAACAGAAGAAATGTCGCTCACTTCCACTATATCAGCGACTGCGAGACCATCTTACAAGCACACTACCGATGCAGAACACGCCACAACGGTCACTGCTTCTAGTGTTTCCTCTATAACCAGTCAGATACTCAGAACAACAACACAGTCTAGTGCTACACAATCAACAAACAGGGTAGCAAATACATCGCTACCACCAGCAGCATCGACTGTACACACATCAACAGCTGCATCGACCCATAAGGAAGGCACCTCTCATGCCGACACATCCACAATATCAACAACAGCTTCCCTCCCTTCTTCTGCAACCCTGTCTGCCCAACGGACAGGTACCACAACACATGCGATGTCAACAACCCAAGCTAGCGTTCTAACTACATCGGCCAAACCTACTACTCACACAACACAATCATCCACAACTACACACATGAGAAACACGCTGGCAATTACTACACATACACCGTCAGTTACAACGATACCCATGAGTACATCGTCTCCACACTCGACAGATAAATATCAGGAAATTACAACATCTCAGAAACAAACGAGTACCGAAAAGTATACATCTAGTATAGAAACATCGACGCCAGTTACTTCCACAGTTTCCCCAAAAGCTACTGACGGATCTGTCTCTTCAACAATTGGCAAACCAACACAGTTTACATCAACAACTGCTGCGCCTATCACAGTATCACAGCATCACACTTACACTTCATCCCCAACATCGTCAACAACATCAACCACTGGCAAGACATCACAGTATGAAGGCACACTACAAAAAACAAGCAGCAGCAGTGTACCAACCACTCATAAGGAAGGCACCTCTCGTGCCGACACATCCACCATATCAACAACAGCTTCCCTTCCTTCTTCTGCAACCCTGCCTGCCCATCAGACAGGTACCACGGCACATGCGATGCCAACAACCCAAGCTAGCGGTCTAACTACATCGACCAAAACTCCTACTCACACAACACAATTCTCAACAACTACAAGCATGAGAAACACGCCGGAAATTACTACGCATGCACCGTCAATTACAACGGTACCCACGAGTACCCTATCTTCTCACTCTACAGAAAAATATACGGAAATAACAACATCTCAGAGGCAGTCGAGTGCTGAAAAACATACATCTAGTATAGGGCCATCGATGCCAGTTACTTCCACAGTTTCCCCTATTGCTACTGACGGATCAGTCTCCACAACATTCGGCAAACCGACACAGTTTATATCAACAACTGCTGCGCCTCGCACAGTATCACAGCAACACACCACTACATCCTCGACATCGTCCACAATATCGACCACTGGCAAGACATCTACACAGCACGAAGGCACATTACAGAAAACAAGCAGCAGTGGTGCACCAACCACTCAACAGTCCACTACAGTCACGCAATCTATTGTACCTTCGACGTCATCACACGCATCAACCAAACTCACAACGACTACTACGGGTCAAAGTGCAACAACAACTGCTGAAGGGCTGTTCACATCCCATTTAACAGACACAAACGTGTTATCATCTACCGGACACACCACTGGAACACATCAGGTGACTGGTGTTCCTACTGGTGTTTCTCCCACTACAAGTAAGGTACTGGAAACAACTTCTAAGTCCACTACACCAGAACAAACAACAGTCCTGTCAACCCCCTCAGCAAAATCTACGACCGTAGTTAATGAACAATCATCACCACTTTCTGTTACTGCTGCCAAAAGCACATCATTCGGTCCGTCAACAAAATTCACAACACATGAGGTTATAACAAGTCAAACGAGCCCTCACGCTACATCAGACCAACCTATCATTTACACAACACAGTCCGGCCAGCATACAACCACGACGGTCAGTACTACGAAGTCCCAGTCTGTTACAACACCTTCTTTACACTCGACACAACGAAGCACACAATTCTCAACATCACGACAGCAGTCGAGCACACAGGACATTACATCCACTGCAGAAGCCTCTTTTTTCTCTACTTCAAAAATGTCAAAAAGAACGACAGAGGAATCTGTCTCCAATACGCCTGGGCAGTCAACACACTCCACCATTGTTCACCAAACAACATCAGATGTTGTACCTAGCACAACCCCTAACCGACCTACATATAGTACATCCCACACGCAATCAACTATATCAACAACTGACATTGGATCAACACAAGAACAGAGTACACGAGAAAAAACCAGCACTCAGCAAATTCCCACCATCACCTCTCCCACTATTACGAGGTCTACCATTCCACCAACAACAATGAAAGAAACATCGACAATGGCAACGTTTATTTCCACACAGGAATCTTTAGGACCAAGTACTCATAAGACAGCGAGCGCATCCACTCAGTTGTCCACGTCAATGTCACCATCTACTCTTCTCTTGACGACATTGCCTCATTCGACGGAAGTCTCAACGACGTTTACTACCGAAACTTCACCAACCATGACGCCAACTGCCAAGCGCACCACTGAACTAGGTCGAGTGACAACGGTATCAAAGCCAGATGTTTCCTCAACGACAAGTACGGTGTTCAGTACAAGCGGCACATCTGCCAGAAGCACAACCGATGTAGACCAAGTAACAACGGAATCGACATCGGGTGTTTCTCCCACTAGGAGCCAGATATTTACAACAACTTCTCAGGCAATCAGCTCACAACAAACAAGCACCGAACTGACGACAGAGATGTCATCATTGCCAACATCAACGGTGGTAGCTACTGAGCCACCGACAACACATGCATCAACATCGCAGCAGCAATTGACCACACAAGGAAAGGCATCTACGACAGGAGCTACTCCGTTCCCTATCTCTACTATGACAACCGACAAGTCCTTCTTTACAACATTTGGACTGCCAACACAGACTACTGCTGCAGGGCTGACATTATCGACTACTTCACCTACCACAATCTCACAGCGAACCGACTTTACGACATCTCCAGCACCGTCCATTTTGTCAACCACTGGTATCGTACCTACCCAACCAATAACAACACGACAGGAAACAAGCAGCAGTGGGGCATCTACTACTCAGATGTCCACAGCAACATCATCCAGTACTGTACCCACGACATCCTTGCAGTTTCCATCGCGAGCTTTAACAACATCTGCAGCAGAAACTCGACCAAGTACAGCTGGAGGACTTCCTTCGTCTACTTTAACGGAAACAACAGCGAGAACATCAGCCAGAAGCACCGCCGATGTAGACCAAGTAACAACGGTATCCACGTCGGGTGTTTCTCCCACTACGAGTCAGATATTCACAACAACAGCTCAGGCAATCAGTTCACAGCAAACAAGCACCGAACTGACGACAGAGATGTCATCATTGCCAACATCAACGGTGGCTACTGGACAACCGACAACACTTGCATCAACATATCGCCAGCAATCGACCACACAAGGAATGACATCTGCACCAGGAGCTACTTCGGTCCTTACCTCGACGGTGACAACCGACCAGTCTTTCTTTACAACACTTGGACTGCCAACATTGACTACTGCAGCAGGCCAGACAACCACGTCTACTGCAGAAACTCGGGCAAGTACAACTGAAGGACTTCATTTGTCTACTTTGACGGAAACACCATTGGGAACATCATCTGCCATTCATTCATCTGCCAGACGTACCACCGATGTCGAACAAGTGACAACGGTCTCAACGCCCGGCGTTTCCTCCACTACAAGTGAGGTATTTAGAACAACTACGACAAAAGCTACGACGTTCCCTACTCCGACAGTCCCACAAACGACAACTGGCCAATTTGTATCCACGACACTCGGACAGCCAACACGGACCACTGCGGTAGGCCTTACATCAAAGGCTACTTCACTTAGTACGAGCTCGCAGCAACCGTCAACTTTGACAACAACTCCTATCAAATCGACACAACCGGAAACAACACAAGAAACAAGCAGCAGTATAGCATCATCCACTCAGCTGTCCGCAGCAGTTCCATCAACTGGCGTGCCAGCGGCGTCATCGCAATATTCTACTGGTGCCGCAACAACATCTACTGAAGAATATCTAAGTACGTCTACTTTGATAGAAACAACAATGAGATCATCTGCTAGACGCATCGTATCGACTGCTCAGTCTAGTACATCACAACAGACCAGCATCAAACATACAACAGAAGAGACACCATCATCACCAACGTCCACGACAGAAGTAACTGGTGAACCATCAACACTAGTATCGACTCCTCAACAAAAATCCACTCGTACATACACCACCCAAACTTCAACAGAAGCGCCTTCAAGCGTTACCACCCTTCCTTTTTATACAAGCCTCTACTTTCCAAGTACAAGTGAAACGAGTTTTGTAACCACATCGGCCCCGCCTAGTACTTACAGTACGGAAGCCTTACCAACTGTTACCGAACAAACCACTACGGTAGGGACCTCACATCTGCCTTCTGGTAGAGCGACAGTCTCGAAGACATCTTCACCACAATCAACAGACAGAGGGGCAGATTTCTCAACATTTCAACCACTATCGACCACAAAGAGAATGAAATCTACTACGGTCCCTACCTCAATTGCTCAGACAATTACTTCACAACAAACGAGCGCCAAACTGACAACAATAGATACGTCATCATCACCAAAGTCAACACTTGCATCAACGTCTCAACAACAATCGACCACACAAAGAATGGCATCTACGACAGGAGCGTCTTCGGTCCCTACCACCACGACAGGCTCACAAAGTACAACTGACCAGTTCGTCTTCACGACAATTGGACAGCCAACAGAGACGACTTCTCAACAAGTATTTACAACACAAAGAACTAAATCTACAGCAGGGGCTTCTACTGCCCCTACCTCGACAGTGCCACAAAAAACAACTAACCTGTATTTCTTCACGACACCTGGACAGACAACTGCAACAGGACTGACGTCAACAACGCGACAGGGACAAAGCAGCAGTAGGCCATCTAATACACATACTACTGCTGCAACCCTGACATCAGAGACTTCCTCTTTCAGCACAATCCCACAGCAACCCAACTATACTACCTCTCAAACATCGTCAATTGTGACATCAACACAGCATGAAACAACACGACGTGAAACAAGTAGCAGCATGGCACCGTCCACAAAACTGTCCACGGTTATGTCATCATCTGCTGTGCCGACAACGTCGTCACAATTTTCAGCTCGAGCCTCAACCACACTTTCTGGCCAAGTGCCATCAAGTACATCGGAAGGGATTTTGACGTCTTCTTCAACAGAAATAACAGCAAAATCATCTGCCGGACGCACCACCAGTGCTGAAGGAGTGACAACAGTCTCCACGTCTGGCCTTTCCTCCACTTCAAATCAAGTATCCAGTATATCACAAGAAACAAGTACCAAGCAGACGACAACACAGACATTGCCATCAACGACAGGTACAATAGTAACTACTGAACCACGATCAACAGTCGCATCGACTCGTCAGCAGCAATCTACTCAGGCAGAAACTACCCGCATTTCAACAGAGTTGTCGGGAACAAGTGCTGCTTCTACCTCGGTAACACTGAGACAGCCTGTACAGTCTACTTTCGTAGGCCTGGAATCTACAGCTAGCGCACCTCGTACATCTAGTGCGCCTTCCGATACTACTTTCCAGATGTCTCCAACCATGTCAACCACAGGCATGACAACAGCAAGACGGGAAGCAAGCAGCAGCAGTGCACCAACCACAAAGCTGTCTCCAACAATAACCTCATCTGCTGCATCAGCATCATCGGTAATTTCATCTCGAGCTACGGTCACGTCAACTTCCGAAGCTCCGCCAACAACTGCCGAAGGGCTGCTCACGTCTATTGTTACAAAAACAGCAACAACGAGAACATCCGCAAGGCCCACCACTGATGCCAATGAAATGACAACGGTGTCTACGACCAGCAATGTGCTCAGCGCGACTTCTCAGTCTAGCACATCGCAACGTACGAGCACTGAACAGGTATTGTCCTCAATGACATCAACGACGGCGGTTCCTATAGAAACATCCACAGTTGCATCTACTCATCAGCAGAAATCGACAAACGCAGAAACGACCGCCACTTCGACAGAGGTCTTAGAAACGTCTACATCTATTCCTTCAACAACGGTATCCACACCCAGCAATATACCCAGCACGACTACTCAGTCTAACATCTCGCAACAGACGAGCACTGGACAGGCATTGTCTTCCATGACATCAACGACGGCGGTTCCCGGGGAAACATCAACAGTGGCACCAACAACTGCCGAAGGGCTACTCACATCTTCTTTGACAGAAACAACAACAACAAAAACATCCGCAAGGCCCAGTACTCATGCCAATGAAATGACAACGGTGTCTACGACCAGCAATGTGCTCAGCACGACTATTCAGTCTAGCACATTGCAACAGACGAGCACTGAACAGGCATTGTCTTCAATGACATCAACGACGGCGGTTCCTGTGGGACCGTCAACAGTTGCAGCTACTCAGCAGAAGAAATCAACAAGTGCAGAAACGACCACTACTTCGTCGACAGAGGTTGTCGGGACGTCTACATCTATACCGTCTACACCGGTCTCTACACCCAGTAATGTATTCAGTACGACTTCTCAGTCTAGCACATCGCAACAGACGAGCACTGGAAAGGCATTGTCCTCAGTGAGATCAACGACTGTAGTCCCTACGGAACCATTAACAGCTGTATCTACTCATCAGCAAAAGTCCACAAATGCAGAAACGACCGCCTCTTCGACCGAGGTTTTCAAAACGTCTACCTCTATTCCTTCTACAACGGTTTCTACACCCAGCAATGTATTCAGCACGACTACTCAGTCCAGCACATTGCAACAGACGAGCACTGGAAAGGCATTGTCCTCAGTGAGATCAACGACTGTAGTCCCTACGGAACCATTAACAGCTGTATCAACTCATCAGCAAAAGTCCACAAATGCAGAAACGACCGCCTCTTCGACCGAGGTTTTAGAAACGTCTACATCTATTCCTTTTACAAGTCTAGCCTTCCAAGAGAGCACAGGGCCAACAGCACATACAGTGTACAAAACACAAACCTCGCCCGCCACAACCGAGCAAAGCACTACTGTAGTCACCACACCATTGCCTTTTATTACAACAACAGAAGTGGAAACTTCTTCATCACATTCAGTCAAATCTACAAGTGTCTCTGCGTCATCTACTTCAGTCTTACAAAGAACGACTGACAGATTCGTGTCCACAACACTCGGACACTCAGCAAAGACTACTGATGTAGGCATCACAACAAAGACTACTTCACAAAGCACAACCTCAAAGCGACCCACTTACACGACCTCTTTGACATCATCGATCTTGTCAACCACGGACATCGTATCTACTCAACCGAAATCAACGCAACAAGAAATAAGCAGTAGTAATGCGCCATCTACAAGGCGTTCCACAATGCTGACGTCATCTGCCGCACCCACAACGCCAACGAAAGTTCAAAGCACACCTACTACCGTGTCTTCAACAACAAAAGGGCTTCTCACGTCTACTTTGACAAAAACAACAGAAAAAGTATCTTCAAAGAGCACCACGGATCAGGTGACAACAGCTTCCACAGCTGGTGTTTCCCCCACTACCAGCCAGGTATTCAGCACAACTACACAGTTAAGCACATTACAACAAACCAGCCCCAAAGAGACGACAGTCATGTCAACATCGACAGCATCAACGACAGGTGTTACAGACGAACCACCAACAGTTGCGACGACGTATCTGCAGAAATCTACAAATGCAGGCACGACCAGCCTGTCAACAGCTGTTCCCATTACATCCGCTCGTCCCTCCACAAGCCTGCCGTCTCAACAGAGCACAGGATCTACAACACCTGCGGTGTCCACAGGGCAAACCGCCCGTCACACCAAATCGACGCAACGTGTTACTTACAGAACACAGAGCGTCCCAACAACAACTGAACAAAGCACGGCGGTAGTTACTACACCTTTGCCGCCTATTACAACAACATTGATGAGCCCTTCGTCGTCGTCCTCGACAGAAGGACATGCCATTTCTTCAACATTACAACAACAGTCAACACAGGGAATTTCATCTACTGGAACATCCTCCGCGGTATCTACCTCCGAAATGCCTGCCAAAACAACTTATCAATCTGTCTCCTCAACACTCGGACAGACTACACAGTTTACTACATTAGGCTTAGCATCAACGGCTAGAGCTCCTTCCACAAACTCACGGCAACCAACTACCTCGTCAATTGAGTCAACTACTGGCACGACATCTGCCAGACAAGAAAGTACACGCCAGGATACAAGCAGCAGCACATCACCATCCACGATATTGTCTACGACAACCTCTTTTGGACCAGCTACTACATCGCAGACTTCAACCCAAGTCTTCAGTACATCTACTGCCGAACCTTCGACAAGTACAGCACAATTTAATCCTACTTCTACAGAAACGACGCCAAAATTAGCTACCAGAAGTACTGCCGGAGTAGACCAGGTGACAACAGCGCCCACGTCTGGTCCTTTCTCTACTACCAAGCAGGTACTCAGAACAACTTTTCAGCCTGGCACATCACAGCTAACCAGCACCAAGCAGACAACAGCACAGGCACTGTCTTCAATGACATCGATGGCAGTAGCTACAGGAGAACCATCAACAGAAGCATCGTCTCGTAAGCAGATATCTACCCATGCAGACACGACCACCATTTCAACAGAAGTATATGAAACAACTACATCTCTTTCCTCTACTACAGGCATGACGTATCAAAAGAGCACTAGTGTGACAACGCGCTTAGGTTCCACAGGTCAAACCAGTCCCGCAATTACATCCAGCCAGCCTGTCACGTACAGAACACAAAACGTCCCGACTACTACCAATGAACACACAACAGTAGCAACCACTCAGTTGCCGCCATTGCTTACAACTGTCATGCGACCATATTCGTCACAGCCGACAGAACGAGATACGGAATCATCAACATCTAAACAGCAATCGACAACACGGGAAATCAAATCTACTACAACCCCTGCTGTGAGCTTTACCTCGACAGCCTCATCACAAACAACTGATAGAGCTGTCGTCACAACAATTGGACAGATACCTAAATCAACTGCTGCCCCAACAACTACCGAAGAAGCCAAGAGTACGGCCACCACAAGGTTACCGTCAACTACAACGCTTTCACAACAGTCTTCATCGTACTCGACAGAAAGAGATACAGACTTCTCAACCTCTCAACAACAGTCGACCTTACAGAAAACCACAACTGTAACAGAAGCTTCTACGGTTTCTACTACGACAGAATCTCCACAGACGACTGCGCAATATGCTTCCACAACACTCGGGCAGACAACACAGTCTACGGTCGTAGCCCAGGCATCAACAACTAGTGTACCCCGCACAACATCACAGATTTTCACGTATACTTCATCCCAGACATCGTCAGTTGTGCCAACCACTGCCAGGCCGTCTAAAACAACTGAACGACCTGCCTCCACAACACTCGGACAACCGACACCGTCTGCCGTTGTAAACCAGGCATCAACAGCTAGCGCACCTCGTACAACATCACAGAGTTCCACCTCAGTTATGTCGACCACTGCCAGACCATCTACACGTCAAGAAAGCACACGAGAAGAAACTAGCACACGCCAAACCACTGTGACATCCGGTGCAACGACTTATGAAACTTCTACTCGTGCAGATGACCTACAGGAAACGACAGTTTTCACGACTTCTGCTGCTGCTCCTACAACTGAATTTACATCTCCCACAGACGTAAGCGTTGTCATAAACACAACAGCAATGACAACTCCAGCAACAACAATACCAACGTCTACCTCATCTATAAAATCGAAAACCACCAGAAAGACAATCGTTGACCAACGTTCAACGTCATCTCCAACTTCAACGACGACACAGACAACACCAGCCTGTATCGGTACGTATTTTACTTGCACTTTGGCGATTTCGTTATGTGAGATTTCAATGACCCAGAACGCGTCTTGTTAAAATAGTAAAACAGAATCATAGTACTTTTTCCCACTCCCCGACCAATAGATGGGCAGTATGGTGCTTGGAGCGAGTGGTCCAACTGTTCGGCGTACTGTGGATTAGGGATCCAGACAAGAACACGACTGTGCAACAACCCTCCCCCTTCCGACTGTGGCCGTTATTGTATCGGTCAGGACACCGAAATAAAGAACTGTCATAGCAAGGAATGCGAGGAAGGAAGTAAGTATGGTTTCTGAATTTACAATTAACTTTCTCACCTCAGTTTTTATCTGTTCAAAACTTCTTTAACGAATAACATTTGCAGTGTTGTCATTCTTAATCTTGTCTGTTTTTTGTTTGCGTGTTTGTTTGTTTCTTTGTCTGTTTGTTTGTTTAACACGCACAACCAGGGCTGCCCAACTAGCCTGTGGCTATTACAAAAGGCTAGCCCTCTGACGAAGACGAGACATTACAGTGTAATACAGTGAATAACAGTCTATAACAATGTGTGTTCTAATACCATTGTATCACCAATGATAACATATCTCACACTATTAACTTGACGACTTACAGTTATCGACTGGTGTTCTGACGAGGAAGACCGCTGTGGCCAAGTGGCACACGGTGGCATTTGCTCCTTACTGGAGGATGACTATCTGTGTTCTTGCCAACCTGGATGGAAAATCCACCACAATAACAACGGCACTTTCGAACATTGCCATGGTGAATAGCTCAACAAAATAGCAAAGTTTTCAAAGCGTTGTTTTTGATGGTTTATTTGGCGGTCTTTTGTTCTTGTTATTTTCTAGACCCTAGACCCTAGACCACGGACCCTAGACCCTAGACCACAGACCCTAGACCCTAGACCCTAGACCCTAGACCCTAGACCCTAGACCCTAGACCCTAGACCCTAGACCCTAGACCCTAGACCCTAGACCCTAGACTCTAGACCCTAGACCCTAGACCCTTGACCCTAGACCCTGGATTCTGTTAGCATGCACTGTTCTACGTGGAGTTTTGCCTCCATATTGTAATCGATAGCTTGTCAGACGTAGCAGATAGTTAACTGTTCTCTGAGCTGTCATAAGCTTTTCGTGCATGGTGGGTTTGGTTTGCAATTTCTCTTATCTCATACGAAGCTGCTTCATGTCGCATCCCCTTTGGAAACTTTCGTGCAACTTTTATTTTCTGTATCTGTACTTCGTTTAACAATTACTTAACTGTGTATCAACATTAGACATAGAGGAGTGCGAGTTAGGCAGCCACGATTGCGACCCTGTGGCCATTTGTACCAACACGTTGGGAGGTTACACGTGCGAGTGTCCAGCTGGCTACGATGGCAACGGGACACACTGCGAAGGTATGACATTTCCCGAGCGCCTTTTAGATTCAGACAAATTTTACTTCAAGTTGCCAAATATGGGTATCACATGCATTTTCTTTTAATCTTTACCTTGTATTTTCATAACCTATTGCCACCTCTTTTTTTGCCGTAATAATCTAAATTTGAACTACAACGAACATTCGTTCTTTTCCATGCAGATGTAGATGAATGTGCCATATCTAATGCTACCAACTGTGACGACCACGCCTACTGCCAGAACCTCGCGGGGGGCTACACCTGTGTGTGCGAATTCGGGTTCAAGTCTTCTGTGGACGAGGGGACAGGCTTCGTGGGGCAGTGCATAGGTGAGTTCAACAGCTATCTTATAGCAAACATAATCTGATATCACTTTGATAATGGTCTTCGAGATATGTTCTACAGCAGCTACGTGGCTGTAGCATCAAATCAACATACGAATTAAATTGATAATCTCTTTATCCAGTAAAAATAGCGACGTATTATATATATAAAAGAGGGAGACCCAGACACATGTCCCCTTCTAAACTGACTACAGCTGTCGCAACATAAAATGCTAACGGTCTAATGTGCTTCATTGTGCCCCTCTGAAGCATTCCCGAAGTTTGCTAATCTCCGTGAAAAAAATAACAAACTGGAGACTCACTGGATCACAAGGCTCTTTATTCCCAACCGTCTGTCACCTTCCTCGGGGCAATGCTAACTGGTACTATTCCTCACTGCAGCAAGGTGTCGCTGCTTACAATGCGGTCTCACACGTAAATAGATATCACCTGTTTGCTAATCTTTGGCGTCGGCGTGGCGTAACGATTGGAGCGTTGGACTCAGAACCAATAGGTCCCGAGTTCGATGCTCACAATGCCTCCGACGTTGTGCCCTTGGGAAAGGCACTTAAAACGACCTTCCCTGACGGTGGAGTGACGCCCATCGAGCCACTTCGGCTAAATATGTTAAAATGTGTGCCAAAAACACACTACGGATTTGGTGCGCCAATGTGCCAACATCTGCAAATTGACATCCACCAAGAGCCGTTACATTTTTTTCGCTTATCGTTCATGTGTCATATTTCACTTTGTGTTGTCCAGAGGATCGGTTCTACCCGTTTGGTGTGGACCAAGAAGACTTCAGACTCACGGCTTCGTCGGCGAGAAATCGGCAGTCTCTGACCAGGAGCGGGCACCACCTCGTCATGGAGGAGGCCTCGTCCACTCTGATCGGCGTGGAGAACGGCATCCCGCTCTTCGGAGGCATCATCTGCAACTCTGTCTATGTAGGTGTTCTTAGACTTTTATTGTGTGTGGGGTTTTTTTCAGATTTGAATTAGACAGCGATGATTCCAAATGTTTCTTGTGTAACACAGAGCACATCGTTTTTGAGAATGTAAAAGCAACAAAGCCCACAACTTTAAACAAAATCCCAATGATTTTATTTGTAAGCCCTTTATTATCTACAACTCTATCTATGTAGGTGCTCTTATACTTTTATTGTTTTTAATGACTTTAAATAGACAGCTGTGATTGCTGATGCCTCTTCATATCTATTCTGTAACACAGAACACATCGCTTTTGAGAACACCAAAAAATCAAAGCATAATCATCACACACACACGACTTCAAACAGAATCTGTGTGTGTGTGATTTTATTCTGTAAGAACTTCTATCATCTGTAACTCTGTCTATGTAGGTTTTTACATGTCTGAAAATGGTATCGATGGTTTCTAATACAACCCCCATGTAATTGGGTGGCATACAGCAAACCGTTTATACACACACCCAAGCAGCAAGGCATACATCATCGCACAACGTTACTCAGAATCCCATTGTGAAATGATTTTAAAAGAACTTTTGTTCAAATTCCATAAGACAGTGTGGTTTTCCCAAAAACAGGTTTCTGAAAACGGACTGCTTGTCATCACATCGACCAAGGCAGAGGAGCAAGAATACATCAATGAGTACTTGACCTTCAGGCACCCTGAGTCCATGGACAGCGTTCTGGAGTCCAACAGAACGAACGTGTGTGGGGTCCTGGCTGCCTTCTGGTCCAACAACAGATTCAACGGTTTACGGACCAACCAAGGCCCTAGGGTATCTATTTTATCCACTTGTTTGTATGCAAAGATGTCGTAGACCTTACGAAAGTCGCTGTACTTTTGTTGTGTCAAATGAATGAAGATTGCTTATTGTCTAGATTCATATGTTGCCTGCATTGAAAATTTGTGATATATTTTATTAACTGATCTAGAAAATCTAGAAAAGCAACCATCAATAACATGGTTCTGAGCCCAATGATCTAACCGTTACGCCACATGTGAAAACGTATTTACTATATTGATCATTGTTTCCTTACCTCTTCTCCCTTGCAAGGTCTGGTACCAAGCCTACACCAACACCAGCGGCAACATCCTCCAGAGAAGCAACCTGGACGTGGCTCGATACTTTCCCGGGACATCGGACTACAGGGCCACGTTCACACTGGTCGCTACGTGGGAAGACATGGTCCCAGATTGGGAAACTGCGGACGGGGAGGTGAGTGTGCATAAAAATGTCACCACGTGTAGAAAACGGCGCGAATCTGTTTTGAAATTGAACCTGCGTGAAGAGGTACGTCGCCATATTGGATCACGCAGTCGTGGTCAGTTCTCGCGAGACTTGTATAAAATCAGTACTGCGCAGTACGCAGGTCCAAACAGTGGGTCATGAAATCGGCATATTCCAAGTCTTCAAAACTCTATCAGGTTTAACGAACGGTCTCCATCATCATGTTGTTATTGTTGTTGTTCACCTTGTAGTGCCTAGTGGCACATAGGACAGCAAGTATCTTAACAGGGAGGGGTTGCTAGCCTCTTCATCATCATTCGGAGTACTAATTGTTTCTTGACTGGTTCATCTTTCAGACCAACACCTTCCAAGCGGTTCTGACGACGGACAATGTGAACACCTACGTATGGTATCTGTATAAAGATCAAGGCATGACGTGGGTACCCAACTATTTGCCTGACGTCATTCAGTTTGACGGTTATCCTGCAAGGGTCGGATATGCCGTTAGGAACAGTTACACCTCCGAGGAGGACCACAACTCTGGTAAGAAAGGACCTTGATTCATTTGCCTTTAACATCGTTGATAACGCGAATTTCATCGTTAATAACACTATTACCATTGTATCACTCTGTGCAAAAGAACCATTTACACGAGAGTCATTTCTCAGTTTTAATAGATTGAATAAGTCCTAAAACTATCTTATGTACCTTGTCTCAAAGTTAGATTTGACAAGGTTAACAAATGTATATGTTTTTTCCCAAAATAATCCTGTAGTAGATTACAATTCTAACATGTGTTAAAGCCAGAAATTATTCAGAAGTTATTTCAAAACGTTGTTGTTGTTTCTTTTAACAGCTCAGTGGGCTTGGGTGTCTTCGGAGGAAAACGTGTACCGTATCGACCAAAAGGTTTCCATGACAACCAACATGACAGGCCGGATCGCGTACAGGCTGGAGAACAACGGGCCTGACTTCGTTAATCCGGTCAAGGCATGCCGCGACTGGTACAACGTGAGTAAAAAACATTTTCTCGTAATAACATACCGCTTATGTCTCGAAAAAAAATGGCCGGGTTTCTGGTAACACGACCAGATATAACAAAAACCTGCCGACCCTAGCTTTGTTGGGGTCGACCGCTGGTAAGAAACTTATAGATTTCGCGTTGTTTAACTATATATGTTAGATCACTTTGAATCATTTCACGTTGGACATCTAAAAAGAAAGAAAATCCCTATGTACCGACTCCAATTATTTCCTCGTTTGACCGTAATTGGAAACTCATCATTGATTTGTTCCTAGGCCTTATTCGTGTAGACTTAACTCCTTACTGTCCTAACGCATTCAGCGCTATATTTCAACCAGGTCTGTTTATTTTCCTCCATGAAAGAGGGAAGTGTAGTTTTTACTCGCTCTGTGTGTGTGTGTGTGTGTGTGTGTGTGTGTGTGTGTGTGTGTGTGTGTGTGTGTGTGTGTGTGTGAGCGCGTGCGTGCGTGCGTACCAAGCAGAATATCTTAAGAACGTCTGGATGTATTGCAATGATATTTGTTACGTGGGTAGGTGTTGATTTTGGGCCTCCTGGTGGCCTACATGGTACTGCAGCTGGGCCGGTTTTTGTATCTTTGGTCCCGGACATGCTCTAGTCTTGATTTCTTGTTCTCAACTCGTTTTACTCTTACATCCCATATTCCAGGAAGAGCCGGATCCTCATTCCTGGGCACGCGAGGTGATGGACACCTGTCCTGGCTACCTGTCCCAGGCCCGGGAGGAGATCGGTCTCTGGGAGGCCATCAGTTCCTCGGAAAAAGGACACGTCTGCTTCCAGAGACGCTTCGCCTTGTCCTCTGGAGGCAACCTGGACTGCTGCTACAAGAAGGAGGATCAGGGTCTGATCACCAGCCTGCACATGTGGGACAAGGGCACCGGATTTGTGCACAAATACGAAAAGGTACGACTACCATGGACGTTTTGATTGAATCAGGCTTTTAGCGTCTTATTGAAAAACTACCTGGAGACACACTGTGACAAGACGCCTATAGGCAATGGAGATCACCTGGGATGCAGATCAGTGTTAAGCACAGAACAGACCCCAGTGGAGGAAACTCATCACGGCCTTGTGACACACACGGGATAAAAATTTGAAGAAAAAAAAGAAACTAGGACAGGACATATTTTCATGACAAAGGAAGCACCTCTTATCAATAAGCAACACATTTAATATGCATTTTTAGTTTTTATAATCCTGTATTATTATGTTCTTATTTTGTAGTCTACCAACGAGACTCGTATCAATTCACAACACATTAAATATGTATTTTCATTTTTAGAAACCCTGTATTCTTCTTGTTTTCTAGTCTACCAACGAGACTAGTGAATACTACCGACGGGACTACCTGCCCCGGATGTGGTGTTGTCGCCGCTCCCGATCAGACAAGTGTTGCGAGATGTACGCGGAGAAACGTCCAACTGCTTCGCATCGGAAGTACACAGCAAGCTTCCTTGGTAACCAACATAATGATTACTGCATTGGGTATTAAAAAAGGCGCTTAACGTACAATCTCTCTAACTTTCTCGTGTATGTGTGTGTGTGTGTGTGTGTGTGTGTGTGTGTGTGTGTGTGTGTGTGTGTGTGTGTGTGTGTGTGTGTGTGTGTACATTCCCTGTTGTGGGTTTACTTCATGCAGATCTTTTGCTCGCTGGTAGGCTGTTGAAATCGGCACGCTGTGTTTTGGCCAGTTGCCACCTTTCTCCGTACTTCTTTTTTATCAAATGTAAAACACATGGGGTTGTATTTCTTCTGTGATCGGTGTTGTATTTCTTCTGTAATCGAGTGATCTAAAGGACTAATCTTTCTGTGTTCCTTTGAACAGCAACGGCATACGGAGAGCCCCACATCAGAACCCTGGACGGCCGGACGTACACCTTTAACGGCCACGGCGAGTACGTGATGCTGAGGAGCACCGCTGACGCGCCACACGCGTTCATGATGCAGGGGCGCACAGACAGACCCGTCATGGACGGCGTTAGGATCAGGGCTACGGTCTTCACGTGAGTAACCTTATCTTTACTGTGGTAGAGAGTTGGGAGATATCAAGCAGCATCGATGATTTTAGACACTTAGCTGGTAGTAATTTGGAGATACAGACCAGACATTGTACCAGACACTGCCCTGTAGAATTTTGAATAGCAAAACATTAAATGAATTTTGTTCTGTTTAGTTTGTGGAATCGTCTTCCTTTCTGTGCGGTTTTACAAAGAAAGATCAACAAATGATCAAGGAAGTCTATAAATATCCATAACGTCAAAAATGTCATAGAGTTATGTGATTAGAGCATCGATATGGTTTATATTACGTTCTAGTAATGGGGAGAGAGCAAACTAAACCTAACCAACCTGTCTATGTTTACATTACGTTTATATTACAGTGCCATTGCGGTACAGCAGCCAAACAACAAGGTCCAAGTCTATCTGGACAGTAACGGCACGGGCGTCGGGGTCACCATCGACGACGAGAACATCCCGCTGGCTGCCATCGCCGACGGCAGTCGGACCAAGTTCAACGACGGCCTGATTACCGTTATCTATGGTAAACTTGAATTGTTTTGTTGCGGTCGTTGTGCTGAATTATCTCAACTTTCAAGTTGTTATGTCACTTATTTTAAATCGTATTTGGCCAAGTAATGCCTGCAAAATAAAATGATTTCCTTACTGCAAGTAAAAAGTCGTAGAAATACGTCATGTGAATTTCGGACCAGTGCAAAGTTAGTTCGGGCAAGAAGATGTATTATTTATTTGCCCTATTGGGTCGGTGAATTTGAAAACTTTCCAACCCTGATATTAACTAATTGTGACGTATAAGCTCGTTCTATATTATCTAAATATGAGATTGGAATTATATTCTTACAGACGCCGGTAAAACATCTATCTGCGGCGTGGTGATCAGCTACCCATCGGGCATTTCGGCCTCCATCAAGGCCCAGGCTGGTCTTCTGACCTTTGTCCTTGGCCTTGGAGCGGACATGCGCAGTAATCTTCAAGGCCTCCTAGGTAACCTCAACGGCGACCCGAATGACGATTTCATCTTGCCAAACGGATCATACGTTCACGCGGCAACACCTGATGAGCCAACGGAAAAGGAACTGTATTACAACTTTGGCAAGATGTGTAAGTATATAGCAAAGATATGTTGAGGTTCTGACTACAGTCAAACCTGGTCCGGCAACCACCTGGCACAGGCAAACACCTCCGGTCACGAGCCACATTAAAACAGTCCTGTCCACTTTTACATAGTAAATCCTACACTGTCCTCAGCAACCACGTTTCCTTCACCCTTTTGAGTGGTCGCTAAATCCAGGGTTGACTGTATTTTTGTTAATTTCTTTCGTGTCTTTCGTTCCAATTCAATATGCTAGAATATAAAGATGAACAACTTTAAATCTGAAAATATTATGTTTACTCAAAGGGTCTATTCGGAGTGTGTGCCTTTGCGACCACACCGACGTTAACAACGCCACACTTTTCCACAACTACCCGACGGATCCGTCTCACAACTCGCCGGAAAACTACGGAGATGACAACTTTGTGCCGAAGTTTTTCGACGACGACGATCTCTTTCCCAACGAAGAGACGAGGAAGATGGCAATGGCCGCTTGTGGTGCAGAAAACAGGTGTGTCTTTGTAGTGATTTTGTGGTTAGGTGCCCTCGACCATATAAAATCTACTGAATATTGGTGTAAGACTTACTTTCTGTCTACTTATTCTATGCTGTACGACATATTTTACATGTATATTTGTCTTTCAGCTTCTCAAACATTGCTGAAATATTTGTCCACCTTAAAAAACTTATTTTGCAATGTTGGCAAACCTCGAAATATCAAACTTCAATGTTGGCTTGAATATCTGTTGTCGTGCATGCGTGCTGTAAATAATTTTTCAAAATGTCATCTGTCGTTTCACCAGGGAGTGTATCTACGACATTGCCCTGACGAGTCAGGTCGACATCGGGCTCACCACCACGCAGTCGGAGACGGAGTACAGAACATCTAACGAGATCTTACGGAACAACGCGCCGGAAGTCTTCGCACCAACGGAGATCCGCGCCGTCGTCAATAAAACATACACCACTAAAGTACGCGGCATGGATGCGTGCCCGTAAGTACTCATATCGTCAATAATAATGAGGATGATGGTGATGAGAAGGAGGAGGAGGATGGTAACGGTGTTGATGATGATGATGATGATGATGATGATGATGATGATGATGATGATGATGATGATGATGATGATGATGATGATGATGATGATGATGATGATGATGATGATGATGATTGTACAAAACACTCTAGATTATGATATAGGATATTCGAGGGTCGAGGGCCTTACTTAGATGTGTGGTTAATCTTTGCAGATATGTAGACATTGCCGTGACGGGGGCGGGAACGTTGACTAAAACCGGAAACTACAGCGCCGACTTCACCTGGACGCCTTCAAGCGAGCAGTTTGTCGCCATTGAGTTCACTGTGAGCGACGACATGGGGGCCTCGACCATCACTGTCCCTGATGTCACCGTCTGCGCATGTCAAAATGGCGGCATCTGCGATTTCGACGGCGTCACCGACAGAGTCGAGGGGTTCGCGCTCTCCGTTTGTATCTGCCCTACTGGTTTCATCGGGACGACGTGCCAAACAGACGTGGACGCCTGCGAAGGGAACCCCTGCTTTCAAGGTATTACAGTTAGGAAGATGTAATGTTTGTTATGGTTCAGAGCTGTCGACTTTGAGGAATAAGCCTGCTCATGGTCGTACAATGTAACTGCGCATTCGCGGCGAGATTCATTCTATTGATATGTGACAGGTGGAGGCCCATACGTTGTTCTTGTCTAGACCATGCCTTATATATGTTTAGACGTGTTTTGCTTATGTCTCAGGGGCCTTTAAGGTTTGGTATGATACCCACAGTGCTGCACATGCGCAGTTGGAACCATGAACAGCACTTTGGTCTGCTATGGAGTTCCTTACTAACATCTACTGCTATAATTATGTCATTATTTTCTCGGAGAATTGGGCTTTCAAGTTACTTTCCAGGTGTTTCCTCTTAATCATTCCCACTTCTCGCACTACAGGAGTGGAGTGCACCGACCAACCTGCACCCCTTGCCCCAGGACAGCCCGGCTACATCTGTGGAGCCTGTCCCTTCGACATGGTGGGGAACGGTGAAACATGTGCAGGTAGGACAATCAATCAATCAATCAATCAATCAAGCAGTAACAGATTACGAAAATGGTTCCTATGTCACATAGATTGAGCACTCGGTTTAAGGCGAAGGTTTGGATATTTATAAAAGGATGACAGGATGTTGCTGTCAATTTTTTCACTATTATATTCCTGTCAATAAGATTCCTGTCAATAAGAATTTAGTTTTTGGCACTATTTACAGGATCTTGATGTTATTTTTAGATGTACCTACAAGAAAATATAAGGGGAACTTGTTTGTTTTGCAATTGATGCATTAAGTAGCTTTATACATTACTGGTAGATACATTGAGGTGTTGAATCATTGTTGATTACTTTTGACAGATTTGAACGAGTGTCTCCTTGATCCGTCGGACCGGCGTGTTCACCAATGTGTGAACGCCGACTGTGAGAACACTCCTGGCAGTTACTCCTGCGTGTGTCACGACGGCTTCGCCAAGGAAGGGGACTCACACACTTGCACCGGTAAGAAGTGTACAATTATGCTAAACGAATGTGAGCTGAATATGTAGCAGAACGATTTCCTAACGCTCTTTGTGTTAGCACAGTGGCCAACGATACAATGCCAATATTTGGATTTTATTTTTGCATGACAGAAGAAATCAGATTTCACATGAATTTGAATGTCTTGGTCTAACGTTACATCATAAACGTTTCTTTGGTAATTTTAACAAACATCTTTTGAATGGCTATTTATCAGTTAATTTAATGTACATGTCTTTTTTTCCTGTAGACATCGATGAGTGTCGCAGTCTGAACACCAACGACTGCGACCCGCTGCACGGGATCTGTAACAACACCGTGGGATCCTACACCTGCTCCTGCCAGGCCGGTTGCTACACCAACGACAACGGAAGAACCTGTCTAGGTAAGATATTAGTTCACGTTGTGACTCTTTTCCTGACGGAGGCAACTTGGAAACGTAAAACAGATCACTCACATACTAGCAGGAAAGCATGTGGCATCGTGTGGCGCAATCGGTAGGGTGTTTCGCCCAGAATCGAGAGGTCCCGGGTTTGAAACCATTGCTATGCCACGATGTTGTGCCCTCGAGGTGTGCTTATTACTTGTGTCAAGCGAAAGTATCAAATTTTATCACATACTTATCAACTACATCAATAAATGAATGAAGACCTTTATTGTACATTCGTGCCCCGAGGGGCTAGATACAGGTCGTCTAACATAAACCTAACGAACATGTAAGTGACATATACAGTAAGATATACTGTATATGTGAATACATAAACCTAACTAACATGTAAGTGACATATACAGTGAAGTATTCTGTATATGTGTATACATAAACCTAACTAACATGTAAGTGACATATACAGTGAAGTATTCTGTATATGTGTATACATAAACCTAACTAACATGTAAGTGACATATACAGTGAAATATAACCGTATACAGTACATAGTTTATGTGACATAACCATGTCCATTTCACCTAAACACACCACAACAAACATACAAACACACCAAATTACTACAAGATTTGAGAATGCATCGAGTTTCAAACTATTTGTATTGAATACTTTCAGATGTAAACGAGTGCATGACCGAGAATGGCGGCTGTGAGCGGCTGTGCACCAACACAAAGGGAAGCTACAGCTGTGAATGCGGGGTCGCCTACGTGCTGGCAGAAGACGGACACACGTGTGAAGGTATACTCAATCGACGTTATGTCACAATTACGCTCTTCTGTATAATCTACCATTGGTCGGTGCTTTTGGTTTCTCTGTTTTCGTGAAGTGTAGAGGGATTCTTAGCGTCCAAATTCCGACACAACATTGCAGAATGATGTAGTTTCGTGTTTTATTTGTTTGCCATAGCTTTTAAACATACTCTGGAGGTATTGGCCTTGTAGGATGTATCTATCCTGTGGCCAACACCTCCCAGATTTCATTCTGTGAAGTTTAATAAATAAATAGCTCTTGCACCGCGAGTGAATAATAGTTGTTGAACCTTCGCCAAGAAGCCTATATTTTGTAGCTTTTGCATGTGTGTATGTGTGTTTGCATGTTTTAACTCTAGAAGGCCAGGATGGATCGTATTGATATTTGATATGTGAGTAGGTCTCTATTAGACCTTGAAACGATTAGATTTTGGAGCCCCAGGCGTCTTGTTAAGGTACTGCAGTGTAACTTTCGGTTTTGATATCTCGAGTTCTGGACATGCTATGGTCATGAATTTTGAGTGGTAGATAGCTCTTGTTGTTGCTGTTTTTCACGGTAACTTAAGCTATGTCTGTAACAGCCTACCGCCAGATACGCGTACGGCTCCGAATCTGACTTCCTTTAAGAGACTCTTGAAGTAACGGAAATGAACAAAACGAACGGACACGGGCCATGAACTAGCTCTCAACCTTCTATATGTTGTATGTTGTAGCAATTGTATATTGTTGTACCATAAATATGTAATGATATATCTTGAAAGAGTTATTAGACTCAAATGAATGTGTATCTCTGCTATATTGCTATCTGACCCTTACCTCTTCCCTCATGACCTCAATGAAAAGCGGCTTGCGTGCCGATTTGAGCTTATCATGAATAAACAAAGGTTCAAAGAAACAAATGCGGTTTTGATATCTCGAGTTCTAGACATGCTATGGTCATGAGTTTTTAGTGGTAGATAGCTCTTCTTCTTGTTGGTGTATTTTTTACCTTAACTATCTGTAATCTCAACCATGTTACAGAGCTGGATGAGTGTGCGGCGGAGCATGTCTGCGAGCAGATCTGTGTGGACAAAGTGGGGTACTACGACTGTGAATGTGACGAACTTTTCACCTTGAACCTGGATGGACGCACGTGTGATCGTAAGTTTTTCTATCTTTCATCTTAGTTGCACATTTAACGTAGCCTTAGTTATATATATTCCAGGTGCCATCTTTATTTACCGTCATCATGTTTCCCGATCCCGCATGTTTCTCTCATCACTTAGTCTAATTATTTGACTGTTGGGGCACCTCAGAAGATCTGGAAACCAGTTTGGTACCAGTTCTCGGTTTTCTGTTTTATGCCTGTCCATTTTATGGTATGATCTTTCCATCTTCTTTTAGGGTGTTTTGGGCTGTCATCGTTCCCATTCTCTCCTATCTGCTGCAAACCGTTGTGCCTCTTCTATAAAAAAAAAACAGCCCTCATCAGACCTTTTTTCAAATGATCGCTCGATCACCTCTCTATTTCTTTGTAGCTGGGTTCCAGACATTTAGTAATGCCCGTTCTACTGGTTATCAATGTAAGTTAGGTTACTGTAGCTAGATCTTTAAAAAAAGACATGAAGAGAAAAGAAATGACGTGACTAAATCGCGGCTGTTTGCTGTCCGTTTTCTGTAGCCATCATCAACTGCTCCACCAACAACCCCTGCACTCCGCCTCCCATCGGCCATTGTGCGATGAACTTGACGGACTCGGGTGACCTTGAGGAGCAGTGTGTCTGTGCCGCCGGGTACAAGATCCTGCCCAACAACACGTGCGCAGGTAGGTAGTAATTACCTCCATAAAAATGGAGGTTATTTGGTGTGTATATGTGTGTGTGGGGGGGGGGGTTGTGTGGGGGCGGGGTGTTTGTGTTTACAGATATTTGTAGTCTGCATAACCTAAGAACCTGTGGATGTATTTGGTATGAGAGTAGGTCATGGGAGACGATGGTCAATGTCGATTATAGGCCACCTGGTGACCGACCTTGGTACTGCAGCATAGCCGGTTTTCGTATCTTATGTCCTGGACTTTAGACATTGCTTTCTTTTGAAAATATCATTTTGAGCACAACATGTGTCGCTCTGATTCGTAATCTATAGATTTGAATTGCTGATACCAACCAAATGGAATTATGATAAAACCTTCAGAGAGTACTTTGTTTGCAAACAAAATTTTGAGCACCACTTGTGTCATTCTGAGTGCTAGACATTGTAATAATACCGATTTCTACCAAGTGGAATTATGATAAAATCTTTCAAACTTGTGTTATTCTGCAGACATTAACGAGTGCGCAAACGGTCACAAGTGCGACGAGCACGGAGACTGCGTCAACACCGAGGGCAGCTACGAGTGCTCCTGTCATCCGGGGTACAAGCTCGACAAGGATCATGGGAAACGACATTGTCGAAGTAAGTTTAGTTGTTGTTTTTTGTTTTTTTTTGTAGCAGCGTCATACTGGTTCCATGTGGTAGTGCGTGGTCATTTTTCTGCTGTGCAAAATGTATTGCTTTTCTGTTTTCCATAACCACGCAATCACGATTCAAATTAATTATTCTGATTGAAATAAATTGTAAATTGTTATTGCTAATGGTATTTTCCTCGTTTGTATTATTCTATTAACACCACTTGTACAAAAGACGATTACAATGTTTAAAATGCGATTACGTAATAAGATTTCAAAGGTAACTATGTCGACCCTACTAATAGTCTATGTAACGTTTATGTAAATGTATATTTATTCAAACTAATCCGCATTGCCTGTATCAATCTTGTTCTTCAGATATCGACGAGTGTGCCATTGACAATGGCAACTGTACCCACCTCTGCGTGGACACACCCGGATCCTTCTACTGCACATGTCCACTGGGCATGGTCCTGGACAAGGACATGTGCACTTGCGTTGGTAAATATCAATAATACTGCGGCGATAGTTTTCGATTTTTAACTTTGCCAAGAAGATTATGTTTTTGGTCCCATTTCTTTGTGTTTGTGTGTTGAGAACCTGTGGATGGATCTTTATGACATTTCGTAAGTGAATAGTGATGGGGAAAACGAAGCTTATGTTTTAATTAAACCTTATCCGTGCGTGCATGGCGTCTCGTCTCTTCTAAAAACAGAGCAGATTCAGTCTTCTTGAAAGAACGAATTTACTTTGTGACTATGATCATTAGTTTGCGGCCTTGATCCTGAATTCATCTATAGCAACAGAAAACCATTTACAAATGAACTTTATGCTCATATTGCTTTTAGCTTACAAATACCAACATTGCTACTGTAACACACTCAAAAAAACATAAACATAAGTACACAACCGTAAGCTGTATATCGGATGTATTAGTTGTGTGCTGACCGTCTAATACTATATGCCGACTTTTTCAGACATCGACGAATGTGCCGAAAACCTTGCCGAGTGTTCTGTGAACGCCCGCTGTAACAACACGAGCCCAGGGTATGACTGCATCTGTGATGTGGGCTACACTGGAGATGGCATCAAGTGTGGAGGTAAGGCACCGTGATGTTCCTTTGAATACCTTTATATATACAGTTCTGTATTTTAACTGCATGTAGGTAGTGGATAGTACCTGGAACGGCTGACCGTTTCCAAAATCTATCATGTTGCTTGAGTAACTGATATCTTGCGCATTTTATTGCCTGGATGTCTAATGTTCATCGACGTTTTTATTTATCTATTTATTCATTATTTGCCTCAAGCCCAGGGCCCATATTAAAAACAAGAAAGACAGTATAAAGACATTTGCATATAACAAAGATATTACATATCAAATAGTGTCAAAACGTGCGGGCGGAAGGACCAGTCGACAGTAGTAAGGCCAGTGCAAGCTCAGTGAGAAGTCTTCGGTATACCTGTGTATTTATCAATGCCATACCGCACATGCAATGTTACCATCATTTAACATCCGTTTGAATTTCCTCCAGATATCAACGAATGTCTCTACCAGGACACTCATGATGTGCGGTGCAAGGTCGGCTGCCAGAACACGCTTGGTTCATTTGTTTGCATCTGTTCCACTGGCTGGCAACGGGACAACGACAGCATTTCCTGCACAGGTATGGAACGCATGTTCGATCATTTAAGGCGTGTGTAGAACGCTAGCTACTGGAATCAAAATCGTCAAATTGAACTTTGTTGTTGAAACAAAGAAAAAGGAAGGGAACTTGGTTGGCCCCAGTCATACAAAGTTGAGCACTGCAAATGTATGTGTAGTTTATTCGTGACCGTGAATAATTTCATCAGGTTATAATAGTGAATGACTGAAAAGTTATTTATTCACAGCCAAATATTTAACAATATCCTACGTTTTGGCAATTCTTACTGGTGTTGGGTGTCACTCCTTACAATTTCTATGTATGTGACAATACTTTACATTCGGTACCGCATTGTTAGCAGTGACACCTAGCTGCAGTGCAAAATGAATCAGTCAGAATTACCCTGAAGAAGATGGCAGACGGTCACCGAAACGTCGGTCTTGAATTTTTTTAAACTTGGTTGTGTGGAAAGAACTTTTTTATGCAGTGACTTACCAACCTGATGAAACTTTTCACGGATGCAAATGTAGATCTTATTTTCGGGTTTGTATTCTCATGTGTTTTACCACCTGTTAACACCGATGCAGATATGGACGAGTGTCTGCTAGGTGCGGACGAGTGCGACCACAACTGTCACAACACACCTGGCTCCTACACCTGTTCCTGTCGGGAGGGCTACCTGCTAGGTCCGAACGGCCGATCCTGTCGACCAAACCTTTGTAAGTGCATAACGAACATTTGTAAGCGATATGAAGTCATATATCTCAACTGCAGAGGTTCCAAACGTTGAGAGCGACATTGGCAGTATCATTCATAAAACGGTTCACTACAATGTGGGGTCATTGTGGCGCAACGGCAGAGCTTTCGGCTCAGAACCAAGTGGTCCCAGGTTCGAATCCTGTCATGTCACCGATCTTGTGCCCTTGGGAAAGGCACTAGAAAGACGCTAGAAAGGCTGACATTGCGGGTACCTGATTTCTGACCAATAAAACCATTATTATTATTGTTATTATCATTATTATTAATGAGTAAATCATTGTCCGTATCTCTTGTGCTATTTCAACAAACTTGACACTAAGAGTTGGCAGTCAATAGAAATCATGATATCAAAATACCACCAATTGACTTAATCTTTTACACTACAACCTATCTGTTTTTTTCCAGCTTCAGTAAGGACGACAGCACAGCCCGTGACATTACCACCATTACCACCAAGACCTAGCGAAAAACCTAGTACAACAACAACGCAGACAATCAAGACAAGTCGACGAGAGACCGTAACATTGCCACCACGAACTGTCAGTAGCGAAAAGCCTAGTACAACAACAACGCAGACAACCCAGACAAGTCGACGAGAGACCGTAACATTACCACCACGAACTGTCAGTAGCGAAAAGCCTAGTATAAGAGCAACAACACAAACACCATCCAAGAGAACCGACTCGCCGTCTCAGCCGCCTTCCACAACCTTGATGGCAGCCTGCCGGGGAGGCTGTGGAACGGGAGGACGGTGTGAGGTCGTGAACGGTTCTTCTACATGTGTCTGTGACACAGGCTCTCAACTGACCAACGGAACATGTGTCGGTAAGTGGGATTGCTTCCTTGTAGATGGATGGATAGATTGGTTGATTTGCTGATTCGCTGATAGAATGATTGATTGATTGATTGATTGATTGATTGATTGGTGGATGCATTTATTGATAGATCGATATGTTGACAGAATTATTGATTCTTCCACGAAATGCGCAGTGTCAAGGCGTGTGTATTACGTAGATGTGTCTGACAGGTGAATGACATACTAAATGATGGTATGTCAATACTTGCTGTCTCGTAGTGCTGCTTCTGCTACTAGTATCGTTTTACGTAGTTATCTACAGATAAGAACGAATCTTTATTCCCCTATTGTTGTTCCTAATCATTGTCTATTAGTTTGTATGACATTCTCCCCTATTACACAACGATTACTAAACGTTATTCTTTGCAATTAATGTAGGGGCGGTCATTCCAGTCAAGACGAAGGTACTGCTGCCGGCAGTCGCCCTCTCCATCGGCATCCCTCTGCTGTGCCTGGTTTGTGCCTGTCTCGCCGCCTACAGACGCAGGAAGAAGCAAGTCAAATATTATACAGTCGACGGCGGCAGCACCAACAGCGGAGGGTACGTAAAATTTCAAATCTGCAATAATATACAATAGAATAGACGCATTTTATGACATTTTTCGATATATCATGTAAACAACGTTGTAGCAAAAAAGTTGCATTACGTAACTTTTTGCATTCCTACCGTCGAAATATACTAGAAACATTCATCTATATCCACATCTATAGGGTATTAAGCAAGACCCCTCGTAGGGCATAAAGCTCAGGGAGTGAGGTTTTACCCTAGCATGACCAGTGGTGGAGCTTATAACGAAAGTGGTGCATCCGTGTTAATTCAATATAGGTGTGGTAAGCGGTGGTTAGTTTACGTTTAAGTATCTTTTATAGAATAGATTATTTCCATGTGGCTGCGACGATGGCAACATTTAACAAATGATGTAATCTCTCCTATCCGGTTACAACAGACGTTGGATCTGGCTACCCAAACGTGAAGGCTCCTCTAGCAGCGGCTACTTCACTTGGACTCAGAACACACCAAACAGCGGCTCCATCGACAGTCTTTTCAACAGCAACGTCTTTCCCTGGACGTACAGCACACCCAACCAGAGCTCTAAAAACAGCGATATGAATAGCAACAGCTTCCCATGGACGTATAGCACACCGAACCAGAGCGCTAACAACAGTGACATGAACAGTAACGATTTCCCCTGGACGTACAGCAAACCGAAACCGAAAGATTTTCCTTGGACGTTCTGGAAAACAAACACCGATTCTGGAAACAGCGACAGCAAAAGCAACGACTTTCCATGGACGTACAGCAAACCAAACCAAAGCTCTAACAGCAGCAGCGACGGGAAAAGCAACGATTTTCCATGGACTTACAGCAAACCTAACAGCAGCTCTGACAACAGCGACAGGAACAGCAATGACTCTCCATTGACGTTCAGCAAACCGAACTGTAACTCAACCAGCAGCGACTCACAAGAACTTGAACTGCCGGGTTTGAACAGGTCTGTATGTTTAAAGATTACTATCATAATGCTTCCTTTCACTTTGAATGCTCTTCTATTAGTCAGCAATAATTGGCGTTTGAAAAAAGTATAAGAAAGACTGATTGCAGCTGCAGAGTGTGGAGAACACTGCAAAACATGGTCTAATGCAACTACCACAAAGGGTCTTTTAAAATATCTATTACCTTTGCCAAAGTTGCCAGAAGGTTATGTTTTATGCAACGTCTGTGCCTGTGTGTCGGTCTATCAACCCAATACCCCGGGAAGGCCTTGGTATGTGGGCACGCCTTGCTGAAAATGCCTTGCGTATACCAAGGTCACATTTCCAAATCGGGGCCCGACCATGAACGAAAATCTAACAAATCCTTATCAAGAATATACACAAATGATGTTCATGATTAATTTTAGCAACTTTTGTTTGGTCGTCTAATATATCATACTTTTCGTTCCCGTCAACAGCCCAGCCGGGCCCAGGGTTGGCAATTTTGACCTTTAGCTTTCAATTTACCCATTCCATACAGTATAATGTAGCAATCTATCCTTCCCTTGCAGGTATTTGCCGTATCCGAACTCGTACCGGAGCTTGCGCAGTCTGAGCAGCGGCAGCATGTCCCGGAGGTCCCTGTCCAGCCGGCTGACTGGAACCCTGAGTAACATGTCCAGCATGGCTAGTCTGGGAAGCTCCTACCGACGAAACAACTCCCCGGGCTCTCCCGCGTGCGAACCCATCGCATGTCCGAAGGAGGAAGATCCGGAGGCATTGAAAGAACATGACACCATCTTTGGATCGGACACAAAGGTAAGCACATGATCTATCAGACTTTTTGACATGAAAACTCCACTATCTACATTTCAAATTCAGTGGGTTTTTTTCGATCGGACACAAATGTGAAAACATTGTTTTTTAGAGTGCTTCACAGTTCACACGCTTCTTCAAGATGTAGAAACTCCACTATGTACGTGTCTTCCCCATTTCGTTAGCAACACCATCTGTAGGTTCTATGTAACGGTGTTGCCATTAAAATGAGGTTAAAACTACATTTCAAGTTCAGTGTTTTTTCCTCGATCGGACACAAAGGTGAATACATGATCTTTCACACTTCAACATAGAAAAACACCACTATATACATTTCAATTTTTCTTCCTTTTCTTTTATTAGAAACATCATCTGTAATCCGATTCTTTGTAATGGTATTGTCACTATGATAAGGTTATATCCATTGAAAGTTAATCCTCTAGAGCTTTAGATATGGTAGATATATAAAAACAAATCATGTTAAATTGGTAAATACAGCGTTTTACGGTAACGTTGGTTGAAACTTATGTTGCTTTTTTTTCTTTCTTATAGTTTTGTATCCAGCGACCAAGATTCATCGATCCCAGCGCTTTTAAAGAGAAGAATGACGACCCGCCTCAGAGCGAAGAACTGAAAGACGACAAGGATGATGATGATGATGGGGAGGAGGAGAAGGAGGAGCTTCAAGCTTGCTTCAATCTACTTTAGAAACAATTCCGAGTTGATTGGATCACAAACATTACGTAGTTAATGTACCAAAAAAACTTCTCCTAGGTAGATTTTTTATCCTTGATATCAGATGTCAAAATATAATTTGCAAAGAAAGAACATGCCAGTTTTTCTCACAACGTTAAATGATTAAAACAAAAAACTTCTCCTATGTCAATTTTCTTATCCTAGATATCAGGTGACAATTGAAATGAAAGTATAAACAGCAAGGAAACCTACGAAGAGGCATGTTTTTGACACAAAATCTATTTGTAACGGTAGTATATAAAATGATTATAAAAGTGTAGAAAGAAAATTACGTAACGAACGCCATTAAAAATGGACTTTATTTTACATCGTTACGTTGTAAATCGAACGTTATTAATAGTTATAGTGACTAGACATAGCATGAAATGTATCTACAATTCCACGTCGAATGAAAATGTACATACAAAATGATTAATATAGATAAAGCTAGACACACGCAAATGTTTATTATAGACATAATGACCTTTAAGAAATGTATAGACCTGAAAGGTTATGTTTGTCCATTCTGTGTTATTAAGAAGTATTAGAAATAAAGATATTATCACCATTATTTGAAGTACTATGACTCAAATTGATTGCGTCTGGTTCAAGTTTCTCTATGCTGAAACTGAAGTAAAACAACAGTTCCTTCAGACGCGGTATGATTTACTACTGGATTGAAGTACACAATATAGTACATAATTAGTATTCTAAGAACAGTGTTAAACACCACATTATAGTTCATGTATGCGTCCATACAAAATATACACTTTTCTGTACATTTATAATAGGCCCAGCCTATTTTCACCGATTATCACTAATTTGTGCTCGGCAGGTTGATAACGAACATCAACATGAAGGCTTACATTTTAGTGACTCGTTCATCGATATCTAGATATCTTCTAAATATCTCAAGATATATAGCGTTCTTGGTACAGAAGAGAATACAAGAAAATAAATTCAAAAAAGGACACCAGTTTAGCTGTCAGCACCTACCTGCTTCAGTGATATGGAAATTGAGTGAAAACGTTGAATAGGATAAGAAAAAGAGTTCTTCCATCTACTTTTGACAATAAGGTTTGAAGAATTATTCGCTCCTTCTATTCCGCAATCAAAATTCACTTGTTTCTAACAATATGTACTTGTTTATAAACAAATAAACAACCGACAAAAGGCAAGGAAATATTTACAATGGAAATCTAGGGGATACCTATGAAATAATCTGATTATTTCCGATTTTGCATGCTTTGTTTTCGTCAAGGCCCCTTGAGTGTAGATCCGTCTTCGTCCTCCTGGATGCCACTGTCCAGATCTTTGTCATGGGCGTCAAATACGTCATCTTCTTTGGACACCTTCTTTCGATCGAAGAAACCAAGCTGCAGTGGAATATATGGATGAAAGTATACCTTTATAACATAATGAATATCAAACTACATCAAACTATCGTAAGAAGCGTATCTTGGTACCCAGAAGTGTCAACTTTGCATGTGAAATTTTACTCAACAGGTGGACCATGGCAGAAGCTGCTAAAATGCGAAGTTGAGATGTCCCTTTTCTATTCAAAAACTCGTTTCATACCCTAAGATGGTGTCTGACACACCTCAAATAATAGTGATGATTTGCACAGAGTGTCCCATTGACATCAAAAGCAACGTCTGAGCCAAGACACTTCCTATTCTGTAACACTCTTTTGTTGTGTCAATAAAGATCTTCTTTTCATAATTGCTATTGTGAGCAAAGAGTTAATGAGATCAATGGCTGTAATTAAGAAGGTCTATCCTGGCCACACACATCCATGTGCAATTCACGCTTGTATCCACGTGACGTTCACAGTACATTCACGTGACACGCCAATGCTATCACCCCCTGATTCGTTCACATGTCGAGAACAATGCTTATTGTACTGTATCTGTATCTGTATAGCCGGTATAACCGCCCTTCGGCGTACCACATCAGCGGTTGTACTTACCCGGTAGAGAATTAGCACAATGGCTACCAGTAGCAATAGACCGCTCAACGCAGCACTCGCGATAATCCAGGCTTTCACCCCCTTCTTTCTGGTGACAGGTCTTGGTAATATGACGGTTGTGGTAACCTATGGAAATAAAGAATATAGAAAATAGTACTGTTTCAGCAACAAAACTACAAATGATGCTAAAAGCCCAAGAAACCTAGACGTGGTGTTGTCATCGTTAAGCCACACAAAACTTGTTGTATATTGAATAAAACATCTTTCATGTTGCAAGATAACTCAGTTTACACCACTACCGAAGCTATTACGTGAACCTGATTCCAACACTGCTTTCACCAAGAAGACACGATTGAAAACAGGAATATTATAAAAAGACCCTTTGTACACAACAAATTTTTTTCATTCCACCGACCTTCCGCGGGGCAATTCTGACTGGTTCACATTGCACTGCTGCTAGGTGTCACTATCTATAGATGCGGACCCAAACGTTAAGGATGTGTACAAATCATATTTTCTGTTCTATTCAGTGATGTACCAACCTGATGAAACTATTCACGGATTACAAACAGAGCGCGACAATAAACGCTGTATAGGAAAAATGAGGGACTAAATCTTACGTTAGTTTCTGCCGTTGGGAGCGCGGTGGGGCTGATGCGGTACGGCATGTCCATAACCACCACCCGCACTGATGACACCAACCGGTCCTGGGTCGTGTTGCCAACCGACGAAAGCTGTAGAAATCAAAGAAGGCAACATTCCAGATACACACGAGGCTTTTCGACAACGAAAAGAACATGAACACAACAGACATTGGGATTGATCAAACGTAATTTGTGGTAAAATCACTTGCATACACGTCTCTAGTAAGACCTAACCTTGAATATGCTGCAACAGTTTGGGATCCATACACAAAGAAGGATATAGATAAACTGGAGAGGGTGCAGAACCAAGCTGCCAGATTCTGCACGAACAACTATGAAAGGGGCGCTAGTGTAACAAAAATGAAAGCAGACCTGCAATGCATGTCACTTGAGGACAGGAGAACAATGTCCAGACTTTGCATGATGTACAAGATGACTAATAAACTTGTAGACGTACCAACTGATAAGTATCTAATGCCAGCTCAGAAGAGGACCAGAAATAGTCATGCTTTTAAGTACCAGAGTTATCAGCCAAGCATTGATGTGTTCAAAAATTCGTATTTCCCGAGAACCATAGTAGAATGGAACTCGTTGTCATCAAGTACTGTAGGAGCTTCCTCACTAAGTAGCTTTAAAGAACGGTTGCAGTCAGATATGCAAAGACTAGGTGTAACAGACCGTTCGGTGTAATATGACCAGCTGCTGCCGCACCGCGTGCCTGCGAAGCTGGTGTGTTACGCCTTATGGCGGTTATACCGGCTATATAGATATAGATACAGATACAGATACAGATACAGATATACAGATTACAGCAAAATATATTTCATTTCCTTTGTTTTGTTTGGTTTTGTTTCGTTCCCTAAGCTTCCATAAATTTGAGAAGTATTTGTACTCCTAATGGTCATATCAGGGATGTCCCTGCAGCTTAACTAGTGGGGTCCCGTGATCGAGGAGGTGCCTCAGGCACGTTAAAGGGACAAACCCTCTCTGTAAAGATATGCCCTTCTACTGAAACAGCAAGGAAACTTTCTGGCATTTGTGCACAAATGCCACTTGGCACTATAAGGGTCTGAATGACTGATCATATCAAGGGACAAAAATAAGATGTTCAACCATATGTCATATACATGTCTTGCTGTGTGTTGTAACTGAAAACTGACCTGTACGTCTTCTATGTCCGACGTGATCTCCAGAACGAAGCCGTCTCCACTCTTCAACTCATTGACTATACAGCTTATGGTGTAACAGTCGCCAACATTTCCACACATCTGAAATTAACATAATTAAATATGTAACATAAAACACCACTAAGGCATCGCGTGCATAATGTATTCTGTTTGAACATTGCGGATTCATTCCTGAAAACAGCATTGCAAGCAAACAAAAAACGATATACTTTAATTAATATATAAACGAAATGAGAATATGGCTAGGTTCTAAAAACACTGATTGATCGATTGATGTATCGATTCACTAACAGTGACATATGATAGAATATCAACTCACCAGAGTTGTAGCGTTGTCAACAAGACAGTAACCCTGTTGGCTTTTCAAAGAAACGTCTGGGACCGCTACAGTTACGCTTCTGTCCTCTGTTGTGGAAGGCCACAGGACAGTGGCGATGGTCTGACCGACATCACTTGGGCCGTGGTTCCTAACCTGAACAGTAAATGTGACACAACGAACTTCGTGATTATTCTGGTGAAATATAACGTCCAGCTAGAACTCTCGTTTTATTACTTACCAAAGGATTTCAAGTTTTTAGCAAAATTGTCAGCCAGCATAAGTATAATAGCCTTAAGTAAGACAAATATTTACGGAGATGCGTAGTCAAATTCGAGGAATTTCACGTCTTATTTGTAAGAATGAACAAGTACGTACCTCGTAAACGTGTTTTATTTGAGAAATAACAGGTTCTGTCTCTACATCAGTGTCTAAGTTGTCAGCTGGTCTGTCTTGGCCACTTTCTTCTCCCCGAACGAAGGTGCTATCAAGCCACATGTCTCTGGGAAGGGACGCTCTGCAATACAGGGCACATTGTTATCAGAATAATTGACATAGTGGTAGTAGGTCTCGATGCCCTTACTTGCTCCGGCTAGGGACGTCCCTCGGACAGCCACACCTCAAGCTACCCGACAAGAGTAGCGGTCCATCCCGGTGTGAGTGATGAAATAAATCTGTTCGGATATGCAGCTTTTACTGTTCAGTACCAGGCTGATGTGTTAGGTGTGCAATACAAACAACTCATTTGAACGATCAGAATTATTTTTGAAATAGAATATTACCCTTTTACTGTAACTTCAGCTTCGACCACGACTTGTGCAGAAAAGACGACCTGGTTGTCCGCAGTTGTACTCATGTCGTCCGGGGTTGAGCTGGAGTAGGCAAGGAAAACGGCTCTTTAATCTGACGTCTGTACAAGATAGTTTCCTTTAACTAAAGTGAGTTTCCTACAGGGTCCACCTGTCACAACCAAGCACCCCAATTACTAGACAGTTTATGTACAGTACACTAAACAATGCTGCTGGTGACAGGTTTGATTAAGGTATGCGTTAAATGTGGTTGATAATCCAACCAAGAAGATTGCAGTGTGGACACAAAATTTCGGCGGGTTTTCTCGCTGTGTCGAAACAGAGTTTGGATCTAATCTACTTTTACAAACTGATAAAAAAAAGTTCTACATACCTGTTGGCGAAGACAGGAAAATCCAAAAAGCTACGGCTCCCGTTAAGGTTCGCGGCCAGGAAACGTAACTGCAAAACTACCTGTAAAATATGTACACAGCTATATTGTTTATGAAGGAATAAATGTTTGCCTTCATAGGATCAGAAGACGTTGAACAGCAAATATTCATATCGCTTTAGAAAGAGGTGTGCATACCGAGTGGTTAGTGACCAGGCTTCGGTGTGGTTTAGGTATACATGTAAGTCCAAAGAATAAGGCTAAGTTAAGGTTCTAAAATTAGGATCGTCCGGTTGACGAGGCATGCGCGAGGTCAAAGATAAAGGTCCCGAACACGTAAACAGGTCCATGCTTTATACCATGTCCAAGCATGTTTTGTTTATGTGTCAAGGGCCTTCAACTGACACATAACACACACTTAAAACCATGAACCAGCTTATAACTGTGCCTTCAGTTCATTCCATTATCACAGTCATGTAACTTGTAGTTACCGTTGCGTCTGCCTTCAGCGGGTTCCCCAACCCGCAGTTAATGGTTCCGCCCGTCCCTGCTGCAGTGTAGCTGCACATGGCAGGGGTGTTCTGGAAAATTTAGAGAGAGAAAAAATGTCAGCGTTTAAAAAAAATCAGGAAGGCAATTCACGCTGTACACATAGCATGCATCAACGCGTCCCTCTTGCGTTTACAGAATGCAAATGGCCACCCAAATCACGAATTTCATCATATACTTAAAAGTATACTAATAGTTGACAAAATTTCCTGCAGGGTACTAGTATATTTTTCATACAGGAATAGTGGGGGCGTACATTTAGATCACAATGATCATTTCACATTTTCAAAACGTTTGTTTGTTACATACGCAAGCTGTGAATATGGATTATGGATAAATGTATGATTCGTGTCGTTTATTGACTAAATACTTTGCTTGTAAAGGAAATCGCTATCTCAAACTCACTGTCCCCATTCGTTGCGCCCCGACATAATCCACCTCCTCCGGCACAAGTACGAACAGCTGAGACTCATACGACTCCTCCCCTCTGTTTGAGACGGTGATGTCAAGGACAATGGAAGTCGTGTCTCCGACGTATATAGTTGTCGTCGAACTACAAATTTTAGATAAGAAAGGTTTATAAAGACATTTCATTCGACTGGCGCGCGCAAAAAAGATACAAGAAGACGTCAAATGTGTTACAAGACTTGTATCATAATATCTAATTCTACTTGAAAATTGAAAAATTGTGTGTATATATATATATATAAACTTCACTTATATATTCACTTATATCTTAAACTGTCGATTCAAGTGTGCGCAATCACTTTTCTATTTCTGCATTCCTATGAATTCGTTCTCGATTGGACATATATACGCAAACATCACGAATGAAATGGGTGAAAAAACGTTTGGGTAGTTTTTTATTAAGCCGTTTTTTATCATCTTTTCTAAAAACAAAGGCATACATTATAGGAATTTAGCCCAAATGGCTCATTACAGATTCTTTACAAATACAAATCAACATGCTCACCCGTGTGCTTGCACCGTTAGATCAGGAACACAGACGTCGTCCAATCCGCAGTTCCGTGACATGTTCACTTGAGTGCTGAGGTGGGTTTCAGCGTCGGGACGAAGAACGGGAAAGAGCTGCCCGCTGATTGGCTGCTTAGGAAGGCTTAACCTTAAGGTTGCCTCAACCGAGATTGGTGTCAACTTGTCACGTATTTCATCCTGGAGATTGGGATATTTATGATGGTACAGTGCTATTCAACATAACGACGCGTCAAGACTTAAACGGGTCAATTTTTTCCAGAGAGAGAGATAGAGAGAGAGAGATAGAGAGAGAGAGAGAGAGAGAGAGAGAGAGAGCTAGAGAGAGAGAGAGCTAGAGAGAGAGAGATCTGCCTCTCAGTGGTTGTATTATTCTATAAAATATGTTTGATTGCCAGCAACAGTGAACTGTCACTATAAACACAAATTCAAACGACGCACAAACGTTTTGACTACACGTACTTGTCCACATGCAATAAAAAGGTTCAAACTCCCGAATGATATGATATGATATGATATATATATATAATATAACGAATACAAATGGCAAGTCATGAATGAGTCAAATGTTCAGAATCATACTTTGAGATGAACGTCCAGCATCAGACAGCTCGTTTGTCTCTTCAGCAGACTCATGGCGAGTTCTGACTTGTCCTGTTTCAGTACGGCTCGCTGCAGAGGCAGTAACGGTCCGTCCAACACGACGTCCACCAGGAAGACCTGCGTGTCAGGCACACCATGGCCGCCGTACTCAACACACAGCATTACGTTGAAACTGGAAGGCGGGAAATGTCAGTTGAAATGCTTTTTACGACCAACACAACAAACAACTAATATTTTTATAATGTACATATACTACTTTCAACGCTATCCCCGTAGTACTAGTAACACCTACTTACATAATTCCACCAAGGTGCATAATTCCGTCATCTTGACAATATACGTCCAATTCTGCAAATTGCCTAAGAAGTACCTGTACAAAAAAGTATCCAATTCAGCCAATCATACTTTTTATTGATCATGTTGATCAAATAAAACATTCATTCATTCAAATAAATATTCCCCACTGGCTCTCATAGGGAAACAAACATGCATAGCAGAAAATTGAAGACATGCAATGGATTTCAGTTGGGAAGACGAAGGTCAAGGTCAACTTAGGGCCCCCTGTTGGGTGGCCTTGGTGCTGCAGCAGAACGTCCGGTTTTGTATCTTTTGTCCTGGACATGCTCTCTTTGGCAGTCCAGTGTCGAGAGACTATCTGTGCGCCTCTAGAGTAGGTCTCTTGTGACTTCAGGTGTAGCTGGACATGCTATAATCTTGTAAGTTCCTAAGCAGATTAGGGAACATACCAGGCGGCCCTTCCCCCGTCAGCAGTATAGCATCGTCTGGTCTCCGGGTCCACCACCTTCTGGCGTACGGACAGCACGGAGGTGATGATGTCGATCACGGGAACAGACCTGGAAGAGAATGGTGATTTTATGTACATCAAAAAAAGATAAAGAATAATGGTAGTCCCATTGCCTTTTTTGTATGGGATATCCTTGAGTTATATCATTTTCTTAGCAGGTTCATGTCTATGTATAACTGAAAGGTTATAGGATCTTACCTAAAAACTGTAGCTGCATCAGATTCGAATGCGCCAACTGCCAAATCTGGAAAGTACAAACGTGTATTGTAAAATCGTCTAATGTGTTTCGATAGCTCAGTCATTTGTAATGTTTTCGCGCGTGCGTGTATGTGTGTTTTCAACGTTGAGACCTGACGTTGTTATTTTCTTTTGTGGGGGTCATAATTTTTTTCAAAAATCTCACCTGGGTAAAGATTACCGTCGATGTCCACTCCGCCTGATAGGGAGTAACCAAACGACTTCAGACCGGGCCCAACGGAGCTGGCTTCTATTGCCTGATGCATGAGAGAGAGAAAAAAATAATAATTTTAAAACAGTACAAAACAAATATGCATACATGCTGGAAACCAAACTCTGTCTGCTACTTTATGTAGAACAGATGATCTAAGAAAAAAAGTTCCTACGCAGTAGAGATAATGCAATGAGGCACCGGCAGTATGGCACCGCATTGTTAACAGCGACACCTAGCTGCAGTGCGAAATAGAACCAGTCAATATTGCTTTGATGAAGGTGACAGACGGTCACCGAAACGTTGGCTTTTTGGTGTATATATATATATATATATATATTGGTTTTGAACAAAAAAGACTGTTCTTACAAGCGACGGTTCCTCTCTGAGGCCCCCTAGCGATCCTCTGAAGATGTACACCACGCCTTCTCCTGTCTTGCCTGCATACGGCGCACCAACTGCCACATCTGAAATCAAAAGTAACTGGTTTCTATGACATAGCTTTCCAAGAAGGAAAACGAACTAGATAGCCTTGCAGAAACAGCGCATCGTGATATTTATCTATAGTTCCTTTTTAAGATAATTCCCACTTTGTTTTCATACGGATTATTGTTGCACTGGCAGCAGGATAAGGACAGTGATTTGTGCTATGTTGTACAACGTTGCGGTGCCTTCTTTTCGATGTAGTGTTAATGTACAACAACGAAACGCCCGTAAGACCACAGTTAGAGCTAATCTACCGTTGAACCCATCGCTGTCCATATCGCCCATCGCAACCATTGCTGTGCCGAAGCGCCCCCCTGCGGTTCGGCCTGTTATTGGCGTGGTGTCTCTGATGGAGCCCTGCGCCTGTGGAAAAAAAAAAAAAAAAATTATCACAAAGCGACTGTTTGGGCGCAAAACTGGCGCAAAACTATGAATTTTTGATCGTCAGAAAACCCAACCTGACAGAAAACGTCATGACTGTCCACTCGACATCTGCTTGAAGAGTAATCACGTAATAATCCGTTTTCGCGGTAAGGTCTTCGCCGCGAACTTAAAACCACTGCAAATTTTAGGTTAAACAGTGTCAGGGAGCTTGTTTGCGGGACGTTTCTTTTCATTTAAAGGGTGGGTGAGGGAGGCGAAGCCTATAAGCGTCTCTTAAGCATGGTGAAACGCACGAAGCGAGTAGCACAGTTTCCTGACACCCGGGGATCAAGCCCGGGCCAGCCAGCGCACGGTCCCAACGCACTTACTTCCAGGATAAAAGGTTCGGACCGGTTAGACTGGTCAGTAAGTGATCATGACGCTTGAACCATACTGATACAGTGGCATACTTACGTCTATCAGACCGCAGTATCTTCGCTCAGACTTGCAGGTGAACACGTACACCCGTCCCACGTCCCCCTGCATGGAGGGGCCGCTCAGCACACTGAAGTACGGCGCACCGATCAGCAAGTCCGCCCGGCTGTGGCAAAACAAGATCAACACGCTAGATGGCGCTGCTATCATAACGCTTATAAACACCCCTTTTCCACTAGAGACTCGGACTGCGGAGCGACCAAACATATTGATAAAGTAAATTCATAGATAAAGAACTATTTTTTTAACGCTTTGTGTACTTTGTTGTCTTTTAGATCATACATCTTGCATCCCGGTCAAATATGGAATCAACGGTCTTGCAGATCCCATTTTGGGCGCTAGGCGATCACCGTCTAGTGGAAAGGGGCTCTAAGTGAGTGCGAATAAGTACTCACGATGTATGACAGGAATACGAGGTAAAATTGAGGTATTAAAAAGTTGGATTGATCTATGACTGGTGTAGGTTTTGCAATAAGAAGAAGAATTATCTTACCCGTCGCCGTTTACGTCTGTCACAGAGAGAGACGATCCGAATCCAGAGGCAAGCTGAAATGTATTAATATCAATTATTTGAATATGATAAAATACATTGAAATATTTGAAAACAACGACAAATGTAAAGCTCTGCGTTTGATAATTTGTTCGCTCAATATTGTGAACCTCGATGATATCGTATTCATTGTTCTTGACTATCAAGAACAGAATCCATGACGTAACACTCATGTACGATCTGGGTGCCAAGGTTGAAATGATATATTTCAAATTGTTCCTTTACCTGCTCTCCTATCAGCTCAGTGATGAAGTTCATATCCTTGTTCACGATAGATACCTGCAATAGAAAAGAACTAAATATCGCGAACTAATCATAATCATTGTGACATACGTATATATTGCTATAGCTAGTTGAGCTATATCTACAAATGTTCTTAGATAGCAGTATCTAAATAGACGCCGTATACAATCGCACTCAGTTTCGTTTCCTGTACATTCTGCTTTTACATGTTTCGTGCGGCAATATATTAGACCCCGGCAAAAGGTACAAATTCAAAATGATCAAGTAGAAAAGAACAAAACAATTGGCCAACGTGCAGCCACCCTCTTATTGGTTGAACCGCTAATTTTGATTGACAATCTATTCGATCGATGAAATACTGTAGTGTGCAAACTCACCAATCCCATGATTCGTTTCGCCCTCGGCCCACCGATGACGTAATCTACGTGTGAAATGAAAAAATGATAAGTTTAAGAAAGAATCATACGTGACTGATTGAATATATGCCAATATTTTAACATGGCATTTCAAATTACCTAAGGAAATGAGCATTTAGAGATTTACTTGGTTCCTATATAGACTTGAAGACAATCATCTTCAAGTACATAATGGGGGAAACGATTATCTGACAGCCAGCTTTTTCAGACATGATACACAGAAATAACTAAAACAGTACTAGTTCTTATTACCTGCATCACCACTGCCCGACAAGTCTCCGGCAGCTACAGAAGCACCTGGAGAAAACGACAGGAGTTTCAGTCTTTATCTAGCCTCTACCATGCCGTAATTTACGCAACAGATTTGCAAGAGGAAATCAGTGCGGTGGATCATATAATAAGAAGTTAGAATATGAATGTCATACATCGATGAAGGTTTAGGTATCGAGATACTAAAATACACAATAGAAAAAGTTACTCAAGCAACTTGATAATTTTTCTATCCTTCGTCAGTGATGAAAGCGGATGCTGTCTAAAACATTTCACCGTTTACAAAACGTATCCAGTTGCTTGTCGTAACTTTTCATCATGTACATGTATCTATGAATGGCATAGTTACAAGATTTCTCTGTTTGATGTACGATTTTTCCAATGAGAATGCGACATACCGGAGTAATCGTCGAAGTAATTCTGCCTCTGCCCAGTCTGCCCTAACTCCAGTGTTAACCGGTCGATGGAGTAGATTTGCCCTGAAAAAGAACGTTTTTTAAGACATACGAAAGACAATAATATTTCTTTGTTGCTGTTAATTAAAAGAGCTCTAGCATGCAGTAGCTGAAATCGGGTGGATCCAATACAGACTATGTTCTGCTGCTGACCAGAGTTATTTGTGAAAGAGAACATAATGTGTGTGTGCATATGTGTGTGCATGTGCGTGTGTGTACATATGTGTGTGCATGTGTGCGTATGTGTGTGTGTGTGTGTGCATATGTGTGTTCATGTGTGCGTGTATGTGTGTGTGTGTACTTATGTGTGTGTGTGTGTGTGTGCGTGTGTGTGTGTGTGTGTGTGTGTGTCTGTGTCCGTGTCTGTCTGTCTGTCTGCGCACGCTCGCATATATGTGCAGTTTTGTACGCCGTATGCGACTCTGCTACTATAAAAGTGAGCATGCGTTGTGCCTACCTTCCCACAGGTAGCTGCCGGGGGCTCCAAACACAATGTCTCCCTTCTGTAAAAAAAAGCGGGGGTGCAATGTTAGAACAAATGGCACATCTCTATCAAACCTTCAGCTGGCTAAAACATTTCATAAGAAATTTTATGAGTTTGGCTTCTTTTTTCTTTGTTCTAGAGTACAGAAAAGACACGCCGAATCTAGACCGTGATTTGATCGTGAAAACATTGACAGAGCCCCCGATTCTAAGTGCGAATTAAGATCAACCTAGACCCCTAATATGGTACGGAAGTCGCTCACACAAAAGTGAAAGAAAAAGAAGAAAAAGAAGAAGAAGAAGAGAAAAAAAGCCGTAAATAAACTACCCCGCGGGGCAATGGAAGCAAGCCAGCCCCCCCCCCCCCCAGACTTTGGAGCACAACTGGGGCCTGAATGGGCTGCACCCCCAATACCACTGCACCTCCAATATGGCTGCACCCCCAATATCGCGCAAGACATGAAAAATGGAGATATAGTTTTGGGTGTGTCTGACTGTTTGTTTGTTTGTTTGTCTGTCTGTCTGTCTGTTTGTGTTTCCGCACCACTCCAGTCAGCATAACTCAAGATCCTCTTGATGGATTGCAATGATATTTTTTTCATTCATTCATTCATTCACCACCAACGACCCCCCCCCCCCCTCTCCCTCTCCCTTGAAATCTGACCCAGGCATCACCTGTGTAAACGCAGCGCTTGTCCCGGCTTGACAGAATCCTTCCTCGAACCATGCCGCTCTTCTAAATTGTCCTGAAAGGAAAAGAAGAAAAACTACTAAACAAATTCCTAAATAGCATTTCATTTACGTTGCTAATATGTCAGTAAACATTGGCGCACGTTCCGGTATCATAACTGAAATCTAGTTCCTTAAGCCCCCCTCTCACTGGACTCGCGGCACGCTGGCGGCATCGCTACGTCCTAAACTGGATTTCTGTTACCCTCGACTTTATAATGGGAATATCATTCAAAACGCCAACGTATGACCAAAAAGACAAAACACACGAAGCTTAAAAAGATTCGTTTTTTGTCGATGAAATTCGTTGAGTGCTTTGTCAATTCGATCGGCCGCAGCGACACCGCCAGCGTGCCGCGGGTCCAGTGAGAGGGGGGCTTTACAAAAAGCATTCTATAGATATGCTGAACGATGTTGTCAACCATGTAAAAAATTCATTCGGCGAAGCAAAGTTTTAATAAGGTGAATATACTCAATCGTCAATATGGTTGCTCCAAATATTTGATGATCGATGAAGTGTGGTGGAATCTAGATTTTATCACCGAGCAGAAAAACACCATCTTACTGTCTTTGCAGGGTGAAAATTCCTGGATCCTAGTCATGTTTTTTCTCGCGAGAAGACAGTTTCCGACGAGATTCCAACTTTCGATGAACCCCTTCAGTCCCTTGTACCAGTATCTTGGTGCGCATGCCTACATTTGATAGAAAATAACATTTACACACAACAGCCGTTGTTTTAAGGGAAATTTGTGCAGGTGGGAAAAGGAAAAGCTTTTTTCCGAGCTCAAGAGCTATATATGACCCATAATCGTGTCCATAGCATATCGAGAACACGAGATATTAAAACTGGAAGTTCCCATGCAATACAATGTAAAGTCGCCAGGTGGTTAAAAATCTCATCATCTCCAACTTTTGCCACAACCTACCGATAACCCAAATATAAAACCAATCCACCCAGCCATTCTTGAGTTATCTTGTCGACTAACAGATACACAGACACACAGACATGCAGACAAATGGTTCCTGAAATATAACCTTCTTCGCGATGGTAAAAAAATAAGAAGTTGTCATACTTACAACGATCAGGTCCTCAAGGGGCGACGTCCGTACGGTCGCGCCCATCATCTGATTCGCCTTGGCTGAAACATGGCATGTCACAGGCATCGTGATTGGATAGCAATGAATTGAAAAGGCTGGCAATGAAAGACAACTTTGTTCTGGTACATTTTTTGGTTATGATGATCCAATTTTGACATATTAACCTGGTCCTTTTTTATGCTTTGCATGCATTTATCGATTCTGCTAACTATTCTGCCCAGTATGCATATGGTGTTTGTATTTTGTCGTCTGAAAATGACGTCATATCAGAAACTTTATAGCAAGACCATACCGTTGCAAAAGTTTGCGGAAGTTCAGAGGTAAGCAGGATGTTCAGTGATCAGCTGAACTGAAAGCGACGACGTAAGCTTCCCTTTGTTTGTCTCCACCCCCTTGAATATGCTATGACCTGAATGTCAGAGGAATGGCCTTACGTTGCATTACGCTGCGAAAATTTGATTAGCAAGACTGCCAAACGTCACGATGAACTGTAATTCTTTCCTGTTTCTTTCACTGTAACTTTATTCTGTTTTCACGGTCACCTCTGAACCGTGAAATCATCATCACCATGAAGAAAACTGTTGTTAACATTTATGATTCCTTCACACATCTGTTCTGTAAAACGCTTGCCGCTACTGTGAAGTTGAAGTTCAGATAAAATGTTAATTTTCCTTACATCGTGAAATTTTACTACCGTGACGTGTGAAGATGGAGTGAATTACAGTATTACGCTGCGAGAATTTGATGGGCAGGACTGCCAAACGACATATCGTGACGGCTGCGAAATGCGCGGGAAACTGCTCATGACAGGATATCCGTGACACGACTATCGGTCTTATCTCCCATCACACATGTGCACCGTACGCACACGACAGACGTATTGTGTTCAGAACTGCAAAGTCCCACACCCTTAAATCAAGCTTTCAATACTCACTTCCCCGTTTTCCGTTGATGTTTCGACATTGTATTTACAACCAAAAAGAAAACTATGATTAGAATTGAAAATAACTAAAACCTTCCCTTGTGCTTGTACGCCGCAGTTTGTCTGTACATAGGTCACTAATTTCACTTCATTCAGTCTTCATCTCATTATTTCGTTTCATTTCTAGACTTTCTCCATGTGCCTACGGATGATTCCCCGTCCCTCTCTTTCTCCGTCTCTGTCTCACCCAAACACAATGACTTCAAACTAATGGACGGACAGTCAGTGAAAATATCAAAGACTTCGGACAGATCGGGTGAATTCTGTCATTATTCATCGCTCTCCTCTCTGTAATCCGATGGCCCAAGCCCTTCTGATCTCCAAGCAGAGGCAGCTCTCGAATTCGTATTGTGTGCGTTTTGTGGCCTTTTCTACATTTTTACATCCCTCTAGTGATGCACGTCTCCCTATAGAAGGAGGCGAAGTCTTAAACAGGTGCACTAGCATATTTTGTAGGTAGACATACTAAACGTTGCAACAACAAAAACACGTGAAACAATGAGCTAGATCCTTACATCTGCTTAGAGATTACATGCAGTTTTCCCCGGCCCAACTTACCGTCTTGTAGCTTGAGCGGAAGCCTGTGACATGTTGTATTGGCACCAAGTCCGTCCTGAGCCGGACATCTGAACACGGCGCCTGTCGGCTCACTTCCGGTCGCTTCGTCCAGGGCGAAAGGTGCCCCAACCACCAAGCTGGAGTATAGTAGAGCAATATTTTGTTTGTTTGAAACTTTGTTTATTCATGAAAAGCAGGTCATGAGGGAACAGGTAAGTGTCAGATAAAATATAACAGAGATACAAATTACATCACGAAGTTCAAGTCCTAACAAGAGTTCGGAGACCTCATATCTCCATGAACTATTCTGATTATGCAAATGACTTACACATTTACATGATATATGTATGGTCATGTACACCTTTAACTAACTTACACATGTCGCAATATTTACAGTCCAGTCATTTACCACTTAGATGAATTATGGCACTTTTGCATTAATTATTTGCATAATTGGTATCTGTTTATGTTCCCCCCAACCATAAGCTACATTATGTTACATGTAGTTGAGTCCTATAATGGAAAACACTGCAAATATAGATTTTCTTCATTAATTATGCAAATTATGGTCGAAGGACACAAAAAACGGAAGTTGTGCTGCAGTACCAAGGTCACATACGGTCCAAAGGGTCACAGGGGGTCACATACAGGTCACAGGGGGCCCAAAATCGACCTTGACCTTTGTCTTCCCAACACCAACCCACAAACCATGGTAATCCATGTAGAGGTTCTTGAATTATGCTGACTACAAAAATCCGGAAACACAAACACACACACACACAGACAGACACACCCAAAACAATATCTCCATTTATCATGGAGATCATAACTCTATCAACATGTATCACTACATACACATGATACAAAACATATAGCGACTCGAAGTTGGTTCATGGTCCGTTCGTTTTGGTCATAATATAATTTCCCCACCAACCTCCGCATGCCAATTGGAGAGCAAAAAACTTATCGTTTTAGGGACCAGTCAGATATACATTCATCGTACGATTGTCGAAAAGAGTTCAGCTGTATGCTATATTGTAACGGGAAAATGTTCTCTTTGTCGACGGTAGGTTCGAATTCTGTCACAACCTGCTGGATTGAAAATTCTACGACATCAAAATCGTACCACTGCCTACGACCTTATCTGATTATTTTACCTTCTCCAGGTAATTTGTTTATTTTTCTTAAATGGGAGTCTCGCTAACTTTGCACCAAATGGGCCGCGAAAGCCTGAGATAAATAGCCCATTCAAGAAAACATAAGCAGATACAGATGGGCACTACATGTGTTATTTCTACCGTCTCGTAATAGATAAGGCAGAGATTATCCAAGATTATCTCAATCTCACTTGGTACCCTCACTCCCAAAAGGATAGGGTTTCCATGCTATTATAAAGGTTACCGTAGTTTTGATGTAACCCAAATAATGGTCATTTCTTTCAGACGCGAATGCGTTGAACAGGGCACGTTTTGATGACATCAAGAAGTACAGTATAAAATTTCCTCAACAAACCTTTTACACTACAAGGTGGTCGACAACTAGGCTAGCTTGTCGGTACGATTAGGGGGTAGAGATTATCAAAGATTACCTAAATCTCACTTGGTACCCTCACCCCCAAAAGGATAGGGTTTCCAGGCTATTAAGGTTACTGAAGTTTTGATGTAACCCAAATAGTGGTAATTTTTTTAGGCCCGAATGCGTTGAACAGGGCACGTTTTGATAACATCAAGAAGTATGAAATTTCCTCAACAAACCCCTTTTACGTACAAAGTGACCGACAACTATGCTAGCTTGTCGGTACGATTAGGGGACAGAGATTATCCAAGATTATCTAAATCTCACTTGGTACCCTCACCCCCCAAAGGATATGGTTTCCATGCTATTAAGATTACCGCAGTTTTGATGTAACCCAAATAAATGGTCATTTTCTCGGACCCTAATGCGTTGAACAGGGCACGTTTTGAAATTTCCTCAACAAACCCTATTACATACTAGTACAAGGTGGCCGACAACTAGGCTAGCTTATCCGTACTGTAATCCCCAAAGTTTACTAAGAAAACTTTACGCGATCTACTCGACGAAATGGTGGATAAAAACTCTCACAATACTAATTGTTTTTTCGATAACTTGACATAAAGACAGGAGGCGTATGGTGCTCTGTTTTGAAACTGTCTTGTTAGAAACAAAGGGGTGCCAGTTTGGAAAACACGGAGTGAGGTATGATGTACACCGGGTTTTCTCGAAGACGAAAATGTGGGTACAAACTCTCACAATGAATAATATTGATTCTTAGATAAATTGACCTAAAGACAGGAAGCGTATGGTGCTTTGTTTTGAAACTGTCTTGACAGAAACAAAGGAGATCCAGTTTGGGAGAACACGGAGTGAGGTCTGGTGTACACCGGGTTCTCCTGAACAGCTGTCTCTAGAGCGACTTTAGTTACAAAGTTTTAATAGGAAACATTCAGGTTTTGGACCACCGGTTCTTGTTTCACAGTAGAGAAGTCTTTGTTCAAAGAGACCACCCGTGGTTTGTAGTTTTAATAGATAGCTACTTGTGTGGAAGTTACCTAAGGGAGTGTTCATTTCTTTTTGGTGGGGGAGAAAAACAGCAGTGTAACAAAAGGCTATGTTCACTATAAATGGACGGACAAGAAATGAAAGAAACTGTAACATGAAATCAAACTAATGAACGACAGTTTACGGAATGCAACTGCATATACAAATTTAATGGCTTCCGAAATCCATGTAATTTTGAGACGACAGTGCAAACCAGACTTTTACATTTATCGGCTATTAAGCACTTGAAGTTACTCCTTTTGGTAGGCCTGGGTCTTACTGTAATTTCTGCCCACAGCAGTCTATTAAAACATTGTAATTCGGCTACAGTATTAAAATATATTATGTCTCTGTAACCTAAACCCTGTGAAATAGAAAATATCACTGTACAGTATATGCAATTTTAAAGATGTACATTCAAAGCAACAGTATATCCTAATCGTTTTGGTCTCATAATATAAATGGACCGTAGAGATTATAACATACCCGGCCCCTCCGCCGTTGGTTGCTCGGTGGAAGTCGAGCGAGGCGCCGAAGCCGCTGCCTGTAGGTCCCCGGTACAGCAGTCGACTCTCCACGTCCAAATTAAACCCTTCAACGTCCACGGTCGCTGACAGATAAATCAACCATACCAACATTGTCGTCCTCTTGTCTCGAGCCATAGTTTTACAACAGTTTACGGGGAGCGTGTAAGGTAAGGTAAAACTATTTGAGGAGCTGACTCAGTATGTTAGCTAACCGTAGCGGTAGCGCCTGAGCCCACAGCTAAACTTCCTACCACGCTACACTGAAAGTCGGTCAACCTCAGTGAAACGCGATCTTCCGCCAATTTCACTACTGCAGTCACTGGGGCAGAAGGCAGGATATCTGTGGGATGTCACCGTGACTCCAACACTGACGACGGAAGCAACTTCAGCAGAAAACCGTGACCTTGAAACGTTCCCCTGACTTAACCCTGACCTCAGTCGTGCAAACTTCAGTGTTCGCTAACGAAGACATATGTGACTGCTACACTTGGCATTGAAACTAAACAAACGTGTTGCTATTATATATCATTATAACCTACAACGTGGGTTGCTGACAAACTGCTCAATGACATATAGGAAGGATTGGGGAGTGATGTTGACCATATTTGGGCCAATCAGAAAGCAGAACAGGAACTGTTACTTGTGCACTTTCTCCAGGAGTGCCAAATCTCAGGGGATGTGATTGATTAGCAATCACTGAAGCCAAGTGTGACTCAGCCTTTATCTGGAGGGCATCTCTAGCCAGACGGCGATCGCGCTGCGACCTCGCTGCGACCTAAAGCCATCTTGATGTGTCACACTTGTGCGTATATCATATTCAATTGCGTATGAGGTGCGCATGAACATTTTTTTTGGTTTATGTAAAGTTTGCTGGGAAGAGTTTGTTTTCTACTTTAACCCACCGTCGAGCAGTCTGGTTATCGAACCAAAGAAATTACTTCTTCGGCAGCAAACTTAACCTAAACCAAAAACATGTTATTACGCAACTCATGCGGACTTGCATATACGCACAAGTGTGACAGGGCCCATAGCTGGATTTTTCTAACTCTTAAATTCTATAATTGGAATATCATGCAAAATATAAAAGTATGACTGAAACACAACAAAACACACGAATCGTTAAAAGATTTGTTCTTTATCTGCGAAATGCGTTGAGCGCTCTGTTAAATTTTAGGTCGCAGAGAGAGCAGGCCGAGGTCACCGCCCTAGTGCGGGATTGGGAGTGTTAGTTATAGCCTCCACAGGTCTTCCTACGGGCGTATGGATAGACTAGAATTAGGCAAAAAAAGAATAATTGGCCAGTAGAGTCAGTCCACAGTAAGGTTACTAAGTAATTCGCCCGCGCTTGCAAATGAAACCCTCTGGTGACCAAAATTCCCTGCCAAATGATTGTCAGCCCTAAATAGATAGCTGGCGCAGTTAGTCTGGTAAAGACTAGGTACAGACTGTATTAGTAATCCCAAGCTAATTGTGAGTCAGACTTATCTGGAGGGGATCTGTAGCCTCTAAGGGACGCATGAGAAAGGCTGCCAAAAATACAGCCTGCGGTTTTGAGGTCATCCCTTTAAGATGCTGACAGTGCCCACGACTTCCTTCAGTTCTGGAAAGACGAACAGACTTAAAAGAGAAACCAGCTGGCTTCGTGGAAACGATGACGTTATCCCTACTTACATGTACAGTATGGAGGGACGTGGGAATGGTAATTGATACTGTTAGTCAGAATCACAATCAAGACCGAAGTCAGATCACAGCGTACACAGGCTGATATTTCCCATATACTGTTATCATATATTCCCCCTATGTAGGCCAGATACTGTAAAATAAACGTTGAAAAAATACTTCACTCCTAAAGCGAGTCCAAATCACCCGTATGACAGTAAACCAATATGTTGTATATGATGATGATTGATGACAAAATTTATTCGACTCTTAGAAGTATCCTCCTCTAGTAATATTGTGAAATACAATTAACCCTCTGAAATGACGTTTCCTGCGTTTTTTACAGAATCTTAAACATGTTAATTTTTTTTTTTTGTTAAAGTAAGAAACAGAGCCTGATGCAACAGGTCAATGCTGGCGCCTTCCCTACGGCTTAAGAAAAACTGGGAGGCAATTACGGAAAAATTTTCGGCTTGATTACGCCTTACGGGAAATTTTCGCCTCCTCCCTACGAATTACGTGAAATCAAAAATGCCTCCCTGCGCCACACGGAAAAGAGCATGCAGACCATCTTATATGTCGGTTGATAATCTTTTGTACCCACTTGTTTGTTTATAGTTGTAGAAGACCTTACAAAAGTCGCGGTACTTCAGTTGTAATTCGTCTTATCGAGAAGAGTAGGGGAGAGCCGCATTTTGCACCATCGTCATGCTTCGTCCTCAGTCTGAGTTTCGACCGCTTTACCTACCACCCTACATCTGCTTGGAGACTAGTAAGACCAGTTTATGCAAATATGGAGGTCACCGTTACGGGTCATTGACCTGTGTACTGTGACCATGATCGCAGTGCCTGGTTGGCGACAGCTCATACTCAACGTTACCGCGTCTCAGCATTTGAAACAGAGAAAAGCTGCCATTTTAAAGGAGAGGCCGAGAAGGGCCAGGATCGGAAAGCTCGTCAACAAAAAGACTTGACATTAATTAGACTCAGGGGTGACCGTCACGTACAGAAGTCTGCATGCAACAGTTGGTGAGTCGCCTCGGTGAAAGTTTGTTTGCACAGTCTGGGGGAATCCCCTCTCATATCAGTCGATTTCTATGTTTGGTGAGCTCCTAGCTATAGTAGATTTTCTGTGCCTCCTTTAGCGCGTTTGTACGTCGTTTTAGTAGTGCTTTTGTTTGTCAGTCCAAGGCCATTAACATAACGAGGGCCTGCATGCCTTTCCCCATTGACTCCTAACCGAGCAACGAATACTTTCGGACCTACTCCCAGCCATCCCGTCTTCTAGCCACAGTCAGTGAGTAGTTTTGAAAACATTCCGTGCTCGGTTGGCAGTAAATGAGGCATGTAACGTTACTACTGGCTGTGAAATGGTTGTGACATATATCTAGTGACAAGGCCGCCACGACAGATAGGCGTGGCCTATATAGCTAACAGTTAAATCTGGGCAGACGTCTGCCAACCATGGTTGGGTAGTGGCCTGGGTCAGGTCAGGGGATGGTCCTGAATGTGTGTTTAATGGTATTGATGAACTATATTGATTTTGATATTGTTAGCTTAGGCCACAAGAATTCAATCTGTTGGTTATTGGGTTCACCTGCTTCCTTTTTTTTTCACATGAAAACAAAATGTGCCATTCAGGAAAATTAGACTAATATATCCTGTTTTCATCTTCCCATTGTAGTTCTGATAGGACAAAGCAAGGAGGTTTTATATAGAACCTCCTTGGACAAAGTGACTACACTTCAGAACTGCTGGACAGACTTCCTGATATTTCATCAGTAGGACTACTATGACTATGAGACTGGCAGTGTTTGGGGCCACTGGCCCTACAGGTAATGTTTACTTTACTTTCACAATATTGTTAATAGATAAGATACTGTTCAAGTTTCCGTCAGTTGCAATACATGTATTTTGTGCAACGTTAGCTACATTGCTTTGAGATTTTGTCAATTAAAACAGAAGGATATAACATCAACTCTCATACATCTGAGCAGGGTGCCTTAAGGCTGCCACATGAAAAAGCGGCTATTGGGGCCTTCTCAAGAATGTCTTGAGCTCCAGGATATCTGAATTCTGCCTTGGGGATGGCTATGAGGTGCAAACCTCCAATTCTTTATTGTAATAGGGTGGGTTGACTACTCTCTCTTCGCAGCCAGGGGCTGAATTGCGAGGAGCTTACAATTGGCGGGCAAGATCGCAAGGGTCTGGAGCGGCTGCCATTTGGCCTCAATACGACAATTGCCCCATGTGCGGCCATAGGGCTGTAGGTTTCTAACCACACACACTGGGAAGTACCTCTACTCTTTTTGATGAGTGTGATGGGATATATAACATGCTGAAGGTGTGGCTCTGCTCAAACATGGGACCTCCATTTAGTGTCTTTTGGGGTGCAACAAAGTGCATAAGCACCCAGTATTTCAAGCCCTTACATACAATGTCAAATAAGAGTTGACGTTACCTGCCACATTGTTCCCTATCTAGGTGTAGAGGTCGTGCAGCAGGCACTTGCCCAAGGTCATGATGTCACAGCCCTGGTGAGAGACCCTGACAAGATGGCGGGCTTGGTGCCAAATAAGGAGCTCAAGGTTTGCTTGGTTGAGTTGTTTTATTTAATGATAACGTCTTTCCAAGAGATTAAAACATCCTTGGTCTTTCTAACATCTACTAACATAATCCCACTAGGGTACATAATTCTGCCACCCTGAAAAAATACAGCCAAACAGATCTTCAACCCAACGTCCCCCAGTACAATGTATAATGCACTCCTGTATATCTAAACTACATGCATTCCTGGGGGTGCTGCACTATAGAGATCTGAGTCTCAAACACACTGTTTTTGACAGCGGCGGATTTATGCAACCCGGCGGATTTATGTCCGAGGTTAATTGTTTTGTTGTGGATATAGGCATTTGGGGTCAACTTTTATAATTCTGCTGGGTAACCTGAAAACTGCCACATTCTTTAAGAAAACTGTGAATTCAAATGGAAAGTCATCTACAAAAGGTAGCATCAGTAATCCCAGATGTATGCACACTTCAGATATTCAGGTGATCTGCAGACACCATTAGAAAATAAAGTTGGTACTACATGTACAGGGCTCGAAATTCTTTTTTGGAAATAGGTGCACTGGTGCACCCAACCAAAAAAATTAGGTGCACAGAAATAATTTTGGGTGCACCACAAAATAAAGTTGAATGTCAGCAAAACATAAGTTTGAGGCTACTGTACATCTTCATGTACTTCAATCTGTAATTCTATCCAGATTTCAAATTTCAACCAAGCAATACATCAAATAAAGCACTACAAAAGGTTATATTTCTTTTTCTGATACTAACATTTCAAGAATATTCTGTATGCTAGTGTACAAGAGTTCCTTTACCCTACAGAGTACAAAAATTTCTAGGTGCACCAGTGCACCCACAGTCAAAAAATAGGTGCACAGCTCCAATTTTGGGTGCACACACACACATGCACCCAGTATTTCGAGCCCTGATGTATTAGATAGGGTAACCAGCAGAATTGTGACAGTCCACATTATTTGTCTTAATCATTTAAATGTCATTTGTGTTATTAAATAAGAGCGTGTGACATTACTTTTTTCATGTTCATTTTCCGCAGATTGAGAAGATTGACCTTTCCTCTGCTGATACTGTAGAACCACATCTGCAAGACAAAGACGTCGTCTTATCCTGTCTTGGAAGTATGTAATAATTCTTATAATTCTACATGATACCCCACGAGTACCAAATCATGTAAATGTTATATTGCTAATAACAACATAATTGCAGTAAAGAAGATAATTGAAGAACTTTGTGTGTATGTGGGTCTCACATCACAGTTCCCAAGAAAAGTTGGTGTAAGTGGGTCTCATACCACAGTTACCTCTCGATTCTGCAGGTAGCACCTGGTCTTGGTCAACAGTCACATTTTACACAGACTCCATTGAGGTCATTGTCACTGCCATGAGGAAGAACAAGGTCAAGCGCCTGCTGTGTGTGACCTCTTGGTACACCGAAGGTAAATAACTTTCATTTTCCGGCCACCTCTGTGCCATGAACTTATCATCTTGCTTGCTTACTTACTTCATCAGTGTGAGAAAACCTGTTATCATTATTCATGATTCCTTCACACTTCCGTTCGGTAAATCTCTTGGTGCCACCGTGAAGTTAAAGTTCAGTGAAAATGTCCCTTTTCCATACACCGTTAAATTTTGCTACCGTGAAGATAAAGTGAATTACAGTTACTGTAATCCTTTTCTATTTTCAACCAGATGACCCTTCAAATCCGCCACCTTTCCTGATTCGCTGGGTGTTCATACCGCTATTTCTTGCACGGATCCTGTATAACATGGCTCAGATGGAGCAGTACCTGCAGGGGTGTGAGGACATCGACTTCACTGCAGTCAGGCCACCAATGTTAACGATGGGACCAGTAACTGGTAGGAGACATTTGTTTGTTTGTTTGTTTGTTTGTATTGCATACCCGGTAAGCTGCCTCATGGCGTAACATACTAGGTTTCTACAAGCTGCATATCCGGACAGATTTATTTGATCCATGGACATGCCATGGTCATGACTTCCAGACTTTTTCCCTAGACCTAGCCTTTGTTTGACATGTAATTCTAGATGTTTATATTTGAAAAGAAAGGACACAGGTCGCTCTAAATTTGCAGTATGGTGCAATAATTCAATGTTTTTCAGACTTGATTCTTTTTTTAATTTGATTTCTTAATCAGGTCATTTTCCCTTGACTTTTTCTGCGCTGCGGTGGCATAGTTACTTTTGCATTCTGCCCGTTTCGCTGCGGTATGATTGTGTGATGTGTTCAGCCTCAACCTGTACGTATACATAAAGGCTCTGTACAAGGGTTAACCATCCTGTTTTTCTCAGACATGGAGTTCCGCACAGAGGAAGGTCAGCATGTGCGTGATCGGGAGGGGGTTGGAGGCATGTGTCGTGCAGATGTGGCCAGGTGGGTTAAGAATTTCTTACATACTAGTGCTGTTCAATAGAGATTTCACCTGTGGTACAGGGCTCGAAATTCAGTCTAGCAGAAGTACAAGCTAGAGGAACTGTTCCCTTGAAAGATAGGAGGTTGTCTGCCTGTATCTGTATCTATGTAGCCGGTATAACCATTAGGTGTAACACACCAGCTTTGCAGGCACACGGCGCGGCAGCAGCCGGTTATATTACACCAAACAGTCTGTTACACCTAGTTTTCGCATACACCTTAAGTCTTCGCATCCTGTAAACCCACTTAAAATCCAACAGGTCTTAGTGTGGAAAATTCATTGAATGTCACCAAATTACTTTAGATTTCTAGCATACTGAATTTCAAGACTGATTATATGGTTTTACTTGTTTTTAGGTTCATGTTGTCCACTATGACATCTGAGGACTGGGTGAGGAAATGTGTGGCTGTTGTCGCTGTTCCCAAGAAGTAGACTAGTCAGAATCTCCAAGCAGATGTTTGGTGGAAGACCATAATGGTGAAATAACAGCTGCTGATGTAGACTTTCATGTCCTGTCAGACACACTTGTTAAAGGTTTCGCTGTATACTTTTGAGTTTGAATACCCAATTTAGACTGTTTCAGAAAATAATTGCCACTATAATGAAGTTATTTTACATTGCTTTATCAAGCCTACAAGTCGACAGCTTGAGTACTGTATTGGGTGTATCAAATCATGGGCTTGCTATCTGTAGAAAATGTCCTTGTTAAACATGTATGGGACCAGGGATGTGATCACAAGAGACCTTACTTAATAGGCAGTTTTGTGTTCAAGGTTTTAATGGTGTTTAGGGACAGGGACCCCAGTCTTGTCAGTGTGTCATTCAGCACCAGGGACAGGGGCACCAGTCTTCTTGGGGTGTCATTCAGGGACAGGGGCACCAGTCTTGTCAGTGTGTCATTCAGCACCAGGGATAGGGACACCAGACTAGTTGGTGTGTCATTCAGCACCAGGGACAGGGGCACCAGTCTTGTTGGTGTGTCATTTAGCACCAGGGACAGGGGCACCAGTCTTGTTGGTGTGTCATTCAGCACCAGGGGCAGGGGCACCAGTCTTGTTGGTGTGTCATTCAGCACCAGGGACAGGGGCACCAGTCTTGTTGGTGTGTCATTCAGCACCAGGGGCAGGGGCACCAGTCTTGTTGGTGTGTCATTCAGCACCAGGGACAGGGGCACTCGTCTTGTTGGTGTGTCATTCGGCACCAGGGACAGGGGCACCAGTCTTGTTGGTGTGTCATTCAGCACCAGGGGCAGGGGCACCAGTCTTGTTGGTGTGTCATTCAGCACCAGGGGCACCCGTCTTGTTGGGGCGTCATTCAGGGACAGGGACACCAGTCTTGTTGGGGTGTCATTCAGGGACAGGGGCACCAGTCTTGTTGGTGTGTCATTCAGCGCCAGGGGCACCCGTCTTGTTGGGGTGTCATTCAGGGACAGGGACACCAGTCTTGTTGGGGTGTCATTCAGGGACAGGGGCACCAGTCTTGTTGGTGTGTCATTGAGCACCAGGGACAGGGGCACCAGTCTTGTTGGTGTGTCATTCAGCACCAGGGACAGGGGCACCAGTCTTGTTGGTGTGTCATTCAGCACCAGGGGCAGGGGCACCAGCCATTGAATACTATGTATACTAAATAACATTCAACACTACGTATAAAATCAATACATCTGAGCCAAAATACGTGTAAACATAAATTACATTTATTCAGTATACAGTATGCACAATTGAGAGTTGAAATGTAGATATTATATATGTGTAAAGTTAACACAATACTATACTGTGTCAGTATTTGGCCACATGTACAATAGATCACCATACACACTTACACAATGCAAATCAGTTATGTGACTCTTAATTACATGGACTATACCCAAACGTGCTGATTGAAGTATGGCTCGTCTCCAGTGAAAAAAGTATTGTTAATCACGGACTTGCTGCAGTGAAAATTGAAGGGTTTTTTTTATACTACTTTCATTTTTGATGCCAGACGTTAAAAAAATTAGTTCTTTGTTAAACAGATGGAATGATAACACCAACAACAGTGTCATCAAATGTCTTCTTTGTTTCTAAAATTAAAATTCGAATTCTTTTTTAAAACATGTATATGAATTGATGAATCATCTTGGGTTTGATAGAAAAAAAGAAACTAAAGAAAAAAGTAAAGAAAATAGAAAGTAAAGAAAAAGATGCTACTTGAAAATGTTTCACACAAATGGTGCACATGAGGCAAGCCCACTCCAGTCGGAGAAGGCCTCACAGTACATCTCCACTTTAGCCAGGGAGTCTCCGGGTTGTTACAAGAACTCCCCACACAGACAGTAGACACAAGTCCCTGCAGACTACCCCCGCCTCTCCCCGGCCCACTGCTGAACAGGCGGACATGAATGTGGCATCCAGTGAGGATGGGGCCCGACATCCCGATTGGCAGATCGGGCGCGGGACAGCCATCGCTCACTGGACACCACGGACATATCCGCCAGATGGTGCAGTGGGTAGAGGTTGGAGTAGTCGGGAGGGCCAAGTGCCTGCGGTCTGTGGAGTTGTTCCTGCCCAACCCTTCCCCACCCCAGCTGCAGTGTAGAATACTGTGTGGTCCGGTTAACTGGAGTCAGTTTGCCGTGAGGGCACTATCGATCTGTGCCAAAGGTTACATTTTCATGTAACATTTTGGAAAAAGACTAAAAATTGGGTTTGATTCTTAAACATTTTTTGATAGTACAGAAATGATAAGAAACAAAAAGATAGGAGATAATGGGACTATTTTGCCAATAAAAGATGTAGTGCACAGTTTAGGGACAATTTGGTTTGTTTTGACTATAGATAAATGTACAAAAATTACTCCTTTGTCAATAAAATGAACTTGAAATGGATAAGTTTTGGGGCAATTTGCTGGGTTGTGTGTGAAGGGGTTATAATAACACAATGTTGGGCGTCCTATGTGAACATAATGTCCACAATGAGGAACTGCCTAAATGTGTTAGTTGTGCAGCATGGAATCGGTTTCCTTAAATAATGGGGCCTATTATTTAGGTCACTCAAAACATGCACGTCCCAGTATTGATCATAGCTGGCTGTACTAGAATTTAATGTTATATAGTGCTGAAAGGGTATTTCAAAACTGGTGTAGAAAATGTAATTTTGTAGAGTGTGAAGTTTACCAGCACGTTTGAGTACATATTGGTGGAAGAACAAATACAAGTTCATTGTGCAATATTATGTATGAATCTATGATGGAAGGGTACAAAACTGTGTTAAGGTTCTTTTTGTACTTAACAGGCTTTGAACTTAAAGGCATACAAATAATAATTTGACAGATATGTACAGCAAGCATCTTATACAAGCAACTTGTTATATAGATACTCCAGTAAAACTCACTTCACTAGCCTTCGTTTGGGGTTGAAAAGAGACCTTGCTTTTGATTGTACAGTAGATTCCAATTATTTGTATACCTTTTTTCTGTATATTTCGTATTTCTGTATAGAATTCCAAAACACCAAACCATTTACCATCCACTCAATGGTAAAAGCAATGTATAACTGTATCGTCCATAATCGTAAAGTTCGGTGCATTGTATAGAATCTTGTCCGATTTTATCGTAAAATGACCCGAAATAATAGGCTAAATTTTGGGTTTGTATTGTAGTTTTGGGAGCGGGGACGCCGTCTACCGTTCGACAATCGCACTCTTTTGTTTCTTGCTATTATTCTGCTTTCAAACAGTCGATATCGGTACCTTTGACATACGTTGATCTCATCAAAAACCTGTTTTTCAAGGCTCAAACGACGCAACGAAAGTCAGGGAAACATTAAGAAAAACAAGATTTTTGCCCAAGCATTTGAGCCTTTACGCTATTACTATTAGTATTGTTGTTACTTTTAAACATGTCGATGATTGTTACTATACAATGTGCATGCATATTTCAGTGCCATGCGATTTATTGCGAACTTCAATTTTTTTCTGTACGAGTTCAATACTGTAAATTTTGGCACAATACAGGGCTTCACACTGTGGTTGGTGTATGTTACAGACGGTCATACGTTTTTTGTTTAAACACATTAAAAGATTAAAAATCTAACCTCCCCAGGCTCCTTGCAGTCACACACATGTCGCAGGGCTCGAAATTTTTGTAGGCTATAGGGTAAAGGTACTATTGTACCATAGTATACAAAATATTCTTGAAATGTAAGTATCAGGAAAGGCAATATAACCTTTTGTAACAGTTGTACTTTGATGTATTACTTGTTTGAAATTTTAAAGTTAGCTATAGAACTACAGATTGAAGTTCTTAGGAGTGTTTTTGTAATTATGTTTTGCTGACATTCAACTTTATTTTGTGGTGCGTCCAAAATTCTTTCTGTGCACCTAATATTTTTGGTTGGGTGCACCAGTGCATCTATTTCCAAAAATGAATTTCGAGCCCTGTGTAGTGTGGACTGCAGCTTTGATTGACTCAGATATACTTGTGTGAGTGAGAAAGTGTGCGTGCGTGTGTGTCCAGCATGATTGGTCTCCTGTACAGAAGGGGCCATTCCATCCAGGAGACCAAAACATGCATTGTGTCAGTTTGTGTGGGGTGCGTGCGTGCGCAACATGATTGGCTACCTGTCCAGAAGGGGCCATTCTGGACTGAGATGGAATGAGGTAACCAACCATGTTTGTTCAAGTGTGCGTGCGTGTTTGTGTGCGCGTGTGCATGCGCGTGTATGTGTGCACATTGCTGGCTGTACTGTCTATGGCTTTACAGTAGCAATCCTGTGATGTTATAGGATTGGCCAGACAGGGCAATACTATGGAATTGCGCAGTTTGTTTGTGTTATCATAAGAAATGGTTTGTTATGTTGTCAGTAGAAATGATTTTTAGTGTGTTTTATTCTGTTATATTTATGTAGACTTTTTATGTAACAAAATTATCTATTGTGTATGTATAGAATAAAAAATAATAAAAATAGAAATAAGATAAATTCAAATAAATTATAAAGTTTCAAATAAAATTAATAAATTCAAATAAAATTAGTTTCCAGATTTAAAAACGTTGAAAAGAAAAAAAAGCAATTCCATAGCATGCCAGCACTCTGATGTGGTCTTAGCGCGGACTAGCCGCTCAGGACTCACACACCAGAGTGCTGTAAGGAGCCTGGGGTCTACTTAGCACTACCGCACACACCCAAAAGGGAAACCCTCTCTTTCAGGACATGTACAGACCCTAATAGAGAGGTAAAGGTAATTTGCTGTGTGCGGGCCAACCTTCGGATGGCCTCCCTTTGTATCAGTAGCTGAGTACTTAGTGTTTGCCGCGCACAGGGCCGCTTGGCTCGTCATAGTGGCGCTTCAGGGCTCGTGCGTCTTTCGTCCTGCGGCGGGGTAGCTTCTGGCGGTACGGATGCGCTGCCATGGAGATGTCCGACTTTGCGGCAGTGGGAGGCTTTGGGTCCCTCAGCTGGAGGTGACAGAAATGTCAAGTCTTGTAGATAGTGAGACTACTGGACAGGTGGACAATCAGAGCTACTGAGTAAACATCAAGAGAGTGGAGGAGACAGAGACAGCAGCTGTGTATAAGGTGGACATTCTGAGCTGCAAAACACCTGGGCTCGACATGGCTAAGACTTGCAAGAAAACAAGAAAAACTGGATCAGTCAAGGGAGAAGTTCCTACTTGGGAGTAAAGACACCCCCTACATGATGAGTATTGTGAGAAGAAGATGGGAAGATCAGACAAGTCACACACTTTAAAATTAAACTTATAAGTTAACTTAAGGGGTCACCACTGACAGCTAACTGATGGTCCTGTGCTGAAAATAAGATATCCTAAAGAGACATGTGTACATCTGCAACAGAAGTTGATGCCCGCAGATGCAGATTATCGACTGATAAGACAAGTAACTTCATTCTTACATTAAACAAAAACAATTTTAATCACAAAAACATTTTGTTTCTTTCTTGCTTGCTTGCTTGCTTGCTTGCATAATGTTGACAAGATTGTTACTGCAAACTCAAGTAAGTCACTAAACATATGATGCAACTCACCATGGAGGTGTTGCCGTCTGCTGCAATACCCTTCCTGGTCACATGGTGGCGCTGTGGAGCCAGGGGTGGCAGCTTGGTGGCTGCAGGATGCAAAATGGTTGCGAAGTAAAACAGGAGTTGAAGTTCTAGTCATTGCACTGTTGTTCAAATGAATTAAGATGAAGTTAAGGCATTAAAGGTTTCATTATACTTCTGATGTCAACCAGCCAAAGTTACACAACATATATATTATCAAAATGCAGTGATCCATAAAAAAATAAGAAACAATTTCTTAGTCGGACCAAGCTCACTTCCTATTCACCTGGTCCACGTCATGATAAAGGGCTGCAAACCAGAAGTTGGGATTAGTACTAAATTCTTTCTCTATACTTAAAAACACATAGTTTTAATTCAAGGCTCTCACCAGAGGAGAAGTCTGTGGTAGTCGCGTGCTTCAGTCTGTCGGGGCGGCACTTTTCTACAGTGATGTAGATCTCTTCATCCTCGTCAGGGTGCATCTGGTACCGCATCCTTTCCTCTCCCATCATCCTTTGTGAATCCACCAGGCTGGGTTGAGCCGGCGCTCTACGGGTCTTGGAGGTCTTCTTGGTTGGGTCGTCGCCGAACATGGCCGTGGTTCGCACCATCTGGTGCCGATGATACTCGTTATTAAATGGCACTTTGTCTGGGCGTTCCTGCTTGAGCTGGTGGAGCTTCTCTGGCGCCCGCACGGTCCTGCTGTGTCGCTTCGACGGCAGCTTGGAGGTGCTGCGGTCCTCCCCGAACATCTGAAGGTGCATCTTCCTCTGGTTTATTCTCTCAGAGTGCTCGTCTATGGCTCTGTCACGCTCTTCTGCTGTTGGGGACGTTCTGACGTACCTTAAGATTGGTAAGTAAAAAAGATGAAGACCTGTTTAGAGACTAGTTTAATCTGAAGCACAACGCCTGGTGTATAATGTATAAGTCTCGCCTAAGATGTCAACAAATCCTGGTTGTCACCTTACTGTCTCTGAAAGTAAAAGTTTATAGTATCATGGAAAATATGATATCAAGATGCAAGACAAGAAGTTTTACTAGTGAGAATTTGTAAGATTGTTTTCATACAAGATGTACAGCAACTTTCAATGAATGACACTGCTGCTGATTCTTAATCCATAAAGTTTTGGTAGAAAATGTCTCATCCTGAAAAGTGTTCTACTTGCTGCTACTGCTGGGTGACCAAAACCTTTAGTGAATGAATGAATGAATGAATGAAAGACCTTTATTGTACATTTATGCTTAAACAAGCTAAGTACAGGTCATGGTGATGTGCTGGCAAATTCGGACCTTTGAAAAAGGAAACAGTAAGCCTGATGACACAATGAGATGCAAATGACTACAGAAATTAAAACCTGGAACAAACAAAACTGAAGTACATACTAAATAGTAAATTATCACATCATGTTAAATCAAAACATGACAGGTTTTTAGCGACACAATAAAGGGGGTTCTTAAGAATTGAATTGAATACATGCTGACATTTCAGTAACCTTTCTACTAGATTTTTCAGGGTATATCGCAAGGAGTAGATAGTGAAAGATTATTGAGCTAACATCTTTTGGTTCAGTAGCTAAGATTCCAAACATATATGAATTGTAAAGCTATTAAATGTAGTTGCCCACCTCATCTTGTTGTTCATAGAGGGTCTCTGAGGTCTGTGACGGCTGACTTCTCTGTCTCGGCTCGCCTCTCGCAGGCCGCGAGTCTCACGTTTCAGCCTTGAGAGGGCCTGGTCGACTGTGTCAGGGTTGGGGGGAGGTGTGGGGGCGCGGTATGACTGGTATGATTCCCTAAGCTCCAAAAGGCGTTTGTAGGCCATGTTGTGTCTGGAATGATGGGACAGAAAATGTTGAGTTACAACAGAGGTTCTGAAAAAGTTTGTTGCTCTCTATCAGGTCAGAAACTCTGTAGACTCACTTGATTACATGAAGACACTAGAGAAGCCAAAGGAATATTTCAGGCAATTAAATGGATGAATAAAGGCTCAAACAATCGAACTGAAAGAAGTTACTATTGGCTCCACCCTTGTGGCATCCCAAAAAATCTAACACTGAGAAAGATACACATCTAACAATGAAGTTCAAGTTTTGAAAATCAAACAGCACAAGTATCATGATATTGCAACAATAATGGAAGGAAACCTTCCCTCCTGACATTAGCTTCAATTTTTACTTCTCCTTAAAATCAGAGAACCAGTACCTTAACCTTGGCATGGAAAACAGGATAAAATCTTTTAACCAGAAAACCAACATTTTCGAGTGACTCTTTGATGTTTCATCTCACAATGTCCTACACTGAACTGTTCACTCAGCTCATGAAACATCATCAGGGATCAACAGGAAGCAAAACAAACTCTCAAACATTTGGTCATTGAGGTGTTCTATCCATATTTATGAAGAGTAGAACACACACCTTGCATCTGTTTTGACATCAAACTAGATAAGCAAAACCTTGCAGAAACTACAAGTTAAACTCGTGTATATCATAACATCTTACTAGAAGAACTGCAGTATCGAATCATTATAGCGGCAAACATCATTAATTATAGTAGTACATTGTACAGAAATATATCAACCCTTTTCCCTGGTCTTCCAAAACTACAAACCTCGGACAAAACTTCGTGTATTTTTGCTCGTCAGTACAATGAAACGCTGAAGATAAAAACACTATTTAGTACAACACTACGGGCACATTTTCTAACAAGAAATTGCCCCTCAACTTCCTACTTTGAAATGCAAACCTTCCTTTCATGTTACTTCTCTTCAAAAACCACTCTCTTAACAAACCAACACGAGCCTCTGGGCTCTACATGACTCACAACATGTCCAAGAAACTGTCCTGCCACTTTTCTAAGTGCCGCAAATCATAGATCATAAAAACTGCTTACCGTAACTGGCTTGGGCTGTAGTGGTGATGTTGCTGCAGAAGGATATAAAATGTGCTCTGTTAGTAAGTTTTCTGGCATTGTACAATATTCAGGCTGTCATGCTAAGTCATTCTGTCGATTCTATGTTCATGATGATGGTGTCAACAGCTGCAGTTCAACATGGCGGGTACCCAGAACTCTCTCACATAAAAGGTCGTCCTTTTGACGCCGATAAACTCTGGTTCTCACCAACCTAACCTGGTCCCATGGTGGTGGTAGATGCAACAATGGCTAAAGAAAATTTCGGACACTTTTCAACGGTTGACACGCCGTCTAACGGTTGAAAGGCCTAGTTTTAGCGGGAGCCTTACCTCAACACGTCCGCAACCCGTATCCGCAATGAAGGTATGTTCTAAACGTGACGTCACGATGGTTCGAACAATTAGGTTGCCTGGCAACGGGCTCAAGTTACGACTGGCTGTAACCAATAAACAAACTAACAACGCAATAAAACAAACAAAATTCACATATTACACAAACTCAAGTTGACAAAATGAGAGTATTGTGGCAACAGCAATATGAAAATATTAACATAATGGTAATCTGTGTGATGTTAACTACCAAAACAATGAAATTTCACATGTTCTATATGATTTTCGATACGATAAACGAACATAAGAGTCAGCGTTACGAGTGAAAATGAAAACTTTTGCGCACAGGGATTCCGTTTATTCACTCACTCGTCTGCTTTCCCTAACAGTCTACACTGTCAACAGAGTTGGTGTACGGATCATCAACACCTAACCTCGATCCCCAGGCGTGTGAAAAGCATTCATTAAACCCTGTATAAGAAACATGATCTGTTCCCACATCCGTACATGTTTTAGTATAACATTCTTGTCTACCATGGTTGTTTAACTCTGTATTGCTGTACTGTTTACACCTTTTTGTACACATGTTGAGGCATAAGATTCCCGACCTTTACCTACCCGCTAGAGGCATGGATGTACAATGAAAATATTTCAAGAATGACACACTAAGAAATGTTTCCCTGTCCCAGGTGCTGTGCAATAAATACCATTGGCAGCGGGGTAACGTTATAGACAAACAGACAAAAGTTAACGTTATAGACAAACAGAAAAAAAGTTATAGTCAGCAGACAGCAATAGTCCAACCTATCATTCGTTACCATCTGCTTTGCGGACTGACTTTCAAATTTGACAGCAACTTGGCATTATTTATTCTTAAAATGACGGAACATATATAAGAGACGTGGGGAACCCTAAGTGCATTTTACAGTATCTCACCCTAACCTCGAATGGCTTTCAATCCTTGTTTGTGGTGACTGTTTATATAGTACTACTGAATGAAAATAGCAACTTTGAATAAAAGAAATAAAACAGATATCGCCAATAAACAGTACCTATATGATTCGTTCTCCCCGTTCATTCCCCCATTCACTCATCCATCCATCCATCCACTCATTCATTCCCAAATTCACTCATTCCACGAAAAAACGCTATTCTCCCGGCCTGGTTATACTCCTTTCAACTTTGACCTAAAAATCAATTTTTGTTGCCCCAATATCTGCTTGTAGATATCAGGTTACCAGAATTTTTGTTGCGATACCTAATCCCCAAGCAGATGTTGGGGATCAGAAAAGCCGACCGGTCGGAAAACTGCAGTCGTCAAAAAAGCCAAGGGTTCAAAACATTTTCAACATTTCCACCCCGACATCTGCTTGGAAATTAGACCATGCGAGCATGTGAATGAAAATGATTTATTAAAAAGAGGTGCCTTCATTTTTTTAATGAAATTAAAGTGGTCAGGAAGGTTTTACAACTGTTACAAAAGAGTATTTCATCTCTTCGTCTATGACTTTGGAATTGACTTGGTATTCTACGACATTTAGTATCTGTTTTCTGATAGTGTTTCTACAATTTACGACATATCTTTACTCATTTTGCTCAGCTGCTTTGTACGATTTACAGTATGGTCGAAACTTTCTTTTAAACAGACGAAAATTGGTGCGCGCGTGGATGGCATCCATAGAATCGAATCAACACGGCCAGCCTATGCAAATATTGAGGTCGCCGTTTCGGGTCATTGACCTCCCACATGCAGTGACCTCCGACAAGCCTGCTTGCAACAGTTGGTGAGTCGCCTCGGTGAAAGTTTGTTTGCATTTGGGGAATCCCCTGTCATAACAGTCGCTTTCTGTGTTTGCTGAAGCTCCTAGAAGATGTTTGTGTATAACTTGAGCTAGTTTCTGTGCCTCATTGGCGCGTTTGTACGTCATTTAAGCGGTGCTTCTTGTTGGCTAGACCAAAGCCGTTTAATAATATTGTCGGTTGGGAATGAGGTGGGATCCAGCAATCTGCGGGTAGAAGTCGGGAAGGTCGGGAGTAACGTTAGGAGTGACGTAACAGCTATAAGACTGTTGCATGTTGTGACATTTGATACAGCAAGGCTACTGGCATGGAGGTTCCCTGGGCGCCAGACTAGTACCGGGTCGCTAGCGATTTCCTACGGTGGCCAGAGAACAGTCTGCCCGCCCGGTCTTATTCAACGCTGAACCGCGCCCCTTAGATAGGGCCGGTCAACTCCCCGGCTAGAACTCCCCCGGTGCGCTAATTAGGGTTCGGCGGGCTGGGGTCTCTGTGCCACCGGGAGGAACTGACTGCAAGGTACCGGCTAAAGAGAACCGGCTAAAAGGCCCGATAAACAGTCTGGAACCCAGGGTAGCATGGAGGGTGAACAGGAAAAGCTGGCCTGTCTACTCTTTTTGGGCCCCAGGGGCATGGATGGGGGTTTGGCGTACTTGAGGAAAAACTGGGTCAATACAATTCCAGATGTGGGTGGACTGGATGGAAAACAGGGTGGGTGTAGAGGTCCTAATATCAATTTTCTTTGTTTACCCTTGTACCCCACACACTATCAAGTTTGACAATCCTAGGACATTTTATTGTATACTTAGAATTTTGTTTTATAGATAACAGATTTCCTCCAGTGTTGGTGTTACTGGTATAATATATATAAACATATCCATAATTGCAAGGCATAAATATTCTATTATCATCTTCCAATAGACTGGATAGGACAGAACTACTATAGCCTACTACACTTCAGAACTGTTGAACAGACTTGATATTTCATCAGCAGGACTATGAGTATGAGACTGGCAGTGTTTGGGGCCACTGGCCCTACAGGTAAGATTTGCTTCTCTTTCATAAAGTTGTTTGCATTCTGGTCAGTTGCAATATGTTGTGTAGTTACTGTATATTGCAGTAGAAGTGAGATTTTTCTATTGAAGTAAGGATTTGGCAAGAAAACAGAAGGATATAACATCAACTCTCATACTTCTACGCTGGAAAAAAAGTGTTATCAAGGCCTTCTCAAGAATGTCTTGAACACCAGGATATCTGAAGTGTGTCTGAGCAGACTTTGGCATTACTGATGATACATTAGTAAAAAATCAGGTGCACATCTCCAATTTTGGGTGCAACACAGTCAGCATATGCACCCTGCTAGTATTTCAAGCCCTACAATGTATAAGAGTTGATGTTACCCGCCATGTTGTACCCTATCTATTTCAAGTCCAGTATATGCACCCTGCTTGTTTTTTTAATCCCTACAATGTATGAGAGTTGACGTTACCCACCGTGTTGCTCCCTATCTATATAGGTGTAGAGGTCGTACAGCAAGCACTTGCCAAAGGTCATGATGTCACAGCCCTGGTGAGAGACCCTGACAAGATGGCGGGCTTGGTGCCAAATAAGGAGCTCAAGGTTTGCTTCAGTTTGAGATTTATTTTTACTAGCGACTGTTAAAGTAGCTAAAATAAGTTTTTGCACTGAGTTGTATATGAATTGGCCTACATACATGTACATGTACATGTAGGTCGATATATGAACAGGGCATGATAATATCATATTGAATGTCTCTGTCTTGGTATGCAGTAGTATTGTATCACAGTTACATACAATCGATTGTAACAATTTTTGACTGGCATTATCATAGGCTGGACAAGTTATTATGAAGATGAAATTCGTTCTCAATATTATCATTATGGTATGTTAGACATAGTCTCTCATTGGCTGGTGTGTTGCAGACTGGTTTTGAATATGGATGATAGTTTTCAAGACAGAATTGTTCTTTGAATTTGCAGTAAGTTTGGGAGATTTCAAAGCATAAATCATTTGATTTTTTTTTCATTTTCCACAGATTCAGAAGATCGACTTTTCCTCTGCTGATACTGTAGAACCACATCTGCAAGACAAAGACGTCGTCTTATCCTGTCTGGGAAGTATGTAATAATTCTTATAATTCCCTAAAATGCCATTGTAAGTCATAAAAGTGTTATAGTGCTTAACTTGCCACCCTAAATAAACGATATTTACTGCAAAGAAGATAGCCAAAGAACTTTAAATGTTGGAAACGTTTACTCTAAGTGGGTCTCACATCACAGTTCCCAAGAGATGTTGGTGCAAGTAGATCTCACATCACAGTTCCGTTTCCATTCTGCAGGCAGGACCTGGCCTTGGTCGGTCACTCTTTACACAGACTCCATGGAGGTCATCGTCGCCGCCATGAGGAAGAACAAGGTCAAGCGCCTTGTGTGTGTGACCTCCTGGTTCACAACAGGTAAATCATTTTCATTTTCCAATAATCGCTTGTTTTTTTATCTACTGCAGTTGATAATGGGATATCTTATGATGCAAACCATTGAGATAAAACAAGAAAGCATGACAGAATGAAACCCCATCTCTGATGTAGTAATCATCTACAAATTGTGGGTACCCTAAAAGACCACTGACGTTACATTGAAGAAGATTGATGAAAAAGATGAAACGGCCCGCAATATGAAACAAGATTGGTGAAGAAAGAATGACAGAAAATTTCCAGGTGTTCGTCAAGACTTTCTTGAACAAGCCTTGATTACATTGGTATTTTTAAAAATGTTGCCGTTTTTGGTGAATGTGGCAGAATTATGAGTGTTGACAATGCTTGACATGAATGTGCATCCGTGTAATGTGAAAGACATTAGTACAGTAACAGAGTGAAACGTTTTTCTTCAAATCACACAAATTAAGTCTTCATACATGGCCAAATTTGCATCCAACCATCCAGTCAAGATGGCTGTCATCTGTATAATGTGAATAATGCTGGTAAGAAACGACTCTCAGATGTGATCCTTTTCTTTTTTTTCACCAGACGACCCGTCTAATCCACCGTCTTTCATGATGCGCTGGATCGTCAAACCGTTGTTTCTGGGACGGATCATGTATAACATGGCTCAGATGGAGCAGTACCTGCAGGGGTGTGAAGATATCGACTTCACTGCAGTCAGGCCTCCAGGGTTAAGAATGGGACCCGTCACTGGTAGGAGACACATGATTTTAATGTTTTGTTACCTGTCACGTTTATTTGTTGATATATTGAGATTCACTACATTTGTTGAAGGATTAACATAACATGTAACTTTTATCCCCTTTAGGGTCAGCAGGTTTTTCTTTCTTTCTGTTCAATCTAGCCAGGGTGGCCAAACTCAGTTTAAGACACTGCTTTAGAGTGGGAGTCACCCTGGAAGACATATTACATGACATGTCATATCAATACATGTACATGTAACAAATTATATATACATGTAATCTCCAAGCAGATCTACACCGATGCCAAAATCATATAAGCTAGCCAGAGAAGGTCCTATCAGGTACCTGTACATATAGCATCTGTCTTCTCTGTCATGACTAATGGAAGAATAGCTCATCTATTCATTGGGTTAGATTGAGCTCAAGTGTTTATTTTCACTTCTAGTGTTTTCTTTCAGACTAAACAATCAAGACTTCTACATGTATTTGTTGTTCTCAGACATGGAGTTCCGTACAGAGGAAGGTCCACAGGTGTGTGATAGAGATGGTGTGCGGGGCATGTGCCGTGCAGATGTGGCCAGGTGGGTTTAGATCTTAAATACTACATACTAGTGCTGTTCACGTGAGATTTCTCCTATGGTACTGTGCTCGAGATTCAGATAGCAATGTACAAGAGAAAAGTGAAACTTTCATTGAAATATAGAAGCTGTCAACAAAAAAACATTTCCGCATTTGATATACACATGATCTTTTTGGCAAGAAAAGGGAATTGATGAGCAAGCAATGGAACATAAATTTGAAGAGTAGACTTTTCTCCCTATGAATTTTCTCAATACATGTATTATGAGCTGTAACTGCAAATGATGAATATGAGAAAGAGAAGTACAAGGTTTTTTATCATAAAAGATCAGGAAGTTTGAAATTTTGATCAAGAAATTCAAGCGAGTTGAGTGTTGAAAATTCATATAGAATTTCATCAAATGAAAAAAAAGCACCAGCAATTTATACCATCCCGATTGAATGATTTTGCTTGCTTGTAGGTTCATGTTGTCCACTATGACATCAGAGGACTGGGTGAGGAAATGTGTGGCTGTCATCGCTGTTCCCAAGAAGTAGACTAGTTAAAATCTCCAAGCAGATGTTGGGGTAAAAAGATCACCTGTCTTGTTGGTGTGTCATTCAGCACAAAGGACAGGGGCACCAGTCTTGTTGGTGTGTCATTCAGCACCAGGGACAGGGGCACCTGTCTTGTTGGTGTGTCATTCAGCACCAGGGACAGGGGCAGCAGTCTTGTTGGTGTGTCATTCAGCACCAGGGACAGGGGCGCCAGTCTTGTTGGTGTGTCATTCAGGGACAGGGGCACCAGTCTTGTTGGTGTGTCATTTAGCAATCGGGATAGGGACATCAGTCTTGTTGGTGTGTCATTCAGGGACAGGGGCACCAGTCTTGTTGGTGTGTCATTCAACACCAGGGACAGGGACACCAGTCTTGTTGGTGTGTCATTCAGGGACAGGGGCACTAGTCTTGTTGGTGTGTCATTCAGCACCAGGGACAGGGGCACCAGTCTTGTTGGTGTGTCATTCAGGGACAGGGCACCAGTCTTGTTGGTGTGTCATTTAACAATCGGGATAGGGACACCAGCCATTCAACACTGAACAATTAAGAATATTCAATACAACTTATAAAATGAATACGCCTGAGCCAGAGTATGTGTCAACATGAAGTACATGTACATTTATTCTTTAAAATCACAGAGAAATCTGGTTATCATGTACATGCAAAGAATATATATATATATATATATATATTTGTATATACACACATAGTATTTTGGCACATTACAACTATACAGTTTGAGTCATACTAGTGACATATACAGAAACATTCTGTCCCATTGTGACCAACAAATATCTATCATTGTTATTTCATGTATGTACAATAATATCACCTGTTTTCATGGGTTTGTGAAATGAGTTTTGATGGATTATAGATAAGTTATTCAATTCAGAACTTAATTGTGTTACTGATGATAGATTGATAGGGCATAGGGAATAAATTTGGATAACTCAATACAGCAATACAGCTGCAAAATACAATTTTTCGTCTGATTGATCAAAATAAAACTTTTAATCATTAAGAAATGTATTACTTATAACGGATTGATAGAGTAATGCAATATAGAATTACAGCTTAATTGATTAGAATGACAATAGACATGTACCCAAACGTGCTGGTCATGTAGTCACTGGATCTGACTCATTTTGTTGATGTGTACAAACTTGTAGGGATTCAATATTCAAGGTGAATGTCATGCATTTACTATGAAAAAATATAAGAAAGAAAAATAATGAAAAGAAAAAGATGCTATGTTTTGTTGTTATCATATGACTGACACTTTTTAACTGTTTAAAGCAGGGAGTAGAATGCCCTGACCTGACTTGAACTAGAGGCTATAAAAGGAAGTGCGGTACCACTCTTTGTCATTCTGATGAAGACTTTTGAATAAAAGGTCGAAACCGGTAACTCGTTGTGTCTCAGCCGTCATCCTTCTGACGCCCATTCAACTTTTTAACTGTCCCAGTGTTACTCCTTTTAAAGATTGTATAACACCAAAAGTCAAAACATAAAAAGTTCCAATTTAAATTTCAGTAACACCTTTTTTTGTTAATGGCTTCTTATATGTCCTGTATGTTTGTACTGTCCAACTATGGGTCAAGTACCAAAAATAAAGGAAATTGATGAGAAAAAAGGAAAAAGATGCTACATGAAAATGTTTCACAAATGGTGCCCAGGAGGCAAACCCACTCCAGTCGGAGAAGGCCACACAGTACATCTCCACTTTAGCCAGGGAGTCTCCGGGTTAGTACAAGAACTCCCCACACAGACAGCAGACACGAGTCCCTGCAGACTACCCCCGCCTCTCCCCGGCCCACTGCTGAACAGGCGGACATGAATGTGGCGTCCAGTGAGGATGGGGCCCAACATCCCGATTGGTAGATCGGGCGCCGGACAGCCATCGCTCACTGGATGCCACAGACATATCCGCCAGATGGTGCAGTGGGTAGAGGTTGGAGTAGTCTGGGAGGGCCAAGTGCCGGCGGTCTGTGGAGTTGACCTTGCCCAACCCTTCCCCACCCCAGCTGCAGTGTAGAATACTGTGTGGTCCGGTTAACTGGAGTCGGTTTGCCGTGAGGGCACTATCGATCTGTGCCAAAGGTTACATTTTCATGTAACATTTTGGAAAAAGACTAAAAATTGGGTTTGATTCTTAAACATTTTTTGATAGTACAGAAATTATAAGAAACAAAAAGATAGGAAATAATGGGACTATTTTGCCAATAAAAAATGTAGTGCACAGTTTAGGGCCTAATATTTAGGTCACCCAAAACATGCACGTCCCTGTAATGATCATAGCTGGCTGTACTAGAATTTAATGTTATATAGTGCTGAAAGGGTATTTCAAAACTGGTGTAGAAAATGTAATTTTGTAGACTGTGAAGTTTACCAGCACGTTTGAGTACATATTGGTGGAAGAACAAATACAAGTTCATTGTGCAATATTATGTATGAATCTATGATGGAAGGGTACAAAACTGTGTAAAGGTTCTTTTTGTACTGGCTTTAAACTTGAAGGCATACAAATAATAATTTGACAGATATGTACAGCAAGCATCTTATACAAGCAACTTGTTATATAGATACTCCAGTAAAACTCACTTCACTAGCCTTCGTTTGGGGTTGAAAAGAGATCGTGCTTTTGATTGTATTGTTATTACTTTTAAACATGTCGATGATTGTTACTATACAATGTGCATGCATATTTTAGTGCCATGCGATTTATTGCGAACTTCAATTTTTTTCTGTACGAGTTCAATACTGTAAATTTTGGCACAATTCAGGGCTTCACACTATATATACTGTGGTGTATGTTACAGACATTCATACTTTTTTTGTTTAAACACGTTAAAAGATTAAAAATCTAACCTCCCCAGGCTCCTTGCAGTCACGCACATGTAGCAGGGCTCGAAATAGTGGGTGCATGTGCACCTGTGTGCACCCAAAATTGGAGCTGTGCACCTAGATATTTTTGTAGGCTATAGGGTAAAGGTACTATTGTACCATAGTATACAGAATATTCTTGAAATGTAAGTATCAGAAAAAGCAATATAACCTTTTGTAACAGTTGTACTTTGATGTATTACTTGTTTGAAATTTTAAAGTTAGCTATAGAACTACAGATTGAAGTTCTTAGGAGTGTTTTTGTAATTATGTTTTGCTGACATTCAACTTTATTTTGTGGTGCGTCCAAAATTCTTTCTGTGTACATAATATTTTTGGTTGGGTGCACCAGTGCATCTATTTCCAAAACTGAATTTCGAGCCCTGTGTAGTGTGGACTGCAGCTTTGATAGACTCAGATATACTTGTGTGAGTGAGAAAGTGTGCGTGCGTGTGTGTCTAGCATGTTTGGTCTCCTGTACAGAAGGGGCCATTCCATCCAGGAGACCAAAACATGCGCTGTGTGAGTTGGTGTGGGGTGCGTGAGTGCGCAACATGATTGGCTACTAGGGGTGGATACTGGTTCCGCTTGATAAGGTCCATGTCTAAGTTTAGGTCCAGAGATTTAGGTTCAGGTCCGGACCTGAACCTGGACCTGATCCTGTCCAAGTTGATGTTTTGTTTTATTAGACCAATATTAAGCATAGAGAATTGATACTGACACGCAGGACTATAAAAGTTTCTTGGTGAGAAGACTTTCAAGACAAACCAGTTTTTGATATTTGAATGTTGCACTTATTTCAAATGCCTTCTTTGTCAGAGGGGAGACTCAAAACACTTTTTATCAAACAAAATAGAAATATATATTAATATATCTGTTTCCTTTTTCAGTTTTTTTGGACTCAGGTTTTTGGCTTTCAGGTTTTTTGGCCTCGGTTCTTGGATGTTATACAGGTCTGAATCAGGTCCAGCAAACTGGTATATCCACCCCTATTGGCTACCTGTCCAGAAGGGGCCATTCTGGACTGAGATGGAATGCGGTAACCAACCATGTTTGTTCAAGTGTGCGTGCGTGTTTGTGTGCGCGTGTGCATGCGCGTGTATGTGTGCACAATTTGCTGGCTGTACTGTCTATGGCATTACAGTAGCAATCCTGTGATGTTATAGGATTGGCCAGACAGGGCAATACTATGGAATTGCGCAGTTTGTTTGTGTTATCATTAAAAATGGTTTGTTATGTTGTCAGTAGAAATAGTATTTAGTGTGTTTTATTCTGTTATATTTATGTAGACTTTTTATGTAACAAAATTATCTATTGTGTATGTATAGAATAAAAAATGATAAAAATAGAAATAAGATAAATTCAAATAAATCAAAAAATTTCAAATAAAATTAATAAATTCAAATAAAATTAGTTTCCAGATTTAAAAACGTTGAAAAGAAAAAAAGCAATTCCATAGCATGCCAGCACTCTGATGTGGTCTTAGCGCGGACGAGCCACTCAGGACTCACACACCAGAGTGCTGTAAGGAGCCTGGGGTCTACTTAGCACTACCGCACACACCCAAAGGGAAACCCTCTCTTTCGGGACATGTACAGACCCTAATAGAGAGGTAAAGGTAATTTGCTGTGTGCGGGCCAACCTTCGGATGGCCTCCCTTTGTATCAGTAGCCCTGACATCCCTCGTGTGTGGTGTTCGTTCCCTCCAACTTTTAAAGAAGGCACATGGAATTGTCAGAAATCTTTCAATCATAAGTCAGGAGGTTTTTTTAAGTTCAATAATAATATTAGAGTTATATGTTCCAGTTCCAAACTGGAAAAATGTCCAGTAAAATTGTCCTTAAAGTTAATGGACCTATACTTTTATTTTCAATTTAAAAAGGTATGGATCAAAGGGAGAGTTTTGACCAACAAAAGTGAAAGGGGTGATTTCTAGGGGTAAATCCATGAAAATATTAGAACTGTGAGTTACACAATGTTTGTAAACCACCATGCACACTATGAGGGATGTCAGGGCGACCTGAGGACTTAGTGTTTGCTGCGCACGGGGCCGCTCTGATCGTCACAGCGGCGCTTCTGGGCCAAGCTGTCTTTCGTCCTGCGGTGTGCTTGCCTCTTGGACCTCGGCTTCTCGGCTGCCACGGCGTTGTCGGACTTTGCAGCCACGGGAGGCTGTGGGTGCATCAGCTGGAGGTGACAAAAGATGTCAGTGGTTAGTGATTGGATATGTGATAAGCTGAAAAGTTGTTGTTCACCTTGTAGCACGTAGGACAGTAAGCTTTCTTGCTGTATCAGTAGCAGGTCATATATGTACAGTGAGGGGTTGCTAAACCTTATCCTCCTCCTTGATCACGGGACCCCATTTTACATCCCTTCCAAAAGACAGGTGCAGCCCCAACTGAGATGTTCCGACCCAGGATTGAACCAGGGTCTCCCAGTTAGCAATCAATTGGAGCCTGGAGCTCAATTGTGAGTCTGCTACCAGGGACGTGCTGAAAGATAGCTTTTCGTTATCTTTGTTGATTGTATAGAATTAGGAAACTTCTTAGCCTAACCCGATAACAAATGGCGGCTACCTTTTACCGCGTGTTGATGGTTAGTTTTCGTACAGATTAAACTACAATCTTGCACTAAAAATTGCTGACCAATGTGTTAACTGTAAGTCTTAAAAAGATCAGCTAACATGTACTGTAACTCACCAAGGAGTGGCCAGAGACGTTGTCAACCTGTGCTCTCCTCTTGTACCTCAGCTTGTCGGCTGCCACGGCGTTGTCGGACTTTGCAGCCACGGGAGGCTGTGGGTGCATCAGCTGGAGGTGACAAAAGATGTCAATGGTTAGTGATTGGATATATGATAAGCTGAAAGGCTGTTGTTGTTCACCTTGTAGTGCCTGGTGGCAGGTAGGGCAGCACGTTTCCTTGCTGTATCAGTAGCAGGTCATATTTGTACAGTGAGGGGTACATATACTGTAACTCACCAAGGAGTGGCCTGAGATGTTGCCGTCTGCTGCAGTTCTCTTCAAAGTCTCAGTGTGGCGCTGCGGTTCCAGGGATGATAGCTTGGTATCTACAGAGTATATGATGTGGAGGGATATATAAATTATAAGTATGCAGGATAGTTTCAAGGAAAAAAATTTGTTGTAGACCTGTCAATCTGGGTACACATCAGTTTCATTTCAGATGTAAGCAAGTCCAGTTTGTCACCCTGCTGACTTTCTGCCCAACAGAAGAAAATCAATGTTAACTATTTTCCTTACTTACATTCATGGCAAAAGAAAAAAATGACATTGCTCATTAGTGAGGATGAAGTTTCAGTGAGACCACAAACTTTTTTCCATTCATGTGGTTCATGCTAGACGCCAAAGGGCTGAAAATCAGGAGTACAGATTACAATTACATGCATTCTCTATACTACGGACTATAACGCAAAGTTTAAACATTCCTACCAGTCCTCTCAGAGGAGATGTCCATGTCAGCGGCTTGCTTCAGTCTATTGGCGCGGTAGTCCAGATCGTCCATCGTTATGTACTCGGCGTCTTCCTGGTCATCATCAGGCTCAGGCTCGGGATTCTGGTACCGGGACCGCGGCATCGGTGCTCCAATCAGCCCTTGCGCATCGTGGATGCGGTGGTGTCGTCCGCCCACCAGGCTGGATTGTGCCGGAACTCTACGGGTCTGGGACAGGTCGTCACCAAACATGACCGTGGTGCAGACCACTCTGAGCAGCTGGTGTTCGTCATCGAACGGTACAGCATTGTGCCGCTCCTGCTCGAGTTGTTGGATCTTCTCCGGCGCCCGGACCTTCTTGCTTCGCCTCTTGGACGGCAGCTTGGAGGCGCTGAGGTCCTCCCCGAACATCAGGGTGTTCACCTTCTGGTGAAAGATTCTCTCAGCGTGCTCGTCCAGGGCTGTATCCCGCTCCTCCCATGTGGGCGAGGACCTCACGTATCTTAAGGTACAGAAAAGGACAAAGGAAAGTGATGTTGAGCTCACCAAAGAGGTAATCTTCCACCGGCTGTGACTGGAAAGACAAACGATTTTATGAGAGCAATCCTCCCAGCTATTTTTGACAAGAAGTACTCATCTTCCAAATGTTATTTGGATCCGTCTACGGCTTCTTGGGATAAGCTGTCCGCAAACGAATAAACAAACAAACAGACAAACAAACAGCCCAGAAAGACAAAAGCTTCTGGCAAAGGTAATTCAATGCTGCACCTGTTGGGCATGTTGTCTGAGAACCCTCCGGGTGGGACGTAGCTTGGTCTTTGCCCAGCCTTCAGACGACGGTCGGCTTCTTCGCAGGAGTCCATCAACTCATCACTGATGCCCTGGCTGAGAACCTGGGGGGCCTTGCGGAGGTTTCGGCGGCTGTTACGGGTTTGGCGCTGCATATCCTTCTCCCGCTGTGCGACTGTCTTCGGCTTGGTGGGAGGGGTGCCCGGGACCTGGAAGTCAGCGTGCTCGTCCAGGGCTCTATCCCGCTCCTCTGCTGTGGGTGAGGCCCTCACGTATCTTAAGGTATAAAAAAGGACAAAGGAAAGTGATGTTGAGCTCACCAAAGAGGTAATCTTCCACCGGCTGTGACTGGAAAGACAAACGATTTTATGAGAGCAATCCTCCCAGGCAGCTCTTTTGACAAGAAGGACTCACCTTCCAAATGATATTTGGATCCATCTACGGCTTCTGGAGATAAGCTGTCCACAAACAAATAAACAAACAGATAAACAAACAGACAGCACAGAAAGACATAGCCTTCTGACAAAGGTAATTCAATGCTGTACCTGTTGGGCATGTTTTCTGAGAACCCTCCGGGTGGGACGTAGCTTGGTCTTTGCCCAGCCTTCAGACGACGGTCGGCTTCTTCGCAGGAGTCCATCACCTGATCACTGATGCCCTGGCTGGGATCCTGGGGGGCCTTGCGGAGGTTTCGGCGGCTGTTACGGGTTTGGCGCTGCATATCCTTCTCCCGCTGGTCGACTGTCTCTGGCTTGGTGGGAGGGGTGGGGACCTGGAAGTCTGGGTGGGCCAGACAACGGTCGGCTTCTTCGAAGGAGTCCATCACCTGATCGTTGACACCCTGGCTGTGAACATGGGTGGCCTTGCGGAGGTTTCGGCGGCTGTTACGGGTTGGGCGCTGCATATCCTTCTCCCGCTGGGCAACTGTCTTCGGCTTGGGGGGAGGGTTGGGGACCTGGAAGTCAGCGTGCTCGTCCAGGGCTCTATCCCGCTCCGCTGCTGTGGGTGAGGCCCTCACGTATCTTAAGGTATAGAAAAGGACAAAGGAAAGTGATGTTGAGCTCACCGAAGAGGTATTATCTTCCACCGGCTGTGACTGGAAAGACAAACGATTTTATGAGAGCAATCCTGCCAGCTATTTTTGACAAGAACTACTCAACTTCCAAATGTTATTCGGATCCGTCTACGGCTTCTCGATATAAGCTGTTCACAAGCAAACAAACAGACAGTCAAGAAAGACATGACCTTCTGACAAAGGTAATTCAATGCTGTACCTGTTGGGCATGTTGTCTGAGAACCCTCCAGGTGGGACGTAGTTTGGTCTGTGCCCAGCCTTCAGACGAAGGTCGACTTCTTCGCAGGCGGCCAGTGCCTCGCTGGAGCTCACACTGTGGACCTGGGGGGCCTTGTGGAGGTTTCGGTGGCCAGGCTGCAGATGACGATCAGCTTCTTCGCAGGAGTCCATTGCCTCGCTGGAGCCCACACTGTGAACCTGGGGGGCCTTGCGGAGGTTCCGGCGGCTGTTACGAGTTTGGCGCTGCATATCTTTCTCCCGCTGTTTGAATGTCTCTGGCTTGGTGCGAGGGCTGAAGACCTGGAAGTCTGGGTGGGCCAGACGACGGTCGGCTTCTTCGCAGGAGTCCATCACCTGATCACTGATGCCCTGGCTGGGATCCTGGGGGCCCTTGCGGAGGTTTTGGCGGCTGTTACGAGTTTGGCGCTGCATATCCTTCTCCCGCTGGTCGACTGTCTTCGGCCCGGTGGGAGGGGTGGGGACCTGGAAGTCTGGGTGGGCCTGACGACGGTCGGCTTCTTCGCAGGAGTCCATTGCCTGATCGCTGATGCCCTGCCTGTCTTTCGTCCTGTGGTGTGCTCGCCTCTTGTACCTCAGCTTGTCGACTGCCACGGCGTTGTCAGATTTTGCAGCCACGGGAGGCTGTGGGTGCATCAGCTGGAGGTGACAGAAGATGGTTAGTGATTGGATATATGATAAGCTGAAAAGTTGTTGTTGTTCACCTTGTAGTGCCTGGTGGCACCTAGGACAGCAATTTCCTTGCTGTATCAGTAGCAGGTCATATATGTACATTGAGGGGTTGCTAAACCTTATCCTCCTCCTTGATCACGGGACCCCATATTACATCCCTTCAAAAAGACAGGTGCAGCCCCAACTGAGATCTTCCGACCCAGGATTGAACCAGGGTCTCCCAGTTACTAATTAATTGGAGCCTGGAGCTCAATTGTGCGGCTGCTACCAGTTAAGCTACAGGGATGTGCTGAAAGTTAACTTTTTGCTAAATTTGTTAATTGTATGGTACAAGAAACTTCTTACTTAAACCTTCTTCCTGCTTCCTAAACTGATAAGCAATAGAGAATTGGTAGCAAACCAGCTTCTTCAGTGTTCTAAAGGTGTGTTTTTTTCACTACAGATGCAACAAACAATTTTGTCACTTTCTTGCACTGAAAATTGGTGACAAAAATGTTAACAGTAAGTTTTAAAACAATCAGCCAAAATGCTGTTACTCACCAAGGAGTGGTCAGAGATGGCGTCGACTGCTGCAGTTCTCTTTGAAGTCACAGTGTGGTGCTGTGGAGCGAGGGATGGCTGCTTGGCAGCTAGAGAGTATGAAATGTAGAGGGATATATAAGTATGCAATATAAATAGTTTCATGAAAAAAATGTAGACTGTTGTAGATGTCAACAAAGGTGGTTTGTCACTGTTTCAGACTAAAAGAAGAAAGTTAAAGGAAGGTTGGAAGAGCTAATACGATTATTCATAAGACTATTTTGTCTGCTTTCAATATCTTTAAAAAAGAGAAAGATCTGAAATAGTTGGACCACACACACTTTTTTAATCCAGCTGGCCTATCTTATTCAAAAGGGCTGAAAATCAGGACTACAAATTATAAATCTATGCTTTCTCCATACTTAAAAACAAAGTTTAAACTAAATGCTTTCTCCTAATACTTAAATACAAACTTGACTTTAAAAACTCCAACCTGTTGGACCACACTCACTTTTTCTATCCTATCTTATTCCAAAGGGCTTAGCCACAAAATCTCTATACTTAAACAGAAAGTTTAAAACTCCTACCAGTCCTCTCAGAGGAGACGTCCATTTCAGCCTCTTGCTTCAGTCTGTTGGCGCGGTAGTCCAGATCGTCCATCGTTATGTACACGGCGTCTTCCTGGTCATCATCAGGCTCAGGCTCGGGATTCTGGTACCGGGACCGTGGCATCGGTGCTCCAATCAGCCCTTGCGCATCGTGGATGCGGGTGTGTCGTCCGCCCACCAGGCTGGATTGAGCCGGAATTCTACGGGTCTGGGACAGGTCGTCACCAAACATGACCGTGGTGCAGACCACTCTGAGCAGCTGGTGTTCGTCATCGAACGGTACAGCATTGTGCCGCTCCTGCTCGAGTTGGTGGATCTTCTCCGGCGCCCGGACCTTCTTGCTTCGCCTCTTGGACGGCAGCTTGGAGGCGCTAAGGTCCTCCCCGAACATCATGGTGTTCACCTTCTGGTGAAAGATTCTCTCAGCATGCTCATCCAGGGCTCTATCCCGCTCTTCTTCTGTGGGCGAGTTCCTCACGTATCTTTAGGTAGAGAAAAGGACAAAGGAAAGTGATGTTAAGCTCACCGAAGAGGTAATCTTCCACCAGCTGTGACTGGAAAGACAAACGATTTTATGAGGGAAATCCCCCCAAGCTCTATTTGACAAGAGCTACTCAACTTACAAATGTTATTTTGATCCGTCTACGGCTTCTTGAGATAAGCTGCCCACAAACAAATAAACAAACAGACAGCACAGAAAGACAAAACCTTCTGCCAAAGGTAAATCAATGCTGTACCTGTTGGGCATGTTGTCGGAGAACCCTCCGGGTGGGATGAAGTTTGGTCTGTGCCCAGCCTTCAGACGAAGGTCGGCTTCTTCGCAGGAGTCCATCACCGGATCGCTGACGCCCTGGCTTGGATCCTGGGGGGCCTTGCGGAGGTTTCGGCGGCTGTTACGAGTTTGGCGCTGCATATCCTTCTCCCGCTGGGCGACTGTCTTTGGCTTGGTAGGAGGGGTGGGGACCTGGAAGTCTGGGTGGGCCTGACGACGGTCGGCTTCTTCGCAGGAGTCCATCACCTGATCGCTGATGTCCTGGCTGTGAACCTGGGGGGCCTTGCGGAGGTTTCGGCAGCTCTTACGGGTTTGGCGCTGCATATCTTTCTCCCGCTGGGGGACTGTCTTCGGCTTGGTGGGAGGGGTGGGGACCTGGAAGTCTGGATGGGCCTGATGACGGTCGGCTTCTTCGCAGGAGTCCTTTGTCTGATCGCTGACGCCTTGGCTAGGAACCTGGGGGGCCATGAGGAGATTTCGGCGGCTCTTACGGGTTTGGCGCTGCATATCTTTCTCCCGCTGGGCAACTGTCTTCGGCTCGGAGGGAGGGGTGGGGACCTGGAAGTCTGGATCGGCCTGATGACGGTCAGCTTCTTCGCAGGAGTCCTTTGTCTGATCGCTGACGCCTTGGCTAGGAACCTGGGGGGCCATGCGGAGGTTTCGGCGGCTGTTACGGGCTTGGCGCTGCATAGCCTTCTCCCGCTGGGCAACTGTCTTCGGCATGGTGGGAGGGGTGGGGACCTGGAAGTCTGGGTGGGCCTGACGGAGCTCTTGTCTTTCGTACATGATTAATGGAATAGGGACCTGGAGTGTAAAACATTTCATTCATTATCTATTTATTGAGATTTACCACATTTGTGGAAGGATTGACAAAACAGAGCACATTGTTGAAACTAAATCCTGTCTTCTGTCACTATTAGTACCGCATAAAGAACTATTACAGCTGAAAAGCATTTACTCCTTTGCTGAATCAAATTTTCCATCCTGGTTGCAATTAGAAATGACAAAGAAACCTTAACATGGCTCCTCTTGACTTCTCAATTGATGGTCAGAGAATCCAAAGAGATATCTAAAGAAAACATAAACAAGGCCCCACCCCTGTGGCATCCACAAAATAATGAGTAAGAAGAACGTCCAGCAAAGAAGTTCATGTTCTGAACAGTAAGCAGCGCCAGTGATAGCAGTAGGAAACCTTCTTTCCTAAGATGAGCATCACTTTTTTGAATGGACCACAGGAAGAGTAGCTGTTAAGCTAATTGTGGATCCTAAATAAACTCAAACTGTGTGTTTTTACTTTTCCCTAAAATCAGAGAACCAGCACCTACCTTTATATGGAAACCAGGATACAAATTTAACCATAAAAACATTTTCAAAGTGAATCTCACAAATATGTCTTACTCTAAGACCCATGTCAGGAAATATCGTCATGTAATTTACAACAAGTGACAAACATCAAGGCATGAATGTGTTCCACAAGTACTTATGGAGAGTAGAACAGATATCTTCTATCATTACTTACCTGTAACATCATACAGAACAAGCAATATCCTGCAGAATTTACACTGGTTTGTACACCATAACAGCTGACTAAAACAACTGTAGCATCAAATCACTATTGTATCAAAATATTAAATTAAATGTTCTACCCTGCAACAACATAGCCAACCGTCTCTCTGTTTTTCCAAAACTAGGAACCACGAAGAAAACTTCGACTCGTCGAATATACGGTAAAATATTTTGTAGAGAAGAAAATATTTTAGTAGTCCGACTCAACGGGCTCATTATTTACCAAAGTTTTCCTTCAACTTTCAATTTTGATATGCTTATCTTTTACTCTTTGTACCTCCCCCCCAAAACCCATAAGTCCTCTCTCTAAAGAAAACAAACCGAGCTTTCAGGTTCTACATGTCCCAGAAAATGTACTAGAATTTCTATCACATTTCTATCTAAGTGTCGCAACTTTTAAGTGATGAAAACTGCTTACCGTAACTGGCTAGAGCTGGAGTGGAGATGTTTCTGTAGAATGATATAAAATGTGTTCATATTAGTAAGTTTTCTGCCCTTGTACTACCTTCTTAACTTCAGGCTGTCATGCTAAGTGATGATGCTGTCGGTCCCTGTGGTGTCAACAGCTGCAGTTCAACATGGCGGGTCCCCAGAATTCTCTCACATGAAAGATGAAAGGTCGTCCTTTTGACGCCGATAAACTTCGTTTCTCACCAACCTAACCCGGTCCCATGGTCGTGGTAGATGCAACAACAGCTTTACAACCTTTGGGCCACTTTCTAACAGTTGACACGCCGTCTAACGGCTAGAATTAAGAGTTTTAGCGGGAGCCCTACCTCAACACGTCCGCTTTCTTGCTCTGCTATCTGGATACTCTAGTCGTGACGTCACGATGGTTCGAACAATCAGGTTGCCTGGCAACGGGCTCAAGTTACGGCTGGATGGAACCAGTAAAGACACTAGCAAGGCAATAAAACAAACGAAATTCCACAATATAATAGTTAAAACTAGATGAAATGAGAGTATTGTAGCAGCTACGGTATGAATTATCGTGGTAATGTGTGTGGTGATACCTAGGCACAGAATAAAAACCTTTCAGGATGCTTATCGACACCATAAAAGAATGTTCAGTTAGACAGTCAACGTTAACGTTATGGGGAAAATAAAAGCTTTCACACACACAGTTTAAATGGATCCTGTTTATTCACTCACTCGTCCGGTGTCTTTAACATCCTACACTAGCAACAGAGTTGCTGTAACGTTACGGCCCGATCTAACAAGAGAATTGGGGAGGGGGCGGTGTTGTGGTTACCCCTCAAAGTTGGCCATCAAAATATTATACAATCAATGTGCTTCCTGTTCATCTAACCCAATATCCTGTCGATGCATGAACAATGTTTCTTCATAGGTATGCTAGTAGTAGGTGTCCAATAGACAGGGTATTGGTACATCAACCCATCTGATAAATTCAACTAGGACAATCTGATAGTACGCAGCTTTGAAGCTTTTGTATTTTGCCATAAAACCGGTCTGTGTGGTTTCGATACCATGAAAGGCTTCAGAATAAAACGAGTAGTCAACCATTCCTCTGTTGGTATTTTGCTAATTGCACTATCTTACGTATCATCGGAAGGCTTATTTTCCTCTCTTTATAATGATGCCACATTTGCTATTATTATAAATGCATGAGTTGACCAACAGGACTGCTAAGGTCAGCACGTCGCAAAACAAACGTGCCGAAATTTCCCTATCAGCAACGTTCACTGCCTGACGTTGGCAGGGAGTTTTCAGCATTTTAGGGGGCGACCAACACCGGATTTCAGTCATGGGACTATTATTACAAATGAGGTATCATTTTGAAGAGAACTAGATAAGGTATTCAATGATACACTGCTATTCACGGAAAAAAAAAAGGACATACAGTCAAGGGAAATTTCGTTCTCTTTTCTCAACCTACTCACCTATGAATGTGTAATCATAACAAACGATTACGCTTTACAGTGATACATGATACAGTGCAATTGCTAAAGATATCAACGGAGATACGTTAGGTTTAGTTATGGATGGAAATAAAGACCCCACACAGTTCACAAGGATTCTGTTTATTCACTCTCTCACCAGGCGTCCTTAACATCCTGCACCCCCAACGAACTTGGTGTATAGTTCAACAGGCCTAGTCTTGACCAGACTACCAGCGGTAGAAAGAAGATTTGCCAGGGAAGTTTGACCACCGTGGGGTTTTATTTGCAAGCGCAGCTGTATTTTATTGGCATTACCGTAGGCTAACTCTACTGGTCAATTATTCCTTTGTGTGTCTAATTCTACGATCCATAAACCCATAGAAAGGCCTGGTGGAGACTACATCAGGCTAAGGAAAGAAAATGTTGTGTTTCCGGCCACCCTGTCCCTGGTGCTGAATGACAGACCAACAAGACTGGTGTCCCAGTACCTGTATGGGAAATGTCATCTGTTTCCACATGCACAAATGTACAAAACAAGTTGACCGTACTCGATTAGCTTAGTATAACACTCTTGACTACTATGTTTGTAAAACTCGTGCATTGCTGTTTGCTTTTTTTACACATGTTTAAAGTTTGCTTAGTCTTATTCATCCTTCTAAGGAAGTATGAATAACATTTGCCGGTGCAAAGCAGATTACACAATAATTCTCCTCGTCATTGGTCCAGTGTGCATCTACTGCAAATCCGCTCTTATCCGCTAGGCGGCGCAACTGCATCAGGTTCCACTTGCAGCTGGTGTTCGGCCCCTCGTAGAAATAAATCTTTTCGCCGTCTTCAAAGTCAATGTCGAGACCGAGTGTTTCTGCACCAGACAAAGCAATATGTTCAGAAAATGTGGAAACATTCCACATTTGTAAAATGTATCTTCTCTGTCGCGAATACAATCATGATTTATTGTGCTTTGAAGACAACCAGACATAGAAGCAAACAAAAAAGTGAAAAACAATACTTCATGCAGTCCCTTATGTTAAAGTATTTAAAAAAAATCAAACCATAACGATAGATTTACCAATGTTCATTGGAAAGCCACAAGGACTCTGAGCTGTAGACTAACCGGCAGAACCAACCATAAAACTAGCACTTCTTTGTTGGCAATGCTATAAAACAACGTTTTGTTACTGCTTGTTTTTCCAAAGAACATGTTAACAAGGTAATCACTGACACTGTAGCAACACTCACCAAAATGCACCCGTTGTTTGCAGGAACTACGGAGGGACAAAACGACATAGCTCGGCTCGTCTTGATCCGGAGGGTTCTCCACAAATTCACAGATGTACTCGAACCTCTCAGCGTCCATGTCTTCACCAAAGTCCTGGGATTGGTGGGGAAGGAGAAGTAAACACATGTCAAACAAAATTAAAAAAATCACTGTATATATTGATAATCCAAAATGATAGTCTTCCATTACAAATATGACAGTTATGTTCTGCTGATAGAGACCGCGATTTACTTTCGTCGTGGTTTTATCGCGCTATAGAAGGGAGAGCGAGCTGGTTTTGCTATTTCTTGAAGCCGCGCTTGAAACAATTCTGTAGTACAATTAGTATCACACAACGAGGTATATTCGAGGGGCTGTGGATTCGCAGTGGAGATGTCACTGCGAAAAAAGCAAAAATAAAACCATTGCGAAAATGTCCATGTTAACAGTACCTTGTTGAAACGGGAGACCAGGTTGTCTCGCCATATCGGTATCCACTCGTCGCCGTAAGCCTGAGACACGGCCTCTCGGTCAGTGTTCATGTCCACCCCTAGCACCAGCCTGTCCCCGTCTGGACAAACAGTGGGAGTCGAACGGGGCGTTAATCATCCAAGCCCTTCTGACAAGGACTATGGAAACAGCAAGGCTATCAGAGTTGGCAGACTTCGCCCCCTTACCCATGCTGCTCTGTGGCACCTCCAGTCTAAAGGGGAAAAATCACAGGAACACAGAGAGCGACAGAGACATGGACACTTACACAAACACACACACACATGGACATACACACATAATCTCCGAGCAGATCTAACTGTTGCAAAGACCGTATCCAGCAGGCAAAAGGAATTTTTATTGCAAACCGTTAGATCTGCTTGGAGATGAACAATCACACACACACAAAAAACACAAACACATACACACACACACACACACACACACACACACACAAACACCATAGTCTTTTACCTCCCCATCCTAAGTCAGGTACCTATTTTACACCTGGGTGGAGTGATGAAAGCCCTATCAAGTCCCAAGGAAAACATTTAGCCAGGAATGGAACCCGTGACCTCCATCTCGTGTCCGCTAGCCTAGCCTGGCCACTCGACGCGCACTACGTACCGCTGAGCTGTGCCCGGATCTCCTGTAGCATTTCCACCTGGTGGTGGATGGAGACGTTACTGAAGCTGTTACCCAGCCACAGCAGCAACTTGGCCTCCTTCCGGGAGGCAACGTGGCGCACCCCGTCCAGGTACAACCCGCCGAAGGGCTCCACCGTCAGAGCCGGGTAATCTTTCTCCAGCTGCCGCCCGCACGTCGCGATATACTCTGTGTGAAAAACAGTTCGGAGGCATCATACCTCCGTGAAATATTTAGAGTTTGCTGGATTTTCATTTCATTCTCTCCTTTGCTTTATCTTGTCTCATTAGTCAATTGGGAAATCATGACCGGCCACTTTCAACTCTAGCAAGAATTCCAGCTGTTCATGAAAGCTTTTGTACATTCTCATTTTTCCGTCCACTCCATGAATTGCTTACTAAAACCCGAGAACTAAGCTTCATCAAGCCTATATAAAACTAGCATGTGGAAACTGTATAACTGTGAAAACACAAATAGACGGACTATAAACAATAACTCCCCGTGAATGCGCAGCCATTTCCTTAGAATCTCTTAAGAGACTCTTGAAGCAACCAGAAATGACCAAGACGAACACACACGGACCAAGAAATAGCTTTAATCGCTCTACTATATGTTGTATGTTGCATCATGTATATGTTGTACCATATATATGTAATGATATATCTTGATAGAGTTATTAGAACTTAAATGATGTAATATCTATCTCTGTTATATTCTATCTGACCCTTATTCTTCCTCATGAATTCAATGAAAAGCGGTCTGCTTGCCGATTTGAGCTTGTCATGAATAAGCAGAGGTTCGAACAAACAAACAATCAAATTTACCCTTCGCCATGTCCACTGGAACGAACGCGGCGCGCCCGTGCCGCTTCAGCATAGCCTCGATCACCAGGCGGGTTTTGGAGGACGCTCCGCTGCCGAGGTCCACAAGAACGGCTGGGGGCGAGACTTTGCTGGCGATGTCGTCTGCGTGGGTCTGAAATATGCTGTGTTCGTGTTGCCAGATTTTGTAGGCCTTCGATTTCTGTATCAGTCTGAAGAGATGGAACAAAAAATGAAAAAAAAGCAACGAACAGGCACACATTTCCGAGTCACTGCGGAGATGAGATGTGTGCGTGTGTGCGTGTGTGTGCGTGTGTGTGTGTGTGTGCGTGTGTGTGTGTGTGTGCGTGTTATTCTATGTGTGTCTGTACGTATGTTTGTGTGTGCATTTGTGTGTGTGTGTGTGTGTGTGTGTATGCGTTTGTGTGTGCGTGAGTGTATGTATGTATTATGTGTGTGTGTTATTTTATGTGTGTCTGTACGTATGTTTGTGTGTGCATTTGTGTGTGTGTGTGTGTGTGTGTGTGTATGATCTATACTCACTCCTCACACAGCTCCGACCCGCGTGTATCGTACACGTACCACTGCGGCACGTATCTGCGCTCTGACGTCAGGCTCGCTACAACTGACGTCAGCTCCTCCGGCACGTGACGATTGGTGGTGGCGGTGACGTCACTGTCTTGGTCATTCATCGTCGTTGTTTTAGACAGGAGTTCTTGATCATAGAATATTCCTGTACATAATTAGAGTAGAGTTGTGTTGGGTTCATAGAGACTGTATGCAAAGGGCATTTGAGGACAGAGAACCACGCCTGTATTGTGCAGGGAGCCTATCAAGGTCACTCAAACCGTTTAGGGGGGGTCCCGACAACGCTCTACGCTAAATTCGGACGGCCAACTATGTATTACGCTAAATTCAGGACGCCTCTCTACGCTCTACGCTTAATTCTGAAGCTTCCCAATGTATTATGCAGGACTGAAATACGGCCTAACTGTACTACGTCGTGGTGACACAAAGGTACGATGTAGTTCTCTTCAACTACGACGTGCTTTTGGACGGAGTATGACATGTCTGAAATACGTGGCGTGGCAAAATCCGCAGGCCTGGTGAGGGGACACCTAGGGACCTGCTTAAGAGCAAGAGATTTGTGGAAATTGGTTGGTCAAGAGCAACCTTTATAGAAAGTAGCTAAAGATAAAATCGTTTCAGTTGTTTCTTTCAAGATCCTTTGTTCTTTAAAAAGCGTAAATATATGGCCTACTATGAGGGCCGTCATTCCACTTATAACATGTCCTGCTAATGGAGAGAACTGTAGCTAGAGAAAAAAAAAACTTTTATGCAATTGAAGCAGGATCTGAATCTAAATCGGTCAAGCGATATAAACGCCATTTGGCGAAACACACCCTGACACCCTGAAACATGGTATAAATTGTCAAAATTAGGGGGAATATTAAGTTCGCGCTGAAAGGTCACCGCAAAAACCGCGAACATAAAACCACCGTGAACATTTCTATATTTTGCAGTATTTGGGTCACCCTGATACCTGCGTCAAAACGATATGATTTACCGCTCCGGCTGTCCATTACTGAGAAATTGGCCGTCCAACGCCCGAGGCAAATGCTGACATGTGAGCCACCGTATATGGTTACCAGAGGTAATGATACCTGGAGCTACTATTATGTCCCATATGGATGAATACAACCTAAATTTCTCCATTTTCAGATGAAATGTACCACCAAGATAAGCATCTTTCGTTTTAAAACGTGGGAATTGATTGGTCAAGGGTAACCTTTATAGATAGTGACTAAAACATAACTTGATGGCCGATAGATAGATAGATAGATAGATAGATAGATAGAAAACATAACAGCCATTAGCAAAATTAGAGTTAGTGCTCATCCTCTTGAAATAGAGAGAGGCCGATATAGAAAATTACCTATACACGAAAGACTTTGAAAGTATTGCAATACAAATGCCGTGGAAGACGAAATACACTTTATTTCAAACTGTTCATTTCATGATAATGCACGAAATGAGTTGTCTATTCAGACCACTAAAATCTATCCGAATTTCCCTAAGCTTACAGACAAAGAAAAGACTATTCTTCTTTTAACTACCAAAAACCCACAAATTATAGAAAAGGTGGGACATTACGTCTTCCATTGCTTACAAAAGAGAAGTCAAACCCTTCCCTAGTTATAGACAATTACATTTGTATAATTTAGATAAGCAGCTTTTATACCTATTTTGTACACTGTTCTTTTATGTATGTTATTTGCATTTAGCCTTCGGGCATGAATTTGCAATAAACTTATTATCATAACACCGTTTCAGTAGTTTCTTTCAAGATCCTTAGCGTACATGTCTGGCCTCCCGTGGGGGCCGTCCTTCTACTTATAAAATGTCCTGCTTCTGGAGAAAACAACGTAGCTAGAAAAAAAATTGAAACATTTGAAGCAGAATCTGAATTTAAATGGGTCACGCGGTATAAGCACCATTCGGCGTAACATACCAGGACTGAAAATGGTAGAAATTGTCCAAGAAAAGGGGGAATATTTCATCAGAGCATGTGGAGAGCCATTGTAGTACAGCTTTGGTTACAAATTACAAATCTGTCCAACCCTTGTCAAATTATTCAACCTTTTTAGCAACTTACGGAAGCGAGAATAGACAACAATTCTTCCGCATCAAACCTTTGAAAAACTTTTCATCCTGTCCATCGTCGATTAATGAAAGAACAACAAAAAATCTCAGAACCTACTTCTTTCCTGTTGAAGAGGAACAACAGTTGTCGGCACGGGCGGACCTCAGGATGTTTCAGCAGCGTTCTGGTCTTTGGTTAGGATTAATAGCTGAAGGGAAAGAACAGGTCCTTCCAGTCAGCAAGACAACTACATTTATGGCCCATTGGCTCCGGGGCATTATATGTTGTATTATAACTTCTATCAACAACTTTATTTCAGAAGAAGGTTCAATTCATACATTGACTGATCACCCTTACTACATGTTGGTCTGCAGCTAGCTATCTACTACCATTATCATCATCATCAGGCTTAAATCCCTTGCTCTTAAGGAGTCCCCCCAGGCCGGTCTCCATTTTTAGCCAAGTGGCTCTTCCGCGCACCAGCAAAAGTGTCAAACTTCTAAAAACAAGATTTTGGGAACGAGTTCGGAGGATTGTTCCATTGTATAAAGGTGGGGATAGCAAAACAAAACAGACTGCGCACTCGTTTGTGACTTAGAGTAAGGTTAGAAAAGTTTGACAACGCTTTACGCACAATTCATCAAGTACGTTTTACGCTAAATTCCGGGTAGCTACTACGCATTACGTAGAATTAAAGTGGTCAATAACGTTCAACGTAAAATACGCAGATTACGCTCTACGTTGAATTGGAGTGGTCGGCAACGCTCTACGTAAAATTAAAACGGCTCATTACGCTCTACGTATAAGGGCATGCAGCCCCCCTTTAGTTGGGTGGGAAGGGGGATCAATAAATTAGATGTAGGTTTAAATTATTCAACACGAGGGAAAATTTGCACTTCGATACACGCATTCTTTTCTGTTCCTTTGTCCTTCAATATGTGTGATACAATAGCGAGATTAATGGTGTGCATTGTTCGTTCGAAGAGCAGTACCGCGACCATAGCTACGAAAATGGCAGCTAGTGTTGGCGTTCATATGAATTTGTTAACTTTAGTGCGCAACCACTACATCTGTAATTGCCAGCTTACTTGATTAAACCAAAAAAGAAACATCGCAGCTACGGCGTAAGAATTTGTACTTGTATTGTACGCCTTGTGACTGGAGGATTGGGATTCCGAGACAACTCGGCCCCTGGGACAACTCGGCCCCTGGCCATTCAAGACAACTCGGCACCAAGCTCAGGACAACCCGGCACCAATTACTCATTGCATGATAAGTGTATTTGGGGCTCGAAGAATGACAATTCTACCGATCTGACAGGCTGATTAGTGGAATAAGAATTTTAAGAAACAAAACTCAGTCCATACATAAGCATTTTTGTATTTTCGTAAGTCTCAAACGTTACAAGACCGTCAAAAACATGTTGCGGGCCGGTGCGGCGACGCCATTTTTTGGGTACTTTCGACGCTCTTTCACGAACTCGCTACGCTTATGTTCTGTTATGAAAGTGCTTATAACTTATTAACTAAATGTATAGCAGTTCATTCTGTTTTGTTGGTCATAGATTTTAACAGTTTGTAGGCTTTCAAAACGCGTCGAGACAACCGAGATGATAAAACTCCCTTATTGATATTCAAGCGTTCTGGCGAAGTGACCTGCAGGGTTCCACAATTTCCTATTTTTTTATACCAAATGTTTGGCAGTTAAACATGTTTTATTCCTCACATGGATTTTAAAAAAGTTTCTGTTCTGTTAGCTGATCTATATGCCAGTTTTGGGGCTCGGTGCCGAGTTGTCTTCTTTTTTTTTTTACAATTCGGGGCCGACCTGACTCGTTCCCAGAAAAGCAATAGCGCTTTTCCAAACATCCTTTTTCGGCCGATTCAATGTTTCCGATGGATAGGGGTGACTTGTCTTCGAACGACAGACGAATTTGACATTTTCTGTGGAAACGTCATTTTTAGTGAAAACCGTCACTAAAAGCAATTTTCATCCCCAAAACTGCTATTTTCAGGGCATTCTTCCAAGGCCGCTGGAAGGAAAATAAGAGTTTTCCTTAGATAATGACTGATATGTGAATAAAGGTCATCATTCTGTCTGTGCCATTAGGAAAAATGAAAAAAATCGCGAGGATACGTTTTCCGCAATCCCCGATGGTACGAAACCACGCAAAACGCGCATAGAACGCACGATTCGGGTAATCAGGCGACAAAGCTGCGTTACCGTCATCGCGCACTAATACCAGGAAGTACCCGCGGACGACCAAAACTCGGAAACCGTAAAACGCTACGAAGATCGGGCTTTTCAAGAAAAAAAAAGATAACGCACTGCTTTAGCGATAGCCGAAAAATCGGGAGCCAAAACTACTGAGAAAACCTAGAATTTGCGTCTTATTTTAGGATCTATGTGTCAAAACAATTCCGAACCGGAACCTTAGAATGCCCTTAGGCTACCATCATTGGGAGATGCGTTCATCCAGGTGTCAGCCGGGTCAGTCCGGTTGAGTGGCTTCGAGTCAGACACACCCAAGTTTTCGGGTATCTCGTCTCTTCGGTAATTATACTTAAGAAGACTTGATGATGATACTTGATAATCAGGATGGGATGTGGGCCATTGTCATATATACAGGCAGGAGTGGGCAAGATTACAAGGTGTCTGACATTCAAATGATTTGTGATTATATACTCTTCTGCCTTCTACACGATAGCCTACGTAGTCCCTTGACTCCAGATCGTTGGGGGAGCAAGGTAGAAATGCAGGTAGACAGCTTTCTCCAGGCATCTACGTGGTAAGCAGGCTTTGTGATAAAACTCAAACCAAGATAAAGTTGACAGGGAAAAGTAGACAGAAAACTGTGGACATTCAGTAAAAAAACATAAAATCCGATATCTCACAGTGTCAGACGCTTCAGACTCAGACTGTGAATAGGTCTCCGAGTAGTCTCCAAGCAGACCTACGGGTTGGCAAAGACCGTATCCAACAGGCAGAAGGATTTTTCATAGCCACTATAAGCTCCTTCTTCCAGTTGGATACGGTCTTTGCAATCTATTGGGTCTGGTTGGAGACTAGTCTCCGAGGACAAGTGGAAGTTGGGTTTGCGGAAAAAGCTGGGCTGTCTACCTGGCCTGTCTGGCTGGCCTGTCTACCTGGGCTGTCTACCACGTCAGGCCACTTAGAAACCCCCATTCATATCCCCACAAATTGTTACGTACCAGTATAGCCGCACCCTCTAGCGCCCCCTAGCGGAATGTTTTAAAACCACACCCATTGGGTTGCGGTAAAGCATTCGACATCGCGATTTTCGTCCCCTCTTCTTGATTCCTACAAAGTTTATACTGATTGCAACATCGTCTGAAACCAAACATGCCGTTCCCTTCTCATGATTCTATCGCCTTTTTAGTATGTTATCCAAAGGAACTCTCAAAAGTCACTGATGTCGCTCGGAGCTTTCGATCGCCATCTTTACATCTTGTGACCATGTTCTTCAAGCTTGCTTCACTCATGGAACGATGTGCTTCACTCCATGCTTCACTGGAGGGCGCTGTTTCAATAGACATTGGGGAGGGTAGTACGGCTATAGCTAGTAACGTTACCTACAGCCTCCCAGCTCCAACCGGGGTCTCCCAGTCTACCATTGACTTCCCGTGTAGGCTAACTTGTGTAACTGTCATTTCGTAAGTTGTGGGACAGGGTGAAGTTGCGAACACGGCGATACTGACAGTTTGGATAAACAAAGGAACCACGTGTCTTACGGTCGGGCCGGCCGGCTGTAGGCGGGATGGACCGGAGTATGTTACCACGTGGCTGTCGGCGGAAGTTGACAGAGTAAAAACAAGGAGGTAACCTCCTTGGTAAAAATGACTGACACTTTCGCTTCATGTTACCGAAGATTTAATCATTAACCAGAGAACAAGGATCGTCTGCTTTGATACAATATAATACAGCAGTTTCATTGTTTGTGATCAAGCCAGGCACCAGGACAATGTTACACAGAACCCCACCCCGATGTAACAAAGGAAAGGACGCAACACGGGCTCCGGATCACAATCTCACACGCACCCGAACCACTAGGCTAAAAGACTAAAAGGTCATGACCCATAGGCTGAGCAGTTGGTGTGATGCTATCACTGATACATGATAGTCCCTGTAATACACCGCCATGCATTACCCTACACCGGCTGGACAACTGGTTCTCCTGCTCCACACTCTATCTTTATCTTATTTATTTTATTCATTTGTTTGGCTTTTGGAAGATAAACATGTTTTGCAACGATTATCATGTATCTATTGTATATCTATTTATCGATAAATGGATATTTGATACAATTTTAAACTATTGTACGTTCTGTTTCTAATCTCTTTCGGCCAGTTTTTGGTATAACGATGTCTGAAGTATTCCTCATCAAGTTTTGATCAATGTCATACCCTAAATGGCACACCCTGACGTATAATAGCTGATTTACGAACATAACAACACTGGTATACCGGCAAAGGTTAAAAAAAATAATTGCTTCCAGACACCTGGGACGATCGCTAGCCCCGCTGTGTTTCAAAACATTCTCAGCGCGTGCAAGCCGGGCCGGCCGTATCATGTTTCGCCTGCAAGCCAACCTGGCACAGAACGATTTCCTCTGCCCAGGCTGGCAGACGTGATTTTTTTTTCTAACAGAGAGCGGGGAGGGAAGAAAATGCTACATCAGATACAAGTGCAAATGTTTTATTTTTCAAAATGAACTCTAAACGATATACGTTACGTGGTGTCAGTGCTAAAAGAACCAGTACACGTTACACACATGGTACACGTACATTATAACTGGGGTGAGATTAATCTGAGCTTGAGATTGATTGATTAACCTTCCGGCTTCAACTTGAGTTCAAGTCCATTTATGTCCCTGCCGCGTGGGTTAGGATAGAAACTCATGATCATGTCTAGCGCACACTTGGGCATTACGTCGCGATGGGCGATATGGAATTCGTCGTCCAGCATCCGGTGGGTTTTCGCCGCAGATATCGCTCATCCTTCCACCCCCCTCGCACGTTGATCTGGCCCCAGACTTTTTCATACTTCGCCTCCCGAACACCAGGATTCTTCGGGTGGTGTCAGGTGGGGTGGTGTGGCCTCTGATGCAGTAGGGCGTTCCTCGTCCCCGCTCTTCTCCCATGGACGTCCACGTTTTTGAGAGTTCCTTTGGATAACGTACAAAAATGACGATAGAACCATGAGAAGGGAACACCTGGTTTGGTTTCAGACGATGTTACAATTAATGTTGAGTTTGTAGGAATCAAGAAGAGGGGACAAAAATCGCGGTTTCGAATGACGATCGGTACCGCGCCCACTGTAATGGGTGTGATTTTTTTAAAATCCGCTAGGGGGCGCCACTGCACTGGAGCCTCACAATTAGTGGGGATATGAATGGGGGTCTCTGAGTAGCCTGACGTGGTAGACAGCCCAGGTAGACAGGCCAGCCAGACAGGCCAGGTAGACAGCCCAGCCTTTTCCGCAAACCCGTGGAGGTTGTGTTGTTTAATCAGTATATCACTTTCGTCGAGAAGGTTATGATTTAGGTGCCGTTTGTGTGTGTGGTGGGGGGATAAGTGTGTGTGTGTGTGTGTGTATGTGTGTGTTTGTTTGTGTGCTGCGTATGTGTGTGAGTGTGGTGTTTGTGTGTGTGTGTGCGTGCGTGCGTGGATAGTGGCAGTATGACTTAAGAAGCTGTGGATGGATCCTGATATTTCCTATGTTGGTATGGGTTGGCATGTGTTATTAGCTTAGTTGGGTAGAGAAGATGAAGAGTTGATAAAATCTATGCAAGTGAGGATATCATTTGCATCATCAATGAGAAGCATTTGAAATAAGTCACTTGAAAAGGTCAACCACAGCTGACGAAGGTATGAAGTCGTGTAATTCCGTGTAATGTATATACGTTTTGATAACCGTCTTGATAAAGTATGAGACATTTGTTGAGCAAAACGTGCTTTCCGGCGTGTCTTACTGAACGCTTGTCCCTCGTCTGGGAAGTGAGACTATTCAGACCGAGGAAAGAAGTTGTGTTTCCGGTTTCACGTCTGAAAAAATGACGTCGGTAGGCCTAGAGAAGGATTCAAAAATTTTTGGTCCCTTGCCAGCAGCCGGCAACAAACAAAAGGGCTAGGGTCGGCAGGATTTTACAAGGGTCGGTCGAATAACCGGAAACACAACTTTTTCTTTCCTGGTCCTGATGCCCGCACACCAACTCTGTTGCTAGTGTAGGATGTTAGGGACAACAGACGAGTGAGTGAATAAACGGAGCCCCTGTTTGTTATGATCGCCTATTCATGGGTAGATCAACAGGGCTGTTTAGGAGATGAGTAGGTGAGGAGTAGGAGTGTACTCTACTCATTCCTCCGTTGTTATCTTGTTAATTGCACGATATTACGTGTATATTACGTGTATTTTCCTCTCGTTATAATGATACAACATTTCATCATCCATGAGTTGACCCCCAGGTAGGAACTCCGGTTCCAGTTTAGGCCGCTCTTCAATTCATCTCACTGTCATCTCTGGTTTCTGGGGATGGTCCAGAGCTCTGTAGTCGTACATTACTTGGTCTTGTTTCATAGGACAGTCCAATCTGTCCTTGACAGTTTTCACATTGGGTGCCATTACTACAGACTCTGGCAAGTCATTGTTGACTGCTCGTTTTGTTAACTAGCTTTTTCGTGGTATCGAAACCACGCAGACAGGTTTATGCTCTTGTTAGATAGGGCCGTAACGTTACAGCAACTCTGTTGCTAGTGTAGGATGTTAAAGACACCGGACGAGTGAGTGAATAAACAGAATCCCTGTATATTGTGTGCGTGCAGGTTTTTATTTTTAGCCATACCGCCATTAACGTTGACTATCTGTCTCTAATATTTATGGTATAGAATATGTTTCATTCCCTTGTTAGTTATCACCGCACACATTACCACGATAAATCATACTGTAGTTGCTACAATACTCTCATTTCATCTAGTTTTAACTATCATATTGTGAAATTTGGTTTGTTTTATTGCCTTGTTAGTTTGTTTATTGGTTACATCCAGCCGTAACTTGAGCCCGTTGCCAGGCAACCTGATTGTTCGAACCATCGTGACGTCACGACTAGAGTATCCAAATAGCAGAGCCAAGGCCCAGACGTGTTGAGGTAGGGCTCCCGCTAAAACTCCTAATTCTAGCCGTTAGACGGCGTGTCAACTGTTAGAAAGTGGCCCAAAGGTTGTAAGGCTGTTGTTGCATCTACCACCACCATGGGACCGGGTTAGGTTGGTGAGAAACGGAGTATATCGGCGTCAAAAGGACGACCTTTTATGTGAGAGAGTTCTGGGGACCCGTCATGTTGAACTGCAGCTGTTGACACCATAGGGACCGACAGCATCATCACTTAGCATGACAGCCTGAAGTTAAGAAGGTAGTACAAGGGCAGAAAACTTACTAATATGAACACATTTTATATCATTCTACAGAAACATCTCCACTCCAGCTCTAACCAGTTACGGTAAGCAGTTTCCATCACTTAAAAGTTGCGACGCTTAGATAGAAATGTGATAGAAATTCTAGTACATTTTCTCGGACATGTAGAACCTGAAAGCTCGGTTTGTTTTCTTTAGAGAGAGGACTTATGGGTTTTTGGGGAGAGGTACAAAGAGTAAAAGATTAGAATGTAAACATTGAAAGTTGGAGGAAAACTTTGGTAAATAATGAGCCCGTTGAGTCGGACTACTAAAATACTTTCTTCTCTACAAAAATGTTTTACCGTATTGACGAGTCGAAGTTTTCTTCGTGGTTCCTAGTTTTGGAAAAACAGGGAGACGGTTGGCTATGCTGTTGCACAGTGTAGTACATTTAATTTGATATTTTAACTGTACAATAGTGATTTGATGCTACAGTTGTTTTAGTCAGCTGTTATTATGGTGTACAAACCTGTAAATTCTGCAGGATATTGCTTGTTCTGTATGATGTTACAGGTAAGTAATAATAGAAGATATCTGTTCTACTCTCCATAAGTACTTGTGGAACACATTCATGCCTTGATGTTTGTCACTTGTTACCTTCGCGACGAATGGTTTCGTCGAGTAGGTTATTCGATGATGCTTGTCTGTGTGTCTGTTAGTGAACAGAATAAGTCGAGAACGCCTGGATGGTTTGTTGTCGTATTTGGTGTGTCGGTGTGTATGTGGGAAATCTCAAGATGATTAGATTTTGGGCGAAGTGTTTTGCATAATTAACGAGAAAAGTGTAAAAATGTGTTAGATTGTATGCTCATACTATGCTTTCTGGTTGCGACGTGTGGGCTGTATTGTTTCAGGGGATATTGACACGGGTAAATGGGTGCAAAGTTGGTCATGAGGGGTCATGAGGCAGGCAGGAAACGTCAGTTACTGCCAGGGACAAATTGGCTATCAGCCAGCTGTAGGGCAGATACAAGAGATAGACTTGCCCATATAGGCAGTAATGCTTTAAAGCACTAAAACAAGGGCTCAGAAAAGGATTCACCTTAATTGCAAGCCCCCAAAATTCTTATGCACCAGAAAGCCACATCTGTCTACTTTAGAATCATGCAAAGAAAATAGACAGTTGACCAGCTCGTTCTCTCGTAACAGCTGACAGACGAAAACAATCGTCAACTTTGACCTACTCCCAGCCTGGAAGAGTCCACTCGGAGCATGTGAAACCAAACCACAAAGATATCTCCTTACACCAATTAAAAGACTGAAACATACAAATTTTGACCAAAGTTGGATATACACGGCCTTATATGAGTAAGAACAGTCATTAATGCAGTGCCACAGCATGGGACTACCGAGCATGTCTGTGTGTCTGTTAGTGAACACGATAAGTCGAGAATTCTTGGAAGGATTGTCTTGGTATTTGGTATGTTGGTAGGTCTCGATGAAACCTGAAAATGATTAGATTTTGGGCCCCCTATCGGCTTGTTACGGTACTGCAGCGGAACTTCCTGTTATGATATCTCGTGTTGTGGACATGCTATGGAACTGATTTTTGAGTGGTAGATAGCTCGTTGGGCAGAGAGTAAGTGGTATAGGTTTGGGCCCCCTAGCAACTTTTTTGGAACTGCAGGGGTAGGTTTTGCTTCAGACTTTGAAAGGGAATAACTCAAGAAGGGCTTGATGGAAGGTCATGATTTTTTGCATGTACATAGCTTGAGCGATGATGTACATGATTGGATACTTATTATGCAAATCAGTAACTAATTTGCATAATTAATGAGGAAAGTTTATACATTCATCAATTTCCATGATAGGACTCGCAAACATGTGACATATGTAACTGAGGAAGAGAGAAATATTAATAGATATCAGCTATGCAAATGAGAACCTCATTTACATAATTAATGAGAAAATGATATAACTCGAGATGGGCTTGATGGATGGTCATGATTTTTGGTATGTAGATAGCTTATGTGATGCTTTGCATGATTGGATGATAATTATGCAAATCAGATTATAATTAATGAGGCAATTTTAAAAACCTGCTGTGTTCCATGATATGACTATTCAAATATGTGACATTTGTAACTGAGGAAGAGAGGAATGTCAATAGATAGAAATTATGCAAATGTAGGCCTCATTTGCATAATTCATGAGAAACTACTATCATTCCATACTAGTAAATAACGGCAATTTCATACTTGTTGCATTTAGAAGTTGTGTGAATGTGAACACCATTGAATCAAATTATGCTAATAAGGAGCTTATTTGCATTATTGATGAAAAATGTTAGCATAACCTTCTTTGTTAAGCTCAAAATCAAGGAGGTTTGGACAACTTATGTTATTTGGGTGAGGAGGATCAACTGGTATGATTTTTGATTGATGAAAAACACTCCTAATACGTCAGTCATAAAGGTCAAAATCATTTAGCGAAGGTATGAGGTCGTAGAACTCTTGTTGTAAATTACATGACGATATTTCCTGACATGGGTCTAAGAGTAAGACGTATTTGTGAGATTCACTTTGAAAATGTTTTTATGGTTAAATTTGTATCCTGTTTTCATATCAAGGTAGGTGCTGGTTCTCTGATTTTAGGGAAAGGTTAAAAAACACACAGTTTGAGTTTGAGTTTATTTAGGATCCACAATTAGCTTAACAGCTACTCTTCCGGATCCTGTGGTCAATTCAAAAACATGATGGTCATCTGAGGAAAGAAGGTTTCCTACTGCTATCACTTGTGCTGCTTACTGTGCAAAACATGAACTTCCTTGATTGACGTTTTTCTTACTCATTGTTTTTGTGGATGCCACAGGAGTGGAGCCTTGTTTATGTTTTCTTTAGATAGCTCTTTGGATTCTCTGACCATCAATTGAGATGTATAGATGAGCCATAAGGTTTCTTTGTCATCTCTAATTGCAACCAGGATGGAAAATTTGGTTCAACAAAGGAGTAAAATGCTTTTCAGCTGTATTAGTTCTTTATGTGGTACTACTAGTGACAGAAGAAAGGTTTCAACAATATCCTCTGTTATGTCAATCCTTCCACAAATGTGGTAAATCTCAATAAATAGATAAAATGAATAAAATGTTTTCCACTCCAGGTCCCTATCCCATTAATCATGTACGAAAGACAAGAGCTCCGTCAGGCCCACCCAGACTTCCAGGTCCCCACCCCTCCCACCAAGCCGAAGACAGTTGCCCAGCGGGAGAAGGCTATGCAGCGCCAAGCCCGTAACAGCCGCCGAAACCTCCGCATGGCCCCCCAGGTTCCTAGCCAAGGCGTCAGCGATCAGACAAAGGACTCCTGCGAAGAAGCCGACCGTCATCAGGCCCATCCAGACTTCCAAGTTCCCACCCCTCCCACCCAGCCGAAGACAGTTGCCCAGCGGGAGAAGGCTATGCAGCGCCAAACCCGTAAGAGCCGCCGAAATCTCCGCAAGGCCCCCCAGGTTCACAGCCAGGACATCAGCGATCAGGTGATGGACTCCTGCGAAGAACCCGACCGTCGTCAGGCCCACCCAGACTTCCAGGTCCCCACCACTCCCACCATGCCAAAGACAGTCGCCCAACGGGAGAAGGATATGCAGCGCCAAACCCGTAAGAGCCGCCAAAACCTCCATAGGGCCCCCCAGGTTCTCAACCAGGGCATCAACGATCCGGTGATGGACTCCTGCGAAGAAGCCGACCTTCGTCTGAAGGCTGGGCACAGACCAAGCTACGTCCCACCTGGAGGGTTTTCAGAGAACATGCCTAACAGGTACAGCATTGAATTACCTTCGCCAGAAGGTTTATATGTCTTTCTGTGCTGTCCGTTTGTTTGTTTATTTGTTTGTTTGTGGACAGCTTATCTCAAGAAGCGGTAGACGGATCAAAATAACATTTGGAAGTTGACTAGCTCTTGTCAAATAGAGCTTGGGGGGATTTCCCTCATAAAATTGTTTGTCTTTCCAGTCACAGCCGGTGGAAGATTACCTCTTCGGTGAGCTTAACATCACTTTCCTTTTTCCCTTTCTCTACCTAAAGATACGTGAGAGCCTCGCCCACAGAAGAAGAGCGGGATAGAGCCCTAGACGAGCACGCTGAGAGAATCTTTCACCAGAAGGTGAACACCATGATGTTCGGGGAGGACCTCAGCGCCTCCAAGCTGCCGTCCAAGAGGCGAAGCAAGAAGGTTCGGGCGCCAGAGAAGATCCGCCAACTCGAGCAGGAGCGGCACAACGCCATACCGTTCGATGACGAACACCAGCTCCTCAGAGTGGTCTGCACCACGGTCATGTTTGGTGACGACCTGTCCCAGACCCGTAGAATTCCGGCACAATCCAGCCTGGTGGGCGGACGACACCACCGCATCCACGATGCGGAAGGGCTGATTGGAGCACCGATGCCGCGGTCCCAGTACCAGAATCCCGAGCCTGAAGACGCCGAAGACCAGGAGGACGCCGTGTACATAACGATGGAGGATCTGGACTACCGTGCCAACAGACTGAAGCAAGCCGCTGACATTGACATCTCCTCTGAGAGGACTGGTAGGAGTTCTTAAACTTTGTGTTAAAGTATAGAGATTGCATGTAATTGTAGGCTGTACTCCTGATTTCCAGCCTTTTCGCATGTAGCATGAACCACATGAATGGAAAAATATTTGTGGTCCCACTGAAACTTCATCCTCACTAATGAACAATGTCAATTTATTTTTCCATGAATGCAAGGAAGTAAAATAGTTGAATTTCTTCTGTTGGGCAGAAAGTCAGTAGGGTGACAAACAGGGCTTCTGAAATGAAACTGATGTGTACCCAGATTGACAGGTCTATAACAACTTTTTTTCCGTCTGGCCCACGCAGACTCCCAGATACCCACCCCTCCCACCAAGCCGAAGACAGTCGACCAGCGGGAGAAGGATATGCAGCGCCAAACCCGTAACAGCCGCCGAAACCTCCGCAAGGCCCCCCAGGTTCACAGTGTGAACACAGAAGAGGAGCGGGATAGAGCCCTGGACGAGCACGCTGACTTCCAGGTCCCCACCCCTCCCCCCAAGACAGTCGCCCAGCGGGAGAAAGATATGCAGCGCCAAACCCGCAACAGCCGCCGAAACCTCCGCAAGGCTCCCCCGGTTCCAAGCCAGGGCATCAGTGATCAGGTGATGGACTCCTACGAAGAAGCCGACCATCCTCAGGCCCACCCAGACTTCCAGATCTTCAGCCCTCGCACCAAGCCGAAGACAGTCGACCAGCGGGAGAAGGATATGCAGCGCCAAACCCGTAAGAGCCGCCGAAACCTCCGCAAGGCCCCCCAGGTTCACTGTGAGAGCATAGAAGAGGAGCGGGATAGAGCCCCGGATGAGCACGCTGACTTCCAGGTCCCCACCCCTCCCACCAAGCCGAAGACAGTCGACCAGCGGGAGAAAGATATGCAGCGCCAAACCCGTAACAGCCGCCAAAACCTCCGCAAGGCCCCCCAGGTTCACAGAGTGAACACAGAAAAGGAGCGGGATAGAGCCCCGGATGAGCACGCTGACTTCCAGGTCCCCCCCCCTCCCCCCAAGACAGTCGCCCAGCGGGAGAAGGATATGCAGCGCCGAACCTGTAACAGCCGCCAAAACCTCCGCAAGGCCCCCCAGGTTCACAGTGTGAACACAGAAGAGGAGCAGGATAGAGCCCTGGACGAGCACGCTGACTTCCAGGTCCCCACCCCTCCCCCCAAGACAGTCGCCCAGCGGGAGAAGGATATGCAGCGCCGAACCTGTAACAGCCGCCAAAACCTCCGCAAGGCCCCCCCGGTTCCAAGCACGCTGAGCGATCAGACGATGGACCCCTGCGAAGAAGCCGACCGTCGTCAGGCCCACCCAGACTTCCAGATCTTCAGCCCTCGCACCAAGCCCAAGACAGTCGCCCAGCGGGAGAAAGATATGCAGCGCCAAACCCGTAACAGCCGCCGAAACCTCCGCAAGGCCCCCCAGGCTCACAGTGTGAACACAGAAGAGGAGCGGGATAGAGCCATGGAGGAGCACGCTGACTTCCAGGTCCCCACCCCTCCCCCCAAGACAGTCGCCCAGCGGGAGAAGGATATGCAGCGCCAAACCCGTAGCAGCCGCCGAAACCTCCGCAAGGCCCCCCCGGTTCCAAGCCAGGGCATCAGTGATCAGGCGATGGACTCCTGCGAAGAAGCCGACCGTCGGCAGGCCCACCCAGACTTCCAGATCTTCAGCCCTCGCACCAAGCCGAAGACAGTCGCCCAGCGGGAGAAGGATATGCAGCGCCAAACCCGTAACAGCCGCCGAAACCTTCGCAAGGCCCCCCAGGATCCAAGCACGGGCATCAGTGATCAGGTGATGGAGTCCTGCGAAGAAGCCGACCTTCGTCTGAAGGCTGGGCAAAGACCAAGCTACGTCCCACCTGAAGGGTTCTCAGACAACATGCCCAACAGGTACAGCATTGAATTACCTTTGCCAGAAGCTTTTGTCTTTCTGTGCTGTCTGTCTGTTTATCTGTTTGTGGACAGCTTATATCTCAAGAAGCCATAGACGGATCAAAATAACATTTGAAAGGTGAGTACCTCTTGCCAAAAATAGCTGGGAGGATTGCTCTCATAGAATTGTTTGTCTTTCCAGTCATAGCCGGTGGAAGATTACCTCTTTGGTGAGCTCAACATCATCTTCTTTTGTCCTTTTCTCTACCTAAAGATACGTGAGGAACTCACCCACAGAAGAGGAGCGGGATAGAGCCCTGGACGAGCATGCTGAGAGAATCTTTCACCAGAAGGTGAACACCATGATGTTCGGGGAGGACCTCAGCACCTCCAAGCTGCCATCCAAGAGGCGAAGCAAGAAGGTTCGGGCGCCGGAGAAGATCCACCAACTCGAGCAGGAGCGGCACAATGCTGTACCGTTCGATGACGAACACCAGCTCCTCAGAGTGGTCTGCACCACGGTCATGTTTGGTGACGACCTGTCCCAGACCCGCAGAATTCCGGCTCAATCCAGCCTGGTGGGCGGACGACACACCCGCATCCACGATGCGCAAGGGCTGATTGGAGCACCGATGCCGCGGTCCCGGTACCAGAATCCCGAGCCTGAGCCTGATGATGACCAGGAAGACGCCGAGTACATCACGATGGACGATCTGGACTACCGTGCCAACAGACTGAAGCAAGAGGCTGACATGGAGGTCTCCTCTGAGAGGACTGGTAGGAGTGTTTAAACTTTGCGTTATAGTACGTAGTATAGAGAATGCATTTAATTGTAATCTGTACTCCTGATTTTCAGCCTATTGGCGTCTAGCATGAACCACATGAATGGAAAAAAGTTTGTGGTCTCACTGAGACTTCATCCTCACTAATGAACAATGTCATTTTTTTCTTTTGCCATGAATGCAAGTGAGGAAAATAGTTAACATTGATTTTTTTCTGTTGGGCAGAAAGTCAGTAGGGTGACAAACTGGGCTTGCTTACATCTGAAATGAAACTGATGTGTACCCAGATTGACAGGTCTACAACAACTTTTTTTCCTTGAAACTATCTTGCATATTTATAATCTATATATCCCTCTACATCTTGTACTCTGTAGCTACCAAGCTGTCATCCCCGGCACCGCAGCGCCACACGGCGACTTTGAAGAGAACAGCAACAGACGACAACATCTCTGGCCACTCCTTGGTGAGCTACAGTACATGTATATGTATCCCTCACTGTACAAGTATGACCTGCTACTGATACAGCAAGAAAGCTTATTTTAATTATTGTCCTACGTGCCACTAAGAACTACAAGGTGAACAACAACAACTTTTCAGCTTATCACATATCCAATCACTAACCATTGACATCTTTTGTCACACCCAGCCGATGCACCCACAGCCTCCTGTGGCTGCAAAGTCCGACAACGCCGTGGCAGCCGAGAAGCTGAGGTACAAGAGGGCACACGTTGACAACATCTCTGGCCACTCCTTGGTGAGTTACAGCACATGTTAGCCTATCTTTTTAAGACTTACAGTTAACACATTGGTCAGCAATTTTCAGCGCAAGAAAGTCACAAGATTATAGTTTAAACTGTAGTGAAAATTACCCATCAACACACGGTAAAAGGTGGCCGCCATTGGTCATCGGGTTAGGCTAAGAAGTTTCTTACTATACAATCAATAAAGATAACGAAAAGCTATCTTTCAGCACGTCCCTGTAGCTTGACTGGTAGCAGCGGCACAGTTGAGCTCCAGGCTCCAATTGATTGCTTAAACTGGGAGACCCTGGTTCAATCCTGGGTCGGAAGATCTCAGTTGGGGCTGCACCTGTCTTTTGGAAGGGATGTAAAATGGGGTCCCGTGATCAAGGAGGAGGATAAGGTTTAGCAACTGTACATACATGTATATGACCTGCTACTGATACAGCAAGAAAGCTTACTGTCCTACGTGCCACTATGTACTACAAGGTGAACAACAACAACTTTTCAGCTTATCATATATCCAATCACTAACCACTGACATCTTTTGTCACCCCCAGACGATGCACCCACAGCCTCCCGTGGCTGCAAAGTCCGACAACGCCGTGGCAGCCGAGAAGCTGAGCTCCAAGAAGCTATCCCGCCGCAAGACGAAAGACGCACGAGCCCTGAAGCGCCACTATGACGAGCCAAGCGGCCCCGTGCGCGGCAAACGCTAAGTACTCAGCTACTGACACAAAGGGAGGCCATCCGAAGGTTGGCCCGCACACAGCAAATTACCTTTACCTCTCTATTAGGGTCTGTACATGTCCCGAAAGAGAGGGTTTCCCTTTGGGTGTGTGCGGTAGTGCTAAGTAGACCCCAGGCTCCCTACAGCACTCTGGTGTGTGAGTCCTGAGCGGTTCGTCCGCGCTAAGACCACATCAGAGTGCTGGCATGCTATGGAATTGCTTTTTTTTCAACGTTTTTAAATCTGGAAACTAATTTCATTTGATTATTAAATACATACATAAGAGATAATTTTGTTACATAATAAGACTACATCAATATAACAGTTCTAACTCATGAAAAACCATCATTCCTAATATAATACAACAAACTGTGCAATTCCATAGTTCTGCCATGTCTGGCCAATCCGATAACACCACAGGATTGCTACTGTAATGCCATAGACAGTACAGCCAGCGATGTGCAAACATACATATCTAGTATCTGATAGGCTATTGAGCTACACCACACTACAGTGTAGGAGTGTGGTGTAGCAATGCAAGGAGCCTGGGGTCAGTTGATAGTACTTTATACAATACTATTGAAAAGAGAAGAAATTATAGCTGATTCCTTTATTAGCCCAAGGACTTATAACTATGTGCCAAGGGCACCTTATAAAGGTTTATTATTGTCTATAAACCGTACGTATACCGCTGTTGTTTCATACACATGAATTCTGTCATCCATGTATTGTGGATTCTTTATTAGAGATACCATGGTCGCGGACTCTAAATGGTAGAGTCCGAATTAAAATGGTATTTACATTTTTTTAAACATGGAATACTGGTATTTACACATTGCTTATAAGCGAGTATCAAAGACTTCTTAACCACATAAAAATTAGAATTGAACACAGGGCTAACTTCACTACTTACAGAACATATATCTATGTATCTATATATATAGAGAGAGATATATCCGTTAGTCATCAAAACGGATAAATGTCTAAGTGTCCCTTCAGATATTAGTAAGAGTCTTTGCGGGGGAAAGTGATCAATCATGTTTGTTTAAAAGGTCAGTCATGTAGGGGATGGCAGAGTTTTTGTGACGTTTCGTTCGGCAGGCAGGTGTGTCCAGTTTGTCTGAATTCCGCGTCCGTCGGCCGGATATCTGCGGATATCTGACTCCTTAGTGGTGAGAGCCAGTCTCTGAAATCTGAGTTTAGCAGGGTTTTTTTGTGCAAAGGACAGGCAAAGGTTCATTCGTCGTTCAGACAAGGACTTCAGGTTCAGAGTGGTCAGTGCCGACGTGTAGTTTGTGTGCTTTGTGCCAAGAATGATCCCGCACGCTCTTCTCTGTAGTCGTTCGAGTCTTGTGCACTGGGTGCTAGTTAGGGAGGAGTGCCACACAGGCGCTGTGTATTCCACAGAGGGTCGGATGTACGTGGACAGTTGTGAGGTCTTCCGTTGAGACTCCAAATCTCTTAAGTCGGTGCAGCAGGAAAAGTTTCTTGTTCCCGGTAGAGGTCAAAAATGTATGTACAATATCATCAATATGCATGTACAGTTTGTCTACCTCTGATCCATATATACTTGAATTGTATACACAAGTAACATTCAGGAGAAATTTGCTTGGACAGTTTTCCAGTTTGACAAACAACTCTACATCTTTTAACAAAATCTCAAATGCATTTACAGCAATTTCAATCTGTTTTTCAGCCTTTTAAACAAGCAATTTCAGTGCAATGTAGGAAAATTTTACTATTTATATCTGATAAAACTATTATTTGTTTATGGACAGGCCATGTACTCAAACGTGCTGGAAATAAACCCTCACCCTCTGCAACATTTATTTTAAAGGCTAAAATATTTTTAAATGGTGAAATAGACTTTCAGTGCTAAATGCAGTAATTGACAATACTAAACCAGAAAACTGACAGAAACTGGCAAAGGAGTAATTTTTGTACATTTATCTAGTCAAAACAAAGCAAATTGTCCCTAAACTGTGCACTACATTTTTTATTGGCAAAATAGTCCCATTATTTCCTATCTTTTTGTTTCTCATCATTTCTGTACTATCAAAAAAAGTTTAAGAATCAAACCCAATTTTTAGTCTTTTTCCAAAATGTTACATGAAAATGTAACCTTTGGCACAGATCGATAGTGGCCTCACGGCAAACCCACTCCAGTTAACCGGACCACACAGTATTCTACACTGCAGCTGGGGTGGGGAAGGGTTGGGCAGGAACAACTCCACAGACCGCCGGCACTTGGCCCTCCCAGACTACTCCAACCTCTACCCACTGCACCATCTGGCGGATATGTCCGTGGCGTCCAGTGAGCGATGGCTGTCCCGCGCCCGATCTACCAATCGGGATGTCGGGCCCCATCCTCACTGGACGCCACATTCATGTCCGCCTGTTCAGCAGTGGGCCGGGGAGAGGCGGGGGTAGTCTGCAGGGACTTGTGTCTGCTGTCTGTGGGGGGAGATCTTGTACCAACCCAGAGACTCCCTGGCTAAAGTGGAGATGTACTGTGTGGCCTTCTCCGACTGGAGTGGGCTTGCCTCCCGGGCACCATTTGTGAAACATTTTCATGTAGCATCTTTTTCCTTCTTTTTCTCCTCGATTTCCTTTATTTTGGGTACTTGACCCATAGTTGGACAGTACAAACATACAGAACATATAAGAAGCCATTAACAAAAAAAGTGTTTCTGAAATTTAAATTGTAACTTTTTATGTTTTGACTTTTGGTGTTTTACAATCTTTACGAGGAGTAACACTGTGACAGTTCAAAAGTGTCAGTCATATGTTGACAACAAAACATAGCATCTTTTTTCTTTTCATTATTTTTCTTTCTTATATTTTTTCATAGTTAATGCATGACATTCACCTTAAATATTGAATCCCTGCAAGTTTGTGCACATCAACAAAATGAGTTAGATCCAGAGACTACATGACCAGCACGTTTGGGTACAAGTCTATTGTCATTTTAATCAATTAAGCTGTAATTCTATATTGCATTACTTTATCAATCCGTTTAAAGTAACACATCTCTTACTGATTAAAAGTTTTATTTTGATCAATCAGACGAAAAAAATGTATTTTACAGCTGTATTGCTGTATTGAGTTATCCAAATTTATTCCCTTTGCCCTATCCATCTATCATCAGTAACACAATTAAGTTCTGAATTGAATACCTTTTTATAACCATTAAAACTCATTTCACAAACCCATGAAAACAGTTGAAATTATTTTATACATGAAAGTCGATATTATTGAACATACACGAAATAACAATGATAGATATTTGTTGGTCACAACGGGACAGAATGTTTCTGTATATGTCACTAGTATGACTCAAACTATATTGTTGTACTGTGCCTAAATACAATGTGTGTATATACAAATATATATATATTCTTTACATGTACATGATAACCAGATGGTGATTTTACAGAATAAATGTACATGTTCTTCATGTTGACACATACTTTGGCTCAGGTGTATTGATCTTATAAGTTGTATTGAATATTCTTAATTGTTCCGTATTGAATAGCTGGTGTCCCTGTCCCGATTGCTAAATGACACACCAACAAGACTGGTGCCCCTGTCCCTGAATGACACACCAACAACACTGGTGTCCCTGTCCCTGAATGACACACCAACAAGACTCCTGTCCCTGGTGCTGAATGACACACCAACAAGACTGTCCTGTCCCTGGTGCCGAATGACACACCAAAAAGACAGGTGCCCTGTCCCTGGTGCTGAATGACACACCAACAAGACTGGTGCCCCTGTCCCTGGTGCCGAATGAGACACCAACAAGACTGGTACCCCTGTCCCTGGTGCTGAATGAAACCCCAACAAGACAGGTGCCCCTGTCCCTGGTGCTGAATGACACACCAACAAGACTAGTGCCCCTGTCCCTGAATGACACCCCAACAAGACAGGTGCCCCTGTCCCTGAATGACACACCAACAAGACTAGTGCCCCTGTCCCTGGTGCTGAATGACACCCCAACAAGACAGGTGCCCCTGTCCCTAGTGCTGTGGATCTAAACCCGAGTTTAGGTTTAGGTTCGGACTCGAGTCCAGAGGTTTAGGTTCAGGTCCGGACTTGAAAGTCCAGACCTGAACAATAATTTTGGAATATTTTTTCGTGTTACATGTAAAATTGCATATTGGCAGATATCTTACATGTAATTTAAAAACTATATATACGGAATTATATACAGTCAGTAATTAACACAAAAGTTCAGTTATAAACACAGAAACAGCAATGTTTTAATATTTTTCTAGTGCAAATTTCAGGATTTAAGGAAGGTTTAAGATGGTTTAAAACAAAAAGGAGTGTATGAGTGAGAGAATTTTTTTTCAAGTCCGGACTTGTTTCCAGACGTTTAGGTTTTTTTGGACTTGAACCTAAACGTTTTACAAGTCCGGAACCGGTCCGGCCGGACCGATCCGCACCACTACCTGTCCCTGGTTCTGAATGACACACAAACAAGACTGGTACTCCTGTCCCTGGTGCTGAATGACACACCAACAAGACTGGTACCCCTGTCCCTGGTGCTGAATGAGACACCAACAGGACTGGTACCCTGTCCCTATCACTGAATGACACACCAACAAGACTGGTGCCCCTGTCCCTGCTGCTGAATGACACCCCAACAAGACTCCTGTCCCTGGTGCTGAATGACACACCAACAAGACTGGTACCCCTGTCCCTGGTGCTGAATGAGACACCAACAGGACTGGTACCCTGTCCCTATCACTGAATGACACACCAACAAGACTGGTGCCCCTGTCCCTGCTGCTGAATGACACCCCAACAAGACTCCTGTCCCTGGTGCTGAATGACACACCAACAAGACTGGTGCCCCTGTCACTGGTGCTGAATGACACACCAACTAGTCTGGTGTCCCTGTCCCTGAATGACACTCCAACTAGACTGTTGACCCTGTACTCAATTCTAAACCAATAGCATTAATTCCTGATGAGGCTTTCTATAGTGCTGGTACAAAACAACTGCTAAAGACAAAAACCCTGATTTCAAAGATTTATTAGTAAACATTCCTACATTTTCATACATAGCTTATGGGCTAAATAGCCAGTTTACAAGCCAGCCATAGAGTGGTACCGGTAACCAAGTCTGACAGATTTCCATTGGAAACTATCACCGGTATGAAAACAAGACAAACTAAGGTACTCTTAGGCTCCACTCCAGAGTCCAAAGGTGTTGCCAAAAAAATGAATTTTTTTCACTTGCACTTGAATAAAGTTCACCTTTCATAACATTTGAAACAGTCCTTGTAAAGACTGTACACTCAGTGTGGTTAGCGTTGCCAAAATATTAATCTTTTTCACTTCTACTCAGAACTGGGGTCAGATCTTTGATAGGACTTTAAATAGTCCTTATAAAGACAATACTCTCAGTGTGGTCAGTTCTCACATTGCTAACAAGCAAGTTGCATACACAAGTCCTTCAGTCCTCTGAAACAGCGTCAATAACATTGTCCCTCCAGTTCCAGCATTACTTTTTCTTGAATAAATGGCTTTGTAAAGACAGTACTCTCAATTTGGTCAGTTCTCACATTGCTAACTAACACTACATACACAAGTGACAGTCCTTCTGTCCTCATTGTCCATCCAGTATCACTTCTTCTTGAATAAATGGCTGTATCTTTTGGCGTCAAAGTCGTCCTCAAATTCCTCCTCCACCTGCCGCACCTGTTTAGGCATCCGCCTGGCCATCCGCAGTCGCCTCTCCTGGTCTGACAGATTGTCGATGTCCAGGGGCATCTTTGGAAATAAGATGTCAATAATGCATCTCCATTTTTAGTTCAATAGATACTCAAGCTGTAAATTCAATAGACTATAAGTGTGATATATATATAGAATACAACATGGGGTATTCCGTATCACCCGAGGTACCAGCCCGACCGTGGGCAGGATCGCCCGGAGGAAATTTATTCATGTGAACAGGGGGTCACTATAAACAAGATGCTTAATACTTGTGCCAAGAAGAAAGATTATTTAAGTGACAACCATAAAGTGGTCACAGTGGCCAGGTGGTCCATATGTAGAGGTGGCCACTTGTACTGCAAAATTTTACCCGTATCCAGAGTCCTTACCTTTATTACACCTATGGGTTCCTTGTAAGGTACAGTGATTGTAGACCCGTCGGCCTGCACCACCCGCGCGTTGTACGTTCTCATGTACCTCGAACGGTTCAGCCTGGCGATGGTGGTCCTGTTGGAGTTGTGTCGGACTTGATGCACCAGAGAAGACAACATCACAGGGTCTCTGGAGCCACAGGGGCACAGTCTGGTGTACAGGAAACATCTGTAGGGGAATAGATATCATGTTAAGTTGGTGAAGGTTAGACATCCAGGTGTTTTTCCTGAATACATATCATGTTCACTTTACACTACATGTTCATAATATAATACAGTATATATCAGTAAAATCAGGGTATCTGTAACCACAGGGACAGAGCATTGTGTACAGCAAACATCTGTAGGGAAATGGATACTGTTGTTTTATGTGATAAATCTACACTGTTCTATATGCTAATAGTAACACAGTGACTATGTATGTAACAGTCACACTGAAGGGTCTTTATAACCAAAGGGTTGGGTATAGCAACCATCTGTAGGAAAGGGGTGTGTACATATGGTTTGATGTTGGCAAGGTGGTTAGAATTAGATATAGTCTGAGGCCATTGACAGGATCATCCTGTCAGCAGTAGAAAAAAATTGCACTGCTGACAGAATGATGTCAGTACTAGTAGCCACTTCCTTAAATATATTTTCTAAAAACAAAAGGAAAGTGATCTTCAGGTTGTCAAGTAACCTTACTTAACCCGGCGCTAAATCCGGTTTACATCACCCCGTAACGCAAAAATTTTGAACATCTTGTTCTATGAAACTTCAAAATGATAAAGGAGGCTGTCTAGTCTACAGAGAATGTGGAATTATTATAAAGAAGGACGAAATTCTATGTAAACGTCTCACCTCAGCATGGGCGCAGCCATCTTGGTACAGACTAACGCAAAACGGTGAGGTCAGTGACCCCTATTCAACTTCACAAAGGTTTGATGTTTTTCGCACCCAGATAGGACAAAAATAACTGTAAAAACAAATCTTAGTTTTCCAATTGATGCAAGTAGAGAACATTTGGCCTTTGACGATAACTGTGCCTTCTAAAGAAAGAGATTTGGAAAAGTTTGAAGTAAATCCGATTTTACGACACTTTACCCGGATGACAGTCATGTGATGTCATCAAAGATGGAGGACTTGGAGACAGAATATCGATATCCGGAGATTTCGAGCTAATTTTGACTCCCAGAGGCTATCGTACGGCTAGGTAAGTGTCCGGACTACATCTAAATGTTCTTTGTGAAGAAAAGAGGTCACTGTTATGAATCTATGAGCATACAATGTCTGTTATGACAGACTGTAAACGTTACACGAAATTATGAGGATAGTCCTTGCTGAGGGGGAGGGGCGAAAAAAATTCTGTTCGGAGACTTATAAAGTTATATACGTATGAACTCCATAAAGGAAGCCTACATAGATAGTCCAGCCAGTAAGGAACCCAAGCAATCCAAGAAAACAACAACAAACTGTTTTCTACCTAGAATCGATGCACTGTATTGAGGTAGGCCCAAGTACGGGAATTGGCGAGGTTCCCGTGCGGGAACTGCACCATACAGGTGGTAAAATTCCCGCACGGGAACCTCTCCACCTAGAAGCGCGGACGCCCGTGCGGGAATGTCACCACTTGGGACCGACATCGCCCGCACGGGTTTTCACTACTAAGTACCCACATTGCATACACGGGAATTTCACCACTTACGGCCGACATCGTCCGTACGGGACTTTCACCAGCCGTGGCCTACATTGTCCGTTCGGGAATTTCACCAATCACGGCCGACATCGTCCGTACGGGAATTTCACCAATCATGACCGACATCGTCCGTACGGGAATTTCACCAATCACGGCCGACATCGTCCGTACGGGAATTTCACCAATCACGACCGACATCGTCCGTACGGGAATTTCACCAATCACGACCGACATCGTCCGTTCGGGAATTTCACCAATCACGACCGACATCGTCCGTACGGGAATTTCACCAGGCACGATCGTGGCCTACATTGTCCGTTCGGGAATATGACAAGTCGTGGCCTACATTGTCCGTACGGGAATATCACCAGTCGTGGCCTACATTGTCCGTACGGGACTTTCACCAGTCGTGGCCAACACCGTCCGTACGGGAATATCACCAGTCGTGGCCTACATTGTCCGTACGGGACTTTCACCAATCACGACCGATATCGTCCTTTCGGGAATTTCACCAATCGTGGCCTACATTGTCCGTACGGGAATTTCACCAGTCGTGACCAACATCTACCAGACTACGCCGGGTATAGGCTATAGGGAGAATATATTTGCCAGGAAAGCTTGGCCACCAGAGAGTTTTATTTCTGGGCGCAGTATTAACTTTACTGTGGACCGATTCTACTGGCAAATTATTCCCTTTTTTGCCGAACGCTACGCCTGGTGGAGGCTAAAACATCACCACTCACATGTCCGACATCGTCCGTACGGGAATTTGAGCAATATTGTGATACCGTACGCGTGTTGAGTCACAGAGTCAAACCGTAGTACTGGAATTTCCAAAACTATCACCCTCAAAGTCGACACTACGCAATCGAATATTGAAACTCGTACCACCAGTTTGTTGTTGTTGTTTTGAATTTGTGTGTAAAGACGAATGTTGTTATTTCCCTTGTCTTTGTAGTCACGCGACGCCTCGCCATTTTGAATTTCAGGTCCCGATTTTTGGCTGTTTTATGGCTTGACATCAGTCTGTTGCTCTCAAGAATATCTTGTCAGACCTACGAATATAATGAACGTTAGAATTTGAAACATAGTGATTTCTCATTTAGAGTGAAATAGGGAAGGAAGGGCAAGTCACTTCTCGAGTTTGCATATAACGGAGATATTTCGCCGGCGGAAGTCGTATTAAAAAAAGCAAACGGATATGTTTGGTCGGCTTTGCGAGATTTCACTAGCACTATCGTTGCCAATGAAGTTCGGAAGCCACATTTTTCCACAGGAACTTTCACAGCTAACGTCTTCATCAGAAGTGAACAACCACGGCTAGCTAAATCTACACTGTTTCGTTTTCTTACCCACCCCTGGTCTCCAATCTGTTTTCCTTTAGTTTTCCCTCTTTTGTCACGAATAAAAACACATGTAAATTCCTGTAAGGTTGTGACCGCTTTCAGCTCGATTTCGGCACAAAATTAGCAATTTGCAATCAACTATCAAATATAGAAATAGGATTTTTCTACGGCATTTTAAATGGGCCAAACTTTCATACGGCAATTCTTATTCGATCAAACTTTATCTATTATCGTTACATTTTCCAGATACAGAACTGTTATTTTAGACAATGCAGATTGAGGCTAGCGTCAGTGTGGATAAACAATTATGAGTATGCGAGCCGGAAACGCTAACAACGCTGAGGAGAACAAAGGCCGTTTTTAAAACAACGTGTATTGTTGAGTCAATTGTGTGTCAAATTTTCTGTTGTGTCGTCCATAGGACTCGGTGAATAACAAAGCCTTTTGAAATACAAGTACATGTACTAGAGTTGCAAAATCCCTCTTTTTTCATGGATAGAGTATCATAAGATATATGTGTGACAGACTGTTAACTGCTTTGTAATGTTCCCTTTTATACACAGGTGGCCAGTTTAAAAGTGTACGAGGAAGAATACCGAAAACAGTTAACTGACTTCCTCTTCGGAAAGATTTTATCATCAGTCTCGTATTTTTAGAGGCAATATTTCGTTTGACCTAACACTACATGTGCACCTTACCTTTTATACTAACATGATGTATGTTCAAGTTGAATCATAGACACATTTGATTGAAATTTCATCCATTTCATTTGAATTCTACCAGTCTACTACAATTCTGCTTAGCGATTGTAGGTAAAGGTGACAAGGTGCTCTTTTCACCCGATGTTCGTTTAATGCAAATCAGCGTTACTTGTTAAAGTTTGTTAGCCATTTATTTAATCTACTTACATAATTGAAAACATCATAACGATTTTTTTAACTTCCTGATTGTCAATCTGAGATTGCAGTATGTATATCACCGATAGTGGACGGTAAGAAAATAAGTTGTCAAACGGCTGGGTCTGCGTAGCTGATTTGAAGCCTGACAATTATATATTGTCAGACTGATGATTTAAAAAAAAACTTTATCATTGAAAACACATGACATGTCACATGTTTAGTTTTGTTTCATAATGAAGCCACAGTTCACTTTATTCTTTAGATTACAAACCTACCGTATGTCCTAGGTGGGTCCGCTGTTTCATGCAGCTCAACCAGTGACTTACCTTTCTTCTTGTAGAGAATTAGAAATTATTACAAAAATGACAATGGTTCGTTTGTGAGCGTGCAACGTCGTTGCATTTTGTACATATCCTTCAAAATTATGTACTTGGTTCTTCAAACATCAAAACACAACTCGATCTGGTATAAACGGCAAATCCCGGATAAGAACGGATCTCAAGGTAACGTCAAAACGGAAAACAAAATAACGTCAAAACGGAAGTAACGTCAAAACGGAACACAAACCAGAAAGAACAGAACATGGCGAAAACAAATCAACAGCCCTGACGTTAATGATTTAAGATCTAACGGCAGGGCTGGCTTTTCTCCGACAATCGATATCGACGTGCCTGTACAAAAGAAAAGAGAAACATTTGTATCAGATGCAAATAGTATTCAGCACATTTTGGCCCTCTGAACTCAAGCATCAAGTAAACATAGAGACAATTTGGATATTGAGTAGTGAAAACCCGTGCGGGCGACGTTGGTCACGATTGGTGAAATTCCCGTACGGACGATGTTGGCCACGACTGGTGAAAGTCCCGTACGGACAATGTAGGCCACGACTAGTGAAATTCCCGTACGGACGGTGTTGGCCACGGCTGGTGAAAGTCCCGTACGGACGATGTCGGCCGTAAGTGGTGAAATTCCCGTGTATGCAATGTGGGTACTTAGTAGTGAAAACCCGTGCGGGCGATGTCGGTCCCAAGTGGTGACATTCCCGCACGGGCGTCCGCGCGTCTAGGTGGAGAGGTTCCCGTGCGGGAATTTTACCACCTGTATGGTGCAGTTCCCGCACGGGAACCTCGCCAATTCCCGTACTTGGGCTTACCTGCTGTATTGAGAAATGCGTTTTTGTCCAAGACTGGGAATCATCGATGATCATGGACTATAAATTATATAATGTATTTTGTGGTTCTTAGTGGGAGTCCGAAAATTATTTAAAATGTATGTTTGTGCATATGAAAATTTCAAAAGTTTCTCGTGTAACCTGAACCTCTAAAAAAAAGACTTTCAATAATTGTGACCACAAACTGCTGTACATATCATTCTTATGTGCAGTTTTTACTTCCCTTCTCCACTAGATGTCTGTTCACTTCAAGCTGAGGAGTCGCCTGTGTTCCATCATCATGCCGAGGTCTACATATTACCAGTTCCTCTTCACCGCCACGCTGGGCTGCTTCCTGTTCGTGGGACTTGTGGAAGGTTGGTACTTCCCTTTTTTCATTGCGGTAAATGATATAAGGAGGAAGACTTAAAGTCAAGTACACTCCTGGTCATTCTAAGCAGAATTTGTTAGAACTGAGACAAAAATGTTGATAACATGGGCACTGGGCCGTCACACTTGTATTTTTATTCTTAAATCAAAACATGTATGTCCTTTTAGGCATTGTAAACTTAAAAAACAGAAAATTAAATGTTTTTGTTAAACCTCACCCTGCTGTCTAACCCAGGTAAGGCTGTAACCAGTAACGTTACATATTCATTGCCAAAAGGCTACCTCAGTAGAGAAAAGGTTAAGTCTCATTAAAATTATTGTTTGTCAATTGCAACTTTCATTGGCTTTATTTATTTGTAGATTGATAATGCTTGTAAAGTTACTGTACAATAAACTACTGTTTATTTCTTACTTGTTTAGGTATCGGAATCAGCGCCCTCCGTGACCTGACCTTAGAGCCAGGACAGAATGAAACTATAGTCATCCAATTAAGGTACAGGAGTTGAACTATATCATTAACTCATACGCATGTCTACTCTCACCTCTCAAATAGAAGTACCCCCTGGAATAGAAGTACCCCCCGGACAAATTTTCAAAATGTAATATAAGTACCCCCTGGAATAAAAGTACCCCCCGGAAAATTTCAAAAATCGACAGTCGAGGCTAGGTAAACTGTGTCCATACATGTACAACTGTCACTGTCAGAGGGAAATAAGATAATAAGCAGGTAGGTAACTTATATTTAGTCAATTATGCCATACCTATTAAGTATATAGATATTGAACAGAATAACTGTCCATAGCTTGTTCAAATCATGATGATCTTCCTCGCCTCTTCGTAAAATATAATAGTAATATTGAAAAATTGGGCATAGGTTCCCCGCTATGACCCCTAACCGGGGGCCACGGTGCTTTCAAATTCAACAAGTGAAAATGTACATGATACATGCTTTTTCTACTTGGAACTTGAAGCAAGTGATCAAAGAAAATTGTTATATCATTTTAATATGACTGACAATCAGTGACATATAACACAAATCATCAGAGTACTTTTAAAAGTTAAATGTACCTGATCATATTTTCTAAAGACATCAACCACAAAAAAAAACACATATATGAACACAGTCCTTCCACAGAAGAAATATGTCTATAAACTTTTGCTCCATAGCGTCGAAAACAAAGTGAGACGCTCGGATTTCGAGTTCCCGCGGTAAATCCCACAATATTGAATAGAGATCGACTGTAAAAGTAGCTCAGCGTCACAGACCGCACATACTAAGAAGTTACCCATTTCGTGTTGACACTAGAAACCCGCGATGAACCGCCAAAATTGGGAAAATCTTACGATTATTTAAAAAAATGAACCCTCTGAAAATAAATATGGCGCTGTGTGTCTATCGTTGCCCAAAAATATAATATTTCCATGCGTTTACGGTATCATTTTAAAGATCGGTATCCGCACTACGCAACATGCTGCTAGTTTTACTGTCGCCATGCCTGAGAGTGGCGGCCATGTTTCGCGATTTCGCGCTGTTGTTTACCGAATCATATCGGACATATTTCTGCCGTTTTAGAGATTTTGTGGCCTCAAAACACATATCACAAGGGAAGTTAAGTTATGATTGTTGTTTTGACGTGTTACATGTCTTCTGCGAACAAATAATTATTCCGCTGCGCTGCCGATACTCCGGATATAGTGGTCAGGAAAATTATTATTATTCCCTGTGTATAGGCGAGCACCCTACTCCACACGTTTTTGATCAGCGTGCTTAAATGGTTTACGATGTAAACAGAGACTATCAAAGTTATTTATATGAAAATTGTATTTTAAAATGTCAATGTCGCGTCTTATTTTCCGATTTACTTTGTAGCGTCATAGCGATATCGACCGATATGTTACGAGTGCCATGCCGCCAGGATACTTTTCACAGGGCCGTCAAAGCGGCGAGAAAATCAACGCCGTTAGGCCGAAAAATAGCGAATTACGAGCAAAAATACCGGGGAAATATGGGCAGAAAAACCTTAACTTACGATTTTAGAGGGATTCCTGGTTTGCAAAGCCTCAATTTTAAAAAAAATAATAAACGTACCGTCTAGAATAAGAACGTACCGGGTGGAACTATTGGCGAAAAAAAATAAACGTACCGGTACGTTTATTTGAGAGGTGAGAGTATATATAGCCAAGTGGGCTATTTTTGTTGTATCATACGTGCAATTACATACCGGTACTGACACTACATTTCTTACTCTGTAAGTAGAGAATTTACTGGTGGCATTGTGTTGGCATTACAAACGTTAAGGGTGTTTTGCCCAGAACCCAGATGTCCTTGGTTCGAATCCACTGACATGCCACTGATGTTGTGCCCTTGGGAAAGGCACTTTACATGACTTTCTTCATGCCACCCAGGTGTAAAATTACTAAAAATGGGTACCTGACTTGGGTTGGGGAGGTTCAAGGCGGTCAAAGGAGACAGATGGGCTCCACCTTCCAATACCGTGCCCTAGACACAGTGGACGACAACCCACTTCCTCTATGGCCTCAAAAAGGCCATGGGACTACCTTTACCTTTTTTTACCTGCAGAATAAATGAGCATAGTATGTCAGCTGTAATTCATACCGTCATTTGGTTCATTCTTGCAGTGGTCGTTTGAAGAAATCAACCATCCTTTTTGCCGACACTTCCAACAAAGATATATGCTCTGTGGAAAATGTAAGTATAATGTGTATCAGTCCAGATGTAGGGTACTTTGCTTTTGAGATTGAGGGTTCTAAGGCTATATTATAGAAGTGTTCCAGTTTTGACCGTATTCTTTGTCCTTACAAAATAAAACCTTGAATCCTCTTGACACAGAGGGATATGTTAGAATGTAGGAAGTTTAGAGAGCATGTTTTAAACTTCATCATGGAAAAATCATCAACTACTTTCTACACAGAAAGTGTTGGTAGATGTGACCTATGATCTAATGACAAGCTGTGAGTATGAGTCTAAGACTTAGACTGCACATAACGTTACATATGCTCAATCTACAAGCAGGTGTTGGGGGTCAGAATTGTGACTGTTTCCAAGCTCCCGTCCCAAGCTTCTGTCACAAATTGCCTCTCAACTTCTGCTTGGAGATTATATATATGCGTGTCTGTTTCCCCACAGGTTACCATTCCCGCAGGATGGAACTCTTCCGTAAGAACCCGCGTCATTGCTAATAAGGTCGGACGGACAGACGTGACCTTCAACAGTACGTCTTCAGAACTCACAGGGTACACTGCCTTCTGTTTCACATTTAAAGGAAACTGTTTGCTGATGCCCTGTTGCTTTGACATGACCTGTGAGGAGTTGTTACTTGTAGAAAGATAAAAATACTATCTATCTGTTTGATGTTATTATTCAACTTCAGCTTCAATTACCCCCAAATAACCCCGCTAGGGTCAAAGTAGGGGGGGAGGAGGTCCCAGGCTAAGGCGGGCAGGCCTCCAGCCTTTATTATTAGACTATCATCGACTTCCATTCATTTCCATTTAGCCAAGCACAGTTCTAGGGTGGGCCCCTACTCCTTTTGACAAGTGTGCTGGGTTCTTTTGTGTGCAGAGGTTTAATACCTAAGGGTTCTACTTCCAAATCTATAATGTTGTTGATTTCCTTTCCCTTTGCAGACTGGATAGTGTGTTCACCAAGGTGTCAGTGGTCCACAGTATCCCCCTGCATATTGTGAACGCTGTGATCGGCTGGATCTACTTCGTAGCCTGGTCCGTGTCCTTCTATCCACAGATATTTGAAAACTGGAGAAGGAAAAGGTGAGGAGGCACTTTGTCTTTTCTCACTTATGTTTTCCTTGACTGTAGGCTAAGGTAACAGTTACCATATATTTTAGTCTGTTTGCGTAAATGGTAAATGGCATTTAGGTATAACTCACCATGCTAGTTTTGTTTGTTAAGTACAAACTGTGTAATGTTTGATCCACACCATACCAAGATGGACCCATTCTTATCGATAAGTGTGTTGTGTTCTTAACCATGCTTGAGGTGTGGCTCTCCTTTAACACGGAATCTCTGCTTATGTCCCTTTAGAGAGGACGTCCCCAAAAGACGCTAGCACACTTACTTGTTACATGTATGATAGCTAATGGAGGAAATAAAGTATCCAAGTACATACCAATTTGATACTGGGTTCAGTATATATCTGATTCAGTAGAGGAAAAGATTTAGTTCTGTGTGGCTGCACTTTTTATTGACTAGTTCTCATGACAATTTAATTTGACAATAATGTCTCCTGTGTTCCAGTGTGGTTGGCCTGAACTTTGACTTCTTGGGCCTGAACTTGACGGGGTTCTTAGCCTACGGGTTCTACAATGTGGGGATGTTCTGGGTCAAGGAGATACAGGTAAGGTCAGGAGATCTGTCACAAAATGTCAAATTTTGATGAGGAATATCAACATGAAAACTGAATCTGAGGGTCTAAAGATTAACTATAGAATGTCGAATAGTGTAACATTTGATCTTGACCGTCAAGAGACTGTCTAAGAGAATATCTTGGTACACACAGTTTCAGGGGCTAAATATAGTCTTTCTCCTAGCACTCTGTTGTCATCTTGCTTATTCTTTAGTCCAAAATGTTCAAAACAAAGTAAGTAAGATGCAATTGCTGCAGCCTTGAAATTTGTATGATACATGCATCATGTAGTTGGTTGTTAAAGTACATAAAATCAAATGTAAACATTCTATATTTTTGAACAACTGTCTTGTGTATGTTCTGAGCAAAGTAACAAACACTTAGTATTGCCTTATTTTTTCTTCTCTGTAGACTGAGTACAAAGCTCATTTTGGACTCCACACCGTGAACCCTGTCCAGCCCAACGATGTTTTCTTCACCATCCATGCTGTGTTTATCACAACTGTCACTATTCTACAGTGCTGTATATATGAGGTAAGCTGTGCATTATTTCAGACAGATGCTGTTTTTTATTTGTGGATTATTTTGTTTCAATGATGTAAACACTGGACAATGATAGTCATTAGTGTAGTAGGCTCCAACAAGTCAATTAGAGAGGGCAGACTTCAACCCCTCACACAAAGTTAGACACACACACACACAGACAGATACACACAAACTCACACACGCACACGTACATACATGCGTGCACACAGATACACACACACAAACCAAAAGTAACCCTTCCTTTCATAGTAAGACGCTCCAAGATTCCTTCAGCAGAACCTTCACTGTCACACACATTCACACATAAAGAGGATGCTGTTCATCATTTCTTTGTGTCAATAGTATGGATACAAATGTCATAGTTTGAGATTCCTTAACCACACCTTTACTGAGCACTGTGTGTTCTAGAGAGGATGTCGTACATTGAGATAGGTCATACACATACACTCAAACACATGCATGTACACACACACACACCAAAAACAAACCTTCACTGCAACCTTTACTGCTGTATATTCCAGAGAGGCGGCCAGCGGATGTCGTACATCGGGATCGGTCTGGTGGTGGTGGCATGGCTGGTCGCGGGGGTGGGACTGGTCCTGGCGCTGACCAAGACCCTCACCTGGCTCACCTACCTCAACTTCTTCTCCTACATCAAACTGGTCATCACGCTGGTCAAGTATATTCCACAGGTAGGTCAAAAACATGTATAAACATGTCTTTCACAAATAAAGAGAGACACTTTTTTTCCCTATACTATATTGTTCATGTTTATTACTGTTAGTTTAGTTTAAATTCTGCACTTTTTTTTTTAGGAGCACCACCACTGGCCGCCTTAGGCGTGCACCCTGGGCGCAACACCCACACCGGGTTTTGCCCAGTACTCTATATAGATAGATAGAAATGGCAAGATTTTGAACAAGCAACCACAGTTGATTAATTTTGAGTGAAGTTTGGCAGTGAGGTTCTTTGATTACCTTCAATCATCTCAAAGTTCTTGATAATTGACCATTTCTTGTTTTCCATTCCTTTAAACACAAAGGACATGCCAATCAAACTTGTTGGTCCTTTGAATTAAAGAAATTAGATGCTAAACTGGAAGAACAACAATCATGGAAACAGAGCACAAGAGTCTGGTTTATATATGCCTTGAAGAACACAGTTTTATCTAACTAAAGGAATGAATATAGGTAAATAGTAAGGACAACCTCATGCCAACCGTACACACTCACACCACATCTTCAGATAGGACACTGGTAGCCGCTTATAGTTCCCGTTTAGAACTTAATTCGAGCCCACACCTCAGCACCCACCATCATAAAGACTTATGCTACAGTAACCACCTCCAGTCACAAGTCACATTAAAGCAGTCCCTTCCATCTTACATAGTTAACCGCAACCCTGTCCTGAGCAACCACCTGTCCTCAGCGACCATTTTTCCTCAGAACCTTGAGTGGTTGCTGAATCCAGGTTTGACTGAGTAATCACTATCACAACAATTTTTATGATTTCTAGGCCTTCATGAACTGCCGTAGGAAAAGCACGGAAGGTTGGAGCATCGGAAACGTTCTACTGGACTTCACAGGAGGCACCTTCAGTCTCCTACAGATGTTCCTTATAGCCTACAACACTGGTGGGTCTCATACAGAGGTTTTTTGTGTCCTAAATGTAACATTATTTAGCCTGGGTGCCAGCCTTTTTAGCTTTATGTCACCTTCTCAGTCGCTCCACTTTCTCAGCTACAGAATCAACTGAGAGAGCAGGGAAAAAGCTGAAAAGGCTGGCATCCCGACTAAGCCTTATTGTTCCAGAACAAAGTTTCTCTGAAGCCACATGACTTGTTTCTCAGCTATCAATATTATGCACTGTGTGATTGTGTGTGTGTATGTGTTTTTGTGGTGGATGTCTGTGTGTTTGAGTTTGCGGATGTGTGCTTGTGTGTGTGTGTGTGTGTGTGGATGTGAGCGTGTGTGTCTGTTTCTGACGTATGTAAAGGGGGTGAAGTCCACCATCTCTGATTACATTATCAAAGTGAATGCATTTCAAACCATTGACACATGCCCTGTAATACATGTTACAGATGACTGGACCACACTATTTGGAGACTTCACCAAGTTCGGCCTGGGTGCCCTCTCCATCCTGTTTGACTTATTCTTCATGCTGCAGCACTACGTTCTCTTCCCGGTGTCAAAAAGAGAGAAGAGCGCTAGCATCCAATCTTCTACTGATAATGTTGTTGCCAATAAGGCTGATGACAAAGAACCTCTTCTAACAGCTACACATGCCTAGATATCATATTGTGGCGTTAGTAGCCAAGCAGCTAGCCGAGCCGAGATCGAGAGGTCGTGGGTTTGATTCCTGGCATTCCTGGCTAGACGCTGTGTCCTTGGGAAAGGCACTTAACACAACTTTCCTCACTCCACCCAGGTGTAAAAATGGGTACCCTACTTTGGTTGCGGAGGTAAAAGGATACATATCATGGTAAAAGGGGATGGGTTCCACCTGTGCCCTAGACACGGTGGATTAACAACCCATTGCGCCCAAGGCCTAATTATAAAAAAGACCTTGAGACTTTCAAAGCTTTACCTTCTTTATTACATACCTCAAGCTAAGCGCAACAATGGAAAAATACAATGCTTTGCATTGTATGCTAGCATTGTGAAGATTTAACGGTAACTGTTGTGCTATGTATTCTAAGTCAGAAAAACTGCAAGTATTGATGTTGATGAAATTTAATGCTGTAAATACATGGGAGCAGACCTAAGCATATCAATGCAAAATCCTGAAAATAGATAATTCAATGTTCAATGATATATAAGGTTACTCTACTATGCACTCTTAGTCAGAATGTTATTGATAGTGTTTTAAGAGTAAGAGGGCTATTGCCCTTATGATGTACATGATTGTATGTTTGATACACTAGATTTTTAGTCTTTAGGTTTGTTTTGATGGAGGCACAAGTTCTATATTACTCCAATCAGCAAATACAACATGGACAAGGAGGAAAAGAGGGTAGTGTAAAATGTATTATCATATATATCAATTAAAAGTGAAAGTGATCTCAAACCAGATAAGCTCAAATGAACACAATGAACCATTGAGACAGATGATATGTACAGTACTTACAATTACAATCTTATGTAATCTTAGCAAAATATGTGACTATAGACAGGTAGTCACCCTAGAAAGGAAACTAGTCATACCATGGTCAATCTAAGGGACCACCAAAAAGAGACTTCAATACATGATGTATTCTTGCCCCTACATTGCATGGTGTCAAAGTTTTTGAGAAACTTATGAGCTAGCAATCATTGTCAACTATACCTTTGAAGGAAATCCTTTTTCAGTCTAAGTCTGAAGGAATGAATGGAAGGAACTAAGTCATTAAAAGTATCCAACTCTGTAAATAGCGTTGCCAAGTAAAACTGCATGAACTAGTGAAGACTGTCAATGTTATTGTATAATACGATTTAAAGATTATACGTTTTGATTTAGAAATAAAAGCGATTTTTATTTTTAAGATTTTGATTGAAATAAGATCTGAAATGAATGATAAATCTGAGAAAAGACCATGTTAGGGACTTAAAAGTCCTTTTATGTTGGGAGAAATTGTGAGGAAATCCTGAATTTCAACTTGCCTGAATTTTCTGCTTAACATTCACTGAAGATGACTAGTGCATGGTGTTGTTCAGTGGAAAATCTGGGTAACTTCAAATCCCATCTTGATACTTAAAGTTTTTTTGTTTTTTTTTAAAGTTAACTTTGTAGCTCTACTCCCTTGTTGCCCATGTACTATGCCAACTTGTTGCACATGACATCCGTAATGTTTAATAGACCTACAATGGTTAAAAGAATACTTTTTTTCGTGCATAGGCTTGTGATTGTTAAGAATTATACATATTGGTTTAAAGATGACAATGATGCACAGGCCTATATGCCTCTTTTGTAGTTGATGCTAGTTGATTAAAAAGTAAAATGTGTGGATGTCGTGTTTTTTTTGCTCGAGAGTGTTTCCTATATTTGCTACGGCCGCGTGGCGCGTTGGATACACCCGATCCCTCGATCTCGGAAGTTAAGCAACGCGCGGTCCGGACAGTGCTTGGATGGGGGACCAACCAAGGACGTCCGGATTGCTGTAGCCTCACGAAACTTTCCACGAAATCGTCTTCCGGGAGGGACGTAAAACGGGGGTCCCGTGCTCGAGGAGGTGCCTCGAACACGTTAAACAGCCTCATTACCCTACACATTGGGTACCTGCCTGTGGCACTGGCTGCAAATACACCTGATATTATTATTATTATTATTATACATACAGTAGTTGCTATGTAGATCTATTGTTTATATAAATGTGCTTATGCCATTGTTTGAAAATGTTTGCCTCTTGGTTTTGAAAAATTAAGGACATCATATAGAATGTATGAAATCTGTGGAAGAGTGAGCAGGTGAATTATTCGAACACCCCGCTGTCTGAATGAGTTGCTATGTTTACTGCGGCGTAGCACTTTCGAATTTCCCGCTAATTTTCCTGTGTAACCAAGATGGCGGCGCCCATGGACAAAGTTGCAGACCACCACAAACAAAAACAAATTTGTGCCTCACGACCGGCTTACCGGCAAGGTAGAAGGGACAGAGCCGTAAAGGTAGGTTTTCCTTCGTATGAACAAGTAGAATCGCACAAGACTTAAGCGTTTCGAACGCTACAAAAGGCGTGTTGACTGTTCGTTGCATCAGATCTAGCCCCCCTCCCCACGGCCTCGGTTTTTCGACAAGTTCAAAGCATTAGTTTTGGTTTACTACAGGAGCCCAGAACTGAAAAACGAAAGAAGAGACGTGCTACATATTGTGCTGAAGTAGCAGCGGATCGTATGTTGTTCTTTTTTAGCTGCCAAAACAAGACAATTTGCTGCGTACTACTAAATAGCTATTATATTACAGGAAGGAAAATATTTGACTTCAAATTTATTTACCTATGATGGAGATAACCAGTCTATCCGCACATTATAAGCCAATTCGTAGATTCGAGTACGCATGTGCAGTGTCAAGGGTGAAGGCCCCGGCTTGTAAACAGTTCCGTCTCGACCACTGTCTCGATTTGCATAGTAACGTCCAGACGGGTTTTGTTTACTTTTGACACTGCACATGCGTAATGGAATGGGCTTATTGGTATTCGAACCCAGAACCTTTAGACTCTGAATCAACAAACGTATATTAAAACCTCAAGGCCATCATGCCATGCCACCAGAATCACACCTTCAGACACCTGTTGCCTACATTTATGTTTTATTTCCTCCAAGGTGTACACAGTGAACCAGGAGTCCCGGTACCTGTTGGTGCAGGGTGTGCCCGCCATCGGGGTCAGCGAGGATCTCGTGAAGCGGTTTGCGCTGTACGGCAACGTAAAGGATACATATATACTGTATCACATACATGTATGTTTTATTGCCCCCCCAGGTGTACACAGTGAACCAGGAGTCCCGGTACCTGCTGGTTCAGGGTGTGCCCGCCATCGGAGTCAGCGAGGATCTCGTGAAGCGGTTTGCGCTGTACGGCGCCGTGCAGGAGTACCGCATCGTTCACGAGTATCCCGCCGAGGAGTTCACGCAGGCTTACTGGGTCAAGTTCGACAGACTTCAGGCCGCAAGGTTTGCAATCAGAACCATTTTTCTTATCCTCTCACAGTTTTCTCTTAAGGCAGTAAACCTGTACCTAACAATTGTTTGTTACATGGCCAAATTGCCAGAACATCAGTCTGTGTGTGTATGTCTTTGTGTGTCTGTGTGTTTCTCTGTGTGTCGGTTTCCCTTCGTGTGTGTTTGTGTATGTGTGCTTTTACATGCATGTGTGTGTGTGTGGGTGTGTAACGAGCAAAGTCGTTTTATCGAACGAGACTGGCCGCTCGAACATAGAACTGCCGATCCCGTTCTCCCATTTGAATAAAGACAGTTGTTTATGAGAATTCAGCAAGCACAGACGTGTCTTATTCTCTGACTTCTCACATGTGTATGTGTGCTTGTGAATCTGTGTGTGTGTGTGTGTCTGTGTGTGTGTGTGTCTGTTATCTCTGATTACCTTTCTTCTTTTTGTTTCCAGAGTAGCCAAGAGAAAACTTGATGAGTACTCGTTCTTCGGAGGTGTGCTCCACGTGAGCTATGCTCCGGAGTTTGAGACAGTTGACGACACAAGAGAGAAGCTGGGAGAAAGGAGAATACTAATCGCCAACAAAACTAGAGGAAATGGTAATGTCGACTCAAGGGAGATCACTTTTTTGTTCTGTTGCATTTTTTGAATAAATGATCAGACATATTTCACCCTTCCATTTTGCAATTGCTAATACCTGTGTCAGTAGTGGGGATATAAAGGATCTGTTCCAATGTTTGTCTCTAAGATAGTATGTGAGTAAAACTGGTCAGTGGTGCAAGATTGTTAGACTTTCAGCAAATTAAACATTTGCTTTTCTGATTATTAGTGCAAGTTTTCCTAAAATCTTGTAAGAAATTGTGATAGATACATCATTGGATTTGTCTATGAGTATGACTTAGATTGATACTGCCTGTTTACAATTTTTTCATTATGAGTAGATAGTAGATCCATTCGGCCAGGCAGGAAGATTGTGTTCCAATTTAGGCCGCTCATCCCTTTATAATTACTGGATCGTGATTATGTATCAACCCTTTGATATATTTCATGTAACCTTATCTATAGATAGACGTGTCAAGCAACAGCCTGTTTCATCACAACCACAACAGGAAAGACAGAAAGTCCATTCTTCAACCTCTACATCAACCTCACAAACTGAGCCAAGTCATGGATGTAACTATCAGGAAGGATTTCCACCGGTGCCTTCAGAAGTGGAAACATTTCCTGCTCTTCCTGCACCCCCACAGTACCAGTGGTACCATCCTGCACAGTGTCAGTCACAATGGGACATTCCAAAAGTTGCTTCCAAGCAGGGGGTTTTCCCGGTGAATTACGACGCTCGCTTGTCTGTTCAAACTCCTAACACAAACCAATCAAACCCTAGAAATAGGACACCTTCAGATAACCAGGCAGGTATAGCTGAAGAATCTGGGCCTCTGATTGGTCCACAGCTTCCACCAAAGTGCCAATCAGATGACAGCAAGGAAGGAGCTGCAGGACAAGCTGCTGTAAGATCAGATCTTGTTCCAAGGCAAGTCATGGCTGGAAGGAAGAGGCCAGCTCCTCCAGGCTTCTTTGGTGAAGCTCTGGAGGAAGAGAAAGACTCAAAAGAAAAAGAGAAGGATGAAGATGACAATGAAGTGCAGAAGGCATCATGTCCAGATACTGGCAGCTCCTCCATGAACAGGACAGCAGTCATTGTCAGACAGAAAATGAGACAGGTATGAGTTTGAAAATTCGGTTTAAAACCCTTTCAGTGTGTTAAGCCCCTGGCGCACAAAGCTGACCATGGCCTCCCAATTCTCCATACCATGGTTGGAAGTGAGTCATGAGCATGGTCATCTGTGTGGGTGATTTACTGATACAGATGTGACTGTACCCCACCTCCTAGATATGAATTTCATGTTACGCTGTGCATTTATTGAACATATGGTCTCTAGTATTGCTTGTGCACGTGTTGAACACAACAAAGGCAATTGTAGAAGTAAAATGTCAACTTAAACGGCTGTTTCTTTCTTGCAGATTTCACAAACAAGAACCTTGTCCTCAAGCAGCAGGTCCTCCAAGTCAGGCTCATCATCATCATCAGGGTCATCTGAGGATACAACTAGGAGAAGAATCTGACAGCTGTCTTGTATCTATGCGCCTTTATTCTTATATCTACACAAGTTTTAGTGAAGATGCTTCAGCAAGTGTTAGACTTAATTTCTCTTCACTTGGTCTTTGCATGTGATGCCACAATACCAACTTTTAACTTCAGCTTCTGTTCAAAACACTTAGCCTCTACCAGGCCCCGCGGATGGCTGGAGAAGTAGTAGAAATTGGCCAAATAGAGTGAATAGTATGCTAAGGGAGTCAGCTACGGAGAGAGGGTCCAATATGCCATGATCCTAGAACTGCAAACTGTACCCCTATAGCAGACTAACTCCTCTTGTATGTTTTTCTGTCTATTTGGCCAATTTCTACTCTTTCCAGTCACCTCTGGAGCCTGGTAGAGGCTATAAAAGACTGACATGTGTCAAGACATTGGAACTTTCCTTAGTTTGCTTAAATGTCTTGAGTCAAGTACAGTGTATATCTTTGCATTAAACAAGAACAAGTCACCAAATATCAAAGAGACACGTGTAGAGGCTCAAGTTGGTTCTGTGAACTTGTTTTTATTCCGTTGTGTACAGTTGGAACATTTACTCTGCTACACGAAGGACTCATAAAGATTGTAAAGTTGTATTCCAGACATTTTGCTGGCATCATTGTGTAGGACAATGCCCATCTCCATAAGTCCAACTGCTGCATATTTCATGTTACTAACTCAGCAGCAGGCATGATTCCTGAATTGGAGCAATAAATGTCACTATTTTTCATTTGCTGTGCGGTGTTTAATTGGGAATTACTTCTTGTTGCTGTGAAGGAATTTGGGCTGGTGGATTAATTTGTAACTTTACTAAAGCAAACTTGCAACCCAAAAAAAATCAACAACTTGTCACAAAATGTGTACAGTGAGTTGTGTCTACAAATGAATGTTTCTACAAGTGATTTTGTGGTATCAAAATGTACAGTTGATTAACACAATAACAGTCGCAAATGTGGAGTTGCAAAACAATCATACCTTATGCACACTAATTTTTCACCCAAGTTTTGAGAGACTGTTCTATACCCGGTAATCAATCTCCAAGCAGATGATTTTTCCAGATTTCCATTTCTGTTACAAATGGCCTTCCAAACAGAAGTAACAAAAATGGGAAGCTAGAAAATTATTACAATTTTACCTTCCAACATCTGCTTGGAGATAAAGGCTATTCTACATGTATCAAAACCAAGGTTTTATTCTGTCCCCTCCCATCTTTGAAATGGAACAGTCCAGGTCAACAAAGATGCCAGAAGATTTTTTATTGTAATGACTTCATTTGTTATGCAGCACTTTTTATCTAATTCAAATGTCAATCTAAACCAACGGTACATTTTTCTCGTTGTGTACAAAACACATTTCATATAACATCAAGAAAACCTGCAAACTTCATATTTTCATTTGACAAAGTGAGAAAGACACTAGTTAAACTTCAAGTTCTTTATTCACAACTAAATGTTTTCACATGCCAAGGTTTCAAAGGATCGCCTGCCATCTTCCTTGGGGCAATACTGACTGGTTCTACTTCCCACTGCAGCTAGTTGTACTGCACTTTGAAGGATGCGGTCCTAAACATGACTAAGTTTGTATCCCCCCTCATCACGGTTCATGACTACAGTAGACTAGGATAGCCCTAAGAAAGGTAACAGAAGCACTACCAAAAGGTTGGCAAGTGAAACATTTTGGTTGTTTACAAAAACACTTTAGATTAACCATTGATTGACCAACCTGATGAAACTATTGACACATGAAAATGACACCAAAGTTACAAAGGAAATATTCTAAACATATCTTCCAAGGTTCCACATACACCATAGCTCCCCTACACCTGAACTAGCTGATCTCTAGAAAGTCTAACCAAACAAGCAGAGCACATATAAACATGTACGTTGAGCTTTGCCCAACTGACTGATTTCCACCAAAGTTTTCCTTTACAGAATTTCCATCACATTTTACCATCGAGTCATAGTCAATTTATCAACCAGCTCCTAAACTACAAATACAGAGTTATCTATGGCCACACTAGTCCAATTTCTTGGTTTTCGGATTTGTGTACTTCATCTTTGCGTATTTGAAAAAAAAGACAAGAACCCTTCCGTGCTCATATTTTGGTGCAGTAAAATCAGAGCTCAAAATTCATTCTTTAAAATGCTACTAGCCAGCCTGGTATATTGGTTAGTATTGGGTCTACAACATCATTATTTTTTTACCTGCTCATGAAATTTCCTGCCAAAAATCTTGAACCAAGAAATTAAAATGGTGTGGCCTAACGTTTGTTATGGCAGCTATGGTGAACTTGGAATGTTACTTTCTCCATCCAAGAATACGACAAGCAGAAATGATTCTAACAGAGTCTTTGAAACCAAGCAGGGTAGCAGCCAATATCATCTTGAGTACACATAGTGTGAGTCTTCAAAATACACTGTACTGTACTAGGGGTGGGTACCATTCAAAACATTCAGGTCTAGGTTTAGTTCAGGTCCAGAGAAACACTGTACCCACCTCTATGATGTACTTTCTAGATCTTTCTATGTATATGATAACCTAATTATAGTCATAGCAAAGGCTTGTTGCCCAGAATCAAGTTAAACTTGCACTTGTTCCATGTCTAACTCCTATATTGTAGTAGCTACTGCACATGGCCACTATGTGTCACTGGTTCTGTTGACATCGTCATTGTAAAACCAGACCCACCTGGAAAGACAAAAGTACAAATTGTTTGGGTTTAAAAAAGGCTTCGAATGAGTTCCTTAGCTACAATATAGGTGATCCACTATGTGATATTTTAGCACAACTATACATTATACATGTACTAATAGCTTTACAATGTCATATGGCAGCTTACTAGGTAGAGGAGTAGTTAGCTGAATAAGGCACATATGATGACGGTCGCCGTAGCATATGACGGAATTGTCACATGAGAACTGGGCGAGATCTCACGAGAACACACGAGAGCTGCGAGAGTAACTGTATCCGGGCCTCAGAGCTTGACACGTGAGTTTGCTAGGTACATGTACTAGTATCATCAGATGACATTTCAGGACATCTATTACTACACTAGAAATCAAATAGTTAGCTGGTTACTTGATAAGTTAGCTAGTTACTTACATCATTGGGAGACATTTCGGGGCACCTGTACAGGTAATACTACAGGTAGCTAGTTAAGTACTTGATTAGTTAGCTAGTTAATTGATAGGCTAACTTTTTACTTACATCATTGGGAGACATTTCTGGGCACCTGTAGTTGTACAGGTACTACTGCAGGTTGCTAATTAAGTGCTTAATTAGTTAGTTAGGTACTTACATCATTGGGAGACATTTCAGGGCACCTGTAGTTGTACAGGTACTACTGCAGGTTGCTAATTAAGTGCTTAATTAGTTAGTTAGGTACTTACATCATTGGGAGACATTTTGGGGCACCTGTAGTTGTACAGGTAATACTGCAGGTTGCTAATTAAGTACTTAATTAGTTAATTAGGTACTTACATCATTGGGAGACATTTCGGGGCACCTGTAGTTGTACAGGTAATACTGCAGGTTGCTAATTAAGTACTTAATTAGTTAATTAGGTACTTACATCATTGGGAGACATTTCGGGGCACCTGTAGTTGTACAGGTAATACTGCAGGTTGCTAATTAAGTACTTAATTAGTTAATTAGGTACTTACATCATTGGGAGACATTTCGGGGCACCTGTAGTTGTACAGGTAATACTGCAGGTTGCTAATTAAGTACTTAATTAGTTAATTAGGTACTTACATCATTGGGAGACATTTCGGGGCACCTGTAGTTGTACAGGTAGTACTGCAGGTTGCCATCACCAATGCCGAACTTCAGCTGTTCCAAGAACTCCTTGTTCTGCATCAGATCCAGCGCATTGAAAACATCAAAATCTCTCTGAAATACACAAAGACCAATGATTAACAATAAAACCATTTAAAGGAATTACAATTCTACAATACCCAAAGTGCCAAACCTAAATGTTTGATGACATAATACTACAAGCCAGACTTTATCTTTGATGAAATCATGATTGATGATAATACTGTATTGTGATAAGAAAAGGGGAGCTAAATTTAAAACTGAAAAGCCTACTATACTATGCTAAATATACCCTAAGTCAAGTTAAGTCAAGTTCTCACTTATTTCACATAAGTCTGTCATAGTTCAGGGCTCTCCCACCATTTGAAGCTAGCGCCGTGCTGATGGTTACTCGACTGATCATTGAATCATGTGATGTCCACATTTCCCAACCAGTATGAATGAGCTTTATGAGCTTTTTTTCAAGGAATTTTTTCAAATTCAAAGTTCACTAACTGGTCGATTCCCCAAAATCTGTAGGATACCTTGCCATCAGGGATACTTCTACTAATAGCCTGACTGTTCAGAAGACACAAAAACAATGAAAGAAATGTGACAAGTTTCTGACCTGTTTAGCGAGGATGAGTGCGTCGTTCATGATGTCCAGCAGAGTGTGCTTGGTGTGGACGTTATAGAAGGAGTAGGCCGCCTTCAGCTGGCTGTACTGGGGGTGGTGCATTATGGTGGAGGGGAGGGTGTAGAAGCTGATGAAGTCTGTGATGGTCTTCTCTCCACCTGTCTCCTCCTGTTGGAATGAGTAGTGAACACTCCGTGAATAGTTTCATCAAGTAGGTCAATAAACGGTTAACAAAAGTGCTTTCTACACAACAAAAAGGTCTTCATTTGCTAGCATTTCTATTGAGGGGGAATACCAATTTAGTCATGTTTGGGTTTACATCCTTGACACTGTAGTAACACCTAGCTGCAGTGGGAAGTAGAAGATGTTGGCAGGTTGAAAAACTTTGCTTGTGTGTTAACAACTCAGGGAACTAAGCACCTTGAATGACATTAACCATGATGCGCAAAATTTGATTCAACTGGAATTTTAGAAACCCATGTTTCAAGCTAACGAATATGTTTTTCTATAATCATATCACAAAGTTACCGTTTTTGTCCGTCCCAACAATCCAAGCTCCATCCAGGGACAGAGGGACAGGCCCTGGAGACAGCCCTGGATCTAATGATAATAAGACACCCACCTCCACTACGAAGGAGTCGATGATGCCTTCTCTGGGCAGGAACCAGTGCTCAAACTCCTCCACGGAGAACTCAGGAGACAACTTGAAGTTCTTCAGGTGTTCAGACAGGAGTTTGTGGACCTCGGGGATGTCTGCTTTCACCATGGGCCTCAGACCTTGAGTCTTGGGTTCCTACAGGAGCAGATTCAACATATAGTGTGTTCTCCTCCTATCGGAACAGTGTTAAAATTTCCCTCCCTCAGACCCCTGTAATGCCTAGTAGCACATACGGCAGCAGGTTTCGTGGCTGTTTATTCTTAATTATTCAATCATTTTATCATCAGCCCTTCCCCTTTAATGTGCTCAAGGCACTTCCTTAAACATGGGACACCCATTTTAAGTCCCATCTGAAAGACACGTACAGCCCCAACCAAGATGTCCTGACTAGGGATTTGAACCGGAGTCTCCTAGTTACCAACAATTGGAACAGGAGCTCAACTGTGAGGCTGCTACCAGTTGAACCACTGGGACAACTTTACCTTTAGTATTAGCAAAAAAATTGTTTCCTTGAGAAAGGAAAAAGGCCTCGGCTATACAAAACAGCATGACTAGGATAAAATCATTGCTGTCTAAAACATAGGACCATAACATTGACTACAGCTAGTTATACTCGTTTAACCTTCTCCCTACTGCCTAACACTGTAAGCAAGAAGAAATTGGGTGCCAAACGGCTATTTCAGTGTGCTACATGTTTAAAGACGGTTGTAACAAAAAAGAGAACCTTACGTCTGGCAGCTTGTACAGCTTGATGGTTCTCTGCATGGTCATGTTACGACTCAGGTGGGAGAACTTCACCTCTATCAGCTTCTTTGGGTTCAACGACCTGTGCCAATATCTGTGGGTACAAAGATGTACAGTGCATATCGAGTCTTTATTTTCAATGCAAGACATGTCTATTTTGAATGACTATTGAATATATACAAACAATGTATGGATACCAAGATATACAGGTGGGTGAAGCAGGTAAATTGAGACCCACTTACATTTTTCCCCACTAAGTGTAGTTGCAAAATTTGGACCAAAACCTGCATTTTGCCCCGGTGGCTACATGCAACAGTAAAATCAGGACCCACATGCATTTTGCCTCAGTGGGTGTAGCAGCAAAATCAAGACCCACCTCAAATTTACCATATTGGGTGTAACAGTAAAATTTGGAGCTATCTACATTTTGCCCCAGTGGGTGTAGCTGCAATATCTGAACCTACCTGCATTCTGCCCAAGTGGGTGCAGCAGCAAAATCAGGACCCACCTGTATTTGGGCCCATTGGGTGTAGCAGGAAAATCATGACCCACCTGCATTTCGCCACCGGCCTGGGCAGCACCACCCCTGCCGTGTACACAGCTTGGAACAGCCCCTGCTGGTGGACCCGTCTCGTGATCTCCCGGATCAGAACCGGCGCCACGCGCTTCGACCGCAGCTTCTTGTGGACGCAAAGGAAGTTGATCTCTACCATCTTCTGTAGACTGGTGGGAAGTACGAAATTATTAAGGGCTTCAGATAAGAGACCAAGTCACAGAAAAATACAGCAGCCCATACTTTTCTCATTTGATGCATTGAGCAAAAGTGGCAGACTATAACATAAAAAGATTTACTGGCAAAGCTCTCGCAATATTGCCTTTAACAATCATCTAGACACTCAAAGTTCTTTTGTTTAGTTGTACAAATGTATGTCAAATCATTAAAGTGCCTCAAAGGGTAGTGATGTACAAATTTATTCGTAGATTACATAACTTTACCAATCAGTAAGTTAAGTGGCACTAATTTTTCAGAATACACTGGAGATGTATATATGTATGTGGAGCATAGTTTGCTAAGATTGGAGCTTGAGGTATCATCATAAGCCAGATGATATTCATCCTACAATAATTAAATACATGTACTTACTGGTCGTTTATTCTGATGGCAGCAGGCACTGCACTAATGAACCCCACTAGTTTCTTATTGGTGACCACACGAACACCACAGTGCCACTCGAGTAGCCAGCCCGGGGGCTTCAATGCCCTGGAAAAAGAAACAAACAAACAAAACAGATCAGTAAACACGCACATGGACACCACAGTGCCACTCAAGTAACCAGCCTGGGGGCAAAAAACAAACAAACAAAAAACAAAACAGATCATTCAGCATACAGTACAAAGACTTTGAAACTTGTTGTGCTAGGATGCCACTATGAAGAATGTCACTTTGTGCTACTACTGGCTGTACCTCACCCTACTGCCACAAGTCGGTTTTATGATTGGCTAGTACAGGTTAGGTAGGTACAAGTGGACATAAAAATAACGCTAACCTGCATATACAGGTGGGGTTTCTAGACCTGGTTTGTGGCTTTGTTGCACAGAGGTAGAAAAAACGGTTGCCATACTTTGGATGAGAGAAAATACTGTGTACAACTTACCATAGCAGGAAAGCTTTGGAGTAGTCAAACCTGAACATGTTGTCATCATCCTCCACATAGTTCTCATTCAGTAGAACATACAGCTCACTTAACTGGGGGAGAGAAAAAATGTTCAATCATTTGGCACAATATCTATTACATGGAAGGGATAGAGCACATTGGTGTTAACATGAGCTTCTGCAACCTTAATTTTCAACTCCATAAGCAGATGTTACTGTCTTAAGGACCACATTCTTAAGTTATCATTACAAAAATTTCATCACAGATAAACAAAGAAATTGACCATTATCATATACCCCAGGGCTCGAAATTCCTTTTTGGAAATTTGGTGCACAGAAAGAATTTTGGGTGCACCACATGAAATAAAGCTGAATGTCAGCAAAACATATTTAAGTTTAACGCTCTTAAGAGAAGACCTTCAATCTGTAATTCTATAGCTTACTTCAAAATTTTAAACAAGTAATGCATCAAACAAAGTACAACAAAGGTTATATTACTTTTTCAGATACTTGAAATATTAGTGTACAATGGTATCCCTACCACAAAAATATCTAGGTGCACCAGTGCACCCAGTCAAAAATTAGGTGCACAGCTCCAATTTTGGGTGCACACAGGTGCACATGCACCCAGTATTTTTGGCCCTGTATACCCCAATCAATGTTAAAACTTCTTGGTATCTAAGTATGGGTTCCAATGGGAAGATTGCTAAAGATCAAGGTTACGAAAGCAAAAGGAGAATTAAATTTCTAAGGCTGCAAAACAATTATCAATCATATCCATTCACAAACACCACAAAGATTATTTTCAAGAACACCCTAGATTTCTAGCTACACATGTAGCTTGTATAGGGATCAAACACAAATCAGGCTGAGGGGACAAGAAAATCCTTAGCAGTGCAAAGGTTAAGTGACGTACCACATCAGCCTTGCTGATGTCCAGTGTGTCCCACTCGAACCCCTGAGGAAGACTGTACGGATCCTGTCGTACTTCAGACTGTGGTTTGTTAGGTTCAATCGCACCGTAGTCTCGCACCTCCTCTCCTGGGGAAATGACATACAACATCACTGGTTAACAGTTTGTTTGTTTCGCATTACCAGCACACCCCATTTAGGCTTATACATCAGTTTTGGACATTATTTTTTTCTTTGTTCTGCATGACCTGTAAACCGCCTTTAGTTTTCTAATATGTTTCTCCAACTACTTGGGGCGTAACATACCAGCTTTATACAGTATGTACAAGCTGCATAAAAAAAGAACTGTAAGGTCTGATCCACTCACACTGGAAAGGACCCTTACTGTTACGCTGATGAAGGTTAGACATCCAGGTAGTAAGATACGCCAAAAATAGTTACTCAAGCAAATGGATAAAATTTTGAAACAGTCTGACGTTTCAGACAGCATGTACTGACAAAAGACAGCGGATGCTGTCTGAAACGTCTGACTGTTTCAAAATTTTATCCAGTTGCTTGAGTAACTATCTTTTGACGACCCCTACTGTTTTCGATAAGTGTGATAAGATCCTTAACATGCTCAAGGTGTGGCTCTCCCCAAACACCATACCTCTACCGTGAAATGAAGTCCCCATGAAAATGAATGAAGTTACAGTATCACTCACCTATCTTTGGTACAGGTTGAGTATCCCAGAACTCGTACTTCTTGTCTCGAGCCTCGTCGACACTCTTGGGCTGCTGGTGCACAGACAGCTGCTGCAGGGCGCGCTGCACTTCCTGCAGCTTCTGCAAGGGGAAACCATCCTGGGAAAACACACAACATTTCTATTGGTTAACAAAGTTCTTTACATACAACTAGGAGACATTCACCATTCAATGTTTCAGTTAGACATCCCCCCAAAACACACACACATCAACCAACCCATCTAACCACTAACCTTACCCATGCACCCAACAAAACTCCCACCCACACACCCATCCACCCACGCGACCCACCCTTCTTCTGGCATTCTCTTCTTTGAGTCTGACCTTTAGACATTCAACAGTGACCATTTAATTTTAAGAGCATCTGTAAATCTTTACATGTTCAAACATACTTCAGCTATGATTCACTGAAATGCAAACAAGGACATTTGCATGGTGCTGACATCACACGAAAAGACTCACACATACTCCACCTCCAATAAAACTATTCCACCCATCCATACATCCAGCCACACATCTACCAATCTATCCATCCCTCCATCTATCCATTCAGCCACTCACCCCAACAGCCGTATATCTACAACCCACTGTCCCAACCCTCCCACCCAAGGCATCTTGAATTGCTTAAACAAACTGTTATTACAATAAAATTGTCCCAAGTTTGTGTTGATCTTTGACACTTAACCTTCTCCCTGCTGCCTAACTCTGTAACCAATGGGTGCCAAATGGCCACAGTGTGCTAAAGGTTAAGAAGGTGATTAAAGAGGATCCGGATGTGGGTCTACAAGATGATGAACTCTGCTCTGTTACATAGGGATTTGTGGAGACAATGGTACCGGTGTCACCTCACAGAAAATAAACTGAATTGAACTGAACAAGTTTGTCGAGTCTCACATCTGTTTTCTCTGCGTCCCCGCCCGCCGCCGCATCTCCTCCCTTCTTCTTCTTCCTCTTCTTGCTCTTCTTCTTTGTCACCATGTTGTCCTGGCTGCTGGAACAACAAGGTGCAGAAGCAGGACAACAAGGTGGAGTTAAGCTGATGAGAGAGCATAAGTGATGTTTCCCAGTCCATATTTGTTATAATAATTTGTGGAGCACCACCACCACCGTGCACCCTGGGCATGATACCCACACCGGGTTTTGCCAAGTATTATATATAGATATAGATAATAACCATGTACTGTATTTGTATCTAGATCTGTATAGCCGGTATAAGTCAGCTCTTCTGTGTAACACCATCTTTGCCAGCATGCAGCACAGCAGCAGCATATTACACTAAACAACCTGTCACATGCACCGTTTGCACATCTAGCTGTGTTATGTACCGTTTTTACGTATACTTTATCAAGCTCTTGTGTATTAAATCCACTTTAAAATATATCGTGGGAATAGACAACCTGATCACATTGTCAACAAGCCATGGAAAAGAAAACATTTGTGAGAACGAAATAAGACGGTACCATGAATAAGAGTGAGAAGAGGGTGTCTAACAGGCAAGAAGATGTCTTCTACACCGAGATGTCCTAAAGGTATCCTAAAGGTAATTTTGTGATGTGGCTTATGATCTTTTTAAAGATTCTACGAATTTATCATTTTGTGTCTGGCAACATCAATTACGGTCTTCGGTGTGAAATTTTGACGCAAGTTTGTTTTGCAGCGCTTACACTAAAATGCAAAAGCTGTTTTTTCTGCATGAAAATAAATCGAAACAGCACAAGTCATTTTGTGGTCCTCTGAGAATATAACGAACATGCATGTCATGTGGGGTGTCAGCCCGTCAAACCCGCCTGTCAGCCACTACTTAAAGAAACACGGCGCCGAAAATAAGACGCTAGACTTCCTGAGGACCATACCTTGTTCCCGGCTTGGGTTCGTGATCATGTTCTCCGTCTAAGACGACGGAATCGTCCGTTTTGTCTTCTTCCTTCATCGCCGCACCACGATCTTCCGCCATGTTGAAGAAAGCGCTGAATCTATAGCTGTCCCCGTACAAACATAAAACTGCCTTACTTGTAGGGCAATTTTGTCCAATTTAAACAAGAAAATAGTCATTTCTGGTACCAGGAATAGAATTATTCGAATAACACAATTCAATTTGATAAAATTACTTGAGATTTTTATACTTAATACATTAAACTGCTATCTAAAGAAAAAATGATTTTACAGGCGGCAAAAATGACATTTTTGACACCTGAAAATAAAATCTCGTCTTCTATTCTCGCGAGAATGAAACATTGTCTACTGCGCCGATCTTCTGCGCAACTTTGTTTCTTGACAACGGAAAGAAAAGTTACCTCAGAGTCTATCTCAGGGTTTTCGCGATTTTCTGCACATTTTTTACCGTTTCTGGGATTTTATAAGACCAAGAATGGCGCATATCGTCGCCAAGAAGGCGCTGGCAAAACTGGCTGAGACCTGCTATCGACAAACACACTGTAAGTCCAGTTATGCTTAGTTGTTTACGTTGACAACCGGACATTAATTGCCTGGTATAGACATGCATATGTTACTCTAGAGTCTACAGAATATACTACTATGTATATTGTCATGATCATGAGTATTTTGCAGAAGTTATCAAGTTAAGTGTAGATATTATGAAAGTGTAGCAAACTCGTAGATTACAGCAATATTTTCCATCCCAATATCTGTGATCAAAAGAAGCCCTGCTATTAAGTGTCTTAGACATGTCTTGCAGTCAGTCAGTGCAGTAATAATCAAAAGAAATCCTACTAGAGTGTCTAAGACAGTAAACAAAGGAAGGCTTGTTAAAGTTGCCACAGCCAGAACAATTCTTTAGGTTTTTATACACTGTAGATACATGCCATAAATGCATTTAAGCTCACAGTGGTTTACTGGTAAATTATGTTCACAGGTTTTCAGGGTAACCCGGCCTCTTCACTGCGGACTTAAAACCACCACGAAAATACTTGTAATATGTTTTCTGCTCAGCTACAACCTTGTTTTTTGACTACAAGGTAAAAACCAACACGAACACTCCATTTTCTCCCTACCACGGAAACAAATTTTTGGGAACTTAAATGCATTTGCAATGTCTTGCCTTCCTCAGGGGTTCATCTAAATCAGGAAAGAGGGGTATTGCACCCTCTTGTTTCAGCCCAGCGCCCCCTTGTCGAATTCAGATTTTACCTTAATATCCAGCATACAGACTTCACTCAGCAATGGATTCTTCCATAAACACATAGAATTCGCTCTCTTGCCTGTGTATGCTCCCCCTTATTCAATTTTTGTAGAAAAAACACTGCTTCCTTACTATTAAAGGGCCAGTTGATGCTTGAAATAAAGAATTGATAATGATAATAATATGTTGTTGTTTTTTGTTCTCCAGTCACAAAGCAGGAGGTGGAGGGTCTGCTGCACGTGTTCCGGGACCTGCAGACGAGTAAGAAGGGGAAGGACGAGATGAAGATGGACCGCGCCACTTTCCGGGAGGTGCTGCACTACACCTTCGCTATGACAGACGACATCCTCATGGACAGAGGTCAGTTTTTGGCAACGCCTCGGGAGCAGAGGCATTTTTTGTTTCCTACTGTGTCATTATGGTAGGTTTTTTACAGAAAGAAAGGGATAGCAAATGTGAAAAATCGGTGTTCTGATTTTTTCAAGGAAAAAAAATATATCTTTTTCTGAGGAAAGAAAAATGTATACATGTAGATCTGTAGAGCCATAGAAAAAGAGAGATGCTGTAGAAAGGCTTTACAAGAAAAGAGAACCCTGTAAGACAGTACAAAAAGGCTACCTCCAGCTCCCTACAATACAGAGACAAGAAACCTTTTTTTTTGTTAATAAGATATTTGCTGATGAAACCTTGAGATGATTTTTTTTACCTTCACCTTTGTCTGTCTGTGTGTCTGCAATCCCCACTATACATAATTGCCCTATATTCCCAGTGCTGCTATTTCTGTCAGTGGGACTGAGACTGTCACACAGCAGTATAGGTACCCGTTAGTAAGGGTTTGAAGCCTGCCATCTCTGATTGCAATGTTGTTGTTGTTCCTGCAGTATTCCGTGCATTTGACCAGGACAATGACAGCTACGTGAGTGCGCAGGAGTGGGTCCAGGGCCTGTCCGTCTTCTTACGGGGCACCATGGAGGAGAAAATGAAATGTAAGAAACAGTCCAGACCAAAACTACGGACAGCTCTTTTATTCTGTACTGTTTATCAAGACTTATGTTTTTTTTTCTGACACTCTTTGTCCACACAAAAAATACATGTAATAAAGAAATAATAAACAGATGACTTAACATGACAAACCATATACATGTAGTCAGAGAAGAGTTGATGAAATTTTAAACTTCATTTGAAGCAACCTAAAATCAATAGCCAGCATAACATTAGCAGTGTATTGTGTTAGGTAAAAATGTTTAGTATACCAGAATTTATGTCTTTTTATATACAATCATGGACAATGTACAGATTAACAGTAGTACTGATATTGAGCTTTCAAAGATCCTTTAAACTGAAAACAACTGCAAGGAGACCAATTGGTTCTTGTTTCTCAACAGATTGTTTTAAGGTTTACGATCTGAACTTGGACGGCTATATCTCAAGAGAGGAGATGTTTTTCTTGACGAAAAATGATATTTATAAGGAGTCTTTTCAACTGAAACAACAGCAAATAATTAAACAACTGTTGCCTTTTTTTCAGATTGTTTTGAGGTGTATGATCTAAACTCTGACGGCTACATCTCGAGAGAAGAGATGTTCTCCATGCTGAAAAACACACTCGCTAAACAGCCAACAGAGGAGGACCCTGATGAGGGCATCAAGGATCTGGTGGAGATCACCCTGAAGAAAATGGTATGACCCAACTGTAGTTTGTTTTATGTTGGTGTTGGAGATGGCTAGGGCTATTCCATTGAAGATTTGGGGGAACAAGCTCAATTTTACAATTGTGCATTGTAAACAATGCATGAACAAAAGGTACGCCAAAAATAATTACTCAAGCAACTGGATAAGATTTTGAAACAGTCAGACGTTTCAGACAGTATCCACTGTCTTTCGTCAGTGACTAACGATAGGACTGAGAACACCAGGTTTTATACCAAAACTCTGAATAGATATGGTAATGAGGTAAAGACAATTTAGGATGTCTTGAAGTAGTCTTTAAAAAGAAGATTAATTCAAGACAAAGTTTATGCCTATAGTTCAATTAGCTACTGTTGTTCTAGTACAGTAACTAAATGTTGCTTGTCCGGGGGTGGGGGGTGGTGGGCAGTGCATTATCCCAGGTGCCTGAAAGTTGATTTTCATTTAGTTACTGTACTAGAACAACAGTAGCTAATTGAACTATTGGCATAAACTTTGTCTTGAATTAATCTTCTTTTTAAAGACTACTTCAAGACATCCTAAATTGTCTTTACCTCATTACCATATCTATTCAGAGTTTTGGTATAAAACCTGGTGTTCTCAGTCCTATCGTTAGTCACTGACGAAAGACAGTGGATACTGTCTGAAATGTCTGACTGTTTCAAAATCTTATCCAGTTGCTTGAGTAATTATTTTTGGCGTATCTTATTACCTGGATGTCTAACCTTCATCAACGTACCATGAACAAAAGGCATTGTCAATACCTCATGAGCTACCTAAAGATGTATTTGTGTAAATACTTTACGTTTGACACTGCATCTGTTGGTAGCGATGCCTACCTGCAGTGTAAAAAACAATCACTCAGTATTGCCCTGACAAAGGTAGCAGAAGGTCCACAAAAGCATTATCAGGTAAAAAATATCCGTTATGTACAAAAATGCTTGTTAACCAACAGACAACATTTTATTTTCCCCCCTTCCACAGGACCATGACCATGACAGCAGACTGTCCTACTCAGACTACAAGACTTCTGTTGAAACGGAGCCGCTTCTACTGGAGGTGTTCGGGCCCTGTCTCCCTGCTGCTAAGGTGACGCCCAATTCTAGCATTCTTAGTTTGTTGTTGTAAAGAGATACATGCTCTCCCAATGACATCATTGTTATAGGGGATCAAATGGTCTTCCCCTGTGCAAGGAGTTCATAGAGACCTTATGACCTACTTGCCCTGTGTGTGCCTGTTCGTCATCTTGTTTTTAAGTTCTGTTGAGTTTTTTGAAACACTGTTCTGCACTTAAGAGCTGTAAGAGTTGCTATTTTTGATTGTCGAGGTGGCGGTGGTGAGATCCGTAAGTCTTTTTAAACCAAACCAAATACTAAACAAGTAACACTAAGTCTTGATTAATCATTATCATTGAAATGTCTAACTTCTGTTAGATACATCATCCTGGTTTTTGATCAAAATTGTATGATGTATAACCTGGATGTCTAACCTTCATTGATGAGATCTTTTTGTTCTATTTCCAGCAAGTGAACGCTTTCACAGCGACCTTTTCCGACACCTATACAGACTACTACTGACATGGAGGAAAACAGCTTTGGAGACAAAGAACATTTTACTGTACCAAGAATTTTGTAAAAATGTTTAAGAATTACTGGTATAAGGTGCAGTGCCATTTAGAACTGCGTTACTTCTGTTAGAACCTGTATTTAGTGCACTGTACTACAAAATGTGTCAAAAATGTTGTGTTACACGGAACAAAAACAATCATTTTATGAGTGATTATATTGCATTCAATGGAGGAAAAAGGAAAGCGTAGCAAAGTTTTCATTGAATTCAAGCTGCAGTATTTGAGCTGTTATAGCAAGCAGTCTTAAGAACTATGAGATTTGTTAAGAAAAAATATATTGGGTGTTCCTTAAATATCACCTTGTACATTTGTATGCAACTTTCTAAGGTAAGAAATCAGTTTGTAGACTTTGAAAATTCTATCAACAGCTTTTTTCCATTAATAAAGTCGGATTGTACATATGTTTGCTGTAGACTACTGTAGAGTCTATTTTGAATAAATATTTGTGGTCGATGGTTAACCTTAAATGATGAGTCTGTCTTCTCTTTTTCACAACACCTAAAAATAAATATTAAAAAAAATCAATATCATATTTACCTGTACTTGAACAATTTAACAAAGTAACCTGTGGTATTCAATGATGACAGAAACATGAATAGATAGATTGCAGAATGTCTGTTTGGACTTCAGGTATCTTATTCCTGAGAGATCCCATGCTTTTAAAAGGATCTCAAATAAAAAATGGTGCTGATTTCAATGCCCATAAAATGTTTCATCTTAAAAAGTAGAAATAATAGATTAAAAGGAACAAAGTAGATTAATTATTTTCTAAAGTTTTACAGTGTTTTCTTTTGCTACCATCTTGTGACTGGGTTCTCCACAAAGTTGTCGTATTCCTCTCGCTTGAAGAAAGAAATTTCAGTCTCGTTCTCTATACAGGGAGAGCAAAAGAGTGATTAATAACTGCATTGGTGTGGTAAGTGATAAGTGTGCTGTTTGATAATGATAATAACGTCTCTGATAAGCTAAGGCCTGGCCGGGTCACCCCCTGCATTGCCCTCATTATAATATTATAATGACCTGCTGTAATGTTAAAATGAGTCAAGGTGCTACTAGAAACTAATCAATATGCAATAGGTTGAGTGATAATTGCTCTAAAAGCACCACCCATTGCCCCTCCCTTCTTTTGCATTTGTTTTAGCTAACTTCGCACCCCCTCCCCCGGTCCTCCACAATTGTCATTATTCTATGCTGGTCTTCATTATAGCAAGGAGGTGATTATAGGTAGACCTTATAGTCTCAGTTAGTTTACACATTTGTTTCCTAACAGCTAGGAGAGTGTGTGGCGCATTTGGGCGAAGGCTTCATAATCATTACGTGTTTGACTTGCGTGGGGAACATCTCTAATCCCGTTCTGGCTGGGAGGCCACGCACCACCCTCTCGTCAGTAAATTAAGGAGGTTATAACCTTTTTTTTAAGAATTCCAGGTGAATCGATTCGATTGGACAGGATTTAAAACCGAAGATTTCCGACCCATAAAGAATCATGGGCTTGACCCATGTATAAAAAATGTTTGTTTCTATCAAAACAGACAAAAGGTGCATCGACTTTGTCTGATTACAGACAGGCAACATAGTTTCGCCTTCATTGTCTGTCCGGCATGTGTATTCATTCTCTCACCCTGTGCTTGTACATTACCGCTTATAATAAGTCTACGGGTATGAATATGCATATGCCAGAAAAGGAAGGGAAAGAAACCATTTATAGCTGAGTCAACAAGTCCTGATCATATCAAATCTGAGCAGATTTGGCAGTCAAACTGGTTTTTATGCTGTGCCCTTTTCACAGATTATCCTCAAGCTGAAGGCCACATAACAAATATCGGATGAAAACACACACACTCTGTTATAATAGAAACTGAGTTTACCACGCCGTGTTAGCGTTGAAACGCATGAGACGACAACAGTCTCCTGGCTCCCGTGGATGTTTTCTATTGTTTTATAAAGATTTGTTGTTGTTGAATCCGCCATATTGAATACTTAGTACATTGTTTGCTTGGCTTCTGTCATGCTTCATCCAAATTGAGAACTCAGAGTGGGTTGTCTTCTTTTCGAGTTCTGGTTAATCTTGTGCACTGCTGTTTTATGGAAGCCTAGCCTGGAATCCATACCACATCATACCCGATGTCTCGCCGCTGTGAGTGACACCCGCCCGCCCAGAGAGCTATTAGCCCGCTCGGATTGTTGGTTTACGGCCTTGGATTAAATGACGTTGCCAACAACGTTTGGGGCAAAACTATGATGGCTGCGAAACTCTAAATGGTAGCAGTAAGAAGACAATCTGACAGAAACGGGTCAATATAGTAGACTGGGCCCGGTAAAACACACCTAAGCCGACCCGTAGAGACTCGTGACCTGAGGCTAATGGAAGCCAGTAAGTTTAATGTAATAGGCTATGGTGAAAACGAAACGTCCAAAATGTCCGAAAGTAATGTCCGAATTTTATCCATTTGACAAGTAGAGATTGAATTGTATTATATTGCAATACTTTGTTGTATAACCTTCATAAACGTAGGCTGTGGCATCCTAAGATCATGGTACATGGACACAGCTGGAAAAATTTCAGTTCACTATTTTTCTAATGCCCTTTTGAAAGTTCACATAGTTCAAGATCATCGACTCCTTTTCTTGTCTCAATGATTATTTTCCAAAGTGCTTTATTTTGAACAAAGAACTTGCAACCAGGCATTTTAGGCCATGAACAAGGACGGAGGACCAATTAAAGTGCTCCTGACTTCATGCTATGCATGATTATAGGTGAATGCAGGTAATTACTTTGGACCGAGGTGCTAAAAACAATTAATCTATTGATATTTATGCGCCTGTCAACATGACGGATGTGGTTGTCAAGTTGATTGATAGGCAACAAACAGAAAAAGTTCAGAATTTAAGCATGTAAACTTTAAAGGCATAGACCAGCTTGGATATAAAAACATATGAAGTTGAAATTGCGTGCAAATAATACACAAGAAGTGTGTTTGAATGAATAACTACCCGTGATAGCCATTTTAATGTCGGGAAGTTAGCTGTTGGCTCTTGAACTCAAAGGGTACCCCCTAAATCTTATAAAAATGGCAAACTTTTGTTTGTTGCAAATAATCTAAAGAATGTTCTTATGTTTTGTACAGTTTTTCCGAAAGTATGCTGTTGTCTGTGTATCGTGTAAAAATTTTATTCCTGTTAGCCATCGGCATCAAGCTGGTCTAGGCCAGTTTTTGTCAATTCAGAAGGGGTACATGTCTTCACTTATTGCAAAAATATTATGGTAATTATATTTTAATCTGGTACATAATTGGGATACGTGGTATCTCTTCTTCACTTCTGCCAAATTATGAACAATTTGACCATACAAAACTTGAGATATTGACGATTTCCTACCAAGCCCACAATGCACTCTATTATGGTCTTAACCACGCCTTATGACACTAGTACTGCATTGTCACAATACGAAAAGGCGTAAAGATGATACTAGTCTAGTAGACAAAATTGCGTTTTCTAGAACTGACATATCTTAACAGTTAAACAGTCACAGAGCCATTACTGAAACATACAGTCGGTAAACATAGAAAAATACAGTACGTTGTACCTGTGATGTAGCCAAAAACTCCATTGCCCAGCATGCATACAAGGAGTTTAACCTTTAGCACACTGAAGTAACCATTTGGCACCTAGTGCCTTATTGGTTACAGAGTTAGGCAGCAGGGAGAAGGCTAATCATGTTGGCATTGCCAGCAATGTCAGCAGACTGGGGCTACCTACCTACTCCACTCTCCCTCAGTGTGGAACCAGGCTTCAACATCAGCTTGTCATCGTCTCCTGTGTTTATGACTGGGTTGTTGGTCTGTAAACAGAAACATCATCATCGTTTCAAGCGAGTTGCTCAGATTAAGTCCACTACACAAACCATGATTTTCTATGAATCCCCCAGCTTATACCCATTCCAATGAAGACTTTTTCAATTAAAGGTCAAAACCAGTAAATCGCTGTGTTTCAGCCATCATCCTTCTGACGCCCATTCAACTATGACTAACCCAGCTTAAGAGGACTTGTTTTGAATGAGGGAAGTACTATTTTGCAAAAATGTAGTATTTGATAAAATATGTACTAGTACATGTACCTAGAAATACATTGTATGGAGACAGTCCATCTGAATGTGAAAACGTTTTGCATAATTCTGTCTCCTAACAGATTTAACATTCATCAACATGTACGGGAACCATATCAGACACCACAAGTGTGCTGCTTGCACTAGAAATTTGATTGAGACAGGTAAGAGAAAACCTAATCAAACCAAATCATAACCTTAACCCGACACCTCAAGGGTTTCACAGTGCACCAATTCTTACAGATACCATATACATATTTTTGGTAGGAGTGATAAATGGTAAGTATGGGGAGATGTTTCTTACCTTGTTACCATGAGCTTTGAACTCAAGCTTCATCGCATCTGAAAATAAAGAGAATTTTGACTGTATAGTTAAAGTTTCTTTACAGTACATCTTTGTTTGCACCATCAAATTCAAAACATGACCAATAGTAAACCAATAGAAAACCTTTGAAAAATGATGGTACTCATCACCTAAGTGTCACTTCGTCTTGTCAACCATTAAAAGAAATACCTACTTGTTCTACAGACTCACCATATGCGTGTTTCCTGAAGGGTGGTGGCAGCCCTGGTCTGGTCTGAATGTCTGGAAAATAAGACCTATTACCATCAAACATTCATGAATTTTACTCATACGAGTAGGTGATATTTACAGACAAAGTACACCTGATTAGACTACAGACATTACTTCCCAATGCTCAGAAGATTGTTTTGCTTCCTTTTGCTATTCCTTTGAGTCTCTATACATAAACATGTTATAAAAAGTCAAATCAAGTTCATAAAGTAGGTCCAAGACTTAGTCATATAGTCATCACCTTTCCTGACCATGTCCATGAAAGTCTCGACAGTCGTGTCCGGGTCGACCTTGTGAAACACGACATTCTTTAGGTTCTTGTGTTCGAAGGAGCGGATCAGGCGGACAGTGACGGTCAGACCATCGCTGCGTTCATCGGTTGCCATGGTGATGTAGAGCTGTCGTCATCTCATGGCTCACAGACTTGTAGATTTCTAGATATTTGCATGTGTAGAATAAAGATATAACGTCCTTTGCAGAACATTTTATTCAGCAGACGTTTAAACCACTTTAACTAGAAAAAACGCTTACCTAACCGAAGACTCTACTCTCTTTCTACTCTACTCTCAGAGATTTGATAACACCATTGAAGGAGGATTTATTGATAATACTTGCGAGAAAAGAGCCTTTTGAGTGGAAATTTTCCTTGTTACAAAAACTTGTATTCAGGGCTGAATCTGGATCCATGGAAAACTGAGGTTAACACTGTGTAGATCCCCAGCAAACAGACCAACTTTCCAAACCATCATTTTAGAATCTAAGACAAAGCCCCCCTCCCACTCATACAAATTATTTTGGGATACGCATCTTCTTCTTCTTCCGTTTTCGTGCCGAACCTCAAAAGTAAGACTAACATTATCTAAATGTTATATATCATGAACTTCGTAGTAGGGGCCGCAATATTCAATCTTACTTGCTTCTAGATGCTGTATTTTATCAGCGTGAGCACTTGCCTCTTCGGTCTTCCGGAAGTAACAAGCAGGTGTTGCACTTCACATTAAAATTGACAGGAGGCGCTCATGTACGGAGTGCAAGTTACATCCGCGCTACGTCATATTATGGACGGATACATTCACAAAGAGGGACAAGATGATAATGAAATTCGGAAATAGGTACAGGTATATACTAAAACGTCATAATATAATAAACATAAATGAGTACTATCAATGATTAAGTATTTTGTACTAAATCTATACATTTTGAAAATGCGTAGATATGCTTAGAAATAAACTCTCAGTGAAATTTTTACCCTAGAATACGAATGAAATATGCCAATCACTGCAATATTGTTTCCAACATGGCGGAGTGAAAGACGAAGTCGTATTGGTATTTTGGACGAAGTTTTGGACACATTTTCCTGAAACTACAGAGTTTTCCGAACCTATACACCCGTTTTCAGGACCCTAAAGAGGCCCTGTGTCTACTAGACTTGTGTAAACCGTTGGAATCCAACGTTTCGGCCTGAAAATCCTGACTAAATTGTGACGACCACGAGGAAAACAAAAGCTGAAAATGGCCGACGAGCTTCAGAAGTTGGAGCATCTTTCCCTGGTGTCTAAGATCTGTACGGAGTTGGACAACCATCTGGGCATCAACGACAAGGATCTAGGTGAGTCTGGGAGCTGTGTAGTGGAGTGGTTTGCAGAGTTTAGACAACAGAGAACGGGGAAATCTGACGAACTAAACGGTGGTTTTCTTGTTCCTTTTTGTTGGCGTTCCTGATGTCGTCATGTGCTCAGATTACACAACTAAAACATTACATACGTTACTCGCAGGCAGTCTGTATAAGAAAATACCTTGCCTGCCAGTGAAATAGTATACAGTACAGTACTAGTACATCATATCAGATCATAGGGCAAATATACAAATGTAACTGCCTCCTTTGTCAGTACTGGACAACCAGTACAGAAGTGGTCGTCAGAACAGGAGCTCCAGTGCTGAGACTTTCTCAGTACTGGACTTCCTGTACTGGGCAGCTTCAGTACTGGGAACCCTCCTGTCAGGACTGGAAACCGAGTGCTGAGACTCTAACGACCATCTAACGTTATTTTCAGGGCTGCATCTCTTTGATGCTTTTCCCCCACTTCAAAGCTATTGTTTGGAAGACGTTTGAATGAAGAAAGAAAAAATACAGTATCACATTCTGTTACGTTTCAACGACGACAACATATCCTTGTGGCTTGTGCCTTTATCGGGAGAAAACGTACACTGAAATGATAATGTACTTTATATTTAAATACCTACCAAAATCTATGTCCATAACCAAGGCACAAAGCAGTACTACCTAAACGTTAATATGTACAAGCATTGAAATGTACAGACAACTAAATCCAAAACTGTCCAGTCGGTCCAAACAATGGATCATCCCAGTACCGTATAGAACGTGAGTACAGGACGCCCAGTTCCGAAATAATTTGAGTACTCGGCTTTCAGTACTGAAGAGTCACTATTTACTGGTAAATCCAGTACGGAACCCGTTACATCCGTAAATCGGCACTGGGTTATCCAGTGCTGAATGACCTCCGCACTGGATAACCAGTAAAGAATTACCTTTGACCTAGCCGGAACGCAAATCCGTACTGGAACCCGAGTACCGAGAGGAGTTCAGCTCTGGAACCCGAGTACCGAAACAAATTCAGTACTGGACGTCCAGTGCTGACGAAGCTTCGGTACTGGAATAAAGCCGTTCCGTACTGGAATTCTTGTACGGAACTTCCTTCAGTACTGGGGGCCGAGTATCGGCGCTATTTTCTCCACGGTTTCCGTACTGGGCGCCCAGTAAGGAGCCGGTTACATCTGTATATTTGCGATCATAGGAATTTTGTGTTGATATCCCATGTTTTGTTATATGTCAGTCATGTGAAATCTTTCTTGGCATGATGTCGCGATTATTAGGACTGATACACAGTATGGTCAAATTTGATGCAGAAAAACTAAGTGGTAGTGGTAGACATGCATGTTATGTTCCAATCTGAAACCTTTCAGGTCTGTATGAATTGTTTGATTTGTATGAAAATTACAGTATTTATGACTCTATCCTTTTACAGCGGAATTCATCATCGATATAGCAGAAAAGAACAAAAATGAAGATGATTTCAAGAAAGCGCTGTCGGAAAATGGAGGAGAATTTCCTGTAAGTACAAATTTGCAAACTTCTTCTTTTGTTAGTAAGTCACATAATCTTTATGTGTGAAACTTTCAGCCTACAATATGTACATATAAATCTGAACGCTTGTCCCCGACTTACTAGTAGGGAAGTTGTGCCATATTGAAACAAAAACAATAAAAATGCTCATCAAATGGAGAGAAGTTCAACCCAATAGGTGCACACATGCAACCTTTACATTTACTGCAAGTAAGCATTTTTTAAACTGATTCAGTTCCTGAGGCTTACTAGTTGACAAATATTGTCATAAATGGTGTCTGTGATGTATATGACATATACATAGACTTCTTTTTCAATTGCACCTGTACTGTACTAATATATGATATGTTGTTTCATGACCTTCTCCAGGAATCCTTTGCCTCCAACTTACTCCGAATCATACAGACCATGAAGCCAAGTGCCAGACCAAAGGGCAATGGTAAGATATCAGTCTGTTCATAAACACAAAGGTTCAATATAGGAACTGGTTTTCCATAACCTGGTTTTTGCTGCCTAGTCTCTTCATCCTATAGACCTTTTTGCGTAGCTCAAGAGAACGAAGAGACTAGGCAGTTATGATAGGTACATATTTCTAGGTTTTCTGCACCTGAAAAATCTGTGCATGCTGCCTTGGCTGCCAGAAGAACTTTGTCTGAGCAATTTGTTTCACAATATACATTCAGAATGTATTACTGTAAACTTTGTCAGCAACCATCTCACACCTGTGTTGACTATTGTGGCACATATATATAAAGCATTAAGATCTGACAAAACTTTGTGAATTTCAGACGGCAGTGTGAAGAAAAAGAAAAAGAAGTCGAAGAACAAACTTGATGAGAAGAAGGAGTTATTCCCCTTCCTCGCAATGAAGGATGAGCCACATCCTGAGGTGAGTTGGGTATATCTCTGTATTAATCTTTTATGAGTTTCTCAGTGGCATCGTGTTGGCATACGTACTGATTACAGTGTTTGGTCTGGGTTCAAACCCCCTGACTTGCTACCAATATTGTTCCCTTGGGAAAGGTACTTCCAATACTGTGCCCTAGACACAGTGGATAACAACCTACTATCCTCACTGCTCTCAAAAAGGCTATGAGACTACAAGTGTGTTTCCTCTGTGATGCTATTTTATCATCTACGTCAAGTCCCTGCATGAAAATGATCTCATATATATGATCTAAAAAAAACTGTTAGGTAAATACTGTTACAGCTGTATTTAGATAGAAAAGTTTATTATGAGTTGATCACAGAAACGTCTCTCTTTTCTGACAGAAACTTTTGGATGACGAGGCAGTTGCTGCGAGTGCCATGGATGAACTAGAGGCTCTGCTTGGGAAGGCGAAAGACCCAGAGGAGTAAGTGTTGTTATTTTTGGCAGTAACTTAGTAAGCATTTTGATACATGGTCAAAAGTAAGTGAGTGAGTGAGTGAGTGAGCATCTTCGAATCGCCCAATCATAACTTGGCTAATAGTAATACATGTGTAAGTGTAAAGTCTTTTGGAACATTTTTCTCTGAGTCTCTCATGTTCAAGATAGCTTTAACACGGGTAGTAATGAACAATCATTTTGGCTAGTGACAAGCTACTAATGTATGATTATGATGTTTGTGTTTTTTCTGGGATATGTTTGTTTCCCTTTTTCGTAATTCATTTTGTCAAGAATGATATGTTTAGGAAGGATACATCTTCAATCCTCTGTTTTTCTTTAGAGTAAAAACTGAAGATCGAAGAGAGAAAGACAAAGACAGGAGACGGCGACACAGCAGAAGTAGGAGCAGAAGCAGGGACAGGGACAGGAAAAAGGACCGCAGACGTCACAGATCCCGCTCTTGCAGCCGGGAACGGGACCGGAGAAGGAAACATTCCAGATCGCGTAGCAGGAGCAGAGACAGGGACCGACACGACAGAAGGAGGGATCGGGATCGGGACGAGAAGCCGAGAGAGAAGGAGAGGCACCGGGAGAGAGAGAGGGATAGAGACAGGGACAAGGGGACCAGCGACAAGTTTGTCAGTAAGTTCACTTTTTCACCTTATCATCATCAATGGTTTATTGATAAAAACAAGAAACAGGGAGCCAGAAGCTGAATTATGTCTTATTGCACATGAAAAAGCCTCTGCATGAAAAGAAATCTAATTACACATGGAGAATTGATAATAAGTCATAATACCTGCCATGAAATAGTCTAAAATGCAATTACATGTTACTGTATTTTATCCTTTTATTTCTCTTTACAAGTTTGATATGTGAAAGAAGAAAATGATTTTATGTCTGTATGTAACTGTTTGTTTGTCCGTCCGTCCCCAGCCCACGCACCCCCTGCGGAACCTGTAGTGGGGCACATCTACAGCGGGAAGATCACCAACATCATGCAGTTCGGCTGCTTCGTACAGCTGGAGGGATTGCGTAAGAGATGGGAGGGACTGGTCCACGTATCAGAGGTAGGGACCATTTCCTTATACCCTGGATACTTCAGTTCCTAACTTCCTTGGTTCTGTACCAAGATCAGTACTTTTTTTGCAGACCTAAGGACATTGCTACTCTTCAGACAGAAATCTGTCTGTATATATAAATCAAAGAAATGCTGGTAATACATGTGACAAAGCCTTGTATGTAATGATAGTGAAACTGGAATACAGTAACTTAAAAATGTTATTGATCTTTTTTCCTGTAGCTTCGGAGGGAAGGAAGAGTTTCCAATGTTGGAGATGTTGTGGTCAAAGGTCAGAGGGTAAAGGTCAAGGTGTTGTCCTTTACAGGCACCAAGACCAGCCTATCCATGAAGGTATGTGAGAACAAAAAACTTGAAGTTTGATTTTTTTTAAACTGAAGTCATAAATTTGATCAGATTGTGCAATAGAAGTGCATATAACTTACTACTTCCGTGGTGATCTTTAAAGGTATTAGAAGCATCTACAACAGTCCAAAAATGACATCAATTTTTTGTCACAAGCCTTAGAATAATAACATATGTGTGACCCTGGCCCCTTACTCACTTTCTCACTATCTGGTTTATAATCTGTTGTTGCCTGTCTTGAGGGTTAGGCTTGCACATCAGATGTACATGTATCTGTATACTAGTAGCCGGTATAACCACCCTTTGGCGTAACACGCCAATTTCACAGGCACGTATCGCCGCAGCAGCTGATTATATTACAATGAGCGACCTGTCACACCTAACCTTTGTAAATCTAGCTGCAAGTGTAAGGCTTATTTAAAGCCAATAATGAAGATGCCCCTACCGTACTTGGTGATAATGAATTCCACTCTACGATAGTTGTAAGGAAATTAAAGTTTCAAGCAGCTCAATTCTTACAAGAAAACTGTGAATCTTTTCAGTAAGTCTGTCTTATGATGCCTGGAAGACCCAGAACTAATGAGTTGTCTGTTTTACATGACAATTTATATTAAAAGAGTATGTTTTGAATGTACTGTTTCCCTCAGGATGTAGACCAGGACTCAGGAGAGGACATGAACCCAAGTCGGATTCGTGGCGGAGCGGGAGGGGAGGTGACGGACGACGTCGGCGCCCGGAACCCCGACCGTCCGTCCAACCTGCCGCTCATCTCCGTACCAGAGGAGGAGAACCAGGGACCCGTCAAGAAGGTCCAGCGGATCTCATCACCAGAGAAGTGGGAGCTCAAACAGGTGTTTATTCAACCTTTACATGTACACAGCTTGAGAATTTTACTTAGCAGTTCCAATCCTAGCTTGTCAAAAGTTAAGACAGATTTTCTTACTGGAGAAATAGGAGCTCAAACAGGTGTTTATTGAACCTTTTGGTCACACTAATTTAGTGTCTTAGTTTTGGAATTTAGAAATAGAGTCAATTCCATGTCACCGAGAGGGTTTTCAGGTAATATTGCTAGTGAGTTCAAACAATTTCAAATAAAAGACTATTCCAGTCAAAATAGTTCTAAATTGTTCAAACAATCAAGAATGAAAGTTTGAACATGTTTGAACTTATTTATACATGTTGGAACTATTTGGAAAGTAATTGCACAAATATCTCTTTATTTAGAACAATTTTCAAACATCTATGTGATTGTTTCACTGTTCGAACATGTTGGAACAATTTGCATCATTTTTCAAATGGCAGATTTGGGTTATTGCCCCCATAAAAGTAGGTGCTAATCGCACTCTATTGTCTGCCTCTGTATATTTTTAGATTTCACGTCTGAACTATTGTTTTGAGGTGTCTATGCATGGCACCCAGGCCTAATCCCCTATACTTTGGAGGGATGTGTGAATTGCCCTGTTCCCATCCCACTGACCCAGTTATACCATGTTGTTGTAATGTTGGAACATGTAGGAACAAATGATCAACCTATTTTTCTACAGTTTCGAAAATAATACAAATAACATGTGCAATGTTAGAAATTTGTCTAACATGTTGGAACACAGCAGAAACTATTTAGAACATCAAATGAATGTTGGAAATTGTTCTAAGCAGTTACTTATCTCCCTTAGATTGTTACAAAGGTTTTGCAAATGTTAGAACAAAAGGCAACTAACACCCTCTCGGTAATGTGGAATTGACTCTATGGGGATCTGAAATATCAACATGAAAACAGAAGAGACTTTCTTGTAACTTACACACAATAACAGTGAGAGAAGATAGATTCAAGTTTTCCTCTCCATCCTGTGTTTTCATCTTGGCTTCTCGCTATATTCATTAAGTCAGAGATCATCAGAAGATCTTAAAGATTATATTGATTGTCAAGATATCTGTCTAATTTTTGGAATGCTTGACTTTCTTATTTTCCTTTTCCTTACCTTTTGTTCATACATTTGCTGACTATACATGCAATATATATTCCAAATTTTTATAGATGGCAGCAGCGAATGTGCTGAACCCGTGTGACCTGCCAGACTTTGATGAAGACACCGGCGTGCTGCCGAAAGACGACGACTCTGATGAAGACATTGAGATAGAGATGAAGGAGGAAGAACCGGCCTTCCTGCAGGGTCGCACCAAACAGAGCATGGACCTCAGTCCTGTCAGGATCGTTAAGGTGGGTTAGGGACTGTTTTGCTCTCAGTCTTGGGTTTGGCAGGGTACTTTTGTTGTATGGTCTTCAATATCAGTGTACAGCAGACTTACTTAAGGGTCATACCAAACAGAGCATGGACCTCAGCTCTGTCAGGATCGTTAAGGTAGGTTTTGGACACAGATCTATGGGTCTATGGTTTCCCTGGGTCTCAGAATCTGTGTATATTAGAGTAATACAGAGTTTAGAAAATATTTTTTATAGGTTTTTATACATTGACAGTTCAACCACAAACTGTTCTCAACGTTTATGAAGTATAGTCATGAAAAAGCACATGTTTGATGTAGCTGACAACTTCTAAGTTGAAACGACACTTGGAAAATTAGGAAGCTGAGGTACTTGCTTTTTTGTGTAAAATATCTATAGAGAACATTATGGCATGACATATACATGTACCATGACATAAGGGAAAGCTTTCAATAACATGCAAGTTTGCCATACATCCATGAACAGCATTGAGTAGTGTTACACATGTCATGTATCTTTGAAATACAACAGCACTGAAATGTGGAAATGTGTTATTTATTTTCCCCAGAACCCTGACGGCTCGCTGGCCCAGGCCGCCATGATGCAGAGCGCGCTGTCGAAGGAACGTCGCGAGGTGAAGGCGCAACAACGACAGGCGGAGGAGGACTCCATCCCTGCCGACCTCAACAAACACTGGGTCGACCCCATGCCTGATGGTACTCTTTCTTTCTTTCATTGACTTATTACCTTATTACCTTTGGTTATGTTCTTGGGTGCTTGTGTGTGTGTGTGTGTGTGTGTGTGTGTGAACACAATAAATCGAAAATGCCTGGGTGGATTGTCTTGATATTTGGTATGTTGATAGATGTTGATGAGATATCAAAATGATCAGATTTGGGGCCTCCTAGCTTATTGTTATGGTTCTGCAGCAGAACTTCTGGTTTTGATATCTCGTGTTCTCGACAAGCTGTGGTCATGATTTTTTAGTGGTAGATAGCTCTTGGGAGTCATGTATGTAGGTTTTGGCCCCCTAGCAGCTTTTTTTTAACTGCACTGGACATGGAGCTCCAGTTCATTCATTCATAACTTTTGCTGTTGCCTTGACTGGAGAAAGTGAAATGAGAATCATTGGGACTCCCTCCTCGCTTTGTACATGTAGCAAACATTAAAGGCCACTAAGGTATGCCATATCTCATTGCTTGTTGTGCTATTTCCAACCACAGTTGAAGGCCGCCAGCTGGCCAGTGCCCTGCGAGGTCTCGGTGCGTTCCCTCAGGACATGCCTGACTGGAAGCGAGCGGCCTTCGGGGGGAACAAGGCTTCTTACGGCAAGAAGACTCAGATGTCCATCATCGAGCAGAGACAGAGTCTGCCCATCTACAGACTCAAGGACGAACTTGTGGATGTAAGTAGATACAATTTTCATGTCTGTCATGTCTTTCACAACTAAGCATATATGTATGTACATGTACATTGCAGAACATATGGGAGAGATTGGCACTCTCATATGGGACTGTTTAGCTACGGCCAAAGAGGGCCATATATAGAGAAAACATTTAACAACTGGCAAAAATGTGAGGTTTGAATTGTAGGATTTTGTGGCTTCATGTGAATGTTACTTCTTTGTGTGTGCACCTCTACTGATGACCCCCTTTGTATGAGGGCCACCTGGCCAATGTGGCCATCATTTTTTCTCATTGCCCCAAGCATTAAGAATCCTATCTAAAGAGGCCACCTGTCCACTATGACCAAGTTCCTTAAGTGGTCACTATAGACAGGTTGGATGGTACACCAAGCATCAATCAGAAAACCATCATGTTAAAATCATGTTTCCATCTGTCCAGGCCGTTACGCAGAACCAGATCCTGATTGTGATTGGTGAGACGGGCAGCGGGAAGACCACGCAGATCACGCAGTACCTGGCCGAGGCCGGGTTCACGGTCAGGGGCAAGCTGGGATGTACGCAGCCCCGCCGTGTGGCCGCCATGTCCGTCGCCAAGAGGGTCTCGGAGGAGTTTGGCTGTCGTCTGGGGCAAGAGGTGAGAGAGCAATATTGTAAATCAGGAAATGTTCTTGATGGTTTTATGCTCACGTTTTTTTACCATGAGTTCTCAACACAAGCATGCCCTGTCTTCCTTTGCGATACCATGGAGGTTTTCGAAGGTAGCAGTAGTGCACACAGTCTATACCTGAATATCTAAATGTCTTTGTATGATTTGTATGAACTTTAATTTGCAGTCTAAACAGGTCGGCTACCCCATCCGTTTTAACGATGTGACATGCCCAGAAACAAAGATTAAGTACATGACAGATGGCATGTTGCTGAGGGAATATTGATTTCTTTTCATTCCAATCATTATTATATATTAGCCAAAACACATCTTTGATGTCTCCTTGTGTAGGTTGGCTACACGATCCGTTTTGAAGACGTTACGAGCCCAGAGACTAAGATTAAGTACATGACAGACGGCATGCTGCTGAGGGAGTGTCTGATCGACTGAGATCTGTCAGTTGTTTTCTTTTCATCCCACTCCTTATGTCTAAGCCATAACCTCTTATGTCTTGTTCTAGGTTGGCTACACGATCCGTTTTGAAGATGTTACGAGCCCAGAGACGAAGATTAAGTACATGACAGACGGCATGCTGCTGAGGGAGTGTCTGATAGACGGGGACCTGACCCAGTACTCCGTCATCATGTTGGACGAGGCTCACGAGAGGACCATCAGCACGGATGTGTTGTTTGGACTCATGAAAAAGGTACTTGAGTGTTGACTGAAGTAGATATCATTTGATAAGCGTGTTAAGCATTGCTGTAGTGTATTGTGCTACTACCGCTATCAGTCAGTCTAAAGCCACGGACCTGTTAACTGCACATAGGTACAAATTCAGGTACAAATCAAATTCAAGTTGTACTAAGTTGTGAAAAAAAATATATCCCAGGACTATAAATGAGAGTTTGTCTCCAAATTGTGTACCCAGGTTTTGAGCCTGATTGCAAGCACTCCTAGAAAAAAAGATGTGATGGTTAGATATGGGAAAGAAAACCCCAGGGATTTCTAAGCTAGATTTTGTCTTTAATTCAAAGGGAAGGTATCTGTGTTAAAGACATCTTATCTTCCTTGCCCTAGGCTGTCCATAAGCGACCAGACCTGAAGTTGATCATGACCTCATTGGATTCTGTGAAGTTCTCACAGCAGTTCTTTAAGGCTCCAGTCTTTACCAGAAATAAACAAATACCCCCTTACTTTCCTTCACTTAGGCTGTGCACAAGCGACCAGACTTGAAGCTGATCGTGACCTCAGCAACCCTGGATGCGGTGAAGTTCTCTCAGTACTTCTTTGAGGCGCCGATCTTCACGATCCCTGGGCGCGCCTTCCCGGTGGAGATCCTGTACACCAAGGAGGCAGAGACGGACTACCTGGACGCCTCCCTCATCACCGTCATGCAGATCCACCTCACAGAGCCGCCAGGTAAGGGCTGTTACATGTACTGTGTAGCTCCTAAGCTTAGAAGTATGATTGTAGAGGCATTGAAGTTTGGCAGGAAAAAATTGTTCTGAATGTGTTCACTGAAAAGATGTAATGGCCATCATTGCTTGAGATTTGTTTTTCTATCCTTGTAAACAAGCACACATTGATACCAACTGATTTGTGTGAATGTGGGAATTTGACACATTTCTCCACCAATGAGAGTGCCATATTACAGACCATACCATTTTACAGTATTGAAGCACTATACAGGTCATACCATTTCTCCACCAATGAAAGTACAGCATTTCTCCACCAATGAGAATTCAGTATTTGACTATACCATTTTTCGACCAATGAGAGTACAGTATGATGTATTGTACCATTTCTCAACCAATGAGAATACAGTATAACGGACCGTACCATTCCCCTGTAGGTGACATCCTGGTGTTCCTGACGGGCCATGAAGGAGATTGACACAGCTAATGGAACTTACCATGTCTCAACCAATGAGAATACAGTATTATTGACAGTACCATGTCTCCACCAATGAGAGTACAGTATAACAGACTGTACCATCCCCCTGCAGGTGATATCCTGTGGTTCCTGAAGTACCATTTCTCCACCAATAAGAGTTCACCATTTCTCCACCAATGGGAGTACAGTATTACAAACCCTACCATTTCTCCACCAATGAGAGTACAGTATAACGGACCGTACCATCCCCCTGCAGGTGACATCCTGGTGTTCCTGACGGGCCAGGAGGAGATCGACACGGCGTGTGAGATTCTGTTCGAGCGGATGAAGACCCTCGGACCTGAGGTTCCTGAGCTGATCATCCTGCCGGTGTACTCCGCCCTCCCCAGCGAGATGCAGACAAGGATCTTTGACCCCGCCCCTCCCGGTAGTAGAAAGGTAAGGCAAGCTGTTTACAAATCATTTTTTACTGAACGCCATGTTAGTGTTCTTCATTTCATTGGATGGTAGCTTAAGCATGCACAGCATTTTTGTGTTTTATCGGCAAGTTTTGCAGTATTCTTCTGGTTTGGTAAGCTGTATATAGAGCGTTTTCACTCACTTTCCATAACACTGGAGTGTTGATGTCCTTGGTTTGCATTTTCATTGGATGGTAGCTTAAGCATACACAGCATTTTTTGTGTTTTATTGGCAATGGCAAGTTTTGAAGCATTGTTCTGGTAGAGAAAGCTGTATGTAGAATGTTTCACTCACTTTCCATAACACTGCCATGTTAGTGTCCTTGGTTTGCATTTTCATTGGATCGTAACTTAAGCATGCAAAGCATATTTGTGTTTATCAGCATGTTTTTCGTTTTGATAGATAAATTTCATGCCTTATTTTGCACTCTTTACAATTTTGTTCATTTTATCTTGAACAGGTTTGATGCTTGCTTGCCATCATCAGATTTCCTGACTAGTAGATTTTGTGAACTGCACTGCAGTGGTAGCCAGCCTGGTGCAGTTGATAAACATAGTTATCATACCATGAGTTCAAATCACCTTTTTTTAAATATTTCCTGACATGGGATATGAACCTATTTCTATCGTTTTGTGTTCTAAACTCTTCATTTTTAGGATTTTCAAGTTAAAAGTAGATACACATGTACATGTATTTTACTTGAAACTCTCTTCACCACCTTGGTGTCTGAAATTAGTTTCTTTTACTTTCTTTTTCTTTCCTATTTTTACTTTTTCAATTTAGTCTAAGATGGTTACCTAGCAATTCTCGGCAATACAATGTTTTTTCGTTGTTGGAAACTGTAAATGTTTATTGAAACTTTGTATCCGTATGTTGTAGGTTGTTATTGCGACCAACATTGCCGAGACCTCGCTGACCATCGACGGTATCTACTTCGTGGTGGACCCCGGGTTTGTGAAACAGAAGGTCTACAACTCTAAAACTGGCATGGACGCTCTGGTGGTGACACCTATCTCACAGGTAGGGGCTGAGAGATCCTACGCAAAAGTTCTTATCATAGTTGTTTGTGTTCTACACATGGTCATGTCAAGTCAAACCTGTCTATAGTGACCACTTAAAGGACTGGTCGCAGTAGACATGTGGCCACTATAGACAGGATTCTTAATTGTACATTATTCCATTGTTATAAGGAATTCAGCTCACTGAATGAGTAGATCCTGTGTGTTAGAAGATGATAAGCTCAAAGGAGCAAATTGGTATCTTTGTTATATTTTATCTGATCCTTAGCTACCTCTTCCCACATGACCTCAGTGAAGAGAAGCCTGCAGGCTGATTTGAGGCTCTTATGAATAAACAATGGTTCAAACAAACAAGCATCTGCAAAACTTAGTCGTTAGTTAGAATACCTAGTTTTAATGTTATGTAACCAATGCTTTTTACCTTTGAATTTATCAGGAAGGTTCTGTTTTAGGTGTGTCTGTGTGTCATAACTTGAGCACTCCTGGATGGATCTCTATGATATTTGGTATGTTGGTAGGGGCTGCCAAAAGGAAGATGCAAGTAGATTTCGGGGCTCCCAGGGACCTTCTATGGTACTGCAGTGGAACTTCCTGCTCTGAAATCTCATTCTTTTTGTTGTTGTTCTAGGCTCAAGCCAAGCAGCGTTCAGGTCGTGCCGGGCGAACCGGACCAGGCAAGTGCTACCGCCTCTACACCGAGCGGGCGTACCGAGACGAGATGCTTCCCACGGCTGTTCCGGAGATCCAGCGCACGAATCTCGCCAGTACGGTCCTGAACCTCAAGGCCATGGGCATCAACGACCTCCTGTCGTTCGACTTTATGGACTCGCCGCCGATGGAAACCATGGTAACGGCCATGGAACAGCTGCACTACCTCAGCGCATTGGACGACGAAGGACTGCTCACAAGACTGGGCAGAAGGGTAGGTTGTGGTATTATCATGCTCTCACTGGGCTGGAAATATTGGGTGCATATTATGCACTTTTCTGCACACAAAATTGAAGCTATGCACCTAATTTTTGACCAAGATATTTGTGAAAGGTCATGTGCATAAAGGTACTATAATGGTATACTCATATATTCTTGACATTTAAGTGTTAGAAAGAAAATAGAATCTTTGTTGTCTTACTTGTCTTAAATGTTGAAGTTAGCAACAGAATTTCAAATTCAAACTCGAAGTGATTCTTTCTGTGCACCTAATTATTTTTAGGTTAGGTACACATATTCCCTTAAAAATGAATTTGGAGCCCTGGTTAAGGTTGTGCCATATTGTTTTATATTCATGCTTCCTTGCCTGTAGAAAGAAGAGAAACATATTAGAAAATGAGGTTCTTGTACTACAATCTTTATAAGGTTACAACCACAAGTTAGCCTCATACCAGGCCAGTTTTAGGATGAAACTTACGAGAACATTTGTTGTTCCCAGATGGCAGAGTTTCCCCTGGAACCCAACCTGTCTAAGATGCTGATCATGTCGGTCCATCTCGGCTGCAGTGATGAAGTCTTAACCATCGTGTCGATGCTGTCTGTGCAGTCTGTCTTCTACAGACCCAAGGTGAGTAGTCCGTGGATACGAATATTTGTGTATCATAAAGCATTTAATGATTCTTGGTTTTAAGCTGATAGCTAAGGTTCCTTCAATCACTTGCCTTTTCAATATGCATATGACAGGAAAATCGCGGATGGCAAGATTTTCAGTACATATAACGTATTCCTAATTTTACAGTTGATGTCAGACTTTACACCTTGGCATACTTTTTCATATTTTGATTGGTCACTGTACATTCAAGCATCATAAAGTGGTCTTCTGATTATGTCTTCTTCTAAGTCTGACATACTTCTTTAGTGTTTGTAAGGCTAAGCTGTCAGAGTTCTTTCAAATCAAGACTTATGGTTTAATACTCACAGGGACAGAACACATATATACATAGAGTTTGCTCAGCATTAACATATGTGGTTACAACAGTTAATAGTAACTGTTGTCAATCAATCAAGAGGTTGCCCTGGCAACCTGTGTGTCCTACTGTATGCCATGCCTTGTATGGATCCCCTCTATCCCTCCCTACCATACCTTATATGGATACCCATACCTTACATGGATCCCATGACCCTCCCTCCAGGACAAACAAGCGCTTGCGGACCAGAAGAAAGCCAAGTTCCACCAGGCGGAGGGCGACCACCTGACGCTGCTCGCCGTCTACAACTCCTGGAAGAACAACAAGTTCTCCAACGCCTGGTGCTACGAGAACTTTGTGCAGGCACGCTCGCTACGCCGGGCTCAGGACATCCGCAAACAGATGCTGGGCATCATGGACAGGTGGGGGATCTTACATAGTGGTTAGCTTTGTTATGGTTTCCCAGTTAGTATTAGTAGAATAGCTCGGTCAAATTTAACTTCCTTTTTACTTCATGGACCAAGTGTATGTGTGTGCGTGTGTGTGTGCGCGGGCGTGTACGTGCATGTGTGTGGTGTGTGTGAGTGTGCATGTGTGATGTGTGTGAGTGAGTGTGTGTGTGAGTGAGTGAGTGAGTGTGTGTGTGTGTGTGTGTGTGTGCATGTGTGGGTGTGGGTGTGTGTGTGTGTGTGTGCGCGTGCATGCATGTGTGTGGTCTGTGTGTGCGTGTGTGGTCTGTGTGAAAGTTTGTGTGTGTGGGAGAGAGTGTGTATGTGTACATGTGTGTATGTATGTGGACACTGATATAACATTATCCTTTTATGTACTCCCCAGACACAAGCTAGACGTGGTGTCCTGTGGTAAGGGCACAGTGAAGGTGCAGAAGGCCATCTGCAGCGGGTTCTTCCGCAACGCGGCAAAGAAGGACCCCCAGGAGGGGTACCGCACCCTGGTGGATCAGCAGGTCGTGTACATCCACCCCTCCAGCGCGCTGTTCAACAGGCAGCCGGACTGGTAAGTTCTTTGTACCCAATGTTATAACATGGAAGACTTAGAACTGTTGTATTTTTGTTCCTTTGGTTTTTCTGCAGTTTCTTTACAGGGTTTGGGAGTAGGAATGAATAAAAATTGTGATGGCAAAACACAAAATAGCTGTCAAAGCCATTTTTCCAGTCAGCCTTAAATTTTTCTTTTTGCATGATTAGTAGAAAGTATCCTAAAAGTGGATCCCAGAAAAGGACTTCTGAGTCAGCTTACAGATGTTACTTATATAAACTGTTTTTCTGGCATAGGCCTGTTTAAAGCAATGCTGATGTGAATTTAGGATTTTACAATGGTCAATATTGACTGACGGAGGCCGCATTGAAAGCATCCTGTACTTGTTAGACAAGTAGTAGGCATGTGTCCTTGTCTGCAAGTGGAAAGGAAGATTCTAATGCCCAGCTCTACCCCCCTCCCCAGGGTTGTGTACCATGAGTTGGTGCTGACAACAAAGGAGTACATGCGTGAGGTCACCACCATCGATCCTCGCTGGCTGGTCGAGTTCGCAGCCGCCTTCTTCAAGTTCTCCGACCCGACCAAGCTCAGCAAGCAGAAGAAACAACAACGTCTCGAGCCGCTCTACAACAAGTACGAGGAACCCAACGCTTGGAGAATATCAAGGGCCTTCCGCAGGAGATAGACTTGTTGAACTGTTACTTTATTTGTGTCTTGTATTTGTTTTTAGCAATAACAGAAAAATAAGTTAAGTTGTAGTTTCCGTCAATCTGACCTTCGAGCTAGACAAACTGTCCCACTATAATGCACAAGGCTGCACTGACACCAATACATTTTCATTTCGTCGCTATATGTATGAATACGGAACAAAATGGTACAATAGTTCTCCGACCCGACCAAACTCAGTAAGCAGAAGAAACAACAACGCCTCGAGCCGCTCTACAACAAGTACGAGGAACCCAATGCCTGGAGAATATCAAGGGCCTTCCGCAGGAGATAGACAAGTTTTTGGGGGGTAAATATAAAAAATATGAGGGCATTGCAAGGAAGTGCAGTGACTGTGTAGATTGGAAGTGTGAAGGTTGAGTAAATATTACATGACAATGGGGCATTCTAAGGCTTCCTGGGAGTCAAAATTAGTGCCCCTGTTTAAGAATAAACCCTGTAGACTATTTCAGCTATTACTTAATAACAAGTGCAGGGAACCCAACACTTCGAGAATATCAAGGGGCTTCCAGAGAAGATAGGCTTGTTGAACTATTACCTTTGGAAAAGTGTAAATAATATGTGGATTTTTTGTGTGAAAGCACCCCAAAATCAACCATCACTTTTTACAAATTGTTTGTAATTTTCCGTAGGAAATAGGCTTGCAGTCTTATCTAATGTTACTTTTTTTAGACCTGCTTTTAACTTTTCCTTGCTCTATGTGGAAGAGCGTAGATTTCAAGACTGTTCTGAATCTGTGTCTGTTGAATATGTGTTTAGTTCCCATAGCAAGATTCTTTTCCATTCAAACAAGTTTCCGACTTAATAGGATTCTTGAGTGTCAAGTAAAATGATGATATAATAATACTGCATAAACTAAAGAGAACACAAGAATCACTGTACATTTGCATTTCAGTGACCAAATGTGACATGAGTTGACTTTTAGGTAAAAAAACCTTTCAAGGAAGTTAACAATCATTGAATGGTTTTGTGTAACTTGGTGTACAGGCTGTGGATTTTTTTTGTCGTCATTTTACAATGAGGGTTGCAAATATCTTGAAAAGGCTTACTTCTGACTCGTAACAACTATCAGATGTCCGCAGATACGAAAGTTTTAATACATTTGATAAACAGTGAATACAATGTATTGTGCACCATGCATGTTACATGTATGTAAATAAAGTATGTAAAATTAGAGTAACCAGTAGGTTTTGCCGAATCCAGGAAAAGGCGATGTTAGATTTAGGTTAAGTTACTCGACTTTGGTATCATTGTTTGCTACTTCCTCAGTTGTAGAATGAAAACTGTCGTAACTAATCCATATCTGAATCAATGTGATGATATGTCTGTGTATTAGTTATTTCTGGTGACTTCAATGCTTGCATTCTATATGTATAGTTTTATTTTCAAACCTGGCAACTTTATTCCATGGCAGAATTGAGGCGAACTACAGCACCTTTGTAAATAAAGTCTTGTCAGTATGTTCAACATGTTTTGTTGATTATTTCTACGTACAATGTATACATGTATATGTCTACTTGTGTTATGTATGGAAGGGCTAGCGATTCCCCCAACCCTGTAGACACCGAAAAACTCTAGCTACGACTATTTAAACATGTGACATTTGTAACTGAGGAAGAGAGAAATGTTGATAGATAAAAGTATGCAAATGAAGACCTAATTTGCACAATTAATGAGAGAATACTATAATTCCATATTGATAAATGATGGCACTTTCATACTTGTGAAGGTGAACATCGTTGAATATTAATAATGGAAATGAGGATAACATATGATGAGTAGAATTCTTTGTTAGGATAAAACTGTCATACTTTGGACAATTTCTGGTATTTGGGTGGAGATGATGTGGTTTACGCAAATGAGGACCTTATTTGCACAATCAATGAGAAACACTGACAAATATAGAATACAACACGGGGTCCTCCGTATCACCCGAGGTACCAGCCCGACCACGGGTAGGATCGGCCGGAGGGCTGGGACCGAGGATGATGCGGAATACACCGTGTTGTATTTTATCTATGTTATACCCACCCGATTAAACACACATTTCTATGCGGAATGCGCCAGAAGTTGAGGGAGTTTTGTATCCTCGAACAAAAACTGTAACAACATTGATTCCAACCTCCAAATCCGGTATTCAAATTTCTGACGGCGGCGCAACCGGCGCGCTCGAAATGCATTCGAAATATTCTATGGAAGACCTTGTGATACAACTCTAGAACCTCATGTGATACGGATAGTTATCACACGGTCCGGAACACCCGTATCAGGCCCAGACATGACATAATACACAAGTCATAGAGGTTAAAATTGTTTGGCGAAGGTTTGAGGTCGTGAAACTCTAGGTGATTGTATTTATGTTAGTGAAGCCGCTAACATTAGCGATAGCACAGCACCACAGTATATGTATCTTGTATTTGTTTTTCGCAATAAAAGATAACTTAAGATATGACCCAACGAGCTAGACAAAATGCCCCACTATAATTACAACGCTGTACTGACACAACGATTTCATTTCGTCGTTATGAATATGGAACAAATAGTGCCAAAATTAGAACTCCTTCTGATGTATCAAAACACAAGAGACCTAAAACAGGTCCAGACCAGACCAGAGCAACCCTCCTGTTAGACAAATTATCCCTCTTTATTGTACAAGGCCGCACTGACACCAACAACTTTCTTCGAACTCATTGCTATGTTTCTTCGAATTCATTGCTAGTATGAATAAAGTAGTAGCGAATATAAGAACCCCCTTTGTTGCATGCATCATAGCACAATAGATTTAGAAGCACTGAACAGGGCCAGCTTCTGTTTACAGGGGTGCATGTTTGGTGAGATTTTGTTTGTCTTGCACGAACAACGTCATCAACGCTACTTATCATGGCTGTAAAGTGGATGGTGAGGTTGTATCTAGTGCTGGTTGTACGTCTGTTAGTGCCGTGTGTAAAGGCAGGGGACTGGCAACACTGTCAGAAGGTATCACCGGAGAGATGTAGTGTTGGTGACAGTCGTAATGGCGGATCAAAGTACCGGTATGATATTGGCGTGTATGTGTCCCGGTGGAACAAAGACCCATCGATAGATAGATACCGGCAGCCTCTCTTTAACATCCGTATCTACCAACCCTTCGTGTCTTGCTACACCTGTACAGGTAATGGAATGGTGTCAGCGAGCTCTGTTACAGGGGAAGTCCAGGGTGTCACTTTGAGTCCCTCTCAACAGAGCATCACTGTACTTGTTTTAGCCGATCACAACGTTGGCACATTGAATACAGGTGACACCACTGCTCTCTCAAAGCTACCATGTGGTAAAGTCTGCAGAGTATGGCTTGTCAACTGTAACATAACGACCATAGAGGTAGGCGCGCTTGCTAAGCTACCACAGGTGAAGACCCTGGTCATCTGGCGGAGGAACCTTCAGACCCTGAGAAGCGGCACGTTTGAGGGGATGGAGAGACTTGAGGAACTGCTGCTGCTGGGCAACAACATCACCTGTCTGGAGGTAAGATTGCTACACGCACACATTGTGTAAAATAACCTGTTTGATCTCGAGTTACAGGCAACAGATACTCTGGGTGTTATGACATAGTTTTATTGGTTTTACATTGAAATGAACGATTTCAAGTCTCCGCAGCCCATGATTAGTATTTACAGCTTTATTGAGGGGTTTAGGACACTTATCATTCATTATAACCCACACAAGCTATATGTAAGGCTGGCTAGATTTGAGCATTTTTATTTTCTGTTCTCACAAATGATCTAAAACCCCGACCTTTACATTGTAGACTGGTGCCTTTGACGGGTTGCCGCTGCTGCGGTACCTCTATGTCCCAGACAACCAGTTCCTGACGATGGCACCCGACATGCTGCGTGGACTACAGCTGGACTGGCTGGACGTGAGTGCAAATTCTATCTGGTACATAGCGCCTGGGGTACTGCAGGGAACGCGGTCTGTACGAAATATCTACCTCATTGGAAACAAGCTCCAGTCGGTCGGCGTAGGCATGTTTACTAAGCTTGAACAATTGCGGAGCTTGCACTTAGAGTACAATGAAATCTCTTGGATTGCAGATGGCGCGTTCCACTCAAACAAGAGATTGGGTCGTCTAAACTTGGCGCAGAACAAGCTGACGTTTCTGTCAGGGTCTTGTTTCAAACCGTCAATCTGAAGGGAAATTATATCGCCGCTGTGTATCTGGGGAGGGGGGAGTTGAGGTGGGATGTTCGAATGCCGAACAATCCCCTGCGCTGTACGTGTGCGAACGCTGGGTTGTATGAACATTTGTGGAAGCGCTGGAAAGCGATAGGACGTCATCCTCTGTGGCAGTTAGGGATCTCCCTACCAACAGAGTGTCCCGCCTCGTCCCTGATGAAAAGCCCTCCTGTCCAGGTTAATGTCAGCGCCCTTCCCTGCCCGGTACCGTTTGTGGAGATTGTAAACACAGAGCAAAATCACGAGTCCCAGGAATACAAAGCTTTTGTTAACGTGTACTGGGAGGACCTGCCCCAATTGTCCTGGACCTTATCAAATGTGTCAGAATACTCCATGAACATAACGCACCACACAAACACAACGATACACGCCAGTCTGACAACAGGTAACCTAACAGTGGCAGTGGGGACCTACCTAAGGGCTGAGGGGTGGACGAAATGTAGCATGAGGGAGTTTGGTATCGGGGAACCCGGGAAACAGAAGGTGTGTTCTAACTACATGGGGAAATCCAGCTTCTCTCTTTGGCTTGAGGGGGCGGGGCCTTTGGTCTTGAGGGACATGCTATGTACTGCTTCCTCGTCGAGTGGGTCCTACACAACCAACTTTGAGATACAAAACGACACACGCTTGAAACATTCTCACTCAATACAACGTCCCACTACAACAGTGCATCCACTGATGAGCACAATACAACATCGCTCAACAACACCCCAAACAACAGCGTCCTCACTGATGAGCACCAGCGCGAGTGTCGATAGAAACAACAATGGCATGTGGTACATTTACGTGGCAGCCGTTGCTGCTGGGTCGTTATTTCCTATGATTATGTTGTTGGCCATGAAGGTAGTTTGGAAATGTTTCAGGTGTTTGAGGGTTAAGCTCTGTCCCCTCGCTAAAGATAATAATGCACAACAGCCCCATAGAGGTCCTGTGATCATTGCCTGCTCCAACTGGCCTGTCGGAAATCACGTCAGGTCCAACCAGTCAGCCATCAGCCCATACGCGGAAGGTCGTTCTAATGACCACGGCAGTTTGGGTGATTCAGAATCAGTCATCAGCCCATACGCAGAAGGTCGCTATGAAGACCACGCCAGTTCAGATGGACCAGATTCAGCCATCAGTCCTTACGCGGAAGGTTGTTCTGAAGACCACGTCAGTTTGGCTGATTCAGAATCAGTCATCAGTCCATACGATGAGGGCCGCCTTGAAGACCACGCCAGTTCAGATAGACCAAATTCAGTCATCAGTCCTTACGCGGAAGGTCGTTCTAATGACCACGACAGTTTTGGTGATTCAGAATCAGTCATCAGCCCATACGCAGAAGGTCGCTATGAAGACCACGCCAGTTCAGATGGACCAGACTCAGTCATCAGTCCCTACGCGGAAGGTCGTTCTGAAGACCACGTCAGTTTGGCTGATTCAGAATCAGTCATCATTCCATACGATGAGGGCCGCCTTGAAGACCACGACAGTTTGGGTGATTCAGAATCAGTCATCGGCCCATACGCCGAGGGTCGCCATGAAGACCACGCTAGTTTGTCCGTCACAGATTCAGATTCAGGCTCTTTAGAGATTGTCCCTTACGGACAAGGAGCGCTGTGTGCAGCTTACGTTAAGCGCGATCGTAGTGAGACACACGCCTTTGCTGAACAACCTTCCCAGACACTAAACCAGACAAGAACGTCCCTGTATGTCGGAAGTAGCTACGAAAATACAGGAAATGTCAACATTTCCGACCAAAGTTGCTACAAGCACCCTTCCATTCTCCCGAACCCGGGCGCCACCCAGTCCTCTACCAACCAGCAGCGTAGTAGTTGGAGATAACAAAGAGCCAGACTTTTAAAGAATTTTTAAGTTTCACGACTGATACTTTCACCTGCCTTATATGTGATAGTGTAATGTAATATTTGTATAAATGTGACAATGTTGTAAATTTTACCAATCAGATTATTGTATCCAACAGTGGTTATGAAATAATCCAGATTAACTTTGCTGTCATTCAATGGCTGTGTCAAATTTGATTGAAAAAAACTATTATGTACTGTCGTCTATTTTTGTTGATTTAGATATATTGTTGCATTGTCCTAAGGAAGGGGTAATATAGCCTCTACCAGGCTCCGTGGATCGCTGGGAAAATAGTAGAAATTGGCCAAATAGAGTGAATAGTATGCAAGGGTAGTCAGCTATACAGATCCGTTGGTCGCCTATTGACCTTCCCTGAATAGCGGACTACACTTGGCATACTATTTGGCCGATTTCTACTATTTTCCCAGCGATCAGCGGAGCCTGGTAGAGGCTAGGGGTAATACGCTATTCGTGTATATATGCAGAGCCACGCTTTGAAGTGCACTACATTGAATCATCACACCACATTAAAACACCACAAGTAGTTGTTTATGTTGTTCCCCAGAATACTGTTATCTTCAGTTGAAGTATATTCATCTATAGTTGTTCATTCCTAATGTTAATCTGAATATCTTTGCCAAAGCTAAATGCATACCAAACAAGTAAAGATGGGAATAAACGCAATGACAATGTACAGTGTACAAACATACTTGCAAACAAAGTTGTACACTTTGCAAGTAGGGATTAAGAATTTGAAAAATAATCATATTAGTGGGGAAATATGTTCCGTTTCCCTCTAGACCCACAAGGAGTCTCATGTCACATGCTTACTCCTATGAGGTCTAAGACTTTGGCGTACAGTCACTCATTCCTAGGCTTGTTTACTACCTGGAATAAGCCAAGTCCTGATCTTCCGGGTGTCTTGGTGATATCAGACTCATCTGATATCATGGCATTTAAACACAATCTAGTTAAGGCCACCTATGACAAATTCAACACATTTTACAATCTTGATCTACGCTGCACCTGGACTGCTTCATGCGGGTGTAGTTCGTGTGTTGCCTCAAGACTGCATTAGTTCCTTAATGCTTCATCATGATATATTCAGTTATTGTATATATTCATTGTATATTGACGACCTTACCATGTTTATATGTATAATATTGATGTTGGATTTGATGTTTATATGTATGATAATGTAGTAATTTGATGTTTATATGTATGATATGGTATACTCGAACGTATTGTATTGTGCGTGGGATGGCAACTTGTAAAGATACCTAAGCACCTGTTTTGCCCTCCCCTTCACTTTTGTGAATAATCCAAATAAACAAATAAGCAAATGATCCAAAATATGCTCAGATTTAACCACCTAAATAACGTACTTGTACTTAATTATTGTAGTACTTAAGTATCCTAAGGCAGCATAAGTACATTTCATGTTGATTTTAATTTGTTAATCTCGTCGTTCCTATATGATAATATCTAACGTCAAGTTTCAATTTGTCTTTGCTCAAGTTGTTTCTGTACGTGCATGAAACTGAACTTGATAAGCGATGAAATTAAATATATGCTTATAGATCCGAAAATCGTAAGCTAAAAGGCATTACTATATATCTTTTTTGGTTACACACACAATCACACACACACACACACACACACACACACACACACACACACACACACACACACAAATATATATAATTTCTCAAACGTATTTGTTTTTAACACCTACTATGCTATATCTGAAATCTACCCAGGTATGCATAATTTGTGTAGGCAGAAGGTTGTAAATATCTGCAAAGGCACGCATTACGATTGCAAATAAAAGGTTCCAATATATATATATATATATATACATATATAAACGTACAATAGAGACTTTAAAACTCCCTTGCAAACGAATGTTTCAATAATTCTATAGCTAACAGTGAATTTCTTTTCCAATATGCCTAGGACTGTAACAACTGCTCCAAAAAGCCAAAAGACGTGTTTTGACGTACATGTTCAAAGATTCTGATGCTACGTTGACTTTAGTTCAAGCTTAAAACGTGAAGGCCCTGTTGCAATTGTAACAGGCATAACCGGACAACAACATTCCTTCAGGCATAATAACTAAAGTAGCCAATCAAAAATGCCACAAAAACCACAGGAAAAACGATCCTAGCGAAGAAATCCACTCTGCTCGCCTCTCTCTCTGCTGAGTGCTGCTCGCCCTCCTCCTCGCCGGCCCAGGCTGTGGACTGTCGCGGCGCTGGTTCCACCCTGGTCGACCGCAATCTTGAACATCCTGCCAGCTGCATGTAAGTGTATGTGTGGTAAGAAAACAGAAAGAATGATTGACATATTTCTCGTTGATTACAAATCATACCAGTTGATCATCTTAACAACAGAAGTTGTCCAAAGTATGAGCTTAACAAGGAAGGTTATGCTAATCATGCAAATGGGGTCCTTATCAGCATGACTTAATTCAACTCCTGCAGTTCCAAGCCGGTAGGGGGCCAAAACCTACTTACTCTCTGTCCAAAGAGCTATCTACCACTAAAAAATCAGGACCATAGCATGACCAGAACACGAGATATCAAAACAGGAAGTTCCGCTGCAGTACCGTAACAAGCCGCTAGGGGGGCCAAAATCTAACAATTGCCAGGTCTTATCAAGACGTACCCACCTACCAAATGTCAAGACAATCCATCGAAGCCTTTTTGAGTTATGCTGTTCAATCACATACATACACACATACATACACACGCACATACATACATACATACATACATACGTATACACACATACAAACGCTACCCAAAACATAAGCCACCCAAAACACAATCTTCTTGGCAAAGATGATTAGGACGGAAGCTCATCTGTACTTCTGGTGTTTGCAATTGAGAAAAAAAGATACAGTACAGCTGAAAACATTCACCGTACAAGAATATCTGAAGAAGACCATTGAGTCCGATATGAAAATATGCACGGTGTATTTTTGTAGTGACTAAAACATTCTTAAGAAATTCTGATAAGCAACCCTGTATGAGATACAGATGGATGCGTAGTTTAAGTGGTAACCTAGTTAGCTGTACATCATCACCTATACCTGTCATGTAAACACCCCTATAGCTATTCAGAAATTAGACCCATTGAGCAGCCTGAAATGTGAATTAGCACCTACCTTTTGATATAGCTTACCTCTGGGTAACCTGGCAGTAAAGAAAATAACTGCTGCAAACCATGAATAGGAAAAAAATGACAACCTTTCCTCCTGAGCAGATGTAGTTGACTAGGACAGTCTCCAGCAAGGTGAGCATCACCATGACAAGACATCCGATCATCCACACGTCATAGGCTCGCACCAGGTTCGTCTGGAAGCAAATATAATATGCATTAATCTGGTAAAACTTTGCCAAAAAGGCTAAATGGTAAAACTACACCGAAATGGCTAGATAATGTACTAGAGGTGTTAACGATAAAGTGGAATTGCTTCAGCATGTTTCGCCAATTTCTTCCATTTTTCCAAAGAGTCTGGTATAGAAACTACAATTATAGTACAAAGCAAAACCACCAAGGGGCAAATTGCCTAGGTCAGCAATTGGTCAAGAACAGCTAGGGCGTTCATACCAGTTCCCATGGTCACGTGGCTAAGGTGACTGGTCACTTGGTTTTTCTGACGAAGATTGCAGTAGTGTAACTTTTTTTAGTCTTTACAAATCATAGAATTTAAAAGAAAAAAGCTGAATAACTACTCAACCAAAGAACACACGCTCGTCAAAACATTTCTTAGTTGATCGAGGTCTTGATGAGGCTCACCTGGGGGTTTCTGCCATTGCTGCTCTTGATGATGAGAGACAGGAGCGTGCTGATCCCCAGTCCGACCCTCGCGTTGACCTCCCGGGGGTGCAGCCAGGTGCTGAGCCATGACGCACACACCACTGACGTAGTGGGCAGGAAGGTCTGGAGCACGTGACTCTGCAGACGGCGGGAAAACTGCAGACGGACGTCCAGGGTGGAGATCTCACTCAGACCTGAAACATAAATAGATATCATTCGTTACTATCTATTTCTTAAGGATGCGGTCCCAAACGTGGCTGAGTCTATATCCCCCCTCATCACGGTTCATGACTGGAGCGGATTTCCTGATCCGTACAGCCTCCTTAATCCAACGTGTTAGTCTATTGTCTTCTCTGTCTATCACCTTGGCCCCATCCCAGTCTATTGCACAGTTACGTTTGTTTCTCATGATGTGGTCTGTCACTGCTGTCTTTGTATTCATCATTATCTCCATGAAAAATGGAGATATAGTTTTGGGTGTGTCTGTGTGTCTGTTTGTTTGTTTGTCTGTTTGTCTGTCTGTCTGTCTGTCTGTCTGTCTGTCTGTCTGTCTGTCTGTCTGTTTGTGTTTCCGGACTACTGTAGTCAGCATAACTCAAGAACCTCTTGATGGATTACGATGATATTTGGTATGTGGGCGGGTGTTGTGGTCGATTTCAAGGTCGATTTTGGGCCCCCTGGTATGTGACCTTGGTACTGCAGCAGAAATTCAATTTTTGTATCTCTTGACCAGGACGTGCTATGGTCTTGATATTTTGGTGGCAGATAGCTTGTTCGTTACTGTTTGGGCCGTATGTTGTGGTTGAACAGTTAGATTTTTTTAAACGTTCCTGAACTTCATTTCGAGATGTTTAAGTATTATACATATCGCCAAGAAGTATTCATAAGACCCTATATTTAAGACCGAGATGCTTTCGTCAAAAGGTTAAGAAGAAACTGCTTTGATTTATAGTTAAGCATGAAAACAACAAAAAAAACATGAAAATCTGTAGCTCCTTTCTTCAGTTATTCTCCTTAGAAGATTTTGACAAATACGCCGTTGCAGTTCCAGTGACACATGTCAGGGGGCCCAAAATCGACCTTCACCTTTCTCCTCCCAACACCTACACACATACCAAATATCATTACAATCCATCTACACGTTCTTGCTGACTTTAAGCATCCGGAGACACACACATACACACACGCAAACACACTCAAAACAATATCATCATAATATCCCAAAAGATAAAGCAGTCGATTGCTACTACATGTATGTGGCTAATGAAGTATTCTTTTGTGTGTCTTCGAAATGGCAATCTGGCCATGACTAATAACAACAACTCGTGAGTTCGGTAGCTTTACCTCTGTAATTAATTCAATTCAGGATATTAAAAAAGAGATGCTCACCTGATGAGTTGGACTTCTTGCACTCGTTTGTGTCGTACTGGCAACTGCCGGAGAAGGATTTGCACTCGGCACACTCGTTCCCATGACTGCATCCCCTCATATCAGGGCAGTGGTCGGCGTTATAGGTACATTTGCCTGTGACCAGATGGCAGGCTGCAATAAAACATCAATTGCTGTAAGTTAGTAGTGTACACGTTGAAAGATACAAAAAAAACTGCTGTAGTTAAATACGTATCTCGCGCGAGCTCAACTCGATACGTATCTCGACATTTTTGCACTAGGTCAGGTAGCTTAGTTGTGGTGATGGCATCTTTTAGAAACCGCAAATGATGACAAAACATTAAATGTTGAGAATTACCTGGCTCAGTTTTGTCCATTTGCTGGATTGAAGAATGAACCCCCAGCCCTGTCAGTTCGAACTGCGACACAATGGCGGTCATGTCTGTCGTCACGGGCCCGGGAGAGTTGGCGTTCTTTCCCGGGAGAAGAGGGAAATACAGCCCGCTGTCTGCAAAAGACACCAATAGATGAATATTAATAACACGTGTTAAAACATAGTATACATACAAACATTGCATGTTATAGACAGTACAAGAAACGACGCACGATACAAGCCATGAGTCCAGAGGTGTGTACGTTGGGAGCCAAAGCACAGTCTCGGTCAATACACACAAAATTCGGCTATCTAATTGCTTGCCACCTAGTAATAGTAATAATGATGGTGAACACTTCGTTGCAAATTCATGCCTGAAAGTTAATTGCAACCGGATTAGAAAAAAGTGTATTGATGTCATAGTTCAACGTCATGGTCAACGTATGAATAGACAATAGCATTGAAATCTTATCTTATTGCCAATCGCAGTACCACATTACCTTTAGCTAAAACACAAATGACTAAATCTTTTATGCAGAATTCAATTATCATACCATGTCCATTGTATTCAGTCTTTCAGTGATATTTGCTTCCAAACAGTCTAGAGCACCTGGAACAGTCTGACATAATTTTTTTCATTAAAAAAAAGAAAGATTTCTTACATCCATGTAGTTTGAAGCTACATTCCTGTTGATCCAAGGGGTAGCTCGCCATACTCGGCACACAGGTCAGTTGAAGACTCCTCCTATAGATGGTAAATCCACATGTTAGTATGATGCCTAATGCAGAACTTTAGTATGGTACTGAGCAATGTAATATGTATAAAGATAACATCCATTAGATATACAAATATACATAATTTCATTACATACTGATATTGTTATGTAATAATATACCCACAATTCTATCATTCTATATATACTTCTATAACCGCAAAAGAAACTATAAGCAACCAAAACAGTGTATTAAAAGCGCCATGGCGTAAAATACACGCACTTCTCTCCACATGTATATGGTTTATACTTAAGTATAGTTGTCACATTTGCCCATGGGGATGTGTCTAAGTTTTCACATTGTCTTTGATAATTTGAAGTGAGTTAGGTCACAACAGCAGGGCAGAAACCTATGCAGGATTGCCACACTGTCAGTTGAAAGATACAAGGAGGAAGCTCACTAATCTCCAAGCAGATCTACACGGGGCAATATCATAATGTCAGCCAGAGAAGCTACTGGAGCTCCTCTTGCTGACATTACGATTTTGCCCCGTGTAGATCTGCTTGGAGATTAGAAGCTCACGTCAGCCTGTGGACTAAGCCTCCAGACGGGTGAAGCCACATGCTGATGTCAGGGTCGCTGCCTCCTCTCCCGCGCTTGGTGACGTCAGCAGCCCCCCGCACGGCCGCTCCGAACGCCAGCGGAGGGGCCCACATCCGAGATGCCGGCACTGGTGTCCAGTGGGTGGTCAGACCGCGGAGTCGGGGGTCAGCCCACGCCATGGTGTACTCCACTGTCACCGACAGGTTCTGTACGTAACCATTAACCATAACAATCACTTTATCACATTACATGAATGTTACGTTTACTTCTTTGAGTGAAACTTTCCTTTGATCATTCTTTTAAGCACTGCTTCTAAAGCATCAAGCCATGTACCTGAGTACATAGAGGCCTCGGTAGGGGAGGGGGTGGGGGTCAAGACGGCGGCGGCAACTGGCGCCATGGCCTATTGATATCAATATTATACTATATTGTCTTAGTAAGTCATTCTAAATTTCTTTCCGTCTATTCTACTCCATTCTATCATCATCTTCAATTTTTGCTGGTCTGCTGCAGTCATAACTGCAGCCAAGTGGTTTATTGTAGTGAGTGTACAACATGTATATGCTAGGCAAACAAGCATCATATTTTAGTAAGCTATGCCTTGTTATATTTATTATAAACAATGATAATGTCATCTATTTCACTAACATTCGTGGGTTGTGCTTATTCAGTTTCAGGTTACCTGAAGAATTGATGAACCCTATCAGTGTTTTATCGCATGAACAGTAGAAAAAACAAGTAATATTCTCCCCAAAAATTGAATGTCGTGCTAGAGAATTGCAAGAGTTACAATTGAAAGAATTGCAATGATACAAGTTGATCCTTATAAGCTAGCCACTGACCGCATTCTCCTCAGACAGAGGTCCGACATGAAGAACTGTCACTGTTGATGTCACTTCAAACTTCTCCTCTGTCGCACAATGAAAATAAACAAAACAAATATTCTAAAAGTTGCCTGTATCTATATCATCATACAACATTAACCTTTGACATGTTGCACTTTATTGTATATAGGCATCCGTGTAAAATAAAGAAAACAAATATTTCAGAAGTTGCCTGTGAGCATACAGAATATATAATCACACATTATAAAACCTTTGACATGTCACACTTTATTGTATAGGCATTTTGGTCACGTATGAATTTTTAATGTCAGCAACATGCCAGTTCTTACAATGCCACGTTGCACTTTATTGTATAGGTATTAATGTAAAATAAAGAAAACAAATATTCTAGCATACAGAACATATCATCATACGTTATAAACCTTTGACATGTCACACTTTATTGTATAGGCATTTTGGTCACGTATGAATTTTTTATGTCAGCAGCATGCCAGTTCTTACAATGCTACAGCGGAGCAAATGAAGGATATCAGCATGGCGACCAGCAACTGCATGTTTCATTGATATGGACGGTGACGTAAGACGCTCTGTACAGACAGTTGTCTCTGAGTACCAAGAACGCTGTTACATACTGTAAATGCAGAAATGTTCGCGGTGGTTTTATGTTCGCGGTTTTCGCGGTGAACTTTCAGCGCGAACTTAAAACCCCCGCGAAACTTTTTGCCCACCTATGAATGTAGTGCTACTAATGTTTCAAACGCGAGCACAAAACCACCGCGAACACTCCATTTTCTCCGTACCACGCGAACTTAAATGCATTTACAGTACCTGTTTGTGGGCTGGCGTTGTTGTCGTACCCTTGCGGCATGCGCTTTCCGGCTCTCCATTCGTGCCACTCTTCCTGCGTCGCGTTATCTTTGCTGACCAGCTCAGACATGAAAGCCGACAAGTCTTCAGACATTCTCTTCAGAACGGTCTTCCACTCTTCCTCCACTTCTGTAAGGACGGTATCCTCTGGTGCTCCTGTGGTTGTACTCGTAGCGGTCGATACCAAAGCTGACGATTCTAGACTAGCTACACCTGTTGTTGTTCCTGACGTACTTTTTTCCGGTGTTGCTGCAGCAGAAGTAATATCAGCAGAAGTAGCTGCAGCAGTAGTAGAATCAGTAGAAGTAGCAGAAGTAGTAGTAGACGTAGTTGCAGTAGTAGTCGCAGCAGTAGTATCTGCAGTTGTAGTAGCTGCAGTAGTAGTAGCTGCAGTAGTAGTAGCTGCAGTAGTAGTAGCTGCAGCAGTAGTAGCTGCAGTAGTGACTGCAGCAATAGTTGCAGTAGTAGAAGTAGTAGCAGTAGTAATAGATGCATCCGTAGTTGCAGTAGTAGTAGTTGTAGTAGTAGCAACAGTATTAGTTGCAGCAGTGGTAGTCACAGTAGTAGTTGCAGCAGTCGTTGTAATAGTAATAGTAGCAGCAGTAGAAGTTGCAGAAGTAGTGGAATCAACAGTAGTAGAATCAACAGTAGTAATAGCAGAAGTAGTAGCAGCAGTAGTAGTAGTAGCACCAGTAGTAGTAGCAGAAGCAGTAGAAGCGGCAGTAGTAGCTATAGTAGTAGTAGTAGCAGCAGTTGTAATTACAGTAGTAGTAGTAGCAGCAGGAGTAGGTGTTGTCATCGTTGTTCTTGTAGTCAGAGCTGTTGTTGTTTGGGCTGCAATTGGAGAATAAAAGACAATGACGTTGACCAGTCACACAGTTGAGGGAAATGCTGATTACATGGTTTGTAATACATTCGCCACGCATGAAAAACTAGCTAAGGGAACTCAATCAAGTTGAAAAACTCTATATGGTGTCTTACCTTCCCGCACTGACTATATAGCGCAAATACGTCTACGATATACGTATTTTTACATCATAACGATATCGTTTTAAGTCTACGATATCGTCTTGGGACTCTCGATATCGTTATATAACGTTATGCGCAACAAAATCCACTTTGCTAAGATATCGTTAAAAAACGTACCTTACATTATCGTCTGCAGGTAGACGATATTGCAATTCAGACGATTTTTTTTTAATACGGTATCGCTGAATCGACTCTCCAAAAGTTTAAGGTGAGAGGCATTACTGTTGCGTTGAAAAGTCTAAAACGCTAAAAGGTCCTGACCAGTTAGACTGATCAGTAAATGGCGCTTGAACCACACTGTTACAATTGTGTAAAAGAGAACCCCAATATCCTGGTACCAAATGCCGTGGACATTGAACTCACCTCCACACTCATCACGGGCTGCTGCAATCTGTGCCTCAGTCATGACGTAGCTGTACAGCTGCAGGCAGGCTATGCGGCCCGCGTAGTACCGGCTGTCTCCGGCCCTCACCGCCACCCGGATGGGGTACTGACTTGCAACTTCGGCAGCTTCGCTATGTGCTTCACCGACAAGTTCGCCGTTGTTCCAGATGGATGCTATCCCTGTGGTACTGTCGTATCTTCCACCGACGTAGTTCCAAGCGTTTTGTTGCAGCACATTCGCACCGACATCAGGAGAGAAAAATCCATCTCTTCCTACCGGCCTACAGCAGACAGTGAAAATACCATTCGATTGCCGATGAAACGAAGAGAATAAGAAATCAACATAGAATTTAATAAAAAAACTGCTTCTTGTTAGTAGGGCTTGTACACACAAGCAACATTTTTGTGTGTGTTTGTTTGTTTGTTTTCTTTCTCGCACCAATAGCGAGGACAGCAAGGAATAAGACAGTATGTTTAAAGGAGATGATTTTAAAAGTAGTGACTGGGTAGGGAAGGGTCATTCTAAAGGATCAATATCCAGTGTCTGGTAACCTCCATTAACATTAATCCGTCAGGTTACATAAATCCGCCACTTTAAAAAACAGTAGGTTTGAGATATCTCTAGTGCAGCGCACCCCCCCCCCCCCGGTATGCATATTTTGAATCTACACTGGGTGCAATACTGGGGGACGTTGGGTTGGAGATCTGTTTGGACGTATCTTTTCATGGTGGCGGAGTTATGTACTCTGGTGGAATTATGTTAGTAAATGTTAAGTAAAATTACCGCGACTGTAGTGTCTGTGGAGACAGCTGCCAAAAGTGCACTGCCCACTGCCCGTTGTTCCCGGCGTAGTCGAAGATTGGTCCACTATCGCCAGTTGGAAATACATGGGCCAGTATGGTGTAGGAGTAGCGCACATCCAGCTCGCCATGGTTGGGAATGTCGATGTAGGAATCTGCAGTTCCCGAAAAGTTGAAAGCTCCGTCGGCTTGTCCATACGGCCCTGGGGCTAACTTGGTTCCTGTTGCCGTCCCGTCGTTTCCGTTTCCGGTTACGTCTGATGCTCCATATTGTGCGTTCAAGGGCCACACACCTACCGCAGCTGCAGAAGACAAACAAACAGACAGACAAACACACTCATTCAGCTAGTCAACAAAAAAAATAACCGAAAAATAACATTTCAACTTGTCACCATTAATTATGATAATGACTTCCACCTTTTCATAATATCTGCATATATTCAACTAATCTATACATGTCACGTATGAAATTCCCACTAAAAATGTTTTTGCGTATTCGTATTATTCATGCAAATTGAGACATTATGTTCATGATTTTTATCTGTTAGTGTTTCACGTGCCATAGACTAATTTACATATGCTAAATGTATTGGAGTCTCATAATTGAAAACACTTGAATCTCAGAATTTCCTCTTGTATTAATCAATTCAATTACTAATTTGTATAATTTACGTCTAACTGCGTACATCGCACATCATTACGTTGTACGTTAGCACATCGTTTATTGTCACGAAATAACGCAACGCCTCTGCAATACTAGTACATATACATGTACTTAGTTCAATATTGCTATGATGTGGGTTGTTGCAAGAAATCGTAGCACGCTATCGTTACGATATTGTAAGCGGTACACTTTTTATACGGGGCAGAGGGGAGCCCCGGCCTTAAGCCCAGGTTACACATAGCCGAACATGGCCTCCCGACTCTCCCCGGCCGACCATGAAAAACTGATGATGTATTTAAAAATGTACCATCAAATAGTAAAAATACGCATATCGTAGACGCATTTTCGCTATTTTTATGGGGTTTTTTTTACACGGAAATGATGCCATACCCCATCCACACGGCAAACTAAGCATCTTAATGTTTTCTGACCTCCCATCGCAACATGTTTAAGTCCCACTTGAAATTTAGGGTGTCGTTAAAGCATCAAAGGATATTGATTGATGTGTATGCTAACACTGAAATGTCGAGGAGCAGATGTAGTAGTAGATACAGATGAAAGGAGATCATAACACAGAACTAAGGTCACATAATCAGACCTTACCACAGACGTCACAATACTCCCATCTAGTGCCGGGATCCGTGGTGTAGCACCAAACTCCGCCTCCGCCGTCCGGATTCCGGCAGTAGCTGTGATCCAGTCCGGATGATGGGCGATTAGCGGGTGTGTAGTTGGGTATATGAGGTGTCTGACTGTCCCAGCGTTGACACGTCTTTCCTGTTTCGGTCACACTGACTGTTCCTCGGTAGGATGCTCCATCTCCCACCTGGCAATCTCCTGGTTGATGATGGAATTTAAAAAGAGAGCTATTAAAACACACTGTCTTAATTTTCAAGTGAGGTATCATCAAGTTTGGGTTGGGAATTCGAAGTAATCGTTATGAAGACAGACGTGGGTAATGATGTTTAGCTTGTCATGTAGGGCACGCGAGCTGGAAGGGACTGACAGGGATGTAGTAATTCACGTGCTACCATAAGCCCCCTGGCCCTCTCACTGGACCCGAGGCACGCTGGCGGGTCGCTGCGTCAACTGGATTTGTGTCACCCTTTACTTCAAAATGGGAATATCATTCAAAACGTACAAGTATGACCAAAAAGACAACAAAACACACAAAGCTTAAAAAGATTCGTTTTTTTGTCGATGAAATTCGTTGAGTGCTTTGTTAATTCGACCGGCCGCAGCGACGCCGCCAGCGTGCCGCGGGTCCAGTGAGTGGGGGGCTATAGGGTAATTGTGTTCTATCGTAACGTTTCATGGGACGAAATAACGATACGAAATAACGATACGATATATATATTCAGGTCAATGATGCGATATTGTAGGAAATCGTAGTACGCTATAGTTTCAATATTTTAAACGTCCCCATATCACAACGTCGTACTTTTACTACGATATGTTGAAGCGGAATTTTCAAAGTTGAATATAAAGTGACGTATGGGCATCGTTCAAATTGTTAACCACAAAGTCTTCTTCTACTGTCCAAAACATTTCAGCGCAACTAGTAAAAAAATAACACAGTGACAGTTAAAAGTAAAGAAAATGTTCCTTACCAGACGATGGATTAGAAGACACCGTGACAAGGAAAATGGCGAACGCAACGGCAACAGCCAAGCCTAGACCTGGCTTGGCCATGTTTTTGTGTGTTCGACCGACTCAAACGCCTCGGCCGAAAACAGCAGCGCACCAGTAAGCCGTGGTCTTTGTACGATGCGAGCATAGAAGGTCCCAAGGGAAATTATACGCGTAGTTAGCAACTCCCTTCTTAATCCTAACATTTGTGTGGAAGTGTATATGAATGTTAATGGCCATGACTGATTAACGAAATTTGAAAAATTGATGATGCCTACTATTGCAAGCCAAATACAACAATGGGGATCTAATGCTCCTTGGCCAATAATGTATTACGTCCATAGCTGTGACAATTGCTAACAATAACAATCGGTTGCTTTGGCACATCGCATATTGCTCTTTTTGAGAATATACATACACATTTATATTAATTATAATTAGTTACCTAAAAACTTAGTTCCTGCGAACGAACGCCGTAGTTCAAATCCTCCCGTGACAAGGTCAGTCTGTTCCATTCTTGGTTGGCTATCTACATAACCATGCGTAAGTTTTGCATCAAGACGTCGACCACCTTTTGATAAACAGGCCTGTTTGTGGAGAGGCAGAAAGATCAATGTCTATGTACCGTTTAATCAAGGAGGTTGGTTTAATGTAAACTTTGTGTACATGTACACATACCCCTCACAGACCAATTCAGCATGCTCTAGTTTTAGTACCAGTTTATGAATGAATACCTACCCACCACTACCATAAAGATCCATTCATGGCCAAACATATATGAGCATATTGTGTAACGTTATACTCTGCGTGTGTAGTACTGAAATTTGTGAAAAAGTATCAAGTATGAAAAGTTCGTGAAACGAAAGCACGCCCCTCTCCATCAATTTTTAATCTCCAAGCAGATGTAGGTCAGATGTAGGATTATGCTTTGAGTGTTTTACGCATGTTTTATGGCGTTTAGTAGTACTAGTGTGTCATTTTTACCGTTCACCTTTTCCTACGGTAAGGAACAGAGAGAGAGAGAGAGAGAGGGAAAGAGACGGGGACCACCATATTAAAGAAGTATAGCCCCCACAAACACACGTAAGACACTGAGCTCAACCCTACATCTGCTTGGAGATTAAATAATTCCCGCTATTGCGTCACTACATCAGTTGGAACATTCTATTCACGTCATAGGTAGAAACAATAGTCTAATATTTACAGTATTGTCATATCTTTAGATATTCACACCCTGACGTACTATTCATGAACAATGAAAATATGATCAATAATCAATTTGACATTATTGTTTTTGTGCTCTACTCTACTGAGGACATTATTCAAAATTGTATTTACAAGACACCCCCTTCTTCAAATTCACCCTTCGAACTTTAAACAGAAAATTTAGCACACACACGATATCTTCCCTTGGGCCTTTTCCCATTCTGAATCACTACGCAACGTTACACTCTCTCGCACACACGAAAAAAAGCGTTTTAAATTCGTTTCAAGCCATAAAAGGGGGAACAAAGAAGAATTTTTGGAAACCTGGTGACAAATAGGTCAAAGGTGAACGACCCCGATCAGCTGATTTGACGTCACGCCCATACTCAATGACTTTTGGCGTCTGCTAGCGATCGTCCCCATTTCCGATCCGATACGGCGAAGGACGGACGTACACACCGGTACACGGAACCTCGATATACACAACCAAAGTACCATTTTACAGGTATGTGGTGAGAGTATATTGACAAGGTAGACTGTACGTAATACCCTGTAGCGGCAAGGTTTTGAGGTTGCGATTTAAAGGCCGATTTTTGCTGCGTTTGACAGTTGTACTTTTCCGATCACTGTGTCGAAGCCGGCTTATAGCCTCAGGCAACGCCCATTCAAGACAGTGTACGTAGAAAGTCTAGAAATTGTCTGATCTCGTAAATTGTTCCATCACTATAGCAACACAGGTTGATTATGTTTTATGCCTACCGACCCCACTGGCCAATTATTGTGTACTAGAAACCGGGAAAATGAATTAACAGAAGCCGCCTTTTAGTCAATTTCAATAAAGTTTTGTTGATTTTTTTCCTGTTCGTCACTCAAGCGGGGACAGATGTGTAAAATGACATGTAAATAATTTTCCCACATCGCCTGTGGCTTGGGCATGGAACATTCATCAATTTCATGCACAGTGCACACCCCGCGATCGCTTATGTGTGATAAGGGATGAATATTTCAAAGGTCGTTCGTTTCTTTGTCCAGTGCATTTGTCTGAAAATTCCCTGCCATCAGATATAGACTAAACTGCGTTGCCACGTTTACTATTGACCTAATGACGTAGGTTGTGACGTAAAGTTAGATTATTGCACCAAAATTTAATGCTGAACAGAGCGTATAGAATTATAATTCAACGGGAATCATGTAAGCTTTTAAAAGCTTTGCTGCAAAAACAACAGACGCCATTTCATTATCCACTGAATATGCAAATGCCGTTTATTGGGCACCGCAAAACGATATCTTTTTCCTTACGATATGAAAAAGAAAGTCCGGAAACTAGATAATTCTGCAAGTCACCTTGTGAAACGTCATAAGTGTCGTCACTGCCCCTCTCACTCCCCCAACACACCTCCAGACTACAACCGTTACCTAGGTAACGCCGTGACGTATAGTTATCACGTACGTTGCATTGTTGCGTCATGTAATAGGTGAATTTAAAAGTCAAAGTTTACCTGCGGTTAGTGGCTGTATTTGTTTTGGCAGAGACATGCTTGGTTGGGTTAGGAGTGGGTTTTAATTTTGTAGTATCACCTTTTTGGGGCAAAATACTTCTATTTATAACTTTTTGCTCTTTTGTGAAAGGAAAATATTTGATATTAATCCCTTTATCTATAAACATTATTCTGTAGTCCAAAGATTTTGTATCTTTCAAATACAATGTATACCTGGACATTCGTACTTGTAACTGTGACTTGCATATTTGACATACAAAAGTAAGTTTATAATTTGTATGTTCCTTTTTTTATTGCAGTTGAATTTTAAACACAAAACATCATGGGAAAGATCAAGACTGGAGCCGTTGTGGAGGTCAAAGGTGACGAGATGACCCGGGTCATCTGGGAACTCATCAAGGACAAACTGATCTTCCCCTTTCTGGACATCGAGCTCCACACCTTTGACCTTTCCGTCGAAGAGCGGGATCGCACAAACGACCAGATCACGATAGACTGCGCAAACGCTATAAAGCAGCACAGTGTAGGCGTCAAGTGTGCTACCATCACTCCCGATGAAAAAAGAGTAAGTAGAATTGGTCTACGTTTTTATAAGCTTTTTGAACTGATGGTGATTTTGAAGACTTACTTTTCCAATGCTAAAAAATCAGTACATCATTAAGGCTAGAAAAGCTACTGTAACAGTACTCTTTGCATGTCCCTGTGGCGCAAGTAGTAACGCAACCCCGCTGCTTCGCCATCTGAATTAAATTCCGTGGATCCGTGGGCCCGCGTTCGATCCTAGGGGTCAACTCAAGCTCGGACATGTTGTAAGGGATTGTATTCGTCATTTCAGATGGTGACGTAAAGCCGGCGGCCCCGTGTATGAGGGAGCTTCGGGCGTAAGCCTCAAGCGTCAAACCTCTGCACGTAAAAGAACCCACCACACTTATCGAGAAGAGTAGGGTTGACCCGGTGTGCTTGGCCAAAAACGCGAGCCATAGCGAAGCCGCATTGCACTACCACTAGCTACTTGAAAAAGCATTATTCTTCACCTCAATTGAGGATGCCTTGAACTGAACTGCTTTACTTACTTAAATACTTGTACAGACTGTTGGATTTGATTGACAGTCTGTTCAAACAATACTTCAAATCTCATTGATCCATGTTAAAAGATAAACACATTGAAAGCCAATGAGATGGAAAGAAATGTCAAGAGCCTTCTACACAAAGTTCTAATATCACCTTATAAAAGGTTTCCTCTCTACATGGCATTGTTGAGAGAATGAAAGACTCTTTTGAAGTAATTCAAAACAGAGAAGTGGCCCTTAAAGACATCAGTGAAAAAGCTTCTCGGACCATTGCAAAGGGAAAAGTGGAAATTAAGTCCACTTAGAATACTGTAAATGCATTTAAGTTCGCATTGTTTTTGTTTCACGCTAAGACAAAAATGGAGTGGTTGTGGTGGTTTTAAGTTTGCAGCAGTGCTATCCCGGTAGTCACATACTGCTACAGTACCGGACAAAAATGTTCGCGGTGGTTGTAAGTTCGCAGTGAAACATCACGGCGAAAACCGCTAACTTAACACCGCCGCGAACATTTCTGCATTTACAGTATTTGTGTACACACTCTATTGCCTGTGCAGCAAAGGGATGTTTAGTCATACATCTCTGAAATTTCTTCAAAGATGTTGAAGAACCAAGAAAATTGATTGGTGTGGTCAAGTACTCTTTTTTCTTCCTTTAATCCTTATTCTTTCCATCCCTCTTTCCAGGTAGAGGAGTTCAACCTGAAGAAGATGTGGAGATCGCCCAATGGCACGATCCGTAACATCCTGGGTGGAACAGTGTTCCGAGAGGCCATCATCTGCAAGAACATTCCCCGGTTGGTCACCGGCTGGACAAAACCCATCGTGATTGGGCGTCACGCTTTCGGAGATCAGGTGAGAACAAAATAACAACAGAAGTGAATTAAGACAGCATCTTATGATTGTCTCATGGGATACTAGATAAAGATAGTACTTTTACTGATGACCACCTCTACATTAGGACCACCTGGCCATGACCACTTTTTGTTGGTCCCTTAGATTATTTTTCCCATTGACACATGTATTTAGAATCCTGTCTATATAAGTGACCACCTGTCCACTTAGACCGGATTTTCTTGTGTGCATGAGTGGTCTTCTTGGGTAGTTTTGACTGTACATACTTTTTTGCTTAATAAGCAGAAAGAAAGAAAAAGTGATTTTATGCTATTCAACGTTAGGCCACAGCAAGTAATTTTTATGGATGACATCAGCGCGCTCATTAATTTTCGCCTGATTTCGAAATAAAAAACAAGAAATTTCATTGCCCTCCGACGGTGGTCAACATGCCAAAAATTTGCAAATATGTCGTAAACGTTGACAGTCTAAGGTGTTTCATTGCATATGAATACCCAGTGTAATTCCTGCCCATGATGGTATAATAACAAGCTATTTTCTGCATTTGTTCTAGCAAGGACATTATATAAATAATGGGGGGAGGGGTCTAGTTGATTGAGCTGTATACACAAGATGTTTCATCGCATATGAATACCCAGTGTAGTTGCTTCAGATGGTGGTACTGTAGGTACAACAAGCTCTTTTCTGCATTTGTTGTAGTTAGTCTATTAAAGGAAAGCTACACAAAAAATTGAAAATCCTTCTATGCTATGCTTAATATATTCCAAAGTCAAATTTCTTACTTCAAGTTGTTTCACATAAGTCCGTCATAGTTCCGGGATTTTCCACAGTTTGTAACTTATGCCGTACTGACGCCTTCTCACCTGATAATTGAATTACATGACGTCAGTGTTTCATTTTTTCACCTGATGATTGTATTATATAACGTCAGTGTTCTAAAATTCAATCATCAGGTGAAAAATTTGAAACACTGACGTCATATAATTCAATTATCAGGTGAGAAGGCGTCAGCACGGCATAAGTTGCAAACTGTGGAAAATCCCAGAACTATGACGGACTCATGTGAAACAACTTGAAGTAAGAATTTGACTTTGGAATATATTAAGCATAGCATAGAAGGATTTTCAATTTTTTGTGTAGCTTTCCTTTAAGATGTATACACATCTACAAGGACATGTTTACTGTTGAATCAAGGAGGTTTTATATTATATATGAATGAATACAGGACTAATACATTCGTTGAATACAGGACTAAAAGACCTGTTGGTCATGATATCATATTTCGTCGCCTCCATTCTTGTTTGAAAAGAATTATGATCTCAAAATTTGAAAATATAGGAATCTTGTTTTTTTGGCCCGCCTTGTTTTTTTTTCGCCCTATCTCATTAATTTTGGAGTCTGCGGAGGATGTCATCCATAAAATTTACTTGCTGTGGCCTTACCCCTGATTTACCCTTTCTTGTATTATTATTTTCAGTACAAAGCAACAGACTTTGTAGTACCAGGGGCAGGTAAACTGGAGATCACGTACACACCTGAGAATGGGGGAGAGCCACAGAAGTACACAGTCTTCGACTTCAAAGGTGAGGGAACGCAACTTCTCTTAAATTGCTCAGCTGTCTATTTGTGTTTCTGTATCATTCTCTAAACTTAGTCACTAAACTAAGTCACTAAATAAACAAGCCAATGTTTGCCAGTACAAAGATCACATTCTTGGTGCTGTTAGTATCTCTCTTGCTTGGTCTTTCTCTTGCAATGTGCCTTATAATTTAGTATAATGCTTGTAGCAAGTCTTTTAGGTATATGGGCTTGCCTTGCATTCAGACAGTCGTGAGTTCATACAAAAAATTGGTACATTCTACTTCTCTGCTTAAGCCTTAAGCACGATAGCACAGCATAGTCGTTGAAAACACATCACTTGACCAGTGGAGTACGTAGCCCACTGCTGTAGTGCTTAAACATCTGTGCGACCAAAAGCTATAGAAACAGAGAGGGCACCTCGTCGTAGTTTTCTTAAGTACACAACCTTTAATTCTCTAGCATAAAAGTACATCTGACTTATTGAAATACATTATGAACAGAGGTCTCCCATTTGGAATCAGAAGCTTAAGTATGACTGGCTGCTACCAGCTGAACCAAAAGTGAAATGAAATGAAACCACAGGGAAATCCCTAATCAAAAACAAAACTTAACTAATCAAGCAAATCTTTTTATCCCCAGATGGCGGTGGGGTGGCGCTTGGCATGTACAACACGGACGCCTCCATCAGGGACTTCGCCCACAGCTGCATGACCTTTGCCCTGCAGAAGAAGTGGCCCCTCTACATGTCCACCAAGAACACCATCCTCAAGAAGTACGACGGAAGGTTCAAGGACATCTTCCAGGAGATCTACGAACAGGTCAGGGTCAAGAAACCTGGAATATGTACTTTTGTGAAATGATTGACAAAGGGCACTGCAGCACTCTTTTTAGAAATGTTGAAAAGAATCTTGAAGAAGTAAGACGGAAGATCCAAGGATATCTTCCAGGAGATCTACGAACAGGTCAGGGTCAAGAAACCTTAATTTGTAGAAGCTTTTGCACCCCTGCTAAAGACAGAAAGATGGGTACAAATGTTAACAAGTTGGTCAGGCTCAGTTGGTTGTTTTAAAATGTCACCTGCCAGTTTCTAGTAAAGCCACCTTTGTAACAACACTAATACTAAAGGTAAAGGTTCAGCCTTTTTTCTGAGACCATATTACCGACTGTGTCTAGGGCACGATATTTGAAGGCGGAGCTCAACCCTCTCCCTCCACTGCCTAAGCCCGCTTTTTACCTGAAGGTAGGGCTTCCTTTTCAGTATCATAGCCCCAACCCATTTTTACACCTGGGTGGAGTGAGGAAAGTTGTGCCTTTACCAAGGGCACAGCTTTGGTGGCATGTCAGGAGACTCAAACCCGGGACCTCTGGGTTCTGGATCAAACGCCCTAACCGTTATACCACCATATCTATAAGTTATAGAACTGAAGTTGCTCATTGTTTCATTCCATTCTGCAGAAGTACAAGCCACAGTTTGAGGAGGCAGGGATCTGGTACGAGCATCGGCTCATCGATGACATGGTGGCGTACGCCATGAAGTCGGAGGGCGGCTTTGTCTGGGCCTGCAAGAACTACGATGGGGACGTGCAGTCTGACTCTGTTGCACAGGGTAAGAATTTACTCAGCGCCTTAAAACTATTATTGTCACTTTATTCAGATCATTTTGCAAATACATGTAATCGCTGTTTTAGTTTGGTACTTGACTTCCTTTTCTTGTTTTACTTCCTTTAGTTTTAGTATTCTTCTAGAAGTCATAGATTGGCAAGTGAAGAGTGTCATGTTCCATAGACTTTCCAAGTTTGATAGAGTTTAATAAAATCTATAAATGTTTTTCTGATTCAGAAAACATTTTCCTGTCAGTGTCAAAATAGACTTCATAATCCTTATGATGTAACTCAGAGTCTGGCTTTTGAATTGTGTTGCGTACATATTGCTTGACTATAAAGTCTTGTTTTTCTTAAGAATAATTGTCATTGTGTATTCTTGGGATGATTAAAATTGTGGTGTATGTCTATTATTTCACTGTGATTAGTACCTTTTCTAAAAAAAATGATTGAGATTGTGTTTGTGTTTGTCCCCCAGGCTATGGTTCCCTGGGCATGATGACCAGCGTGCTGATCTGTCCGGACGGGAAGACGGTGGAGTCCGAGGCCGCCCACGGCACCGTAACTCGACACTACAGGATGCACCAGCAGGGCAAGGAGACATCCACAAACCCCATAGGTATTTCCATCATGTTAAGAGTCTTAGATGGCTTGCTATAGGATGTCCCTTAATTGGTAGCAGCTTCACAGTTGAGTTCCTCAGGTTCCAATGAGTTGGTAACTGGGAGACCCGTTATAAACCGGGGAAGGGCATCCTGGTCAGAGCTGCATTTGTCTTTTGGAAGAGAGGTTAAATGGCGGTCCTGTGATTGAGGAGGTGTCTCGAGCATGGCACTACAACAGCCTCATTACTCAGATGGATAGCTAGTAAGAAGCACCTAGTAGGTGCCTTTTAACGTGCTCGAGGCACCTCCTTGATCATGGGATCCTCATTTTACGTCTCTTCCAAGAGATGACTGCAGCTCTAACCAGTACAAAAATATGTAGATTGCGCATTTGGTATATTCCTGATCACGATACTGGCACTAACCGTTTAACTCATTTCTCTACAGCCTCCATTTTTGCGTGGACTCGAGGCCTTCTCCACCGCGCCAAGCTGGACGGCAACGAGGAACTGAAAACCTTCGCCACCAGTCTGGAGGAGACGTGCATCGAGACCATCGAGGGGGGGAAGATGACTAAGGACTTGGCCATCTGCGTCAAGGGCCTTGCCAAGTGAGTAAAATCATCATCATCATCAGTCCTCCTCGTTGCGAGGTGCAGAAGGAAAAGTTTATTCTCCAGAACTGCTTGTCATTCATTGCTGAGAGAAATTTATGTCCTAATACATGTATGTAAAATAGTAGTAGACATCCTTCCATGCTGGGGGATGGTAGTGCTCTTAAATAGACCAAGTGACTTAAAGAGTTAACACGGTGACAGTAGTATCAGTCTTGAGGCTTCAAGTTAGATTTTTGACTGGTCCTTGACCGGAAGTTTTCAAACAGACCAAACCAAAATTTGAAATTGCAGACCAAAACAAACTACACTTTTGTAACTGCAGTTTGAAGGAAGCTGCTATGGGCGCAAAATTCAATCGCCTTGAAGCTTAGTCCAGTAGCCAATATCAATAATCAGATGAAGTGCATCAAATTTCATACTTCTATGTTTCCCTGTCCACTAAGGAAAATCAGGTTTGTTTGAAAGAAAGCTGGTAGCTTGAAACTGCTGCACTACTTTTTTTGCATGGCTTGGATAAATAACAACTTTAAAAAGTTAAATGCATTGCATGCAACAAGAAAACTGACTATTTTGGTAGCTTGATAGTCCTCAGTACTCCTTTCTGGCATGCAGGTTTAGATAGAATACATTGCAACAAGAAAACTGACTGTATTTTTGTTTTTCTCTCTCTCCCCAGTGTGACACCTGCAGACTATCTCAACACCTTCGAGTTCCTGGATGCCCTGGCTGAGAACCTGCAGAAGAAGCTCGCACCACAATGACTCCATCACAGAACTGCTAAACTTTGATCCACAAAATACAATCAAAACTGTAATATCTGTATCTATATAGCCGGTATAACCGCCATTCGGCGCAACACACCAGCTTTGTAACCACCTCTACTGTAACATTAGTGTCCTCCTGGTTAGCTCCAGGGTGAAGGTAGAGCCTGGAACTAACCAGATCCTGGAACAAACCAGAGCCTGGAACTAACCAGAGTGGAACTAACCATGATGACAGCCAGGCTACCTCTACATCAGGACAATTTTGTGGGCCTTTTATTTTTCATGTTGACCCTGTCTATAGTGGCCACCTGTCAAACATTTTCTTCATTCCCTTGAGTGGTCACTATGGACAGGTTTGATTCTACTCTCTGAAAGTCTAGCTTTTGTCTGACTGTACAAGAGCTCTGTGTCTTGGTACATTAGATGGAGAGTCTACGTTTCACATATTTGGCTGGGTAGTCCTTTCGAGGATGTTTGCCTCTTAACTCTACCACTGTGACAACCCTTTTCATCATGGTATTTATTTACTGTTTTTCACAGAAAGACAGTGAGAAAAACATCTCATTACAGTCCATAGTGGCTTCCCTACCTCAAATTTAGGACAACACTAGTCTACTGTATGAAAGTAAAGTTAACTTGGCAACCATTTCTTGAAATGCCCTGACTGAAGATTTTTAGTGTTTACATCCTCGACTTCATGGCTTGGATAAAGTGATCAATCATTTTTATAATGCAAACTACTTTAAATTTGCTCTGTTGCAACAGAAACATGTATGCAACATAATATTGTAAAGATTCTGAATTGGATAGCAAATATCAAGAGGGATTTTGAAGATTTTAGTGTCAATTAATCATGACTTATAATGCACAAAAGCTCTGCTGGGATAGAGACACTTAAAAACAGCAAATCATGAGGGATTGTGAAGATTTTAGTGTTACTTAACGCCAGGGTCTTTCCTTGATACTTGAATTCTGCTGAGAAAGGAACATATCTTTTTAACATACATGTAGTATGTAACTATGTACAATAAAGATTGTGGGGTAAATTGAAGAGTAGTCTTGGAACAGACTATGCCAAGTTAGGGTGATATTAATACACCACAATGTTAGTAATGATCTATAGAATACACAAGGTACACTCTATCTTTTCTATGGTATCTGTATTTTCAAGTTATAAGGTACAACAATGTATCCTAGACTCTAGTAGCCTATATAATGTGTACATGTACTTACAATTAGAATTACTACATTTAATCGAAGGATCATGAGGAAAATTGTACATCAATTAAACATTTTAGGAAGTGTTCTACATGTATACTCAGAAATCTTTTTGCTGCTTCTTTATTGTTGTTTTAAGCTGCACAACTGAGAAGGAATCATAGACAGCTGAGTTATTGATAGTAAAGACTATCATAAACAAATATTATCCCGCAATTGTTGTAATCTCGATAAACTTGAATGTAACATATCGTTTACTGAGTGCAGCGTAATAAGAATGTAATAGTTCTGAGAAGTGGTTTTAATAAGTGCAATCATGTAATTTATTCAATCACAATGTATTAAACAGATGCCTTTAGCAATCATTATCAGTATTACAATTGGACAAAAGAGCCCAGTAAATTGATGGGTTACTTAACAAACTCTTGCCACTTGTTTTGGCTCTTGTGTCTTATACTATAGACTTATAGTTCTTCACTTGATACTACATGTTCCTCTTTTCTTTGGGGAATTTGTGTGTTTTCTTAAATGGCTTTCCACTTGAAAAAATGAGTCCTTTACTGGTAGTGTTGAATATACTCCTGTCCTTTAACATTCCTAGGGATTTGAATACAATCAAGACGTAGTAGGCCTATGTTTTCTCTGGCCCCATCTTCTATAGCATTTTGCATATACATTGTAGATGTATTTAAGTCTTAAATATTTTGTCCCCAACTAAATCAATTTGTGTCAAGGACAAACCTTAGATATACCATTAACTTATATATAGCATTACTCTCAGAAAATACTGACAACTGTACAATTATCATGGTTGTGTTTGCAATATTTATTTGCACTAAGTTAAAAAGTACACTGAGATGCAGTACTCAAATGGCCGAGATTCCCCTAAAGCACAAGTTAGGTGTTTTGTTTACATTTAACTAATAGATGTGGTAGTGTTGTGAACTGATTGTACATGTTGGAGTTGACATCAGTATTAGCAAAATGCTAACGAAGTAACGTAAATGAATGACTGTACAGATTCAACTGCAATGAATAAATGATCTTTTGTATCAATCTATTTCTATGCTTTGGTATTTTTGTAGAAGTAGAATAGGAAATGGAATTGAAAAACAGTATGAGTCCCTTAACCTGTATTCCTGCCTGTAGTGCAATAGCACGAAAAGTGATCTAAACATTTCTAGTCCTACTGGAAGTAAGGAAAACCATGCTACTTTAGGCCACACCAATTTGATTTCTTGGTTAACGGAATTTAAAAAAAAATGCTAGATTGGAAAATCAACATGAAAACAGAATCTTAGAGGAAAGTTTGTACTTTGGTGCACACAGTTTTAGGGAGTGAACAGGGTCAGGTGCAAGTTTTCACCCTAGCCTTCTGTTTTAATGATTTTCTCGGGCTAAAACTTTTAAAAAATCTGTTAACCAAGAAATTAAATTGGTGTGACCTTAGGAAGTAAAAAATCTGTTTTTGAATATGGCTGTGACAATTGTGTAGAGAAAATTTCTACTTTTAGATTCAAAGAAATGTTTGGAAATGATAGCAAAAAAAAGACATTGTATCATACATTTATAAAACTATGTCTAGGACCATATATGTACAGAACAAGCTAAACGAGAAGTAAGAACAATCGGTTGTAAAAGGTTTTGAACTTTACACTAAAAAATGGCTCTCTAACGAATAGCTACCTACCGAAATGCAAAAATGGCACCAATAAAAACTAACAAACACTGTCCTAAGTAAGCTAACAACACCAACCCTAACTCAAATGTCCATGTCCTGACTCAGCAAAGGATATTCATCAGCCACACTATGTTACAGTTTCTGTGGCATTTATACATCAATTCAGCAAACAAACGAACTCAATGTAGCACTGGCAAATCTTCATGGGCTGAGGATATGAAGAACCACTCTTTGCTTCATTTGCTGATTTTTTTCTGTGAAACAATAACAAGGATGTAAAACATATTACATATCACATCACATGAAACACTGACATGGAATAAAGATGAATTATGTCAGATAAAATACTAAGTACATTAACCAATTTTCTGTGTGGCATGTAATTTTTTCGTCTTCCTTAGTTCTGGCATGACCTACTCAAAAAAAGACATGCAAATTGAATATCAGAGGCACAACTTCCCCCAAACATTGGTGATGTAAATTTCCTATATGCTTTGTTATTTACAATATCAGTCAGTTGAACAAGGTACAAATGTGTGTCTTGTAGTTGTATCAATCAGTACAAATGCATAGCACATGTATGTACTAATACTGATTTCTGTATACTAGTAATCAAGAAGGCTATCAAATCCAGGGGAAGTCACTCTGAAAGAACATGAAAATACTCACCCCTGTCTTGTGCTTGTTCTTCTGGTGCTGAGGGGACCAGTCTCCAAACTTGATAGTCATGGGGTCGCCTCGTCTCAGCTTGCTGAAATGTTAAAGAATAAGAGAAGCTTACAGTCATTTGGCAGCATTACTAGCAAAGAAGGTAAAGGCATTTTCTTTGTTATCCATCTGCATGCATGTACACACTACACACACAAACACACACAAACAAATACAAAACACATACAAACTCACTCACAGACACACACACTGAGCACATACAGATACACACTCACACAACACATACACACACATACATGTATGCACATACACACACACACACACATACATACACACAGCACATGCAGACACACACACAACACATACACACACACAATACCAGCACTGTGTCCTGAAAAGATGTGTTGGGAATCTCAAAGTCAAAAGATCTGGCCATTCACAAAGCAAAACAATTTCAATACATGTGCTGATGAGTACTTACCTGTTGAGGGTCGGCTCTTTGTAACTGACTTGTTGACGAGACCTCCTTGCCCTCTTTGCCCCTCCAGCTGACTGGTCTTCAGCATTTTCGTTCTGCACGGCATGACTTTGCTCGACATCCTGAGCTTCATCGCAACTACCCACGGAAGAAAAGGGCCTCTTCTTCTGATTCTTGGGTCCTGTTTGTGGAGTGACTTTGGTTTTAGTGCCTGCAGTGTCACTGTGTCCCTGTGGAGTGTTGCCTACATCTTGGAAAGCCCGTCTCTTGGACGAAGCTTTCTCCACGTGCGGTGTTGTCGCATCGGTGTCCGAGGAATCGCGGTACACCCTACCCTGTCTGGCTGACAAAGGCCCCCTCTCAGCACTCTGAAGCAACCTCTGGGGTGTCCGTCGCAGAGGCATCCGATTGCCTGTGTTTTCCTCCTCCTCCTCTGAGAGGGAATAGTTACTGCTCCTTCTGGTAGACCTTGGTTGTCTGGATTTTCTGCCCTGCCAGCAATCATCCTCTGATTCTGAGTCGCTTGTAAAATACTTCACGGCTGTCGTTGCCCTTCTTCTGGGTCTGGCTATATGTCCTTCATCATTTTGTCTGTCTGTATCCCTTCTTCCAGTCACATGCTGCTGTCTCACATCATCTTCCTGCAAGCTGCCAGCTGGGGTTTCTGGAATCATAGGAATTTCTTTACGATTCTTTGATGTCTTCCCTCTTCTTGCGTAATTTTCTTCTTCATCTTCCTCATCAGAGGACTCTGACTCCGTCACCAAGACATCTTGCTTTTTCTTATTAGCAAAACCGGCGCCACGTTTATTCTTTGACTTCCCCTGCTTCTTGGGCTTTCCTACACGTGTAGACTGTTCATGGTCCTTATCTTGTGATGCGTGCTCCCTAGACACTACAGGTTTGAGTGTGAGTGGGGATGGTTCACTGAACATGTCACCGGAGGAGAGATCAAACACAGAGTCACTCTCTCGTCCCCTTTTCTCCTGGCCTCTAGCTGCTGTTGTATCTTCCACATCCTTTGCAGAAGTCTTAGTGCTAGTGCTCTGCACGACCAACCCCTTCTTGGTCATCTTGGCGGAGACTTTTACATTTCTTTCCGTCACACCTTTTTGTTTCTTTTTCTTCATAGCAAAGACGGGACGAGATTCGTTCTCGGATGATTCGAGTCCGGCGATCATGTCCCTGTCGATTTCACTCTCGCTGTCTGTTGACACAATTCTCCGTGTTGCCTTTTTGCCTCTCTTGTTCACAAAGTTGTCATCGGAGTCATCAGCAAGGGAAGATACACGTCTGGGCACACAGTTTTCTGGGATGATCTGTTGTCCCTGTTGGAGGGCCCACACTGGTTTGGGGTAAGTGGTATCGTCTGCATCAAACTCTTCCAACTCAGCCTCACTTTCCTGAGAAGCTTTTGCAACATCAGCATCTTCTGAAAATCCCTCTGATGTCTCCTGCGAGAGAACATCCTGAGTTTTCCTTTCTTCTTCCACGATCTCATCTCTGTCCTTTCCAACTTCCTCCCTTCTTTCTGCTGTGGGTTTTGTTGACTTGACAAACGTTGGCAGTTTGCTGGCCTTCTTTTTCTTCACTCTTCTCACAGGCTTGCACCCAGACTGGTTCAGATCCTTCTGACTTGTTTTTCCTTTCTTTGGGACTTCACTCTTCTTCGCATCTTTGTCAGTAGGTCTACCAGTATTTGTCTCTTGAGATGCATCTTCCGTGGCCTGTATGGACAACAAATTAAAGTGATCAAGACAATCACTACATTGCTACACTGAATTTGGCAGCCCTAAGCTACCTAGATACTTCTACTATGCCATTGGTTGCTAATTTGATTCAACTACTCATAAAAATATGTGTATATTATCACATAATTCAAGGCTGCTATATAGTATATGTAAGTGCTATTTCAGGTTCAATTTAACTGTTTTAGCATTAGTATATTTACCCATTCTCTTCACCAATAAGGTCAATACATTTTTTTCATTTCGGTAGTACTTGTGTGTGTGTGGCTGAGAGTGTTTGACAGCATAATTCAAGAGGCTATTGCTTCATTGTGATTGAAATTTGGTGTGTGGGTATGCATCAACAAAATAAAGGCCAAGTTGAATCATGAGCCTCCTAGCGGCTTTCTATGGTACTGCAGTGGAATTTCCAGTTTTGGTACCTTATTTACCTGTGCAGTCTCCTCAGTGCTGATGACAGTAGCAGGTATTACAGTCAGGTCCATGTCCTGCTCGGTGTATGTGTCGTCTGTCGCGTCAGTTTCTGCTGGCGGGTCGACTGCTGACTCCTGGCTCTTTGAAAGGCGGCTTTCCTGTCCCGTTGCATCCTGGGATTTCCGCTTGTGCTCTGCCACCAAGTCCATCAGACTTGCACGTTTCTCTGGAACTTCTGGAGGGGCTACGGAAGGACAGAGGAAAAGAAAGCTTGGAACCTCATACAAAATAATGATGCAGAAATTTTGAAGAATTGTTTACAAGCATTATTTTTGTTATGGTGGAATTGACTACTACTATAAATTCAGTTGTTGTGGGTTGGGGGGAAATTTGATTTAATGCATCAAAATTGGTATATTTGTGCTTCATGCTGTTATAATTTCAGTGCAAGCATGTCATGCATTATGTTATGTGCATTAAATAAGTTATAAGGTGTATTCCTTTATCCATCAAAGTACACTAAAGGTTTAGTTTTTGTGCACATTATTTGTTGTGTAGATGTTGAAGCAAAAGTTTGAATACCTTCCACTGTAGCTGACACAGTGTATGTACCTCTCCTCGCATCACAGGGTAACTTATTCACAACAACAGACACGGGTACGAGGGAGGGAACAGTGTACGTTCCTCGTCGGTTTTGTCCCGAGGAACTTTTACTGGGCACTTTAACTGGAGGAGGCATATCTAACGTGCTATTCCTCCTGTCTTCTGTTACCGGTACTGCAGGTTGTCTGGAGGTATTTTGGGGTTGCACAAAAGTTGCCCTCTTGTCACCCTTCTTATGCACTATGATATAGACAGTGGAATAAGCAGAAATAGTGTGGCAATTTAGCATTGGTGCTGGAATACTGTGTACAATGCAAAGATGGTATGTCTACATGGCCAGGTACGTATAGCATGAAATGTTTTTTTATTTCTTTAGTTACTGTCTTTGCTTGGAGCATGCAGCATGCAATCTATTCTTTAAAGCCATAACAGAGACATGGGATTATAAAGTTTAGTTTAAATGCATGCCATGGGCTTAAAATTTTATTCCGGACACTAATTAATAGGTCATTAAAGGACATTTGATGAAATAGATATAATGTTTATCTTTATTGTTTACAAAATTGTATTTGTTATTCATTTGTTATCTCAAGTCTTGAACACACCTTGTTTTGTTGTATTTTGACCTGAAGAATCCACCGGCTTATCAGGGATGTCAACAACAATACAGGCAGGGTTGTCAGGTTCAGTAATGTCTGTAGTACTTTGTTTATCTGCAACAAATCATAATAGCATACCAATAAAAGCATTCCATAGACAGTAGTATATACATGTCCCGAAAAGATCCCCACTTTGGTGAACACACAAAGTTTCTTTATCAGGGAGTTTCACAATGATTATTTTGTAAAGGTTACTGTCTTACTACATTTGTACTTTAATTATAGATACACTCTAGGTTAGGCCTGGGCTAAATGGCTTATAAATTTCTATGATATGATTCAAATGAATTCTTTCCAACAAAAAGGTTTCACACATTTTCCTTTGATCTGACAGTCAGAAAAGTCCCCATACAGGATGGGACAAGTGATCAGATGGGCGTTTCCACCACTGTTGCCATGACAACCCACCAGTCTCCATTGTCTCATCAGTGAAGAGGATCGGAGCGCTCTCCAAATCAGCGATGCTGTCTCTCGGAGTGGCCTTCTGTACCGAGGACTCCTGGCGTTCAGTTGCAGGAGGGGGAGGAGGAACTGACACAGAAAGTCTCATGGACGCTCTATTTCCAGGGGGTGCCAGACTTTGTCTTTTCCCAGCTGGGAGGGGAACGCGAGCTGGCCCTGGCCCACTGAAACAACAGCAGATGGCTTCTGTCATATTTATCATTCATACATAACGTCCAAATGCTCAGTCTTCAAAAAGCTAGTCCACAAGACAGGAATAGCTGGCTAGCAGCCAATAATAAATTTGGCCAATTGTCTGTGAATTGTACATGTAGCCAACTGTCCTTTTTAGCACTAAATTGTTATCTTTGTATGAGGATATAAACATTCTAATCTCAAAGAAAATAGTTTGACAAGTCTACTTAATTCTCAAGTGCAAGATTGTCAAAACTGTCATCTCTAACATAGGATTCGCTTATTAATTTTTGGTTTACAAAAATCATGTCAACCAGTGTTTTAGTTTGTACAGGACTGGTACAGGTATACTTGATGCTCAGGTCTGGACCTGTACCTAATGGCCTATACAATTTTACGGGGCCAGGGTTTACATTGTACTAGTAGGTACACTGCCCTTGCCTACTAGGTGCTATCCCATTACTACAAGGGCTCCTACACTCGCTGCCCTGAATAAAATTCCAGGGCAGCGAGTGTAGGAGCCCTGGTAGTAATGGGATGGCACCCAGGCTAACACAGCCCTACACCTCAATAATTTAGCAATAACTGCTTTGTCTATTTCATGCAGCACTGTGAGACTGTTATATTTTATAAAGCAAGATAAACATTTTGAAACAGCACATACAGAACACTCAGCCTCGGCTGCGGAGCAAGGGATCCATCAGAGTCGTCGGAGGCGGACACGCCGGCGGAGAGGGATGAGATTCGCCAGCCGCTGTCGCGCAGCGCGGGGTGACACACCTCCATGGCGGACCCGATGTGCTCCACCGTCCCCAGCAGGCTGGTGCTCACCTTCTGTAGCACGCTCTGGACGTTCAACATTTTCCGCTGGAGGAGCAAAAGAAAGAGGCTTCAGTGTACATGTTTGGAGCTTTAGAGATTCTAAAGTTAAAATTGGGCATTCTAAGGCTTCATGAGCAGGGAAGTTACTGTCAGACAGCTCACATTTGAAGGCTGTGGTCACATGTGACCTACTGTAGTAGTAGTAGCATCCCTGGTCAATCTGAATTTTAAGCTTGTCAGAGGATCTGCTTCCAAGGGTAAGGGGGCACCCCTGTAACCGAGTGTTGTGAATTCTATAGATCTTTGTTGCAAATCTCACTTCACAATCCTGGTGTTCTTATTTGTGCATGTACTTGAGGTCTCCTAAATTATTTCAGTGGCCTGTGCCTGTAGCTCTCTTTGTCCCTTTCTTAGCCTTCTTTGTAGCAGGCACTATTTGTAAATTGTAGTATCAAGCATCCAGGGAAGAACCACCTACCTTGTACTCCTGTTCATTGTCCTTCTTGTGCCTGAGGGCAGCCTGGAGTTCCCGTACCCTCCCCTGTAATGTGATAACTCGTTCAGCCAGGGCGTGGTTCTCTCGCTGTAAGCCCAGGTTCTGGTTCTGTAGGAGAAATGCATACACATGATGAAAACTAAGTTTTGTATACCAACCCCTGCCAATTACTTCTGTTTCTGTATCTACAATGTACTAGTACATAGCTGGTATAACTGCCCTTCGGCATAACACACCAGCTTTGAAGGCACACGGCGCGGCAGCAGCTGGTTATATTACACTGAACTACCTGTCATACCTAACCTTTGTACATCTAGCTGCAAGCGTTGTTTAACTAACTAAATCTGCAAGACATTAGCAACAGCAAATACCCTTGATAGTCATACAAACTAAATTGCATAGCATGGAATCCATGGATACATCATGTTAGCAAGATGAGAACTGTCAGAGTCACAGCCAAACATTAACCCTACCTGAAGTTTCCGCACACCATGTCTGCTGGCAGCCAGAGTACTAGCCAGCTCCCTGTTGTTGGTTTTCAGAGAAGATAGCTTCTTTCTGACAAAGGATGAATTTCCTGAAACAAATGAAAACATGTTTTTTTGTTTGTTTGTTTGTTTGTTTGTTTTTAAATGATCTAAGAATAAATGTACTAAGAGGATAAATGACAGTGCAAAGATCTAGTAAGACTGCAATACATACATATCAATGCATAGTTGGCAACAGAAACAAAGGATTTACGAATAAGAGTAAAGTCTTGTTGTACAATTGTAGAAAAAGAATGGTAAAGAGCATCTTTCATATCTTCAGTAAGAAGTCTTATTTCTTACCACTGTAAATCCTGGACCTGGGATCTGAGATTTCTATCTTCTTCTCTTTGATTTTCTTCTTCATTTTGTTTTTCAGCTCAGCCATCTTTTTGCAGGACTTGTTGAGTTTCCCACGAGTGACCCTCCCCACTTCCTTCTCTTGCTCTTCTTCCTCTGAGTCTGAAGATTTGTCGTCAGTTTCCATGATGGTGGATGCCATCCTTCCTGTTGTCTTGCCTTTTTCCTGTGTATTCTAATGAATGAATGAATGAAGGAAGGAATGAATAAAACATTAACTTGATATATATTATCAAAACTAAATTTTTCCACAAATTGAATATGCATAATTCATGAAGGCTTTATTTCCTAGGATTTAATAGAGTCTTTTACTATTACTTTTTTTAGACATAAACTTTTTCCAACATCAATGGTCAAGGAGGTTATGGTTACAACTTACACGCGCATACATTTTATTGGCCTGGATACCAGACCCCCGATCTCTACTACAACGTTGTTTCACAGGATCTAACTAAGGGGGACCTGTTGAAGAATTTTGTTGGGGGCATGTCAAACCTAGAGCCGAGGAGTTAGACTATGTAGGCCATGGAAACAGTCTGGCGCATGGCATGTGTTGATGTTTAAAAAGAAGATGAATAAGGAAGATCTAAGGACAATAACAACAAGCGATTACTAGAAGTAAATATTATAGATCTGTTAAAAGATGACATCGTTAAGTGTTTTTTCCCTGTATTTCAAATCTGTGGAGTTTTTCTTATGGATAACATTTCAAATTCAGCTTTGAAGAACCTTGAGTACGAGTCCACGTTTTTATCGCGAGCAGTCACTCTAAAATATCGGCAAAGACAATGCAGGAGTAGGCAAATTCTTCAGACAGTCAGTTTCAAAATTACCCTGCTTATGAAATATCTCCAACAATGTCAATAAATATCACAAAATCTTCTTATTTCTCACCTTTTTTGTTAAAATTCCCGAATCTTTCCGACGGTTCCTTCCAACCGACGCCATCTTGGAATCAAACTGCCCGGTCTTCGCTCTGATTGGTCGAATCTGACGTTACCTCACCTTACGTCATGCGCTAACCGTTAGACTTTGTGAAAGGGGGTTACATATATTTAGAATGCTAAATAATTCTCTACTTTATTTGCATATTCATACATTCTTTAGAGGCACAATGAAAAAGTATACGATTTTATTTTCAATACAAATTATTGCATATATTTTGTCGAAATACAATAGTGCTTCTTAGATCAATTAAAAGATTCCCCGAATAATGTATAATGGTTTCGTCCACCAGCTGGAGTAACATGTGCATACAAAACGCTGGTTGCGGGGTGACTGGAGAGACTGAACATTGACTGATCGCCCTCTCATTACAGCGCCGTGCAACTCGACGCCAGGTTGTTTTCCTTTCGACACTTACTTTAAAGTACAGATCAAAGATCCGCTAGCATCTCGAGGAAGACTTTTGTAGATTTCTTCGTTTCGTTTGCCGTCTAGGACATGTTATATGACAAGGAATCTTGCATCTGGAAGGTAAGCTTGAGGTGTTTTTGGCCAGGTGTGGCGTCTTAACTATCCACGCATCGATAACTTTCAATGTTAAGAATTCTGTTGCTTCGTGACCCGGCTACGGGACGGTTGCAAGCAATGTACCGAGTGTGTTTTACATGCAAATAAACACGGCTCCTTGAAAGAGCGACTCAGGTTAACATATTTTCCTTACTTAAACACCTAGTAACAGACTCCGCCCCTTTTTCAGGTGTACTACAACATTCTGAAGGGCTCTTAAGGAAGTAGTGTTCAAGAAAAGATGGCAATGGATGTAGACGCCCTACAAATCGCAAAATCTGTGGAGAAGAGATTGTAAGTATTGTTGGTTTTATTTTTCTTGTGGGGGAGGGAACTGATTCAGCCTACCAACTTGAGCCTACAAAGTTAACAAAAGCCTTATTAGCTTAGCTAGAATTTATGGGCTATTTGGAAGATTGTAATGTGAAGTAAATTAGTTTATTGCCGTTATTTGTCTACATATGGCCAATCATACATTCGTTTGTCACATAAGGGTAAATTTCTCAGGTAAAACATTGGTCATAACACCAATTGTACACCTTATTGAGGCTAATTGTTTAATCATTCCCTGAACGCGCTTGCTAAAAACAAGCGTTGCTTAGGCCTTATCTTCTTCCTTATCTTCCTCCTGGTGGCAATGCAGAGCTATGGACTTTGGATTATGAACTTAAGGTCGCTTTGGCACCTCTCAAAGTTTGTTCAAGTAGGGAGTTCAACAGCAACATGCCATTCTGACGGACGTGGTATTGTACAAGTGTGCTACTGTATTGACATTGAATGATGACTTACCGGTTGCGAGCCCAAAAATACATTGACTTGTTTTTCATGTTGGCAATGCCTTGATGCAAGGTTTGCTTAATGTGTCTGCTGCTGTCGGATTCTGCATAACTCTTTAATAGTTTCGGGTGTCAGTTTGGCAATTAAGTAAATTTAGTGATACACTGATAAATTGCCCAATAGCACTGTGGCAGGACACCTAAAAAAGCTAGCTACTCTCCTTAACTTCCTTTTCCTCACCGACTGTTCATAAAAATCAGAGTACAAAGTGCTAGTTGATACACATTCTATAATCTACTGTAAATGCTTTTAACTTGACAGTGGTTTAATATACACGTTTCTTATGGTAACTTCAACACTGCGAACTAAGAACCACCTCGAAAACTCCCTATTTTCTCCCTACCGCAAACTTCACCAACTTAAAATGCATTTACAGTATACATGTATGTGGAGTCTGCAGCAAGGAAATACATGTATCAAGCTTCTTCAGGTTGGCTAGTCATTACAAAGTGAAGTTATTCTATCCAGGGTGCGAAATACCTGGTTGCACGTTGCACAGTGCAACAAGATTTCGGTTGGTGCAAGTTAATTCCAAACCCAGGTAGTGCAGTGTGCAACCTTATATTTTGAGCCAAAGATCTCAATCGGAGCCCTGGAAGCTCACAAAAACAAAAACACAGTGTCACTCTCGTAAAATTTGGTAAATCTTCAATTGAAATAAAGAAATCAACACTTTTTCGTTTTAAACCATCCAAAACCCTTCATAGATCGTGGAATTTGAGCTGAAAAAGATGAAAACACACTGCCCTCGGCTAAACAAGATGTTGTTAGGTCAATGGGAACAAAATACTATCTAATTTATATTTTGAAATATTAGTAGTATTATACGCTACATACGAGCTTGATTTGAAGAAATCGGTGAATGTTGCTGGAGCAACCTGAAATTTGGATGTGCAACCTAGCATTTGCCCTAGGTTGCAACATGGGCAACCTGGCTCAAAAAAGTATTTCGCACCCTGCTATCTATTCATTATTTGTCTCAGGCTCTACAGCCAAACTATACACAACACATGCACCGTGAACAAAAAGATCTACAGATGTCTACAGAAACTACATACTGAGCAATGTGTAATGTTTACACAACCACCTCTTTTCTCACCAACATTTTGGCATCTTTCAGCTGCCTTCAGCAGGGTGTAATTTGAACTCTACTTGCCACGATGCCAACTGTTGGCCCAAACCTGACCTCTGCTATACATAAATGAGTTCAAGTGTTGTTGGAGATCTAATGTTTTGCCAATCGATTGAATGTATTGATCAGGTCGCCTTATCAGTGTTAGGGTTATAATTACTCAACATGTTCCGAAAAATTCATTGTCAGCTGTAAAGATCACATAAGGCTTGACGAAAACAAAGCTTGTTGGTTGATTTGGCCATAATGTTCCATTTTATAAAGGAAGAAAATAGTTAAAAACATGTTGCAAATCTTGGCAATGTCAAATTTGGAGTCAGCTGTTTGGATCACGTAGAAGTCAGCAAAACATTCTTCTGTGAGCGTGTTTTTTAACCCACTGTGTATTTATCAAACACTTAAATAATTGTCAAGATTAGCCAGCGAAATGTAAATACGTTAACCTGTCGTGTTTTTAGTTCAGTCTAAATGACCCAGATCTAGAGATACATGCCTTTTAAGCTGATATTGTGTTTTTTTCTTGAGGTGTGACTGTATCTTTTGCTCGCTCTGTCACTTGAAGACTTGCCGGCAGGGGCATTATACAACTAAGAATTCTAAAGGATTTGATCCAGGTAAAGAATTTTTAAACCTTAAGACATATTTATCAAAGTCGTGGGAGGAAAATAACCACATGTGGCAAACTCTGCAAAAGTAGAGCTGGACTAGCCGCCCACGGTCGAGTCCATCAACGTTGCACAGGTTGTCTGACAGGATGAAAAGAAGAATATGATGATGGGAGAGAAATTGATTACAGAAAGTGTCACATGCCAAGTTTGAGAAACACTTACTTTGAGCAATATCATGTGAAACGTTAAATGTCAACAGGCAGAGAAATAGTAGGAGGGAAGTGTTGAGTAAACAGAGCTGGTGTTACAGTAGTGTAAGTCAGCACTACTTCTGTCAACACACGACTGTTTGAGTTAGGCTGGCTGTCTTTTAAGATCTGCATGCTTAAGTAAGGTGTTCAACAGTAAAGTAAAGATTGAAGGGCTTTAGGTTCTTCCTCATATGAATGTCACGGCTGAAGGCATCAATGTTATTGACCATTCTTTTGCAAAGGTCAAGTGCAAGGGATGATCCAATGGATTATGGGGGTGGGAGGGTTGATACAAATTATGCAGCTTTTGAAGTCCTTTAAAGGTTTGTTCAATGAGTGTTCAGGTCAGTACCTTTAGAACAGTTGACTTCTATGATTACAGTCAAACCCGTACCACCTGTACATAAGGACCACCTAGCTATTGTGACCAGTTTTGGTGGTCCCTTACTTTTCCCATTGACACATTTAAGCATCAAGAATCCTCAGCTGTCTGTTGTGATCACCTGTAAACATAGACCAGATTTCATCCGTCCCCTAAGTGGTCTTCTTAATGGGCAGGTCTGACGGTAACCACGAGCAAAGCCTAACAAAGCTCAAGGTCCCAGCCCCTTCCTACAGCATTATTGGTTGGTCCCCAGTATTGACTCACTCACTTTTCAACTTCAATTCAGCACTACTGATTACAGGTGTATGAGTATAAAACTTTATAAGACATTTACACAAACCTCTGCAACATGATACTGATTGTTTGTGTACTTCAAACTAATCTGTTGTCAGGATCTACGACCATAAAGGCATGAGGACTGGTCCATTTAGACACTGGGGGATTTACTTCACAAATTGGAGTTTGGAGTCAATTTAAGTGTTCTAGCCACCAGGATAGGTCTTAAGAACTGTGGATTGAGAGCCGCTGAGAGGATACCCTCATGTACAAATAATGCAGTGCAAGTCGGAAAATATGATGGTCGGAATTCTCTGACTAGAGCTCTTGTTTTCTCTAGAAATGATTGATACAAACTACAAAGCTACCAACAAATCTAAAATCTTTTCTGTTGTTTTGTGTGTTACAGGGAGTATTATATGAATGTAAGGAGATTAGAGGACGGCTTTGATCCTGCAGGACAAGGCGTGTACCGAACATCACACCGTATGGTAGGCACACGTTACAATGGTACAGTACGTAGCATGTGTAACCCAGTGGTTAGCAACCCTGCCTCTGGCAGTTCGATTCCTGGCTGCTGATGTCCCCCCGATATGCACACTACTGGAAAGGGTTACAGTCCTTTATAATAGGACAGGATGTTAAGCTGTGGTACAGTGTTCATTTTAGTTGTTCAAAAAAAAGTAAGCCAGGGGAACTTATCCGGTACATTACAATGAACCATAGAGATTGGGAGGTGTAAGATAAGCTATTAAGTGAGCTAAACTGGTTTGAAATCACTTTCATCTTATTCTGTAATTTGATAAAGAACTTCTTTCTAGATCTCCCATGCTTAAAAACAGCAGAATACAATGCAGGATAAGCAAAGTTAATAATAAACTGAATTCTTCTTACAGGCGCCATATGACTTGGGACATCTTCTAGTGTCCACCAAAAAGCCAAGAAGATTCAGAGGAAAAATCACCCAAAAACTAAACCCTCAGGAAACAGCAGACACCAAATCTGCAGAGGACGAAAGCAACCCCTTATCTACCGGCAAAGTTGTGAAGGAAACTTATGTGCCACAGGTGGCAAGAAGTGACAGTGGGTTTGAGAGCAGGAGTGAAACTCCGCATATTCCCAGGTTGGACATCAATGGGAAAAAAACCAAGCTAACTTCCAAAGCAGCGTCTTCTGACTATCCCAGGTACAAATTGATGAATGTACAAGTCCTTATTCTACAGTGTTATTGTATGATATTTCATTTCATTTCAACTTTGATGTAATATTGACAGTATCATACAGTGCAATGCTGAGCAACAACACAAATTGATAGGTGTATTTCGAGTACTTATACTACAATGTATGCATAATATTTCATGGGCTTTGATACTTTGACAGTAAAATATTGACCTATAAAGTATAACTTTGAAATAGACAACACACTTGGGAATCAGACTTTGATTATGGGAATTAGACTAGCGCTTTGGCAACACTGTTGTATCTCTGTCTGAGATATGAAGGTTGTGTTTGAAATTCTAGCAATGTTTATCATAATATCTGATGTTAGTCTCCTAAAAGCCATGGTTTGAGAGTATACTTGGTACAGAAGATTGTTATCTGGATTTGTAAGGTTTGAAAAATCCAATGTTTTGTTTCTACTCCTCCCAGTCTGCCGCTGACTCCAAGACTGACCTCCAGCGCCAGACGTCGAGTTCCAGTCATGGAGGCCGACAGACTCGCCAAACATGCCACCAGACTCATCGTAAGTTACGAACATGTACTTAAAGGCAACCCAAGCAATCTTAGGGCCCAAAAATCGGAATTTGAACATCAATTCATTTAGTCATTTCTATACATGATTACGGTAGTTCAAACTCCACTATCACAATGTATAGCGACGTCCATGATGCTCAAATATGACTTTGTTGTGATGTGAGAACTCACTGAAAACCATCCCCGGGGTTTTCGTAGGCTTGCAAAACTAAGGGGATCATCGCATGGCATGCTTTTGTACGGTTTTGAAATGCTCAAAGTATGAAGTTATTAAACAATTGTGCTAGACAGTGTTAGTAAATGTCACTACAATAAAGATTTCAGCATTTTTTCTTATTTCTATTTTTTGTCCTTAATATTGCTTTGGTTGCCTTTAATAATTCATACAGCCATACATACTAAAAGCGTACCGTGTTTACTCAAATCCATCAGTCTATCCATCTTATCCTGTAGCTTTAGTCCACAGCACAGCATTCAACAAAATAGCAGAGCCATTTGGATGCCCAGGGTGTTAGTTCAATCTCCGTTCTGATCTATCTTTCAAAAGCTCATTTCGTAACCTTACTATAGTGCAGGATCTCATTAGATGATTTAGTTCATGTATGAATGATCGAATCAATAAACTTACTATACATATATTGTTTCTGAAGAAGCGTGTTTTGAATCACTGAAAGACTGAACCATCCATGTGCTGAGCTTCTCCATGTTTTCATCTTCAGGAAACCCTCCCCCTGGACCAGCTGACAGCCATGCACTCCAGCCGTTTCCATCCCATCCCCAAGCCAGTACAGCCACAGAGACCCAGGCAGAAGGTGGGACATACAATTCTACAGAACTAACCAACTAGATTTGTTGAGTTTTGCATTTTGATAAAAACCCAGCTCATAAGGTAGTAAGAGCAGTTGTGCGGGAAGCATGATGCGTTTTCTATTGTCTGCTAGTACAATGCAACACAGCTTTACCATGGCTTATGATATTTTTCAGTTAAGGGTCTGGGCATATCCCTTCTCTTATCAACACGTGTGTAACACTCAGATTTTTCTTAAGTTTAATGCCCGAAGCTCCCCCATCACTGGGACTGAAGGTCAAATCCTCTCTATAGCCAGAACCACTGTCCTCTGCATCCATATTATTTAACCCATATGGAAGGGTTTCTGAATGTTAGACCAACAGCCCCCTTTTTAATTGTAACTCTAGTTTGGACAATTTAGTCGGAAACCCATGCCTTACTATGTTTTTTTATTTGTGTTGACTCCACAAGGATGTGAGTCCCCGGGCCAGTAGCCTATCCAGGAATGTCCATGGCTTACTGCACGGGACAGCCACACGAGAGTACATCAGCAAAACTGGTGAGAGCATACTGTTTACCTAGTATGTAGTATGTATGTACTAGGAAGCTGTGTGGCACTTAGAAACCTTGATAAGCCCAAACTTTTCCCAGTCTTTGAATTTAAAATCTGTTCAGAACAGCAGTTCAGCACCAAGGACATACCAGTATTGACCGCATATTTTCAAGTTAACAAATTTATGACACTGTTTTTCTCTTCAGGCCTATTCATGTCACTTACAGACACAAATGAAATGAATTCGATTTACTTATCTATTTCATATTATTGAAATATGAAAGAAATGCATTGGAGCACAGAGTTGCAACACTTTGTGTGTGCAGAGATTTTGATTCTCCTTCAGAACCCTACATAGAAAATGATCTTTACGGCCATCTGCATTTTCTAATGGCAATAACAACAACTCAACAGCACAATAGACATGCCCACCATATCTATAGTAATTTCTTTACTTGTCCTAGTCTATGGCATCCCAGTCTAATGTATTATCCCCAATGGGAAACAATGGCTATATAGGTCGCAACATGTCAAACAAAATGCACCCGCAAATGTATGAATATTTCATTCATTTCATGAATGATCAGTGGTTTCATGCATGAAAAGCAATAATCTGCCTCTGAATTATTCATTACATACTTGGACCATTGTAGTTTTTAATGGGACAGACAGCTCAGACAATGGAATGATGAATACAGATACAGTGCACTATTGTTGAAGAGGACAAACTATTGAATAGTTGCTGATTGGAAACCGGTTCGACACATTGTCAGCATAATGTGTCTCTCTGGATATTTTTGTTGTCCACCACAAATCTGAATTGTTTACAATAGTAACCATTGAATTTGGTGGTTATTGATTTATTTGAGGTCATGTGTCTAGACATCTCAATACTAACTTCTATCATGTATTACTGGCTTTGTGTTTATGTTTGTGTTTGAATGATAAAAAGGGGAAGAAGGGCAAGATAACAGTTGAACATTAATCATCGAGTTTGTTTCTCCATCTAAATGGTTGTTTCAAAATGCCACCAACTTCCATCGACAGTATTTTTGTAATACATAAGCAATAGTTTTAATAACGTAAATTATTCCAGTTTGGCCCTATTTCTTTTCTCTATCTTCTATACTATACTGTCATTTTTGACATTTTTGCAGTGGTTTTAATACGTTTGCAGTTTTTGCAGTGACCACTTCACTACAAACTTAAAACATGTATCTCCATTGCTGTACAGCATGTGACTATAGCACTTCTGCAAAGTTAAGACCACCGCAAACATTCCATTTTATCCCTACCTAAAACTCAAATCACTGCAGACTCAAAGGCATTTATTATTTCCTTTTTAGTCCTTCCTTAACTGTATGCATCTGTTGAATTGTGTCTTCTTCACTTCAAAAATCATTCTGTTCTACTATAGAAACACAGAGGGTGAAATCTGCCAGAGCGTACCGAGCCAAGTCAGCCAAACTGACTCCTCAACAACAAACCAAACCTGCCATCGAGAAACCGAGATCCAAGTCAGCCTTCGGCCTACACAGGCCAAAAAGGAAACCTATCAGAACTGTCACATTACGTGATGAGGATTTTGAGAATGATGAAGATGATGACAGTGAAATCTGGACCTCGCAGTACTTGAAGGAAGATGACTCAGCATCAGAAGAGGTTGTGTTTAAAGAGATGCCAAGAGGACCTGGGACCACGGTTCAACTAACAGGGTGGTTAAGGCAAGTAGCTGCAAGAATTTTACCTCCGTGAAAATGGAGGCATTGTTTTTGTCTGTCTGTGTTGGTGTGTGTCCATAATTGTCCCAGTCCAATCTGTTCCACAGGAATGCAGGAGTGTTGCTGTTGATAAAGTCAGATAGCCAAGGATGGCATGTGTCCAAGAGTTTAGCATGTAAAATGTGAAATGGACATGGTTGTGTTATAGATATATTGTCCAAAGACTTACAAAAAGTTAAAATATTTCATGAAGGTGTGAGCTGTTTGATACCTTGTTGCTCTAGTTTCTGAAAGTTTGTGACAGTCTAATATGCAAATTTATGTTCAATGACGCTCCTTGTACTTAATCTCCAAGCAGATCTAGATCTAACGGTTGCAAAGACTGGAGTTTGCAATAAAAACTCCTTTTGCCAGTTGGATACGGTCTTTGCAACCGTTAGATCTGCTTGGAGATTACCTTGTACTAGCAACTTTGTGTTGTGTAATATTTTTGGCTTCATGAAAACTTTATTTTCTCTTATACATGTATACTATTGCCTTAACAGTGAGCAAATGGAAAAGTGGACAGAGGAATATGATGCAGAGAAAGTTGATGAACAAGTGCAGAGCACTCATTCAGATGATGAGGGGGATGACAACCAATCAGAGAGCAGAGCTGAGGATCACCATGACAACCAGGAGGATGGAGAAGTTGTAGAGGAAACAGTTGAAGAGAAGAAAGAGGAGGAGGAAAAGTTGGAGGAATCGTCTGTCAGCAAGAAAGATGACAGTCAAGATGGGAACCAATCAGAACCCGAGAAAAAGGAATCACGATTCAGTCTTAAACTCGGTTTCGGGTCCAAGAAGGAGAAGAACAAGAAAAAGGTAGAGTCGGAACCGGAGAAGAGTTCTGGTGAGGATATGGGACATGATAAAGAACAGGAGGAAAAAGCTGCTGAAAAGAAAGGAAACAAATTTGGCTTCGGAATGAGTATGAGGAAAAAGTCTGGTAAAGAGGATAATAAATCTGAAACAAAAGAGAATAAGGAAGATACCGCAGTAGAAAATAATGAGATTTCCCCGAGCGACACAGAAGAAGTGAAAGAGGAAGAAAGATCACCAGTGCAGCCAGAAAAACAAGAGGAAGATAAACCTAGCACAGAAGAGTTAGTCCCAGCTAAAATCTCAAACAAAGATACTGAAAAGGAACAGAATGACACGGTTAAATCTGAAAAAGAGGAGAAAGCATCTCTTGGCTCCAGGACAAGTCTGAGTAAGAAAGAGAGCAAAAAAGCATCAAATGATGGAGAGGAGGAGAATATGGCAGACAGGGATGCTGTGAAAGAGACAGAAGAGAGACAGGAAGAAAAGGACAATGCAGATGACGTTGGAGCATCTATATCCGGCACACAGGAAAAAAGAACAAGTGTTTCAAGCAACCGATCAAATAAAGAAGTCCTTGAGAGCCAAGAGGGACAGGTACAGGGTCATGGTTCTTCTGAGGATAGAAGAATGAGCACTTCCAGTAAGCAGTCCATCAAAGAAGGCCTTGAGAACCAGGAGGAACAGGCACAAAGTCATGGAGGTTCAGAGGAAGATGGAGGAGCAAACTCAGAAGTGCAGAGGACTGCTAGTGTTACAAAAATGCAATCTGAATCTGAGGACACCAATGGGGAAGAACAAAAGGATACAGCATCCCTAGAAAGTGAAAAGGGACATGATGAAACAGTTGTAGAGCAGGAGACAAAAGAAGAGGAGAGAGATGAAATTAAAGAAAATGAGGCAGGCAGTGCAGAAGAAAAGCAGGAAGAAGTAGGGAGCATCGACAGAAGGGATTCAAAGGACAAACAAGACAATATTGCAGAAAACCAAGAGACACAAGGAGGAGAGATTGATATCAGTACTGAGGATTCTAGCAGTGATGGCAAGAAACTTACATCAAAGGAAGAGGAGGAGGATCAAAAGGACCAGTCGGAAGAGAAACCAGAACATAGAATTAGTGTTAGAAAGAAGAATAGAGGATCGAAGGAGTCAATTACCGAAGAAGTCCAAGATTCTAGTGTTGATGACAAGACAGTGAGCTCAAAGGAAGAAGAAGAGAGCCAAGATGATGTGTCAGAAAAGAAAGCAAAACACAGAAAAAGTTTGAAGAAAAAAGCATCAAAAGAGTCAGTCACCAAAGAAGTCCTAAAAGAAGTAGAAGACCAAGATGATGGGTCAGAAAAGAAATCAAAACACAAAAGAAGTTTGAAGAAAAAAGCATCAAAAGAGTCAGTCACCAAAGAAGTCACAGAAAGTTTGGAGCAACAAAATGTTGTGCATGAGAGCAAATGTACTACAGATGCCACAGATGGACCAAGCCAAACAGAGACCTCTGAGCAAGAACCTAAAACAGACAGTATAAAAAGTGGTAGCGTTTCATCCATCGGAAAGTTGAGTAACTCATCTCTAAATGTTCCTAAGCCTGTTGAAGATACAGGAGAAGATGGGAAACAGAAAACTGGAAGTGAAAAAGATGGAGACTCTTACAGCGTAAGCTCAGCCACTTATCACATGGTGTATACAGAGAGCCCAGAGCACGAAAAACTGCCAGAATTCTGATCAAGCACAGATGTTGTGAACGACAAACTGTGACTATCTCCTGTGTTAGTTTTCTGCACATGAAAGGGTGGTTACGCAACAATTTTTTGCTGCATTATGGTTACAAATGTACATATGATGCTGCTTTTGTTGTTGAATGTTATGCAACATTCACAGCAATGCTAAATATGAAGTTTGTAAAAATGTGAGCCTTACCCATCATTATTGGTGACTTTAAAATGTATCATAAAGACTAACAAGAGAAATATTGTACCTGTACAAATTTTGAAATTAATGCCATAGCTTGTCTATATCTGTGTGGTATAATGTTTGCTTAATTTTACACCGCCATGCTCAAAGAGCTAAAAGTATTTTTCTTTTACTACTCAAATGTACATTGATTTTTTAACGGTTTGTTCAATACTGACCAATATGTTTTTAAAATTTTGCTTGTGCCCTGTGACATGCCAGCCTAGCAACTCTTAATTCATTAATAATGGAAAATTCTCTCAATTTTTAAAACCATTCTTGCCCAATGGATTACCTAAGCTGCAATATGTACTTTTTTGTTTCAATGTTTTGTGCATATAAACCAATTCACTGATGATCAGTTCCAAGTCTAATGTGCATACCATGTTTAATCCACTTATTTTTTTACCAGATGAAAACATGAGCAAAAAATGGAGGAAGAGGTTTATATAAAGTGAATTGAGGAGTTACAACACTGCATTGCTATATTTGGATTACCTAGCTACATTTAGGCTAGTGTGCCAAAGTTTGATTTATCACTAAAGTGTAATCATTTGGGAAACAAAAGACTATCATGCTGGGTGATGTTCAAATCATATGCTTGCACATGGTTCCATTAAAATCATTTCTAACGATAGAAAAAAGTGTCCGCGTCCATCTTTGAGAGTGGATAGAAAATAGGTTACGAGAAGGAGGGAAATATATTAGAATGCCAGAATCATTCTCCTACTTAACAGCGCTTTCTTCTTGTTTGTGTTCCGGAATGGACGTTTGCAACAGCCACAAACCAAGAAACCTTGCGCAACCTTGATTTGAACTCGCACATTTGCTGCTGATAACCTGTTTTGACACGAACAAGGAGGTTATATATCCTCCTTGGCACGAAGAACGAAATATGAAAGGTCACGTCCGTCTCCACTAGGCCTCCGTAAGTTGTTGTGGACAGTAGTACTCCGTAAAGACACAGTAAATAATCACCCAGGAGGGTGCCATTTCCTCCTGGAAACTGCGTGGGCAAATGATACCATATCATGGCCAAACTCCCCCGGCAAATTATTCTCCCTATAGCCAGGGTAGTTAGTCTGGCAGAGACTACCAGCATATTACGCGATTGTCTAACCAAGATAATTTGATAGCAGACCTTTCATGGCAGACACGATTAGCTCTATTGGCTTTGTATTTCCTTTACATAGTCTCAGTATAAAGTTGCCTTGGCGTTTTCCTAGAGCATAGACGGTTACAGAACTTAACAGACCTTAAGAAAATATGGCACTGCTGCAGAAATGCTTTAACGTTTTACCATCAGAATTATAAACCCCATGCTTCTGTTCTGTATGCATGTAACAATTAAATCTTGTGACACCGTACTCATGAAATTAAACAATCGTTGAACGTTTGATAGCTAACAATAGACAGCCATAGGTAACAGGCCAATTTTTAGAACCAGAAGGGGTGAACCAATTTGGCATTACTCCAGATGCCCTTACGATGAATATTAAACATTTCACAATGGCACTTATAAACGCTACACTTTTCCTTTGTATATAACAATAAAACACACCACACTCGATTAAAACGACCGCTGAATAATTACTGGTAATAGACAAGCATACGTAACATCCTAATTTCCCTAACCGAGAAGAGTTGAAACAATTTGGCATTACTCCAGATACCCTTACGATTAACATGAAATGTTTCACACTGACACTTATAAACCGTACACTTTTCCTTTGTGTATAACAATAAAACACACCACACTCGATAAAAACGACCGCTGAATAATTAATGAAAGTGAATAACGCACCACGTGCGTACACCTGCGACCTCGCCTCACAGCATTCTGGGAACTTTCGCTTTCAAAATGGCTGCCCCCAATGCTAGAATGACAATATCATTTCTCTTACTCGCGTCGTTTCCTTGGAATGTACTCTCGTCCGCAGTCGACGCTGATGTAGAAAGACTACGAAATGAAACCACGCGGAACCACCAGCGATTTCTGAGGCATTTGGAAGATATTTTCCAGCATCCGAGTGAAGACTGTCCGCCGGATCTCAAATATGACGGCTCCTACGTCGAGCACAAGACATGCGAAAACTGGGTCCTACAGACCTTCAGGAAAACGGTGTTCGACGTACAACTGGTGGATACCATCGCGAAGAAATGTGGCACGAATTTCAGGCAGTGTTTTGATGAGAACGTGGATGTGAGGGAGAAATTGCGAGCCCATCTCGCGACTACACGGGGGCTGTACGGACAGTACTGTGCCAAAAAATGGTGCGTGGATTTTCTCCTGAAATATCAGAAGCAGTGTTCGCCAGTGGTAAGTGATACGCATTATTCAGCTTCAATACTCTTACTTTATGTTAAATAACAACGAATAAAATTTCCTGGGCACAACGGCATGATAAAAGAAATAATTGCGAATGTCTTTTTAACAAGTGCGTGTTTAATACATATATATAATGCGTACCGTTATAAGAATCCTGGTTTCTCTCTTCTACATAAATACAAAGAAAGGATCACTGTACTAATCATTATTCGTCCTACGTCAGTGGTCGCCCGTTGAATTATAATGACCAAATCAGACGAATGATTTTGGCGCATCGTTTTCCGTAGGGAATTGAATAAAAAGCAGGCACCATGTTTTCCCCAAAGGACGATGACGCCATTGTAAAAATTAGTCCAACATATACACACGGCGGGTTTCGTCACCGTTACCGTGACAACAGATTCAATGAAAGGCGAAATTTGATCCAAAGGAACAAAAACAACTGACGTCATCAACCAGTCTGAGGGAAAATTAGGACGTATTGGCGGGAAATGTTTTGATTTCGGCAGCAGTTGTTTGGTAGATTTTGGAATGAAGACAAAACACCTCTTACAAAAACACTATTTCTATAAAGATTGTAAATTATAGAAAATAGAAATAACGTAGAATTTAATCATTAAAGTGGTCAAGTTGAAAATTGTGAGTAGCTTGTGTGTACTGTGCACATGTTGTTCTGTAAGCAACCCTGTCCCTGGTACTGAAATAGTAGTTACAACAACCAGAGCAACAATGCAGCATTTTTTTTTCTCAAAGATACATAAAAGCAAGCAGGCTTGCAATGCAATTCTCAAAGGCTGAAATGCAGTAACAATGTGACCTCTTGAATTTGACATCAATGAGACACAGTGTCTTTTTGCATATTTCAACTAGAAAACCAAAACTGCTGTTGTTTATTACTGTAGCTTTGCATGGGTAATTCCTATAAAACTGTTTCAAGGCAGATGTAGAAAAAGCTCATGCAACCTACAATTTGCATATAATCTTCTGATATTTCATAGCAAAATTGTAGAAGGTAAAAGAGTACCAGCTCCATATTATAAATCACAGATTATAGGAATTTAGTATTTAAGCCCTACAGGGTAAGTAATAATTGATTTCTCCACTTAGTAAACTACAGGTACATATTTCCACGCATGAAAGCTTGTACTACTAATTGAACCTGTAGGGAAAAGGGTGCGTAGATCATTACTTATCTGTACCACCACACATGGTGACCTTTCACAAGAAATGTTGACCCACATTTATGACTAAATATTCCATTCATGGCAACTGCCAGAAATACAGTGCCACTCTAATCTATCATATTGGTGGCTTTCATTTAAGAATATTGTTCTTGTTGCAGAATGGTGCCAATACATGGTTATGATGTGTACACAGAATATCAATTGTCTATAAATTGTCTATAAATACTGGTACAAAACTTCATATAATGAATCAGATACCATCATAGCTTCCTATACAGTGTAACATAATGAAAGTTTATCATTGTAAAACTGTAACCCCAATTACAGCAGACCTGTCCTGTATGTGATTGATAGGTCAATTCAAACTGTCTCTTTTTTTTCTGTCAGGCTGAAGACTTGAAGACAATCGTGGACGAGAAGCTGCTCGAGTTCACGACCATCGTGGACCTGTCCTGCAGTGAACAGACAGACGCCTCAGGCAGGCCGTGTGGAGACCTGTATCACCAGTACAGACTCGCACTGGCAGCCAGCAAGGCCAAGAACCCGGACACTTGGGCAGACTTCAGGGCCAGGGTAGGTGTTGAAGAGTTGTTTTTGTTTGTTTGAATTGCATAGCTGGTAAACAGCCTCATGGCATCTGTATCTGTATGGCCGGCTAGCCGGTATAACTGCCCTTTGGCGTGACACACCAGCTTCACGCCAGGCACGCAGCGTGACAGAAGCTGGTTATATTATTACACTGAACAACCTGTCACACCTAAACTTTGCACATCTAGCCGTAAGTATTGTTTAACGCTTTCTAGTGAGGATGTGTTGTTAAAAGCTATCTAGCTAGGATGATCTGTACTAACACATGGTATTAGTAAAAGCTGTGTATCTAGATTGACTGACTTGATCCACTCACACTGGGGTATATATCTTCCCCTAATCAACAAGTGTAATCAGTCATAACTAGTAAGCACACCAGGACTTTTTGTATAATAGTTTTCTAAACATCCATTGTGTTGTGTTTTGATTCAGATCAACTCATCAGCACAGAGCGGATGTCCCAAGAACTTTCCGCAGGTAAGACTGATATGATTGAATTAGTAAAATTCAGAGTCACAAACCTGGACAGGGGGAATGAGTGTCAATTCAATGTTCAAATCATTTGCACATGTTTCATACATTTGAATGTGATGCATGTAGGGACACATTGTTACAATGATTAATAGGAATAATCTTAATAGTAACATTTTCTCCCTGATCTAGGGATGGAGTTTGAGGGCAGATATGCTGGGATGCTGTGTCAACCAAACAATCAACACACTCATCAAGTAAGCACACTGCTTATTCTATACTTCATATCTTTATAGGAGGTATAATTTGGATAGCTTCCTTCCCAGTGTTTATCTATGCAGAAAGCATAGTCTAGTACTGTAAATCAATGTTATGATTGCTACAAGCAAATTTCTGTCTAAGAACAGAGGGATGGGTCCTAGACAGATTTATATGAAACATTCCTTTTCCCATCCAACTGCAAATTTAAGAGCTTGAATTAATCTGCAGTAAATGACTCAACACTTGTTACCTTCGGCAAGAAGGTTATACTTTTGAGTGCGAGTGTGTGTGTGTGTTTGTGTGTGTGTACATGTTCATATTTAGTATGTGGGTAGGTCTTAATGAGACCTCAAAATGATAACATTTTAGGCCCACTAGAATTTTTTGTTACAGTAGTACTGCAGCAGAACTTTAGGTTTTAATATCTCGTTTATATTGCAGGTACCAAGGCTTGTGGTACAAGTCAGTGGTCCAAGACACTCTGCAGAAGTGTAACACCTCAGTACCAGCAGACTGTAGTACCTCACCAAAGAAGGTTAGTACATAACCACGGTATATTTTTCTATACATACTTAAAACCACTGCAAAAAATTTTGTTCTGTCTTCTGCCTGTCTATACCTCCTTGTTTAAGCACTACATACTACATTGTACTGTAACTGATGTTTCCATTATGTGACTGTAGCTGTACAATTGTTTTTAACTTTTAGCACACTGAAGTAGCCATTTGGCATACCATTCTCTATTGGTTACAGACAGAACCAGAGGCAGCAGGGAGAAGGTTAAAACCATTTTCTCTGTACTGCAAATCTCAGTGGAGTTAATGCTATTTACAGTAGATCATAAAGATATGTAAAAAATGTCATTTTGTTTATGGCAGGTGAAGTCAGTTTACCCCAGCGGCGTCAGGTTCAACACCGTGGTGGGCATCATTGCCGCGTCGGTCATCTGTGTCGTCGGACTGTTCGTCTTCGTGCGTGCAGTTTACACCAAGATCCGCAAGGGGGAGTACGAGAGGGAGGACGTGCGCTACTCCGAGATCCTGATAACAGATGATGACGATGAGATAGGGGATGGAGAAGATGAGGAGGAGGAGGTGGATGAATGATGTAGGCGGTCCATAGTCTCCTAGCCTGGTATCCATCCTATCCTGCTCAGGCCACATCAATTTGCAATTGGTTTATTGGTTCTTATATTTTGAGAAAAAATATGCCTGAATGGAACAATGTGATGAAAACAATTTTATCTGGCACCCATTAACAGAAAATGGTTGCCAATTGAATATTTGCCAAATTCTTACAGAGTTGTACCGTTGGCTGGAATACATCAAATTCTAGCTCCATTCACTCCATTGATCACTTCCCTGCAGAAAATAGTTTAATGCAGAAATGATAAGCATTTGTGAATATTTGCCGAGAATGTAGGCAAGAATTTGGCTCTGTGTCATGCAATCCTTGTGTAACAGTATGGTAAAAAGATTTGAATATGCAGTAGGATCCCCATTACACTGCTTTTAAGAAATATTCATTACCTGAAATGATGCAGATAGTAAGGAACATTTAAATTGGGAAGGGGACCAGAATACTGTAAATGCATTTAAGTTTGCATGGTTTTTAGTTTGTGCTAAGGCGAAAATGGGGTGTTTGCGGTGGTTTTTAGTTTGCGGCAGTGCTATAGTCACATACCGCTACAGTATTGGACAAAAATGTTCGCGGTTGTTTTAAGTTTGCGGTGAAACGGTCGCCGCGAAAACATAAAACCACCCAGAACATTTCTACATTTACAGTATTTTGCATGGAAGCTATCAGAGAAGTGAGCCAGAGCTAGACGAGAACTTATTCCAAGCTATAGTTTCAAGGTTCTTTCAAAGTTGCCAAATTTACAGAATGATGTGACATAGATAGTTGCCATAGTTCAATAGCGTCATCAGGTTCAAAAATCAATGGTTAACAATACCAACCACGAGATGTTTCCTTGCCGACATTGAGTAGTCTTTGAGTAGTTATCTTCCTCAGAGCACTACTGACTGGTTCTACTTTAGTAATGAACCATGGTGAGGGGGATACAAGCTTTGTCATGTTTGGGACTACAGTATTGCCCTATACTCTCCAAGCAGAGGTTGGTGGGGAAGATATTGTGACCTTTTTATCATATGCCCCGTTTTTTTCCTCTCTCACATCGCTGTTGGTGGGGAGAGAGGACAAAAAATGGGGCATATGATAAAAAGGTCACAATCTTCCCCACCAACCTCTGCTTGGAGAGTATTGCTCTAAGGAAGGCAGCAGAATATATGCCATAGTTTAAATATACGGTGCAAAGTCTTTGGTAAAATGTTAAACCTTGACCACAATGGTATAGTGTACTTTGGGGATTCTACTTAAGATCGTTCAAGCAAGCAAAAATTGCTTTTTCTACGTCTCAAAACAAATTAGATTACCAGGGGCCATCCTGACTGTATTTCTGCTTTGGCCCACTAGAAGTCCCTGAAATGCAATTCCTTTTAATGACTTACTAGTCTAAAACAAGGAGGTAATAATTTTTACAAATAATTATGAAAAATTCTATACAATGTAATATCCTAAACCAAAGGTTGGTTTGATCAATGGCAATATGTGCAATGTACTCTACATATTTAGTGCTTCAGAAATATTATCAAAGGCTCTTAAAGGCATTTATCTCAACTTTTACTATTTCTCATTTTCTATATCTTTTGTAAAGCATTCATTCGTGACACTGGCAACAGAATCGACCATCAGAAAATTGTTACTATAACATTCAATGAGGAAAGTTATCAATCTATACATGTCTACCCATGTAAAATTCAATTTCAGATCTTATCCCTATTATCACATCTTCTACGAGCTTCTAGCTGTGTAAAAATTAATACATGTTCTGATAATCTTTTTGCTGTCAAAGAGGAGAAAGTACAATTTGTCTAGCTTGTGGCTTACTGAGGATCACACTTAATGTTTGTGAACTTCGATTTCAAGTGTAAAAAAAAAAATTAGACAATTTTAAATAGTCTTACTACCTCTTGTTGACTGCATTCATTTGGTAAAACAGTACTTCTTGTCTAAACTGCCTGATGCCAAAACAAAACTGTGTCAAATCGTTTGCAGTAAGCAGTTATTATGATAATAGTCTTTATTGCATATTCCTGCCCAGATGGGCTAAATGCACAGATGACCACACGTGGTCTAGAAGATGTAAAACGTAAAACATGAAATTATAAAAGTTTATCTGTAATCCAATATGAATATTTTCTTCTAAAGTACTTATAAGTACATGTACAATCGTGTGCTAACAGCAAATAAGGCATTGAAAGTGTTAACATTATCAAGAAATGTAAAAGTTGAAATATTCTTTGTTGACAGCACTATGATAACGATATTTACAATTAATTTCACATCATGCTACCTCCTCATGATACCGACGGAAGCTACATGTTTCAAAGCATATTCTGTCTTTGATTATTAGGTGGGGATTCATATAGTAAATATTGCATTTCAAAGAGTTGATAATACAGAAAATATGCATGCAAATTGTTCAACAACAAGACGGCATATTAGAAGCTTTGAATTGTGCTTAAGATATTTATGTAGATATGTAAAAACATTGTATAAGCAAGTCCATGTGCAATATGTCATTTTGGTTATTGTTTTGCAAGGTAGTATGATAGCTACCTTTAACATATGTATTGTGTAGTTTGTTGATTGACCTTGTACTTTTAACTTAAACTTTGCCAGATCTGAATAATAAGTAGTGTGTAAATCTTGAAACTTCAGGTCTAAAAAAGGTAACATTACAGTTATTGTATCGGCCAAAGTCCTGTGAACAATTATGACTTACTGAGTGTAATGTGATTTTGTGTACTGTTACAGTATGGTACAGCTTTGCAGCCTATTGAAGGGTGGCTGAGGATTTCTGGGATGTTAATGAAAAAACCCTTTCTTAAGCTTTATAAACCTTCCTCAACCTTAATTTTTTTCAGGTAGTACCTTATAGCAAGGTGGTAATTTATGCAAATTAGTATGACGTCATGATTACGTCATCAAGATTTACAAGCCCACGCCCATTTTTAGAAAAAAAGGCTCTCCTTGGCTTGTACTTCGATGTTTATTAATATAACTTTGCAGGAATGTACATGATAGTAATACATGAAGAATTATGCGTGTCAACGAGTATATTTTGAAATGACGATTTTTGGCGAATTAAAAAAAAAAATCCTAAAAAATTCGCGAAAAATCGTCATTTCAAAATGTACTCGTTGACACGCATAATTCTTCATGTATTACTATCATGCACATTCCTGCAAAGTTATATTGATAAACATCGAAGTATAAGCCAAGGAGAGCCTTTTTTCTAAAAATGGGCGTGGCCTTGTAAATCTTGATGACGTAATCATGACATCATACTAATTTGCATAAATTATCACCTTGCTATAAGGTAGTACCTGAAAAAATTAAGGTTGAGGAAGGTTTATAAATCTTAAGAAAGTTTTTTTTTCAATAACATCCCAAAAATCCTCAGCCACCCTTCAATAGTACCTCAAGGCATTGACCTTTGTCTAACAGCAGTGTGCTCACATCAGCAAATTATAGAAAAGTGAACACCAAGAATGTGTCATGTGGAAGTCGTGCTTCGTTCAATAAATAGAATTTCTTATTTCTATGTAGATCTCTATTGAATCTCTAACAACTGTTTCCAAACGCTTGTCATATTTTTCTTCATCATTTGTTAGTTCTAACGCACGTCTATGAACCCCTACTAGTTTGGTTAGTGAACACTACGCATTCTACGCTCCCCACGCACGGTTGCAAGTTAATGGAAACCTTCAGTTGTATTTTCAATGTCTGAGCAACCAGATGTAATAAAAATTTGACCTTCCAGCTAGACAAATTGTCCCACTATAATGTACAAGGCTGCACTGACACCAACACGTTTTCATCTCGTCGCTATGCATATGGAACAAATAGTGCCAAATATTATTAGAACTCCCTCTCTCGCATCACAGCACAACAGATCTTAAAGCACTGAACAGGCCCAGCTTCTGTACATGTATACAGGGGTGCAAATTTGGTGAGATTGTGTTCGTAATGGCTGTTAAGTGGATGGTGAAGTTCTATCTAGTGTTAGTTGTACGTCTGGTAGTGCCGTGTGTAGAGGCAGGGGACTGGCGACACTGTCAGAAGGTATCACCGGAGAGATGTAGTGTTGGCGACAGTCGTACTAGCAGATCAAAGTACCGGTATGACATTAGCGTGTATGAGTCCAGGTGGAACAAAGATCGACAATTTTTCAGTGGTACTTACAGAGGGCCCTTTAACAACATCCATATGTATCCAATCTTCATGTCCTGTTACAACTGTACAGGTAACAAAAGTGCGTCAACGAGCTCTGTCACAGGGGACGTCCAGATTGTCACTTTGAATCCCTCGCAACAGGACGTCACCATACTTGTGACAGTTGATCACAACGTTGGTACCCTGGCTGCAGGTGACACCACCTCTCTCTCAAAGCTACCATGCGGTAATTACTGTAGCCTATGGCTCGTAAACTGTAACATAACGACCATAGAGGTAGGCGTGTTTGCTAAGCTTCCACGGGTGAAGACCCTGGTCATCTGGCAGAGCAACCTTCAGACCCTGAGAAGCGGCACGTTTGAGGGGATGGAGAGACTTAAGGAACTATTGCTATTGGGCAACAACATCACCTGTCTGGAGGTAAGACTACAGCACGCACCTATTGTGTAAAAGAACTTGTAAGACCTTGAATAACAGGCCACAGATACAGTTTGATTACTTTATATTGACAACTAAATCTGCATTTCTCGTGAATGATATTTATATCATAATATGATATTGAGGGATTAGAATTATCATTATCATTCTCAACTTCATCATAATCATAACCGGCACATCTATATCTGGGCGGTGATGCGTGAACTCTTTTGTTTTTTCTAATCGTTTTCACAAATGGTCTAAGAGCGCCACTATTACATGACAGGCTGGTGCCTTCGAGGGGTTGCCCCTGCTGGAGTACCTCTACCTCGTGGACAACCAACTCCTGACGATGGCACCCGACATGCTGCGTGGACTACAGCTGGCCTGGCTGGACGTAAGTGCTAATCGTGTTTCCTACATAGCGCCTGGGGTATTGCAGGAAATGCGGTCTGTACAACATGTCTATATCGTTGCAAACAAACTTCACTTAGTCAGCGTGGGCATGTTTGCTGATCTTGTGCAACTGAAGTTGTTGAACTTGCAGTATAACGAAATCTCCAGCATTGCAGACGGCGCGTTTGACTCAAATAAACAACTGCGAACATTGAACCTAGCAGGGAACAAGCTGACTTTTCTGTCAGGGCTTTGGTTCAAATCACCAGAAGCATGGGAAGTGCATGTGAATGTGGATGGAAATACCATTGCCGCTGTGTATGTAGGGAGGAGGGAGGCGTGGCTGAATCTTTTATTGTCAAAGAATCCCCTGCGCTGCACGTGTGCAAACATTGATTTGTATGAACATCTGTGGAGGCGCTGGAAATCAACTGGGGGACCTCCTCCTATGAATTCTAAGATGGTCCTACAGACAGGGTGTCCCGCCTCGTCCATGATGGAAAGCCCCCCTGTCCGGGTCAATGTCAGCGCTCTACCCTGTCCGGCACCGTTTGTGGAGATTGTGAACGTAGAAGAAAATGTTGAGTCTAAACAATACAAAGCTTTTGGTAACGTGTACTGGGAGGACCTGCCCCAAGTGTCCTGGACATTTGCCAATGGGTCAGAATATTCCTTGAACATAACTTACAACACAAACATAACGACACAAGCCAGTCTGGCAATAGGCAACCTAACTGTGAGAGTGGTGACCCATATAAAGGCAGAGGGGTGGATAAAATGTAAGGGGCCAGAAAACAAAATGGGGGAAACTCAGGGATCCAGGAAGCAGGAAAAATGTTCCAACTACATGGGGAAGTCCAGCTTCACCCTTTGCCTCATCACTACCAGAAACCTCACTTTCTGGAATCTCAGCTGTTCGGCTGTCACGGAAATCGGTACTTATACTGCCTACTTTAGCGGGAGCGAGGGCTTACACTTCTCCCAACCTCTCACCACAGCAAAGTCACTGACGCCAAAACCCAACATACAACCAACAATCCACCTACAACCAAAAGCCTACACACAGGCACTGTCCACACCCCGGTCCTCAGTGGTCTGGGTTCAGGGCGACCAAAGCAAGAAGTACGTATCCGAGTCTGTATGGCCGATTGTGCTGGCATCTTTGGTGGCAGTGCTGATGGTACTCACGAGGGTAGCACGGGAGTATACCACCGGGGTGAAATGGGGAGAAAACAATCCAGCAGAACAGGCACCAGCGCCTCGGGAAGGCGTGGCACGCTTGCCTTCTGGGTCGAGCGCGATCGTTCCTTATGCCGTAGCCTACGACCACACAGGTGAAAATAGTGGCGACCCAGATGAGCAGATTGCCCCGTATGCCATAACGTATGATGTCGAAGACGATGAGATCACGCCGTACGCTGAAGGTCACCTCCGCGATCACGACAGTTTGTGTGAGTCAGACGCTTCGGACTCTTCAGGAATCGTTCCTTACGGCGTGAGCAAGCTTTGTGACAAGTATGTCAGTGGTGACCGCACAGAAAGTGAAGATAACATGTCCGGTGCGTATAGAAATGATCATGCGTCTAGTAGTCCCGTTTCCAAAATGTATGGCAAAGATGAACTGAAAGAAATTATTCTGAGTCGGCAAGGGACATGAGTGTGCAGTGAAGCCCTTCCACCCTGCCAAACTCCGACGTATATTCATAATGACTGCAAGGTAACTGAAGAACACACCTCTGGTAGCTACGAAAAAAAACATGCACCTGTATGGTATCCTATGACTAAGATGTAGGGATTTATTTGTATACAATGTAGTATCACAATTGAGTTAACATTAACGAACACTGTAATATAAAAGAAAACAAAACTTTATTGCACAACAATTGCAGGTTCAATGTATAGCAAACTACATGTATTGGAAAATACATGTAATACCAGTGATGAGCTTTAAGGTATTTAGATTTTTGTTATATCAAGTACATGTTCTTCTAATTCATCTGAGAACTATTTCAATAGTACTGCGATAAGTATTTGTTATTTGAAGGCCATAAGCCTTTCTAGGCTTATCTCCTACACTTTATTTTTTATACATTTCACTTCACTGTTAATATTGTTGTTTCAATAAATAAACAAGCTATTTGATTATCAACTTCAAAGTAACTTGTAGATTATTGTCTTCAGTTCGTTTTGAATTATGTTTGCAGCATTGTAGTAAGCTTATGAATGGTTGTATATTCTGTGAATGAGCCAAACAATTTACAAACCAGTTTCAGTCTGAAGGATCCATCTATTGGAAGTGTGATTCTTTATTGAGCATCTATTAAAGGACACACATTATCTACAGCATTAATATTGGTAAATAATTTAATCTTACAAGATTTTCATGATACAGACAAAACTGTCCAAGAGGACCACTCAGTTGACTGATAAAATCTGGTCTATGTGGACAAGTGCTCACTATAGACAGGATTCTTAATGTTTGTGTTATTGGGAAAATTTGGTCACAATGGTCACAATGGCCAGGTGGTCCTTTAATATAGGCAGAGGTGGTCATTTGTACATTTAAAGCTGGTCGGGCAACCACCTCCAGTCTCAAGTCTCATTGAAGCAGTCCCATCCATTTTTATACCTCCACCCTGTCCTGAGCAACCACCTGTTCTCAACAGACATTTTTCTTCAGTCCCTTGAGTGATAGCTGAATCCAGGTTTAACTGTACATGTTTAACTTTCATGAGACTGTGAAACATTGGCTTGCCAATGGGTGGATGGATTTATCTTGCACATTTTAGTTTCTTATCTTAAAGTAAAGTTAAACAGTCTCAGCTGTTTCCAGATGTTGCACTCTTTTTGTGCTCTTTTAAACACTTCATGGTGCAGAATTTGAAGTCCTGGTATTCGAACGGAACTTTTCCAAACAGGGCTTCACCACAGAACCAGCACCGACTGAAGAGAGAACAAAAAATAACATTTATTTATATATTTAAAAAATAACATTACCAAACACTGTTTACCACATTATTAAGCTATACAAAGTCATGTATGAGTATGACTGTATGTGTATGATTGTGTATTTGTATGCTTGCAAACATAAGCAAAATAGTTCTCTATTACAGTCTACTACTCTAGTCACTTCACACCACAGAGTACAAGAATGTACGTTCGTGTGCCTGCTTGGGTGTGTGTGTGTGCTTATGTGTGTGTGTGTGTGTGTATGTGTGTATATGTGTGTGTATGTGTGTGTATATGTGTGTGTGTGTGCGAATGTGTATGAGTGAGTGTATGTGTGTGTGTGTGTGTATATCATGTATGTGTGTGTGATTGCATGTATGTGTGCAAACTCACTTTGCGTTACTAAGACCGGCGGTGTTCTGACCCTGTTGAGCTAGTCTCCTTTCTGCCGCCAGCGCTCTCTGTGGTAACAGCAAAAAAAGTAACGATTTCTTTAGTCACAATTAAGTCATTCAATTGGTTAACACTATTGCAAGCGCAGAAAGAAAGGAAAGATAACAGCAAAAATCTACAGAGCTTTCAGAGATGGACAACAATCCTCACCTGAAAATGGCTCTCATGTAATTTTGTTGGAGACTAATATGCATCACAACATGTATATTGGATCTATTCTAGTTTAACTGGAAACAAGATAGAGTAACAACAAGAAGGAAAAAGGTAACAGCAGAAAGGAATAAAGCCAGACAGTGTTAAAGCAGTGGATAGAGTGTGCGATACTGACAAAAGAAGCTACGTTTATTCTATTGTCAAAAATTAAATCCAAAGAGGGCCTACCACAATATCTTAACAACTTGTCTGATGGAATGGATAAGAAAAGATAAAGAACAACAGAAAATGTCAGCACTGGAAGGCAACACATGTTTCTAACAAAGACATGATGGAAAAAGATTGCAGTTTTTACATAAAGCTACAATTCAGTGGACAAACATTATATGAAGTATGGAAATTTCACCATGTACAGGTCACAGATAGCAAATAACTGCTAATAGAGGTTGTTTCATGTTCAACTTTTATACCTTTGTCTATATAGTTCAGAGATTTGATATCTTAAGTAAAACATCTGACTCTCATAATGAAATAAACACACAAAATACTGTAACTGTCAACAGAAAAACTTAGTAAAAGACCACTTAAATCTACAGAACTTAAAACAGTGGATTAAAAAACACATACAAAGAAATACATGTAGAACAACAATAATGACAGACACGGTGCATACTTTCTCAGTCTTAAGTTAAGAACACTTTTATGTAAAATATGAATCTCTGTAGATTTACCCTTTTTCTTCATGAGTCAGTCTTACGGCACCTCACAGAAGTATAAGAATTGATGCTAAAATCAACTGTTTTTAATCTAAGAGAAAGAAAATAACAAAGTTGCAAAACCAATCACCATACTCAATATACAAACTACCTTTTCTCTGTCACTAAGGGATGAAAATCTGGTCTTTTCCGCTTCTTCCTTCTCTTTCTTCATCCTTTCTTCCCTCTCCTCCTGGTCCCTTTTCTTTTTTGCAATCTTCTGTGCCTTTCGTTTCTCAGCCTGCTTGGCAGCCCTGGTCTGTTCCATCTCCTCTGTGAGGGGTGCTGGGATCTGTGGTGTGGATATATATATATACTGTAAAGTAGTGTAAATGCAGAAATCTTCGTGGTGGTTTTATGTTCACGGTTTTTGAGGTGAACTCTTTACCGCAAAGTTTAAAACCACCGGAAAATGTCATTCCATTGTGTGACTGTAGTGCTACTATTGTTTCAAATGTGAAGTCAAAACCACCGCGAACAATTTTCTCCCTAGCGCGAAATCAAATCCCCGTGAACATTTTTGCATTTACAGTATATGCGTTTTAAGCATTTTAGTTGTAACACACTTATCGAGAAGAGTATAGGTGACCTGGTGTCCCTCGCTAAAACATGACAATGTACCAAGTGATATCCCTGTAGCTCAACACTGAAAGCAGCCTGACAGTTGAGCTCCTGGTTCCAATTAGTCGGACAGGACATCTCGGTTGGGGCTGCTCCCGATTTTCAGAAGGGACGTAAAATAGGGATGCCGTGTTCAAAGAGGTGCCTCAAGCACATTAAAGGGGAAGGGCTAGCGACCCCTCCCTGTAAAAATATACCCTGCTACTGAAACAGCAAGAAAATTGGTGATGACCTATGTGCCACTTGGCACTACAAGGGTCTGACTACAAGGGTCTAAACAAACAAACAAACGAACGAAAGAAACTTTGAAATCTTACCTGTGCCTTGACATAGTCGTATTTTTCTGGGTTTTCTGCCATGAACCTCCTGAACTCATTCCGTACCTCCTTACTGCTGCATACCACATACGGAGGTCTGCCCTTCTTGTCCCTACAAGAAACATCAACATCGAACAATGTTTAACCAAAATATTTCTCATGAGATACTGTATAGTACGAAAAGTATCTGGCCTACAAACACAAATAAACGTCAACATCAAAAAATATTCATAGTAAACAAAATGTTTCTCTTGGGATACTGTAAAGTATGCGCTGTGTCTGGACTACAGACACAAATACTGGAATGATGATGTGATTCTTTTTCAAACTATATGTCATTAATGTCATTGCTGCCTTGAACCGGTTGCTAACGTCACACCTCCACTCAGTTCAAGTGATGTAGGCTTCAGGTCAAATCAACTTGAGAAGGACCAGAGGACTGGTCGAAAGCTTGTTGGTAAGTGCTTTACTTTGTGTACATTCATCACTATTGAAACGCATTAGGCAAGTAGTACAGTCTACTCCCAGGAATCAAAGCCGGGCCGCCAGCTCACAAACCCAACACACTTACCACAAGGCTAAAAGGTCTGGATCAGTCAGACTGGTCAGTAAGTGGCTGTTGAATCACACTGCTACACTATAATTATAGTACAACTTTTTATTTTGAGTTGTAAAGACACAAACCACTCACTTGAGAGAAGGATCAGCCCCAGCAGCCATGAGCAGACTGATCACAGCCTTACTCCCTGCCCTGGCTGCTACATGCAGCAGGGTGGAGCCATGGTCGTCTAAAGCCTCCACCAACATGTCCGGTGTAACCTCACACACTGCACCGGGCAATGTTGTACCATGTTCTGTTTCATTGGAAGTACATATAGAAGAACAGCCAGTGTCTTTGGCTTGGGCTGTTTCATGATCAGCAGAGGTAGATTTTTTGGGCAAATACTGTAGGTTGTCTTGATTGAGTGGGTTGTTGCTTAGAGTTGCTGCATTTGCAGAATCACCCTGCAACTGGTGTTGTTGTTCTGATGTGCTAGTTGTAAGATCCCCGTCCTTGCTGGTATCATTCGAGAGGATTAAATGTTTAAGGAGTTTTTGAAGACTTTCGCCATTGCCAGCCTTACAACATGTGAAGAGTGCATTCCTAAGCTGCCTCTCTGCCAACTCTGAGGACAAAGAGAAAATAAGTGAAGGTGATATGCTGTGTACAGTATCTACAGGTTCATTGTACGGAGAAAATTCTCTGAGCTCTTTTCAAGAAGTACAATGAACAGTGGACCATGGCTTAACATCCTGTCCTGAGGACTGCAACCCTTTCCAGTAACGTGCATGTCAGGGGAGCAACACACCCAGGATTAAAACTCACAACTTCTTGGTCCAGAAGTAGAGTCACTAACCACTGGACTACGTACGCATGCTACTTTGTTCAATATGATGAACAAGCTGATGGAAAACAAATCAATTCTAGTACATGTAAGCATGCTGCATGGACAACAAATAAACAGCAATGAAGACATTTAATTGACATGTCTGTTGAAGACATACAAGTATAAGTAAAATCATTTTACCTCTCTCCAATCTTTTTATCTCCTTTTCCATTTCAGCTGTTCCAGAGTCAGATGTTCCAGCCTCCTTCCTTGCAGCTTCCTCCCCTACAGCACTGTCTTTGGTACGATCCGTGACCTTTGCCCCTTTGTCCTCCTTCTTCTTCCTGTTCCTTGGCTTCCGTTTCTTAGTTCCACCCGTCTCCTTAAGGGCGGCTATAGTGTCAATGACCTCTAAGGAACTCTCAAGAATCAAGGCATCTTGGTTGTCATCACTAGAACTGCCAAGACATTCTATAGAGCAGGAAGAACTTGAGTTAAAACCATTGCTTAAAAATCTGTCACAACCCATCTTGTGTTTATCAGACCGAGGAGGTTATATAGCCTCCTTGATCAGACATGGAAACATCTTAGAAAGGTTTAAATTTTCTTTCAAATTTGACTTTGGAATTGACTTAGGCATTCTACGACATTAGTATCCTTTTTCCAAACTACGGTATTTTTTTCAATTTACAGCTTGTATTTACTCATTTAGTTGCTGCTTTGTATGATTTATGGTATTGTCCAAAACTTTTTTTGGAAGTTGACGAAAACTGGTGTGCACGTGGATGTCATCCATATAATCAAATCAACAATCTAGGTGAATCAGTGCATCTATTCGAAAAAATAAATTTCAAGCCCTACTATATATATATCACTCCATTGTAACAATATGTCAAAGACTTATGCTAGCCCTTATTGTTTTAGTAATTAGGATGTTAAGTTTTATTATCATGATACTTCAATTTTGTACTAGTATGTTTAATAGTTGCTGCCATACATTGTACCATGTACGATTGCTGTGCAATAAAGTTCTTCTTGTATAATGATTCATACTGTCAAGAAAGAAGCATACAAACCTGGGTCTGGCTGTTTGGGTCCTCTGTTCTTGTCCCGTCCGCAGTCCTCATCCTCCATCACATCCACCTGCTGACCCTTCTTCTGTTTCCCGCCTCCACTCTTCGGCCTCCTCACCTGTTTCCCGTCAGATTCAGAACCTGTGTCGTTTGTCTCAGCCTTTTTCTTGGCGTTCTGTAGACGTTTTGGTGACTCCCTGCCTGGGTTGTTTTTAGGGATGGTCCGGGAGGGGGATTTGTGGGGTAGATCTCTAACTTTGCAATCAGCGCCTGCATAGAACAAAGTAAACCCTATATCATATAGTTGGAGCGAGCTGGAATGAACCGTACCGGAGGTTGGTAGCTGCCCAAGTCCTACTTACCCCTACTCCGCAAGGAGGCGGGGGAGGCAGGACGATCTTCACAAGTCTCGGCCTAGTCTCGTGTTCTCGCGAGACTAGGTCATTCTGTGAACAAGACGTACAGACTAGACTTGGAGGTTAGTATTTTGCTACCTTTTATCAAGTCACTGTTTGAAGAATATTCTTGTAACTGTGATTATACGTGACTGATGAACCTCTTCAACGATATATCATATACATATTATATACATATATATCAATGAGTAAAATGTATCTTTATTGAGTTACATTCAGCTTGATTCAAATATACAGCTATTCTGAAAGAGGTTATAGCAAGAATGATCTGTGCATGATGTTCTTAGGCTGAAGAAATTCCACTTGCTCTTTTCATGAAGTACATTGTGTAAATTATCTTCTTTAAGAAATAAGTTTTTTAAGGACTGTAAATCTGTAATCCTTTCCAGTCATATGCAGATCAATTGAGTTCTGACTTTTGTCCTTCTGGACCAGTTACAGGGTAACCAACCACTGGACGATACTGCCCAATAAATACTCGGGACTTTGTTTCACGCTTGCATGCAATTGCAAAAAGTATGATCAAGACTTAGAGCATTCCAGTATAGGATATTGTATGGCAGAAAAACCAGGGACGAGGAAAGGATACAGTATATGACTATTATGAGAAAAAGCATAGCCAAGCTAAACCAACCGTAGCACTCAATCGTAGACAACTCCTCATGGACCCTCGTGACCTCCTTCAAGGTCGGCCGTCGGGTCGCAAAGGGCACCGTGACGACCTTGGAATCAGTCCTGTCCAGTGGAGCGTCCTTTCCGCCGAAAAATGTGGCCTTGTTGTAGCTGGGAGCTCGGACGAAGATCTTATGGCAGGACTTCAGGTGGTCAGACCAGGACACCAGCAGTTGCCTAATGTCCTATATGTACATGTAGATTAAAGAAAAAAAACTCAAGTGGGCTGTGATAAATATGTAGCCTGGGTGCCATCCAATTACTACCGGGGCTCCTACACTTGCTTCCCTGAAAAACGTTTTTCAGGGCAGCGAGTGTAGGAGCCCCGGTTGTAATTGGATAGCACCCAGGCTAAGAAATTTGATGAGATTTATACATTTACAGCACATCCTATAATGTTAAATGAGTTTTATGTATCTTTTGCAATAAATGTAATTACTGTATCAACCAAGAAGTATACAACTTGGGTTGATACAAATTACAATGAATATGTAAAATTTTGTTTTATAACCTGTAAAACTCACCTCATTTAAAGCTGCTTCATTGTATCTCCTCAAATTAGCACCTGCTGACCTGAAAGATATAATTAATAACTTAACTTTTTAACTTTGTCAACAGCAGGGCAAAATAATCAGGTGCCTTTCCCAAGGGCACAAAATAAAACTTGTAAGGGATTCAATCTCAGTACATGTACCTATAGGTTCTGTGTCAAAGACCTAACCACTAGATATACATGCACTATTCAGTTGTGACAAAATAAACTGCCACATTCTCCCTATAGCCAGCATACATGGAGTCAGTCTGGTAGAGACTATCCTTACTTTGGGTGACTGCCTCCCTGTTTGGAGTCCCTGGCTCCCTGTGCCGTCCCACGTTTGGCGCGGACCGTGTATCTGTGGAACGTCTTGTGCACAACCAACTCTGACCTGGGGACAAAAAAGAGGAAAAAAGTGAAGATCAAGACACTGAACACAGGGATAATACACAATGAACTGTTACACTGATGGAGACCTTGTTAGGTAGAACGCCCTGCTGACCCTATGGCTGATAAGCTATGGGACTGATGGATGGTTACACTAGACTGACATGTATAATGTATATTCTATTGATAACATTGGCTTGAGCGTTGGTGTTGGTGTAGCAACCACATGGCCAGGACTGGTGGTCCCTGTGCAGAAGTAGTCATCGCCAATGAGTAGTACAGAGTGACATATCTTACTTGTTAAAGACTGCTCCAGCAAAGTGCCCTCCTGCTATCATCAGTATGGTCCAGTTGCTAAGGGTGGGCAGGGTCGTCGCTAGGGAAACCAGGTCATCTTCACTGTCGGGAGCATCCTGTAACAATACATGTATATGAGAATAGAACTTTCATACAATAAAACAGCTAATCAATAACATGGTGAGAATGTACAGTGCCCACATTTTCATTATATATGCTACCTTTAGCACACTGAAGTAGCCGTTTGGCACACAATTCCCTATTGGTTACAAAGGCAGCAGGGAGAAGGTTACTAGTAATCTTTGCCACACCTTTTGGTATATAGGGGAGGTACCAATCTCTGTAATTACTGCAATATGATAAGCATCAAACAAAAAGAAGGAACAGCATTCTCTTGTACCTTTTTGCCATGGAGAAGACATCGATACACGGAGAAGATTTCTCCTGTGCCGTTCTTGAAGAACACTTTTGCTGACCGTCTTCCTCTCCCATCCTTAGCGTCTGTATTTTCTTCAGTCTTGGCTTTACCGTGACTTGGAGACGCCGTGCGTAGAGTTTCTGTTGCCCTATCAGAGTCTTCTTCTTCTGTGTCAGAGCCTGAGATACTGGAAACATCACCTGAAGAAATGGCAATTGAAGCCATCTTTAGATGTGTTCTACAAGGAAAGTCAATTTTGGTAGACCTGAAAGTGTTCACATATTTAAGATAAACAGAGAAAGTTTTGATCATCTAAAAAACAATCTCAGGTCATTAATATCAGATTTAGAAGTAGAATAAAAGAAAGACAGCAATGCTCTTCATGAAATGCATAAAAGTTTGGTTAGAACTAATACATACTTAGCGCCATAGGGCTACTTCAACGATAGCATCATTTCATAACTCACCAGAAATTGTTTCAAATTTCTCCTCAGAGACAGGCTCAGCTCCCATGATCCTCTGCTTCAGGTTGAACCGGTGCCAGTCCAACTTGTAGTGTAGGACCTGTTTATATCAGTCACCATCAAAATTAGAAAAAGAAATAAGGGCAAGCATGTAAAAAATATCACATTTACTGATAAACTCATGTTATCATTATCAGTACTGCAGCTGTAAGATGTAAGTTTCTAATCCACTTCCCCTTGTTGCTGGCAAGGTGCATAGTAATAATAATCTGTAGTTGATATTCAACTCTAATGCACATGTGACAAAGGGAGAGAAAGATATACAATGTATATTGTACTTCGGTCTGGTAGTCTATGACTGCCACATTAAGAAAATATGACCTTCATGACATCTACTTTTGCAGCATCAGTAATCCCTCAGGTACTAGTATATGTTATGCACACTTCAGGTGTTCAATAAATCATTGAGATTAGGCCTCAATAACACCGTTTTCAAAAAACTATGGTGCTCTTAGGGTACCCAGTGGAATTATGAGAGTTGGTGTCAAAAAAGTAATCAAAGGAAAGAAAATGTAGAATTCAGCCCACCTGTTCCTCGCGAGAAGAAAACACCACATTACAGGAGGAGCACATCCGCCGGTCAGACACCTGGTGAACCTTCGGCTGCAGGGCTCCTGTTAGCAGACAAACATGATCAAAACATCAGTTGACATGGTTGATCAAAAGATGAAGTTATAAGAATGCAAGTTCTAAAATTTCGCTTCAAGGCAAAGTATATTCTACGAATATAATGATCTGAAACATATTAAAATTTTGTTTCTTCCAAACTGGTCCCTGTTATAGAAACAACCAACAACCTTCATTTCCTGTGCTACTCCTATATCTTAGCACTGAATGTTTAGTCTTCATCTGTTCATCATACAAAATTTGTGTGTCACTCAACTGGAACTTTGATATTACATGTCAACTTGAAATTTCTGCTCTATATTCGAGTATTGTTCTACAGCAACAGGTGCTTCAGAATGTGTTTCTTGAACTTATTTCAATTGATTGACATCATATTCTTTTACAAATATCCCTTCTATCCCCAAAATGAGTCAAGATCAGAAGGTAAACTAAAGAGGAACAAAAAAATTACAAAGTTCACCTTCTTCTCCGGGTTCCGAATTCTCTAGGACGTTGTCGGGTGGCATTACCCCATCGTCCTCGAGGTCAGTACGTGCAAGTCTGACGCCATCAAATAACTCCTTACGAACCGACTCCTCAAACAGGGACACGATTTTCACAGGAGCAGACGCCATTTAGATTTAAATCTCACCTGGTTTAGTTTCAACAGGGGGAGGGGGGCGGAACGCTACCAAATGGTGGTGGATTTTCCTAAGAAAGAAAGAAGATCGTGTAAAGAACTCACGGCATACAGACCCTGAGTATACTATCAAGAATATGCTTGCTCCCAGTTTCGCAACCTGTACTTAAATACACAAATATTTGACGATTTCGACGAAAGTGGTCAAAATTGTGCAATGGTGGCCGCCATGTTTTTTACCCATACTCCTTCACTTCCAAGATGGCTGCGCCCATAAGAATAGAAATGTGTCGGAAATGTTTCTTACAAATCGTACAAAAATACCCTTTAAAATCTTCTATGTCCTCGAAGGTGTTGGTCAGAAGACTTCATAAGGTACCCAAGAAAAGGTTAAATTTATTTAGATATCATTCAAAGGTTGCGTTTGTCGAGAAATTGCAAATAAGGACGTTCGCAGACGACGCTGGCAGGAAAAGTCGTCTGCTAGTTCTGGGGATCGAGACCAGTTGTGACGAGACGGGCGCTGCTGTGGTGGACGACAGGGGAAACGTTCTCGGCGAGGCGCTGCACTCTCAGAAACTCGTGCACCTCAAGTATGTCATTGTCTTAAAGTTGTACAATCAACACTTGAGTAACACTATACATCTAACGTTACATCTGTAAGTAACATCAAGGTAACATATCATCGAGCAAGACAGTCTACATCATTGCATACATCCATATTGTCGATTGGTATACAGTTGGATTACATGTCATGTATCTTCGTTTAGGACGTTTTGTTTTCCTTTCGATTATGCAGTTGTAGGTGATCAGGTTTTTGTAAGGCAGACTTCTTGAATGAACATTTGTAACCCTAGATCTGTCCCTCTCCGTACTACACCAATTTATCTTTTGTAGTTGTTCATTACTCAGAACTTCGGGAAGGGTACCTACTGGCTGAACTTCAAGGTGAATATTCAAGGTGGATAAATCTTTATAGTGTTTTGTATTTTTACTTTGTCTATAACAGACACGGAGGCATCGTCCCAACTGTTGCACAGCAGCTGCACAGAGATCACATAGAGGATGTGGTACAGGGGGCCCTGGATGGAGCAGGCCTCAGGTTGCAGGTATGAAGGCACTGTCAGTTTCTTGTTAATGTTAATTAAGCTCTTCATTGCAAAAGGATTGATTGATTGATTGATTGATCAATTGATTAGCCTAGAGATGTATAAGTAATACTATAACTTCACTAAGCTGCAGCATCTATCAATGACATTCTATAGGATGTTCTTGCTAGAATAGTATCCTGTCCTTGGTGCTGAACTACATGTCACATTCTGATGAGGAATCTTAGCATTCATTAAATCATAAAGAAAGCATGCATACTTTTAAAACCCTCATTGGGTCACAAGTATTCCTTGACTAAGTAACATAAGATTTCATTTGTTTGAGTCTGCTTTCCATTTGCCAAAATGATTTCTGTGTTTTATATCAATTACAGGATGTAACAGCCATTGCTGCCACAGTAAAACCAGGCCTGGCACTGTGTCTACAGATAGGTGTGGAGTATGCCAAGAAACTGGTGAGACAGTCTGGGTAAGGAGTGTCTGTACTACTGTAGTGACCACCTCTGCATCAGGACCACCTGGCCATTGTGGCCACTTGTAGATTGACAGTGGTATATATATATGGCCAGCTTCCTTTCTATAGTGACCACTTTTCCCTTGGCTTGAGTGTTTGTTATACACAAATTTGATGGATGGAAATATCAGAACAGATAATACCTACCCTCCAAGTAAGTGGTGAGTCTTTTTATTGAATTTTTGCTTTTGTTCTGCAGGAAACCATTCATCCCAGTACACCACATGGAGGCCCATGCACTCACAGCCAGAATGATGGAGAAGTAAGAAAGTGTTACTAGTATTAGACGATAATGTCATTCTACAGCAGCAATTTTTACACCCCTACTGTTAATAAATATTGTAAATAATGATATTCTTTTTATTACCTTTTTGTTATCAGTCCTATTGCTTCAACGCTGGCTTCAACCTGAGTGACTGTGTTTTGTAATTTCTGAATCAAATACCCTCAATGTACTTATCTCCTATGCATTACATGATTGTTTTCTAGCACTAGCAGTTCAAGTCATCAACAATTCTCATTTAGTGTGCTTCTGAAGTTATAGCCATCAAAAGAATAAATGTTGATATGGAAATACATGCATATTGTACATCTATTTTCTTATTCCCAATTTTTCTCTGCAGTATCGAGTTTCCCTTCCTGGTGTTCCTGTTGTCAGGTGGGCACTGCTTACTGGCTGTTGCTAGGGGTGTCGGTGACTTCCTGTTGCTAGGCAGCACTACTGATGAGGCTCCAGGTGTGGTCTTTGACCAGGTGTGTTGTTAAAGATGTTGTATTGTCTAAATGTAGATACAGTCAAACCTGCTCAAGAAGACCACTAATGTGACTAATAAAATCTGGTCTATGTGGACAGGCCTTTTTCTTGATCTTTCAGTTAGGGATTGAACTTAGAAGCTTAGAGCTAAGAATTTGAATTGGAATGGCCTAAGGTCCAGAAATCATACAGTTTGGCCATTATTAGTGCCTCCCCCTATAATTTTTTTCCTGCTGAGCTTAACATGACACCAATGGACAACACAAGAAGAATTACGCTCAAAATTTATTGCAAACACAAAACGAGCTTACAGCAAAATTTGACAATCCCAATACAACAACTTTTCACTAATGACATAATTTAACGTCAAACACATTAAATTATGATAAGTCATTATGTACAGAATTCTATGAAAGGTTTCAAGCTATTCTTTTCATTGAAATACTGTGGGTAACTAAAAAGCTAAATGTCAGCTTCAAAAAAGGTGCTTTGATAGAATACTGGTATGTACAACTTATGATGAATCAGTTTTGTAAAATTCCACTGCTGTTCTTAGGAAAAATGATGACAACTCCTTAGCATGTTATGTTGTGACATGACGAAAAACATTCAGATCATACAATAGAAATTGCCAAACTTTGACAATCAAATGGGCGGAATTTGCCGCGGAAACAAAGTCACAAAGTCATCAATTGCAACAAAAATGTAAGAAAATATGTAATACATTGAGTTTTCTATGATTATTTTTGCATTTCAACCAAGAAACACAAATCAAGTACATGTACTTCGCAATTGTTGATAAGCTTACACAACATTTTTTTGATCCCAACAAAATCTTTTTCTGCTTGATATTTACTCTATTCCGAAAACAACAGCCCAAGGTATTTCATTTCGTCATCATACATTGTCTTTGAGGAATTTGCTTGTTTGTAGTTAACACACTCTCTCCAGATTGCTTTCAATTTTTTTTCATCACCTTTAATACAGAAGTTCACCAGTTGTGGAGAATGGTGACTGTGTGTTTGTTACAATCAGTCATTACCAGCTGTCCCTGTGTTGCCATGGCAACAGCCTGTGGCCTCTCCGTGCCTGTGGTTATGTGCTTGAGGAATTTGCCTTCTTTGTCAAACATCTGCACACGCCTGTTTCTACTGTCTGCCACAATGATGTCACCTGACCTAGTGTCCGTGCAGATGCCATAAGGATCCTGGAACCTAAAACGACCTCCAAACTTAAACAAAAACTGTCCATCCTCAGTGTACACATAGACAGACTTACTGTCATTGTCTGTCACAAGAACCCTCCCTTCCTTATCCACAGTGATGTCCCCAGGGCACCACAAGTTCTGCTGTCGACCAAAACTTCTATGAAGTGCCCCACCTGGCTCGAACATCAACACTGCACACAAATAGTCGGGCCTCTTTTCTGTGGTTTGTGTAATGAGGATGTGGTTGCTCTTGGTGGCCACGGCAACTTTTTTCAGCAAACCTGTGCCCCCAAATCTAAAATTCCTCAGTACCTTACCCTGTTTGTTGTACTGAACAGCAAAATTACTGTTGACAGAATACCTTCCCACAACCCACAGCTTTCCATTACCATCCATGGTGACATCCATTGGTTCAATTTTCATCCCATGTTCAAAGATGTTGAAAAAACAGAAACAGCAATATTCTGGGGGGTATATGTGTGTTTGGAACTGGCGGACAAATGTTCCCTGCAAAGTGAAGACTTGGATTCTCTTGTTATAATGGTCTGCAATGAAAACCTCGCCTTCTTTTGACACTGTAACACCTTGTGGTTGGTTGAACTGTCCTGTTTCTGATCCCCTTCTACCAAATGTCATTCTCTGAGGCTGACGTTCCTCCTCTCTTTGGTTACCATGGTGATGACCTGTGCCCCCTGCTGCATTATTACCAGGTGTAGGTGCTGCCGGAATTGGTATGGAGGGGAGAGAATTGATCTCTTGTGCTTGGTTAATATGGTGATGACCTGTGGCACCTGCTGCACTATAACTAGACATAAGTGCTCTCCTTCTACTTATTCTTGGTGCTGTTGGTTTTGGTACCATCACACGTCCCAGTACTGGGACTAGGTCATCTGTAGGCTGAAAGACAGCAGGCTGGATTTGTACAGGAGTTGGTGCTGCTTTTCCTCTGTACTTTCCTACCACCTCTGTCAAAAGGGTTTCCTGACTAAGAAACTCGACCCCTCTGTGCTCCATTTTTTGTTTTGCTTGATCACAGGCAGCAGACAGTTCATTGACATCTGCCAACACCCTGTCCCTTTCAGTCTGTATTCTGTCCAAGTTTTTCCTGTGATTTTCTTCCACTTTAGCCAAGAGTGTGTTGCAGGCTTCATTGATTCTATTGTCTGTCTGCTGTTTCTCTTCATTCAGGTTCTTCTCCGTCTCTCTTAGACCTCTGATAAAGCTGCAGTAACTTTCCATAATGTTCCCCCCCTCATTGATCAAGGCCTGGACAATAGATCTTCTTTCTTGTGCAGCCTTTTTAAGGCCTGTGGTAGGGTGTCCATCATGACCTTCTTCACAACACTCAGTACAGACTGGCATGTTACACTGTTTACAGTAGAGCTTGACTTCCTCTGAGGGGTGAAAGCTGCACCTGTTTTCAGACCGATGACTCTCGGTTATTTCCCCTGGCAAAGTCTCCTGTTCTTTAAGTCTCTCACACATGTTGGCCACAATGTGACTGTCTGGCAAACCTGCGACCCCCTGGGGTGGCAGCTTGATCTTCTGACGACAGTTTGGGCAATGGAAGGGTATTCGAACCAATGCATTATTTTGTAGACAGTCGTGACAGAAGGTGTGCTGACAGGGCAGCACCTTAGGCCTGGTGAACAGCTCCAGGCAGATGCTGCAGGTCAGTTCTTCATGGATCTGCTCCTGAAAACTTGGTGGTGCAGCCGCCATGGTTGTGTTTTCTGCTGATGTGGCAGCCCCACCTCTGTATCTACACTTTAACCTCAAGTCAAAGTCCAGATTGCAACATGGGCTAGGTCAATAGTAGGTGTAACTAATCTAAGAGTTGTGTTTACTTGACCACTGCATGCCATTGAGTACAGTATTCTAAAGTTCATAAAATATATAGTTAGTCTACAATGGCCTAAATGGTGACTCAAAAAAAGTGTGGTTTATAGAGACAAAAAGAACATGACAAAGTAGAGAGCCCGACAAAAATGCCTAAAAACATGTTAAAAACCAGCCAGACCCCTCCTCTGCTTGGAGAGTAACACCAACTGTGCATGCAGCTGGTCATAACACAATAAAGTCATTGAGGTTCTTCTTGTAATAAACATATTATCCTTACACTAGGGCTCGAAACCCAGGGTGCATAATGCACTTTTATGCACCCAAAATTGGAGCTGTGTACCTAGTACTTATTCATGCCGGTAGCAGCCGCGTTTAGCAGGTGGTCGCTTTGGGCAGGCCACTTAATGCTTGTACCAATGCGGAAACTTTTCTGGACAAGTGGCTGCCATGGCCAGGTAGTTGGGTTGAAAAGGTGGCTGCCTAGGGGAGTTTGACTGTATTGCAATTGTCTCTTAAAAGAAGTCCATGGTAGCCTATGGATCTTCTGAACTCTCATACTCAAATCTCCTGTTCCAGGTTGCCAGAAAGCTGAAGTTAAAGCACCACCCTGCCTGCAGTACCCTGAGCGGTGGCCAGGCTATAGAGGTCCTCGCTAGCAGAGGAGACAGCCAGGCATTCAAACTCACAGTCCCCATGGCACGCTACGCCAACTGTGACTTCTCTTTCGCTGGACACAAGAATCAGACGTACAGACTCATTGATAAAAAGGAAATGGAAGAAGGTGGGAAATAGTGAAGATAAAATCATGTTGAAACAATGTTAGGCTATGCCAATTTTAATCCATTCATCGCATTACATGTAACTGTGCATTTCTTTGTTTTGTCATAATCATTTACTCCTGTGTGACTAGGTATGTCCAACATAGTGAATGCAGATCTGTTTGTTCGTTCAGACCCGTGTAGTGCCTAGTGGCACATAGGCCGCAAGTTTCCTAGCTGTTTCAGTTGCAGGGTATATCTTTAATATCTTATATTTTTACAGGGAGGGGTTGCTAGCATGTTAAAGGAGAAGGGCTTGCAACACCTCCCTGTAAAAATATTCCCTGCTACTAAAACAGCAAGGAAACTTGTTGAACTATGTACCACCAGGCACTACAAGGGTCTGAAGGGTATGATTTCCGTTTTCTTAGGAATCCCTGCAGAATCAGACCAGATCGTGAGCTGTGTGAATGACATCGCTGCAAGTTTCCAGAGAACAGCCACGCAACATTTAATGCAGAGACTCCACAGGGCAATCCTATACTGTCAACAGAGACACATCATTCCACAGCACAACAAAACCTTGGTAAAAACACATTATCAGAGATCCACGTAGTTTAGTTTGCTGACTTCAGTCTTTGCAATGAAAAAAATTCCAAAGTGTCCAAAATGACTTGTCTGCCAACATGTAGACTTTCTATATAGTATTCTATCTATTTATATTTTGTTTATTTTAGTCACATCCATTGTCCAAGGATTAGGCAAAAGCAGTATTGCTTATTGAAGTCCTCTCCTATCACATACATACAGAAGTAAGACTAGCAAAATAACAAGAAGGTAACAATGATGATGTGAAAAGAAACCAACAAATAACAGTGATACATGCTGCTTGTGTTCAAGATCTAATGGTAGTCAAACAAAACGACCTGTCTGCAAAATAGAAGTGAAAGGGACATAGAATATTTGGCATTTTTTATGATTCTAATCTCAGTTTTGTCTGTTCTAGGTTTTAAGTGGAGGAGTGGCCAGTAACATGTACATCAGACAGTCCCTGCAGGCGGTTACAGACCAGTTTGGGTACCGGTTGGTCTGCCCACCTCCCAGACTGTGTACGGACAACGGTGTCATGATCGCATGGTAAGACCTGCAGAAAGGTGGTTTATTTCATATCATGGTTGTTAGTTGGGCCCTTTGCCCCAGTTGGAGTATTGACCACTGAGGATAGTTCTACACAGGACTCATCTTTTTACTTAATGACATTCACACTGACAACACTGTCCTTGGTGCTGAACAACATTCACACTGACAACACTGTCCTTGGTACTGAATGACATTTACATGACAATACTTAACTTGGTGCTACACTATATCGGGATTTGGTGCGCAGAGCACGAGTAAGGTGGCTTGGACATGTTGCAAGAATGCCAAGGACACGCTTCCCACAGATGGCATTAAACTGGGTACCACAGGGGAAAAGAAGGAGGGGAGGTCAACAAATCACATGGGAGAAAACTGTCATGAGAGACCTGGAGGAACTGGGCTTCACATGGGAAGGAGTGAGAAGGTAGGCTCTGGACAGAAGTGTGTGGAAAGCAGTGGTGGCCCGCATCGTCGACAGATGAAAGCGGCGATGATGATGATGATGATGATATCAGGATTTTGCTTCAGCTAATTGCTCTTATATCAGCTGAAAGTTGACATTGTTTATTAACCACTTCCATCCTATGTTTGTTTAAAGGGCTGGGATGGAGTGGTTAAAAGAAGGCAGAGGAATAGCTGAAGACCCAGAGGCAGTTGAGTTTCAGCCAAGGTGAGACTTAAACTTTTCAAAATCACTGAAGAAATAGTTGATTTGATCCATTCTTCCTTTATCAATCTTTACAGGGAAATGAAATTCATTTTCCTAGATCTGCGTAGAATAGAACTCTGTGCATAGAGTAGGGGCATCGTTACTAGATAACCTAAGACTGCACCTGCATTTAGGTTAAGGTGCAGAGGTTAGGTGTGACAGGTCATTTAGCTTAACATAACCAGCTGCCACCGTGTGCTTGCAAACCTGGTGTGTGACACCAGTTATACAGTACAGATGCAGATACAGATTCTGAGGCAAAGAAATTTGCATAAGGTGCCACTACAACATTTTCATTTCCAATATCAAAGTTTTAATGTTCATGCATTGCTATAATTTTCATATTTTTGTCACATTTTTAAAAGTCCAACTATCCTGTTGTTACAGATGTCCTCTCGGTGTTGACATGTCTACAGACGTTCTTAACGCAGGAATCAAGACGACGCCAAAGATCAGAATACCGACATAACCCGCCAGTACTGGTATGCATCCTTTCTGTATAGTTAAAAACCTTTATAATTTATGTATCATTCTTGTACAGATAAAAACCTTTAAATTAAAGGTAATTTATGGTCATGATACCATGAGCTCAGATCCAGCTGGGCTGTTGCAGTTAGATTGACACCTGGAATGGTTGTCAAATTGTGTAATATCAATAGGGATGTCTATGACATCTAGACCTCTAGCTATGCACAGGATCTTTATTTTTACAGGATTGTTGGGCAAAAATCTGACATTGGCTTGAAATGGAGAAGGACGATAATTTCACTCTTATATGCTAGACATACTTGTACATATTAATGACAAAGATCATTCAAAGAAATTGAAAGATACTGAAGTTAATACCGAGTGATGAAAGCATATACCTGTAATGGCCCCAAATCTTAACAGAGCACATCGGGGCAAACCTCTACTTTATAAACAAGTGTGGTGTTATTATTTATTCAAAACTCTCACTGACAGTCATCCACCACAACTAAGGACTACCAAGAGATGTTGTAGAATATCATTATCATGTGTTGTAAGATCTATGTAACAGATATTGTATAATAATCAATAAACCTTTTTCTTTGCTATTTTACTTTTCAAGTGGTTCTGGTTTTGATGGTTCTGTTTCATTTGCTTTATATACAGTACCTGCAATACCTTGCAGTACTGCTAGTCCATGCTAAAGAGCTCTGCTGTGAAATTGTGGCCACTTTCTCAACTAGGATCATAGCCTGATACCAGGGGGTTCCATTTGCAGGCTCCGAGAGAGAATTATTAACCTTTATGTGGACTGACTCTACTGGTCAATTATTCCTTATTTTTTGCTGTATTCTAAGATCCATACCCCCGTAGGAAGGCCTGGTGGAGGCTACTTGGAGAGTACGGTCCACTTACAAATATAGCCTCCACCAGGCCTTCCTGCAAATGTTACCCTATGATGGCCAAACTTCACTGGCATATATTCTCCCTATAGCTGGCGTAGTTAGTCTGGTAGAGACTATTACAAGTAGGTCACAACAAGGATGTGGAAACAGCAGAAGGGCGGAAACACGGTCTGAGCAGGATATCGTGGTGTCAGAAGATTATCTCAGAACTGGTTCTTACAGCAATACAAGGCTTGTTACCTCTGCGAGGAAGGACTGTGACCGCTGACAGGGGTACTGTTTTTGACACATCCTAGATTGTCAAGATAAGTGATGATAACGGTATGATGCCTACTCACTAAAGAGGGCCTGCATGCTCCTTTCCGTAAGGCGTTGAGACAGCCTATTTTCATTTCCCGTAATTCTTAGGGAAAGCCATCTTAGTCACGTAATTTGTAGCAAGGCACCCAAATTTTGCGTAATTGCCTTCCTTGATTTTAGCGTAAAGCGTTGTCGGGACACCCCATGCAGACCCTCACTAATAGTTGTATCCTTCGTTCGTTCAGACCCTTGTAGTGCCTAGTGGCACATAGGGCATCAAGTTTCCTTGCTGTTTCAGTAGCAGGGTATTTCTGCAGGAAGCGTTAAATGCTAGCCCTTCCCCTTTATTGGCTTTAACGTGCTCGAGACACCTCCTCAAACACAGAATCCCCATTTTACATCTTCTGAATGACGGATGCAGCCCCAACCAAAATGTTTCGAACCAGGATTGAACCAGGGCCCCAGAGTTACCAACTGGAGCTCAACTGTGGGGCTGCAACAGTTGAGCTATAGTAACATCTCTAACAATTGTTTACTACAACAAAAAAAAACTTTTAGGAGAGATCCTAAAATCAGAAGCAAAATCGTAAATAGGAACTGTAACAATTTCCCTCCAAATCCCAGTGAAAGTTTGGTCTGTATTTGCTTTAATTGTTCCTGACTGGCTGAAGTGAAACCTCTCCCGGCTGTCAGATACATCTACATACCGCAGATGTTTGTTCAACAAACCAGACACATCACGTAAGGCTTCACAAACCACCTGTTTGATTCTGTACGAAGTAGAACAAAGATTGAAAGGACAGATGCCAAGAAAAGAGAAATGAATGGATGAATAAAGATTTGTAAATGAAAGTCTATGTAAGTTTTTCAAGTCATATTGAAGTTGAAGCCTTGAAGTTGAAGCATTTCATGTAACAAAAATGAAAAAAAATTAAAGAAAAATACCTAGACAACATTCTGTCATACACGGCTATTCCAACTATGAGTACGAGGTCCTGTCATTTTGTCCATCAAAGCATGAAGGAAAAGTACCAGACAAAATCATCTATATCATGCTGCACCCAACCGTTTTTCATATTCACAAACCAAGATGTTAAAAGTGTTGCTTTTGATGCTGCTTTGTACTTTGTGTTGTTCTTGTGTTCTTTCTATAATTACCTCCATGAAGAGGTGGAATGTTTTTGTCAGTATTCATTTCAGTCCTTTTGTCTGATAACAAAATAACTTGAAAAGGCCTACATGGTCTTGATATCTGGTATGTCGGTAGGTCTTGATAGGAGCTCAAAATGATTTAATTTTGGGCCCCCTAGCAGCTTGTTTGTGAAATACATGAGTTCCTTAAGTTGGGCAGCTAAGTGCAGATGTCTGAAACAAAAATGTATCTTTTCATTCTGTTCACCAAAAAAAAACCATGGTCACGCTTTATCTTCACTAAAGGATGTTGAAAACCCCTTTCTCTCCCTTGGAATGCCAAAGTCAACCACAGTAATCTTTACTGTAAAGGCAAGGTCGAGACGGCTTACAGTTGCAGAAGAAAGGGGCCATCTTAGTTCTGAAAAGAAAGAGATTTCAACAAAGGTTGTTTTATTAATTGTCCAATGAGAGCACAGGGCTCGAAATAGTGGGTGCATGATGATGTGCACCCAGTGCACCCAAAATTGGAGCTGTGCACCTGATTTTTGACTGGGTGCATCAGTGCACCTATATATTTTTGTAGCCTTTAGGGTACGTTAAGGTACTATTGTGCACAAGTATACAGAATATTCTTGAAATGTAAGTATAAAAAACAGCATGATAACTTTTTGCTGTACTTTATTTAATGTATTATTTGTTTTAAATTTTAAAGTTAGCTATAGAATTACAAATTGAAGTTCTTAAGAAAGGCAGCAGCGTTAAACTTTGTAATTATGTTCTGAAGAACATTCAACTTTCTTTTATCTGGTGCACCCAAAATTCTTTCTGTGCACCCAATTTTTTGAGTTGGGTGCACCAGTGCACCTATTCCCAAAGATGAATTTCGAGCCCTGGAGCATTTTCCCAATACCATATTAGTCTAATATTGTTACTTCGTTCATTATTAGATTTCATATTCAGATCAAAGGAGCCACAGAGTCTGAATTGTCTAGCCTCCACCAGGATTGCCTATGGGGTTATGGATATACATGTATAGAATTTGACAAAAGGAAGCTTTGAATATCAATTGATCAGGAGAGTCAGTCTGCCAGAAAGGTAACATTCCCCCTTTATTCTCCCTATATTGTAGCCAGTGTTGTTTCTCTGGTAGAGAGAGACCCATGAATTGTCCCATGGTATTGTCGTAGCCCCCAGCACAGGAAAAGCTTTCAGGATCTAGGATTTTAAAGGCTTTGAGAAATTGCTTTCACATGGAAGTCACACTGGAGACACCCACAGCTTCCCTTCTCTATACTTACCCTAGTCGTTTGGCATTAAGAAAGACATTTTCCAAATTTCTAAGGGTATCATGCAATTGAAGTTGTTACAATACAGTAACTAATACTATCTTAACAATTTTGGTTTCAACAGTCATTTGAAAGGCCATATGCCTTCCTTGATTTGTGGTTTCTTTATTTGTCAGAAAAGTACATATAGATCTTGTAACTGCAATAATAGGGATATATATTGGCAGCTGCCCTTCCCTATACTTATCCTAGTCGTTTGGAATTAAGGAAGACATTTTCCAAATTTCCAAGGGTATTATGTGGGGTCTGACAATCCAGGTTGTAACAATAACTAATAATCTCTCTGTCTGTACAATTATGGTTTTGTTTGTCATTTGAAAGAGCACATTGTGGTTTCCTCAATTGTCAAAAAAAGTCTATTTAGACCTTGTAACTGTAATAAAAGGGCTATATATTGGCATTAGATTCTTGTTGTATACCCAGCTAATCTAAGGCCAATCCAGATTGATCTGTTGGTTCTCTGATATAAAAAAAAATTCTAAATTTGAAAAAAATCAACAAAAAGATAGAATTTGACAGGAGAGTGTGTTACCTTGGCTCACACAGTATCAGGAAGTAAACATCAAAATCAAGTTTTATACTGTTCGAATTCTCAAGCCCCTGTTTTTATTTGCCTTTAAATGAATGAATAAATGGATAAATCAATCAAATGGGAATCTATGAATCAATGAATATCCTGAAATGAAATAATTGAATAAATCCAAAATAAAATAAATTTAGTAACATTTTCCTTTAAACTGTCTGAGGACCAACTAAATAATTTGGTATAGCCTAAAGAACATACAGTACTAAGTAATTGGTACCGCCTTGGGACACAGACATGAGAAACCAGATCCACTTGAAGTTATGGTATGGCTATGAAATTTTTAACAAAAGACAGATGTGAGACGAAGCTATTACTAAATGGTGCCTTTGGTGAAAAAAAGTCTGCATTCAATCAATGCACATAAAACTTCTTTCAAGTAAAGTACACTACAGGGGGCTAGGTAAAGTTTGGACAGTTGGAGGAGTGTTTGTTCTCATGGTGCAAATGTACATGATCGCTTGTACTTTTCTGCTAGTTTGGCTTCTATACTGGCTGCCCTCCCAAAATTGATTTTATCAGGGCAGCCAGTATAGGAGGGCCTGCATGCCCCTTTTACGTAGAGCGTAATCAGCCGTTTTAATTTTACGTAGAGCGTTGCCGACCACTCCATAATTTAGCGTAGAGCGTAGGGAGGCTTTTCTGAATTTAGCGTAGAGCGTAGGGAGGCATTCTGAATTTAGCGTATTACGTAGCCGGCCCTCCGAATTTAGCGTAGTGCGTTGTCGGGACCCCCCCCCATGCAGGTCCTCGTATAGGAGCACCAGTGCACCAGCAGTAATGGGATGGCACCCAGGCTACTTTTCTGTTATTAGGCCACACCAATTTAATTTCTTGGTTTTGGGATTTGAAAGAAAAAGCTAGATTGGAATATCAACAAGAAAATGGAGTTGAATTTTGGGTGAAGCCTGTACCTTCAAGCTACTTTTTTCTTTCATGGTGGTTTTATTTTGTGATAGGAAGAAAAAAGGGGGTTTTCATATTCTTTTAAAACTGTTATAAGAATTCTGTAGTACAGCAGTCAAACAAGAGGGAGACATACTCCGACTGAATTCGCCGCAGAGCGACAACTGCAAAACCTGCCAAAATAAAACCACTGCAAATGTTTCACGATTTACAGTAGTTGCTTCAGAAGTAAGAAAAGATGGTGACCACCCCTGCAACAATAAATGGAACATCCCAACATAGGACCAAATTTTTTCAAAGTGAATAGAACTCCCCCAAGAGAGCCATACAGAAATTCCACCATTAGATCAACCCAGCATTTAGTCATGGTGCTTACAGATAATTGTTCCTAATCAGCTAAAGGTTAGCCCCTTTAGCAGGTTTGCCTTTTGGGGAGCTATTATTTATCCTCATTCTGAGAGCCACTGCTTTTCAACAGCTCCCAAGTCGCCGGATTTAAAACTATATTAAAATCTAACTATTCCTCCTACCACAAAAGAAGTAAATCAATTTACAGTGTTCTGTTGGAAAACAGCATAAAATACTTAAATAAAATCAAAGAAGGAAGCTCCCCCAAAAAGCCAAGAGGGCTACTATCAATATGGAGGCTATTACAGATAATTGACTTTAATGAGCAATTATAATAAAAGGCAACACATCAAACCTGCCCCACCCCACCCCCTGGTCAAAACTGAATCCCCCCCTTTTGAAGCCACAAATAAAGGCAGTCACTTCAAAGCCAGGCAGGAGCACAGTAATCTGCCACCTCAGTGTGTGTCACAGGATGTCAGAGGAAACTATTACCATATGCTTCCTGCACTGCCTCCTGGGACGGTAGGGAGAGGGCCAGCCTGGCCCGCCTTCTAGCCAGGAGCTCATTTGACAGCCAGATAGGCACGGAGTAGGGACCACTCACACACCACTGCAACTAGACACAACAGCTACCAACCGTACAACTCTCAGGATGCTGCTCAACGCCGTTCTACTTCTACTGCCATTCCGTGAGTACTTATGTACTATCTTTGTGTTGTGAATAATTCAGTAGAGTTCTTTTCAATGATGTAATCGTGACCTAGGAGGTTTTGGCTACAGATGGTTTGGTAAAAGCTGGGGATGGTTAGTTAGATTTATATGCATAAGTAAGTTGTTAGATCTAGAGTTCGAAGTGTTTATGGAAGTTTCTAAATTCTACTGCCATTCTGTGAATAGCTTTCTGTTGTGAATAATTCAGTAGGATTCGTCTGAATGGAAGAATCGTTTTGGCTTTGGTTACAGATGGTTTGAGTCTGTAGAGGGGATGGTTAGATTTAGGGTTATATGCACAGGGAATTAGTTTATAGATCTGGAGTTCAAAGTGTTTGTGAAAGTTTCTGATGCCATTCGGTGAATATTAGTATATAGCTTTCTGTTGTGAAGATTTCAGTAGAATTCTTTTGAATGGCATAGTCACTACACAGATGGTTTGGTAAAGAGAGTAGAGTAGAGTAAAGCCAGGGATGGTTAGATTTATATGCAGGCAAGTTCTTAGATCTAAAGTTCAAAGTGTTTATAAAAGTTTCTACTGCCATTCGGTGAGTAGTAATGTATAGCTTTCTGTTCTGCATAATTCAGTAGGATTATTTTGAATGGTATAACCGTTACACACATGGTTTGGTAAAGGCATGGATGTTTAGATTTATTTGCATAAGCAAGTAGTTAGAACTTGAGATCAAAGTGTTTATGAAAGTTTGTGGGTTGGACATGCTTGATGTGTACTTTCTGATAGAGTTGTAGCAGTGGTTACCATATGTTGTGGTGTTTAGAAGTGTATCTACAAGCCTTGTGGTAGTGGACAACTGGTGGAAGGGGAGGATAGGGGGCTTTAATCATTAATGACTTGCAGATGACATAGATAAAGGCTCATCATCACAGATGTTTGGAGTTGGGTCAATCTGGGCGGATCAGATGTCAAAGGGAGGTCTGGTTTTAGGGTAAACTTTTGTCTCATTGTTGGTAGTCTAACAATTCTGACTTTTTGCATGTCTTTAAATAGACTCGATAGAGGTTTCTTAGACACAACGCACAGGCACTTCTGTGAGTTCATTTGTGAAGAATCTTGAGACTAAACAAATCTTGATTGAGGAATCGTCACTCAGCTTTGATGAGTCAGGAGTTTGAAGTGTTCCATCTGGATTTTAATCTTTCTAAACAGGGTTTTAGTCATTATGTAAATTAAAGGATATCTAAGAAATTCCTACTGAAAAGGGGACATATGTACCAGTAACTTCAAGTTCATTAGAAATTAGAATGAACTGAATACGTCAAACTCAAAGGAAGGTCATTAAGACTAAAGATAACTAAGATGCATCTTTAATTTTAGTTTCTTTGTTGAGCTGAAACTGAAAGTGACCCAGTATTCATCTTGTCTTCAGTTAGTTGGAAGCATATATAATACATGTATACAGAGTTAAACATGGAAGGGCAAGCTATATATTACAATTCAATTAGGGTCTAGGTCCTACCAGCCAGTCTTTGTTTACTTTGTGTCAAGGGCGGTCAACCAATTTTGATGGCTAAGAGCTTTTCAGTGCTGAACCCAGTCTGACCCAGTAGCCCGCCATGCAAGCCTGGTCTGAACTCCTGGTCTTAATTGGTCGCTGTGTGTTTAAATTTAGCATTCGTCTTTTGTTGTCAGTTTTAGCTTTTCTTATAACATTAGATGTACCTGCACAAGAGGTGTCAGGATAAGGATGTTTGTCGAAGATGGTTTCATGAAGAAAGGCCTAAGATGGTTTAAAAAAAACTTAATTGACTGCTGTGTGTTTATTATTTGTCCTTTGTTGTGGTTTATCAGACACAAAAGATTCTTGGAAATAGGTCATCTGATGACAGTGCGTCATTGTGTAGGGGGAATTTGGTGCCTATTGTGTTACGTAATTGGGGCATATCAGTTACATTATTAAAGATACTGTAATTCTTGTTTCTTTCAAGGTAACTTTATGTCCACAGGTTTTCACCGTCACCTCTGTACCTTGTACTTATCATCACCTTAAAAAAAAAACGTCTGTTGTTATTATTTGTGATTCCTTCAGACATCCGTTCTGTAAATCACTTACCGCCACTGTGAAGTTGAAGTTCAGTGAAAACGTACATTTTCCTTACACTGAAATTTTGCTGCCGTGAAGATAAAGTGAATTACAGTATGGAAGACCGGGTTATCCTTATACATGTACGTACATGTATCATTGATTTCTGAGTCATGGTTGTCAATTATTCATAGGGAACCACAGATGATAGATAAAAGACAGTGGTCGTTTACTCAATGAACAGTGTTTCATAGACGTCATCCTTTATTTGCCATTATCTGTTGTTCCTTTCTTTGTCCATCGACTCTATGAACTAAGTTGTATGGTTGCTTTCATTCATTATTGTTAAATCTCAATTATTCTAAGTAAACCACAGATGATAAATAGATAAAAGACAGCGGTGTTGTGAAGATTCGTTTTATAGAGGTCAAAGTCATCCTTTAAAAAAAAAAACATTTTCTGTTGTTCCTTTCTTTGGCCAAGATCGTCATGTAAGTTTGATGTCATCCAAGAGTGTCAATTTGTCTTTTCCAGAACCACAGATGATGGATAAAAGACAGTGTTTTTTTCCTTGAGGAAGATTGATTGGAGAATGTGCTCTGACACAGTTATGTCAAACAGTGACACATAGCTATTCCATTTCTCATAACAAGGCCCATGTTAGGGGGAGGGGGGCACTGGTCAGACATCCCTCTTGCTTCTGGGAAAAACATCGACCCTCCTGAGCCTTGTTTGACATTGAGGACATTTTTGAAGGTCAAACTCTGCCCTCCGTGGGCAGAAGGTCACATGGAGCTCTCCAGATATTTTGTAGACAGGACATAGGACTGATAAGAGTGACACATAAGAATGCAATATTTCATGCCCTAATTCGGAGTTGTATTAGAATATACATGTATCACAATAATAGTAGCAAAACAGTCTATTTCCTCAAACTTATTGCGGAAGAAGCATGATGCTTTTTCATTAGCTTGAGAAATGTAATGCGGCTTTGTTACAGCTCATGTATTTGGCCAACCATACTGGGTCACCCCTACTCTTCTCAATAAGTGTGTTGGGTTCTTTTACATGCAGAGGCATAACCCTTTTGCCTAACCTTAACTGCATCCAAGAAAAAATAACCTTGCTGCATCTAAATGTTTAGGAAAGGGTCCTTGCCGAAAGTTTATTTTGCATCTTGTAAACAGTACAGCCAGTCTGTGTATCCCCACAGGAGCATGTTTATAAGTTGTGCAGGACTATCAGTATCACTCAGTGGTCGGTGTTTATGTACACTGGCAGCAAGGTAGAACTCGGTAAACAAGTTCTACACTTGAAGAGTTCACGGCCTCTTACACACACTAAACCCTGATTACTTACAACAACTATCTCCACTTAAACACTTTAAATGGCACTTCAGATGCTGCTCAGAAATGTGCACATACACTTAGTATGTGATGTATATTTTAGCGTTTTGTCTTTTACTTGTAAACCCAGAGATTGCAAGCTGCTTACACAAGTATTGATAATAATTCATAATTCATATGAAAAAGGTAGGGCCACTAAGGGACAGATCTAGATTTTAATGCATATGACTATCAAAGGCCAATTACTTTACTTACTTTACTTTGGCCGAGCTCCTGCTCGAACCAAACTTGAAAGCTTCCTCCACTCCACCCTATCAATTTTAGAAAAATAAAGTTTATTTACGATTAAAAGCCAATTTTAGAAAGATAAAATTTAAGAGAAGAAAAAGAAGTCTTCCCAAATAGTAGTAGTCCAAGGATCAGGAGAGAGGTTTCCACCAAGGTTGGACTTAACCCCCAATCCCTTCGGAATGTGATAATCATAACACAGACATGCGGAATTTCTCCTTTTCTACCAGATTGCAATTTCCAATGTCAAACAGTATTGTCTCTGTTGTTTCAATGTCTTATTAAACCCAACATTTTATTTTCAGTGACAAATAGAGAACACTAGTTGCTTTAGAAGTATTCTTTCTGTTGTTTGAATGAGTCAGCTTTTTATTTTATGTTTTAGAACCATATTTTCACAGACAAAAATCTGAACATCATGGCCTGAGACAGCAGTCTCTCTCTAAAAGCCTGAACCAGAGGCTGACTCACAAAATAAAGGTTACCACCAGACACCTGTTTTACGTTTTAATCATAGCCTGGATCCAGAAGTGAAATAGAATTCCTGACAGCTAAGCCAGGTTTAAGGCTGGAATCAACCTTTTCACATTCCGACCTTTTCCTGCCCCTTTAAGGCACAGACAGGACGTCTTGAGACTGATATAAATTTAGTTTACTTAGCTTTAAAGTTCCCAGACAATTTTGAGATTGTTAACACTCAATTCCACTCATTATCATGTATGTGTGAGGCACTTAGCACTGTCATGAGACAACAGCTGGTTAACAAGTACTTAGGCCACAGTAATTAAATCAGCTGGTTCACGGATTTGGAAAGATGATAATACATTGGTACGTTTATCTCAAGTTCATGCCCATGGGCTAAATGCAAGTTGGCAACAATTAATGATGAAGCACAAGCATAAAGTGAAACAAAAGGCAAAGATTAAACTATATTGCTAGTCTACAATAAGTTTCTATATCTATGGTACTGATAGGGGGTTTGACTTCATAATGTTCTGCTGGAAGATCAGCATGAAAACTAATCTCCAAGCAGATCTAACGGTTGCAAAGACCGTATCCAACCGGTAAAGGAGTTTTTGTTGCAACAGGGGCAATAAAAACTCCTTTTGCCAGTTAGATCTGCTTGGAGATTAATGAAAACAGAGTCTGAGGGGAAGTGTGTACCTTGGTTCTAACAGTTTCAGTTCACAGAGTGAATGTAGTCAGACTCAAGTTTTTACCCCAAGCCTCTGTTTTCATCTTGATTTCTTGCTATATTTGTTTATTTTTAGATGTCTGAGAATTGAAGGAAATGAATTGGCGTGGAATCAGCCGTTGGGAATGTGGTATAGATTAGGGGTGTTATTATAGACAGTCTCTTTTCTTTACTGAGAAAGCATATTTGAACAAGATTTAAAGGATGAATTACTTGTTTACACTTGGAGCCTACAGTCCACAAACTCACGGGTCTTTCAACATACTGTGAATTTAAGACAATATATAGAATTACAAATTAAAGATTATCTAGTCATTCTAGTGTTACCTAAACAGGAGTTGTATGTAGTCATGACTTATTGAATTCAGAATATCAATCCAATTTCAGTGGCAGCAGCTGGTTATATTACAATGACCACTTTTACTACTGTATCATACTTTCATTACTTTTATTTTATCATGATATTTTTGATAATTATATAATACACAAATTTTACTATTGTACTTGGTAAGCTTACTTGTATACTCAACAATCTTATCAGTATACTTTGCAATTCTACAGATATACCTAAGGGTTGTTGAATACATTGTATGCCTGTAAAGTTGCTAAGTATACGAAAAAGATTGTTGAGTATCGGTATACCATTATCAATCAAAGTTTAGCTTCTGTAGAATTGTTACCACTGGTGGAGACTCCCTCAAATTCCTGCATGCCGGGTTTGGACAAATGATGGCCTTGTTGACAAGCAGCCCCGGATTACATCAAACATCACATGGGCATCTCTTTTCTTCCCCTGAACAAAAACATCTCCAGAGCATCTAACTCTTAGAAAAGAGCGTCTTAGAAAAGAGCCCCGTCTCCTGCTGTGTCTCCTTCTTCTGCTAATCTCCCGTCATCGAGGTTGGATCTGTTGTTGGCAACCAGAATATCTGACCTCCTAAGTCCACCTTTAATCACCCAAGGAAGAGAAAGTTGATTAGTTGGAACAGATGGAAGGTAATGAGATGCTTAAGAATGTCTTTAAGAAGACAGCTGTCATGTCTTGGACATGCTCCTTAGAATGATTCATGAGATTATGTAAGAAAACTACGTGTAAGACGTCTCCTCGGGCTGACTGTTCCTTTCAATGTCGTGAGACGAAGCTGTGCAAGGTCGCTGCATCGGGACTGACCTTGACCCCGTTGCCATGGCAACTAAGTCTGTGACCTTAGAAAACTTTTCTGTTGAGACTACAGTCCCTGAGCTAGGGTGAAGTTGGTCCTGTGTTCAAACATGTTGGAATATGTCATTGATTGGCACTGACTGTGGGGAAGAGATTCAGTTTATAAACATTAAATTTTGTGCCTGCTTCCCACTAGAGGCTAACATTTTACAGGTCGCTTGACAAAGTTCATAGATGAAGAACTAATCTTTTTAACTTTCATATATTTACATGTCGGCTAATCTGTCTAAAAAGCGTGCCGAAAACGCACTATGGATTTGGTGCACTGATGAGCCAACGTCGCACATTTGCGACCAAGAATCTACAATCTATTATACTTATCGAAAAGAGTAGGGGTCCATCCCGGTGTGAGTGGATGAAATAAATCTGTCTGGATATACAGCTTGTACTTCAGCTTCAGTAAAAATGAGGTGTGTTAGTTATGAAGTGGTTTACCGGGTATGTAAGACAAACAAACAAACAAGCAAGCAAACAAATAAACAGCTTTTAAAGTGCTGCGTGCGTTCACCGGTATTGACCAGTCATTGTGTAACAGTGGGGATCAACCTCCACTAACTGACAAGTCTAACTGGTCCGGACCTTTTTGGCCTAGTGGTTAGCACGTTGATTTCCCAAGCCGTGCGGATTGGGATTGGCGCGGGTTCTAATCCCGGGAGCGCCGTACTCGCCCCTTTGGGTTTTTACAGTGGTTCTCACGCCGGCCCTGTGAGTAACGATCAGATCACACAGGAATGTCGTACTCGGAGACTCGGGACGAGTCTGAAAAGAAAAGGGGGAGTAGTGTAACAGTGGGTATCAACCTCAACTAACTGACCAGTCTAACTGGTCCGGACCTTTTAGCCTAGTGGTTAGCGCGTTGATTTCCTAAGCCATGCGGATCGGGATTGGCGTGGGTTCTAATCCCGGGAGTGGCGTACTCGCCCCTTTGGGTTTTTACAATTGTCACAAGGATTCAGATGGGAAGTCCTCCAAGCAGAGAGGATCATGGGATTTCCTCTGCAGCCCTGCTCAACATCCCGTCCCGTCCTCTGATTGTAGGAAACACCGCTGAGGTCTTCCTCTCACTCAGGAGAACATGAGTCAACCAGTGGAGCTGGAGGTCGGGAGTTTGAATCTCTGACTTGCCTATGCCTTGAAGGGGTTGCCATCTTTTTTTTTTTTAGCGGATGTCACATGTGTTTGAAGAGAGCCACATATAATTGAGAACAAATCCACCATTCTAATTTTGGTAAGAGTTAGTGTCTGCTGTTGTGTACTGTGTTCTTGCTTTCACCAAACCTCCTTGCTTTCACCAAACGTTTTGTGCACTCTTTGTGCAGGAAAAAGCACTGTCACTGTCACCTTCAATTTGCTTGGAATATATTTGAGATTTAGTGCCATTTTACTAATTAGTAACCAAGTCTACAAAAAAGCTAGAAAAGCTTTCCAGACAAAATATTAAACTTCTACCCATCTTGGAAGTAGGATCACTGAAGACACACACCAGTAGAATACAGTGGTAATATATAAACCTTTACTCCTAGTAGTAAGCTACCTCTACATAAGGTTATTACCTGGCCACTGTGGTCACTTTTTCGTGGCCCCTCAGATTGTTTTTTTATTGACCAAACTGTTAAAATAAAGAAACCCGTCTAAAGTGACCACCTGTTTATTAGTGACCACTTTCTTTTTCAATTCCCTTGAGTGGTCACAATAGACAGGTTTGACTGTACTGCTAACGTTGCCAACTTTTCTCACCAAGCTATTTTTGTAAGTTTAAAAAAAGTTCTTGTTGTTCTTCCGGGCAGGATGTTCCAGAATTGTAGCGAATCCTGTTTTTGTAACAACTGACTTGTATGTAGCTGGTCACAAGCGTGTGAGAGCTACGTGTGTGACCGTGTTTACGTCAACAAGACAGGTTTCTCACGAGTGGGTTGTAGGAAATAGTTTATCCAATCTAAGTGGGGTATGCTGTTGTTGTTCACCTTGTAGTGTCTAGTGGCACATAGGTCAGCAAGTTTCCTTACTGTTTCAATAGCAGGGTACAGTATATTTTTACATGGAGGGGTTTGCTAGCCCTTCCCCTAATGATAGCAGAGAGAATGTCTAGAAAAAGAAAAAAATGTTAATAGATAGGAAATAGCTTATCCAATCTGCTCTTAGCACAGGAAAGTGTGATACATAGTATCTTGGAATGAATCAATATCCTAGTAACCTCCATTCACATTATACCGCCATACACCACTTCGAAAAACAGTGGGTTTGAGAGATCTCTAGTGCTGCACCCCCCAGGTATGCACAATTTAGATATACAGGAGTGCATAACTAGTACTCAGGTGGCGGGTATCTGTTTGGATGTATCTTTTCAGAGTGGCAGAATTATGTACCTTGGTGGAATTATGTCAGTAGATGTTACAGGTAGAGACAATAGAAAGTAAAATCATCATGTATGGAAATTGTACCAACATTGCTAATGTATTAACACTCACTTAATTTAAGGCGACAGAAATTAAAAGTATCCATACATGTATTAGATATGATCTTTTTCCAGTCTAACTTGGTGTCTTGCATCGTTGAGGGCCTTCAGAGGGTCATCCATAGAATGTCTGGTTTGTGTGTTCTTATCAGAGGGGAGTGACTCAGTTTTAAAAGCATGACAACTTTCTGTACTGTTTATTTCTCTAAGCCAGCTTCCTGTGTACCTCACTACAAGTTATGGTCAGACCATGTTTCTTAGAACACATGCTTAGGTTCCACTTCAGGAGCCTAAACTTCGGCTAAAGCGATTTTCGATTTTCTAGTCCTTTCTATACATAGTAACTCTATCCCATTGCATATTGACCTTCATGGAGCAAAGATACGACGTTGTTGTGTGCTGATTTTTTGGTGGTCCCAATATATAAAGGACTCCTTGTGCTGCTTGTTTCTGTGCTCTTTTTAGATGCCCAAAGTATGAAATCATGATAGAAATGTGCTAATATGAGCAAGTAAATGTTGATATCATTCAGATTGCCGCATCCAGATTTGTATGTCCAGTTTTCATGTTCTGAAATTACTTTGGGCACCTTTGAATTATTTTTCCCCATTTACCCAAGCATGGAGAATCCTGTCTACAATTCTATAGGAAGTGTGTCTTGGCAAGGAAACAGCAGCTGAGAACAAACCCCCAGTGTTCTACTCAGAGACTTAAAGACATTTGTTACATCACATCTGTGGTTTCAACTTCCTGCTGGGAAGGTCAAAGCGTTGTCAGTTCAATGTCAAGTGGTGTGGAACATTCCCCCCCCCCTTCTGTCACAGGCAGGGGCTGACACACACACTGCATGTAAACACAGGAAGTGGAAACCACAATCATCTCCCAACATCTAAACTGGATAGCCTACATCTGTACCATTTATACTTACACTTACACTAGCCATCATTACAGACTCTAACTTTTACTGACTGTCAGTGTAATTCTTTACACTTTTAGTTGCTGCTAATGTTATGAACAGTACAGTAACACATATATGCATATTCTCCTCTGGTATGAGAAGGGGCTACAGTCTGTGTATATGTGTGTGTGTGTGTGTGTGTGTGTGTGTGTGTGTGTGTGTGTGTGTGTGTGTGTGTGTGTGTGTGTGTGTGTGTGTGTGTGTGTGTGTGTGTGTGTGTGTGTGTGTGTGTGTGTGTGTGAGTGTGTGAATATGTGTGGTGTGTTGTATATGACGTTAGAATAAAGTAAGAGAGTTTTCCTTATGTTCTTCTTTCCTATTTATGTTGACTATATAAAACATGCCAAACTGCCGTGGACTCTAGCCCATGAACATATGGATGAGCACAAGAATCTAACCTTCTTGATGTCCAAGTCTTTGTTTACCATTTATCATCTTTGAATAAAACACAGAACTGTTTTCACACAAATGTGCACTGCTTCTAGATCAGATCTGGCATACTGGTAGGTCAGAAGTCACAAAGAAAGGGAATCAGGCTTTCTTGAGTCTTGTGTACTAAACAGTAGCTTCACAGAAAAGTTGTGTCCCCCAATAATGTTATCAGATATTGTATTTCCTGCAATCTGCCAACTGGCATCAGAATTCAGATGAGGAATTCAGATATAAGACTTTTACTCTTTGTATGTTAGATGTACAAAATACACATTGTCAAGCTTTGTGTTTTGTCCCAACAGCTGATCAGCTATGAGGGTCTGCATGGGGGGTCCTGACAGCGCTTTACTGAATTGCTGGGAAGAACATAATTTTTCCCCAATCTGTCCAAAAATCTGAACTTCTTGACATGACGTTAATGAAAATGTATTTTCGTAACTTTAAAATGACAGATTTAACAACAAAGGTTATAATGCATTTTTTCCCAAACAATGAGTGGGACGGAAAAATGTTTAAGATTGGAAACAGCCATGTCCTTGGTACATGATCTTGTAGCTGAGGAACCAGGATTTACAGCATCTGGATTTACAGCGTCCTGTCCCTCCGTCCAGGATGGCGGACAGACAAAATTGTGAAAAATGTTCAAAATTCGAGGCAGCCATGTCCTTGGTACATCTTCTAGAACCTGGTCATGAGGAACATAGCCTGAGTACCATCCTCCATAGTGACCGACGACAAGCGACAAGCATTGAGCCAGCAGTCACTATGGAGGATGGTACTCAGTCTTTGAGGAACCAGGAATGGTACAGGAAGAGGCCTCTTGGTCCCCGTCCATCATCAGAGGTCCTGACAGCCGTTGTTATCACCTCAGGTCTCCGCCTTGGACTGGAGACTCCAGTCTAGACTCACCACACTTCACAAGCACTTGTTTGGACTACAGTAAACTACAGGCACTATCTACACTCATGATCAGGGACTGTGTTACCCCAGAACATGTTTCTAAACCATTCATTCCTACCTGCCTGAATGAATGAACTCTACTGAACTCTCCGTACTGGAGAAACTTTTGGAACACACCGATTCATCTCCGTTCTAGACTTACCACGCATCTTCATAATCACTTGTTTGGACTAGGGTAAACTTCTGGTACTCATACCAGCTACACTTAGGGACTCTGACATGTTTGTAGTAGTAAATTGTACCTCAGCACATGTTTCCTGACTACTTGGACTCATGATGGACTACGAAAACTTAGAGAACAATTCACATTGAACTTTAAATAGAGAGAACAATCCACATGGATTCATCTCCATTCTAGTCTCCTTACACTTCACAGTGACAAATCACACCTGGCTTTCCACACAACGGAGAAACATTATCATTTTACCTTTTTACATATGCTTGGAGATCACTTTTTTATAGGGGAGAGCCAGACGTAGATACGGAAGATCAGATGATGCCTGGGCTACTTGATAATGCATATACATGTAGGTATTAGAAACCATATTGTAATTGTAAACTGTAGTTTAACTTGCAAAACGTACAAAATGTATGCGACTTTATTGTATTTACAATAGAAATGTTTGCGGTGGTTTTATGTTTGTGGTTTACGCTGCGACCGTTTCACATGTTGTACATGTGGTCCTCCCCTCCCCTGTCAGTCGTTAATCCAGGATGTTTTTATGTGATCCCCCCTCCATGGGGGAGCGAACTCATTCCTGTACATGTGGGGGGAGGGGGGAGTGTCCAAATGCTTGCTGAGAGAGATCGACCTTTTGGGGAAAGGCCATGCTAAATTTTCTGCTGCTTGAGCTTTCAGTGCCTTTTTCTTCTTTACCCATTTTTGTCGGGATTATTTTTCTGATGATAAATGTTAGTGGATCAGGTTGTCTTTTGGGGGAACGTTAAGCCTTCAGTCTCTGTATGGGAGGCAGACGTCAAACCTTTGCATGTCAAAGAGGTTAAGGACCCCAACAAGCTTTAGGAGAGGGACATGCTAAATTTTCTGTGCTTGAGCTTTCAGCCCCTTATCCTTTTTTTCCGTTTTTGGCTGGGATTAATTTTCGAATGATTAATGTAAATATTAGTAGATACATAGGGGGGACTAATCCTAGGCTTTAGCCCAGATTGTCTTTTGGAGGTGCTATAGAGATTAAAAGGAACACAACAACCTTTTGGAGAAAGGTCATGCTAAATTTTCTGCTGCTTGAGCTTTCAGTGCCTTTTTCTTCTTTACCCATTTTTGTGTGGGATTATTTTTCGAATGATAAATGTTAGTAGATACATAGGGGGATCTAATCCTTGGCTTAGCTACGATCGTCTTTTGGAAGGGAGGTTAAGCCTTCGGGCCGTGTATGGGGGGCTTCAGACGTCAAACCCAACCTTCACAAGAAAAGGATGTGCTAAATATTCTACCGTTTTCACTTTCGTCACCATCTTTTAGTTTTACTTCTTAACCTTTTTTGCCTTGGATTATTTTTCGGATCATGAATCCTTGGCCTTAATGCGCAAGTACAAATGTAGATGTAAGGCATCACCAGTCTGAGCCTCCTTTGGAGGGCACATTACAGCTTTGATCCTGTTTATGGGCGAGCCTCAGACGTCAAACTCTGCATGACAGAACCCAAAAAACCTTTCTGTTCCTTTTGCTTCTGCACCTTTTTTGTGTGTGATATTTTCAGGGGATTATTTTAGGATGCTCAGTGTAAATGTTAGTAGATACACAGGGGGGCTCATCCTCAGATGTGGCTGTAAATGTAGATGTAAAGAATTCAGATCATTTTTTGAGAGGACATTACTCCTTTGATCCTGCGTATGGAGAAGTCTCAGATGTCAAACCTCCTGAACAACCTTTCCGTTCCTATTTTTCGAACTTTCCTTTTGTGTGGGATATTTTCAGGGGATTCAGGATCCCAAGTGAAAATGTTAGTAGATACATAGGGGGGCTAATCCTCAGCCTACGTAAATGTAGATGTAAAGGATCTGGCTCAAATACATCCAAATGGTCATGCTGAATTTTCTGCTGCTTGCTTTCGGTTTCTTTTACTTCAAACTCTCTCTTTTTGAATGTGATTGTGATCATTTTTTTGGGATTATTTCAGGATAAATGTCAGTAGATTCAAAGGACTGATCTTCAACCTTCAATGTGAATGCGAATGTATTATTCCCACCTTGTATGGCTTCTTGGCTCTTATGAAAATGTTTTTTTTTGTTACAAGAGCCTTTCACACACACATGTTCCTGCTGTCCATGGTTTCTTTGGTACTGTCTTGCAAATTTTACGCATTGTAATTAATTGGTTCAGGCCTTGTAGGGGATTGAAGTGAATAGTGTAATGTTAATTCAATTATTGGACAAGAGAGCAGAGGCTTTAATTGGTCTGATAGGAACTGCTGAATGCCAATTTGGTCCTCTCTTTAGTATGGTTGCGGAGAGGGGTCTAAATGAAGACAAGGAGAGAAGAGTTGTAAAGTTTGGCTTTCCTCAAGGAACGCTGCATAAACATCCCCACAGCCTACTGTCAGGGGATGCCAAGTTGATGGGAAACTAATGGTAGTGGTGTCAAACAGTCTGTAAAATCCTACTCTCCAAGCAAAGGTTATGCTTTGGTCGCTTTTTGGCGTCTTTGCGTTTTTTATTGAACTTTCTATTTTGTCAGGACAAAAAGAAAACCTGACAAAATAGAAAGCTTGAATGAAAATGCCTGAAAGATGTTAAAAACCAACCAGAGCCTAACCTCTGCTCGGAGACTAGTAAAATTCATCCAACTCATCTTGATTTATTTCTTCTGTGATGATGTCCCATTTCTTTAATTTAAAAAAAAATGTGCTGAACTCGAATATCAACACGAAAACAGAGTCTGAATATACTGAAAGGAAAGTCTGTACCTTGATACACACACACTGATACATGGTCAGAATCAGATGCAAGTTTTCCACACTACCCTCTGTTTTCATAGTCTCCAAGCAGACCTACGGGTTGGCAAAGACCGTATCCAACAGGCAGAAGGAGTTTTCATAGCCAACCCAAGATTGCACTATAAGCTCCTTCTTCCAGTTGGATACGGTCTTTGCAATCTATTGGGTCTGGTTGGAGACTACTGTTTTCATCATGTCTTGTTGGTAACCAAGCAAATAGCTTTGTTTGCCCTCATAATTACTTTACAATGCTACAAAGAGGTTCATCAAGGAAAGCTGAGTAGATTAGCTAACAAATGGTGGACTTCACAACAAGGTGTGAATTGTCTCAGAACACCTTAACAAGTAGGTGACAAGTGCTAGTGTCTGGATGTTTGTGTAACTCTTACCATTGGAGATCAGGGGCCAGTGGGGGAAAAGTTGAAAGAAATTCAAGGCTGGCTTGGGAACTTTGCTGCTGTAAATCAACTTCATCAGACTATTCTCATGTGCCAGGAAGTCCTTTGAACTGAAAAATCTGACATATTTTATCTTCCATTGGGGAAAATCCTTCTGTACTTGTATTTGCTTTCCAAATTTGGAGTGAATTCACTAGTGCTAAAATCGTGGTAACATTTGTTGTCAGTAGATTCTATCAAATATGAAATAGTAAAGCCTGGTAAAAGAATCCTGATGGTCAAATCTTATATGAAAGTCAAAGATTTTAACGTTTCTCTCTCTCCTAAATTGTTAAATATCACGGCCACTCCTATCCCTCCGACCAAAACCTCTGCTTGGAGTATAAATCTTTCATAGGTCTTGAACAAGTTGGTATATTTGCCCCGAAATCTGAAGAAGTCGATGATGATCTGTAATTTGTGATTACTGGTATGAGAGTTTTAATTCAGAAGAATAAACCAGGATCTGGGAGACCACAAGGAAGTCAGTCTGTATGTCTGTCCACGGATTAACACAGATTAAAAAGGCAAACTGCACTGTCAAGTCTGAGCTCTGGAAAGGATTAGCCCCAGCACTGATAAACAGGGGATAATTGATTCTTTCCTGCCAGCAGGGTGCTGTTATGATTACTTTGGGAGTGTCTGTCTAGAGGGTGTGACTGACTGTGGAGATCTAGAGGGGGGAGGGGGTGACTGCTGAGATGTTGGAAGGCAAAGTAATCAAGTTTTCTTCCTTCCAGCTGTTTAGGAAGGCTTTTGTAACAAAAAACGGGCCCAAGGTACCCTCCTGCAGGGGCCTTGGAACTAGTAGGTGCTTGATAAGTTGGTACCTTGATACCACTTGCAGGATAGGTGCTATACTGGTGTTTATTTTTTGGGAACCCTTGATTTGTGATGTTCAACATGGGACCATGGTTCAGCTCAATGCCATACACCAAGGACATTATATCTATATAATGTCTTTGCATACACCAAGGAGGTTATAGGTCTGCCTATAACCTCCTTGCATACATGTACACCTAGAGGAAAATTGTATAAAGAAAACAGTAACTTATCAGAGAACAGTACTAGTTAACACCTTTTGACTGGCGAGAGTCTGCAAGGAGGCTAGCACTAATCTCCAAGCAGATCTAATGTTGGCAAAGACCTATCCAGCTGGCAAAAGGAGTTTTCAAAGCCAGTGAAGTGGCGAGATTAGCTAGCACAAGGTAGCCTAGATGCCAGACCCCCAATCTCTAAAATATCTATGTGCACAATTGATATTTTCAAGATAACTGGTGGTCTGGTATCCAGGGTAAGTACAACTACAAGGCTTTTCACCCCAAGAGGAGAGGGTAAGGTTACGAGTAGAGTCAAGAACCAACCTATAAAAGAGATGGTGTTAATGAGGGGTCATGTTTACAGAACCTGCTTGAGCCAGGTCTGACCTTGGTAATGTGTTCTTTCTTCTCAAGGTCATCTTTCCTCTAATTACATCTAGTATTATAGCACAACCTTTCGAATGGTTGTAATTTTTTTACAAACCCCCTTTTTCAAAGGTTAAAAAAGATCTGCTGACTTTTAACAACAACTGATTTATTTGACCTGATTTTTGGCCTGCAATTAAAAGTAAATTCAGTCCAAAAGCTTGTTCTAAGTCAAAGCAGGTGACCCCCTGAGAGGTCACCACTCTAGGGTCACCTGTCACCATGGCAACCAGCCTCAGGCCCCAGAGATGGGCATCATTTTGATTACTCTTCATGTGTTGTGAATTTTCTTCTGACTCAAAGGGTGAGGAAAATTTACTGCTGGCAACATGACAAACAGGCCAGAAGTGGATTTTTAAAGAAGTCCCAAAGAATATACATTGTATATACATTTTGTACAGCACAGAATCAAATTGTGAACACTTGAAAATCAGAGACTTCTTACAATTCAAAGGAGTCTTTTAGATTGTCATGCGCTGTTTGTAGTGTATCTATGCCCAGACATCACTGTATTTTGTTGTTTCTATAAAGTTTATATACGAGGTCTACATACATAGGTTAGATTTCTGTATAGAAATATTTATAACAGAATGTCTTATGTTAGATATACAGGCTGTATCACACAAGTCACATTAGCAATACATGTCCCCTCATTATATCTGCTGTACCATCTGAGCAGAGGTCCGCCTGATCAAAAGCAGTTTTCCACCATGTTTCTAACAAAGGAAGACAGCCAGACAGGCTTTATCTTGAGGGGACCAGTAAATATCTGCTCTTATTTTGCTGGAGTGCAGAGAGAGACTTTTGTGCCCCTTAGTGCCCTATGAGTGCACCAGTCAATGTGCAACCATACAGGAAGAAGTATAGTAGAAAGGTTGATATGAATGTTTGTGGAAAAATAGAATATGGCAACTGAACAGACAGATTACAGATATGAAAATGGCAGATTACTAGTTGAGGGCTGTTTTGTTCCCATCCGATTTTGAGTTAGCGTCAATCTGTCCTTAGTTTCTTAAGAATTCTTAATCCTTAAAAAGTTAGTTGTCTCAACAGAAAGTGACTTCCATAACCTGATCAACAATGATAATGCTACATGCTCAAGTAGAACACTCAAGTATATGTTTACACACTTAGCAATGTTGTTTAGAGTACATGTATGTTCTTTAAGACTTTATCGAATGTTGTTGCCTTAAGGCTTAACAAAAAGTGACTTCAATAACCTGACCAACAATGATAATGTTACAGGCTCAAGTAGAACACTCATGTATATGTTTACTCTCTAAACAACACTGTTTATAGTAGAGTTGATATATGTTCTGCTGTAGTGACTTTGCTACCAAACACCAGGGGCCAATAAAGCCTTTGGGACCTTGAAGGTGACATTGACAAAGTCAAGACTTGAATTTTAGCAGCATGTTTTGTTTCAGAGAACCCTGCTCAAAGGCATGGAGCTGGGAAGGCCGTTAGAGAAATTAAAAACATACTCCAGTGATTTTGAACTCAAAGGTCTGGTGATAACACCTACATGTGGAGATTGTTTGGCAGAGATCCATACTGTGATTGCAGCACCTTCTGCATAGGTTTATCTTGGGACAGCCCTATATGTTCTGACGCCCCTACCTTCCGATATCCTTACGTTAGGGTTAGGCTTCGACTTGAATTTGGGTTAGGGTTAGACATAGGGTTGTTGGATGTAATCACAGGTTTTGTACACCCAAATCAACCTATTCTTGCTTGCAAAGATGTTGTAGAATCTAAATTGTATGAATTTGAAATTAAAGATTGTTGAAATGAACAGTTTTATGACAAGTTAATGCTTAGCACTAGCTACATTTCTCATAGAGTTTTGTGTAAATCTCATGGCCAGTAGCTACATTTACTGATTCAAAAGACATCTATATCCCCTCAGGCTTCTGTGACTGTGACCCCCTAAGGTTTTGTACTGATAGCTGCCTCTGATCCTTTTTTGAAAGAAGCCAGCACGCTGATCTGACATCTAATTAACACATGCAATTAGTTTCACCACTGTTTGGTCTAAGTCATTATTAAGTCACAGCAAACTGCCAACATGTCACTGGCAGGGACAGCCCCAGTCTACATGGTTGGGCCAAAATAGTTCAATTGGTTGGTTCTTGGGTTTTAGGAGAAATAAGCTAGGCTGGAAGTGGAAGATCTCTAGCCTCTGTTGCAGACTCCTACTGACTTTCTTTTGATTTTATTTTTTCGATTACGTGCACTGTTGCACAGTCGTTCTGTTTTCTAATAAGTTACCATTTTCTTATTACATTTTCATTACGTTCCTTGGCAAAAACATGTCCCACCAGCAGTCATCTGCAACGGAGGCTTTAAAACCACCATGAAAATGCTTGTTCTGTCTTCTGCCTCCCTATCACCTTGTTTCACCTATCACAACATCAGATTTAGGTTATCGTCCCAGTCTCAAAGTCTGCTGTTTCCTTCTTGACTTCTTGCTTGATCTTTACTTCAGAATGTCTTCCTGAGAAGCGAGGAAATGAGTTGTTTAGGCCTAGGTCTAAGTTGTAAGCTGCATTAAGAAATTAATTGCCTTTCCCAAGGTCTGTTTTCTTTGATTCCCCTTATCAGATCTTTTGATAACTTTGTGTCTGGATTCTCCTGTCTTATACGCCATTTGTGACCTTATTTGGACATTTCGACACATGGCGGACATTGCATTTTGGGTAATCCACCAGCAGTTTGGTCAGTTTATTTTCTTTGTGTAAGACTTTGAATTCCAGCATTGCAGTGTGTCCCGAAAATCCGTTGCACAGCTAGGGACAGAGCTGTTGGATATTCTGGTCCAACACCTGCACAACACCAGCTTTACAAAGAGGCAGCAGCAGATGGTTATATCAAAATGCACAGCCTGTCACACCTAACCTTTGTATACCTTACCTAGCCTCTACCAGGCTCCAGATGTAGCTGGAAAGAGAAGAAATTGGCCAAATGGTGGAGTTGGCCAGCTGATAGATATAATTTGCCACATCAGGTATCTATTGGCTGGCCAACTCCTCTGTTTGGCCGATTTCTACTCTTTCCAGCCAAGTCTGGAGCCTGGTAGAGGCTACATCTAACATGCCCTTAATTGGCTTAAAGCTTAGTGAGGATGCCCTTAGTATACTTGGTGACAATGGAGTCTCCAAGCAGATGTAAAAACGCAAAATTGTCATGTTTCTTAAGCTGTTGGTTCCCAGTGGGTCGGCATTGGATGCTGTCTTGGGCCATGGATAGTCAGCCGACATATTCATTTGCTGACATATTCATTTGCCACCAGAAGAGTTCTAGGAAAGAAGAAACGTGTAACTTAATATAATTTCATGTAATGTAAACTGGATGCCAGACCCCCAATCTCTAAAATATCTACGATATCCCCCAATCTCCAAAGTATCCATCGTAGATATTTTAGAGATTGGGGGTCTGGCACCCAGGCTACATGTAACGTTACAATGATTACATGGTATCATCATTTCACAACAAGTAGTCATGACTGTTCCTTTTTCCTGTACTAGTTTTCAACACTCTTATCAAGTATTGTATAATTACCAGAAAAGTGGTCATATTGGCCAGGCAGATAGTCATTATGTAGAGGTGGTCACTTGCACTGGTTGGACTATATTTATCAGTTTCACAACATCTAATTAAGTCTGTTATCCTTTTTCCTCTATAACTTAGTATAAGTTGTAAACACTCTTATTAGGTTTTGTATTTACCAGAAAAGTGGGCACATTAGCCAGGTGGTCCTTATGTAGTAGACCTGATCACTAGTACTGCAGGTTTGACTGTATATCATTGGCAGGTGGTCCTTATGCAGAGGTGGTCACTTGTACAGGTTTCACTAATAGTGATTCCTTAATTTTTCCTCTACAAGTTGTCAACACTCTTATCAAGTTATGTATTCACCAGATCTGAGAACATGTGTCAGGCACCATTCCTGAAGGCTTCGCCATTTCCTTTTCCATCTGCTCAGCCTTGACGTAACTTGCCAACATTCCGATGGTGTTACTGCCGTTTTTGACGATGATTACTTTAGACTTTATCACCTAAAAGGAGGCCTCAGTCCTAATCCATATCACTGAGTCACAAGGCTAACTTATGATGGCATTGCCGTTTAATATCATTGTTAGATATCAGCTGACAGAAAGCACATGTCTCTACATCATTAGTGTTTTCATATCCGTAATTACAATCACGGCTGTACATGTCTCCAGCTTTGATTTGGTTTCCGTCCCACTCATTGTTTGGGAGCCTTTTGTGTTAATTTTCATTGTTGAATCTGTCATTTTACAAAAATTTCGATTTCAGGGATCTCATGTCACGAAAAGTTTATGATGGACGATGTGAATTTTTTTCTGTTGACAAGCAAATTTCATTCTTGGGATGGGTCCTGGAGATGGCTCTGATTTCATTATCTAACATTTATCACATGGCTATTGTGGAAGATGAATAGTAGATACATTGACGCACACAGTTTGAGTCATAAGGCTTTCTCATGATGACATTGTTGGTTAACGTCATTGTTAATTGTCAACTGATGTAAGCAGATGTCTTAACGTCAGCTGAAACGTACCTGAGGTGTCATTTCCGTAAGCTTTACAGTAAATATTTACCATACTCATTATCAAAAGTCAACTTATGCAAGGCAGATGTCATTGCCTTTGCGTCAACCAAAATGTATCAGTTTTGTCATGAATATTTAGAGTCGAGTGAGAAGCAGTAGCTTTAGCAGTCAGGGAAGGAATTTTCTCACCAGTTCAACTTGTGGGTTGTTGGATTAGAATAAAATGCTTTAACTGGAAGATGGAAAAATAGACACAAACAGTTTGAGTCATAAGGCTGTCTCATGATGACTTGCTGTGTAACGTCATTATGAAATGTCAACTGATATAAAGCGGATGTCTTAACGTCAGCTGAAAGATACCATAGGTGTCATTTCCGTAAGCTTTACAGTAAACATTTACAATTCTGTCTCCAACTGTCAACCGAACATGATCATGCTTCCTTAGATATATCATTGTATGGATGTCTTATATGTTCATAATCTCCAAGCAGATCTATCAGGGGCAAGGCAGTATCCAAAGGGCCAACCAGCATCCAATAGGCAATTGGATTCTGCCTTGCCACCGATAGATCTGCTTGGAGATTAATATTTTTCAGGCAGTCATGATCAATGGGAAAAATGATTTAAGGGACCACCTAAAAGCGGTTACAATGGCCAGGTGGTCCTTATGAAGGGTTGGTCACTACTACAGGTTTGACCGATTGTTAGTATTACACATCAATAGTGGAAGGAAGTACGTCAACATGTCAGGATTGGGCTTGATAAGGGATGTAGAACCACTTCCTTTCTTATCTGCATACTTCCTGGTTCATCCAGGGAATACAGTAGGTGTATCGTGATGCGTAACCGAGGTTTGACGTAATTATCAAGAGTATGACTATGTATGAGTATCAAACCATCAAGAAGTTTTCTGTCCGTTTGTTTGTTTGTTTGTTTGTTTGACTCGATCATGGTCATGTGAGTTGTTCTAACCATCAAGATAATCTTTATCTAAACACTGACATTGTTCCACGATGATAATCAAACGATCAAGAGGTTTTTGCGTCATGAGGAATGGATGTAACTGATGTCAAAATGTGTGAGTCAAAGGTTTGTTGATTGTGAGTCACCTGCCATGATTTTTATCAAGTTGGATCAGTTAATCTTTAAACCATCTGAATGTGAAACTATACAAGAAGCTGCTTTGGAGGGGACAGCTCAATGTTCTGATGCTCACTCCGACATCCCTACGTTGGCTGGGGTTTTTGTTAGGGTTAGGGGCTGTCGGAACATAGGGGTGTAACCATTTTGGAAGGTGGAAAGATTTGTGTTAAAAACATAAGTTAAAATCTTCTACAGATGGTTGGAGAATTCACCTGGAATATATCTTATGACTGTTATCTCAGCTACCATTGCAATGATAAATCTCTCAGTAACGGTATGTAAACTTTGATATAAGTTGATGAAATCCCCATCTTGTTCCCCTCGACTGGACATCCTGCAGTCTTTCTGTCAACAGTTCAGCCAGTCAGAGCACTCAGGTCAGAACCTAGTCTCCAGGCTTTCTCAGGGCTACAGTTCAGCTAGACAGTGCACTCGGGTTTCTAGCCTAGTCTCTAGGCCCTCCCAGGGCTGCGGTTCAGCCAGTCTCTGCACTCGGGTCTCTAGCTGGTCTCCAGGCTTTTCCAGGGCCTTAGGGAACAATTAAGCTAGACAGTGCACTCAAGTCACTAGTCTGGTCCCCAGGCTTTCCTGGGGCTGCAGTTCAGCCAGTCTGTAAGCTCGGGTTTCTAGCCTGGTCTCTACGCCCTCCCAGGGCTGCAGTTCAGCCAGTCTCTGCACTCAGGTTCTAGCCTGGTCTCCAGGCTTTCCCAGTGCTGCAGTTCAGCTAGTCAGAGCACTCAGGTCTCTAGTCTGGTCCCCAGGCTTTCCTGGGGCTACAGTTCAGCCAGTCTGTAAGCTCAGGTCTCTAGCCTAGTCTCTAGGCTTTCCTGGGGCCTAAGGGAACAGTTCAGCTAGACAGTGCAGTCAAGTCACAAGTCTGGTCTCCAGGCTTTCCTGGGGCTGCAGTTCAGCTTAAACTCATGACCAAGCATGACCCAACAGGAGAAGCAGGCTAGATTCGAATCTAGCTTTCCTCACAGCCTAATCTGTTGTCATCTATGATCTTTGATGATGATTTTATTCAGTAAGAAGCTCGCGGATTATGTTACAACATAATCTGAATTCCGTTCTTAGTACAAAAGTGTTTCAACATACAATCTTGATACAATTCCAAAGTCACAATATCATTACATTTCGAAAAACTTTGCACAGTAAAATCCAGAATTTCTTAAATCAAGTTAGCCACATCGAGACATTATCACGTATGACATTACGTGAAGAGAATGAGAACAATATATAACATATAACATATAATACAATAAAAACAGTGCTGATGGTACTTCTGATTGAGTGCCTTGTTATAGAGCCGAATAGCAGTGTGCAGAAATCTTGAACTCTTATTTTATTTTTACTTCAAAATGTCTGAGAACAAAGGAAAGATAAAATCAGAGTTGCTGCTGACCTCTCAGCAGAGTTCACCATCACAAGGTTTCCTGAGGAAACTTCGGATCCCGCCTCCCCAAACATGGACAAAACAACTTTTCACAACAAGGAGCAAAAACCACGGGCGGAACAACAGCAGTTTCCTGCTCGCGACTGCAAACGTGTTCTGTGTTCTATATCATTCCTGACCTTGACTACCAGTAGGCCAAGTCCATGGCCGCATAAGTTTGGCTAAGAAAGTTTGAGGTGTCACAGTCCTTAGGACACTGTTCATTGTGCTTGTCGAAAGATCTAGAGGTAAAGGGGAATTTCTCTAGTGCAATAAAACTGTAAATACTGTATATATCGGTTGTCTTTCCTGTGGTCACTAAAGACAGGATTCTTATAATTGGTGCTTGGAGCAACAGGAAAATAATCCAAGGGATCACCAAAAAGTAGACGCAGTGACCTAGAGGTCCTCATGCAGAGGCTTGACTGTACTTGCACACGTCTTACTACTCTTTATCTGTGTGGAAGTAAGCATTGCTGTACTATTTTAGTGTACAATTTTTGATAGATCAATTAGACTGAATAACAAAGTTTTTTATTCACAACCAAGGAGTAACATAACAGCCGAAACTTAAGGTGACAATAACGAAGAAAATGACAGACGCCAAAATGTGACTTGGCTGTTATTTTACTCCTTGGTTGTGAATAAAGAACTGTGTTATTCAGTCATTCACCAACATGCCATGCTGCCACTTCACTGCAATGATGAAATGATTTGTGGATAGAACATGGACTGCTATTAACTGTTGACTGTTGTGCTGTTTACTACAGTGGCCTACGTGAGTGCGCAGTATGAGACCCACAGTATTGGAACATGTGACCTGGAGCCGTACATCCTCAAACTGCTGACATGTGACAATCACTTCTTCACTGCCATGAGGAAAGACCCGGATGGGGATTGTGGGTAAGTTCTTGATGAAGTGTAGATGTATGATTTAAAGGTAATGGTAGTCCCATAGCCTTTTTTAGACCGTGTATACGTACAAATGTAGTAGGGGCAGTGGGTTGTTATCCACTGTGTCTATAGGGCACAGTATTGGAAGGCGGAGCCCAGCCCTCTCCTGAGACTGTCTTTTGCTTCCTGAACCAAAGTCAGGTACCCATTTTTACACCTGGGTGGAGTGAGGAAAGTCGTGCAAAGTGTCTTTCCCAAGGATACAATGTCTAGCCAGGAAAGTAAGGAATCGAACCCAAGACATCTCGATCCCGCATCCTCTAGATGGCCTAGCCATTCAACGCCACAAAGTACATCAATGTATTTGTCTCTCCCCATCCAGGCTAAGGTACAAAGAGGCTGAGTTCTGCTACTGGAAGGAGATCCGCGAGTGTTACGTGGACCTGTACGAGGGGGAGAGGCTGAACAGCGAGGTCGGCAGCATCATGACGCAGTTCCCCTCAGAAGAGGCCTTCTGTGAAGGTATTTTTTATTTCTCTTTTCTTTTACCAAGGTTGCTCTCTCAGTGCATGACTGGACACTGTCTGCTTTCAGAGAGACCCTACATGTAGGTACATACATTGTGCATGCAAACAATACAACAATATATGTACATGGCAAAAGCAGATTCCTACAGCAACAATTACCAAAATCTTTATCCGTAAAAGGCATAATCATAGGCGTTATCCATATGCTTGGACTGTGATATGGTTTGAAAGTCAGAGTTCCCCTCAGAAGAGACCTTCTGTGAAGGTAAGGGTCCTTTTGACTTCATCTAATCTAGCAGCATCAACACTCAAAAGTCTGCTGGATACCTACACATGTTAGCCTGGAGTCCAGCCTTCTTAGCTTTAGTCCGCTTCCCAAGCTCCGCTCCCCTTGGGTAGCGGACTAAAGCTAAGAAGGCTGGACTCCAGGCTATACACAATGTCATGTAAGACCACCACATGTTGGAAATGGTGATTGAGGTTTGAGGTGTTCAAAAGTTTTGTATATTGGAACTTCTATATAGCCATCAACTTGCTTGCAGTTAGATGTGCAAAGGTTAGGTAACCGTTAGATGTGACAGACAGACTTGACACTGGAGACTTAATGCTTTATTTACATGTGACAGGTCGTTCAGCGTACTATAACCAGCTGCTGTCGCGCCGCATTCCTGCAAAACTGGTGTGTTATGCCAAAGGGCAGTTGTACTGGCTATATAGATACAGATACAGTAACACAACTGCTATCTAGTCTGACCAAGGCAAAATGACAGAGTATTTTTCATCTTGCGTGAAGGTACGGGACTGGGACCGATCGACTTCAGCGAGTACCACACCAACCCGTGCGACGCGTCGTACACTCAGGAGAGCCAGGACTGCACGCGGGGCCTCATCATGATGTACCAGAACAACCCAGCAGACAAAAGACTATGCAGGTTGGTAAAATCTAAAAAAAACACAAAAAAACACGTTCATTATTAACCTTCTCTCTGCTGCCTAACCCCTTAACCAATACAAATTTGGGGCCAAACGGCTACTTCAGCAAGGAGAAGGTGAAAAAACTAAGGCTTGGAAGCCTACAGTTAAACAGCCTCCTCAACTGGCATGATTTAGCCTCCCCAACAGCTGCTTGGAGATTAAGCTTTGATTAAGCTTTGAAATCTGTTCACTGTTTCTCTAGCAGTATATTTTCGAAGTGAGGGGTTGCTAGCCCTCCCCATAATGTTCTGGAGGGACCCCATTTAATGCCCTTTTGTAAGACAGCTGCAGTTCCAATCAAGATGTTTTGAGTGACAACATTTGACCCAGGATCGAACTGGGGTCTCCCAGCAACTTATTGGAACCAGGAGCTCAACTGTGAGGCAATTGAGTGAACCAATTGTGCTATAGGGACATCCATGGAAGAACAAAAATAGATAAAATCACTTAACATTCTTGCATTTTATATTTTCCCTACTGTACACAGAGATTCCATCAGCTGTGTCCAGCACATGACGGACAAGTACAATGAACTGTACTGTTTTGATGTGGCTCGTGACTGGAGGTGGTTGCCTAACCAGTTTGTATATAACATTGTTGTGTTAATATCTCCCCACAGCACATACAGAGAGTCGATCAGCTGTGTCCAGCGAGTTACGGACCAGTACTGCACGTTGGACCTGGAGGACTTTGCGCACGCCTGGGTCGACGTGCACATGAAGATCGACCACAACCCCTTCTGTGCAGAAATCACCAGTCTGGGAAACAGAAGTCACAGTTGCGGACTGCTACTTCTGCTGGCGCTTATCGCCCTCTTGCATCTTCTTTAGTGTAACTCTTTAGACGTCCATGTCATTCCACCAGATCATGATCTCATATATCCACCACAAATAGAATGTGTCTTATTTAACAGAGATCCCCAATGCAAGGTCCCCAGTAAACTGTAAATGCATCTAAGTTTGTGGTGATTTAGTTTTGCAGAAGTGAGAAAATGGAGTGCTCTCGGGTTTTTTAGTTTGCTATTGAAACATTCGTGGTGGTTTATAAGGTTGAACCAAGGAGGTTTTATATACCTCCTTGGTTGAACTGAAGAGGTTCCCGTAAAAAACATGAACTTAAATGCATTTACAATAAATAATCTAATGCCCTTCTGTATATCTAAATTGTGCATACCTGTGGGTGCTATACTAGAGATCTCTCAAACACATTAGTTTTATGGTGGATACATGTAACCTATGATAGCCTCTTTAGCAGACTCTACTTGATGCCATCAGAAAAAAGGGCACATTTTAAGTCCCAAATAGCTAGACTGGTAGAGCCTGCTAAGGAGGCTATGTCTATGAGGGGATAACTCATCTCTTTTGAAAATTTTGTACGTAAATTTTATCTTCATTCTGTAATCACGTAGAAATGACCATTTCACCCTTCTGTGGTCACTTTTAAATACATTGTACAGAGTCACTTTTAGATTATTAGACTATTAGATGTTATCCCAGTATTGACCAATGTGGACCATTGTGTATTATAGACATGTAGTATACAACTGGATTTTTGAAATGTTGATCATAAGAAATTTACTAGATGCTAAGCTTATTGCTTTTAGGTAGTTTTGACTTTCATTCTACATTAGGTCGTCTTTATTTTGGGTTGAATGGATCAATTTCTAAGTTGAAAAGAGGTAAGGGGGAATAGATAAACATGTAGTCTTAATTCACAAATTTGAGTTCAAACAATGTTCAATACATCATATAAGCAAATATATGGAGCGTTGTTGTGGAATTATTTTCTTGCGCTGTTTCTTTTATCATGTCACGTGTCAGTTTATAAGCCAGGGCTGTCTCCAGGAGCCGTCACTCTGTCTTGGTAAATCTACTTTTTGAGACAGACAAAAATTTCACCGTCTAATCTTCATAACCTGATATTGATGAAAATGTTTTTCTTTAAGTGTGAAAGGACAGATATCGATTGAACAGCGACAAGATGGGCTATCAAACAATGAGTGGGACAGAAAAAATTTAAGCTGGAGACAGCCCTGTTATAAGCTATGGCCCAGCTGAGAGGGCATAGGCCAACAAGGGGCAAACTTAGATCATAAAACAAGAGTTTTTCCCCCGTTTTTTAAGGGGTACATTACTTTAGTACTTTAGAAATAAAAACACCTACAAGAATGTAACTTCCCTTCGAAATACAGTATATGGAGGGGGTGTATTTTTTCAGAAAAGTTGTAATATAACACTTTTTGTAAGGATAACTTTATACAAAACTGACCTCTTGTATAATTTGTAAAGATGGCACAAGTAGAACTATGGGAACATTTTCAAAGTGTCATGGTTGCCATGGACCAAAATTTTAAAATGTGCTTTGGTCACTAACATTATACTTTTGATGTCAGTATGCAAAAAGAAAAGAACATGAGCCTTAGCTAAAATAAAATTTTTCCTTCCGATTATATGGTTGGGAAATATGAAAAAGGCATATCAGAAGGGTTTGCAATTTGTACATTGGATTCATGTGTGCCTTTACTGAAACCAGAAGCTTGGTTTCCTTCATCATGGGGGAACACTCGCTCCCGCTACTGCTCACTACTGACTGAATATTGGAGCGAGCATAAGCTCACAAGGATAAAACCACAGGCTATTCCTATGTGGCTAAGTGTAGCCTCTACCAGGCTTCATACATGTAGGTTGCTGGCAAAAGAGTAGAAATTGGCCAAATAGAGAGTTATAACATATCAGAGGTGTTAGCTGGACGAAAATACAGTTTGCAACCCACAGACTGTATTTTCGGCCAGCTAACTCCTCTGGTATGTTATAACTCTCTATTCAGCCAATTTCTACTTTTGCCAGCAACCTATGGAGCCTGGTAGAAGCTAGGCTAAATGTACGGTCAAGCCTACCAGTGACCACCTGTGTAAGGACCACCTGGCCATTGATATACCGTACAGTCAAACCTATAGTAGTGACTGACCACCTCTGTATAAGGACCACCTGGCCACTTATGGTGGTCCCTTAGATTATTTTTCCCATAGACACAGGCATTGAGAATCCTGTTTATAGTGACCACCTATATGGACAGGTTTGACTGTACAGCAATCCACATAGTTGACAACACTACTCCCGAATGATTTTGGAGAGAGCGCAGTACTCAAAATGCTTTCCTCACCATGATATTGTACGGACAGATCTAAGATTGAGTGAGGAAAGCATTCATTGTATGGCCCAACTCAGCATTCAATAATCTTAGATCTGTCCGTACAATATCATGGTGAGGAAAGCATTTTGAGTACTGCTCTCTCTTGCTATCCTGTACATAGCTCTTATTACAGGCTATACAAAGACAGCCAGTAAAGGTAAGCCCTGTAACAGTTGCCACGGCTAGGTTTGACTGTACAGCAATCCACATAGTTGACAACACTGTACTCCTGAATGATTTGAAGAGAGAGCAGTACTCAAAATGCTTTCCTCACCATGATATTGTACGGACAGATCTAAGATTATTGAATGCTGATATTGAGAGAGATGTATTTTGAGAAACAATTCAATGCAAAAGAAGAGAGGTGAGGTTATCTTTTCAATACAATGTTTTAATAAATACTGTTGTGTTACTGACAAAGATACATCGTTGTCTTATCTGCATCTTTCAATACAGCAATAGAAAGAAGAATGGTCTAAGTTGCCTGTTCACAACAGTTGAAAAAGCACAATGTATACACACATTGTACATATCTAGAAGATACATGTTGGGAAACTACGTTATTCAATATAAAAAAAATCATAACAGCTGACACTGTTTACATTAATCAGTCATGGTACCTCTAAACGTCTTACTAGCTCCTTTGTTTAACCTCCCTGCTGAAGTAGCCTTTGGCATCAAATTTATATTGGTTGATAAGGTTATAATTAGGCAGCAGGGAGAAGGTTAATATGAACATATTCTAGCGCTATCTACAAGCTCCTTTAGAAAGTGCCTTGTAGTACATGTATCATGTAGAAGCGACTACTAGTATTCTGACAGGATGGCAAAGATCACATAATTCAAGACAAAAACAACTGTCTATGTCACTTAATGGCTAGCCATATTTTCTGTAGTAAATGGTAGTTTTTGAGACGTGTGTGTGTGTATGTGTGCGAATATGTGTGCATGCCTGTGTGTGTGTGAGTGTATGTATGGGTACATGTACATATGTCTCTTTCTTTGTGTGCATGTAAGTGTGCGTGTGTGTGTTGGCCAATAATCTCCAAGCAGATGTATGGTCCAGGTCAGTTTTTCAAGCATTTTTTTCAAGGAGTTATATACCTTTTTCTGGTGATTAGGTTTAGGGGCAAGGGCACACACATGAGGTCCCTACACAGTCAGGTACAAGTCAGTGCTAGACACACATCGGACCCAAGCACCTCGAGCCAACAGGCAGTGCCTAGTACTTGTATCACCATCTGGTGCAACAACCTCCCTTAGGACAAGGTCATGGTCACTTATGTTCTGTGAAAACAGGTCTGTAATCTGATGGGAAATTAGAGGTGACAGGAGCTGAAACCACTACAAGATGTCCAGGAATAGTGTTGTTCTCACCCTCTTCCTGTCCATGTAAAAATGTAATGTAACAGATAAAGGGAACTGCTAATGACATTTTAAACTTTTGGGGTTTGATCATGACAGAGTTTAAGACCACTACAAGATGCACAGGAACATTGCTGTCTCCACCCAACGTTCCTATAATGTAAGTACAACATGTTTGCAGATGATAAGGGATCAAACTGGTCATGTTTCTACACAAGACTGTTTGGAGTTTGACAGAACCTGACACCACTACAAGATATACAGGAACAGTTGTCTCCCCCCAAACTTCCCTTCCATGTACAATTGTATGTAACTTGCTGAACAGTAACTGTTGATAAGAGGACCTTATAATGTTTCTACACAAGGCTGTTTAAATATTTGGGGTTTGATCATGACAGAACTTGACACCAGTGCAAGTTGTACAGGAGCAGTCTTGTCTATTTCCAAACTTCCTGTCTATGTACACATGTATGTAGCATGTTATACAGTTGATAAGGAGATTAAACTGGTCATGTTTCTACACAAGATTGTTTAAACTACATTGTATTTAGGGGTTATAATTAGATCATGACAACTTGACACCAGTACAAGATGTACAGGAACAGTCTCGTCAACAAACTTCCTGTCTTTGTACAAATGTATGTAGCATGCCACTTAGTTGATAAGAAGAACTACCAATGCTTCTAAACAACTTGCGAGAGTGTCTTTCTGTTTCCATACCACTGAGGAGTGATTTTCATACATCAAAAGGGTCAGTAGTAAAAGACAGCCTCAGTGATGACTTTCACTGCTACAAATTAGAACATAATTTTTACTGAATGAAACTGCGCACTAACACTAGTGTCCTCCTTTCTTGCATCTATTGGGAGTCATTTGCTAGGTCAGATAGGTCTGTAGTAAAAGACAGCCTAAGTGGTGATTTCCACTGCTCTGAAACAGCACATAATTTTTGGTGAATGGAAACTGCACGCTAGGAGTTTCCAATTATTTCTTCCTTGAGTGATTTTTCACATTTTAGATAGGTCTGTAGTAACTGACAGTCTTAGCAATGACTTTCACTGCTAGTGAATGTACACTTGTGTCTTTGATTTCTGTTTAGCATATTTCTTCCTTGAGTGATTTTTCATACATCAGATAGGCCTGTAGTAGCAGACAGCCTTAGCGATGACTTTGCGCACCATGGGCAGGGTGAGGTCCCCCATCAGGGTGATGTCCTCTGGACTGAAGACTCCAGAAGAACACTGCAACAGGGCCGGCAGCTACAGGGGTACGAAACAAGTTCAACGTTTGATATAAAGATTGATCCATGAAGTATGTCAAATACATGTATACGAACACTGCAGCAGGGCCGGCAGCTACAGGGATACAAAATAGCTGTTTTTTATATGAAGCTTGAGCCATACAATCCGTCAAAAAATGTTGTAATTTCAAATCATTTTTGAATGAAGAGTAATTTTTTTGTTTGTTATCTTAAGAGCATATCATCACTTTTTATATCATAGCACTTAGTTCGGCCATCATGTATATGGTTTCAGAGATATTTGACTTAAAGAGTTAAAATTTCTAGTGTCATTCAAACATTGAAGTGACAAAATACACATAAGGAAGCTGATCTCACTACATACTAGGTTATCCTCGTGATTGAATGTGCACTGGTAAGATTAAAGGTCTCAACATCATTGAAATTTTACCATAGAGAAGGGCATGAACTGTAGAATAGCCTTGCTCGCCTGCTCCCCGGTCCTCACTGACTCCTGTACAAATGACACCACGAACGCAGTATGCGGTCCGACCGAGCTGTCCGTCAAAACATCCTGGAACAGCTGGAACAACCGAACTGTGGGAAAATACAAAATGCAAGGTTAAGAAAACATATGTCAAAAATATATCCACTGTCTTGGTCTTAGGCAATGTTGATTTGATCATATGGATGACATTCTCTAGGCACCCTTAAACTGACGCGAGCGTGCGAAATAAAAAGTTTGGCAAAGTAAAGTTGCCTTCATTCTGAAATCTAAGGTTGAACAAAATGACACGCAGAGTATGGTAAACCAAGCAATAAATTCTTCATATTTGTTCTTTCACATGCTCTTCTTTGACTTTGGAATTGACTCTGACATTCTACGACATTGGCATCAGATTCCCATTTCCAATATTTTTTCGCAATTTACAGCATATATTTTTTTTCGTTTTGCAGCTGCTTTTTACGATTTACAGCATGGCCGAAAACTGTGGGCCACAAAACAAAACACAAGGTTAAGAAAACAACCAACCCCAGCCTGAGAGATAAGCCTGTTTTGAGAAACAATAGGACCTGTGCCTCCCCATGCTGGTATGTTGTAGTATAAACAGATAACTTTCAGTTTAACAGCAAGGAGTTTGTTCAACAGTTGAGGAAATGTGTAACCTCCATTACTATTTATCCACTGGGTTATGCTAAGGTCACATTTTCAATGGCCAGGTAGTCTTGAGGATCGAAAAGTATGATATGAATAGAAGACAACAAAAAACACAAAAGTACCAAAAATCAAATTTTTAGAGCATAGCTTGTGCATATCCATTGATAATTATACACTTTAATTTATTATTTCCTCAAACGGCCGGGTCAGGGACCGGTTGGGAAATGTGACCATAGCATTACATATATCTGTACCTTTGAAAAACTAACAGTGCTTGGGAGATCTCTAGTGCAGCACCCCCAGGTATGCACAATGTAGATATGCATTATAATGGAGGACGTTACAGTAGAGATTTCTTTAGACATATTTTTTCGGGGTGGTGGATATATGTAACATGGCCTCTCCAGCTACATTTATGAGTCATGAGTTATACTGTCAGTTAGGAATTCACGAATTGTAAAACTCTTTTTGCAGTGCAAAACAAAACACTTTGCGACGCAAAATGGTAATATAAAAAATCTTGTACTCACCAAGAGCATGGTTGAGGGGCTCCTTGAAGTTGACGTTGCTGATTTGTGCCGCCAGCTTCGGAGCCTCGTTACTACTGTAGGATGGCAGGTTCACTGGAATACAAGAGATCTCGGTTCAATTAGGATTATCTAAATACACTGAAGCCTTCTGCAAGACTACATGTGTTCAGGGATAAAGATATATTTTCTGCATACTGTTTATCTATTTATTTCAACTTAGTCAGGAACAGGATAAATCATTTTTCTTGCTGCTGTCCGAAGTAAGATTATATATAAAAAACATTGTTACTTGTACAGATACAAAATCTATGCATGTATTTGAACCATCACTGGTGTATGTAAGATGTAGAATTTGCCTGTGCCATATCTACATTACATTGCGGGAACAGGAGATTTTAAGACAATCTGTCAAACTGGTAACCACTAGGAAACTATTTCAATTCTTTATTTAGCAGTTCAGAGGTGGCAATGTACAGGATGTTGCAAACAAATGGATCTGAGTTTAGGTCTAAGGTGCAAGTAGACAATAGAAATACCTCCACACCCACCCCCCCACCCCCATTTCACCTGCGCTGCACTATATATAGCTGCACTAACTTGCATATGCAGGAGGCCTTTTGAGCTCTGCTATTATTGATTGTGTATGGTAAAAAGATATCCAAGTCCACAACTTGTAATGTTTACACAAGGATTCAGAGCTCCCCTTGGATATGAACAAGTTATTTTGAAAACCTGTTTGTCAAGTTTTCTTTGCAACCACAGAAACCCTTTGGGATGAAACCCTTGAAAAGACAAATAACATAAATCATACAAAAAGTCTTTTCCATGTGTGGGAATGAAATTCAAGAAGAGTTACACTACAATGAACTACAAAAGTACATCTGAGGACAATGACCGACAGTTAAGTTTGGTTTCTATCACAATCACTCGTTCATTTCATTCAGATCCTTGTACTGTGCCTAGCAACACATAGGGAAGTAAACCCATGTTTGAGGAGGTGCCACGAGCACAAAGGGGGAAAGCTTAGCAACCCCTCCCTGTAAAAATATACCCTGCTACCGAAACTTGCTGCCCTATGTGCCACTAAGCACTACAAGAGTCAGAATAAACGAACAAAGGGAACAAACAAATCCTTGAGTCCTCACCTTGCATGGCAGGATTCTGGGCCTCGTTCTCAGGAGCGCTGAGCAGGATTCGCAACTTGGACGGCCTCTCGTCTTCCTTTCCGCTGCCGCTAGAGGCTGGCGACACCACGTACTGCGGAACGGAACAGTAGAGCTTCCAATTTCTTACCGAAACTTTAAGAAAGTCCGAGACACTGAGACATGAAACAGTGCTGATTGAGTAAAAATAAATGAGTAAAAAAAAAGGTAGTCCCATGGTCGTTTTTTTAGGACGTTGGGGCAGTGTGTTGCTGTCATACTTGTAGACATTCATTTGGTAAATATACTTCAAAAGAAATTAAAGTTCTCTGGATCTTAAGTGTCTTTCCGTATCTATAGTGTCACCTGTTTGTGAAAAATTTATATCACAACAAGTGTGGTTTGAAGACTAGCTGACTGCTTCCCACCCGTGTCAGGGAAGCATGCAGAAGTATAATCAAATACTGGATACTACTACTAAGAGCGTCGCACCTCTCTGTCTGTTTCTCTGCCTCTCTTCCGACTCCTGGACTTCCCGTTGCGCCGGCGGTCGTTGGCCTGCGTCAGGAAGGCCATGGCGGTGCACTGCACGGCCAACCGGGCCAGAGCGGCTCCGCGCGGGTTGCAGAGGAGCTCACGTTTCGACGGGTCCAGTAGGAGAGCGGGAAGGACATGGGATAACAGCGCAACGGCCGCAGGCTCACTGTCCAACTGGAACAGCGCTAAGGCTACGTTTACTAAAAAAAGGAAAAAGGAAAAAAAGTAAGAAAAATGTAATAAAAAGGTAAAGGTAGTCCCATAGCCCATCCACTATGTCTAGGACACAGTATTGGAAGGCAGAACCCAACTACTGCACTGAAGAGCTATTCTTCCACTGGTCATGACAGGCAAGACAGACGCTATGTACAGTATTTACAGGTTCATTGTACCAGAGAAATTCCCCTAGCTCTTTTCGACAAGCACAATGAACAGTGGACCACGGCTTAACGTCCCGACCTAAGGACCATTTCCAGTAGTTTGCATGTCGTGTGAGCAACACAGCCGGGATCAAACCAACAGCTTCTAGATCTAGAGGCAGGGCCTCTAACCACTGGACTACGCATGCTACCAGTGACTTTCCACTCACCTGACTGTATCAGGTCCTCTCTTCTACTGCACTTGAGGATCTCCTTGACGGCACAGTGGCAGAACCAGGGCGCTCCCCCGATACTCAGCATGTTGTCTGCGGAACAGATCCCTCTGCCATCCACCCAGCCCTGCTGCATAGCACGGCTAAACACTCCTGGAACAAACACGTCATATCAACTTCACAATCATGTCTCCACCCAGCCCTGCTGCATGGCATGGCTAAACACACCTGTAACACATGTCATCATGTTATGGTAGCAAGGTGATCTTGTGGTTAGAGTTGTCGACCTATAACCAATAAAGTTTGAATCCCTAGCAGGTGCCAGTGTTGTGCCATTGGGAAAGGCGCTTCACACCTATTTCCTCATTCGACTCAGGTGAAAATAAGTACCTACATGTAGCTTCAGTTAGTCTAATGTAGGTTGTACTTACTGTACAAAACTGTCGTGCTATGCCTACTGGCGATACGCCAGTTATGCAAAACAAACACACAACAAACATGTCATAACATCACAAGTCTACATCCAGTCCTTCTGCACGGTTTGGATGAACTAAAAGCATAATGCTTGAGAGCAAACCTTTTTCTGTAGCTGATAGCACAATGCAGCTTTGTCAGCACACATGAAAGCTAAGAAAGAGAGAGGCTGCAGCAGCAGAACATAGCATACTTCTACAGCAATAGCATTTTGGATATCACCTACATTGAAAAGTTCTCTCCTGTATACACCTGTACTAATTCTTCTCACCTGTGTACACCTGTCTGCCCATCTCCGCCCCACCTGTCCCCTCCCTGGCCTCTCCAGTTAACCTGGAGGACTTGGCCGACAGCAGGTCTCCACTGATCTTCTTTATAATGTGGATCATCAGACTCGACCTGTGGAGCATGAATCAATGAAGTACAAGGAAATTGGTCTACATTGTATATAAGCGGATATACCTATGGGATTTGGACATGGAAAATATTGGCATTCCAGAGAGGAGGGAGCGTATCTTAGTGGTCTTAGTCCGTATCAGTGCTTCTCTCTCTCTTTGTTGTACGTAGGATGAATAATTATTTTGCTGTGTGTGTTTTGTTGTCTTTTAAATGATGACATCAAGGACTAAACAAATCCAGTTTTGGTTGCTGTACGGTCGCTTAGCAGGCCTTGTGTACACAATGTAAAGGCGATGACTTCTACAGGTTTGACTGTACAGTATTTAACATGACATGTTCCTAGAGCTGTCTCCAGGACCTGTCCCTCTGTCCCAGGACAGAAATTTGCTTGTTGGGACGGAAAAATTCTTTACCTTATCCATCCCAAAATCTGAACTTTATGACATAAAATTGATGAAAATATATCTTCGTAAGCTTAAAATGGTGAAGTCAACAAGGAAAAGTCAACACATTGGCTCACAAACAATGAGTGGAACGGAAAAAGATTGAAAGCTGGAGACAGTCCTGCATTTTCCCCACCTCTCATTATACTGATTCATGGTGGGGTCCCCCTGTATGGGGGACAGCATATGTTTCAGCAGCTTGAGTGGTTTCTCCCTCTCGGGCGCGGTGAGTCCCTGCATGTAGCTGCACAGCCAGGCAGCGATGCACACCGGCAGGCAACACATGTGCCGCTTGATGTTGTCACAGAATTTCTGCACATAACAAACAAGAAAATAGCAGCCGAAGGACAAAGATACAATTTCTGGAACTTCTGCTGCAGTACCTAGGCCCAAAATCGACCTTGACCTCCGCCTTTCGAAGACCTTTATCATCAGAATTTTTGCACAGACTGTGCAAAGAATTTGAAAGGACATCTAGTGGCTGATGACGGAAATGCAAGAAAAGCTAACTATCACAGCAGAGAAGTTTTATCTTCTGATAAATATTATGGCGTTTGAAGTTGTCACTGAATTTCTGCAAGGTACAGATATTTTGTGAGGCTATTGTGTGAGGACACCTAGTGGCTGATAGAGGAACTGCAACCAAAGACTTTGTCCTTCAAAGCTTCAACTTTGCCATTTGAACCTAAAGAAGGCTGTGGTCGAGATTATTAGAGTTTCTTTTCTCACCTGCACAGCATCAGCGCTCAGCGCTCCGTTCTCCCAGGCCGTCAGGATCTCCTGGATAGCAAACGGGATGTTTGTGCAGACATCCTGCCATCTCTGCAGGCTGGACAGAAAAGTAAGAATCTATCACAAAACTGAATTGTCTTCTTATTTAGATCCTGACTATTCCACAGCTTTGACATATTCAATCGGCCATTTGGACCCACATTCAAGAAGTAAGAATCTATCACAAAACTGAATGTCTTTTTATCTAATTCCAGATTATAACACTGCCATGACATGTTCAAGCAGCCAATTTTATGAGAACAGACTCGTAAGACAAGTCCTATTCTTATGACAAGGCAATGTTATCGTAATAAAATCTCAAATAAACTAACTTATTTTAGCTAGGTAATATGTGACAAAGCCGTTGTAGCCACACACAAACCATTACATAAATCCGGATCCTACCAGCCCTTACATCAAAACAGTTACTGTAAATGCATTTAAGTTTGCATGGTTTTTATTTTACGCTAATGTGAAAATGGGATGTTCACGGTGGCTTTAAGTTTGCCCTATAGTGACATACCGCTACAGTATTGGACAAAATGTATGCGGTGGTTTTAAGTTTGCAGTGAAACGGATGTCGCAAAAAACGCGAACATAAAACCACTGCAAACATTTCTGCATTTACAGTATCCTCAATGATAGAAAAATGATCCAGGATCCCATTCTGTCTTGCATCCCTTGGTGATTCTATGGATGTTGGGTGAGGGAGATGCGCCAAAAGTGATCCATTTTATGATCCAGGATCCCACCTTGTCTTGATCTCCTGTCCTGAGTTGATCTGGGTGAGGAGACTCTCAACGCGGGCGGGGTCGGGATGCGCCATGTTCTCCACGGGGCGGCACTTCTGATCGATGGGCAGACACTGCCCCACCCACGTCTCGAAAAATGGTTCATTCCCCGCTCCTGCATTGGTGGTGCACACAATCTGTGGGGGAACATTTCGTATCACAATCAAATTACGGTCAAAACTGCCCAAGAAAACCAAGAATCTGCTCTATGTGGACAGGTGGTCCCTATAGATAGGATACTTAATGCTTGTGTCGATGGGAAATATTATCTAAGGGACCCCAAAAGGTGGTGACATTGGCCAGTGGTCCTTATGAAGAGGTGGTCACTCAAAAAGGTTTGACTGTAATAAGTTTATGCTGACTTTTGGTACCATTTACCTTAATCAGTCTAAGAGTATCACATGGCACCAAATAAGTTCTTATATATATCCACAGCAGAAGTACACATGATTACACCAAGCACCAAATTAAAGTAACATTCTATCCCACTGAAGTACACTTTGAAACAAAACACAAAAAAACAACAACAATGGAATAAGGAATCTCACTAGATAACTGAATTTCTGGCTATCCCTTCAGATTCTGTTTTCACATTTTTACAGCTTTCATAGTCATACTCTTCAAACATTACCATTTTTTTCAGATCAAAGGACTCAAATGAAATGGGCCAATGTCCTAACTGTTCCCTACCTCAGTACCGTACATAACACAGATGTACCCCAGCATGAGGAAGGAGATGTCAAACAGCACAGCACGACTCAAGGACACTTTACCTAGGGAACAAATATTTGATAAAGCTTATTACTGGCAAGAAGTAGAATTCATTTCTTACAGTCAAAGCAAACACATGTAAATTGATGTAGTACTACATATATACACATGTAGCTACTTGGTGCAGTTATGAAAGAGTAATCAGAAAATGTTTTTGTAAAAAAAGAAAATCTAAGGTAAGATAATGAACACTTACTTCCCTCTCCACTGGAATGCTTGGCAAATTCATTGAACCTACAAAAACAGGCAAGATCGATTTGTACAACAAAACATCTAGCCATGGTGAAGATGACTAAGAACAAAATATGTTTTGAGACATAATAACCTGTTTCCAAGCATGTTCAAGCACTTCTGATACCAAAGTGACAAGAAGTAAATGTTTTGCCCATTCATTTTGATGACATTGGCTAAAGTTCTATTTCCAATACTTTCTAAGCTTGAAATTTACTTTCTAAAAAGAAATTCTATGACATTCCAAAGGGAAATTAAAACCTGAAACATGACTGATACTCACTTGATAAGTCTGCTAGCGAACATGTGCAGTTTGCCAGTAGTCGCTGCTGCAGCTGTGATCAACTCAAAGCTCTTCCCAGACATCATGTGACCCAGAACACCCAGGATCATGTCCTGGTTCTTAGAGTAGTCCGCTTCCATGGTCTGGGAGGACAGAGGAACACATTGTCAAGTACGGAAGTAATTTACCACCTCTCCTATTATCATATCTATACAATGCAACCAGGTCCTGCCAACTCCCAACAGTGAATTCCAAATAGAACACACAAAAAACAGGCAGGTCACCGTGCATACATGTATATCACTCAGGGGTTCATCTAAATCAGAAAAGAGGGGCGCTGCGCCCTCTTGTTTCAGCCCAGCGCCTCCTTATTGAATTCAGATTTTAGCTTAATATCCAGCATAAAGCCTTCACTCAGCAATCGATTCTCCCATAGACACATAGAATTTGCTCCCTCTTATTCAATTTTTCTAGAAAAACCCCTGTCACTTATTTGTAACTTAAATGTAAGATCACCTGAAAGTTGAAAATCTAGTCCCATATGGCTTACCATACAGGTAGTTGTTATACATTACATGATATTAGTTGATAGGATCAAAACAATATACCTTGATGATATTTGTGACAGTTGGCTCTGCCCTCAGAATGAGAGTAGGGTTGGGCTGGGAGGGGGGAGGGTCCTGCTTTGTCTTCAAATTCTTCCTGTCAATGGCCCTGGAGGAAAAGGGATTGAAAAAGAGGCTTATATGTTCAACGTTGTACTGTGACCTCTTCTCTATAAAGAATTTTGAATTAGTAGGTGCTAAAAGTTTACGCTTTGTCAAATTTTCAACTTAACAGTAAGTTAAGGTAAGTCTCTTTGTTAAGCTTCCGTAAATTAATTCATTTTTGTGGGGCCTTACTCTTACCATACAAAATGCACAAGGAGATTTTCAGTGTTTTAAGATTGCGTTTGAAACAGTTCTGTAGTACAGTAGTAATACAATGGAATTGCATATTTGCAGAGTCATGGATTCATGGTGTGAGGTCACCGTAAACAACACAAAAATAAAACAACCACAAACAGTTAAAGATTTATCCTATGAGTTGCCAGCAAGATAAGAACCTAGGTGGTGCACCTGTATAAAGCAAACCTCACCTTTTGTCCAGGAGTTTCTTGGTCTGTGCATCAGCCAGGAGGTCCTTCTTTGCACATTCCTGGAGTAACTGTGCCATGATGTCACAACTATGGAACAAACAAATTATCGGTTTCAAAACTCGAATATGAATGAAAGTCAATCTGTAATGGCAATTGACATTAAAAAGATTTTATACACTACTTCCAAAGATTTTATACACTAACTCCAAAGATTTCATACACTAACTCCAAAGATTTTATACACTATTTCCAAAGATTTTATACACTATTTCCATACACAAAGTAAAGCGCTTACCAACTTGAGAGGGATCAGATAACGGGCCAAAAGCTTGTTGGTAAGATCTTTACTTTGTGTGGGCTAAGCAACAGGTTTTTGACTGTAAATTGAGGGAATTCTTGGAATAGTTGTAGTCAAAAAACACATCTGTCTTATGATCTAAAAGGTTACCAATAGATCAATTGTCAATATGGTTGGTTTTGTGACTGTTAGAAGCAGACTTAAGCTAACAAACAAGAGTGTATTCCAGGCAACGTTTTGACTCACTGAAAATCCAATGATGCTGCATCTTAAGTAAAGTATGACAAAAAGAAGTATTTTCGTCACTCACTTGTTCTTGACATCAGCCTTGTCAATCAGAGGCTGTAGTCTCAGCAGGAGTTCGAACCCTTGGTAAATCTCCTCTCTACCATCCTGTTAGGTCAACAACACAGGAAGGCATTCTCGTTAGCACCATCTAGCAACCCGTAAAAGAACTGCAGACTACCTGGGTCACAATCAATACTAAACATTGTTTGAATCATACAGGTTATAACTAAACTAAATCAAGGGGGTACAATTTATGTACATTCAGTGCATTCTACGTGCAAGTAAAATTCACAGTAAAATTGTGTGGGACAATTGAAGTAACCTCTTTTACCTTTCCTTCTTGGGTGAAAGTTTTCAACCTCTGGAAAATCTGAGGAATCTGGAAAAACAGATGAAAAGAAAATAGCATGTATCAACATTGCAACAGTATAAAACCTCCTTGATCCATGTCAGTATTCCTTGTCCTGACACAAAAGAAGACAATGTCCTGGGAAAGGTTGCCAAGACATTGTCAGAGACTGGTCCGTACCTTAAGGAATGTGAAGGCCGTCCACTTGAGTTCATCGTTGGTCTCCGCCGAGTCGATCAGCCCCATGAAACATGCCTGGCACACCTGGGCGTACAGGCGGGGTCTGGGGATCCTCTGTAAGGGGAGAGAACAAACCAGACCACCAAAAATTAAAACAGGAAGTTCCGATGCAGTGCCATAACAAGCCGCTGGGGGGCTAAAAATCTAATCACTTCAAGGTCTCATTAAGACCTACCAACATATCAAATATCAAGATAATCCACCCAGGCCTTCTTGAGTAATTGTGTTCACAGACTAGGTAAACACACACACACACACACATACATACATACATACACACATACACAGCAACACTCATCTGAAAGCATCCTTCTTTGCAAAGATCATAAATGCTATTTTCATTTCAACTTCATTTCACTAGCTAGGACAGTCGTGAAGTTGTAGAATGTAGACATTTAAATCGTGCTCAAAGTTGTATATTTGAATAAGGTCATATGATAAATTCAAAATTGAATAAGAAAGATAAAAGTGTCATTCTCTTAGTGTATTGTTCTTGAAAAGCACATCACAAAAGCCATGAAACTCACATTAAGTCTTTCTATCAGGAGTAACAGCTCCACAAACAGCTGTGTGTCGCTGGTGGTGTTCAGCGTCGCCTCGATGAACGAGAGGACAGCGATGCTCGAGTTGAGCGCTCCGTGCCCGTGAGACTGTCCCGGTGGCGACAGCGCCTTCCCGTGAGGCAGCTGTTGTAACTGGTAGAAAGCCTGGTTTGAGGGGAGTTAGAGAGGCAATATACATTGTGTATGAGAGAATGGTCAATATTACCATTCCATACATCCAAGACTGAGTATCAGAAAAACTCAGAAGAATCTTCCAAAACTTAAACATTGCCACTAACTTCAAACATCACTCAACCCTCAGGCAAAAACTGAAACATCTGTAAGAGCGACTTTGCAAAAGGATCAAGGCCAATGCCGTTTACAGACCGAATTAGAGCCAGCTAGCCACTGAAAGAAAGGTTGTGATAGAGAAGACAGACGTTATGTACGGTATTTACGGGTTCATTGCACCGGGGAGATTCCCCTAGCTCTTTTCAACAAGTACAGCGAACAGTGGACTACGGCTGAACGTCCCGTCGTAAGGACTGTGACCCTTTTCAGTAATGTGTATGTCAGAGGATTGACACAGCCGGAATTGAGATGAGATGAGTAACTTCTGTACTAAGGACTGTCACCCTTTCCATATAATGTGCATGTCTGGTGAGTGACAGCAGCCGGGATAGAGATGAGTAACTTCTGTACTGCGTACCTGCTGTAGACTGTTGGCTGTGTCGCGCACTATCAGACCGGACTGGCCCAGGTTCTGGATGGAGTCATGTAAGGTCGCCTGGAGCTGCTCCAGCTTGCCCCAACCAGCTGTCAATCAAATACAAGGAGGGGCCTTATAAGGCAAATTTGAACCGATGCTACCATATTAGGCAATCCTGAGCATGGTAAAACCACAAGGGATAACTTATACAGTCAAAACTACTAAAGAAAACCACTCAGGGGACTGATTGAATCCGGTCTACTAGTATATGGACAGGTGGTCACTATGTACAGGATTTAAAAAAAGTGGTCTTTATACTGAGGCGGTCACTACTGCTGTATTTCAAAAGTTCTGAACCAGTCATACATATTACTTCAAATATGCACACATCCTTACCTGCTTCCTCCATCCTGCCCACATACAGCAGTGCCCGTGTCTGTCCGTTTCCTAACAGTTTCCCCAGTACCTCACCAGTAACACGCAGGATGTCCGCATACTCTGTAGACTCCTTCAGCTGCAAAACACATTGTTTGTTTGTTAAGACCCTTGTGAAGCCAAGTGGCACATAGAGCAGCAAGTTTCTTTATTGTTTCAGCAGCAGGTTATTTTTACAGGGAGGGGTTGCTAGCCCTTCCCCCTTTAACATGCTCATGGTACCTCCTCTAACACAGGACCCCCATTTTTGTTCCTTCCAAAAAACGGGTACAGTCCTCACGATTTGAACTGCAGTCTCCCAGTTACCAACTGGAACAAATGGTGGTCAAGGGTGAGGCTGCTACCAGGTGAGCTACAAGGACATTCCTCTTCCAGTACTAGAATGGTGGAATTAAATATTGTAGCAGTTTGAAATGTCCATACATCACAAAAGAAGTAAAAACGAACATGTTTACCTTCTCCACAGCCTGACTGACACACCTCAGTAACCACAGGACAGTCAGGACCAAAGACTTGCACAGGAGCAGGCAGGAGTCTGGGGTACCCAGGCAGCTGGAGCAACAAACAACAAAAATCATTAACAGGAAATTTATACATGAAGCTGTAAAATATATATTCATAGTCATACAGATTCTCAAGGACAATATATTCTTCACAGACATTCCACCCTCTCAACCAACTAAGTGTTAACCCACAGAACAGAGGCACCTGGAGGTCTGCCATCAAGACATGCAGACATGTCTAACCCTTGCGAGAAATAACAGACCATAACTTGAATGGTGAGTGAGTGAGTGTGCTGGAGAGGTTCTAGTGATGTTATTTGCTAAACTATAGACCTGACAAAGAAGATTTAGTCAAACTGTAATTGGACATGTGCTGAACAAACTGAACAAACTGTTCTTTGGTATCAAAAGTGGCATTGTCAGCCACTGATGAAAGATAGGGCATACTATCTGAAATGTCTGACTTTTTAGAGAATTTATCCAATTATACTATATATTTTCAAATTACATCATGGTGTCTCAAGTTGTGTACTGACCTAACATGAGCTGCATAACAGTTGAGAAGATCCAGCAATGTTCTGGTACAGAGAGGTCTGGTCACATCCTCATACTGCATGGGGAAAATATAAATTATATACATATAAATGATATTTTGTTATTTTCAAAAGTTGCATATATTGCACTGGTAAGGGGGACAGCAATTGAGCCTTGGTAAACTGACTAGGATGGCACAGTGCCTAATCAATAAGATATCCTCTCTCTCCTTCTCTCCCCCCCTCTCTCATGATCAAGTGCACATGCACATGGCTTTGGCAGGAAGTTGTTCTTGGAAAAATTGGTGGTCATTGAATCTTCTGCAATCCTAATAATAAAGTTTTAACATGAATACAAATTGGATGTACAAGGCATTCTAAATATTTTGAAATAAACTCTACATCTCTGATTCTCTTGTCATTTGTCTCATGACCTTACGAACATACTACCTTTTATCTTGTGTGAATGATTGTGAACGGTTACCTTAGGATAGTGGGAGCTCTACCAGAGTAAAGCAGTGATAACTGAATAAACAAAGGTTCAAACAAAGTGCAATCATTACCTTTGTGAGAGCGTTGAGGAAGGCCCCGTAAGAGACCACCTGTGAGCTGAGGGCGTGTCGGAGGTAGGACAGGACCAGCGTGTTTGGGGTGGGGCCGACAAACGCCTGCTGGAGGATGCACTCTGAGAGAAACAAACATGACATTGGTGTAAATGTTGACATTTTTGCGGTAGTCTGATGTTTGCTGTTTTTGCTGTAACCTGTTACTAGTAACTTTTAAACTTAAAACCACTGCAAGTATGTATGTTCTGTCTTTTCCTTGTGAGTTTACTCTTCTAAAATTCTGACAACAATATGGTGAAATGTCACTCTGGAATGTCACCTTAGTTCCTACCTGGCCGAAAGAATCTACTCTACTCTACTCTAGTAGTCGCAGATCAGCTCCATACCTGTGTACGAGCAACTGCGATAACATATTTTTGTACGAGCAATTGCGATAACATGTTGTGGAGTACCCTGAATGTGAACAAAAACAGTGATTGCTCGTATATGATATCATATTTCAATTTGACAATCAAGACATCGCGTCCATACCTGCAAGTTGATACTGGTCCATAGACCCGCCTGGAAAAGCTTGTTTCAGGTTGACGCTCCACTGCAGCTCCGTCCACCTTAGAAATGTTTAAAAAAACGGGGGAAGAACTTCACTTTCAATTTCACTTTATTTGGTTAACAAGAACATTACAGTGACCGGTTGCGTCAGAACTGAGACATTTGAAGCCTGATAACGAACCAAGGAGGTTTTGATAATCAAACGATTTTAAACTTCCTTGAACCAACGTAACAAGTATAATGAGAGCAGGGTAGACAAATATCATTTGTTAATTTCTAGCACAGAGAGGGAAGAAAGAACAAAGCACTAAGATGGTCGTCTCAACAGAAAGAAGAAGTGAACAGAAGCCGACGAGACAAGACATGATCGCAAGGTGCTGTCTCTGCGTGTTAGGTTCTTGTCTGAACAACACCCCTTAGTTGGAGTAAAGCGTCCAGGTTGTATCTTCACTGGTATACTGTGGGAAAGAAAACCCTGCGACTTAGTGCAACAGTCGCCGCGGCTAAATAGTATAATATTATACTATACATCAAACAAAACAACAACAACAACAATCACCTCTCCCGCCACGCCCGCAGCAGGAAGCTCTTGATGCTCGCCCTCCCGTTCATGCTGAGGCTCCTCGCCGAACCCTGCCTCGTCCCGGAATCCCCAGCGCGGTTCATGTCGCATAAAATTTACAAAAATCCAACAATATCTTTAGTAAAACCCGCTCATTTGTATGGGCGCCGCCATTTTGAATCAGCAAGTAGGCTTAGAATGTAAACCGCAGTTTGATTGGTCAATTTCTGAAAGCGTGCCCAGCTCGTCCAATCAAAATGATTGTAGCAAAAGTAATCACACGCGTAGAGGATGGTGGGAATATCGCCATTATTTCAGCCAGCTGATTGGTTAGTTGCAGATCAGAGTCAGAAGGAGGAGGATGTGATTGTGAGAGAGGGAAGAGAAAACCACGTCGGTAGCCATGGCAACAGGTCCAAGGAAGGATGAGGTTGAACGCCAGGTGCAATAGATGACAGTGAAACCTTCCCAGTCTTTACTTACTTGATCTTACTTGATTCTCTGAATCTTGACGATACAAAATATGTCTACATTTTGTGAATCATTGAATGTATGGAAGATTTCTGCTAGCAAGGATCTCGAGGTAGTCTATATAACCTCCTTGACCTCCTTGTAGCCTGAGTGCTGTCCTATCCTCCCTCCCTCACTATACTGGCTCCCTCATGGTTAACTAGATAAAATGGCACCCATGCAGTTACTACTAGTAAGATTTAATTCTGCCAAAATTACTCAAACCACTCTTGACAAATTTTTGATCAACTTCTTTCATGTCAACCTTTTTGGAACGGTTTCAGATGTATTCCCTGATGGGTACAGATAACTACTGGTAGGGAAACATGGGTAGGTTGATAGAACAGTCATGGAACATGTACCAAGTCATTCCAACACATAATGCTTGTCCAATATCCAAGTTGTTCATCTTGTAAAAACCCAAAGGGGCGAGTACGCCGCTCCCGGGATTAGAACCCCCGCCTATCCCGATCCGCACGGATTGGGAAATCAACGCGCTAACCACTAGGCTAAAAGGTCCGGACCAGTTAGACTGGTCTGAGTTAGTGGAGGTTGATCCCCACTGTTACAATCTAATAACACTCTGCCTTGTATGTTTTCACAGATGAATGAACAGACTGTTCTTGAAATTGAGCTTCGAACAGTAAAGCAGGACAAGGTAAACTGTCTTAAATCAAGGATGTTATATTTAAACAGATAGTAGCTGCCTGTGTCCCACGTGTATGGCGTTGTTGCAATTCCAATAAATTTAAAATCCAATCCAATCCAACAGATATTGGCTGTTACTGGTATGATGAATATTTAGCTGGTTTATGACTAGAACGGGGTATTTATAGAGGTGGTAAAAAAGAACTTCATTATCAAAATGTGTTGTTTTATATTTATGGAACTGCCATCCCATTGGCTATAACAACATTGTGTGACTTCATGACTTGTGTGAGAAAATAATTAATCCTGTGTGTTGTCAAACTTTTCATTTCCAGAGAGTTTACAAGCAGCAGCAGAACAGCAATGTGTTCTTCAGGGAAGACAAGACCAAGTTACTTAGTGAATGTAAAAGTAAGTCACATCCTCACATGTAACTGGAGTTCCGATAATATAACATCCTAGAGAGAGATGTCTACATCCGCCATGTATCGTATTAGTTGATGTTCATGATGATTGATACTTCTTCACAATGGGACCAAAAAAGAGATATGCATCAAAACCTACCATCCATTTTGGTAACTGAAGAGACCTCAAGATTAAAGAATAAATAAATAAATTTCTGAACAGAGACGGGGTGGCACAAGATGTGTTTTTGAGCCACCATCCAAAATTCGAATTTGGCACATGTTCTAGAAGTAGTGGAGTAGGGGTGGATACCGGTTCGCTGGACCTGATTCAGACCTTAATAACATCCAAGAACCGAGTCCAAAAAACCTGAAAGCCAAAAACCTGAGTAAAAAAAACCAGAACAAAGTACAAATATATTTCTCTATTTTGTTTGATAAAAAGTGTTTTGAGTCTCCCCTCTGACAAAAAAGGCATTTTAAACAAGTGCAATATTCAAATATCAAACACTGGTTTATCTTGAAAGTCTTCTCCCCAAGAACTTTTATACTTGTGCATGTCAGTATGAATTCTCTATGCTTAATATTGGTCTAATAAAACAAAACATCAACTGGACAGGATCAGGTCCAGGTTCAGGTCCGGACCTGAACCTAAATTTCTGGACCTAAATTTGGACTTGAACCTTATTAAGCCGAACCGATATCCATCCCTATAGTGGAGTCATTTGGAAGTATTGGAAGCTAGAGAGCATAAGAATCATTTTCATAATGAATTCTACTAACACAGAGGAACTTTTAGACTGAAAATTGTTTTCTATGTTGTTGTTTTTTTAATTTTTTTTATTGCATTTCACAAAATGAACAACACATAATAGAAACCAAGAGAAAAACAAAGCACAGGAATATAACATAAACCACGGATCCAAAACAATAAGTGAAGGTGGAACAGAAATGAGCTATAAGTAATATCCATAAAAATAATGATAACAGTATCATTGGCAAATAAATATAACAAAATCAATATCAACCAAAGATTACAGAACATTGAAATCAAACAGAACATATGTTGACAAATGAAATAGGAAAATCCATATCAACAAAACTATCAGAACAAGAATAACAAAAAGAACCAATAGTGACTGATCAGTGGCAAATAGATATGTTTTCTTTGTTGCAGAAACGATGGATGAACTCAGGAAGGAGTACCAAGAAATACAACAAGACGCAGAAAGATGAAAGACAACCCTTTAAAGGACACTGTAGGGTTTTATATTTAAAGGATGTGCATTGTTCTCATGTGTTCTCATTGTAACAATTCCCTCATTTGATACCACATCATCTTGTGATCACTACTATGTAAAAGTGTAAGTTACAATGTGTACTCAAGTGAATTTCGCAGCTTACATGGTATACTATTAAATCCCAACAAGCTTGAGTCATGTTACAATATTTTATCAAGATGCCACATCGCAATAATAGAGCGACAACATATCAGGGGTTTTTCTAGAAAAATTTAACAAGAGGGAGCATACACAGGCGAGGGAGCGAATTCTATGTAATCATGGAAGAATCAATCACTGTAGGCTGTATGCTGGGGATTTAGCTAAAATCTGAATTCAACAAGGGGGCGCTGGGCTGAAACAAGGGGGTGCAGCGCCCCTCTTTATTCCTGATTTAGATGAACCCCTGCATATGATGATGAACTGCCAATACACGTCTCTGATATCACAGCAAAGGAAGCACTGCTGATTTTGTGGACCACATATTTACAACAAAAGTAGTCTGTCTATAAAGGCATTTCCAAATGACATCAAATATACAGAAACATGTGTAGATAGCCTGCATTGTGAAGATCTCTTTATTGCATATTTTCTATGAAATACATGATCATACATGTAAAGCCATTGTTGTCTGTTAACCCATCACTGAGTTTGCCTAAATATGGAGTATTGAATAGCAAGCTCATGTTGAAATACCAACAAGCTATTAGTTGTATATTTGTGATATGATGTATTACACATACACCATGAATACACTAGTGTATATTATGGGATATTTCAGCTAACAGACAAAGACTGTGATATATATAGCTCTACAAGCACACTTATTCATATTCACACTGTTCATAAATAAGAATTCCTCCAACAAAATTGTCTGATAAATAATCGATATAAAAATGTATGATGTGTAAAAGACAAAAGTGAGAAATACTAAAAATGGCAACTGCAGATTGAGTGAAATACAATACACACATTGTACACAGAGCAATACACTGTCACATATAACATAGCCTTATAAACTAGAAACTGTGAAATATTTAATAATCTCAGCAAGACACTTGAATCCCATATCTATATCTGATAGATAAAAACTTAAAATCCTTAACTTTAACCCTGCCGTGAGCTTATTCACACTTTGCTTGACTTTCAATAAAAGTCTTGATAGGGTTACGGTAATTTTTTTTTACACTGCATTGACTGCAATAGACCACCAAACTACTTACAAATAAGTAACAATTCATTTAAACTAATCTAATGCATAATTGCATAATTATGATTGAAAAACAAACTTGATACAGAAAATATCAAAATGGCAATCCAAAAAACATCAAAAACACCTGAGTTACAAATCTGCAACAAAAAATTCCACTGCTTCTTAGAATACATCAGTTTCCATGTTAATCCTTTATACAGGTGTGTTCTTTTTCTATCCTGCATGTAGGTTCACACTTTGTAGTACACAAAATCAGGATCATTCTGCCATACAAAAAAAAAGCTGGTCAAAATAAAATCATGTTTCACACAGTGCTACTCTTGCATACTTGTAGGGGACTCACTTAAAATTTATAAGCTCAGTAACAATAGTACACTTATAAAGCTGGCTTTTGCCACGATCAGTAGCTATGGCCTAGTTTAATACATTCATCTTATGATGGCCTGATGACAGCATTTGTGGATAAGTGCCTACAAAGTACACACCGATTTCACTAGGGTAACGACCAAGCTGCGACCTAAAATTTGACTCAACAAATTGTACAGATGGAAAGCGAATCCTTATACGTTTTGTACATTTTGCTTTCTTTTCTGTCATGCTTTCAAATTTTGCACGATATTCCAATTATGAAGTCAAGGATGGCATAAATACAATTTAGGTTGCAGCGAGATCACAGCATGATCGCTGTCAAGTGGGATGGGGGCTTAAGGGTAAATGTGCCCATTACACACAGCTCTTCCTGGGAAACTTGAAGAGGATGTTGCGCTCCATGGTTGCGACGTGAGGTGATGAGGATAGCGAGGGCCAGCGATGCTGACAGTCCATCTCAGCCTGGATCTTACCAATACAGTCTCCCCGCGCTGCCATGATAGCCTGTAGTATAATAGTACACATCAGTGATCAGTTGGATTATGGCTAAGTGGTGTGTAAAACTAACTTGTGTCCTTCTTGTGATAGCTAAAGAAGAGTGATGGATGTTACTCTAAACGTCTGAAAGTGATTTCCAAATCTTTTCCAGTTGTAGGGATTGATTAGAGCTTGAATAGAGTTTGTGCTAATTTAGATAGAATATCATTCTTGTTTACTAAGTTGCAGTGTAACTACTAAAACTTCCTCCACGTTAAGGAATGCCCATTGTCTCTTGCTACATTCTGTTTTCTCTGGTTTATCATGAAGTCTTTGCTGAAATCGGTTTTATCGATCCCAAGTGCTTTTACTGAAACTCACCCTGCAAATGACTTCTGCGTCCAGTTTGGTCCGAGTGCCGGTGGTCAAACACAGCTCCCTAAGTGACCAGCGCCGGTCCATCAGCTGACTGATGCCCTTCTCCGAGAAACAGACTCCGTTGTACAGGTTCAGGTGTTTCAGCGCGTGACACGCCCCCGCGAGCTCCGCCAGTGTCTGGTCGGTTAGCTTGGATCGTTGCGTTCGACTGCACGACAGGTTCAGATGCTCCAGTAGCTTGCAGTGCTTGGCAATGTGACCTGTTAGTTGGACAATAGAAATAAATCTTTTACAAGACATTGGCTTAGCTACTAGCCTAGAGTCCAGCCTTGTTAGCTTTGGTCTGCTCCCAACAGTTGCTCTACTTTTGGATTGAGCATCTAACACACTAATTTCCAATATAAAAAAATAGAAGAAAATCTAAACGTTTCAAATGTCTCAAAACCATATTGTCATAACTCATAAGCCTTGATAATAGGGATTGTCAATAACGAAAAATGACAGCTGTCAATCAAAAGTGAGCTCACCAATTCCTTTGTCGGTTACCAGGTAACAGCCCATGAGTGACAGGTACGTCAGCTGTCCGCAGAAGGACGCCACCTGCTGGATGGAGTCGTCGGCAACGTTGGAGCAAAACGACAGATCCAAGTGACTCAACACACACGGGGTGATCATGCACTTCACCACCTTAGGTCTACACTGCGCTTGGAAGCTACTTGACGACGGGCCCGCATCGTCTATACACTGGAAGTGCCTCTCCAGTGTCTTAGGGAATATCTGCCCCGTGAAGGAAGACCCCTGAACATCCTTAGCAGGCAACTGCGAGCAGCTACATCCGACGGAATGCTGCACCTGGCAGCTGAGCCTCAGGTTAGCAAGGTAGTGGCAGGTTTCTGCCTTCAGAAACTTCAGCTTGGTGCATTTCGTCATCAGGAGGTTTAAACCTGCAGACGTGACTTTCACACACTCGGATATATTGAGGGACCGCAGCTCTCTGGAGTTATCCGCAAGACTGAGCAGCGATTGGTCGCTGATTGAAAGACACCCGCGCACCTCAAGGTGACGGAGGTTCTTACAGGCCGTGGTAATCGCACGAACGCCGTCGTCAGTTACCCCCCAACATCCTGTGGTGTCGAGGTACTCCAGACTTGGGCACCATGAGGCAAGGACTTTCAACGCAACATCGGTGATGTTTCCAGTGCTGTGAGGTCGCAGCGCCATCCACGACTCTCCGTGAACATCTAGATGGCGTAGCTCGTGGCAGTTGTGCGCCACCACGCACACGCCAATGTCGGTCACGTTACGACAGTCGCTAACGTTCAGATGTGTCAGACGTTTGCAGCAACGCGATATGACCTCCATCCCCCTGTTACTGATGTAGGTATGCGAGATGTTTAGGTGACGTAGAGCACTACAGCTCACTGCTATAGACTGGATACCTTCATCTGACACCCCTGTACAATGAGAGAGGTTCAGAGTATGGAGATTTGCTATTCCACTGGCAAAGATGTCGTCTTCGACAAAGTCCGATGCCTTACAGTCAAGTTCGACGAGCTCCTTACAGTTCTTGATCAGAGACTGGTAGACTGAGATAACAGAACTTCGGTTCAGTACGTACTGTAGTGGATCTAACCGATTCAACATGCTTAGCTTTCTCAACCCTTGTAGACATGTTGGTATGGAAGAGAGCACTTTATACGATATGAACTGGCAGTCAAAGATGTTCAACTCCTTGATTTTGGGGCACTCTTCGCAAATCTTGAGAAAGGCTTCTCCTGCGATGTAGGTGTTGGACAAGTTCAGCTTCCTCAAGCTCTTGCAGTGCTCTGAGATTGCGTTAAACCCGAGAGCATCTATTCCCCTACACCCACTGATGTCAATCTCCTGTATGCTGTCCCCGTAGTAGTGTAAGAGAGGCAGGAAGTGTTCGTTTCGCAGCTGGGAGAAGCCGGAGAAGCGCAGACGCCGCCAGAGCGTGAAGTCGTAGCTGAGGCGGTACCACTGCTGACACGTCTGCCGTAGGGCGAGGCAGACGTCGCGGTGGTCCAGGAACTGGAAGATCTGGAGGAGGAGGGGGTCGCTCAGGTCATAGATACTCATGGTTCCTGGATAGGGAAACAGAATTGTTATGAAAACGTAATTGGTGTATGTAACTACAGTGTATGATACATCCTTATGTTTCAACAACCCTGCCTTCGAACACCCCTATGTTCTTCAGGGACTGGAAGATCTGGAGGGGTCGCTCAGGTCGTAGACACTCATGGTTGCTGGATGGGGAAACAGAATTGTTAGTGAAAGCAATACTGTTACACCCTTACATTCTAACACCTCTACACCTCTATCCCAGATCACTACTTTCTATGTAAATTCTGACATCCCTATTTTTTGACACCCCTACAAATGTATGTCTTGACACACCCTAACCCTAACATAGGGGTGTTGAAACACAGGTGTCAGAATGTTGGGGTGTCCCAATCAATAATTAAACAAGGGGAACTGATTATTGACATCAAATCACCATTTCAATCTAAAGATGATGCGAAATGTTATGTTTGGTATCACATAAGCCATGCCATCTGGGTATGTTATTGTATGTATTAAAGTCTGCAGTGATTATAAAATCAAGACGACTTGAAATAAATAATACTTGTCAGGCTTTTCATATGATGTCATATGTGCCATGTTAGATCAAGGACTTGGTTAGATAACTGTGTACAGCTGTTAAATATGGTCGCTGGGGGATTCAAATTACACTTATTACAATAAAAAGCCTCAGTTTGATGGGTCAGAAGTGCTGATGTCTGAAACTATCTAACGTCAAATGAATTACAGTAAACTCATTTACTCCTGGTACTACTGCAGTACACTAGTTTAGTTATAAGTACAGTGTAGTTGTAACGCGTATTGTGGACATAGAAGAGGGCGCTCTAACCACTTAAGTTGGTCTCCTGCGTTACAGTGTTAAGTTGCACAACGATTATAGTGCAAGTTGGCAGGGAGCCCAGTTTGGCAGATGGAACCCTTAGGCCCCTTTAGGGGTGCGTAGTACCCGGCGTACACACGCACTGCTGAGGACAAGGTCGCTACCAACAGCTGCATCCTACAGGCAGATGTTATCATAAGCTGAATAAATCTAGTTCTATCTTGTGAAAAATGCCACGCCCAACTGTTTTCTACTACCCATTCCGGGCCCCACCCCCAAATTATGTGGTCAATGTTTACATCCAAAATAGCTCACGTTTTCTCTAGTAGATTACCCGCAGTCATAATAAATCCGATCAAGCTTAAGATTTTAAGTGCTTCAATCTTTACCTGTCTTTCTGTTCCCGAGAAAAGCTCGTATTTGGACCGAATAGTTGTCCGGTTTCGGCAGTTATTTTTTCTGTTGACACCAAAAATCAAAACAACTGACGCAATGTCCCACTGACCTCTGACCCCGCGCACTGCCCCACGGGTAGGAAACATGGCCGCCGTTTTTGTTTTGGTTCCCGTCAGATTTTCTCCCGAAAATTTGGGCGCTTTTTACACAACTTTACATTTCTCTAACACTCTGTAGCTCCGTGTAACGGTAGTGTGGATATCTTAGGACCTACGGGAGTTACAATATGGAGTTTAACACCTCTACAGGGGGCGGGATCCCGCCAAATCCGTACGCCCCACATTTCAGCCCCTCCACCGCTACCACCACCACCACCGCCAGTACGTTCAGCCCCGACGCACCGCCTTTCGCGCCCTCCCCGGGACCTCACGCCGCGCCCTTCGCCCCCTCCCCCGTGCCGCACGCGCCGCAGCAGCCGGAGATATTTGTGGACGGGCACGGGCCGATCCTGGACGGCAGCTTTAACGGGAGCGGGGACGCCTCGGTGCACTACGGACACAACTCCAGCGGGTTCGAGGAGGGCTTCCATCCCAGCGACCCGGGCAGTCAGCACAGCGGGCAGCATCAGGACCAGCACGGCATCATGCACAGCGGTACGGACGGGACGGATTCTGTCGTTAGAGAGGGGGAGGGGTGAAAAAGGAAGGTCCCATTAACCTTGTTACAAAGTGGGTAAAAATAGATCGTGCTGCAATGTACTGTGCCTTATGGTAATATACAAGCATTTCTTGCATCACTTGACATACACACATGCAGTGTCCTGCAGATCCTCATGAGGTACTTGAGTAGCTTTAGACATTGCTTGGAGTTAAATCGATGTGCCCAGGTTGAGTGTGACAGGTCGTTCGTATGTAACAAATTACATACATGTAACCGAGTCACTTATGCGTAGCTGCATGCCTGTTACACCAAAGGGCAGTTATACCAGTCATCCAATAGATCATAAAGTGACTGGCAATAGAGCACAGTAACAGCAAACGTTTGTATTAGCCTGGTAACCTTGCTATCAGGAGCTATCTCTACGGTGCTGGGAGTGATGCCTGCCCACGCAGTTAGTTTTACGGGCTTGGCTTCATTAGTTGGCAAAAACTTGATATGCCCAAGGAGATATGCCAGCCAAAAGGACAGGCTGACAGAAACAGGCCAATGGTTAGCAGACTGGCCCCAGTATAAGTTTCTATTACACCCCTAAGTCATCATCATCATCGTGGTTACCCCCCAGATAACCCTGAGAGTGGCAAAGTAGGGGGGGGGGGGGGGGGAAGGTCCCAGGCTAAGGCGGGCAGGCCTCCAGCCTGGCACGGTTTGAAAGTCTTGACGTTAAGTCAACCTGTAGAGACTTGTGACCATGTTAGCTTTATATCTGACTGAGACAGAATTGTTTTGCAGGTCGCGGCATATCAAACCCCCCTGTGGGTAATGAGGAGTACCACGAGCTCCACACGATCGTTGCGGACGGAGGAGACCGCTACGGGGTATCGGCCGTGGCCTTTGACCTTCATCAGGAGCTTCTCTGGATGGGCAACCAAGGAGTGAGTTTCTGCAGTTACTTAAAAATTTGATTTCTTAAATCATAAAAGTCTTACAAGATCTCTCAATCTCAAGGTAATAACCCCTATATGAACCTATCGGGGAAAATTAGGGGGAGCAGGCCCTGGGCTAGGGTAGGCAGGCCTCCAGCCTGGCCCGGAAAGTCTCAACTGTGGGAGACAACACGACCATACCAGGTCAGGGCATTCCGCTGGGGGATGGTACAGGGGGAAAATGAGCATTTCTATGTGTTAGTGTGGGTGTTCATAGGCTGTAACTTGTAAGGCTATGGGACTTTTTACCTTTTCCTTTTTGAGACACCATTTTTACTCTTTTTCCCCGTACTGGGACACGTGACGTCATACTATGGCCCCGGCATGCAGAAATACTCGTCTTTCCAGCCACTGTTCCTACGGCCTCAAAGTCAAAAAGGCTATGGGACCTTTATCCTTTTCAACACAAAATTTCTACTCCATTTTCCCCATACAGGGACTGACATCGTACTAAGGCCCAGACATGCAGAAGTATACCTGAGTGATATGATGGGCTTTGCCTTCCAGTACTGTGCCCTAGACACAGTGGAGAACAACTCACTGCCCCTAGGGCCTCAAGGTTTTTGGGACCTTTACCTTTTTAACACACCATTTTCACTCTTTTCCCCTACAGGGACATGTGACGTCGTACTACGGCCCGGGCATGCAGAAGTACTCGTCCTTCCAGCCACTGCCCGTGGGGACAGAGATGCGCCAGGTGCTCAGTATTGACAGCGGGGTGCTGTTGCTAGGCAACAACCGCATGAGGTGCTCCGAACGCGGCGGACTCACCATCTTTGATTTCAGGTCTGTGTACTTTAATAAAACAGAACTTGTTGACAATTAATAGAAAGGCTCTTTGTACACAACCAATGTTTTGACGCATCTGTAAGCAGTGACATCTATAGCTGCTGTGCAAAGTGAACCAGTCAGAATTGAGGAATGATGGATAGACGTTTTGGTGACCGTCTGTCACCTTCCTCAGGGCATTTTTGACTGGCTCACTTTGCACTGCAGCACAGGTGTCGCTGCTTACAGATGTGTCGAAATGTTGGTTGAAGAAAGCGCTTAAATTTGTCGTGTACAGTGACTTTCAACCAGATGAAACTATTCAAAGAGTGCTTGTTGTTGATGATTTCAGTCATGCAATTTTTCTTTTATGAAAGAATTCTATTTTAGGGTAAGATCATGATAGCCATACTGTACATCTTTGCATTACTCCCCCAGTGTTCTCACCAGAATTTTTTCACAGCATAGGGGTCAGGTACAGAAGGCCAACTTTAGCGGTGCAAGTCACGCGTGGAGTGCTGAAGACATGACCAGAGTAGGGAGTCCGGCATGTTCCCCCGGAAAATTTGTAAATTCATAACCCAATGAGACATTATTTCATTCATTTTGAGGGATAAATTTTGTGAAGTAGACTTTTTCCTCTGTCACAGCCTCATTCTAAAGACTAAAGCCAAATATGAACTTTTTATCAGATTTATGAAGGGTCACAAGGTTTGTCCCAGAAAGAAACACCCCTATGCTGGTTGAAACACAGCATAGGGGTCCAGATCACAGCATAGGGGGCCCCTATGCTGAAAAGGCCTGGGGAGAACACTGCTCCCCTGTTTAAATGGTCCTTCCCACCCCTATTTTGCAGTGGCGAAGACATGCACGACATGCAGGTCATGACAATGGTGGACCCAACCACTCTTCTAATAGGGGGTCACCAGGACAAAGTCATCGAGTTTGATCTCCACTCTGGACAGCAAGTAAACTTGGTAAGAACATGATGCATTTCCTTAACATGATCCTGAACAGGGTCCCTCACACCTAACTACACATTTTACAAGAGTAGAAATCAGGCTTTTTGCTAGGATTTATAGACATTTTTTTTTTTTTTTCAAGAGTGAACTTTATTTTCCATTCATAATACATACATGTATGAATCCGTCCCAACTTTTTAGAAGTCTAACAAAAATGTATTTTGTATTTTCATAAGCCATCTGCTAATTACTAATACATGTTCTAGCATTACTATTCATGTCGATAACATTCTTAAGAATTATCAAAAATAGCATGACAGCACTTAAGTGAAGCTGTTGGATAATTCTCCATAGTACGTTACACATGCGTTCTTGTAATTGTATAGACATTGGATTTATATTGGATTTATAGACATGGCGTCCAACAATTGTCCCAGTCCCTTGTATGAGGGGAATAAAAACAGTTGCAGTGTATGCATGGGGAATACATGTACATGTTTATGTAATGTACCAGGGAAACAGGGTGTCCTCTTTTTCTTCGTTTTCTTAGTGTAGAGACACCCTGCTAGTGAATAGCCTGGTAGTAAGTATACTTTTCTCTCTCCCTGCTCTGCAGCTTGATGTGGGTGATCCCGGAGTTGCCATATTTAGACACACCAACAGATTCATCTGCTGTGGGGATACCAGTGGACAGGTGAGGACAGTCTGTTCTCGACTCTGTTTTTTGTTTGTTTTTTGTTTAATTTGTCTGTCTTTCCTGTAACAACCAGTGGAAGATTAGCTCTTCACTGCCATGAGATCTCTTTCCTCTCTGTCCCTTTCCTTTTGTGTTCCGCCAAGCTTTACACTAGCCAGAATCTGCTTTCAATTCTAGGTACTTTAACTATTGCTTTAATATGACTGTTAAAGTAGTTTTATTAGATATTGTAGCTTATTTTGTATTGTGTACTGTGTATTATCTAATGAGAAAGAATACTTAATCGAGTACAAGCACAAATAAGGAAATATAATAATAAGACTAAGAGTGGTTGTTTTCATCATCTTTCTCTGTGTCCCCAGGTGACCTTACGTGACATGAACACCTTTAAGGTGGAACACATCCTGAAGGCTCACGCTGGGTCGCTGTCTGACTTTGACGTCCACGGAAACCTGTTGGTCACAGCAGGCTTTTCTACCAGGTAAAACAATCGTTTAGTTTGGATTATTCAATGAAATGTACCAATAATGTTTTCAGATTGAGAGAAGTACCCTTACTCTTTTCCGTAAGTGTGATGGGTTCTTTGATGTGCTCGAGGTGTGGCTGACCTCAAACATGGGACCTCCTATCTGAAGGAAATCCCTCAACGAAGCTAAGTACTCACTTTCACCTGAGTGATGTCATGTAAAATGCCTTTCCAAGGCGCACAACATATTCAAAACTATCAAATAATCATAAAAATATCATTCTTCTTCTTAGCTTTTCTTTCAAGTCCAAATTGACTGCATGTGCACATTTGCTGTCCTCCTTGTTTTTGAAATGATTTATTTTGGCTATGTTCATTACTAAGTTCTATCCTCTATTCTAGGCGTGGTAGTTTGGCGGTGGACCGTTTCCTGATGATCTACGACCTGCGTGTGATGCGGGCGATGGCACCCATGCAGCTGTCCATCGACCCCATGTTCCTCCGCTTTGTCCCCACCTACACACCCAGGATCGTCGCTGTATCTCAGGTTTGTTTGTTTGTTTGTTTGTTTGTTTGTTTGTTTTATTATATAGGGGGTTGGGACTGTAGCTTGTATGTTTAAATGAGTCCTTAACTCCAGAAGGGAGTGTTATTTTCCAAAGAGATTATGCATCAATGAATACATAATCAGCCGACTTTTTACAGAATTTCACTTGTGGTGAATTATACGATGTGTGTTTTGTAAAACAGTATGAAAACAGTATGATTTACAGTATGATTTCTCTCTGGTAAAATGAATAAATTAAAATTGAAATAAACCCCATGCAGAGCCTACCCATGTATTCAAGTTATACAATGTACATGGACACTTCCTTCAGCATGCCCCTAGTCAGTTGATCCAGCCCCTGACAGTGAGAGATTGCGTAACACAGGCTGTATTTTCCCCCAGGCTGGACAGTTCCAGATCCTGGACCTAGCTGGGGTCATGACCCCTGCCAGCATGGCCATCCTCCAGCTGAACACCCACGGCCACATGTGCATGGGCTTCGACATCTCCACATCCTGTGAGGCGTTCTCTTTTGGAGACAACGGAGGTACTGTTACTGTATTATTCAGCCTGTATATCATGTATAAGTGATGTGGGGGACAGCCATATTTTGTGTCAAGTTTTATATAGTTATAAGTACTTAGAGTATGTTAAAGAGTAGTTGAAGTCAGAAAAAATAAAGATGTCCATGGGATTCGACATCTCCACATCTTGTGAGGCCTTCTCTTTCGGAGACAACGGAGGTACTGTTAATGACACTGCACTGTTTAGCCTGTATAAGTATCAAACTTAGGTCTTCACAAAAAACTATTCATTCAAGCAACTGGATAGCGACTTGCCTATCTTATTATCTGGATGTCTAACCTTCATTGACACAACTTAGGTCTTGTGATGTGGGGAGAGCTATGTTTTTGTGTCATGTTTCATATAAGCAGTCGAAGTACATTGTGTATGCTTATCAAAGCGAGAAGGAATAAACATGTGCATGAGCTTCAACATTTCCATCTCTGGCATTATGCTTCTACATGTTGTGTAATAGTCCCTCATTTTCTTGATGACAACATCACTAATTGTTGGACATCTCTTTTTGTTGGAACATGTAGGTTTGTTGCACCTGTGGACAGACAGAGAAGAAGTCCTGTACAATAACTACTCACATCCTACAGAGTTTGCTGATCACGTAAGTACATGGGTGTGTGATTGAGTGGTTTGGTGGGTTAGTTGATGGAAGGTTTGGATGTATTGAATAATAGTGTAACAATCCAGTTAAAGTGTTCACAAAGTAGCCATTCATTTATGTTTTAAGCCATTTTCAGTGCAGTTAGAAAGTTCATATTCAATTTGATAGATTGTCTGCTGGCTCTGAGAGATTATTGACAATGTTGATTGAAATGTATTGCTTACCAACATTTTTTCCACAATATTTATAGCCAGAACACCTTCCTGCCATGTCCATAGTGGACCCACTGACTCCCCTGGCGAGCATCCCCATGCTGTATGAAAACTGCCAGTAAGTCATATTTTACTCTTAACGCCAACCCTCATAGTTCTGTCGGGTGATCAAGGACCACCACATTATAGAAAAAGAAAGGGTGAATTTATAGAGATGTACTAATGCAGGATCAGTAACCCCTGAGGTATGCACACTTCAGACGTCCAGGTGTTCAAGACATTCTGGAGTAGTCCACGATAACTTTATTTGTGTGGTGGTATCAGGGTTTCCGGTGGAAGTATGATAGCTGATGTTCCTTTTTTTAATGTTCAATGTCTAAAATATTAAAGATCAGTTACTTACATTTCTTGACCTGAATCATCATCATTGAATGATATCAACAGATGGCATATGCATGTACACTTAATCTGTTAACAACTTGTTTTCCAGTGGTCCCCTACTATCTGACTGGCCGGAGGACTGTATGAAGTATGTGAAGAGGTAAGAAGTGTCTGTATGACTGTTGCTTTGAAACTTTTGAATAACAGCATTTGACATTTAACCATCAAAAGTATTAGCAAGGCATACATGGGTAATATACCCACATTTAAAGGCCCCTGGATGCCCTTTTTAAAGGCCTCTTCCTACAATCTATAAAAAACCCTATGAATCTGTTTTTGCAGTGGATTTGTTTTGGCAGTGACCTCTCCATTGTAGAATCATGATTATGTGAATATGTATTTCCATTTTATTACACCGTATAAGAGAATTGTTTCAACCAACCATGAACACTGCTAAAACCTTCTTCCTCTCCTACTTTGAAATCGAGGCCTCACAAAATTAACTGAACTTACAGTAAAAGGTGGCTAGGTGTACCTCAGTGTCTTAAAGTATTCCTTCCTCCTTATCTCCCTCCCCAGACGGATGCCCCCAGTTGACCCGGAGATTCTGGCCTCCATGAAGATTGTTCAGTTCATCGGATACGCACCCAACCCACGGGTCAAGAAGAGGAACCAGGTTTGTTTGTTTTGCATAACTGGTAAACTTCCTCAAGGTGTAACAAACAGTTTTGAAGAGTAAGTGCAAACTGCAATGCGGCATGTATACGACCAGACTGTAAGGTTTAATACACTCACACCAGGATGGACCCTGATAAGTGATCTTAAACAAGCTCAAAGTGTGGCTCTCGTCAAAAAGGGGATCTCTGACTTTATGACCCATCCAAGAGGACGTGCCTAACCAAAACTAGTTTTTAATTCTATATGAGTCTAATAAGGAAATTGGTGCCTTTCCCAAGGGCACAACATTGGGAATACAGTCAAACCTGTATTAGCGGTCACCTTTGCATAGCGGCCACCTGCCCATAGTGGTCACTTTCTGTCGGTCCCTTGGATTTTTCCCATTGACATAAGCATTAAGAATTAGGCTATAGCGGCCACCTGTCCAACGCGGTCGCGGACAGACGATTTTCAGTCCCGCGAGTACAGTAACACTGTCGGTAACGGTCACGGCGCGCCGGTAGAAGCCGCATCGCCACCGCACGCCGGGTTCAAAATCTTCATTTTTTCACGCAGTTATCAAATTTATGTGGAATCAACTGGATAGGATGATAATAAAGAAAACCAGAATGTTTTATCTTTGTTAGAAAATCCATGGTTTGACGCGAAGTCAGTATAATTTTCTTCACATGGCTTGCGTTTGTACATCGTAGCAAAATTGACCATTTCTGTGCATTTTGACTGGACAAATATTACGGCAGCTTTTTGGAAAATACAACTCGCACATGTAGCTGATGCGGTAAGTTCGGGAAATGCCGGCCCAATATCCGTTTTCCCCGGTGCTCAAAGTCAAAACGTGTTTCGCGCAATTTTCAAAATGGCACTGATAGTCAGCAGCACAAAGGTCAACGGAAGACATCACTGTTTCGGAGGTATAATGCGCTAAATTTATTTTGCTGCAAAGTATCACTGATGATAATTACTTTACCAAAAGCTTCAAAAGAAATATGAATAACATTAATATGATGTAAAATTTGGGCTATCGCAATTTTCTGAAAAACGAAAAGCCATCAAAAGAGCGACCTTCTTCTGAGTACCCTATTAGCATAATGGTAGAAGCTGATAATGACAAGCGGGAAACGAAACAACTATCGCCACGATTTTATGTTTCAAAACGGTCAAAAACGAACAGTAAGTGGCTACTGAGCAACATATATTTTGTTCTTAACTAACTATGTGGCATTTTGCTGCGAAGGACTTTGTTTCATATGATTAAAACTCGTTGGTGACGCGTGTGCCTGCAGCGAAGCAGTCGCGAAGGATCAAGAGTAGAGTATGGCGATGCTGGTCTGTAAAGACATGAAGCCCGAGCAAGCCATGGATTTTGGAGTTGGCAGATACAATAATTCTTTTTCCAATCCCATAATAGAAGTAAAAGAACAACAATCAACTTTCTAGAATGTGACTTACCTATGCAATGTTTACATGTGTACTGTACGGTGAATAAATGTATCTCAGTGGGTACTGAAAACATGTGTCACTCGAGATCAATTCATCGACATTTTCTCCATAGCGGCCACCTGTCCTTAGCGGCCAGTTTTGACCAGTCCCTTGAGTGATCGCTATAGACAGGTTTGACTGTAGTAAGGGATTCGAACCCAGAACCCGTAGATTTAGTTTAACCACCAGACCACCCTGCCACAGGTGCCGTACCGAGCCAAGGACCTGGCCATCACCATCCCCACCTCATCAGCGGGGGCAACCAGCACTGTTCCTGAGTCACCGGGGGCCAGAGGTCAGCATTTCTTGGCAACACCTCAAGTATACAATACAATACAACACATAATAATACAGTACAAAATCATTGGAATCAATTTGTATTAAATTTTGTATTTATTGACAATGAAAGACAAGTCATTACACTGGGTCAGCCTAGGCAGTTTTCGCTGGTAACGGCTGACCCACAAATACAGACGAACATACAGTAAGATCATTACACTATCATAATACATACATAGTTAATGCGATACAATAAAAAGCAATGCATAAAACAGTATAAAATCAATAACCACCATGCAAATATATGAGCACATCGTCATAATAAAATCGTAGGGGAATGATCTTAATATAATCTACAGCATCGTGGTGGAATAGATGAAAGATTGATTGCGGTTAAGCTTAAAATCAGGACAAGAGGTGGGTTTGCAGCGAGCCTTGAATACTCAGAGTGTGGGTAATGTTTCTGGGGAGGCTGTTCCAGAGCCATGACATGTAGGGGATAAACGCTCGTTCTCATTTAAATGTACAAATTTTGTAATCTCTGATACCGATTGAAATAAGACGTTCCTGGCATTAGGATATGCCACACATAAGATGTCAAACTGTAGTTTTTATGACGACTTAAAACTTTTCTACTTTTTAGAAACGGCAGCTTGGTACCTTATATGTGGCATATCTTAATGTCAGGAATGTCTTACTTCTAATGGTAATGGAGATTACAAAATGTGTACATTTAAATGAGAACGAGCAAATGCTGTTTCTTTCCCAATAGGAGAGAGTCCCCGCTGGTATATGGTGCCGACAAGGTACCGCAAAGTAGAGATCAAGTACACAAAACTGGGTGAGTACACTGGACCATTTTATCAAAGATATGGAAAGAAATCTTGCTAGAAATAACTTGCCATTGCTTTCTTGTGTAACACAGTATATTTGATTTTGCGTCTGTTTTTTGATAAAGGAATAGATGACGTGTTTAGAAAGTAGCTAAACTCGATTCAAACAAACACGAGAATTGCTGTGTGTAAAAACTAATAGGTTCAGTATGCCTTGGTGTGATCCCAGTTTTCCCTCTCGTTTCAGGAGTGGACAGTTTTGATTTCCGCCACTACAACCGGACCAACTTTGCCGGGCTGGAGACCAACATTCCCAATAGTTACTGTAACGCCATGCTTCAGGTAAGGCTGAGTTAGAACATCATCTAGACATCTTATTAGTCCTAAAGGCTAAACCTCACATTCAGCAAGGATTATCATTACAAGAGAAAAATAATTGACCTAAAAATGTGAAGACAGTGAAGCATGACATTGAGTCAGCGGTTACTACAGAGGATGGCACCCAGGCTCCAATGTAGCAGCACAAAACAGTAAACTCTAGCTGGAGGAACGCTGTTTGCTAACCGATACAGCATTTGTTGTCGGAGGATCTAAAGCGGGGCTGTCTTCAGCTTTTAATTTTTGTTGTTGTCCCACTCATTGTTTCATTGTTAGATCATTTTAAGCTTACGAAAAAACATTTTCATCAATTTCATGTCACAAAGTTCAGATTTTTGGGTCTTTTTCTGTCCCTACAAGCAAATTTCCATCCTGGGACAGAGGGACAGGTCTTGTTGACAGCCCGGATCTAAGTTCTAAGAAAACCATTGTTGCCTCCAGGTGTTGTACTTCATCGAGCCCCTCAGGTGTGCAGCGCAGTCTCACCTGTGTGAGAAGGAATTCTGCCTCACCTGTGAGCTGGGCTTCCTCTTCCACATGCTGGACATGTCCAAGGGGGAAAACTGCCAGGTAAGCAATAAACATTACTGTACAAGAGTTGAAAGATCTCACAGCTCTGTGAAATATTTAGAATTTCTCGTATGTCTTGTTTAGGCCACACCAATTTAATTTCTTGGTTAACAGATTTTTTTTTTAATTTTAGCAAAATAAAATCATGAAAACAGACTCCCTGAAATTGTGTGCACCAAAGTACAAACTGTCCTCTGAGATTCTGTTTTCCTGTTGATTTTCCTATCTAGCATTTTTTTTAAATTCCGTTAACCAAGAAATTAAAATGGTGTGGCCTTAATTGTGGTTCTTTAATCAGGAATTTTGAACAAAGGACTAAACACACAGAGTATGGTATAGTTCTTTCACATCTTCTTTTTTGACTTTGGAATTGACTTTGGCATTCTACGGCATTAGTATCCATTTTCCAACAGGTTTTTTGCAGTTTACATCATACATTTGCTCATTTTGCGGCTGCTATTTACGAATTACAGTATGGCCGACATTTTTTTGTTGGAAACGGGCGAAAATTGATGTGTATGCTGATGCAGTGGTAGAAATACTTTTTTTCAGTCTTCTGCAATATTGCAGAATGTCAAAATTTTTTTCTGCAATTTCAAAATATTTTCTGCAAATACACATGCCTCCATACTACAACCTTCTCAACTTAATAATGCCTACTTACTTACATTATATCTATAGCTTTGCAACATTGCTGTAATTCTTTATTCTCTCCCTCTATCTCTGATTATCACTAGCAAAGTTTTAAAGAGGAATAACATGCATGTGTGTGAAAAATATTCAAATTAATAGCGAAAATTGCAAAAGCAAAAGTATATTTATTCAATATCAATCAAATATTCATTGATCATTTCGGTATGTGTATCAAAATTAAAAACAAATTCAACAGCCTGCCTGATAAGGAGGACAAGGGAATTATATCCTTGTGAGAAATACGTGTTCTGATGCGTATTATGATTAATAAATAAGATCGCACGACCTGTGACACAGCCACGGCCAACAGAAAACATGACGAAAACGGAGAAAAAAATGTAAAATTCAAAATAAAACGCCTGTACGCAAACCTTGGCCTCTGTGTAGTTTTTTGTATAAATCTGAAACATTGCTATCGGTTTCAAACATCGGACTTTCGGGGAGACTCCAGAGACGGCCCTGCGATGTTAGTTTTTCACGTGGGTGCCCCCCTCCCACTGTGTCGGCACAGGAGAAAATATTCCGCCTTTTCCACACAAGGCGGTGCTCAATGTCTATCCGAGTAGTTCTCAACTTCATCGCTGCCATCTGGGCTTCAATGACCATGGGCTAATGTAGTGGCCACCGTTTCGTTCCTTCTGTCATCGCGCCCATGCCCCGAGTTCCGGCTCTGAAGAAATCGCAGCTTGCGACATACATGTTTACGCTGGAAACATCCGGGAATTGTTTTGCCGACCCCGAGATCGTGACCGCGGAGATTAGCGAGAGTTGACGGAAATGCACGAATTTGACATTTTCTCACACGACTCGTCCCCGAAGTTATCACGGAAAGTGTCGAAACCCCCCGAAAAAAACTGACCTCAAGTAGCACCAGGCAGTCGGAACGCACCGAAACGCCGCCATATCGCGCGGCGCTGTGGGCTTCAGTTTATTTACAGCGCCGCTAGTTTGCTTAGTACTAGTAAGTCTATATAATGTCCTGAATTGAGAGCCATTGAATCCGGAGTCTGATTTTTTTTTCTTCTGCAAAATTGCAGATTGTTTAATTTTTCTTCTGCAATCTTGAAAATCTTTATGCAATTTGCAGATTGCAGACGGGTATTTCGAACGCTGCTGATGTTATCCATATGATCAAATCAAAATGGCCATACACAATGTCAGTATGTTTGAATTTCCCCCCAGGCGAGTAACTTCCTGCGAGCGTTCCGCACCATCCCGGAGGCGTCAGCGCTGGGGCTGGTTCTGGGGGATCACATGTCCAGGGATGGGTGGACGGGTCCTAGAGACAGCACTGCAATTATGTCTTCACATTCTCATGTTTATTTCCTCCCAGGCGAGTAACTTCCTGCGTGCGTTCCGCACCATCCCGGAGGCCTCAGCGCTGGGGCTTGTTCTGGGGGATCAGGAGGAGGCCACAGGGAAGGTCAACCTGGGTCGCCTCATCCAGTCCTGGAACAGGTTCATCGTGCAGCAGGTGCACCAGGTAAGTTTTGAATAGTTGTTATTATACAACAGGTACTCAAGGTGAGCTCTAGATAGGTGTATCCTACAGGTGTACAAGGCAAGTTCTGGACAGACATTCATGTATCTCTGTAATAATAAAACCAAATGAAACAAGAAGTCAAAGATCTCATACCTCAGTAATATATTGAGAGTTTTTGTGAACTGCTTGTTTTATTCATTATCATGAATTTCTTGCTAATTCTGTCTATGTATTTTCCTGCCTATGCTCCGGTTACACTCTCTTCTGCCTCACATCCTATCAGTGTAAAATATTCAAATAACTGCAGACACACACCAAGACAAACAAATACAAAGTCCGAAAACCATACCTCTGCAATAGTTTCATACCAAAACAATGTCTTATCATTTCTACAGGATATCCTGGAACCAAAAGATGAAGAGACCGAGAAGAAGGAGCCTGAAGAGACGAGCCCTCCTAAGGAAGTGGAGAAGACTCCGATCGAGAAGATGTTCAGCTCAGAAGTGACCATCTCCAGTAAGTGTCGCTGCGGGAAGGAGACGACCAAGGAGACCAACTCCATGGTGTATGGACTCAACTATCCGGACATCTCAGACCCAGGTGACCTTCTGTTGCAATCTAAATGTGAAGGACAATGTTTTGTTGTTGATGTACATGTATATTGTGACATATTCATGGTTGCCTCTCACCATTAGTAGTAGGCTCCCAGAGAACAAAATGGTATGCAGGGATTTTGGAATGTCTAATACAGTGACCAGCAAGTTTCAACTGCAAAATTAAGATACAGTGAACATTCTACTGCAAAATAGAGTCAGTTTACATTGTTATTAAAGTTCATACATGAACGTGGGGTGGCTTATCAGATGCCTTCAAGCCAACTGACATGCTTGCATTGTCAACCATATCTCTGATGACACTAGAACCGCATGATTTTATTTTGGAAACTTAGTTGAGTCTGAGTCCAACTAAAGCGACAGGTCACAGAGAAACATGTATAGTTTGATAGCCACAGATTCAGTTAAGTTTTAACCCACATGTATCCCGTTCCAGTGTCGTCATTGCCTTGAAGACAATCCTAGCGACTCATGTATTTAATGAATGGTCAGTTTACATTACACAAAAAAATTTGGTTCTGAAAGTTACTATTTGTGTTCCAGACCTGAAGAAGAAGCAGTACGCCTTTACTGAGGTTCTGAAGAACAGCATGTCATCAGAGCAGGTCACCCATGCCTGGTGTGAGGACTGCAACAGATACCAGCCCACTGTGAGTACTAGGATAGTTTTATATGACAATTTCTCTTTGATTGAACTTTGAGCTTGATACTTGATAGTGCAATGCAGCTTCACTACGACTCACCATACTCTTTTGTATGTTGAGTTCTTCTACAATGATGTAATTTTTGAAGGTAATATATCTGGTAATCTCCTACAAATGTTAGACTTGTTATGAAGTTGAGACCACATATTACATGAAAAGACAGTTTCCAGTGCTTTTAAGGCTTCAAGAAGCCATAGCTTACGGATGAAACTTGCTCTTTCTTTCTAAATTTGTACTGCATACCTGCCAAACATTGTTTTTCTTCAATTTTTCTTAGACACAAAGCAGGAAGCTGCAGAGCCTGCCTGACATCCTGGCCATCAACTGCCACCTGGACAGTGAGAGGGACCAGCTGTTCTGGCAAGCCCAGGAGGAGGTAGGGTTAGAGGTCACAGGGATTTACTGGAAATTTGTTTCATTTTTACAGTACTGTGGTTTTATTTCACGGTAGGAGAGAGAAAGTTGGTTGGGTTAAAGTATAAGCCAAAAATAGTTACACTATGGTTAGAGTAACTATTTTTGGCTTATCTTACTACCTGGATGTCTAACCTTCATCAACGTAGGTTAAAGTATATGAGGCTTTACAGAACAAATCTGTGATGTGCCGGCAACAGGATTGTAGCAACTCCTATACAGGGCCAGCACGTCCAGCAGAATTTAGAGTGACTGTCATTATACAAAACTATACAGATGAAATAAAACAACTGGTAATGTGTAAGTTTAACCAAAATGCTTACAACTAAACACGGTAATCAAGAAAACATTGTAGTAAAAAGATGTTTTAGATTTGCGCTTTGGTAACAAATGCTGAATCTCGCATCATCTTTTCCAGAAATGTTGTCTTGTTTGCTCCAAGTCTTTTTCCTCTCTTTCTTGTCAGGGGCACTACTCGTTTGATTAAACTCTGCCTAGCTACTCAGTATCTTCTCAATGTAAAAGTACAAACGTGGTCCAATACAGTACCAATGGAGTGTGGAGGGTAAAGCTCTCATCAAATGCCTGAGTGGCTGAAAGATTTGTCATGTTATAGACTTCACTTTGTATGTTTATGGATTTATCAGGTCTGGACTTTAATCGTGACAACAGTTTCTGTATCTTTGTTATATCTTGTCTAACCCTTACCTCTTCTCTCATGACCTCAATAAAAAGTGACCAGCAGGTTGATTTGAGTCTTACATGAATGAATAAATGCTCAAACAGAGAAACATAATCACAGTACATGTACATTTAGTAACGCTCTGCTTCTTCCCTTCCCTCCTTGTCGACTTGTAGAAAATGCCGAACTACGTACCGTGGGACCAGGTCTGTTTCAATCAGTAAACTCAACAGTTTATATTCTTAGTAATCTTACCAACACTACCAAACACTCTCAAGCAAAGTTAAACTGTAATTTCCAACAAAAAAGTTTTGACAGTCCAACTCCAGTCTTGTCAAGGAATGAGCAATCCATCGCTTCTGTGACGCCACATTAGTCAAGTCAAGTCAAAGTTTATTGCACAACAATTGTAAAAGGTAAGGCAAAAATTACTGGCTAATTATGTTAATCTAGTACAAACTACAGGATGGTTCTATGCTCATTCCTTGACAAAGACTGGCATTGGACAGTCAAAAATTTGGGTCCAATTTTTGTGTTGGAATCTACAGTCCAACTTTGCTTCTGAATGATTGCTACATGTACCAACACAGATGAACTTTCAAACTACCAAACACCCTTCTTTCACAATAATTGATTTCCTGTAAGCAACATGGACTTGTACCAGTTGCCAGATCTTTGGTGCGATTTGCTCTAAGACTTATGCTTGGTTCTTACTGTAGTCTTCTTGGTTCTGGGTGTAAGACATGATCTTGGCCTTTCAAAGGTTGGTCAGTTGTAAGCCCAATCCTGGTTTTGGTTTTGTCTGTCTTTCAATTCTACGTTTCTCAATGTTTTCTTCATTCTTGTTCAAAAAGCAATTTTAATTATTCCTCTTTGGGTTCTTTGGAATATTGATTCCTTTTCTACCCTTTTAAGTCTTCAATAATGTTTACTTGATAAGCTCTGTTAATGTTTCATGTAATACTTTTGGTTGCTTTAGACAACTTGCAGTAGATATCCAACTGTGTCTACTGGAGACTACATTGTATAATATGTATATCTGTAGAAAAGAAACAACTATGCATGCATATGTTGTACATGTGGTATGATAGTGAATGAATGAATGGAGATTTCAGATCATGAGAATTATTTGAACACTTTATCCCTTCAATGTATAAATGAATGTATGAAGAATTGAATAAGATTTCAGATGAGAATTATTTCAACACCTCTATGCCTTAAACGTTGCCAAAATGAACGAGTGAGTGAATGAATGAGAGAGTGAGTGAATGAATGAATGATTTCATATCATGAGACTTCTTTCCCCTCCAGCTCATGAAGCAGAAGGAGGGAGGCTCGTCCAAGTCATCCTCGTCGCAGTCTCGTACCGCCCGGCCCTGCCGCTACGGGACGCAGTGTACGCGGTCGGACTGCAAGTTCTCCCACGGGGCACAGGACAAGGAAAAGACGTAAGTGTTGATTGGTTTGTTCGAATCCTTATTCACGAAAAACTTTTCATGGAGGTTTGTTGCCTAACAATTCAGGAATCCATAGAATACTCTGAATTAGATTAAATTACAAAAAAAATCAGGTAGCTCCTTAGTGATTCATTGATGCCCCGAATGTAGAAGAAAATACATGATGTATGTGGTTTATTTCAAATGTCCTGTAATAGCATAGGTATGCAGAACAAAGTATTTCTAGCCCTAGCCCTGACTGTTATCAAATATGTTTAAAGATGCTGGTACATCGTAGATTAGAGTATCACTATATAGCGTAACCCCTTGCCATGTTGCCAGGCCGTGCCGTTATGGTGACATGTGCACGCGTGCCGACTGCAAGTTTTCTCACAGGAGCAGCTCAGAGACACAGCATGCGTGAGTGTTTATTCTCGGGCAGAATACAGTCTGGGTGTATTCACTCTCACTCAGCCTTGCTTGCTACTGACTGAATATTGGATTATGCATTAACACACACAGGGGTGTCTGGGTGTGTGAGTGTTCATCCTAAGGTGTAGAATACAGTCTGCTTGGTTACCTTCCTCATGGGTGTACTTACACTCTCAGTCTCACTGCCTTGCTCACTGACTGAATGTTGGAACATGTGCAAATGTATGGGAATTTACACAACTTTTCCCTCCACTCAGGTGTAGAAATGGTTAGGTTTGGGTCCTTTGGGAGGTAAAAGGCAGTGGAAGGAGAGGGATGGGCTCCGCTTTCCAATACCGTGCCCAAGACGCAGTGCATATTAGATATACCTACTGCAACTACGGCCTCAAAAAAGGCTATGGGACTTCCTTTACCTTTTACCTTTTTTCAGCTTCTGTGCACCAAACGTCCCAAATCAGAAATGTCTCTACCAATTCAGACTTAAGCCATACCCTGTACTGATGACCGCCTTGTGAAGTATTTTGACCCCCCAAGAACTTTCTGTGCTTCCTAGTTGTGGTGGTCCTGGTATCTGGTGTATTGTTCTTCCCTGTTGCAACTAACATCCTGCATTCTCTCTCCATCTTTCAGCAGCAGTTGTGGATCTTTTAATGTTTTTGTTGGTGAAAACTGCTTTATTCTTCCAACTTTCAGAATTGTTTTGTGGATATTGGTGTGAAGAATTCTTTGCTGATCTTCTGTAGAGAAATATTCTTATTTCAGTTGAACATGAACAAAATCAAAGGTTTGCACTGAATGAACTCTCACAGTAAAAATATCAATATAACCAATTGCTTCTTTTTAAAATGGGCTTTTTATAAAGCTTACTAAAAATAGATCCTGAAAAAAAAAACAAGTGTGCAATCTTTGGAGCCAATACAGATGTCTAAAACTAGATCCAAATGTTTCAATCAAAACCTTTAAATAAGCTCACTATTACAACCTCATCTCCACCAATGTTGATCCTCGAAATGTATGTACAGTACCTGTTTCTGGTACACTTGTTCATGTCCTAACTGCACCCAATTGTAATTGGTTTGAAGCCAATATAGTGACTCCCATCTAGATCTGACTGCTAATAGTTGATTCCCTTTGTGTCCCCAGCACCGTGCTGTCCAGTGCTGAGATCCTGGAGATGAGTCTGCAGGAGGAGGCCCAGGCACACTGGCTGCCATGTGGGCTCAAAATGGCGCTGGCAGAGGGGAAGCTGAAGATAGAGGGGCTTCCTGAGATGGAGGTAAGGGGCTGGTGGTAGAGAGGTTTCCTGAGATGGAGGTGTGGGGGGGAGGGTCCTGAAATGGAGGTAAGGGGCTAAGCAATAGGGCAGCTGAAGATAGAGGGGCTTCCCAAGATGGAGGTAAGGGGCTAAGCAGAGGGGCAGCTGAAGATAGAGGGGCTTCCCAAGATGGAGGTAAGGGGCTGGCAGAAGGGCAGCTGAAGATAGAGGGGCTTCCTGAGATGGAGCTAAGGGGCTGGCAGAGGGGCAGCTGAAGATAGAGGGGCTTCCCAAGATGGAGGTAAGGGGCTGATCATCATCATTACCGCTTTCATCTGTGGACAATGTGGCCACCACTGCTTTCCACGCTCTTCTGTCCAGAGCCTGCCTTATTGCCAGGGGCTAATAAAGATGTTTGTATATTTTCTGTGGTGGAAGGAGAGGGATGGGCTCCATCTTCCAATACCCTAGACACAGTGGACAACAGCCCACTGCCCCTATGTCCTCAAAAAATCTATGGGACTACGTTGATGAAGGTTAGACATCCAGGTAGTAAGATACGCCAAAAATAGTTACTCAAGCATCTGGATAAAATTTTGAATTTTGAAAATTTCAAAATTTTATCCAGTTGCTTGAGTAACTATTTTTGGCGTATCTATGGGACTACCTTCACTATGTGTTCCAGGATGTAGAGGTTCAATTATGGGTCTGTGAGGTCTTCTCGGTTATGGCTGCACCCATCTTGTGCTGCCTAACCAGCATAGACCCGCTTGACAAAGCTTCTTGGAATCGTGGTGTGAAGACTAGCCGACTGCTGCATTAATATAATCATATACTTTATCCTACTTCTAATACTATATGACCTTGGCCTTGTGTTGCAGGATGTTGAGAAGGAGAAGCCTAGCGAGGATTGGGCGGTGTACGAGCTGACCGCCTCCGTCTGCCACGTGCAGGAGTCAAGGCTGGGGGGAAACCTGGTCGCTCACATCAAAGGTGGCATTCCTTACCATAAAAGGAAAGAGGTAACCAAAACAGAAGTTTACATACAGTTTATTGTCTGTTGTTCCCTGTCTCAATAATGTTCTGTACAGTAATGATAGTTTATGCAATACTTCTGTAATGGTATGCAATCAAGTCTGGCATTCCCTACCATGAAGGGAAAGAGATAACCAAATCAAACTATGTTACTCTCTGTATCTCTCAATCAAACCTACAGTCTAATTATATACAATTGATGAGGTTGGTACAACCTACAGCAAAAGGAAAGAGATAAAATCTTTCTTTCCATTCACTCTAGCTAAATTCCACAGTGTTTTTTTTTTACCAGCAATGAGACATGTAAGGATTTATAGATGTGCACAATATTGTTTCAACTATATGTATTTTTTGCAATTAAAAAAAAAATCCTGTACCAGACTTAAATTTCACCAGGTAACCAATCGAGCCATTTAGAGTAGAAATACTGATATTGCAGAGAAATACAGATGGGTACATTTGTAGTTTGAAAATCTATTATTCTATTCCTCCATTAGGGAATCACAGCTACCCAATGGTACTTAGTGAACGACTTTGCCATCGCTCCTATGGACAAGGTGAGTCTCATGTCCCTCTCTCTCTCTCTCTCTCTCTCTCTATCCAATTTAACGTCTTTTATTCCTGATCACATGGGGACCATAAATGTACAGAAAAAAAATGCAACTTCACACGACTATAAACAGCTTACAAGGTCTTGAATAACAGTGATTTTTTTCAGTGATGATAATGTATTTCTTTTAATGTGCTTTGTTAGTTGGATGCAGTCATGTATGGGATGGCCTGGAAGGTTCCGTGTGTGCTGTACTTCTCCAGAAAGGACCTCAACAAGAGACACGACTGTCAAAGTAAGACTTCCATCCATTCCTATCGCTACCTTTGCAGGCTTCCCTGTTACAGTAAAAGTTTTGATCGCAAAATAGTAACATTCTTCTGTCCCGAAAAAAGTTAATTTCTCTAAACCAACAAATTTAGATTTCTTGACCTTCTCCCTGCTGCCTAACTCGGTAAACAATAGGGAATTGGGTGCCAAACAGCTACTTTAGAGTGCTAAATGTTAAGTTTTGTTTTCTTCCTTCAGTCCACAACCCGATCAGTGAGAAGGTTCTGTTCCCGGAGGCGTCCCTGTCCAGTCGAGTGCTGAAGAGACACATCACCTTCCAGCCACTCGCGACCGAGGAAATGCCCAAGGCGGGGGACCTGGTCGCTCTGGACGCGGAATTCGTTACGCTCAACCAGGTAAGATGGAAAGCGAGAAAAAGGAACAAGATGCAACAAATGATGGTTTAAAGATTCAGTGTCCACAACTGGATATACTATAAGTACTTCTGGACGTTTCAAGTGGTATCCTTCACTCTGGCAGAATTATTCAATATTACTACATGAGATGTAACTGAAAAAACTCCAGTGGAGCAGGACAAAGTCACTAACTTGTAATCATCATATGTAAGTATCACTGATATGTAAAACATGTTAGGATAGTTCCTTTGGTGAGACAACACCATAGGAACTTCTACTGTAGCAATCTTTTGGATGGTGGCAAGACCATTCAGAATACTTATCCAATCCATTTGCTTGAGTAACTTAGTTTGCATTGTGTATCTTATTACCCGGATGTCTAACCTTCATCAACATGTCATACACACATTCTCATGGACCCTTTTTTTTTTACTACTGCTTGCACTGACCTCGGTGCTGAAATGTTGCTGTTGTGCTTACAGGAAGAGGCGGAGCTGCACAGTGATGGCACCAGGTCCACCATCAAGCCTAGCCACATGTCAGTCGCCAGGATCACAGTCATCAGGGGGTGAGTGGCTCATTTTAACTTTAGAACTCTGAAGTAGCTGTTTGGCACCCAATTCCCTATTGGTTAAAGAGTTAGGTAGCAGGTCTACCATCAAGCCTAGCCACATGTCAGTGGCCAGGATCACAGTCATCAGGGGGTGAGTGGCTCATTTAACCTTCAGCACACTGAAGTAGCTGTTTTGCACCCAATTCCCTATTGGTTACAGAGTTAGGCAGCAGGGAAAGGGTTAAAGCTGCAAGGGCTAACCTTGTTGCGGTACTGGCTTTGCTGTTTGCATACATGCATTCATGCCAGGCCGGCCACAAGCGTACATCATAAGCAATGGCTACCCGACTGCCATTGGTCCTTCTCGCTGTGTCAACCTTCAGCCTTATGATGATGGTACACAATTATTGCTCCTGACTATTTTTGTAACATTTTTTGTGTTTCGTTGTCTTTTATATAATACTTTTTGTTCCCGCAACTTGTCCGGCCGAATGCGAGTTTGGAAATACTGTATGACCATGGCATTAGCTATTCAACACCAGACCATTCCAGCCAACACCCAACCCTCAAAGAAAAAGATTCATAAAGTAGAATCATAAGAATCTTATTATGAAATGTTATTATAGAATTTGATCATTTTATAGTTTGTTTGTTGATTTTTTCCATGCAGACAAGGCCCACATGAAGGAACACCTTTCATAGATGACTACATCTCCACACAAGAACAGGTAAACTGTTTGTTATTGTATAGCAAACTTGGAAGTGATTGAAATGTATAATTTCGTTCATGTATGGCAGACCAATATTATCCACATAATTTTAAACAGACCAATACTATCCAATTTAATGTAGAAGTGCAACAGTAACATAAACTTAAGTACCAAAAAAGCTTGGATAAATTATTTCAGGTACATTTTTTTTGTCCAGGGTACAATTATTGTAAGTCTTAAAATGTCTGACTTTTCTAATACTAGTAGTTAGTAATACGACGTATTCTTTTATTTTCTGTTTCTGATTTAGGTGGTGGACTATCTGACCAAGTTTTCAGGCATCAAGCCGGGTGATTTGGATGCCAATATTTCCTCCAAGCACCTGACTACTCTCAAGTCAACTTACCTCAAGCTAAGGTAAATATTCATACTCATCATTGTACACTTTGCCTTGCGAGTGCCTTTGAATGACTAGGCTAGCTGACAAAAGATCAAGAGGTCACGGGTTTGATTTCTGGCATTGAACTCTTGGCTATACGTTGTATTCCGTTGGAAAGGCACTTCACACATAACTTTCCTCACTCCACTCTAGCGTAAAGATGGGTACCTGACATCGGTTGAGGAGGGAAAACCGTTCCCTAGACACAGTGGATAATGACTGACTGCCCCTATGGCCTCAAAAACAGGCTATGGGACTATTCTTTACCTTTTTGATTGCAGAATTATAAAAGCAATTAGGCAAAGAAAATTTGATAGTATTTCCCAAGCTGACTTATGAAATTTGTGACTGCTACATTATGTGTGTGACTGTTCATTTCAGGTATCTGATCGACAAGGGAGTGAAGATGGTGGGACATGGTCTGAAGAAGGACTTCCGAGTCATCAACCTCTTTGTAAGTACATGTAGTCTGGGTTTCCAACAAAGTTGACATACAAAGCCCATACCTTTATTTACCTTCTGTCTAGCTTACCTGAACACTTTTATCTGATTTTATGATAATTGACCAACAACAATAACAGTCAAGCATACCCTTGAGATAGTTTTCAGCCTCCTAGAATATAAATTGTTATTTCTTGTGAACATAAGGAATATGAATGTGCATTGTGGATTCAGATATAAGATCAGTGGTCTGAAATACAGATGGCAGCTTATTCTTAAGTGTAACTATAAACTATACTGTCTGCCATCTCTGATGGCTTTGTTGGAAACAATTATCTATTTCTCATGATTACAAACGTTGTGTCTGCCTTCTCATTTGCAGGTTCCCAAGGATCAGATCATGGACACTGTCTTGCTGTTCCACTTGACAAACAAGAGGATGATGTCCCTCCGCTTCCTGGCCTGGTACTTCCTCAGTAAGTTTTGTTTCTTTGTACTGCACACCCGGTAAATCGCTTCATGGCGTAACACTAAACAGTACAAGCTGCATATCCGGACAGATATATTTCATCCACTCCCACCGATAAAGGACCCCTACTCTTTGTGATAAGTGTGGTGGGTTCTTTTACTTGCTCAAGGTGTGGCTCTTCTCAAACACGGTACCTCCATTTCACGATTTCCTGGTCCTGGGTTCGAATACTCTGACATGCCACTGACTTGGGAAAGGGACTTTCCACGATTTTCGTCACTCCACCCAGGTGTAAAAATGGGTACCTGACTTCGTTAGGGAAGATAAAAGGCAGTGGGGGGGGAAGGTTTGGCTCCACCGCCCAATACTGTGCCCTATACAACCCACTGCCGCTACAGCCTCAAAAAAGGCTATGAGACTACCTTGACCTTTTTTACCAGTCTTGATGTATTCCTTTTCCCTCCCTTAGAACTGCGTATCCAGAGCGACACCCACGACAGTATAGAGGACGCCCGTACAGCCTTGCAGCTTCACAAGAAGTACAAGCAGCTGAAAGACGAGCAGGAACCTGACGAGTTCCACAAGACGCTGCGCAAGATGTACGAGGAGGGTCGAAAGGTCGGCTGGAAACCTCCCGACGAATGAGAGGGCTGAGGTAGATTTTGAATCAGCCAATCACGATGGTCGGCTAGAAAACTCCTGACGGATGAGGAGGCTGGGGTAGATTTTGAATCAGCCAATCACAAGGGTTGGCTGGAAAACTCCTGACGAATGAGGGGGCTGGGGTGGATTTTGAATCAGCCAATCACTGCATTCCGTAAAGCATTATAAGCTAGTTCATGGTTCCAACTGCAATGAGATGCATTGTGTGTAAAACGTAAATTTTAAGGACCCTGAGACATTAACAAAACATGTCTGAACAATAATGTACTCAAGCATGGACTAGAAAAAGAATTGTTATGGGCCTTCACCTTTCACCTTGTGCATGCACACTTGGAACCCTGAAACTGCTTATTCCATAGAATGGAACAGAAAGTTGTAGAAATTCTTATGTGTCCTACAACATTTAACTGTCTTGTGATGGAAAAGACTGTTGTACATGTATTGTCACTTCATTCCAGCTTTGTTTTCACATGCATGTACGTTGTGTAACAGTTAAGGACATTTTTGTCGTCTAAAAAATGTTTTTAAATTCTTGTCCCCAGTTGGTTCTGCCATAGCCTTTCTAAAGGTCCAATGGCAATAAGATTGTATGATGTACATGTATATGAGTAGTAGTATTATTACACCGTATGAAGAATATGTTTAACTACAGTTGAAGCTGTAGCTACCCAAGCTAGGTGTATAGGGATATGAATACACATACTAAACAATATTAACAATACAGCCAAGTGTACTGTTCATTGTACATGTTATGATATTGAAAAAGTCAATATATGATATCCATATACATGTATGTATGTGGTTGTATGTTTAAATGGCTTCAGTTTCAGATAGCCCCCCTCCTCCAATATGTAGTTTAAGATCTGATTTTTTAACTGTTGTAACTGTACGTCTGCCTATAACATTCCGCGTTAAATAAGAGACCTGCTCTACCTGAGTACCTTTCATAGATATGACATGTTGTATGATAATAGTAACATGGTGGTTGTACATGCAAGTGACTTACTTGTACTGTTGTAACAAAGTTTAGTATTTTTGTTGAATAAAGGTTACACAAAAACTGATTAAACCGAAGTTCTCTGTTTCTCAAATGTTTGAACATTTTGCCTTATTACCAAACCGTGCTAGTTTTTAGCCTTTAAAAGGGAAAACAAAGAGTTGAGTTACTAAGAGGCAGTAGTGCATTTTCGTTATAAAGGCCCACGAAACTGCATCAAGCCCTACTTTAGGTGCATAAACAGCGGAAGTTGTAGATTACGGGAAGGTCTATTGTGGTTTGGATCGACAGTCGGTTATACTGTGCTGCATGATTTCTATCTGGATAACCAGGACACTGAGATGATAGGACACTCGGACACTCCGTCAGTAAGGAAGGCCAAAGGTCAAAGCGTACCATGCCTGATTGTACAGTTAGTAAACATACAACGGACTGTCGATCTAAACACAAAACTTGTAACGGGAGACTCCTTTGCACAGAAAATAGGGCTAAATGGTCTTGGCACAACAACTTTGGTTTGCATGGCTGTTAGTGCCACCTTGTGGGGTATTTACCGCGTAAATAAACGAGTTTGCAATGGGCTTATGAGCTCCAGGTGCAGTACTGAGGTCAGCCATAGAGCGTCTCTTTTGAACCGTGTCGACTGCAATTTTCACACTTCCGGTTTCCCTGATCTGTGTGGTCGGCCGGGACACTTGGCCGGGAAACTTCCGACCCCTGTTTGACTGTCTTGGCTGATTCTTCCAGGTTTACTAAACAGACTTCGAAGTAAACGTGTGCATATGTTCCTATTATCTACAGATAAGGTTAGTTTTTTAACGAAAGATCATAATAAAGAATTACGGAAACTTTCCGGGGGGGGGGGGGCGGTCGGGGGCGGTCGGGGGCGGTCGGGGGCGGCGCAGTAAAGATTTTGAGAATGTAACGTTAGTACTAGTTGGTAGTATTTCCGACTCCACCTGATTCCAGATTTTGATATACTTTGACAATTTGCGATGTCAAACTTGTAACGTTAGTAACATTTAGATATTCTTGAAATCACAGATTCAGAATGATTCACTGTTTCAGAACAGTGACTACAGTACTGCTGCAGTGATGAGTGACGTCATGGCTGACACTTCAGTGGTCTCATACTGCAGTTCGCATGCCTCCAAGGTGCTCCAGGGCCTGGAAAACCTGCGAACTCACGGCAAGCTTGTTGACACCAAGCTGTGCGTGGGCGGCCACGAGATCCCCTGTCACCGCGCGGTCTTGTCCAGCTGCAGCGAGTACTTTGAGGCCATGTTCTGCCGTGACACCACCGAGAGTCAAGTAGAGAAAATACAGATCTGGCAGGTCGGTTACGAAGCAATGAAAGCGGTGGTGGACTTTGCTTACACAGCAAAAGTCACCATCACAGAGGAAAATGCGCAGTCTCTCCTGGAAGCCTCCAATCTGCTGCAAGTTTTGCCCATCAAGGATGCTTGCGCAGACTTCTTGCAGAGGCAGCTGGACCCCTCCAACTGTCTCGGGATTCTTCAGTTTGCTGATACCATGTCGTGCCAACAGCTTCTCAAAGCAGCAAGGAAGTATGTCCTGAAGGAGTTCCTCGAAGTGGTGAAACAAGAGGAGTTCCTGCAGCTAACTTCTGAGGAGCTGTGCAGGTACATCTCAGACGACGACTTGAACGCTGAGAAAGAGGAGACCGTGTACAACGCGGTGATGGCCTGGGTGAGTCACGACAGCGAAGAGCGTACAAAAGCGCTTCCCAAGGTCATGGCCCACGTGCGGTTTCCGTTCATGGATCCCGTGTTCCTTCTGAAGACGGTGGAGACTAACGGCATGGTGGCGTCCTCACCGGAGATCCAAGCCTTCCTCCGCGAAGCGCGACTCTACAGCCTCACCCCGGAAGAGATCTCTTCCCAGCGCACCAAACCCAGGAAAGTATCGGGCCTGTCCTACGTTGTTGTGGTCGTTGGAAACCAGGCCAGGCCAGGTCACGAAGAACGACCCTGGCAACCGACTGCATGTTACTACAACCCGGATTATCAGTATGCAGGTTGGATCAACCTCTGTGAACTACCAGAACCTACTGCAGCTGATTTGGACAGCCCTGTTTTTGAAGATTTTGCTGTCACAACAGTTGGAAACAACATTATGATATCTGGGGGGACTCTATCTAGGGAAACTCTGGGTGATACATGGATATATGAGCCCCATGTCGGACTTTGGAAAGCGGTAGCTGCCATGAATGCCCCACGGTATTTCCATACACTATCTGTTCTGCATGGTAAGGTGTATGCTATTGGAGGGTCATCCGATAGAGATGTTCTCAACTGTGTTGAAGTGTACAGCCCAGCAAGCAACAACTGGTCACTGTGTTGTGCCTGCCTTCCTGAGAGGCTATGGAACCACACGGCCGTGTCAGTGGACGGCAAAATGTACGTCATAGGAGGAGTCACTTCCTCTGGAGAGGGCTGCTCGAAAGTCTTGAGTTGTGCGTTCAGCGACGCAAATGAAGACTGGAGGCATGTGTCATCCCTTCCTGAAGCCATGCGGTGGGTCACGGCAGCTGCAGTACAGTCTGATGTCTACATTGTGGGACCAGGTCCCTCTGAGGACGCACCATCCTTCTTGTGTTACAAGCCCCACAGCGACACATGGATACATCTGAAACATCGCCTGAACTGGCCTGAGCGTCCTGTTCTGTTTACCATGACAGAGTGCACTGGAAAACTCTACATTATCCAGTTAGGAGAGAATTTCCATGAGGATTGGCAAAACGGGTCATTCAACACCGATGTTGCACTGGTGTATGACCCGCTCACAGACACGATGGAACAGCTTGATAAACTGGCAATGAAGAACTACAGTGTATCTGGTTGTGTGACAATTTTGAAAAACTTCAACTTGAAGTAGGTGGACCTTCAATCAGGACATTATTAACTTCTCATTGGGGCATTGTAATTGCTTATCACGTCAAAGGCTGTTCAATATTAGTTGAGTAATACACATGTTCTCATACATTTGGACATATTTAAATGCTGTGATTTTCCCTCCCACCATCTGCCTTGTATGTGTGTGGGTCCAGTGGATGAGTTTTTCATGATATTTGGTATGTTAGTAACGTTAAGTGTTGGCAAAACAAGTTCGATTTCAATGATGGGCCACCTAGCATCTTTCCATGGTACTGCAGGAGAACTTCCGGTTATGATATCTTTGTGATGATTTCCGTGTAAGGTATAGATATTTGATTCTTGTTAATGATCTTTTCTGTGTAAGGTGTATACACTTAATAATATATTTGTTTCTTGTTTATGATAATTTCAATGTAAGATGTATATTCTAATATTTGATTTTTGATTATTTCTATCTAATAAACTGTTGCAAATCAAACACAGACAATGATTTACGTTTACAATTATATTGAAGATTCAGGAAAAAAAAATTGAAATCTCTCCCTATTTCCCTCTAGAAGGGAAAATGTGGTGCCAGACAACAAGTGCATATAATTATAACATAACCTTATTTCAGTTAGCGCTAGAATATTTCAAATTAATATAATTTCAGTCAGAACCAAAGAGCCGAGCCCAAGTTACGAATTACATATTTCGGTTGGCCTCGCCCCACTTTCAGTACATCACTGTACCTTGAATTCATATACAGTACATGATGACGCAAATGGTACTAAAACTAGGGCATGCTGAATTGATCTTTGTCGGATATATATACATGTACGCAAAGTTTAGATTAAAAAGCACATGGATATTATTCTTTCTATTTCTCTACAAGCTTGTCAGTTCAAAGAAAGATGACATAGACTTATTCAAAACATACAGATAATTGCGTAGATAGACCCCCAAGCTTAAGGTATGGGAGCGTCTCACGTATTGATTACAACAATCACAATTCAGCAAGACAAGAGGAACTAAAATGGAAATCATGCAACACCTGGCCACATATCTAAGTACGATCTACTCTCGGGAAACCTTTATGTACATATGTACAAGACTGCGATAAATTAATGATTCACAAACATGCTTCTTTCAACTTCATAACAATCACAAACTACTACAGGAACATAGTAAATGAAGACCATGCAACCTCTATCTGGATACTTACTCAGAACGTCTACAATCTACTCTTCGAATTGGGGAGCTACATGTACATCAGGTTTCCGTAGAATAATGCATAAACATGTATCAACCACATAACAATCACAAAGTTACTAGAGGAACACAGTAGATTTAGATCATGCAACAATAGGTGACATGTTATATCAAGGTAGCGTTACATTGTGGACGTATCTCGTCTCTATAATATGTATAGGTTAGACAGGAGTAAGACAGTTGTGTTGAGTCATTGACTTCGTCCGTTCAGTCCTCTGTGGCACCTACATTGTATATGCGAACAAGACATCCTGACAACACCAATGGAAAGCTTTCCGCTGGTATGACTCTGAAATGCCTGAGGTGACATCAATGAAGCATCAGCCAACTGAAGACCATATTTAGTCAGTCCTTGAACCATTCATGGTAGAGATTTCAAAGCGGTTGTTCCTTCATGGCTGCATGATGTACATGACGCGTTGCAACAGTCTATGGTGTCTTCAAGTGAAGACAGTTCGAGAGTTGAATCATCGTGATACACATTAGTTGGAGCAGGGTGACGGTTTCCACGAATGGATGACGTAATGAGAGATATGAATGTCAGTTTGCAATGCATTGTGGTAGTATTGATGTCCGACTTTCGTTGCTTACTTCTAATAACCGTTCGCCACAGTAAGATCAGTCTAATGTCATCTTTCCAGCGTTGTTTCTTCATTAAAGTCCGTTTTAACGTGTTCTCGTTATAATCGGTCTGTGCAAACACAAACCACCACTCTGCTTTACCTGTAGTTGTCGTTAGTTGGACGGCCGCTAGTGGCGCGATTTATCCAGACCTTAGTACAGTACATTCTACCATGTTCTTGGAATGGCCCCGGTAGGTGCCTTAAACTAACTGTTACCTTTTTTCTTTATCATGTGGATTACAATATTCGAACAGTAGCAATGGTTCAAAGATTCTGCAGATTTCACTTCTTCTCTATAACTCATCTTGGTAATGTCCATGACGGTTTACATTGTATTACATGTTTGCCATGTCTTGTCTTAGTAGTGACAAAACACATCAAGAGGCAGAGCTCCAAATCATTGAATTTAAATGTGACCAGTTCTCTTGCTGTAGTTATTTTTCAGTAGGCATCACAGTGCCGTACAGTTACAGTACCAAGACAATATGATACAATAAAAGGCTACAAGTAAATTATATAGTCTCACACTGAACTACATGGTATTTGTTGAGTAGATCAGTTGCAAGATTTGTTGTAGAAGTTGCCATACTATGTATCATACATATATACAATGCTTTTGAGCAACAGACTTATCATGTTACAAAAGGCAGACTTGTCATTGATAAAGCTGACGAACATCAGATTTTGCATTCTGCAATGACTGGCACCACGGCTATTGGATTCACTACTGTCCTAGAATTTATTGCTACTGTAACTAACATTTTGTTTGGCTTTTTAATTATAATGTACACTTGCAAGTGTGGGAAGTAATCTAAGATAGTCTTGACATAAACGGAATGATAGATTTCATGATATGGCAAAGTAATGTAGAGACATAATAGAGACATACACACACGCACACGCACACCAACGCACAGACACGCATGCGCACACACAGCAAGCTTGTGTAATCGTTGGTGTTTCTGCTTGTTTTTAGCATATCTGTTTACAACATGAGGTTTCTTTTTTATAAAATGCATCTCCTTTGAAAGACATGTTTACAAAGGCCTTCATATTCTTAAATGTGATAAATACGGCCATTATCTATGATTTTTAACATGGAAGATGTTTGATTCGTTCAACAACATGAACAAGTTGTTTTCATGCAAGGAAGATGTGAATTTCAAAGTATGTTGCCATGTTATCAGCATTTTCAAAGTGTATGTTTGATTGTAAAAGTCTCACTGCATGGAATACTGATGGAACGTTTTTTACCAAAAGCCCTTAATTTTGTTTGATTTTGAAATGAGAAAATTTGTTACTTTTGCAACACCATTGTGAGCTAAAATGAAGACATACTGTGATAGAATTGTCGTCTTTAAGCTTAATGCAAAATATGACTTTTCCTCAATCTGGAAATCCCTGTAATTTACATAAACCCCATTTTCTATACTGTATTTCGTGATGAATATTCAAGATCTATGACTTTTCATTGCTTTTCCCTTTGTTTTATATAATATAAGCATGTCACATTTCATTGTACTCGTATGTTTCACTGTGATTTTTTTCTGCTTTGAATTCCGTATCATGTTTTTCATAAAGAATCCCCAAGTTGTGTGGTGTTGAGATGACAAACTTTTCTACATTGCTGTTAGTTGTTCATGCAAATTACACTGCATGTGTACAAGTGTTTGGCTTTTACCTTAACATGAAATGAAATCCTCCGTGCAAAAACTTTCCCGAAGAGTTTTACAAAGAACTAGAAGCGGAAGGAATATGAGAACCGCTGCAATTTGTAATTTCGTTTGACCACTGACGCAGTAGTTATGCCTTAATCACCAACGAAACAATGCAACGGTTTCATTGATATCAAAAAGAATATCCAACTGAAAAGAAAGCAAAATTGACCCCATTTTTCAGTATCTCATTTGTAAACATTACCAAATGTACACAGTTACAAATCAGTTTTTGCTCGCCTTTCATCTTTAGACCAGGCTTCTGACACATAGTTTTGAAAGGAGGAAATTGTTTCTTGAGTCTAGAAACGAGAGACTCGGAGAATAGGGCTGAGTAACATAAAAACATTTTCAGGTACAGTTTTTTTTATTTTATATAAGGACGTTTTCCCTGAGCATCGTTTCAAGATCAGCCCATGAAGAAAGAAACATGGTCCTGATTTTCTGGCCATCTTCATTGCATAGGCTTGTCATCAATTTCAATTGTTCAGATATCATGGATATAATTGAGACCAAGCCAATCTTTTCACACCCTCCACCGAAAATATCGATTTCTGTAAAATCAACAGTGGTTCAGACAAGCCCCCTTTTCTTTGCTGTATTTCGTCATGAATATTGAAGTTTAAGAAATTTTTTCAAGAGAACCATCTTTATCAGTTTTAAGCATGTCACAGTTCATTGTACTCGTATTTTTTTTATTGTGAACATCTTTTTTGTATTGGATTCTGATGAATTAACTTAGAACAGTATCAATTTTTCATCCGAAATCCCACACACTTCGGCATTACTGTCAATTGTTAGCTTATTTTTATAACAATGCGTGCTTTCATGCAAATTTTATTGCACGTGTACAAGTGTTGTGGGTCCCAGTGGTTTTCGTTCAAACACGAAATGCTCAGTGCAAAAAATTCCCCAAAGGGCGTTACAAAGAACTGGAAGCGGAAGGAATATGAGAGCCGCTGTAATTTGTAATTTCATATCGCTGCTGACGCAGTAGTAAGAGCTATGTTTTAATCACCTCCGAAACAATGCATTGGTTTCATTGATATCGAAAAGAATATCCAACTGAAGAGAATGAAAAAATGTCCCCATTTTTCAGTATCTCATTTGTAAACATTACCAAATGTACACAGTTACAAATCAGTTTTTGCTAGCCTTTCATCTTTAGATTGCTAGACCAGGCTCCTGGCATATCATTTTGAAAAAAAAAAGTTATTTTTAAGTCTGAAAAATGAGAGACTGGGGACGATGTGGGCCCACTTTTATCAGTGGAGCATTGGGCTGCGTACCTTAAGAGCATTTTCAGGTACAGGTTTCTGTGAGTACATTTCCCTAAGTGAACATTTTTTTAAAGTACAACCCATGAAAAGCCACAACAGTCTATGAATGATTTCAATCATTCAGTCATTGAATGATTTCAATCATTCAGGTATAATTTTAGTCTTAAAAGACTAATCCCAACTTTTCATAACACCGCCCCCATTTTCCTGATTTCTGAAGTAAAGTGACAGTGGTTTAGACAAGCCCTTTTTCTTTACTGTATTCCGTCATGAATATTCAAGACCGATGAATTTTCATTTTTTTTCTCTCCGCCAAAACATTTTATTCAAGAAAGCCCTCTTTATAAGTTGTATGCTGTAAGCATGTCACATTTCATCGTACCAGTACATGTATGTTTCATTGTGAAAATTTGTCATGAATTTTCTCGGAGCAGCATAAATTTTGCATCAAAAACATATTATTGTAATAGTTTCCTTATTCTGAGACAAAATCACCATCAGTACACCAGATATAGATGTCCGACTGCACTTAACATTACGACTGAGGTAAAAGGCATGAGATTTTGTCAAATAAGTGCCATGAAAACAACAGTCTAAAGCAGCAAACAAATACACAACAGGTTAATACTTAATGCAAAAAAAGTATCAGATATGCCACTATTTACTCTGTTTGGTGTATAGAAATCCGCATGCAGATTCAAACGAGCGAAACAGCCAGGGGTGGCTTGTAGGTGATATAATTCACTTCAAAGGTATTTTTGGTGTTTCTGTGTTCAAGGATACTACTGGACAACTTTTTTGGTGCCATTGATGAAAAAATGAAACATTTCAGAAAGAAAAGTAACTTTTCCTATCATAGCAATGTTACAATTGATGTATGCCTGCACTTTACATCAACGACTGAGGCAAAAGGCAGGAGATTTTGTAAACTATGTGCCATGAAAACAACAAGTGTAGAGCAGTTGACGCTTTTTGAACGTGCAAAAATGATTAGGTATGCCTCTGTTTACTTTGTTTGGTGCATACACCACTTACAGATTTAAACAAAGCGAAACAGCCAGGAATTGATTCACTGCAAAGGTATTTCTGATGCTTCTTTATCCATTGTTATCCAAGAACTGGACTACTTTTTTTGGTGCCATTGATGGCAAGAATTAGATATTTCAGAATAAAGAATAACTTTTTATATCATAGCAATGTTACAATTGCCACAATGAATTTCATGAAGTAAACTAGCGCTATCATTGCCACAATTTACAACTCAAAATACAAGCTACTAACTACAATTGCTTCATGAAGGAAGATGGCACTAGCATCATGACAAATCACTTGCACAGTCCACAAAGACTCCACAGCCAACGCACTGAAAAACGTCTATCCTCGAGCTCCATTCCCTACTCACTGACTGAAGATGGCTCGTAGCTATTTGTCTCAGGGGACACTTGGGAGTTATTCTTACTAGTTTCTCTCGTGTCATTCGGGCTGTATGTGACGGGCTGAGAAGATTCAGTACTGGTAGCAGAGGAGGGGCAGACGTAACTATTATCCGCGCGCGTTTCTGAATCAGTGGCGGTGGACTGTCTAAGATTGTTCTCATCATAGATGGCAGACTGGGTTCCCTCCACACTAGTGGACAGGGAAGCAGGTTCATAGCTGTCGGCTACTGGGGATTCTGCGGGGCTGAAGGCTGCCTCGTTAGGGTCATGTTGGACATATGTGTTGGACAGGGTACGTTCTACGTTAGGAGCCAGAGCAGCTGAGTTAGCAGGGTGCATTGCGAGGACTCTGCGCAGTGACGATAGCCTCGTCACTCTGCTGGTAGGCAGAGGACTGGGGGGCACCCGGGTTGGGGAGAATGGAAGGGTGCTGGTAGCAGTTTTGGTCGGACATGTTGGAATTTCCAGCGCTAGCATTTTCGTAACTACTGCGCTGTTGGTAGGCAGAGGACTGGGGGGCGCCCGAGTCGGGGAGAATGGAAGGGTGCTGGTAGCAGTTTTGGTCGGACATGCTGGAATTTCCGGCGCTAGTATTTTCGTAACTACTACGCTGTTGGTAGGCAGAGGACTGGGTGGCGCCCGGGTCGGGGAGAATGGAAGGGTGCTGGTAGCAGTTTTGGTCAGACATGCTGGAATTTCCAGCGCTAGTATTTTCGTAACTACTACGCTGTTGGTAGGCAGAGGACTGGGTGGCGCCCGGGTTTGGGAGAATGGAAGGGTGCTGGTAGCAGTTTTGGTCGTACATGCTGGAATTTCCAGCGCTAGCATTTTCGTAACTACTACGCTGTTGGTAGGCAGAGGACTGGGTGGCGCCCGGGTTGGGGAGAATGGAAGGGTGCTGGTAGCAGTTTTGGTCGGACATGCTGGAATTTCCAGCGCTAGCATTTTCGTAACTACTACGCTGTTGGTAGGCAGAGGACTGGGTGGCGCCCGGGTTGGGGAGAATGGAAGGGTGCTGGTAGCAGTTTTGGTCGGACATGCTGGAATTTCCAGCGCTAGCATTTTCGTAACTACTACGCTGTTGGTAGGCAGAGGACTGGGTGGCGCCCGGGTTGGGGAGAATGGAAGGGTGCTGGTAGCAGTTTTGGTCGGACATGCTGGAATTTCCGGCGCTAGCATTTTCGTAACTACTACGCTGTTGGTAGGCAGAGGACTGGGTGGCGCCCGGGTTGGGGAGAATGGAAGGGTGCTGGTAGCAGTTTTGGTCGGACATGCTGGAATTTCCGGCGCTAGCATTTTCGTAACGTTGGGTAACCTAAATTCGTGGGGTACTTAAAGTCGGGATTTTTCGAAAACGGGGTATTTAGGGATATGTGCTAGATGCAACATCAGTAATACCGCTAGAAATGCAAACTTGACAGACTAACGCATTCAGAACACTGTCTGAAAAGCTTCGATAACCATGCATTAGAAGTTGGCGACGTCAAAACCTCTCCGTCCCTTATTGACAGAGTCTGGGGGCTTCGTGGGAGACTCACACTGCACGGTTGTTCGCTGGTTTATAAGACAAATGTCACATCTCCTGCCTGTTAAACACAATTATTAACAAGACAACTAATTAGAATCTCTTTTGCTAACCTACAACTGGACTCTAAGTGTGATCAATCATCAAAACTCCTCTCTGTTGCTACAACCTACGGCACGTGTATTTTCCCGCCGCCATATTGTTACCCAGAATCCTGTTGTCAAGCAGACGGCAAAGGTTTGTGAGGAACACTTTTTTGTCTAAATGCTGCGTGTGATAGTGGACTGAGGAAGATATTTTCCTCAAAGTTTGCTCCTAACACAACAAGGAACACATGGACATAGTAGTATTACCATTGCTACGGCATCCAGCTAACTTACCATGAATAATGTAACGTTACACGTTGCCCGATGATGACGATGGGCCGACTTTGAGTGAAGTTCTACCGACTCAACACACGGGTTGTTCCCGAACTGGCCTGATGTGTGCGGTACGGCCGTTTTTTCGTGTATTTTTTTTACTTGGACACGTCTATATCCATAGCACTCTCCTCAAGCCAAGGATGGAACGAATAGCTGCTGTATAAAATGTAATTAGCGGTAAGATATTCAAGACGAATCTTCTCTCCCGAATTAATGTGCCCCCCTGTCCGACAACACTGTCATTGTGCGTGCGGCGGACGGTAGTTTCAAGTTGAAATATTATGGTGTCAGCACGACTAGAGACAAAATCTACCATATATATGATTAGTGCAAAGATAGTACATGATACTGACAGAATTATAGAAAAAAAGGATGGTTTATTGTTCTGCTAGATTGATTTCAGTCAACCATTATCGGAAAAATCCCGAATTTAGGTTACCCAACGTTAACTACTACGCTGTTGGTAGGCAGAGGACTGGGTGGCGCCCGGGTTGGGGAGAATGGAAGGGTGCTGGTAGCAGTTTTGGTCGGACATGCTGGAATTTCCAGCGCTAGCATTTTCGTAACTACTGCGCTGTTGGTAGGCAGAGGACTGGGTGGCGCCCGGGTTGGGGAGAATGGAAGGGTGCTGGTAGCAGTTTTGGTCGGACATGCTGGAATTTCCGGCGCTAGCATTTTCGTAACTACTACGCTGTTGGTAGGCAGAGGACTGGGTGGCGCCCGGGTTGGGGAGAATGGAAGGGTGCTGGTAGCAGTTTTGGTCGGACATGCTGGAATTTCCGGCGCTAGCATTTTCGTAACTACTACGCTGTTGGTAGGCAGAGGACTGGGTGGCGCCCGGGTTGGGGAGAATGGAAGGGTGCTGGTAGCAGTTTTGGTCGGACATGCTGGAATTTCCAGCGCTAGTATTTTCGTAACTACTACGCTGCTGGTAGGCAGAGGACTGGGTGGCGCCCGGGTTGGGGAGAATGGAAGGGTGCTGGTAGCAGTTTTGCTCGGACATGTTGGAATTTCCGGCGCTAGCATTTTCGTAAGTACTACGCTTTTCGTAAGCTGCACACTGCGCTCCCTGTCCGTAAGGGGAAACCTCTGAAGAGCCAGAAGAATTTGTGCCACGCAAACTGTCGTGGTCTGCAAACCGGCCCTCAGCGTATGGCCTGATGACTGATTCTGAATCACTCAAACTGTCGTGGTCGTCAAAACAACCTTCCGCGTAAGGACTGATGACTCCAACAGGCCAGTTGGAGCAGGCTGTGATCGCACTGACACCATGGGGCTGTTGTGCATTATTATCTCTAGCGATAGGACAGAGCTTATCCCTCAAGCACCTGAAACACTTCCAAGCTACCTTCATGGCCAACAACATAGTCATAGGAAATAACGACCCAGCAGCAAGGGCTGCCACGTAAATGTACCACATGCCATTGTTGTTTCTATCGACAGTCGTGCTGGTGCTCATCAGTGAGGACGCTGTTGTTTGGTGTGTTGTTGTTGAGCGATGTTGTATTGTGCTCATCAGTGGGAGCGCTGTTGTTGTGGGACAATGTGTTGTGTGAGAATGTGTCAAGTGTGTGTCGTCTGGTACCTCAAAGTTGGTTGTGTGGGACCCACTCGACGAGGAAGCAGTACACAGCATGTCCCTCAAAGCCAAAGGCCTCGCCCCCTCAAGCGAAAGAGTGAAGCTGGACTTCCCCATGTAGTTAGAACACACCTTCTGTTTCCCGGGTTCCCTCATACTAAACTCCCTCATGCTACATTTTGTCCACCCTTCAGCCCTTAGGTAGGTCCCCACTCTCACTGTTAGGTTACCTGTTGTCAGACTGGCGTGTATCGTTGTGTTTGTGTTGTATGTTATGTTCATGGAGTATTCTGATCTATTGGCAAATGTCCAGGACAGTTGAGGCATGTCCTCCCAGTACACGTTACCGAAGGCTTTGTATTCTGGGGACTCATGATTTTGTTCTACGTTCACAATCTCCACAAACGGTGCCGGACAGGGCAGGGCGCTGACGTTAACCTGGACAGGAGGACTTTCCATCAGGGACAAGGCGGGGCACCCTGTTGGTAGGGAGATCCCTGAATGCCAAGGGTTCCTCCTTGCTACTTTCCAGCGCTTCCACAGATGTTCATACAACCCAATGTTCGCACACGTACAGCGCAGGGGATTGTTTGACAATCGAACATCCCACTTCAACTCTCCCCTCCCCGGATACGCAGCAGCTAAAACATTTCCCTTCAGATTCAAATCCACCTTGGCTAGTTTTGACGGTTTGAGCCAAGACCCTGACAGAAAAGTCAGCTTGTTGCCTGACAAGTTCAGGATACTCAATCGCTTGTTTGAGTGGAACGCGCCATCCGCAATCCAAGAGATTTCATTGTACTCCAGGTGTAAGCTCTGCAATTGTTCAAGCTCAGCAAACATGCCTACGCTGACTGACTGGAGCTTGTTCTCAACGAGATAGACATTTCGTACAGACGGCGTTCCCTGCAGTACCCCAGGCGCTATGTACCAGATAGAATTTGCACTTACGTCCAGCCAGTCCAGCTGTAGTCCACGCAGCATGTCGGGTGCCATCGTCAAGATCTGGTTGTCTAGGACATAGAGGTGCAGCAGCAGCGGCAACCCGTCAAAGGCACCAGCCTAAAATGTAAAAGATGAGTTCTATTAAAGGCCAGCGAGGATGTGACATTGAACGATTTGGGAGAAAAGTTGCCCTAACCTAGCCAGCTGGATATATGGCGTGTGCGGGTTATAATTACGATTTAATGAAGATCTTTATTGCACTTTTGCCTCCCTGGGCTAAGTACAGGTCACAATAAAACAAAACTGAATTGATATATTTAACAGATACAAAATAAAACTAATTATCATTAGATAAATTCAACTTCTCGGTTGTCAGTTATAATAGAGATAAAAGAACAGATATGTTTCTCGATGGAAGGTTTGTCTAGTTGTATTAGGAAATTGAATTTTTCTATAATAATTATGAATGACCCATGCCCAATATAGCTGTAAGTACTAATCATGTGATAATTCATTTCAATGTATACTGTAAACAAAAAGTAATGAAACTTTTTATCTTCAGCCTTTCACTTGAGGTCTAATAAGTTATTTTACACAATGTGTGCCTGCTGTAATCTTACCTCCAGACAGGTGATGTTGTTGCCCAGCAGCAGCAGTTTCTCGAGTCTTTCCATCCCCTCAAACGTGCCGCTTCTCAGGGTCTGAAGGTTGCTCTGCCAGATGACGAGGGTCTTCACCTGTGATAGCTTAGCAAGCGTGCCTACCTCTATGGTCGTTATGTTACAGTTTACAAGCCATACACTACAATCTTCACCGCATGGTAGCTTTGAGAGAGAGGTGGTGTCACCTGCAGCCAGGGTACCAACATTGTGATCAACTATCACAAGTTCGGTGACGTCTTGTTGGAGGGGACTCAAAGTGACACTCTGGGTGTCCCCTATGAGAGCACTACCTGGCATACTTCCATTATTCGTACAGTTGTAGCACGACACGAAGGCTGGGAACATACGTATATTATCAAAAGGCCCTCGGTAACTACCAAAAGACAATGGGTCTTTGTTCCACCTGGACTCATACACGCCAATGTCATACTGATACTTTGCTCCACCATTACGACTGTCACCAACACTACATCTCTCCGGTGACACCTTCTGACAGTGTTGCCAGTCCCCTGCCTCTACACACGGCACTACCAGACGTACAACCAACACTAGATAGAACTTCACCATCCACTTAACAGCCATAGTGGAAACAGCAGATTCTCAAATGACCTAATGCTAAATCAGAATCAACCTCGTCCCTACAAAACCTGTCTCCTAATGCTCCACGACTAACAAATCCTGCACTGGCCTACACTACAGTCCCTGTACCACAGTGATGTCCGCCTCTATCTGACCAGACTTTATTGTACAAGAGAATGTATTTATCCAGCTTGGCTGGAATTAACTAATAACAATATTCAACAATTTGTCGTCAGACCTTTTGGCTCGACATGTTTTTTTTCTGTAATTTGTTCAACAGAATGCAATCATACTGCGTGTCTCTGGCCTAAATTACCAATATTGCAACATTCCTCCTTTTGTGTCGTCGCCTCTTTGAAGTTTGAGAGCTTCAGCTTTTCTTTGTGGTCGATAAAAACAGATTTCTTACGATTCGTAACCTCTCACCTCATAACATCTTACAAAGGAAAGATAATGTGTTGCCATAAGCATGTATTATGATGAGGAATACACAGTCACTTAACAGAAAGAACTTTGCAATCGCTATCCCTGGCGCAAACTACCACTGAAGCAATAGTTCTCTCTTTGAAGTTTTTGATTGTTCCTCTTGGTGGCATCCTGTGGTGCAATCGGTAGGGTGTTTCGCCCACAACCGAGAGGTGACGGGTTCGAAACCACCGATGTGCCCTTGGGAAAGGCACTTTACACGACTTTCCTTACTTCACTCAGGTGTTAATGAGTACCTAGCTTCGGTTAGGGACGTCCCTCGAGTAGGACGTTAAATGGAGGCCCCGTGTTTGAGGAGAGCCACACCTCGAGCACGTTAAAGAAGCCACCGCACTTATCGAATGATACCTTCCCGGTGGTTCAAAACATACAGTCCTATGGCCGCACATGGGCTCGCCCTTAGTAATAGCCTCCGGCTAGTTGGGCAACCCTGGCATGCACATGCTGAACCAATAAAAAAAGACTGCTCCTACATTTTTTTTTTTGATTGGGGGATTAAGAAAAAGACTTTTACAAATCATAACCTTTCATATATTGAGATGTTACAAAGGAAAGGTGGTGCCAAAAGCCTACGTTTTGATGAGGAATTCACACTTAAAGGTGGGACCTTTTTATAAAAACTGTATCGAGTTAAGCTAGTTAATCAAAGTCCTTCCCATACCAGAAGGTACATAGGGCGGCGCCCATCTCCGTTTCGATAGCCTTTGGGCCACAGAACTTTGTGTAATCACTACAGCAGGGGGCTAGTCCACTGGTAGTGGTGTGTTTAACTACCATACTCTTTCCCAAATGATGAGTGCTAATTAGAGACAGAAGTATGTACCATTTTTAAAGTCTAAAGACTCGGCCGAGGATTGAACTCACGACCTACCGTGTTCAAGGCGATGTGGTGTTGTGATTAGGGTTGTTGACTTATAATCTAAAGATTCTCGGTTCGAATCCCTAGCAGGCCCCAGTCTTATTAATAATAATGGTTTTTATTGGTCAGAAATTACCCGCAATGGCAGCCTTTCCAGCGCTGAATTGATGCAGGGTATTACAGGTTTTACATAATACACAACATATATAATATATTATCCACACTTGCATTTGTGGAACTGTCGCAAGGGTCTGGGCGGCTGCCATTCGGCGCCACCAGGTGACCTCAATACGACTTTCCCAAACCAAAGTCAGGTACCCATTCACACCTGGGTGGAGTGAGGAAAGTTGTGTAAAGTGCCTTTCCCAAGGCCACCAGATCGGTGACATGACAGGATTCGAACTCTTGGTTCTGAGTCAAACGCTCTGCCGTTGCGCCACACGACCCCAGCAAGACCCCAGTCTTGTGCCTTCGGCAAAGGTACTTCACATCAAAGTGATTGTGAATCAAAACCTATCTGAGTCCAATCTTTTGCAGCTTGCACTTACTGCACTTATCTGGAGGTTTACACCTTATGCCACACAAACAACTGGTGTCAGCTAAAGCTTAAAGTGCAGATACAGTTTAGCAATGTAGAGCTGAAATGCAAAAAGACACTGGGATTTTCAACATCATATTGTATTTATACAGATATACATTGTACAAGCACAAGGATATCAATAAACAGAACAACTTAGGACAATATTTTCTACACATTCTTTTTTCAACTGTTCATGAGTACAGGGTGTGATAGAGAAAATCTGTTCTGTATTCTATCCCTCAGATGTCAGATGGACAATTCTATGTTGGCAGGTTTTCAAAACACAAACGTTCTTTTCCTAGGCCTTATGAAGAGGAAGAACAGTGAATGATGGACAATAAATTGTCTAAAGGTCGTGTGTGCTTGCAATAGAAAGTAAAACATCTCCGGAAACTCTGTATTTTCATTGGAATTATGGCCATGAAAGGTTCGTGTTTTAACGTTATATCCTATGGGACAGCCTAATTGCCGTGTGAGACCTTCTGAAGAGAAAGAACAGTGAATGATGGACAATAAATCATGTGGTCAGTTTCATAGAAGTCTTGATCCTTTGTCAATTTTAATAGTAACCTTTGATTTGTCCATGATTTAGATGATATCTACTCTTCTTTCCACAGTTTTCCCGTAGGAGGACTCCTTCTGTATTCGCCGTATCGCCTGCTTTTTCTCTTTTTCCTGTTCTTCTTCCAACGCCTCATCCAGGATTACTCTGACTTTTCCTTTCAGTTCGTTCAGTCCTTGTTTTTGTTTGGCTGAAATCTGGAAGATGTCTTCGAATTCTACTTGTCTTTTTGGCCTCATGTCCTTGGGAAGCTCCGTCACCGCATCTGGAGAATGAGCGGGAAATTAGTACGAGTTTTATAGAAACAGTAAAGAATGCAGACAAAAAAACATAAAGCAAACATTCTGTAATAAAGGTAAGGTAAAAACGGTAAAGCCGATTGCTGTCCATCCCCTTTGTCAGGGACCCCGTCAGCAGTATAATCAAATACTGGATACTACTTCTACTACATAGCCTTTTTTTCTAAAGACCGTAGTGGCAGTGGGTTGTTATCCACTGTGTCTAGGGCATGGTATTGGAAGGTGGAGCCCAACCCTCTCCTTCTAATGACTTTTACTTCCCCAACCGAAGTCAGGTACCCATTTTTACACCTGGGTGGAGTTAGGAAAGTCATGTTGAGTGCCTTTCCCAAGGGCACAGCATCGGTGGCAGGTCAGGGGATTCGAACCCGTGACCTCTTGGTTCTAGGCAAAACACCCTAACCGTTATTTAAATATGCTGCATTATTTGTTCCTTACTACGATTTCATTACCATTTTCTGCACATACCTTTGATTTCTGTTATGTAATTTATGTACCATTTGTTCTATGTTTTCTATGCCCTCTTGGAAATCAACAATCTTGTTGTAGGGGCTACCCAGATGTTAAGTTAATAGTTAAAATCCTCCCACACCATAATTGATGTATAGGGCGGTGCCCATCTCCGTTTCATAGCCCTGGGGCCACACTGTGGTGCAATCACTGCAGCAGGGGGCTAGTCCACTGGCAGTGGAGTGTGTTTAACTTCCATACTGTTTCATAAGTATGTACCATTTTTATAAAGTCTTTGGTATGACTCAATGCGCCTCTTGTCCAGAGGTGTCCTACCTGGGGCTTGAACCCCAGTCCTTCTGGTCCAAGTAATTTGAACCAGATGTGGCAGAGTAGCAGAGGCGCAGACCACTACACCAAAGGGACACCCCCCACCCAGATGTTTAGGAGAGGAAATAAATAGATAAATAAGTAAAAAGGAATGAGAGCAGACCTTCAAAGTGGTTGAGTTTGTACAACAGCTCCTCTGCCTTCTCCTCTGCTCCACTAATGTCCATCTTGTTGATGGCCAACACGGTTGGCTTGTCTACGAGATCGCTCTTGTACAATTCCAACTCCTGCAGGCAAAGACAAAACAGACGATGTGGGATGGAACTAAGACATTGTTAGTGGAAAACAACCTTTAGGAAATAAGTTACAAAGTGACAAATGTTGATTGCCAACACGGTGGGCTTGTCTACGAGATCGCTCTTGTACAATTCCAATTCCTGCAGGCAAAGACAAAACAGACAATGTGCGATGGAAACAGCATTGTTAGTGAAAAACTAGCCTGATGGCCCCCACCCAATGCAAGGAGGGGCCATAAAAGCCCCGGACAGCGGAGTTTCGTGTTACACAGACTAGACTAAGTGTCTATCTATAAATTAAAATCTATAAATGAATAAAAAAACATGTTAAAAGAAACACATTCACAGATGATACTAACTGATGCAAAACACTCTGCAAGTGGAAACAGCATTGTTAGTGAAAAACTAGCCTGATGGCCCCCACCCAATGCAAGGAGGGGCCATAAAAGCCCCGGACAGCGGAGTTTCGTGTTACACAGACTAGACTAAGTGTCTATCTATAAATTAAAATCTATAAATGAATAAAAAAACATGTTAAAAGAAACACATTCACAGATGATACTAACTGATGCAAAACACTCTGCAAGGGTGTACACATGTACACATATCTAATAATGATATCTCTCTATGGGAAACATGTGTTAAATGCCTTTCCCAAGGGCACAACGTCTGGGTGCATGTCCGCACATGTCTGGGTACTCCACTCCACTGAGGATTGAACCTGGGTACTCCACTCCACTGGGGATTGAACCTGGGTCTCATTGGTTCATAGCCGGATGCTCTGCCAGTATGCCACACAGATGCTACACATATGCGTTACACAATATGTATATTACATTTGCAGTACCTTCATGAGCAGAGCCACAGTCTGGAAGGCCGTCCGGTGAGGGTGCTTCATGGACAGGATGAACCCATGGACGTCAACCTGGAAGGTGACAAGGTGGCCTTTTGGTTAGATTTATTGACTTAAAGGCACTAATGGCATGGGGGGGGGGGGGGTATAATTTGCAGAAGTGCAGTTTATTCTGAAATACACCTCACCTATTTCCTCACTTTAGACTACACTTTACACTTTAGGTTAAAATGTGCACCTCAGCTTAGGTTAGGGACATTCTCTCAGATGGGACAAAAAAGTAAGAGGTCCTGTGGTTGAATTCGCGACACAGAGAATATGCGTTTCCAATGCATTACTACTGTACTGCAGAATTGTTTCAACAGTGAACTTAAAATAGCATGCAAACCTCTTTTCCCCTCCTACCACGAATCAAAACATGAAAGTGAATTAACTTAACAGTACTGTCAAACCTGTACAAGTGGCCACCTGCACAGGTGGTTCCGCAAATTTTTCCCATTGACACAAGCATTAAATTCTGTCTATAGTGACCGCCTGTTCACATAGACCAAGTCTATCAGTGGTCTTTTTGGACAGGTTTGACTGTACTTTGCAGCAGTGCCCCCTATGATCCTGACCATGAACAGCAGCAGCTTGGTCCTCTCCACATGCCTGAGGAAGTGGTGGCCCATCCCCGCGTTGTTATGAGCGCCCTCTATCAGACCCGGCAGATCTGCAAGGGACACCTATAATAAGGAAGGAATTTTAGCAAGAAATTTAACATCAACTCTAATGGTTCCTTCATTGAATGAATGAATGACCTTTATTGTGCATCCATGCCCCGAGGGGCTAGGTACAGGTCATCTAACTTAACACATGGAACATACAAGGACATAAATACAACAATACAAACTTTAAACATATAGAGTAGACAAACGTGTTATTAAACTAAGCTAGTCCAGTAGTGTCAACTTCTCGCTTATTTTTATAAACCTTGTAGTGCCTATCCAGTGGCACATAGGGCAGCAAGTTTCCTTGCTACGTGTACTTCAGTAGCAGGGTATATTTTTACAGGGAGGGGTCGCTAGCCCTTCTCCTTTAACATGCATGTATTCTGTGTGTTAAACAGGTCAGTTGTTACCTGACAGGATTCATGCATCTTTTATGTTTGGGACCATATTGTAAACACCGCATTAACTATCTCTGTATACATGTAAATACTAGTACATGTACTTTATTTTTGAGATAACATCTGTCAGCCGCAACACCTATAGCTGGAGTGTAAAGCAAACCAGTCAGAAATGCCCTCAGAAAGGTGACAGATGGTCAGCGAAACGTCGGTTGAATAAAACACTGTCTTGGTTGTGTACAAAGAGTCTCTTTACTCAAGGTAAGGAATAATTTTCTCACCCTTCTCAGATCCTCGTATTGCATGATCCCGATCTGCGGCCTCATGGTGGTGACTGCAGAAAAGTTGATAATGAACAGTTACGAACAAAAATATAATGAATCTTACAAGACACCAGATCAAATGGAAAAGATTTTTAACCTACAGACTGCTAAGGTAGCCATTTGGCACCAAATTTGTATTAGTTATGGGGTTAGGCAGCAGGGAGAAGGTTAAAAACTGTGGGTACCCCAGTATGTTAATAAAGTGCACGCAATATTATTTCAGAAATGTCGGGCAGGTAAAAGTTTTTAAGGTTTTGTTATGAGTCATATCATATGACCATAACTTAGAAAGTATAAGAACCTTAGTGTCCTATAACCTAAAAAAATATTCAAGAATACCTTTTTACTGTGTCATTTTATTGACTTTGTGATAACCCCTACCAAAACACAGTCTTGCATTACAATCCTATCCAAAAATACAAAAACAGCCAGAAAAGAAAAGAAAAATCCTAAGGCCAGGATACGTACAAGGGTAATCTGCGATCTTGGGGTCTGCTGACGACACAGCCTTGAGCAGGGTGGACTTGCCGGCATTGGGAAACCTGCAAACATAATGACTCAAAGTTGAAAACAAAGAAAAGTAAAGTTTGGAAGACGTAACTTACATTCTTAAATGTTTAATGACATTGTGAGCGAACAACATAGTCATGAATATGCAGACAAATTCAACATTGTCCACAAATATGAAGCACCAATGGGTACAAATTAACTTTAGTTTGATATGATTTTGCAAACTTTTAGATCCATAACTTATAAGGGGCGTCAGGTAATTGTTAATCCATAGACTCTGATGAGCCCAGTTCAGACAGGGAGAATAGAAAGCCAAGTTGAATTGTTGACCAACTAGTTTCAGTTTACCAACTACTGGACGCCCTGTCTATATAAATCCTAGCTAGAAGCCAGTATGTGTAAATCCAGTTTGTACTCACCAGGCTTTTAGCTAGGATTTATAGACAAGGGGTCCAAAAATTGCGGGGGGGGGATGCTGTGATGCGGGGGTTAGGTGTGTTCTAGTCTTATCATTCTTTAAGCAGACCATTTTAAGCACTAAAAACTGCTTGTTCCTTCTCTGTTTCCCAATGGGCTCTATGGATTAACAATTTCCTGGCATGTCAATCAGTTTTCATGCTGTCCCAGTGTCTGGTAGGACTAAAAAAGCAACAGTAACATGTGTCTGTAATTAACAAGGAAACATGGGGTCCTCTGTGCGTCCAGCTGAAAAAGAGGGCATCCAATTTCCTTGTTATTTTAGTATAATGCGTCCAATTGACGCATGGACGCATGCCTAGCAACAAGCCTGGTACTCACCCCACCAGTCCTATGTCCGATATGAGCTTGAGCTCCATTGTCACACTGCGGATCTGTCCCTTCTTGGGCAGGAAGTCTGACCAGTGAGCCCCGCCCTGCCCTCCCTTAGCAACGACCACCTGGTCTCCAGGCTGGTTTAGGTTACCTGGGAAAATATAAGAAAAATAAAAACATATACGACCAAGAACTTGAAGATCTCATACCTCTGTGAAATACATCTATGTCTTGTTTAATTGTATGTTATCAATTATGCAAATCAGGGCTTGATTGACAGTACAGGTGTTCATTCATCCCTTCTATCACTAAACAGTAAACGTGAATAGCAATTGGAAATATATAGCTGCAAAAACACAGATCAAAAACAATACTTCCTCGTGAATTAGAAGCCTCTTCAATTGACCTGATCACCTGAAATGTCTGTCAGTTGATAAATGCCTAGTTCTGCCAACTCTAAACTCTCGATTTCCTGTCACTCCTGCAACTCTGACCTTTTGCCCTTCACTTTCAGACATTCTGTGGTGAGACTTGCCCATAAATAATTCTCGAAGCCAAGGCAGAACATGTTTCCTACATGGAGAAAATATGCAGCTATATCTCGTACCGATGACCTGTTTTGTGTCGGTAAGTACAGATATACCAGTCGGCACCTCCACCTTCAGGTTGGGCCCCCTGTCACCCTGAATGGCTCGTCTCCTACAAAATGGGAAGAAACATTCTGTTAAACAGTACACAGGTAGTAGTTCACTGCTGGCATTGGTGGATATAAGATACCTAATTTCCAAACAAACATTCTTTTCACTGCTTCTGCTGTCATTGAAGGCCACATGTTACTTAGTCCATTGATCAGGTACAGGTGCAGGTTTGGCAAAGGTTTGATAAAGGTAAAGATAGTCCTAAAGCCTTTTTGAGGCCATAGGGCAGTGGGTTGTTATCCACTGTCTTAAGGGCATGATGTAGGAATGTGGAGCCCATCCCTCTTCTTTTTACAAACCCATCCAAAGTCAGATAATGCATAATTATGTTCTTTATGTAACTGTTATGTCAATAAGTTTACGAGGATTAATATATTACTGATGTGCCCTTAAGCACACCACTACTGGAGTTTCCTCAAAAGTCTGAAATGACTTAGTACATACATACAAAATGGGTGTACGGACTGTATGTAGTATGATTTTACATGTACTTGTATGATTTTATGTGTACTTACCAGTATAAAAATGTAATGTTATGTCACATACACTTTTAAGCAAAATATCCGTAATTACTGACAGAACACATACGTAGCATGGGTGCCAACGCCAGCAATGAACCTCTTGTTCGGGGTCGCATCTATGACCTGTTTCAAGGTCATGTCCTCCTTAGCAACGAAGATGACGTGACCTCCGTCCCCGCCCCTGCCGTTGTGCTTGGGAAGCCCCATTCCTCCGCTGCCCCCACGGACGTACACGCGCAGCTTGTCAACAAACCCACGCTTCTGTTATGGGAGAGACAATGGAAAAACTTCAACCATGTACATATCAGTCTTTAAAGCTACGACAAGTAGGTTTTCTGATCCCTAATTTGTATCTGTATCAAGTTACCAGTATAACCTGACCCTTCAGCGTAACACACCAGCTTTGTAGGCACGCGGCAATTGGCAGCAGCTAATAGTAGTTTATGTCACTGAATGACCTGTCACACCTAACCTTTGCACATTTTAAGTGCCTTAAAAATGGCTGCTAATAATGTTTGTGTAGTTTTTGAATTGTTATGCAAGATAAGAGTTGAAATCTTAGAGGGTTTCAGCCTAGCTCTTGCACCTCAGATCTTTCAAAATTCTTACAACAATCTTGGCATTTTGGAGTGTTTAACAGACGTACGCTGTAACCCATCATAGCGCAAAAGACGTCAAGAAACCCTGTAAAGTACTAGTAGTCCAGTAAACACAAAATTTTTGTATGAGTCCACCGCCCCCCTCCCCCATATATGGACACAGACACACATGTAGAGCGCCGTTTGTCTAAAGAACCGCCACCTACCCGCGCTGTTGGGGCGCGATGGAGGATCCTCGTCAGGAACACCATGTCTACCTCCGCATCGCCGCCTGTCTGTTCGACAAAAGTGCAGAAATCCTACAAAAATAACACGACACCGATTTCTTTATCTCATGGGCGCCGCCATTTTGGTTACCCAGAAACCTTAGCGCCTGTGGGCCAATGCAGGTCAAACTCATGTACTTTGTCAAAACAAAAGACAGGGGCGGTGTACTTTACACGAACTAACGAAATATAGAGATATGCATGTAAAGCATAAAGCATAGAAAACAGAGCATTATTTCTGTTTGAAAATATGGAAAAGTTGAAAAAATGATTAAAGTGTCCCTTTCTAGACAATGTGGAAAACATTTGCTCATAAATTCTTCTTAAAATTCAGACATATGACCAAGGACCTTGATATGACAATCAAATGCATGCATCTGCTAGACCAGACGACATCTGTGGTTAATTGACTCACCCTATTTGGCCATTTCCAGCTCTTTTTTTCAAGTGCTGAAGGATCTAGTCTAAGTCTGCTAGGACAGCATATTTCTACCGAGCCAATTAACATTTTAAAACAGCATGTGTATCATCAATCCTTAGTAAACATTACAGTCAAACCTGTACAACTGACCACCTCTACATAAGGACCATCAGGACAATGTAATCACTTTTTGGTGGTCCCTTAGATATTAGTTTCCCATCGACACAGGCAATGAGAATCCTGTCACATTTTATCGGTCTCCTGAGTGGTCTACTTTGTTAGGCTTGACTGTAGTTCATTCTTAGCTTAAACTTAAAATAATATTGGAAAAAAAAATTATCAAAGAGACCAGATCCTGACAAACGTCTTTATTCCTTTCCCATATCATACATGTAACCTACGTATTCAATGTACAGTTATTAAATGCCCTACAAAAAGCTGACCTCTACCACAAAGATACACATTGCATTGGTAATGCATTGCTTCTACTCCCTTTTGATTTCTGACAGGGAATTCTACACCAAATGAGATCAACTTCAACTCTCATAAGTCTGCCAGGTAGCCTAAAACCGCCACATTAAAAAACAGTGAATTTAAAGATATCTACTAAAATTAAATGCAGAAGCTGCGGCCGTTACTTAAGAGCATCGAACATGACCAAACTCACAAGGGCAGTCAAGGTGTTCATTAGCAAACTTCATCACTAAGGCCCGATTTACACATAAGTTTATCGGAGTCGACTCGGGCTGTGTGTGAGGAGCTTTGGGCTGCTCAAGTGGAGTTTTCCTACTAGAAAACGTTACTTGAGTGGCCTAGGGTTTTCCTTGCACAGTCCTGAGTCGACTCCGAGTCAACTCAAAAACGTGTGTAAATAGGGTCTAAATGCAACATCAGGAATCTTTGAGGTATGCATACTTCAGATATCTAGGTGTTCAAAACATTCTCGAGAAGGCCTCGATAACGCTTTTTTTTTTAATGTGTCAGCCTTAAGGAACCTGGCAGAATTATGAAAGTTGACCTTACACCATATGAGATTACAAATTTTGGACACTTTGCCCCAAAGTTACTAAAGTTCAACCTCAAGCTATGGCCGTCTCTTCCAATCGGAATCTTCTCTATATACAGTTCTCTTTCACCTATCAAGCATTATTACATCCTTTCAGAAAATACAATTATCAATACAAGAGTGAAAAGAATTCAAATCAAAAGCAGTGCTTCAAAACCTTTGGCATAACTAAAACGCAAAATGCACTGGTAGCATCAATGATACTACAGTATAACAAAAGTCATGTATATGGAACAGCGTTTCCAAACTTATCTATAGCTTTCCCTGGGTGCCTTGGATTAAATGAATAAGGCAATGTTTCTTTATTCACCTTCTACATAGTGAAAAATATTCAACGACATCAAGTCATGACATCAGTCAACAAGTGCTGAAAAATCCAGACTAAAATCATGTAGATGTAGAAATTCCTTTGAAAAGAAGAGATACTACAACGGTACAAAGTTCTGTGGCATACACAGGAAAAAGAATATATTTTCTATAGGTCTTATTCAAACAGAAACATTCAAACTTGGGGGTGGGGGATCGTTTAAGCTGTACAGTGTCCAAGATTTTCAAGAAATTCTTAAATGAAAAGTATCAACAACCCCTCCATAATCTTTAGAATATAACTGCCCTTCCGCATTTCTCACAAAAACATGTAGGCAGTTTACATGTTGATGTTCATTTTCTCATGACCCCAAGAATATAACTGATTGACTGTTCTCTAATTTAGTTGTGCACATTATACTTCATAATTACATGTGATTAAGAAGGTTCTATTTATTGATCATCGTTGATAGAACCTCCTTAATATGATCAATACATTCAAATTGAATGTGTCTGGTCATGTTTCATGTTTATTGCCACCCTATACAGTCTTCGTCAAAATTGTGCTTTTGAAATGAAATAATACTTGTGGTTTGTCATTACAAGCACCAATTCAAAACATTCAAGGAAACTAAAAGGTTAGGTTCAAAAGCCAAAGTTAAGTTCTCAAACTTCCTACACCAGTCCTTCTTATTTGATGACTTAACCCACCTTCACTTCCAAAAATAATTTCATCAGGTTGGTAGAACATAGGATATTAGAGATTCTCTTTACACAACCAGTAAATCTCACCTACTGACATTTTGGATAAGGAAGTCAACACCAGTGATGAACCGGGACGAGGAGGGATACAAACTTAGTTAGCCACATTTGGGACAGTGTTCTCACCACAAAAGCGCCACCTACATGTACTTCGGCTACTTATAGCGGTGAGAAGCAGCACTCCAGTCAGCAGGTGAGATTTACTGGTTGTGTAAAAAGAATCTCCAATATCCTACCCACCTTCACGTTTGCCATGGAACAAACTGCCTAGATGACTTCTTGCAGTGTCAGCCAGACATAGGCATGTGCTCAGGGCTTGATTTTTAAACAACCACGAGAGTTAACAAACAAATTGAAAAGCACTGGTGCAATGCAGGTGAGAACTTGTCTTCGGGGTATATATGTACCTAGCATCAGAGATAACAATAAAGAAAGGGGCTGAAACCTTCGAATTTGATCGAAATGGCAGGAGAAGAAGAAGAAACACAGGAAAACAATGTATTTCTCTACCTAGGATAGAAAGGGAAAATATAATAAAAGTTTAAGACAGTAAACGTGGGCATGTGAGTGAGTGAGGCTATAGGATGACAGTGAAAAAAACATTGCCTTTAAAGTCTATGGTTCCAGCACACCCAGATATATATATAGATATAACTGTTATATATATTATGGAATACATATTGAAATGAAATTGAATCTTCATTTTAGAGCATACCACATTATAGCATACCACCCCAACCTAGTATGCTGACTTACAGAATCTTGTTATAGCATACCGTTTTCTCTCCATTTATTATAATATGATACTCATAAATAACGAAAACCACGAGATTTCATGACCTTATCAAACTTACATGTACAATGTATCAATGCATCTTATGATTGTAATTGTACATTTTCAACAAATCGGTGAATAAACAGAACAATACTATACCATCAGGCTCGCCCCTGAGGCGTCGCAAAAAAAGCAAAGTATATGATGTCACAAAAGATCCATCCAAAATAAAGCGTTTAGTGACAGAGTTTCTATAATGTTGTACATTCGGCTTCCCCTCTGGATCGCAGTACTACCAACGACTTAAAGACTCTTCGTGAAGTGATCAACACTTCTTCAAGGCCTTTCCTCAGTTTACCCCGTTCCACGATGGTCCTCAGTATTTGTTGATGCCAAAAATCCGGACCCCGTGGAGTTGTGGGAGTTTTGGGATCAACACCAGAAGCATGGTACTCAAGTTGACGACGAAGTGAAGGGGGTCGTACTTGGTGTAAAAACTCGCCAGGATGAACCTGTGAAGGGAGGGAAAAATGTGACAAACTACATACAAACAGCATCTTAACTACATGCACATGTTATGTTGATTTTTGTTTGCCTTATGATGTGGGTCATATTGGGTGTGGTGTAAAAACTCGCGAGGATGAAGCTGTGAAGGGAAGGAGAAGGGTGAAAAATGGTAAAGGTACAGACAAACCCGCCCAAGAGGACCACTCAGGGGGTAGATAAAATCTGGTCTATGTGGACAGGTGGTAAATAGAGACAGGATTCAGAAAAAGAGTATCCAGCTTTGGCTGGGGACATCCTCTCGGATGGAACAATAAGAGGGAGGCCCTGCATTTGAGGAGAGCCACACCTCGAGTACGTTTAAGAACACATTACACTTATTGAAAAGAGTAGGAGTCCATCCCGGTGTGAGTGGATCAAACCATACAGTCCAGTCTTTTGCAGCTTGAACTTACTGTACAAAACTGGTGTGTTATGCTTAAAGGCGGTTTACTAGTTATACAAAACAAACAAACAAAAATGGTAGCACTTACAAGATGACCGGTGCCAAGAGCAGGAACTTGCGTGTCGTCGTGAACTGCTCGCCAAAGTCGATCTGTTCCCAGTGCGTCAGCAGCCGGGACTTGCCCTGGTCCCAGTTGGTCTCCCAGGGCGTCCCCTTCAGCATGTGCAGGAAAATGTAGTTACCCTGAAAAACAGGTATGGAATGAATAAATGAATGGTTTAATCATTTGCATCAAACAGCGACAAATTAACAATGGCAGCCGATGGGCTGAAGCAGAGTATGATTTATAATACAGTTAAACCTTGGATTCAGCAAACACGCAAGATCCTGAGGAAAAATGGTTGCTGAGGGCAGGTGGTTGCTCAGGACAGGCTGGAGTTAACTATGTAAAATGGACACGAGACTGTTAAATCAAATAAATGTTGCCTAAAGTTTCATACATGTACATTTGTATATGTTTAGGATATTCTCATGAACATGAAAACATTTGACAATCAAAACGTACGATGTTGTGGACGACGTTGGTGAGCGTCCAGGCCTGAGCCACGTTGAGGAAGGGAATGCTGAGCAGGATGAGGTGAAGGATCGTCACGGCGATGACGTAGGAGAGCCAGATGCCGCGACTGTTCAGCCACACGGCGTTGGGATTCACTCCGCTGTAGGTCGTCCCTCCGTCGCCCATGGTGCCCGCTGGCACTCTGGAAGGGCAAGAACGATTAGAGATGGCAGACTTCACCCCCTCACTAGCCCACTGGCACTCTGTAAGAGCCAGATGTTCAGCCACACAGGGCCACACATCAGAGATGGCAGACTTCACCCCCTGACTCGTACTGCTTTGGTACCTTTCCAGTCCCGCAGATGAAAATAGCAGCATTGTGGATGTATGGCGCCCTGTGTATATTGAGAATCACACACACACACGTACACACATATATGCTGTTCTTGTAAGGGCAAGAATAATCAGAGATGGCAGACTTCACCCCCTTACCCATACTGCTTTGCCACCCTTCCTGTATCAAGGACACAAATTGCAGCCTTGACGTAAGGCTTAAGGATGTGTGGCAATTCCGAAACACAGAAACACAAACGTACACACACAGACAGAGACACACACAGACAGATAGAGACACAGACAGACAAGCCAAAAACAACACTCCACTCCCTTGGAGCAAGGTACATGTAATAATGCTTTGCTCCCGAGGCATGGCCAAAAACAAAACACATACAAAAAAACAAATGATAATATTCTTACCTGAGTTTAATAAAACACACACACACACACATTAGGACATTCCTCCTGTCAAGGGTCAAGGCAACTTTGCCAGGCCCTCCTTATGACTACATGGCAGTAGTACATGCATGTACAAACAAACAACTGTACATGTACAATGTTCATGTACAAAACAACATACGAAAGAATCTACTAGTAACACAGTAACTCAACTGTACATCTTCTTTCACAGTATTTCAAAATCCAAAGTATTTGTAAATCATTGCACTGTGAAAGAAACATTGTACCTAAAATATCAAAATATCCACGCCCGTATATGCACCTTCAAATATCAATTTTTTCCCTGTACAACACCTGAATGGAATACCCTGCCTGGCCCCGCTATGCTGTCTCCCACAGTTGAGACTTTCCAGGCCAGGCTGGAGGCCTGCCCGCCTTAGCCCAGGACCCCCTTCCCCCTACTCTGCCCCTCACGGGGTCATCTGGAGTTCACTTTAAGTTGAAGTTGAAGTACCTCACTATTTTCACCTTTGAATCCAACAAGAAAACCTAGACCGTGTCTGAGTTTCAAGACAAGACTGTAAACTAATTACAGGTAAATCCGATTAAACCAGTTTAAAATATGAAATCTGGTGGTTCTTTCTCACAGCTAGTGGTAGATGTACATTTATGTAGGGCAGTGCATTCCTAGTAGTTTCTGTAGCAAGATTCTGGAGGGATACAAGAAGCTTAAGGGACAACGCTAGCCACTCACACAACCATGCAAAGTACAAACATGTAATTTGTATTGAGTCTAGAACGGATACATTTTGGCTATTAAAGACCAGGAAGGACCCCTACTTTTACTGATATCGATGTTGGGATCTTTTAATCCGCGCCCAAGGTAAGTACACAATACCCTGTTACCCTGTGAAATAGATAAAGCTGTTACTGAAATCAAGAACAGAACTGCAACATGTAATGTCCAAATGAGTCTAGAATGGATAATCTTTCGGCCAGCCAACACCGGGAAGAACACCTTCTTTTACCGATGTAGGGATCTCAAAACAACTTTAAGTACACATATTTTTATTTGTTACCAAAATCAAGAACACAAAACCCACCTTCCGTTATGATTCTGCCAGGATTTGGATCGTAACAAGTCGTTTCCGACCTAACAGAGACCTTTGCCAAGCTAGAAAGTCAAGCTGCTAGTGGAATTGATTGATTTAGCAGCACAACAATGCGATTTAATGAATGGGAAAAAAAGCGTCACGTGCAATTTTACGTGGGACTTTAGACCCTGGGGTCAAGTAACCACAAACAAGGGAGCAGATAAAGCTGGTGCACTGAGAGCTTGTGTTGTAGTCAAAGCAAAGTTGTACTTCAGGAGTTTTTTCAATGGTTGAGTATGTGCTTTGCAGCTAGCAGCTCCAAGTCTCGAGGATGATAGAAACATATCCTGGAAATTCAATACATGTACATATCCTGTATGTTTGAAACAGGATATTCATGTTTAATAATAATAATATGACTCTTGATTTTGATTCAAAAACATGCAAAAATTTACCTAAATAAACATTTATTCCTTGGACGTAAAAAAAGACAAATATTGTACTTTTCATCAGTGAATAGTTTCACAGGATAATATTTAATTTAGTTCTTTGTACACAACCAAGTGTTTTATACAAGCCAATACTATAAATGCAGAAATGTTTGCGGTGGTTTTATGTTCACGGTTTTCGCGGTGTGCTCTTCAGCGTGAACTCAAAACCACCGCGAAACTTTTTGCCCACCTATGGCTGTAGCACTACTATTGTTTTAAACGTGAACTTAAGACCACCTTGAACACGCCATTTTCTCCCTACCGTGAAATAAAACCCTGGCAAACTTAAGTGCATTTACTGTAGTCTGTCACCTTCCTTGGGGCAAAACAAACTGGTTTTATTTTGCACTGCAGCTTCTGTCAATGCAGAAATGTTCGCAGTGCTTTTATGTTCGCGGTTTTCGCGGCGACCGTTTCACCACAAACTTAAAACCAACACAAACATTTCTGTCCAATATTGTAGCAGTATATGTGACTTTAGCACTGCTGCGATCTTGAAACCACCCCGAACACCCCATTTTCGCCTTAAATGCCTTAAACCATGTAAACTTAAATGCATTATTTTACAGTATGCGTTTTTTATTTGAATTCATGATAAATCTTTACCAGAATTATCTCATCTCCCAGGACCACTCTGGAATGCCAAACTAGAGCTATGCTTTGATTCAGGCTTATCAAAAGAAGACCGGTCTTGACCAAATATAGACAGGCAATGTCAACATTTAGGCAAACAGGGGTGTAGCCCCGAAAGAAATGATTTATCGGTGGCAAAGTGCAGAGTAAACCCACAACAATGAGAGTATTTAGACTACCAGTAGCATTTCATTGTCTGCATCATGTAGTGTGTTGACCGACATGTATATATCTTAATCTTTTGAATAAATTTCTCAGCTCAAAAGCATGATGAATCAAATGTTTGTTCGTAACTGGTAGACCCTTGGTGATTTTGTTCTGGATAAGTTTTACAATGATCAGTTGAGTCTATATCAGGCTATTTCTGCAATGCAGCAATCTGAAAACTAAGACTGAACCCAGCAGCGTTTACCAGTAACATAGTATATGTATGCTAGATCTGTGGGACTCCAAAATGCACTAGTTAGTTCTCACCTGTTGTGAAGAAACCAATGGGATGCAGAAAGACACACAGCTACACCAAGCATTGTCAAGTTTGTCCATCGACTTAATAACAAATAAATGAAACAGAGAGGGCGGGTGGCATAAAATTCCCACCACTTATGACCAACTGCTGATGTCACGTGTCTGTACTAAATACAGGGCTCAAAATAGTGCACCTAATTTTTGACTGTGCGTGCACCAGTGCACCTAGCTATTTTTGTATGCTATAGGGTAAACGTACTGTAATTTTGTACACTAGTAGTAGTAGTATAGAGAATATACTGCAATGTAAGTATCAGAAAAAGCAATACTTTATTTGATATATCACTTTTTTGAAAGAGTCTTCGCTGACATTCAACTTTTATCTTATGTGGTGCACCCAAAATTCTTTCTGTGCACCTAATTTCTTTGGTTGGGTGCACCAGTGCACTTACTTTCAAAAATGAATTTCGAGCCCTGAAATGTCATATGATCTAGTCCTATGTTCACTTGAATTCTATGGACGAAAAGATTCAATGCGCTAGTATTTTGCATAGGAAGAAATTTTGGCTCTGTAATATGATAACTACCAACTCCCATGCTAGAATAATGATGCATAAGATGCAACTAAACAACCTGAAGACTTGATATTGAAAGATGACAGTCATTTCAAACCATGGCATCTTAGACCGGCTAAAACCGAGGTCAGGAATTGATGATGATGTACCTTAGAGTTAGAATTAAACTGCAAACTTGTAAAAATCACCTTAGATAGCTAAAATATTACTGTTTTGACAATTTTGGTTATTCACATAATAAAACATTATAAGGCAAATTTCACATCAAAAGGTCTGTACAAAGAGGTTATTTTGAGACAGAGGATTAGAATTCAGTAAACCTCAGGCATTATCTGGATGGTTGAAACAAAACCAGGAGGTCCCACAATAAGTAAAAGAAACAAAAAATACTAGCGTTTATTTGTGAGGGAAAAAAATGATTAAAAGAGGTTTTCTTGACAGAATGTATTAATTAACAAACAAACAAACAAGCTTGAGTTGAGAGAGATGAAGTCAAAATAGACACATGTGCCCAAAGTCGGAGAGGTGTTAGTGCCAAAAACGTGCCACACGAAAAAAATGCGTCCCAGGACAGGGCCACGGTAACTCTCCTCACCTTGGGGAGTCTTTGGGTTGCGTACGATCCATTTGTTCCATTTGTTGGTTTAATCTTTTCTCTTATGGCCCAGCTAAAATGTGGGGAGGGGGGCGAAACGCAAAACACAGTGGTATGGTTAACACAGGAGAACAACACCTTCACTAACAGGGTTCACAACAGCCACATTCACATTGCAGGAATGGTAATAGCCGCGGCGACTCTTGGAGGGCTTCTTTTGCTTACAGTTTAAGTAAAAGAAGCCCTCCAACAGTCGCCACAGCTAGAATGATAATAAATGACATGTAAAGCTACAAGTAACAAAACCTTGGTCGGGGGACAAAAGAATTCGGTGGCACCTTATTTTACTCTCTAAGAAGTTTGGGCTGGCTAAATTGTGACGTTTTCCAAGCTGCCCTTTTCTGTTACTCTCCAAGCAGAGGTTCGACTCTGGTTGTTGTTTTTTGACATCATTTATCTAGGTGTTTTTGTTGAGCTTTCTATTTTGACCTATTTTCTTTGTTCAGCTTAATTAGCAACATAAAGGAAACGTAACAAAAAAGAAAGCCAGACAAAAATGCCTAAAATCGTGTCAACGAAAAACAGCCAGAGCCGAACCTCTGCTTGGAGAGTGCTTTTATGTGCCAAGGACACAGTTTGGCACAGAAAAGGGCATCCCAACATCTACTTTGAGGTTACCATGCAAATAAAAATTGTCCTACAAAAATTTGTACCACAACATCATTGTTTTTTTCTGTGGACTAGCAAAATATATCCTATGACTTATTGTTGCCTGCCTTCTGATCGAGTAAGAGACCCATAAATAAATTTTATGCAAATCTCTAATCTTGACAATGGATCAACAACTACAAAAACTCAAACACAAGGGGGTGTAGGTTCATCGGGCTGCAGGTAAACACACACACGACAAAATCGGATAACAAAATCACAACAAAACATGTCCACCGTGTTTTGGGACATGTTATGAGCTTAAAATGGAGGTGACGCAAATTTGTACACATAATATTTTGTGCGGATCTTTTGCGCGAGTCGCTACGTTTTGTTTTTCGAGCGAAACAGAGAAGTTGAGACAGTTTTCGCAGTCTTTACTTCTTCTTGTAGACTTCTTACCTTTCGTACTATCTCATACAGCAATGCAGGCGGCCGGGAACGAGGAAAAACAAGGTTTGAAGACGTTTTTCTGGAGATTTACAACTGAATACGCAATTTGTAACCTCTCTAGGTGAACACGTCTCCTTTCTCCCAGAATGCACACGCAACAATCACTTTCACTTCCGGGTTGGAAGAAACCAATTTTCAGGAGGGGTGTTTAATGTATGTAAACAAACTGAGCAATACTAGTAGACACTTGCTGAGAGAGTTTTGTTTTATCAAGGTTATTTAACCTCCTTGGTTTTATCTACAGCAATATTTGGTTCCGTTTTGAGGGTGTCTATGTAACTGTGTTGTATTTAGGATATTTCTAATGTATCAATCTATCATGATGATTTCTTGGGAACATATAAATACATGTAGATGAAAAAGTTTTTTTTTGCACTGGCTATAGTTGTGATACCCATTTAATCACAAGAAGTTAGGTTGTATTGTCCTTAAGAACAATTTGCAAGAAAGCAAGCGTAGAAATAAGTAGTGATGTACACATTTTTATTGTGGGTATTTCTGGCCATCCATTCTACACTGGATAGCATTAAGTGACCAAGTTCACAAAAGCTGTGGCAATGGTATTACATATTGTGGTCTGGTTAGGTGTGCCATGTATGCACTCTCCAAAGTGTCACAGTACAATGTTGAATTTAAGATACTACATGTATATCTTTACTTTCCCACAACAAAATCATACTTTGCTGGTAACTATTATGTGGTTCAAGCATCACTTTAACACTTCTGTACGACACACATACATTATACAATGTATTTTTATTTTAATAGGTCAAACACCTAAGCATTATATTTCTATACGTAAAAGATGGATGCTTGGAAAGATAATGTAATGTACATCTCTGCCCTTTGCAACAAGTACCAATAAAAAACTTGGTAACAAAAATGGCTTTAGATATATCGGGCAGAAAGTATTTCTTCTTGAACAGCACAGAACTTAAGAATGTTTAAAAGAAAAAATGTAGTACACTAAATTATTATCTTACCGTTACAAGTATCAGCTTTGGTTTGAACTTTGAACGAACTATTCCGAAAATTTGAAATGTCTTAAATACTGATAGCACTATCATACTTACATACCATACACCCAAACAGATCTAGAATACATGCAACATCAACAATTATATTTGCGTAGTTAGAATTAACTATAAAATAAAAATTGCATAATGAACCAGGGAATGCAATACCACACCTCACTCCTAGATATCCATCACCTGTTACTAAACTAAGTCCAAATAGATATACTATTGGTGATAATGTTTTAGCACATCACAATAGAAATGGTCAATTTGCAACCATTCTACATTATACGTTTGTGAAGGTTAGACATCCAGGTAACAAATATTTAAAGAGAATTCAAACTCTACAACTGGATACGAATTCGGAGATTTATTTCCGGACGTTTCGAGTGACATCCATCACTCTTCTTCAGCGTCACTAAAATGAACTAGCAGAACTAACCAGTACTTATATACAATGACTAGAAAAACCGGTTTTACATGGCAAATCACACAGTCATGCATAAGACGTATTGAAATGTAAAACAAGATCTGGAAGGTTCCTATGGTAAGACAACACCATAGGAACACTATTGTCCTTTGGTTGGGGGGAGGGCCCTCAACAGCTTTCCTGACATCCCTCCTGCCAACTGGTTCCGGTACGTCGATGACACTTGGTGCAGGATCAAGAAAACTGCTGCAGACAAGTTCTTCGAACACATCAACCAGGTGGATGAGAACATTAAGTTCACTCAAGAGGAGAGTCAGAACAACACGCTGCCCTTCCTGGACTCCAAAGTCATCGTGGAAGAAGACGGCCACCTCAATGTGGATGTATACCGGAAGCCCACCCACACCGATCAGTACCTAGCCTTCCAGTCCCACCACCCCTTGGAACAGAAACTGGGTGTCATCAAAACCCTGTTTCACCGAGCCGACACCATCATCACTTCAGAGGAAGCCAAATCCAACGAGCACAAACACCTTGAGAACGCCTTGAGCAAGTGTGGCTACAAACGATGGACTTTTCACAAAGCACTCAAGCCGACTGATGAATCCAAGAAACCTTCGAACCAGAAACATATGCAGAAGAGGAAGACAACAGCGAATGCCACTATTCCGTACATCCAAGGAGTGTCAGAGAAACTGCGGCGTATCCTTCAAGGTTTCAACATCGCCACCAGCTTCAAACCCTACTCTACCCTCAGACAGAAGCTGGTCCATCCCAAGGACCGCGTACGCAAACACATCAAATCTGATGTCATCTATAGACTTAAGTGTGAACATCCACAGTGCCGCGACACCTACATTGGAGAGACCAGCCAACCCCTGAAGACAAGATATGACCAACATTGCAGGGCTACAGCAAGCAAGTACTCATCAGCCATCTACCATCACATGAAACATAACAAGGGACACTCATTCAGACTGGAGACAACGGACGTCTTGGATCGTGAACCACGATGGTACGAACGCGGAATCAGGGAGGCCATCTACGAGAGGATCTACAACCCCACCCTAAACAGGAAGGGAGGACTCCGCGTAGAACTCTCCGGTACCTGGGACCGCGCCCTCCCCCCAACCAAAGGACAATAGTGTTCCTATGGTGTTGTCTTACCATAGGAACCTTCCAGATCTTGTTTTACATTTCAATACGTCTTATGCATGACTGTGTGATTTGCCATGTAAAACCGGTTTTTCTAGTCATTGTATATAAGTACTGGTTAGTTCTGCTAGTTCATTTTAGTGACGCTGAAGAAGAGTGATGGATGTCACTCGAAACGTCCGGAAATAAATCTCCGAATTCGTATCCAGTTGTAGAGTTTGAATTCTCTTTAAACATTCTACATTATGCACATCATAGGTCTTGTGTACAATATGCTAGATATATTTCAATATATATATATAACTTTTGTACCTTTCTTTGCTATTGGAGACATCCAAATATAATAACATTTACCTATTAACATCAAACTAAACTAAAAGAAGCACTTTGTCAGAAGAGTTGAGTCTCTTTTAGTTTTAGTGTGCTACTTGGATCTTGGATATCAGCAGACTTGTAATATATATACATATTCCAACAGTAAAAATCATATTGCACCAGCTGCTATAACGATATAAGCACAAATATACAACAATTTAGTCTAACACCAAGAACGCAGCTTAGAATTTACTTCATCTTCACCATCTAACAGTTACCTCAACCCAAGGAGGTTCTTGCTCAACCAGAGACACAACAAGTTCAAAGTCATTTCAGACACCCCTAAAGGGAAGGCAAGTTTAATTGACAGTCCTCTACTCATTACCACCTCTACTCATTACCACCACCACCCTTATACTATTTACATTTAGATTTGAATGCGTACTACATGGCTCCCTTTCCACTCAGTTTGCAGAGCGACTGTACAGTGACCAAAATTCAGTCCGATTTGTGTGATTTTATAATTTGAATTGACAACAAAACACACAAAATGTAACAAAATTGCTCTTTATTTATCTAATTTGTTGCGTGTTCTGTCAAGTCTTTTGTTCCCAAGAGGTCCTTCAGTGGTTGCAGCTTCTAGTGGAAAGGGGTCTAAAATAATTTTCATCTCTTGTTCAGGAGTTAAAACCCATGTTTTTACATACACCATTTTCACTCCTACCTGCTATAGATTTCTAACAAGGCTTTCCTATGTCTGCGAGTAATAAGTTCCCATGTTTTAGAACTATTTACACATCAAGCTCTATATTTTAGATGCACGAGGGGAAGATCGAAAAAGGTTCACTCTACAAGTAATGAGTGTCAGGCATTTGCTATTTTCACCTCTTTTCACCTGTATGACCTTCATATTTGTTTAGATTTCTACCCAACACAAATTAAGTGCACCATAAAAATATAATCAGAGGCCAGATTTACACCCAGTCATGTTTTTGAGACGACTTGGGTCAACTCAGTGGCTCCAACTCAACGGCTCCAAGTCAGCGGCTCCAACTCAACGGCTCCAAGTCAGCGGCTTCAACTCAGCGGCTCCGAGTCAACTCTAAGTAGACTCAGTGACTTGGAGTCAACTCAAAACCCATGTGTAAATTGGGCCATAGTTTAGGCTCCTTAGCTTTTCAGTTGCTCAGCGACCAAAATTCGATTCGTGTGACCCTTGGTTTGATGATTGGAATAAGATGCACAATGTTTAAGTATGATTGAACCTTCCCCCAGCTGCTTTACTCTCTAACCAACAGAGAATGGGGTGCCAACCGGCTACTTCAGTGTGCTATAGGTTAAAAGACAATAAATATGTGCATGGAAAAATACACTCAGTGGTCGGTAGCCTCTAGTGAAATGGGGGTGTTAGAAGTAATCCTGTTGCATGTTGTTCCGGGTCGGTTTGAGAAGGGAGGTGAGTCTCTATTCCCCCTCTGGGCCCTGGTTGAGATGTGCCCACCAGTTGGACATGGCTGACTTGGCTTGGTTTAGGGCTCCACCTGAAAGTAGGAAAGGACACACAGTCAAACATGCTATACAAGCTTTGAAAACAGTTGCAATTTGCGCAAATATATGCCGTAAGTGGCAAAAAATATTTTGGAAGCAGGATACTGATGTCATAAAATGTCAAAGTCAAAGGCAATTCTGTGAAAGAACAAAAATGAAGAATCCATTATTTGCTATAAAATATTGGGTGTGTTTAGTCATTTGTTCATCCTTTCTGACCATATAGATGTCAAAATTCATGTATATGAAGGCTAACTTCTTTCGCCGACCATCTTTAAAAAAATTTGCACATAGTTTATTCACACGCATTTTGGGATTCCCAGAGGATGTCATCCATACAAACAAATAAAGGTGGCCTTACTTAAAATCTCAGTAAGTTGTCAGTGTTGCAACAGTGTAGCATTTGTAGAATAGCTTCTAACAACTTACCCACGGCTTTCCCAGTCTGTTGTACGGCTGAGTTGACCGCCTGGCCGGTTTTGGCCACGGCTGTTCCCAGGCGCTTGCCTCGTTCTGTGTTCTGCATCACGCTAAGGAACGTAAAATTCACAAGTGTGACTGCCAAGAAGTAAGATCCAGATATGCATGTACCTTTACTAGAATATTCTTCAATCAGTGATGTTAGAAAGGTAATAACAAAACACGTACCTCAAAATTTTCGACGTCCACTGTCAAGGATCAAGATGTACAGTGGACGTTGAAAATTTGGGGGTACATGTTTTGTTACCATTCTAAAGTCACTGATTGAAGAATATTCTAGTTACTGGTAATCACACGTGACTGATGAATCTCTTCAACGATACCAGATACCGTATACTTGATAAAGAAGATAGATATTCCACAAAACATTAGGAAGTACAGTCAAACCTGTCCATAATGACTATATAGTCTATCCTTTCTCGTCAAGAAAATGGTGACTGCAGACAGGTAGCCATTAAACACAGGTCGATGGTAAAATTATTTTTAATCATGATGTAAGTGACCACCAAAAAGTGACCACTGTGACAATAGCCAGATGGTCCTTAGGCAAAGGTGTTCACTAGAGCAGGTTTGACTGTATATCAATGGCCAGGTGGTCCTAAAGTAGAGTAAAGGTAGTTACTAAAACAGCTAGGTTTGATTGTATGGTGCCAGGAATAATATTAATGTGGCCTACATGTGTTTTATAAATGCAGACGAACTTAATGAAAAAGAAAAATGTTTAAAGCAATGATCAAGACTATATCAGCTAGCGTAGAGACTTACTGGGACAATCTCAGCTTGATGTCTGCTGCGCTGTACTGGCCCATAAAGGGGTGCCTGGGGAGGGGAGGGAACAATGTAAGACATCAACCTTACGTATCATAATCAACAATTAAAAAAAAAAATGAATCAGATAGTGTACATACAAAATTCTGGCATTCTAAGGTTTCCAGAGGTTTATGTACTTTGCCAGATGTATATTTGTTTGATTTGTACTCCAGGTAGATAAGATACATACACGTTGTATGATAGCTAATGGAGGAAATATAGTATCCAAAGTATCCAAAGAGGTTGAAATAATGGTCGGACAAATCATTTGGCATGGCCGCATCAATCTTGATTTTTTTCCACTTTTGGTACAATCTCCTCCAATAGGTGCATGCTGAATGTATGATCATGAGTGTGCGGCACCCTGGTTCCCCTACCTCGAAAAATCTGCCATACCTGTCTTTTCAAAGCACTCAGTGGTGAACAACAAACTTACCCAGTGTGCATTGCATCAATCCCATCATGCTGTGTGGCCTTCCAGAGGCGATAGTTGTGGGTCGTCTTGTACGCCTCCACAAACTGGGTGTTGAAGTCGTGGTAGTTCGTCTCTTGAGCTGAAACAAAAGACAGAAAAAGGGCAAAATATTAACCATTTGGCAATGCTTCGTGATGATGTCCCAGTTCTTCAAGATTCAATGCTTCGTGTGGCCTGAGTGTCATCCTGTTTCAGTTCCAGGCTCTACCTTTGAAGGTAGAGCCTGGAACAAAACAGGATGACACTCAGGCTATGCCCTGTGTAGAGCCACAAAAAGTATGTCTAAAAGCCTTCAAAGAAGCTTACAACACAACTGACTCCTCTCCATAAATCTAAAAGAATTCTACAGAACAACAAACTTCTGCATGTTATCATACAACAGTTGTGCTTATTTGATTCTGATCAATAACTTTTGTCTGTTGCTAAGCTATATCTATTCCTTATATTGTATCAAATTGAATGTGTATTGATAACTTGTTGTATTACTTTCTTATGATTTTGGTATGGTGGCCTTGAAAAGGTGACCTTTGACAAGGAACACCTATTCCGCCATACCTTCCACTTTGTTGGAGAAGCATGATAGATAGACAAATAAATAAATCAAGTAATCCATGATGTACATGTCCCACTTACCTCCATTCTCGGTGGTAGACAGCAGAGACAGGAGGTACAAACAGAACTGGGAACGCACCCACTCATCCCCGCCTTCCCAGCCTGGAAAGGTAAACAAGCCAACAATTTAAAAAATGACTGTGTACCACAAAGATGAATACAAGGAATTCAAACTACGCATCCCTGCCCTCCAATCCTGGAATATTACACACAAAAAAGTACCTGTAGATCCTCTATTGCAGTGAAGCATGGCCCTTTTTCTATTGGCTACTAATAATTGGCTTTCAGTAATTTTTAGATTTGCTGTAAGTGGTTTAAGCAATCTTGATGGAAAATTAGTGTTCTAGTGTGAGGACACTAGAAATACATTGTACAGTAAATGCAGCATGCAAATAACGAGTGGTCTTAACAACAACATGAAAAATCATACTACCATGGAAAAAGAAAGACAGCACATGCATGTGGTGACTTGGAAAACTTACCGACATGACTTTGCTCAGCTAAGAAGATGCCACAGAGAACAAACACACACACAAACAAACACACAAAAACATAAGTTACAACATCAAAAACTCGACAAAGATCCTAAAAGAATGACTTGAAATCAGGGATGAAGAACTACAGGTATTCATTGACTGTTTGCTCTTATTTGACTCCACATACAATAATTGATGTAACACACACAGCTATATAATGATACATAGTACGCATTGTCAGCTACTCTCTACAAAAAGGATACAGGAAAATTATGGAGCATACCCACAATGCCACAATGGCCAGGCTGACTTTATACAGAGGTGAGCACTTAAGTACAGGTTTGACTTTATCAGGGCTGTCTCCAGGACCTGTCCCTCTGTCCTGGGACAGAAACTAGCTTGTTGGGACAGAAATTTTTTTTACCTCATCTGCCCCCCCCCCCCCCAAATGAACAGACATGACATGAAATTAGTGAAAATTTACTTTTGAAAGTATGAAATGACAGATTTAACAATGAAATTCAACAACATGGGCTCCTAAACAATGAGTGGGACAGGAAGGAATTTAAATCTGGAGACAGCCCTGGACTGTATATTAATGACCAGGCGGCCTTTATACAGAGGTGGGTACTAATACAGGTTTTACTGCATCATTTTCTACAAATTTACCAGTTCCGTCCAGAAAGATGTCATCCCTCTCCTCCACCACATGTTTGACGAGGAAGTCTGCAAAGCGAAGGTCTGCCGTGTGGAGATGGAGTTGTTTCCTAAGTTCTGCATCGTAGATCTCAATCTTATCATCCTCTATCTGGTCAAGACAAGAAAAGATGTCAATGAATCGTCTTTGTATGTTGACCAAGGCAAAACCAAGTAGATGTTCTTGGATTCAAAAAAAAATACTAAACTGATACTGTAAATCACTTTAATATAGCGGCAGGAAAATATAGCGGTTGGGGGAAAATGGAGTAGGTCATGTCACTTAATTTTAACGGTGGGAACAAACATTACTGTCTTATTAGTGATCAAACATTAGCAATAATGAAATTTTAGCTGTTGACTAGTGACCGTTAAATCAGCTAAAATTAAGTTCCCGTTAACAAATCATGATATTTCAGTCTTATCCTCCTCTATCGGTTGATTTCAATATGTCATCGAATATCAAATTTTATACTATTCTAGATCTTTCTTTTACTTCACCCCCTCCTGTTTTGGTATGTCCGCCTGTGTTTCTGTGCAATTCTAAATATATGCACATACAAGGTTGCCATACATCCTCAGTGCTGCTTTTTTTCATCTGTGAGACTGGAAGGATCGCAAAGCAGCTGTATGAAGTGTGGAGTACATGTATGTCATGGTCTAAGAGACCCCTCCTCATTCTTTAATGATTTGTATATTCCAATATACACACTATACTGTGAGTTAGTCTATAGGGAGAGAATATGCTAGTCTCTAATCTTACATCTACAATGACGTCTGTGAGATGTCTTCTCTGCTTGAAGAGAATGTTGGTGGCGCCGACGAGGAAACTCCTGATGTTGACGTCCTGCAGTAACTCGTGGTGCTGGAGGGCCAGGTATGGGTGGCAGACTGAACCCTGGGGGAGACAAAGAAAAAAATGAACTCAAAGTTAAAGTTTAAGTTGTCTCAAATCTTTTACTGGTGGTGACAGACAACAGAGATCATTTGTACAGTATATACGGGTGGCAAACTGAAATCTGGGGGGAGGCAGAGTCAAAGTGAACTGAAAGCGAAAATGATCTCAAATAAATTTTGTGTAGCTCAATGAAGAGCTAAACAATTTTAGATCACTAGATAGCTAATCTTCTACTGGTTATGACACAGAAGACAGATGCCATGTACAATATCGTACGGGTGGCAGACTGAACCCTGGGGGGCACAGGGAAAACTGGTTAAGATCCATTTTTAACAAACTATACTCTGAATGTAAGCATTTAACAGTATACAGTCAGAGCTGTGCATATTGAACATTTAAGACCTTACAACACTTAAGGGGCCTGATAAAATGGTCACTGAAGGCAGGTTGTCACTATAGTTCGACAGGATTCTTTAATGCAGCTTGGGCCAATGGAAAAGATAGTCTAAGGGGCCAGCAAAAAGTGGCCACAATGGCCAGGTGGTCTCTTTGCAGAGGTGTTTACTGACTGTATGTGGCTCAGGTCATCCATAATTCAAAGTATTGAACATCTGGGAGGGAGGCAAGAATTCTTTTCTAAATGGAAAGTGGTTAGGTTGACAATAATGTTATGATACATGTATACTACTATGGTACCACCCCTCATGAGATTGTTAAATGGAAATATCAATAGACTTTTATCAATGTCCAACTACAAATTTCAAACGACATCAATTCCTTACCTTGGTGAATATAGCGAGTGGGAAGCCAAACTCATCAGTAGGGAAAGGGCTTGGCGATAATATCGGGGATGACTTCGGCGTGACGTCACTCTCTATCATTCCTCCACCGTCTCCCACATTCTCTCCATCGCTGCTCCGAGGTGTGAGGCCGTTTTCGGAGCTCGACAAGGCCTTCAGCTCGTTCTCCGCTTCCTCCACCTCCATTTTCTCCACCTTTCAAATGTTCGTTATGTAACAAAAAAGGTAGAATTAAATAACATGTAAACTGTAAAATCAGAACTTCATAACTGGTGGCGCAAATGAGGTCTGAAGGCACAAACTATGGCTAAGAATTTATCCCATAGGCCTCCCCCTCTAAAAGTAGTGTTACAAAACATAATGAACTTAACGTCAATAAGATTTTAAATCAGATCACAAATAAACTAAGAGCATAACTTAATTATGTGTAATTGATTGATACGCATAAAATAACATAATACAACTGAACATACTGTTCATGCGTGTCATGTATTTCAATTTCGAACTTGCAACACCACGAAATTAAGTCGACATTTTATGTAGACCCCTACTCTCCTTGATAAGTGAGTTGGGTTCTTTAAATTTAAATGCAGCAGTTTGACGCTTCAGGTATATAAAAGTCATGACACTACAAATACATGATTGTATAATATTTCTACTCTACTACTAACATATCTTTTTTCATCTGCGAACACTGCGAAAACCTCCGTTTCCCCTCCTACCGTGACATTAAATCCCAGCAAAACTAAATGCATCTACAGTAACACAAACCTTCTCCCAGTCACTGCTGATTCCGCTCATGTTGGTCGGCGACGTCAGTTCGGAGGCCGTGCTGTACGTACTCGTCGACGTCTTAGACGATCGGTCTGCATCTTCGTCGCGATCCGCAGAATTCTTGCTGCCGTCTTGCACCGTGAGAACAACCGCCGAATCAAGTCCAGCCTTCGGTGCAGTCTCCCCGACAATGTCTATTTGGTTTCTCTTGAATTCGTCCTCCGATACAACGTTTTCCGGGTCGAGGTTGGAGTCGGGGACGGCGGAAAGCTGGACCTCCAGGTACTCTTCAGTGTCGATGCCAAAGTCGCTGAGGATGAGCTCGGTTGAGATTTGGGCGCCGATCTTGTGAGAGATGGACTCGGACAGGCCCTGCTGAATCACTCCTGCAGGTACAAAAGCATCAAATACCAGAGTTAAGACATCAAGAGGTATCAATGTTAACAACGGAACCTAAGCGTAAAATATAGAGTACAACAAAAACACAAAAATAATAATTTTTTGCACCAAGAAAAAAAATAGTCTGTCTCTGAGAAACAAATTACACTGTACAGTAAAATATCAATGTAACATAAAGCTAAATGAAGGGATGACTAAAATATTAGAGAAAAAAAAGAATTACATGTAAAAGAGATTGAAATCTTTTCTGTTACCGACAATATTGCAAGGGAATTCAGAAGATTTTGCTGATTACAAGTAAAACTTCTGATAACTGGCCATGGCAAAATGCTAAGACAAAAAAAAAGACTTCAAGCCTTGTCTATCAATTCTTTAGCTTCTTCTAATGCACAGTGGCACAGTGGCATTGTGGTTGGGGATATCGATTCAGAATCTTAAGGTCCTGGGTTTGATTCCCAGGCAGTTTCTACTACACGTACCTGGGAAGAGAGAGAGCAGAGACAGCAGAGTGGTGGACAGTCTTCCAACTGGTGAGGAGTAAAATAAAACCTGCAGATAGAAAACACATGTAAGATTCCATATTAAGTACATGCACCTTCATTACTACTTGACTTTCAGTAATACTGCATTAGAAAGTCTTACTATAATGTTAGTAATACCTGTTCAAACTAGCATTGCAAAATAGAGATTTGATCAATACAATACCGGGTAGCAGTACAGCATTTTTTTTCATCAATAAATTAGTGAGGGTCTTTCTTGCGTAGAATTTGTGGGGAAACTATCAACATAAATTTTTTTCTACCGTATTTACCTTATAAACCGTAATGATTATCTACACTACACAGCTCCAACTTAGAATATCAGAGAGAGGACTTTACTCACCCTTCTTTCTAATAGCAGCAACTTGAAAATAACCAAAAGCTGCAAGAAAAGTAAAGTCAAATGTTACAACATATAGCCAATTTGCAAGTAATATATGAAACTATGATAGACAAGATATTATAAGGTTTGAAACTATGAATTGAAAAGATCTGACTGATGTGACAAGAAGGCACTGTATAAGTATTTCTTATAAACAATTAAAGAAATTACCTTGTGTTTAAAACGTAAAACCAGGTCTCTTGCAGAGAGTCCTACAAAACCAGACATAATAGTCATTAATGGCAACGCTATACATGATTGATCGATTAAATCATTGATTGTATATTTGTTTCTAAATATACCTTGGCAGCTAAAAAGCTGACTCGTGGCATTTTGATAGAATGTTGGTCATGGCAATAAAATGTTTTCTCTTAGTTTTCTGATTACAAAATTTTTCTGTCATTGACAACTATCCCAGGTAACAAGATGCAACATTCTAATATAATTCTTCTAATCAGCTTTCTTACTTCAAAAATATATATTTTTCTTACCTATAAAAGCCTGTGGGCCATCTATGAGATCGGAACACAGTAATCCTGACAAGTTGTCATGCAGCTCCTGGAAAATAGACAAAACCAACTGTCAGTTTAAAAAGATCATGTGTACAAAATACTACTAGACGTAACTTCAGAAAATACAATGGAAATGTTTTAGTAAAAAAAATAAAACTGGAGACAAGTTGATCAGGAAAAACAAAGAGGTTTAAGACAATAAAAAAAGCTTTCAATTACATTTGGAACATGCTATTATAATTCATTTGTCTTACATTAACTGCAAAATGCGTATACTTTAAGGACTATAACCTTAAAACTGTATCTTAAGGACATGCCCACCTTCAGGATGGTTACTTGTGAAAAGTCCCGCTCCTCAAAATACGCCGCTGTGCACAACTCTAGCTTGGCTTTGATCAATCCAAATAGAGGCTGGAATAAAGAAAGAACTGTGAGTGCTCATTACAAACCAAGGAATGAATATGTAGTTCTCAATACTAAAAGTACTCGGTTACATGTCTAGATTATTCAGATTTGGGCATGTTAATAGTTATCAACAGACCTCTGGGTTGTGGGCTAAACATGAGGTTCTTTGGTTACATAGTTTTCTTCTGATATTTGCTTACCAGGTGGCTGAGTACACAGACACTTTTCTGCACCGTCTCTCTGGTGATGTCAGCTTCTCTGTTTATCAAATCCTGCAGAATACAGAAATACAGTATACAGTTTGGTATACTACATGAAACACAGACTGCAGTAAGCAAAGTATTTGGAGCCCTGCTAGCATATTTAGCATGCAAAAACTGTCATCTACCAACCATTGCAGGGTCTAACATTTGTGAATAGGTGCACTGGTGCACCTGAACTGAAAATTCAGATGCCCAGAAAAAGAAATTGGGCACACAACATAAACTAGATGAACCCAAATTTTATAGGTAACTTTGATATTCTAGGCAAGTAATACAACAAAAGTTTCATATCATCTGGCACTTAAATGTCAAGACTATATGCTATATAGTATATATTAATATACAATAGTACTTTCAATGCACATTTAATACTCTACACATTGTCAAACATCTAGGTGCACAGGTGTATCCACTGTCCAAAATGAAGTGCACAGCTCCAATTTTGTGTGCACAAAAATGTGTATAAATGCACCCAGTATTTCTAGTGGCCCTACACAGTAACAGTTACAACATATAACCTTCAGTTGTCCTCATTCAGCCCACAACATGAAGTCAACATAAATCATGGAGGACAAATTTGTACAACAAGCTTCCCAGCCTGATTGGTTTTGTAATAAAACTGCTCAAAGTTTACAAGCTGCAAGATCAAGATTGGATCGGTCATAAAGTTTGTCCTTTGAAAATGTGCGTAGCGAGGTGGTTTTATTGTTAATGCTGAAAATTTGTTGCGCCATATAACCAAGAAGGGGAATGTCAAAGGATAATTATATCAAATAAATCTGTGCGATATGGGGATGGATCATGTTGGTAATGAAACTGCTATACCCTGGAAAGTGCTTGAAATACTCGGTTGCAGAGTTGCACACAAAGTATTTTGAGCACTGCCATGGATATACATTGTAGACTGTCATTCTCATATAGGATTGTTTAGCCATAGCCAAAGCTGTAGGGCTGATATCAATTAGGATTTTACCACGGTCAATGTCGACTGAAGGAGGCCATATATATAAATTCCATGGTACAGTTTTACCCTGGTCAATATTGACAGACGGAGGCCATATATATATATATATATCCCCAAATTATACAAATTTTGCAATCAGATTTTGCATTGTGTTTTTCTTGTTCTAAATAATTTTTTGATTTTGAGTTTTTTTAGTATTCATCATTCTATGGTCTCCCTGTGAAAAATGGCAATATATAATAGAGGCGGCTTAGACTGTCAAACTGTACTTTCGGCATGTATTCTGCAGAGACATCTGTTATGGGCTCCCTTGGAAATCACCCCTATTATACATATCAATATACCCATCTGTATCCAAGATTGGAAAATAGATAAAATGAGCTGTGAATTGCCAGCAATTTTACAACATTTTAACCTTTAGCAAACTGAATTAGCCATTTGGTTACCAATTCTTTATCAGTTATAGGGTTAGGCAGCAGGGAGAAAGTTATGATATAATCAGAAAAACAGTCCTGTAGCAGTGATGTTTGTCCTTGGTGCTGATCTGTCTGTTCTCATCGGCTTTCCAATCACTGTGAGGGCTGGTACAGTAATTCTACTTGGGGGAATTACATCCCTGAGAAGGGCTGTTTCAGTAACTATCTCAGGGAGCCTGAGACAAGCATTGACTTGCAGAAGGAAAATCGAGCAGTGCCTTGCAGAGATGGGTTGCAGATGGGAGGGGCCGCAATGGATAGCAACGAACAAAAAAACTGTGGAAGACAATGTCATTATGACAACCCACTTCAACGCTGACCACTAACAATATTACAGTGATGTCAGTGGTTACCATAAGTACAAGTTCTCAGCCTAACTTAGCTCTATCAACAAACATAAACATATGTCAGTGCTTAGCATTGAGTGCTTTGAGAATAGAAATTAAAGGTACCGGTAAAGAATAAAAGTGTACTTAATCTTCAGCCTTCTAAGGTAGTCTTTTAGCACCAAATCTGCATTGGCTATGGGATTAGGCAGCAGGGAGGAGGTTAAGAAACCTACCTTTGCATCTATCTGTCTGTAACAGGACACACCGTATACAGTCTTCTTACTACCTCCTCGCCCAGGCAGGTGGAAGTAGATAAAATCTGACAAATGGAAATAAAACATAAAGAGTGGTAACTACATTTGTATAGGTACAATATACATGTATAGCCTGTATTAAAATGTATTGTCTGAGAACATATCATGATGATAATATAATAGCAAGGTATAGATAAATTAGAATGATAAAAAATAATATCTTAATAACTGGTATATACTAACTTAAACCTAGAAAAACACAACTCTGTATGAGTGTGGTTGCGAATTTGCAATGGCTTATGAAACATTATGGTCAAAAGTCAACTACTTTTCAATGCACTACTTAGTAGTGTACTAGTCTTGCCTGGGTACCATCCTAGTTGATTTGCAGGGGCTTCCATACTAAAGAGTGGTTTCTAAAGGGCGAAGGATCTGGTATCCAGGCTACCTCTAGCCCCTACCTTCTTCAAAGTTGTGAGCCCCGTCAGGAAGAGCCAGGAATGGGAGGTACTTCCACTCATCGGGGAGGTCATGACTGTCAGGGGGCTGGCCTTCCAGCAGGGGAGGGTACGCATACTCTATCTGTGGAGACAAGGATAGCGAGAGTGACCACTGTTATAAAAGAATAACTCTTTCATCTTTTAGCTCACGCCATAGGGATCTATGTCCTTCATTCTTAGATAATTTGACAAGCATCCCATCCTAAAATTGTATATCAAGGTACGGACATTCCCTCAGACTCAGAGTCTGTTTTCAAGCTGATCTTTCACTTCAGTTTTAGATTTAGTCCTTGAACACACACATAATCTCGCTATGATCATTCCTAATGCACTCCTTATTTGACAGGCAAAGGGACTCAGAGATCTCCCCTTAGTAGTCTGTATTGAGTCTCCAATTTTCTTTAATTGAGCTCAAAACTAAAATTGGAATGACTGAATGGTTCTCACTTCCAGACAAAGGACCGAAGTAAGTCACGTGATCGATTGTTACAAAAGGTAATTTCAAGAAACAGCTGTTGCAATACGACAGACTGTCCAATAATTCTATGTATCAATGGGCACATCTATTAATATGACATAGAATTTGTATTGGCTGTTCTATCAATAATTCACAGCTACTATTTATAACATTTGATATCCAGACACACGCATTTGCTCAACATTCTTCACATCTGTAAAGTTACATATCATTGACTGCATAAAAAAGACAACAAAATATGTGGATAATTGACGTATGAATTATTATAATGATATGCATAAATGATCATATACTGAACCAAATTACATATTTCATATCAAGCTTTTCCATTGGATTTTAGCTTTAGCTTTTGACAACAGAAAATGGCAGCACAGACAGCAAATTCGATGAGCAACATACGGCATTGCATTTTTTCTTACATATAATACAATGTACTAGTAAAAATTTTAATTGAAATCATAATACCTTATGGCCCCTCCCCCTTGCTCAAAAACAATATCATATGAACAAATATTTATATGGTACATGACTATCAACGAATAATGCAACCTTTTAAGCTACAAATTCATACAAAATTATTAACAGAATTTTCTATACTTTTGTTCAACATTACCTGACAGCCCTTTTTGTGATGAAACCCAACCACAACGACGTGCAGTACGGGCTTGTCTTCGGGAGTCCCCTCAACTCCCACCGAGCTCGCCATCTCTAACGTACGGTCCCTTGGCGCCGAACTGCTCGCCGTTGGACGATCGTTACAGAATCGTCAGACACACAAGCAGCACTAGGAACAGAACAAGGAACGACAAACCATCGTAGACCAGTTTGTTCATGTCCCGAAACGATATATCCAGGGCTGCACCTGTTTGACGCCGGACAGTTTCTGTAAACTTCCAAAATGGCGGAAGAAGGATCGAACAATCTTTCACTAATTTTAGGGGGTCCTATGTAAACTATCTTAACATTTTCTCAATGTTTCTATAATATTGTGACAAGTTATGGGCAATTGTATGTAATATATATAATTCAATTTTCGAATATGTCACTGAAGTGTTATAAATACCACGTTTAAGATGTATTTCTGCACTAATGTGACAATTGTAGAACCCTTCTTTCAAAATGAGATAGTCCCCCTGTAGACCACAGAATGACGTCATGTTGTGGAAAATTACCTCGTATTTCATTGGTTAAGAATGAGACATTTTGATCATACTGACCAATCAGAGTAGGTTTAACTTCGTGAGGAGCTAAAGGCCAGTTCAAAACTGTGCAGAACCAGGAAGAGGGTGGTCTGGATTGAACAACAACGAGTACCTGTATGTTTGTGTTTGTGTTTGTGTTGATGTTTATAAGTATACGGGAACAATATTTGCATGTAACTGTGGTCTTAGGACAGGAGTGAATGGTTGCATTGTGATGGTGTAAGTACAAGTTTGCATAAGAAGTCTATGTTGTTTAGAAGTTTATGTTGTTATTTGGTTGGAACTTCATTAGATTGTTGTTATAGCAAAGTTCAACAAGTTACTACACTTTAGTTGAGGTCATTGCAGTCATACTTTAATACAATAACAACTACACCAGGCACTTCAAGCCAGAAATTGTAAATGAATAGGGAGGGGGCATGGTCATGGAATGAATAAAGGTAAAGGTAAAGTTGAGTCATCCTCAATTGAGGTGAAGCATGATCATGATTTTTCTAGTAGCTAGTGGTAGTGCAATGTGCGGCACACTGGGTCACCCCTACTCTTTTTGAGTTTTGAGGATTACGTCCGAAGCTCCCTCATGATCATACACATGCAGGGCCGCCACGATCCGAAATGACAAATGCAATCCCTTACTTGTGTGTAACGTTATACATTGTACTACTGACAGTACTGTACTAGCACCCAAAATCTTGCTTTCTTTCATTCAAACTTCAGTCACTGTGACATGTGTAGATTTTGTATGTTCGTTATGGTATCTGAGGTTTCGTCTTTTGATATACATGTATCACTTATGAGTGATCGTGATGATGCAGTGGTAGGCAAAAGCAGGTGGTAGGCAAAATATCAATTTCAATGTTTATTAGTTATTTGATCAGCTGATTTAACATGACATATTAATTAGTAATCAAATCTGATAACATCATTTTTCCTACCAGTCGTTGAATACCTGGAGGATGTAAACATAAACAATAAACATTGATCACTGGTATGGTGCTTACCCCAAAGCCTAAGGTCACCATCTGGAAGATTTCATCAAAGATTTTTTTACCATTGATTGAGGGTGAGTATTTTAGTTATGTCTGTAACCCCTGAGTGTTGTATGCAACTCTTAACTTCTTCAGGCTCAGAGAATTAATTCCAGTGACATAAAATGTTGGTTTCTCACTGTTGCTTTTGTTTTTTAAGATAGTATCAACCCCAATCTCTTCCACCATCTTCTAAGTTGATTTAACAAATGATTTTTACCTTTCAATAAGTTTTGTATGTTTGCTGTACAATTGTATTTTGGTTCCCTTTTGGGTTGCTGGAAGTCAGTTACTTTTTACTAATGTTGCTGCTTTCTTACTTTCCAGGTTAAGACAAAAATAAGGAAGTCACAACCACAAATCTTCAAGAGGATGGATATCCTCGCCATTGTTGCCATTCTTTCAGTCGGCCTCCCAGCATGCCTTGCTTCCCTCGGAGACAGGTCCTACCTTTTCCTTACCTGTCTTCAGACTTGTGAGAGCACAAAGTGCCGAGGAGCTGAACTGGAACACTTTAACTCACACCAGCCGCGCTACATGAGGCTTCTTGGGTGGGACTGTTTGGAAGAGTGCAAGTATGAGTGTATGTGGGAAACTGTGCAGGTGTTTCAAAAGAATGGACAAGACATACCTCAGTTTTATGGGAAGGTAAGAAGTACGTAGTTGAACTCTTGTTGAACTAGTCAGAAAGATTCATGTATGAGGATTATCTTTCATTCAATTACTAGTAAACCAGCTTAGAGGAATGTGTTTTGCTCCCAAAAGATAGATTATTCAATATACTACATAAATGCATTTAAGTTTGTATGGTTTTTATTTCATGGTAGTAAAATGTGTTTGTGGTGGTTTTAAGTTCACATTTGAAACAATAGTACTAGTAGTGCTACAGTCATAGGTGGGAAAAACAATTTGCAGTGGTTATAAGTTTGCGCTGAAAGTTCACAAAAACTTCGCACATAAAACCACCGCGTCATGATACAATCCACAGTGTTAGCTTGTGGTCCATCTTTAATCCCGAAGAAATGCCAAAGATTCAGTCAAAACTTAAGACTCAATTTTTTTGTGTTGAAACTCTGAAAAAGTCTTTATTTAACTTTTAAGTATACAGTGTCTTAACCTTTTGCTTTGTATTGATTCCCCAGTGGCCATTTATCAGAGTGTTGGGAGCACAGGAGCCTGCATCTGTGGTGTTCTCTGTACTGAACGGACTAGTCCATCTCATCATGATGGGGGTGTTCAGGTCAAGGGTGCCCAAAGAAGCACCTCTGTACTGGACTGTCAATGTATATGCCTTGGTGAGTAACATTTGATTTGCTTTTCAATTACTTTATACTACAAAATATAGGGTTCGATTTTAGTGATAAACAACAAATCAATTGAATGTCTGGAAAAGAAAAAAATATCAACATGGGGTGTGTGTCTTGATGTTTTACAAGAAATCTTCAGGTCAGTTATTTAACACTTCTCTTTTTTACTTCTTTTGCAGGTAGCTGTCAATGCATGGGTGTGGTCCAGTGTCTTCCACACAAGGGACCTGGTGTGGACAGAGGTATGTTGTACTACTTGATTAAACTCAATTAAAACCTTAATGTAAAATGTGAGTTAAAGCATGTAGTTTATGAAAATACACATTCAATTTAAACATGTGCAACCCAATTTATGTTCATCATACTTTTGAAGTTCTGTCATTGTGTTACGCAAAGCGTAATTATAAAAAAATTACTTAAAGTTGTATTGAAGTGCAATTCACAAAATGTTTTTTGTTTACGTCAACCCACAGAGGCTGGACTACTTCAGTGCCACATCTATTATTCTCTTCCAACTGTTTCACTGCTACAGAAGGTGGGTACATTTTGAGAATGCATAAATTCATGATTCATGAAAATTCTCTTGTTTGATAAGTATGGTCTTCACTTTTTGATTTTTTAAGTAGTTATGCCATGACTAGTACAGAGTACTCTATTGAATGATGAATACCTCTTAGCCTGAACCTATAAATACTGCACATAGCATCTGTCTTCTATATCAATGTCACAACCAAGGAAAGAGTTGTTCAACTGTTCATTCTGAATTCATTGAGCTAAACTGATTCATCAAGATCACTTAGTATATGTAAATTCTCCAAGGAGCCAAGAAATAGTCGGATTCCTTAAATTTCCCTGGCCTGTTATCTTGCAAGGCTCTAGATCTGTTTTCCACAAACCTACGTTAACAATTAGTTTATCTGATATATTTGAATTTTTTTCATTTATTTATTTTATATATGATGATTATTATTATTGATATCTTAAATACACAACAAATACATGATTGTCAGTCTTGTTTCGCAGATGTGTTGGTGGTACCTGGAGGTCCGTGGTGTTTGGAGCTGTCCTCCTCCGACTGTTCGCCGGCCATGTTTACTACCTGTCTGCTGTCAAGTTCGACTACGGCTACAACATGAAGGCCATGGTCACAGTAGGTACGTATGTGTTGGTATTCATGTCTAATTCATAAATGTACTAGGTACATTTTTTATTCACAAGCTGGCTATGGTGACTGTTACACCAAAGGGCAGTACCATGTATACATTGCAGATACAAATTTGTACATGTACATAGAATGTTTATATTTGACACCCAAAATACTGCACAAGCTGTAGGGCAGATTTAAAATAGGGTTTTACCATGGTCAATATTGACAGACAGAGGCGATATACATGTTTTCTTTATTCTCTTGAGAAAATTTGTTTTACACATCTACTGATTCTTAAAGATTGGATATGTGATGGCAAACTTCAAGCCAGATTATCCAATCAGAAAGCTTGTCTCTTACTCTTTGGTTTTTCATAGTTGTTCTCTCGGCTCTTTGTCCAGTCAGAGAGCCTGTCTCTTACTCTTATGTTTTTCACATCCTTGTGTTTAGCTGTAGTGAATGGAGTCCTCTGGTTGGGTCTGGCAATGAAGAACAGAAAGCAGTCCCACATGTGGAAATGCGGCGTCGCCATCATTCTTGTTAACCTTTTCGGGCTGTTAGAGGTCGGAGACTTCCCTCCAATATGGTGGACGTTTGACGGCCATGCCCTGTGGCATGCTGGGACAGCGCCAGTGGTGGTGCTATGGTACAGGTGCGTGTACCTAATTTTCTCGTTTGATCTTCTTCCGGCTGCCTTATCTTAAAAGTGCTGCGAATTTGTACCATAGAAAACCACTAGGGACCATAGTTGAACTTCCCGCTTTCTCTGCTTAGCACTCATTTGGGCAACAGCACAGGAGTTAAATATACACCACTACCAGTAGACTAGCCCCTGCTGTAGAGAGGACAAACTAAACTTTTATGTTTTTCTTTTTCAGTTTCCTGATTGATGACTGCAGAGAGCAGCTGAAACAAACACAACTGAAGACTTCATGATTTTGTATTGAACTAAAAAAGCTGCTATGATAGGATTTTAAGAGTCTGTTTGATACTATGAAAATGTAGCGTTATACTAATTTGAATCATGTTTACATTTTACTGCAAACATGTCATCTTATGCGCTTAAACGTTAAAGGATAGAGATCTTCAATGTTCACTAACTATCATAGATGAGTAGATTTGGAATGATAGCTAGTGCAGTGTACCTTACACCTTTGTACATTTATGTTTTTGCACAAATTTAGTTGTAAAGTTGATACATTGCAACTGTCTGTTATAAATAAATATGATAGACATTTTTTGTAAAGAAAGTTTTGGTTGAAAGTTATACATTGTCAAGTCTTTTCTGAAGTCTTGAGAAAATAAAATCATTACGCTGTCTTTCATGGTGTTTTTTTCTTTGGGTAGTTAATGAATCTAGAAAAAATATCTTCTTAAGTTCACACGACATACTAAACTCTGAAAATGCAATGCAGGTAAAGTAGTGTGTGTGTGGGGGGGGATTATAGCATGAAGAATCCTGTCAATAGTGGGCACATGTCTATTGCGGCCATTTTCTCCCTTATGCCTGACTTAAGCCATTATGTCCTTGGAAAATGCACTTTACACAACTTTCCTCACTCCACCCATGTGTACAAATGGGCATCTAACTTTGGTTGGGGAGGTAAAAGGCAGTGGAATGAGAAGGGTGGGCTTCACCTTCCAATACCATGACCTAGACACTGAACAACCCACTTCCCCCAATTACGGCATTAAAAAACTATAATGGAACTACCTTTACCTTTTAGTTAAACTTTGTAGTTTATTGTACACTTTACATGTCTCATTCATAACAACAAGTTTTGAATTGACCAATCAGTGACAATGTTTTCTCATCAGGGTCTTCCTGCAGAGAATGCAAGGCATTCTGGGATTGCTCTGTCTCCTCTGGTCAGTCCCAGGGTCCTTTGCATCCTGGGGGGACAGATCCAAGATCTTCCAGAGATGCCTCTCCGGTTGTTGGAAGAACAACTGCACAGGTATTCTTGAGCAGGATTTATCTGCAATTTCCAACTCAAGAAAAAATTGGACTTTCTATATTATGTGTGTGCAAATTTTTTACTGTCTTTGTCAATGAATGAACAATCCACCGCTTCTGTGACATCACTTCATGCAGATGGAACATGTGAATCAGAGAGCAGCAGATTTCTCATTCTTTGAGACCAACTTTTTCTTGAGTTTGAAATTTTACAGTTTTAAGCTAATTGCATAGGAACATATTCTTTCCTTTCTTCATCCATCCATACATCCATCCATTTATTACTTCTTTTCCATTTTCCAGGCTAGCATGTATTCCTATTTTTCCATGCTTATTTTATTCATGCCATGCAGGGAGGGCTCTGGAGAGGTTTGACCATCAGCAGCCTGTGTACATGGTGCTGTTGGGCTGGTCGTGTAAGGAGGAGTGTAAATATGGCTGTATGTGGAGAACTGTGGAACAGATACAGACCGATCCATGGGCTGCCGTACCACAGTTTTATGGAAAGGTGAGTCCAGTTTGTTATTGTAATGATACAATGTAATCATCTTTCTGTCTTATGCTATGGAGCTACCCAGCTGTTTGTACACACACAGGCCAACAGAACTGTCCTTGGTGCTGAACACTTTCCAAACACACACGCACAGGCCAACATCCCTGTCCTTGGTGCTGAACACCCTCCAAGACCACACAGGCCAACAGACCTGTTCTTGTTGCTGAACACATTACACATACACACATAGGCACAGGCCAATAGACCAGTCATTGATGCTGAACACCTTTCAAAGACACACACACACACAGGCCAACAGCCATGTCCTTCGTGCTGAACACCATCTGCACACAGGCCAACATACTTGTCCTCGGTGCTGAACACCTTCCAAAGACATAAAGGACAACAGCCCTGTCCTTGGTGCTGAACACCTTACTAACACACACACATTGGCCAAAGGATCTTTTCTGGGTGCTGACGACTTCCCAAAGATACACACAAGCTAACAGATCTGTCCTTGGTGCTGAACACCTTCCAAAGACACATGCACACACACACACACAGGCCAAGAGACCCTGTCCTTGGTGTTGAACACCTTCTAAAGACTACCGCAAGCCAACAGCCCTGTCCTTGGTGCTGAACACTTTCCGAAAACACACTGGCCGACATACCTGTCTTTGGTGCTGAACACCTTCCAACCACACAGGCAAACATTCCTGTCCTTGGTGCTGAACACCTTCCAACCACACAGGCAAACATTCCTGTCCTTGGTGCTGAACACCTTCCAACCACACAGGCAAACATTGCTGTCCTTGGTGCTGAACACCTAACCCTAAGACCACCTTGTCACCACTGAGATCATGTGTTCCATTTTGTTATTTCCAGTGGCCATTTGTCCGAGTGCTCGGCATCCAGGAGCCAGCTTCAGTTCTCTTCTCCATCCTGAATGGACTAGGCCATGTGGTGATGATAGGGGTGTTCAGGAGAAAAGTGCCCAGCCATGCTAAGATGTACAGTGTGGTCCACTGGCTTGCCATTGTAAGTCTCAACCACTATCTTTTTTTTTTAAAATCTGCTAGAAATACAAACCTTTTGTTTGAAGTTGTTCCTTTAATTCAATATGATTGTCATAATGTACCGTAAGGGCTGTTCTTGCTCATCTAAGGAGAATGAATATGATGTACCTTTTTATACATGTAGAATCATGTGCAAATATAACCGTCATCTGGAAAGACATAAGCTAAGTACGAGTAAGTACATTAGTGTAAAAAATGGAGAAGTAGAAGCCATACATATGATTTTTGAAAGCAGTCATATATTTCAAGATAGATATAAAGATATATACATGGGGAAGTGATATCATTTGGTTGGTTTCAGATTTCCATCAATGCCTGGTTTTGGTCAGCCATCTTTCACACCAGGGATTTCCCATGGACGGAGGTATGAAATTCATATCTTTGTTTCCAGTTTCACCCCAGCACACTCAGAAGTAGCATGTGTACCATCCTCCGTAGTTACTGCTGGCTCAATCTTTTCGCTTTCTTACCACAGAAAGTAAGCAGAAAAATCGAACCAGTGGTATATGGTAACTGCGGAAGATGGCACTAACTCCATGATTTTGAAGACTTCGTTTAAGCCGTCTCTTTCTATTCTTAGAAAATGAAGACTTTTGATGAAATGTATCATTGTAGATCTACATGTAAATTTTCGAATCCTTCTCCCCCCAGAAAATGGACTACTTCTGTGCTACTTCACTGGTAGTCTTCCAACTTTTCATGTGGTTTATCAGGTAAGGAACTTCGACTGAAGGCTTATCTGTGTTGGTAGAATAAGGAATGGGTATAGGTAAGGAACTTAATTCTTTTTGTCTTCAAATATGCTTGATCAAAACTAAAAGTCTGTGCTATATAATGTATTAGCATACCATACCATTGATATAGTTTTCATACATTTCTCTTTTCACTAAAATTTCACACGAATAATAAAACCAGCTAATAGATTGTTTTCGTTTTGTAGATGTCCAAGATCATAATGAAACTTTTAATTTCGGGAATCTCATGTGGTTCACCATATTTACTAGACATAAGATGCTACAAAGTTTTAAATCAAATGCCTTTATTCAGGTTTGGTGGTTTCAAAGAGTCAGCCATGTTTGGAGCCCTCCTTGCAGCCCTGTTCAGCAGTCATGTGTACTACCTGGGCTTCATCAAGTTTGACTACGGCTACAATATGATGGCCAACGTGGCTGTGGGTAGGTATTGAAGACCCTTCCATTCAAACCATTTGAAAGGGGTAGTCAAAGAAACTCTTAGTAGAATTATGGTAGGGGAAAGTCTAAAAAGATGTACTAGATTATGTTTGAATAATGATGAGTTTTATTTGAAAAATGTTTGAGGAATTTGAATCCTCGCGAAAGCTAAATTGATTAGTTATAAATGTGAACACTTGTATTGCACTTATTTCAGCAGATACTGTATCATACACTTAGTACATATATCATAATGTCTTGTCTATGTATATATCATCACTGGGGTTGTGACTAGAATGTTCTAAATTTTCCTTCCAGCGTTTGGAACATTTCTTTTGCAGAAAAAAATAAAAGAACACCATACTTTTTCAACATTATCATTTTCAGTTCATGAACTTTCATTGCACTCATACAGGACAGCTGAATGCCTTCTGTTGGTTGGGGTTCGCTTTCAAAAACGTACGTCAGAGGAAGTACATGTGGAAGTGCATCGCTACGATTCTCACCATCAACTGCCTGCTGCTGCTGGAACTGGGCGACTTCCCTCCGATATGGTGGACGTTCGACGCCCACTCACTGTGGCATGCTGGGACGGCGCCGGTCGTACCATTGTGGTACAGGTGAGTTTTGTGAATAACTTCATCAGATTGGTACTGTAAATCACTTTAATATAGCGTCAGGAAAATATAGCGGTTGGGGGAAAATGGAGTAGGTCACAGCTCTTAATTTCAACGGTGGGAACAAACATAACTGTCTCAAATATTAGTGATTAAATATTTGCGATGATGAAATTTTAGCTGTTGACTAGTGACTGTTAAATTAGCTAAAATTAAGTTACTGTTAACAAATAAAGAATTACAGCAGCTTCTTTGAGCGTAATGTTTTTTATGCACTGCCACATTTTTTGAAAACCTGCCAACGATTCCAACGTTGGCAGGGGAGAAAGCTAAGGACTTGTTTTAGCATTCAAAGGTTCAGCCTCACTTCACGTGTTGGTGCTATGGAGAATAATAGAAATAGAGTGGCTTTTTTTTTTTTTGGAAATCCTGTCTTTTTTTCGCAGTTTGTTTTAAAGGTGAACATTTTTCATAATTATCCTTTATGATTCTGATGAATTGATCTGCTGCATGTACCAGTAAGCTTTCAGCCTAGAGTGTACTCTCAGCCTGTATTGCACATGGATTATTCAAGAATTCATATTCTCTCCAAAAATGGATTCCCTTTCAAGACCTACATGCTTTCATACAACGCCATTTCATACTAACTTGTATGTGATTTTGATGCATTGTGCTTGTCCTTGGTACTAGAAATAAGAAAAAACACCACACATTAGCAAAGTTCTACAATAACTCTTTAATAATCTGTAGAAATGTCACTGACATCATTGACACTAAAATGTCTCCTTAGCTACATTCTAATCAGAAAATCACCCCATCTTGTCCTTAAAACGTTTGGTCACGTTTCGAGCACAAGATTGGCACAGGCTTCTATTTATAGATACAACTTGAGCCACTTGGAAGCGTGGTTTGAAAACTAGCGGACTGCTGCCCTACCCTGTGTCAGGGAACCCCGCAGCATTATAATCAAACTACATGTACTACAACACTGTACTATTAACTGTTAATTGTCTTCTTTGCAGTTTCCTGATCGATGAGAGTCTGTATTTACTCAGGGAAGCAGAGGAGAAAGACGTCTAGAAGACTATATGCAAGAGATTTGAACATTTTGTACCAGTTTCTATGCATTTGCAGTGTTGTAAGCAATCATGATGCTAAATCTTAAGTTTTCTAATGATTCTTCTGGTTGTATATAGTTATATTGTGATGACAATCAGAGCTCAATGTCAATGTAAAAAGTTAACGGGATATTTTTGACATTTTTATTGTGCCTATCTTTTGGTAGTCAAATAATCTTAGGTAACTGTTTCATAATCAAGATAAAATCAGATATGTCAGCATAACATGGCATTATGATATATTCGGTTACACAGACATTTACGTACTTATGCATTTATAGAGTATGCATGTACTAGTACCATAAACAAACAAAAAATCTGCAAACACAATTGACTCAGAACATGGGATTCACTTTCTTGATGAATGAATACATTTTCAACATTATCATTTCGGCTTATATCATATAAGACTAACCGCTACCAATGCTATAGACAAGAATTTTGGCTAATAACTCTGATTTAGACTTTGGTAAAACTACTAGCATCCTATAGACTCCTACAGTCCCAGTAGAGAAAGGCACACAACTACAGGGTTAGGTTAGGGTAAGGGAAGAGACTCTATTGTAGATTACAAGCTACATTTGTATGAGCTTGGTTAAACTAACTACTAGTATCCTATAGACCCTGAAACAGGAACAGTCCCAATAGCGACAGGCAGACTGCTGCTGGGATGCACTCTGTCGTCGCCCTCCCCAGGGATAGCAGCGTCTGGATGGCTCCAACCATCACTCCAAGTAAGACTACCGCACCTGGAAATACATGGACGTTGTTCTTAAACTCTCGCTCATTGTAGAATCACCCGCTGTGAGTTAAATTCCAGCTGTGTCACTCACCTCACATGCATGCTACTGGAAAGGGTTGCAGTCCTTAGGACAGGACGTTAAGCCATTGTCTACTGATCATTGTGCCCTCAAAATTAATCAGAGGGACCAGCAAAGTTAAAGGGACCACATTGGCCAGGTGGTCCTTATGTATCTAGGTGGTCACTAGTACAGGTTTGACTGTATAACTATATCAATGGCCAGGTACAATGTAGTCCTTATGTAGTGGTGCCCACTAGTACAGGTATAAGTAACTGTATAACTATATCAATGGCCAGGTACAATGTAGTCCTTATGTAGAGGTGGTCACTAGTACAGGTATACTATACATACTTGCAACTTGTTGGTCGGGTGAGCCCATCCCTAGCATGACCCCTGCCCCGAACTCCACCACACCGACGGCGTACATGTACAGGGTCGGGTTCGGGACCACTCCCAGCGGCTTCAACGGGAACACCGTGGAGAACTTCACAAACTCATCTTTCTGAAATGGAAAAAAGGGTGAAAGTGAGTACCTAGCTTCAGATTGGGACGTCCCTCGGACAGGAAGTTAAATGGAGCCAAACCTCGAGTAAAAGAACCCACCACACTTATCGAAAAGAGTAGGGGTCCTTCCCAGTGTGAGTGGATCAAACCTACAGTCTGGGCCAGGTTGACATTTTGAAAAAGGTTATAGCAAGGAGGTTTAATTGATTAAACCTCCTTGGTTATAGTTACCTGTTTTGTCAGTCCTTCCTAAAATGTGGAGAATCTCATTGAATAAATAACGAAACAGTAAAGCAGAGATTAAGTTAGGAATAGCAACAAAAGGTAAGTATACTGAGAGGCATGTCTTTAATCATGCAAATTGGGATGTTGTTTGCAAAAGTAGAGTGGGAAATATAACACCGTTCCGCTTGGCCAAAGCCAGCTCCGATGTGCCAAGGACATTATATATGATAGATCACCAATCACTGACAAACGAAAGGTTAAGTGGATTCTACCTGAAACGTCTGACAGTTTACAAATCAATTCAATCCCGATATTGCTTGAGTAACTGTTACGTTGCGCATATGTCTACATGCTGCTAGAAGCTGAGAGCTTATACGAGACATACAACATTGCAGAGGAAAATAGAGGCACGGATATCACCACTCTAGCCGGGATGAGAAAATACCTTTCCGACTCGGGTAATCAACAAGCAGATGTACCGTTAGCCCTCTCCCAGTACATCCGAGTACACACAGACTCGATGCGCTCGGCTAGAAACACTTCCAGAAACACGCAAGCGCAAGTCACCAAGAGTTAACGCTTAAATACCTAGAGAGACAATCGACCGTAACTGAACCAAGCGTAACCCAGCACCAAGAGACCATGTCTAGCGATATAATAGACGTTAAACAAGGACAACAACAATGTCCACCCTGGATGTCTAACCTTCATCGACGGAACGTAACAAATGTAACGTTAATACCATGAAAGGATGAATAGGAATGAACGGGAACAGCTTGATGCACCCAGACAGGGCGAAGACTATTCCGAGTCCGCCACTCAGAAGCCCAGCCATGTTTGCGTCCTTTCTCTGAGCTCTGAACTTTGAACTTTATCTAACCTTATAAAGCCGGTGGCACAGTGACGGCATAGCCGTAGGCAGAGTACATGCAATAGTAAAATCCTAAAGAAATATTAGCTACGCATGTAACAAACAACTGAAGGAACTCAGAAGAAGAAACAATGGGTAGGCCATATCAAGTAATAACATTGATATCCATAACCGAACAGAAACCTAGCAGGGGATTATGGATAACCGTTGAGTAGGGAAATACTCGTAAGCAAAACTAGGTCAAAATAGGTGTGGCAATCTCACGGTATGTACCACCTCTCATAGGCGTGGTGACCTCTTAACCTTAAGGTCGGTATCTATCCGCGACCATCAAGACTATTTCGGGTATGTTAAGCTAGTTGATGACTTTCATTTTACTTTGTGTTTAGTTCATCATTGCATACTTTACCTCATTATTATCATTATATCCTGCAATTGACCTTCGGGCATGACTTTGCAATAAAGTTATTAACGGTTATATCATGTTATTCTTAAGTAGTGCTCGACAGCGAGGTGGAAACTCACGGTGTTGAATAAAAACTGAGCAATACGTCAGTTTTGAGACAGTGTGTGAGTTGGATTACGATGTTTGTTTGGTTTGTGGGTAGAAGGGACTGCGTTTTAATATCTTATATAAGGAAAACATCCCAAATTTTCAAGTAGAAATGTAATTGTAAAGTAAGATAGGTCAATGCCACTTTGGATCGGTGTATTGACTTGAAACTGAGGAATTATAAAGGGGAGACCACCCCAAACGCAACTGGAGTCACAGATTTAAGATCCATTTGGGATTTGGGTATTCGGGGGCGTTCGTTAAAAGGAGTTCCCTGGTTGTAACACTATAAGTCGTTTTATAGGTCAGACCAAACATCAAACGATATTTCATTTCGTTTATCTATTTTACCATGGAGAAATCACCTAAACTGGACACATGCAATACTCATAAACATGAACATAAATACACTACATAGTTTTCCTTAGGTAAAAATGGCAATTACGGCTTATTCACGTGAGTCGCAGTGGTGGCAACGCCTATAAATATCAGATGACCTTTGAATGCGTTCGTTCGGTCGGTTGATACTGTTTGACATTCAAGCAGATGTAGCTAGGGTCTGGCTTGTATTACATGTCTTTTGCAGCATTTTGCCTGTCTTTCGAGGGGTGCGTCGACTATAACAAATACGTTTACCGTTACATCTGTTTGGACTCACTGAGTAGAATGGTTCAACTTGCATGTATACGCAATCATCTTTTTGTTCTCTAACGCAGTTTTGAACAAGACATTTAGCTTTTCTGAACTCCCCCCACCCGAACCTTTGTTTAAAAACAGTTTTTACGAGAGTAAAGTTAGAGTTAATGCTCGTTCCTCCTGTACATTCTAACTCACAAGATTTTGTAAGATCTTTTAAACAAGATGCATATAGTTTGATTTTTGCTTAGTCATTCCTCATTGTCATGTCATTGATTGCGTTGGGTGGTTCCGTTATATTTGGCGACTTTGCATCTGTAAATCGTTCCTGGGGGGGGGGGGGGGGCGGTGGGAGAGAAAGTGTTTGGAAAGGAAAACGACTAACTTTGTTCTTATGATGAATTGCAGAATGTATCTTCTCATTTCCCACCAATAGAACTGAACTGCGTCCAAGTGAAATTAAACAAGTCCAAAGTGACTTTACGAAGTACACGTTCAAGTCCAAAATAGATTTGGGGTGTATAAGAGTATAAATTCAAAAAGAACTGGACATAATCTACCTGATGTTTTTATAATCAATTTCTAAAGTTTGTTTGGAGTGATTGCAATTGTAGTATGCTATCATTCTTATTACGTGCATTTCGCGCCGTAAAACAAATAGGCGTTGGTCTTTTAGTCATCATCATCTATCGGCCTGTAACAGCCGGGGCCAAACAAGAAGTACATATTTCACTCCACATTGCCCTATCAAGCATAATTGTTTTCTAATGTTCATACTAGTATTCACTTCCAGTGTCTCTAACTAAAGTGTCAGTAAAAGTCAAACTTCCGCAATGCACTCGGCCTCTCGGTTTCCGTAGTACATCATTAATTTAGTGTCATTAAATCGTGCTACATATTTTTATGTTACGCAAAGAGTAACCTTCCTTACCAGAACTTTGTGCGCCGGGATGAAAGAGAAGAGCTTGGGTAGCCCAGTAGTACAGAAGAACAGCCCCAGGCCGATAGAGAGTAGATGTGCCGATCCTGCCGCCATCTTGGATTCGAATGTGGAGAGGTCGTCGCACCCTTCAAATATGTAAGCCGTTAGATCAGATAAAGTTCAGTCGGAAGGGGAATGACACCTAGTGATGACATGTCTGGATGGAATGTTTAATTCAGATAATACTGTAAATGCAGAAATGTTCGCGGTGGTTTTATGTTCGCGGTTTTCGCGGTGAACTTTCAGTGCGAACTTAAAACCACCGCCAAACTTTTTGCCCACCTATGACTGTAGCGCTACTATTGTTTCAAACGCGAACTTAAGACCACCGCGAAGACTCCATTTTCTCCCCACCGCGAAATAAAAACCACGCAAACTTAAATGCATTTACAGTACAGGAAAGTGAACCTAATGATCTTAGCATTATTTTGTAATTGTAACGAATTGTTCTATGTTTGATTGATAGGTTGTATTTTTGTATGGAAACTCACACGCAAAGTTTATAAAATCAACATATCATGGATTTTGCTTATTTATATGAATTGTATTTAATTGTTAATGTACACTAAATGTTGTGGGGTGGGGGGGGGGGGGTAAAGACAGTTCATTCCAGTGGTAGATTCTAGAATGCGCCCATCTCACCTTGTGGGCGTGGCTGTTAACTGCCCATACCACGTGCAGTAAAATAGCAACAACATACAGTAAAATACTAGATGATATAACTAAAGCTAATTCTTTTGCTTAAGGTTTACTAAAGCATTGGAGAATTCAGAATCCATATATCGTCAAGAAGATATGGCTGACAAGCGACGAACCTTTACAAATTGATAAATCTTTGATAAGTTATACAGTAGCCATGTAAGTAATTGTAGGATAATAATTAAGCCATCAAACAAATAAAGCCTTTAAAGGTCACCCTAATGGCACCCTGTGAGTAGGTCAGCACACATTCTGACAGTCATTGTGTATTGTGTTTTGCACACACGTGATTATGACGTCACGAATTATCAGCCATGTTGGACCCGAAAGTCCTGAAAGTTGAACCAAGACTAATAGAGAGGTTTAATAGAGGCTACTCAGTCATGATCAGTATGGACGCATTGGCATAAAGTCTCGCTCCCGTGGAAAAGGCGCAAGTTTCCATACAGCATGCTATTTGATACATGTACTATAACGTTGAATGTTGAATATTAGGGTCATCTTTCCAAACCTAGGCCCGGCCAGGTTGCTTTGAGAACGTAACGAAAAATAAAAGTGTATTACAACAAATATATGCAAATTTTGTTCATGACTAATTGTTGTATGTTTCGTGTGTTTTGTTGTCTTTTATATCGTTCTTTTCGTTCCCGCAAACTGTCCGGCCGCGAGCCGGTTTGGAAATGTGACCCTAGCATTGTGCTGAAGGATGCGTTAACAGGTGGTTGCAGTACTGTGATTAACCGCAGGAGGCGCTGTAGTTGTTACAGGAATGATCGATGCTGCTGACTGCTGCATATCAGGAGAATCTCCAAAAGCCACGATTTGAAGTAGATTTTACTACAATGAATGGATGAACGAACGGACGAATGAATGCATTCATTCACAAGAGAAACACTCAAGGTTTTTGTATGGTATGCTTTAAGTTTTTTTAAAGAATTTCCCCAATAATATACATCAAGAAAGAGATGAAAAAAGCTTTTTCATCCATCCATCCATCCATTCATTCATTCATCCATCCATCCAAACCCCAACCCAGCTGTCTATCCACGATTTTGTTCATTCATCCATTCATTCATTCACTCATTCATACTTGTTCTGTATGATTTATATAACTGATTTTGTGTTGGAAATGACTGAAACATGAATACATGTGCAAATCCTTTACTGTACAAGTCGGATGCATTTTATTCAAAGCAGTTCTCCCTGTGGTGTGACTTGGAAGCCGTGCCTGTTAGCAGCCTAGCAATTGGCAAAAGTTACCAAACGTAACTAAGATATTTGGCATATACCGTAATGTACAGGACATGACTTTGTGTATTTCATACAACCTCCGTTACTATCAACTTCAAGTACTCGAGGACGTGTGAAACATTTCCTTTTTCATTAAAGCTGTGGTTTTTATTGACAGTGTGTACTGCACTGACTGACATATGTCCATCCATTTCTACATGAAAAATATACAAAAGAGAATCCTTTTCATAATAATCTTGCTGACATAACACTTCACAATATATACAAGTACATTTATTCAAGTAGTGGCCAGAATTCGTACATTAAGACGTTTACGAATCTTATAATTGAACAAAATATAACATGTAGCATAGATAACTGCAAAGTAAATTGCAATGATGTATACTACGTTTCCATATCAATCATTTCGGCAATCTTAGGAATACTTTTCAACACTTAACATATGAGACATTTACATAGTATACTGTACAACTGCGTTAACAACGTATTAATGATCATAGACTTCACCACACGAATCCTAGCCTCTTCTTGGCCTTATCTGCTGGTGCGATGTGCAGGTTTTTCACATCCTCAGTTGTAGGACCCTGATAGGCGGATAGCTGCGTACCCTGACCATCAGTAGCCATATAACTGGGACGTATACCGCCCTTTCCGTCGAACAGCGGTCCCTTGCCGCCCCCGGCGCCCTCGCGAGCGGCCTTGATGAGCGGATACGGGTTCCGTCCGCCATCGACTGCCTTTTTGATCACGTGACCGGCGTACTCTTGGAACTGTTGTTCCTCCACAGCGATGAGGTCAAAGTTCTTGCGGTCGTACTCGAGGTCTTCCTGCTTCTTCTTGACCAGCACCTCTTTCTGTACCCCCTATGGATGGAGAGAAAACGTTTCATTAGGAAACAACGAACATCAACAGCTGTGACTGGAATTCAACATAGAATATTCTTCAACTATAGGAAAAAAACAAAGTCAGGGGGGAAAAATTCATGAATGTAATGACATTCACTCCCAGAAAATGTGTGCCTGAAAGTACACTGTCAGACTTTCCCTTAGACTCAGTTTATTTATGTTGAAATATCTTTTTTAGATCCAACAACCAACAAAATAAATTGGTGTGGTCTAAAATACTAAAAAACAGTCCCAAAAACGATGTGCCCAAAAGTACAGTCTACTAGCTTTCCTGTCAGACTCATGTTTTCATGTTGATATCCCAGTTTTGGGTTATCTTTTCCGCTCCAAGAACTATAAAAATAAACGGATCCACTCACACCAGGGGGAAGGACTCTTTTTGATAAGTGTGTTGGGTTCTTTAACATGCCCAAACATGGGACCTTCGGTGTGTTAATATACAAATAAGTCCCTCACCGCTTGTCTGAGGTGCGTGCTTGCCAGGTTCTTCCTGTCCTGTAGCTGTTTGCGCTGCCTGTCCTCCTGTTTGGCCTGGAAGATTTTATCTGCCTCCATCTTCAGCTCCAGAACCTCCTGGTCTTTCCTCTCCTTCTCTCGTCTCGCCTGCTCCTCCTGAGCCATCTGTAAGGAAAGTGGCAAACAGTAACGGTTATTACCAATAAATCAATCTTATCTATTTCACTAATTTTGATTCATAGCATTTTTGTAAATACTGTAGGTTTACTTTAATTCATCACTTATGCAAGGTTACAAACAGTTACTCAAGCAACTCGATAGATTTCGTAAGGAAAGATGCAAATAGTAAAGGCTAAAATACCAATCAATTAATCTTATCTATTATATTGATTTCCATTTGTCTCTCTTGTACTTTAATTTTTCGATTGTTCTATTTGCTGGCTGGTCCGCTGTTGATTGTTTAATACATTAATCATGATATTTAAAAAAAGTTGGGGTGTATAGAAAACGCATTAAACATTATTCCGCCAGGTAACCTTAAGACCACCAGATCAAAACAAAAATAGTGAATTTATGATAAGTAATTCTGAAGGTAAACGCACTTCAGATATCCAGGTGTTTAAGACATTCTTCAAAAGGCCGCGATAACACTGTTTTTTTTAAAACATGGGAGTTAAAGGGTACTTAATGGAATTAGAAGAGTTGACGATGAGTCTTTAGAATCTTACCACTTGTGCCCTGTGTTCAGCGATGGACTTCAGCTCCGCCTTGATCTTCTCTTCCTTCTCCTCGCGGTCAGCCTCCATCTTTGCTTCCTGTTCCGTGACGGCCTTCGCGATGCGCTCGTCTTCGTTGTCCACCTTCTTCTTGAGCTGCTTGGACAGGAGGTCGACCATCTTGTCTCGGTGGTCCTGCACTTTCCTAGAGTTGTACAAAGTTGTTTGGTGAGTTTCCAGTTGGTTTTAGTACCTGTTAAACTTTCATAAAGCACATTAACGCAACTTATAAAAGGAGAGAAAATTATTAAATGATTATGTGACTCTCCTATATTTCTTTGCTTTCATCATAATGAACACAAGCGTGCAATATTTATCTTTAGAACCTTTTGATTCAAATTTGTTTGGTATGTTTCCAGTTAATTTTAATCCCAAATTTCCTTTCATAAAGTTAAAAAGCTTAGAGCAAATTTTGTATCTTAAACATACGGTGGAATTTATTACTTACTTGAACATCTCAGACTCTCTCTCCCTCCTGAGTTTTGTCATCTTTTTCTTGGCGGCAGCAAAAAGTCGGATTTCCTCGTCTTCTTCCTCTTCCTTCTGCTGTTCGATGGCTCTGATGGCATCACGGTTTGACGTGTGTTCCTGTATGGAAAAAATATATAGTCAACAGATTAACATATGAGACATCAACATACTAATATTGCTGTACAACTACAAACAATGGCTTATAATGCCTGGCAATCTTTCTGCAAATATATGACACTATATTATTATTGATTCGTGTAGTGGATTCTTTACTATCCTCAAGGTGTGACTCAATTGGTCAAACATGGAACCTACAATTTATCATCCCTTCAAAAAGACTTTAACCCTTTCTAGTAAAATGTAATAAGGTGGGCAACAACAGCCAAGATTAACCTGCAGGTCCAGAGGTAAGGTATACGTTAAGTAGTCCCCTTATAAGACTAATGCACACTCAACTAAGATGTAAGAAAATTTCCAGAAAGTGTTAAATGGTGAGGGTAGATCAAACCTATCAGTCCAATCCTACGCAACTTGCACTCTGATACAATATAAAACGGGTGATGCCTTGAGGTGCTGTACTGATCATACAAAACAAACAAACAAACAAACAAACAAACAGGCGTGGCTGTTACCTGATGCGCCATCATGAGCTCCATCTTCTCCCCCCTCCGCAGGTCGTCCAGCTTCCTGCGCTCCCATTCGTGGAGCCTGGCCAATCGCTGGATCTCCTGGCCCTCCCGACGGTCCTCACGCTCCTCCCCAGCCAACGCCTGATGATGCTCCTGGATTCTGATGGAAGAACGGAAAGATTAGGACTGAGGACTTGTCATAAAGATTGTCAATTGCTTAGATTATCTTATATGCGATTCATCATTATAACAATTCTGAATGCTTTAAGCCCTCAAGACTGCGATATTTTTTTCTCGTAAATTCTTAAAATTTTTTTCTGAAAATTGCAGGCTATAAGCGGGTATTTTGAGCCCTTAATATACAAATGATTAAGCTCAGCATAATTCTTGAGCAGCTGGTAGAGTCTCAGGGCCATTAGGACCACTTTAGATGATGGAATGTAGTCTGTGGCATATGTCCAAATATGGGCAGTAGGCCACTTAGTAATTAAGAAGAGCTTTGTGCATGAAATCAGCAAACTTTTGATCAACAAAACACAGTCAAAGAACGTACTGGTTGATCTGGAAGTTGGCAACCGTGGCTCTCTCCTGGTAACGCTTGCTCGCTGCCATCTGGTCCTCCAGGATTGCACGCTCCCTGTCTTCCTGGAACTTGCGCAGCAGTTCCCTGTCTTTGCCCTGATTGGCTCGTTCTTTTGCCTGCTTCAGTTCAACTTGCGCGTCTCTCTCCTTCAAGACCTCCGTCAACAACAAAGCACCCTGGCAAAGAACACATTTACCGTTAGATTCAAAAGATGACACTGGACTTGTGTTAGAAAATGCTGAAACAGTAGGTAATACACCCCTAAGTTTGGACACCCCAGGCCTACGTTCCGACACCCCAATGTTCCGACAACCCTATGTCCAGACTAACCTTAATGTAGGGGCGTCAAAACATAGCAGTGTCAGAACATGTGGGTGTTGAAACATATGTATTTAGGAATAAGTGGAGCACAGAGCCAGTACCTTTCTAGATAATATAAGACAAGCAGGTAGGCAAAAAACTATTTCAAACACAAGTTATAAACATGAACACTTACATGGAATCCCTTGACCCTGTCTGTCTGGTAGTACTGCTGAGTCTTGGCCTTCTCGATGGCCTTCCTTCTCTGCTCAGCCTGGTACTTTGCCTCTTCGATGTCGACCTGCACGCGCTCTGCCTCCTCGTGATCCTCGCGGATCTTACGAGCTTCCAGTCTCTTCTGTCGCTGGCCCTGTGTGGAGAGATCAAAGGTATTGATTGATTGACTGATTCATTGATTAATCAATTGCTTACTTTGAAATACACATCTTACAAAGTTTGAAAAGGAAAAACCTGAATTGTGCAATGGGAGCTGAAAAGTCTGTCGGCTTTCATGTATGAATTTAGCATAACTTAGATGACAAAAGTACATTAGAATTTAAATTGACCATCAATTGATATAGAGAATATCTAGTAGATAAGCAGCAAAAAGACTACAAAGATCAAACAACTAATATAAATAATACATACATTGTGCTGAAAAATGTTGACTTTGGATAAGGTAAAATGTGTCCAACAAACAACACAACAAACATTGGTAAAAGATCTGAGAAAACTGTATGAAATAAAACCTTACAGCAATGGTGTTAGCCCAGTTCTTGACCACATCTTTAGACCGTGAGTGCAGCGCTTCCTTGTCCTGCCGGATCCTCTGGGCTTTCTGTGCCTCCCTGTTCTGCATGGTCCCTTGCGTCAGGGTCCCGTGGATTCGCTCAAAATCCTTCTTAGACATCACCATGACGTCTCTAAGATCAGTGCCACCTGGCACCTGGAACTCCGTGTGTTGGGCGCCCTCTGCTTGGGGAGGACCTGGAGGCGTAGAAAATACATAATATGTTAATAGAAATACAGCCAGTGATGCCCTGTAAACTACAGGGCTCCGGACAACCCACAGACCAGAAATAATTGTGTCACAGATGATTTGACAACAGCAACAATAATTTGAAACGCAGCCCAAATTGGAAACCAAAACAACAGCACAAAACGTTGGCATATGTTACAGATGGGAGACAAAATAGAAATAAAAGTTGAGTAAGAACTGTTCTAAAGCTTATTCCTTATTGATCCTTATCCATTCATTGACGGGGTTGATTTTTCTAGGCAGTGGAATATGAAATGCTCAACGTTTTGATGGATAATTGGGTTGTATGAGAAAAGTGAAGTGATCTTTTGTGGTAACTTTGTCAATGTTACTAAATATGGTTATCGTTTATTTACAACAGTACTGGTGGATATCATAATCTAAATCGTCACTGACATGCTTCAGATTTTGTCATCATGTCAAGATTCAGCAATCAAAACTATTCATTGAGCAAAATGTAAAGTTGCCATGATTGATACATGAATGAAATTGAAAGACATCCAAACTGTATCATTCTAATTAAGAACAAGAAACAGTTAACAAAAAGAACAAAGAACGAGTATAAGTGACATTATAAGAAATAACAATGGAAACGATAAACATACAAGAGTGGTGTTATCCTAAAATGAGAGTATGTCGTGGAAAATCAATGAAATCCTGGCACAATTCCTTTGCCCAGAATGAAAGGAAAATCTGTAGTAATTTTCCGGGGTGGAAAACCTACCAGACGGAGGAGGTGTTCTCGCCTGCCCCTGTCTTCTTCCGTGTCGAATGACTTCAGCCGACTTTGACATCGTTCTCGTCGCCATTTTAAGTCCGTGGAGATAGCTAACTATCGTTCTGCGTTGACGATTCTTCCTAAACTGAAGTAGCAACGACGAAACTCAGGAGAAAACGCCTCGTGTTTGTTTGGGTTCAGCTGCTTGGCGGCGGCTCTGTTAGTCCATTGTATCCACGGTTGCCTAGAGACAGACTATTCCATAATAAAAAAGGGTGAATCAATATGAAAGAAAGCAGTGTGGAAGATATGAGGCTAAATTGCAACGATTATTGAACTTAAATATTTGACATATTTATTTGTTATTTACCCGCTGTTATTTATTTGTTTTTGAGGAACTGATTCTGAATAAATACTATATTAAAAAGTTTTAAACCCCCATCCAAGAATGGCATCGTTTCTTGCTATGCATGCTGGGTGAACTTCGTCATATAACCTTTGACACAAAGATGGCTGCTTCATGTTCCGATTTCTCGGTTTTGAAGTGTGTTTTCGCTTGATTTTCCGCAGAAAGGTGTTTTATGTATCAAATTTAGCAAGAGCAACCAGAGAGGTAAGTATTTTATAACACATAGCGTGGATAGCAACAAGAAGTTAACAATTGAACAGGATTTAAAGCTAAATCATGTTTGGTATGCTGAGCCGGCGTCTGGTTTTTGAGTAACATAAACATTCTACATTCTACATTCTACATTGTTGTTTCCCCCAAATAACCCCTTCAGGGGCATAGTAGGGGGGGAGTTGAGGTCCCGGGCTAAGGCAGGCAGGCCTCCAGCCTGGCACGGAACGATTCAAGGGTGGGAGCCGTCGCAACCGTGCCAGGCAGGGTGTTCCACTGAGGGATGGTACGGGGAAAGAAAGAGTGTTTGTATGTGTCAGTTCTAGCGTGGATGGTGTGAAACTTGAGGTCGTGGCTCCCCCGGGTCCGCCCCTAGGCTGGTGTCAGCAAACTGTAAGTGTCTATATTAATGTGGTTATTAACAAGTTTGTAGAAGAAGGTGAGGCGGGCGTTCCTCCTCCTTTCAGAGAGAAGGGGCCACTGCAGGTCGTTGAGCATTTGTGTCACGCTGCTAGTCCGCCGATAGTCATTAAGGGTCACGCGGGCGGCCCTGCGCTGGACGGCCTCCACCGCCTGTATCCCTTTGGTGGTGTACGGGTCCCAGACGATGGCACTATATTCCAAGTGAGGCCGCACCAGCGCTTTGTAGCAAGTGGCCTTGACCCTAGATGGACAATGGGTCAAATTGCGCCGAATGACCCCCAGAACACGACCGGCTTTGCTAGTGGCGTGGTTGATATGGGTGTCCCACCGCAAATCGTCGGACAGTTGTACTCCAAGATAGGGGTGGGACTTAACACCGGTAAGGGCTTCTCCACAGAGGGAGTACTGGGTTAGGGTGGGATGCTTCTTACGGGTGATATGAAGGATGTGACATTTAGAGGGGTTGAACGACATGAGCCAACGATTTTGCCATTCTGATAACGCATCGAGATTGGACTGTAGAGCTTGAGCGTCAGAGGGCTTGCTGATGGTTCGATAAATCAAGCAAACATCTACATCGTTGTCTTTCTTTCCGGCCGACATCAGAACGGGGACGGAGCATGACGCTTTTATCTTTAGCTAGTAGTGCAATGCGTCACAACAGGTCATCCCTACTCTTCTCGATAAGTGTGTCGGGTTCTTTTACGTTGTAAATCCACTAACTCGCAGTTTTCTTGTGTTTAACTTTAAAAGTAAAACGTTCATTTTACCTACCAACACAGTTGAGCCGCCGCTTCCGTGCTGCTTGAAAACGAGTTTGTGGTTGAAACATAGAAGAGTAGAGTACTTAGTATATTTGGCCAGGTCGGAACTGTTTTTACTGTAACAGTAGAAATTACTTCAGTTTTGGCCGCTGACGTCATGCAAATTATACCCTGGTTGGAGCTGCATCAGTCTTTCGGAAGGGGTGCAAAATGGGGGTCCCATGATCGAGCACATTAAAAGGCACTACAACAGCCTCATTACTCAGATGGGTACTTACTGGCTGTATACTGGCTGTACTTCAGATGACTGAATGAATATCTTTTATTTGAATTAAGCTGCATGTTATCTCTAACAGTACCAGAGGATGGCAGGGAAGAAAAAAGTCCTGGCTGTGTTTGACTTCGACCACACCATCATCGATGACAACAGCGACACGTGGGTCCTGAAGCTCGCGCCAGGAGGGAAGGCTCCCGATGGGCTACGGCAGACGTACCGCAACGGGTACTGGACGGAGTACATGGAAAACGTCTTCAAGTATCTCCATGACAACGGAACAATGCCCGGCGAAATCCTCGACTCTATGGGCAAGATCCCTTACACGGACAAGATGCAACATGTCTTAAAGTTCATCGGAAGTAACAGCGCCAAGTTTGATTGTATCGTGATCTCTGACTCGAACACGGTGTTTATAGAAACCATCCTTAAGGCTGGAGGAGTGCAGCATGCTGTTAATAACATGTTCACCAACCCGGCACACTTTGACAAGTCAAACTGTCTCCACGTTAAGCCATTCCACAAACACGCCTGCAAGGGTTGCCCTGTTAACATGTGTAAGAAGACGATACTGTTAGAGTATATAGGAACGCAAGCACAGGACGGTGTTGTGTATGACAAGGTTGTGTATGTAGGGGATGGGGGGAATGATCTATGCCCATGTAAGGAGTTGTCGGCGTCGGATATTGTCATGCCCAGGAAGGGGTACAGGCTGATAAAGAAGATTGAGAAGTTGTCAAAAACCTCGCTTCGAGCGAAAGTCATACCGTGGGACAGTGGATCAGAGGTGCTAGCTGTTCTGAAGGATTGCATGTAGATTAGATATTCTCATTTGCCCCATAGAGGATAAAAGAGGCTCAGTGGCTTTATAACTTTAATAGGGTTGGATACCAGGTTAAACTGAAACTGTTGCACTGTTGATATAACTTTTTTATAAGGTATAGACTTGCCACAGATAACACATGTTAACGGTGTAGCTTTTTGTGGAGTCAATTAATGATGTAGCTTTTTATCTTCTAGGTACAGATATATTAAGTTAACTGTACATGTATGTCTCTCCTACCTACCTACCTACCTACCTAGTCCCTTGACCTCCGGGACGTTGGGGGGACAAGGTAGTAGTGAAGATGGGCATCTGTCTCCAGGCTCGTCTATTTCTTGCAGCTGCCAGCCTTTCAGACAGGCTAAGAGACGTCCACTCTGCGATGTTATCCTCTCCAGTTAAGCATTATCTTTTTAGAACCAACAAGTTGAATCTGTCTGGCCACAACAGCCCTACCTCAATCTTGCATATATTCTGCATATTGTATATTCACTATGGGGCCATCCTTTTTTTAACCTTCTCCCTGCTGCCTAATACCTTAACCAAATACAATTTGGTTCCAAATGGCTACCTAATGCTTTGGTCCCGACTCCCGACCGTAGCTTGTGGGAACGGAAATATGATTAGAATAAATATAAAAAAAGACACAAAACGTCAAGAATTACTCCTAACCATATATTATTTATTTTCTTGGTATGCATTTTTCGTTTTTGCAAACAGGATTGGAAATGGGACCGAAGCATTAGCAGGTTGAAGGTTAGATACATGTATAGGTAAAAAAATAACAGTTGGGTGCTTGATTGATTGTTGCATCGTTGATTAAGGTTAGACATCCAGGTAATAATGTACACAAAAAGCAGTTACACAAGCAACTGGACATGGTTTTGTAAGTTGCTTGAGTAACTGCTTTTTGGCGATTGTTGCATCTTTCAGTAGATGGTGTGTGGAATTATCTATTAACAGTATATTGTTATGAAGCATTAAGATCACAGATGTGGTCAATTTTATCTATTTATGATATTAAGTGCATCTGTCTTTTGGAGTGTGAATAATGTTGTTTGACATATAAAGGTGAACATTGCATTTCATAGTTGTGTTATACTTGTAATTTGTACTTCTTTTATGATATGAGAATCCCTTTCTCTTGTTTCTGTCTCAGAGAATGAAGTTATCTACCTATTGTATGTATACCTCTGTAATGTTGAATTCTCCTTTGGTAACTTCTCCTTTGGTAACTTGTTGAGACTCTGGCTAACATCCTTCTTTGGGTAAAATGAAATAAAGTCAACTCTGTTTTATATACAGTACTACTGTTCTAGATGTTGTCACACTTTTTAGAAAGATCTGTTCGTCTGAAATTTTACTTTTATAGGATTGAACAACAAAATTCGCATGCTGATTATTAGTGTAGAGCTTTTTTTCATTTCTATAGAAAGGTAATGGTAATGATAATATTAATATACTAGTAAATTATTTTGAATTCGTCCCTTTCTTTATTATAATTCTCGTCTGTTGTCATATCACTCGATCAGTCAATCAACTTTGCCAAAGCAGCCGCCTACACTACCTGCCTTAAATTCTGATGGCATAGTAGTACTGTAACGTTATACCGATGATTTTAAACATACATTCTATACATAGACACGTACGCGTATGCAATGCATACCTCAGATTGCCTTTAGGTCATTGACCCCGTTTAAACTCTGACCCCAAGATGGCGGCATAACCGCGCGAACCGGTTTCTCGAGTCGACCTTATTCAGGTTTCCGTTGAGAGAAGAGGATCACAAGCCAGGTTTGGTTCCCTAATTAATATAACAGCTACTATGTGATCGAGGTTGTAGGCAAGGTCTGGGTTAGGAAAAAACTGGAGCTGGCGCATACAGTTAATAAAATAAGTGGTTTCAAGACCGCTATGATGTGAGAGTAGAACATGCTTTGTCCTTAAAGCCATGGCGACTGCAGAAAAGGCGTTTTGTTGTATATTATACACTCGGCTTCTGTATGATCAGGGGTGGTTGGCAAGTTGTAGGTTCCGAAATTAGCTGAGGCTAAAAATTGAGTCAGACTACGTCTATCTGGTATATTTTAAGTACCGTGAACATGTTCTGTCCTGTATTGCGTCCTTACCGGGGACATCTTCCCCTCCTACCTCGGAATTATGCCCACACGACCGCAGTATTAATCAATTTACCATAACATGATTGTGTTAGGCTGGTTAAATTTATAGCTGAGTCTAAAAGTTGAGTCGGACTACGTATATCTGGTATATCTGTTCAGTCCTGTGATGCGTCGTTATCGGGGACACATTTCCCCCCACCCCGGAATTAAGCCAACGCGACCGTAAATCATTTTACTGTGACATGATTGTAGGCAAACTGATGAAAGATACTAGTAGTGTTCTATTTTCATCCTGGTATCTTGTACGATATCATGTTATGTTCATGTTCATGTATGCTGTCCTGGTACCTCTTATGTGTCAATAGGGTCGGATCCTAGGCTACTCTATTTTGTTTTATTTTGCTCCATTCCGCTGACAGGATCGCTTCCCCAAAGCGAAGTTAAATCGGGACATCAAGTCTTGTTGTTGTTGCTGTCCTTGCTTATCGTCTATTATATTATATATATATATATAAATGATGTTGCTAGACGTGATCTCTTGGAGCTGCAGCTGGCCATGGGTTTTACTTGGTCAATTTTGACTCAATTGTCTCACTAGCCTAGCTAGGTATTTAACTCTAAGTGACGTGTGCTTGTGTGCTGCTGGAAGTGAGTCAACCATAATGCGTCTTTTGGTAAAACTGGGCACGTTCATTTCACGCATGATTAATAACACTGGGCTTCATTAATCCCTTCCCACCAGGGAAGGCCACTCTCTGGGCAGGTCACCCCGTATCAATTAAATAGTCGTTAACGCCGATCCCTGGAATGGACAGCGTGACAAAATGAATAGCCTGGAGTCCAGCCTTGTTAGCTTTGGCCCGCTCCCATTGTCCGCTAGCTAACAGTCTTGTTGGCGGCAAGCGGGCATTGGTAGCAGGCCAACGCTAACAAGGCTGGACTCCAGGCTACCTAAAAAGGAATATAACAGCCTCATTACTCAAATGGGTACCTACTGACTGTACTTCAGATGAATAATGAATGAAGACCTTAATTGCAGGCCACAACAGGACAAAACATGTTGAACAGATACAGTTCACAACTACAAACACAAAATAAAACTAACAATTACTATATAAATTCAACTATAATACTGTACTAGTAATAATAATCGACCGGCGTCCCTGTCTTCGAATTCCCAGATGGCGACCGGTAAGGAGAAAGTTCTGACGGTGTTTGACTTCGACCGCACCATCATAGACTGCAACAGCGACGACTGGGTGGCGACACTCTGCCCAGGCGGAGAGCCGCCCAAAGAGATCTGGGACAAATATCGTCAGGGGTTCTTCATGGAAGCGGCTGAGGACCTCCTGAAGTTTCTTCACGACAGCGGCGTTTCCTCCCAAGACATCCTTGACGTCATGACGCAAGCTCCTTACACTGATGGCATGAAGGACGTCTTGAAGTTCATCGGAAATAACTGTGACGTGTTTGACTGTATCATCATGTCAGGAACTAACGAACTTTTCCTGGAAGCTGCCTTAAAAGCAGACGGGGTGGATCGAGAGGTTGTTGGCAGGACCTACACTAACTATGGTCACATTGATGATAAGGGGAGAATGCATGTGAAGTCCTATCACAACCGACCCTGTAGTTGTTCTGTAGACATATGCAAGGGAACTCTGCTACCCGAATATATTAAAGAAAAAGCTCAGAAGGGTGTGGCGTACACGAAAGTTGTGTACGTGGGTGATGGCCGCAACGATTTCTGTCCCTGTAAAGGGCTGGGTTGTTCCGATGTGGTGATGCCCAGAAAGGGTTACAAACTGTTAGAGATAATAGAAGCACTAACTCCAGAGAACAAGCTCAAGGCGAAGGTCATACCATGGGAACAAGGCTCAGAAGTCTTGGTCGTTCTTGAAAATTTTCTGTAGCCCAAGATAGTGTCGTGGGAAATTTAAGTCCTGAATCAATTGCAAAGGAAAGAGTCACAGTGCTTTTATGTTCTCAGTATATCTGTCAGAGATCGGTATACTTTTTGACTGATTGTACTACTGCTGTGTTTGTTCGGGGTCAATGATATTATTGTTATTCTTATTCATTTATTTGTTTGTTTCAGGCACTCACTGGCCCTTGGTTAAACAATATATACACAGTAACATAATCTAAGTACATACAAAACAAACAAAGATGTTTGTAGGGACGTGGCAATGTGTTTTGCTTGGTATTTTTTGGTTAATAAAGACGTGTTACAATTCTATTGTCATGTCACGATGGTTGCCTGGATATCCATGACTCTCTTCCACCACTTCTCCATCGCTTGTTATTGTGGGAAATTTAAGTCCTAAATAAATAAAAAATGAAAGAATTACCGTGCAAGTTTTAGTTTCTCATTATGTATAGAGAGAGTTGCATAATTTGTTGACTGTTGACACGACTGCTGACGTACTGCTGATGTATGTTCGAGGCCACAATATGTTTGTAGGGTGCGTGGCAATGTTTTTGTTTTGTATTCTTTGAGTGAATAAAGTTATTGCTAATCATTACCCAGAATTTTAACTTTGTTTTCAAACATAACACATAAATCCACCCCACCCCCCACATCCACCCACCACACACACATACATACACACACACACATCGACTCATACTACACACCGTGTCACACACACACACACACACACACACACACACACACACACACACACACACACACACACACACACACACACGCACACATACATACACACACACACACATACACATCGATACACACTACACACAGGCACACACACACACACACACACATACATACATACATACACACACATACACACACACACACACACACACATACAGGCACAAACACACACACACACTTCGACACACACACCATACCGTTTCAAATGTTCCGCAGACTAAGTGAGTAAAGGCAGGAGTCTATATTGACAGGATGACAGGAGTCCAATGTACTACTTGTACAGCGCAGGCATGTGACCGACCTAGATTCCGAGTCAAAGGTCACTAGTATGAAAGGTGACACGATCATGACGATGTCAGTTTTTCCGGTTTATCCGCAACCCCTATGACGAGCTCGTGGGTGCAAA